>JAGFBZ010001970.1:1645000-2900000 GCA_018398805.1 Hirundichthys speculiger | reverse complement strand
AGAGCTAATGTATGCCAAATGTAACACATTACATTGTATTTGATGGATATGTTTGCTGTGAGATTCATTGCTTCCCTTTTAATTATAGATATAAATATAAATAAATAGGATTTATGACTGTCCACTCGCAAATGTATCTATCAGCTAAATGCAATAACAAAGGATTAAACTCTGTACTGCAGTTAAGGAAATACAGAGACTGATGCTGCACTTTGCCCCTTTGTTTATGGATCTATTAAAAACAAAACAAAAACTTTAAACTTCTGATATTATCATTGCAACCCTGACAGACACGCATCTTCATCCAGCAACAGCTCCTTCTGTTGGTCAACAACATGTTTGCAATATTTTAAGATTATCTACGTATCCGCCACAGCCAGGCAAGACATGACTAACGTCAAGAGTGTTTGCACTAAAGAATGACAACACAACAGTTGGCAGTTGTTTAGCTTTAACAGACTAAAAAAAATAAGGAAGGAACAGAACTCACCATACAGCATCTGTTAAAGAGGAGCCGCCAGCTTCAGGCCCCATTAAATCTGCGAGTTTGGACAACTGCCTCAGCAGGTTCAGGCAGAATACACACCTCTCACTTACTCTCAAGGCCCTCGGTTCAAACCGGTTTTTCATCCTGAGTGAAGCTGCTCTCGACATGTCAGGCAACCACTGAAGAAAAGGGCGGGCGTCTCTAAAACCTGCAACTGGAATCTGTCTGATTATCTGCCAGCTCACAGCAGATGATACACTCGTAAAGTGTGCTTTATAACTTTTCTGACGCATTACAAAAACCTACTGTATAGGCCTCTGACTGACAAAGCATATATCTGAAGAGTAAAGTTACATCAAGGAAATTTAATTTTGATACATCATGGTATTAAAGGTGACATGCTCTTTTTTTTTTTTCTCAACAGTTGACACAGCTTCCTGAGGTCTCAATGACATGTCTGTGAAATAGCAAGAAGACTGAGGTCTAGAGTTTAATTGAACATGACATTAACACTCTGAATGTGACTTTAATGCAACTCAAAATGGACCATGCTTTTGTATTTCAGCCGTGTTCTAAAGTTCTGTGGAGGCAAAAAGAAAAAAACTCAGAAAACATCAAACATCACCTTAAAACTTAATTCTGTTACACAACAACAAAGTTAAGACTTTGTTTTTTAGTCCTTTCTTTTCTCCCATTGCTTCTGCTTGTTGATGTGAAATGCATACTGAGATACCGTCTCAAGCATTTCGCCCGTACTTGACCAGATAGAAACTTTAAAAAGTACTTCAGCTGCAGCCGATGACATTTCACACCTACACAAGAAGAGAAAAGTACGCATACTGAGAAATGGACCCCACTCAGATCTAGGTCTGTGATGTCACAGACCTCTGCAAATCTGATTGGCTCACTGAGTAGAGTTTTTGATCTGATAGTCCTGTTATAACAAAATAAAATAAAATACATTTTCCATGATATATCCCCTTTAAAGTCAGACATGCTACAAAGGCAATGTTCAGGAAAATCCATGAATTTTACAAAATCTGACCAAGATTACGTTAATAGAAAAACCTACAAAAGCTCAAATCAGATGAAATTATCTGAAATAATCACACGTAACAGATTCAAAAATCTAAAGATACCCCTCTCTAACCATGTTAAAGGTCTCTACATGTTGCTTTAACAAAATTTGAAAGCATTAATTGTTTCACAGTCACTACGGCTTGGGCAGTCCACATCTATGAGAATTAACAAGCCTTCAAATAAATAAAATACCGCTGTATGTGTGTCAGTGGTGCAGACTGGTGATATGTCACACAGTGGAATGCATCAACTTAAATCCAGTTTATTATTATCTTCAGTTTCTATTTTTAGAGTTTTTGTATTTCAAAGTCACATGTGTCACAAACAAAAAACAAAACAAAAGAAAAAAACTGGTGATCTATTGCAGGAATACAACACAGCATGACAAAGCAAGACACATCATGTCTTACATCTTTTAATTATGTTAATTTTTTTTCAACACTTTCATCACTCAGATGTGCTGTTATCCTTCCAAATCCTCCCAACTCCACCGAGCGGAGTCCTTTAAAATTCTGTGCCCCTTTTTTTGAGGTTCATGCAATTTCAGGTTTTTCCACCGAATAATCCAAATGAACTCTCCCGTGCCGCATGTTGGACAAGGTAATATGATCTTTTACGTATGGTTTTGTTCCTTAAACCTAGAGGGGGAGAAATCACACAACTTAAAGACGGCCATGCAGTAGTAGGTATGATTGCACTCAAGGAACCGCTGTGTCGTTGCCGCCCATCAGAAGAAGTATCGGTGAGTCCAAAGACTGGTCTGATGTGGATGTGGGCTCGTTCCATTCTGGTTTCAGTGTTTGAAGACGTCTGATAATCTTTGCATTATTCACAAGCGATTTTGCCGTCAAAGCTGGAGAGTGCGATGGCAAAGGCCTGCACAGCACACATGGGGTAGTTGTAGTCCAGTGTGAAAATGTCATCAGCTATTCGTCCAAACTGCATCACGATGTAGTCCACTGCAAAAAAGAAAGAATTCTTTAAATAAAGTGGCATCTAGAAAGACTTAGACAGATAAGTATTTACTTAAATATACTTAAAGATCAACCAATATACCTAAAGATCAACTTTAACAGGATGTTATTCAGAGTATATACATCAAATTTAGTCCCAAGTGTTTGTTTGAACTTGTATTCTATGTGACCTACATGAAAAAGTATTTATTTTAAGCAATAGCAAAGGATCTGCTCTGGTGACTTGAGGTTTCGTTGCTGTAATAAAGAGATTTTTTTTGTCAGCACAGGCTGCATAAACAGCAGCCCTGTAGGACAGAGATGTAATTGTTGTCCTGAAACGAAAGAGCTCGCTTTCTTGCCTTGGGTGCATCTTATGCAGGTTATGAGACACGACGTTGCTGACTCTTCTGTAGTGCAGCCATGGGTGGTACTCATTTTGGAGAGGAGGATTACATGTCCACAGAATTACTGGAGATCCAGATGTTGGGACCAGAATCATAAGATCCATAAGAGACTGCAGTCGCATCCACGCCAGGCTACTAGCACACCTGGTAACATCGTTTTACGTTCTTATACAGTATGTGATGTGGATATTAGCACACCAGCTGATCTTTGGATGTCAGATTATGTTTTTTTACCTCTTCAACAGTCAAACATTAAAGCATCAGCTCCAAATGGTTTTTATTTTCTAAGACAGTGGTTTTTATCTCATAGGACCATAATACTCACATTTAAAGTCGATCAAAGGGCCACGCATTGCAGGACTGAATTAAAACCTGGGCTCAGTTCTTCTATTATCCTTTTTTTTTTTTTTTCCCCAGCATTCATGGCCAGGCTTGATCAAATACACAAGACTGTACAATCGCTCCTGTTGTGAAATGTGTGTGTGTGGGGGGGTTAGGCAGATGTTATGATAGTTGTTCAGGAGGATTTATCTGAGGTTGGTGTCCTGTAAGAGTAGGCGGTATTTGGACGGGATAAAGGTAGTAGTGCCAGGACTGATGTTACACCTGGGGTGTGTGTAGTCTGTTTAAATACCACCTACGGTTACAAGACAACTCCAATGAATCCTCCTGAACAGTCATAACACTTATAGTTAACTACTGCGGTCGCTTGACTGTTTCAGGGTCTTGTTTCTTTTTCACATCAATAAGAAGTTTGTGTTAAAGCTAACATGCTTGGCGGAAAAAAGTCTTGGTGTCTTTTTTCAACACAGCAATACTCACTTGACTTATCAAACATAATGCCAGTGACTCAATACTTAAGCCAAATAGTGAATGAAGACACATTATACTGTGTCAACAAGCATTACTTCCACGTGTTTTTCTGCCATCAGAGCTGTTGCGGTAATGACCCTCACTGCAAACGCAGCTATCAGTTCAGTCTGAAAGTCGACGGCGTTCTTTGTTGTAGTCGAGTCAAACAGCAATATAAAGTGTACCATTACTGGAAGAATCTACACCAAAATGCTTTCTTTTTTTGTTTTTTTTTTTAAATAAATGTTTGTAGGCGACCGATATTAGCAATTGCTATACTAGCTATATTAGCAATTGTTAGCTAATATTGGTAACTTACCAGAACAAATTCATTTTTCTCTGATGGATAATATTTCTGCTAATACATGACCTTTCTTGGTCAATCTCATGCCTAACAGGACGATATTTATAAGTCTGTCATGTGCATGTACAGTTTCTTTAGCATCAAAACTCTGATATTGATCTGTATTTGTAATTAAACTCCTTCCAGCTCAGCTGCTCTAAATTGTATTACAAGTCTTATTTGCTTGCAGCATGTTCCTATATGTAGAGTATCTGGGGATTTGATTCTTCAGGTTCCACTTTAATGACTGGTTTATTATCTCCTTAACAATTTACACTATTTCATGCTTTTAATATCTTACTTTTGCTTGGAAACCCCCTTATATTTCATTCTCAACGCCCGTGTAGTTGTGAGCACTTACAGTCCTTGTTATGAACTATCTGAAAGTTCTTGACGGAGGCCTGTGTGACTCTGCCGTTGAAGTTCAGCACATGAGACGCCGTATCTTCATTCCACACAGGAGTCTTGTTGCGAAGCTCGATCAGATTTTCCGTCCGTCGGTTCTGGTATCTTATCAGCAAGCCGTCACATTCCTGTGGACAATTGACAGGACGTATGTGAGTAAACGGCAACAAAAACTAATATGATTTTATTCACTGGCCTTGTGTTGGTTTCACAACAAATGGGCTGGAAGGAACATTGATTCTGCTTTTGTTGAGGAGGACTTTTTAATTTAATTTTTTTTTGGGGGGGTACGGATCAATCTCCGTTCAATCTCCGTAGTGTCCAGGCATAAAAATGAGCCACTAATCAAAAGGGTGTGCTTTAAATTGTCATACTAACCTTCAAAATCAACTAGTAGTTGAGGCAAGAGGAAAAAATGCGGTTTGCTCAGGTATGACGCTGGCAGACGTCACAACTTTCAAATAAGACTTTTTGCTCCCAGCATTTGTCTGTTCTTCATTGTCCCTCACAGCTAATTTCATGTTCTGACATATTTGTGTGAGAGCCCATCCAAACCCTTCCACTTGCTGTGAAACAGGAGCCAGCCTCTGTTCAGGTTCAGCATCTTTCATGTGTGACATTTCTAGAATGTTTAGCGCCTCCAAATGGGGATTTTGCTTTAGTTTTAATTGAAGCATAAATGTAGTCTTAAGCTGAAAGTTTTCTTTATTTTCCAGGGAAACCAAGTTATTTTGAATTCCACAGAAATTCTTATCTGGTGTGTCCAGATGACATTTTGGACTGAGGTAACCGCAAACTGAAAGTCATTCTAAATCTTTCATAGCCTAATTTTTTAAATCCTCGGTCATTTAGAGCTCATAACTGTCAAGTGTTACCACAAGGATTCATACTTCAGACAATAAATTATGAAGTTTAGCTGACTTAAGTTCTCGAGTAGTGGCGGCTGCCAAAACTTTGCTCGTGTCACAGAATGTTCTCAACGTATACAGTGATCCCTCGCCAGATTCGCGCTTTAAATTCCACAGTTTTAGTTATTCACAGATTTTTAAGAAATATATAATATAATAAAAATTCAAGAAAAAATCGCAGAAACATCACAGGATGTTGTGCGGGTTCTCTCACGGCGATGAAATGTTGTGAGCCAGCCTGGCCCCTCTAAGAAGGTAGCCCTATGGGTAATGATGTGGCCTTATGGGTAATGGAGTGTGTGTGTCGTGGGATGGCAGGAAGAAAACGGGGTTAGATAAAAACAGCGGCCCAGCGTGTATAGATTTACATTCTCTGTTAACTGACAGGAGCCCAACAATACAACCTGTGTGATGGTACAAGTTCCTGCAGTGCCAGAATAAAGTGCTCGTTCCATGCAGAGCAAATCGGACTTTTTCTTTTGTTATTGTTAGCGTGTTAGCCGCTAATTATGAGCCAAAAATAGCACAATACCAGCGGTTTGCTTTACTACGGTTCAGAGACCAGAGGCCGTGAAGGTAACAGAAAGACCACAGTTGAGCCTTTGTCTTGTTTTACTGCAGTGCCTCGCTACTTCTTTACGGTTTTTAAACATTTTAAACACATTATTTAGATCCGGGGAGCTCCGGCTCCAGTTCGCAGATTTAGATTTTCGCGGAAGGGGTGCCGGTCCCCATTAACCGCTAAAAATAAGGGATCACTGTAAAATTAAAAAACAAAAACCCAAAGGGTTAAAAACATTCACCATTTATGTACGTTTTCTGCACAGGCTGTATTTACTCTTCATTTCAAAGCATAAAATGTGATATGTGTTGCATGTGACTGTACATATTTCGCCTGACAACTTGGAACATTACATTTCTCGGTCTAAGCGGGACTCTCTCGTTGTCCTTGTCCATTCCTGGAATGACGACCGTCATCCTTCTGGGACCTTTCATTCCCAACACATTGGTTTCCTGTGGCCAGAAACAATCAAATTACAGGATAAATCAAGCAGTATTCCTGAAATGCACAAGTAAACGATGAGCAGTTAAAGGACTTACATAAATGATGCCTGCTAACTCTTGCCGTGCATTGGACATATCTGGAAGAGCTCTTTCTGGATTCAGAGCGTTATCAAACACGGTAAACTTAGTCCCCATTAAATTTGACCTGGGTAATGTGCGACACAGAATTTTGAAGTTATTAAATAATATCCTTTCAGGGGATGTCATTATGTTTTTTTCTTTTGTTTACTGCTTCTAATTACAAAATGCAACACACCTCAGCTTCCCAACAAAGTTCTCACCACCTCTTGATAGGTCTGTAGCATCAATGGAGATGAGGTAATTTGAAGTTGCACTTTTCTTTCTTTTCCTCCCAGCCAACAGGAATGTCTACAAAGAAGAAGATGTGTTAGATTACAGTAGAAGAAAAAAAAAAAGTACTGTAGGGTAGGTTTAAACTGTTGCACCCTCTTGATGATACATGATAAGCGTTAAGTGCTTCAGAAAGGCTGCAGGGCCCTCACATTAAGGTGAACTGGGTCAGCTGATTAAACACTGGGAAAAAAGAAAGGGGATTCATATCGCTGCTGGCTCACTAATTTTCAAAAAGGTTCCCTGCTTACCAGTCCATGCAAAGAATAATTAATGAAATCACTTGCAGCCTTCTTCTAAAGAAACTCCACTCTAGACTCAAACACAGTTGACACTGACCTTTTTTTCATTGTCTAGATGAAGGTAGTACAGAGGGTAGAGGCTCTTGTCCATGCCTCTCTGGTCCCGTGTCACTCTGCATTTGACAGTCACACCCTGCGGAGCCGGCTCCATCACAAACGTCTCCAGGTTGTCAAATTCGATCTCAGGTGAGGGAGCTCTCTCCTGATGAATGCAACCAAGTCCATTTTACTACATGGTTAACTTTCCCTTACTGGTCAACATCGCCTGTAGAAAATGTTTCATCTGTGAGAATTTGAGATACCTTTTTCTTCTTCCCTTTGCCCTTTTTCTTCTTAGATTTTTCTTCTTTTTCTGACTCAGATTCATCACTCTCTTCTGCCTTTCCTGAAAAAAAAAAATGTTAAGTACTTGTCAAACAAACTCAAAGACGGGGAGGAGGTTTTACCAAACTTGCCTTTCTTCTTTGTCTTCTTGTCTTTGTCCTTGCTTTTGTCCTTTTCTGTCGATGCCTGAAACATGGATGCAGAAGCAGCGGTGGATTTCTTCTTTGACTTAGTCGACTTTGTCTCCCCTTCGCTGTCATCACTGTCTGACTTGGCAGCTGCTCAGTAAACAGGAGTTTTAGTGAAATTCCATACATTGATAAGAGTTTACTTCACAAAGATACAAGGTCTGTGCTCCCCATCTACAGCAGCATAGTTTATTGTCTGTAAAATGCAAGCTACCTCTAAAAACACATTCTGAAGTCAACAAAGATATGAGATCTCAATAGAGTAATTTATCAGAAATGTAACCACCTTTCTTTTTGCTTTTAGAGTCTTTTTCTCCATTTATCATGAACATTGAAGCTGGTTCTTTCTTCTTGTCTTTTTCCTTGGACTTGGCCTTTTTTTCTTTTGCATCAGAATCTTTGTCCTCTGAGAAATGAAAAACAAGCAGAATTTGAAAAATGTCATCTGTCCTTGAATGTGATAAACTGAAGAATGGTGTGAGCCCACACTGAGGAATGTAACCTTTTTTTTTTTCAAAGGCAAATAATAGAAAGCTTATTCCTTTATGCAGAAGACAGAAGCCCTGGAGAGTCGTGTGGAGTTTGTGCCAGTCGCTCGTATCTGACAGATGTGTGACGACAGATCTGGGCTACTGCTTCCACTGCTTCTTTCAGCTGGTTTGTCAAATTCAGCTCAAAATTTAAGCAGAGTTTAGACTTGACCAGACTTTGCACATATTTGGACTTTACATTTCCACGTGTGACCCAGCTCCTACCTTTTAGACTTTTAGAAAAGGAAGAAAAAGCACATTTGGAAGCGGTCCTACATTACATGCAAATAAGGTATTTTTCAGCTTAAGTTTACATACAAAGGAACAAGCTGCTAAACCTCAAAGCGCATAACTTGGATGGAGAGGAATGCCAAATTCTTTGCTGAAATTAGTGGCATAAGTCTTGTGTCCTCAAAACCTCGATTGCACCCACATTACTGTCAGCACTTGCTCTTAAAACTTGTTCCACTATAATGAATCTGTCCCAGCATGCCCTCACGTTTAAACTTGCTGACAAATGACGTTTCAGAGCTCTGTTGTGCCTGAACTCCAGGCCTGTTTTTGGAAGTAGTGAACTTCAGGATTGAGAGTGGTTGAGGCAGTAACGGTATCAGCTACTCTAAGTGATTTCCGTGAGGTAGTAACGGAGGTATTACAGTTAACGTCCAAAGTTTGGTTGTTAAAAGGTGAAATGTGTGACTTTAGAAAATCACTGGACTGTCACATTATAGCAGTAAAATCTTGTTTTCCAAACAAAATGAGGCAAAACCGAAAGTGAAACCCAACATGGAGCCCACAAAGTAGCTCGTAGATGTATATATGTAGGTGAAAAAACAAAGAACAGCAACCCGTATTGGACTCAGATCGTGGGAGTCTTTTTAACTGAGGAGGCTGCATCATTCAGTGAAAGGAAACCTAGATCTTTGTCACTTTCTGCAACAAAAACTGTTGAGCAGAAACAGAAAACCCAGTTTGAAAAAAAAAAAAAAAAGAAAAATAAAGCTTATGAACACATGAGAGATGACATCTAGTCATCATCATATCATCACACACCACTATAACTCAATTTAAGTTTTTAATTTTAGTATTTTAGACCTCAGAGACAAAGTGTAACTAAAGCTTTTAAATACTGCATTTAAAAAGCAAACTTTATAATCCCAGAAAGGGAGGAAGAGTGGAAAAATAAGCCTGAAATTAAATTAACTTAAACTGCAACAGCTGCCCTGGAGGATGCAGGAAAAAACACCAACATGCAAATAAATGTCATGGTGTTAAAAAAAAATAATTTACTCATCAGACATATACAGAGCAACATTGTAGTCACTTGAAGTCAAATATCCGGTTAGTTTCACTCTCTATTCAGCTCTATCTCAAGTCCAGAGGGAAATAACTGGCCGTTTAACTGCTCACCACTGATTTCCAGTTTCATATTATAGTTGCTCGGGTGTTTGTTGTTGATTGAGTTGGATTTAGAGCTCTTAAAGGGATAACTGCAAAATACGGCTGTACGAGGACAAAACTAGGAAGTTCCACAAACACAAACATGTAGACAATCAATAAATACTAAATATTGTGAAATATACTCCAGTTAGGTATTTTTTGGTTTTAACCAGTATGAATGGACCAAAAGTTATATGGTGACAACTTTGAGTCTTATTAGGGAAAGCTAATTTTAAAGATTTCAAATGATAAGAAAGGTTTGTCAGGGTTACACTTAAACAACAAATAAGATACACAATGGCCCTGATCATACACCTCCCGCTAGCTGCTAACCGCTACTCGCAAATTGCGGGTTTAGGAACCTCCGCTAACCGCTAATGGCATCTTGCGCTCCCTAAAGCTGCTACCCGTTACACCGATTCTCTAACTCACATTGTAGGTGTGGCAATGGGCGTGTCTTTTGCCCTTTACGCAAACTCGGTATCTTGCGATCACGGGTAGTGGCTTGTGGGTAGCGGTTTGCAGGTAGCGCAACCTGCTCTAAAAGGCAATGGCTACTGACGCACTGATTGGTTTAACAGGTGGAACGCCCTAACCACTCCTATGGATAATATAGCGGGTAGCGCAGGTGGAGATAGTGGGTTTACGAAGGTGGAAAGATTGCATTCTTTGTGGGGGAACACCCCTCCCGCTACCCGCTATCCCTAAATAGCGGCTTTAGGAGATCTGGTGGAAGATCGGGCCCAATATGTGGCAAATAGCCTTGAAGCTTCACCAGTGTTGCTCAAGCAAAGTTTTGATTTTACTATTGACAGTAATACTGAACAAATCTTTATGAGTAGCAGCCATCACAACAGCTGGACAACCAGTGAAATGTTAACTCCAAATACTGAACTCCAGCTATTTCAAGGTTTTACAGATGTGGAGATGTGGAGGGGAAAAAAAAATCCTCCTTAATTCAAAATCCTTGTGCTCTACTATACACTGTACATGATCTGGAATCTACTAGAGATGTATGTTCTGGTACAGATTCTGCTACATGGGCTTTGGGTGCCCTTTGATACCGAGTACTGTTTCGATACCAGTTGCTGACGTGGTGCCAAAGCTCGATCAGAGCCAGCTCAGTCCAAGAGCTCACGTGCCTCCTCTCCTCCACCTGCTGACTGGAAACAGGAGTTTGCAAGGCAGTGTTTCCGTCACTTCCTGAGCCGGCTTTTAGAGCAGCAGAGATGAATTGGGACTTTGTTTATTCAAATTACTGGGTGTCGCTTTGATGTGAATACTTATTTTTTTTGGCAGAATCTACAAGTATTTCTAATGTTGGTGTTGAAATTGGAACAATCCTAGAAACTACAAATAAATGCAAAATTTCTAGTAATATTAATCAAACATTGTGTCTGATATTTCACATAAAAAGTACAAAAGAGGTGGTGGTGCCCCTGAAAAAAGCCTGTGAGACATGCCACTAGGTTAAAGCTTCTTGGGGCAAAGAGCTAAGGGAAATCCATCCTCTAATTGTTGAATTATATCAGCCTGGATCAAAGTGATCCACTGCTCGACCCACATTAAGGCCTTGCAGCGAGCTGCACTAAGAATATCCACAACCAGCAGGGAGCTGAGGATGGCAGCAGTATGGCCCCAAGCACGAAACCAACATGAACAAAGGCACAATACTCTGTTAGAAAGCATCACATGTCCCTTTCAAATTCCACCTCCATCATTTTTTTGTTGCTGTCATATATCCTTAGAGGCTTGTATTCAGTCGTGAATGAGTTCTTCAGTTTTGGAAAGCATCAGCATCTTCTCCAGATCCCCCGCTAAAGTAAAAGAACAAGGCTCACGGAGGAGTGAGGATAAAAACTTCCAAATCTCGGGGCTTCCAGGACGGTTAGCGGTTGACAGAACAAAAAAAAATAAAATAAATTGGATTTGACTGCGGTAATATTTTAATGACTTTTTCCACCGCTGATTACTTAAGTGTAAGCTTCTGACCTAAGTGTTGTGTTTTGTTGCTCTTGCTGCCAACTCCGTGTTTCCATTCACTCACTATTACACAATAAAATCATCTAATCCTCTTATCTACGATCTGGTCATATAACTGTTGTTTTAAGCACACTTTTAAAGCCTGGGGTGCCTCTGTGGTGTGGAGTTTAGCTTTAACAGCATGAAGGTCAAGAGTTAAAAGACATTAAATTAGTTGGGAACTCTAAATTAGTCATGGGTGTGTGGGAGCGTGAGTGGGAACTGGTTATCTGTCTCACTGTTACGTCCTTTAATAAAGAGCTCAGGTTACATTTACCTTTAGATTTAGATTTCCTGTCTTTGGAAGAACTTGGAGCTGGAGAACTGTCCTTTGTTGTTTTTTTCTTTGTTTTCTTTTTAGGCGTTTCTTCCCCATCATCGTCGTCGTCATCATCTGTGTCTGAACCTTAAGTGATGGAAAACGTAGGACTACAGATTAGTAGTTTGAAGAAAAAAAAAAATCAACTGAAAGACATTTTAAAAAATAACCTAGATGGCTCACCTTTTTTCTTCTTAGGAGCACTTTTGGCTTTCTTTTTTGGTTCTTTCTCTTTTTCCTTTTCAGGTTCTTCTTTGTCTTTTTCTGGTTTCTTTTTCTTTACCTTTTTCCCATCTATTATGTTGATGTTAAAGAAGACACAAGTGTAAACACTGTGGTTAGATCATTGGTAGAGACGTTAAAAGAAACATTGCAGGTATTTAAAGTTTGCTATCTGCTTTTTCTTGTGGGAAATGTAAAAAAAAAAAGTTCTCACTTTGAATGGTGGAACTGTCGTCTTCAGCAGCGTCTTCGCTCTTCTTGCTCTTTGGTTTTTTGGGTTTTGCCTCAGTTCCATTTGACTTGGCTTCGCTTGTGCCGTTTGTCAGGTCTTTCTTCTTTTTCGGCTTCTGTGGATTTTCTTTTAAAATATGACAGAGATCACAGTCGGACTAATGTATTTGAGGAAAGGCACGAGAGGAGAGAAACACCTACAAAAACTGACAGAATGACACAGAGAGGTACTGACAGAGGAAAAACTCTTTAAAGATTAATTTTTTTTAAAAGTATCCACAACTCACCATTAAAAGTCAGATGTGATGGGAAGCAAGAAGCAGGAAGAAAATGCATAAATGAAGAGAGGAATCATATCCTATTTCCATTATTTTCCAATCAATATATTCAAACTGCTTGAACTTTGTTGAAATAATTCAGGTTACATTTGATTCATTTTGCTTCGGGACAGCCAGACAGTAAAAAAACAAAGAAAAAACAAAGAAAAAACAAGTTTTTGACAAAACTATAACATATTCAAAAAAGAAAGGAAACAAGATTTGTAACCATTTTATGTAAGTTTCTTCCTCGGCCTCCTGCTGAGAAGCAAGAAAGCATCCCACTGTACCACTGACACGACACTCCTGTGTACTTCAAGTCTGACTTTTACTTGTTATGTAAGAGACAAGATCACATTTTAGGTAACAGTCACCCCTGCTCAGATGCCAGAGGGCGACATAATAAGACCTAAACGGTTTTAGAAATTAAAGGAGACGCTTTGAGGTCATTAAGGATACATTTTCTACTAAGACATTTCTCTATCATTTGTTAAAGGGTATAATTTGGGTATAATTAGTTCCTAATGACTCTCCCTCTTTCCTCTCTCATCTTTGCTGTTTAAAACATGGGCTTCTGTCAGGGGAAGTCTTGACATGTGCTTCAGTTTGGGCTCTAACCCCATGACCCGTCATCGTCGACAGCATGCGTTCTTACAGCAGGATACTTGTTTGAAGGCTTATCGTCATATCCTCACTCTGATGTGAAGCTGTTGAAAATATCCAGCTTACAGTGCAGAAAAATGGAGGTCTGTTGTATTTTTACTGAACATATAAGTCCGCTCAGTCCGAAGACTTAAACCTCTCCACAGAGCGACACGGACAGGTCACTGTCCCGAGTCACAGGGAATGAGGTCAGTGTGATTGCAGCCGGCGGAAACAGTAGAGATAATCCTATTAGATGCAGATCCTGCGGTCATGGGGTCCTATTTGTGTCCCTCAGAAAATCCAACCTCAGTATAACGTGAGTTGTAACACAGTTTGACAGCTGTCATAATGTGATAAATTGTTGCATCAAAGTTGCCAAACTAGAAGTTTTTATGTTAATCCATTCTGATTAGATCTACAACTTACAAAAGAGGAAAGATTTGCTTACACGTCCTCACAAACAAAACACACTAAAGTTTCATTGATTTCAGCTCTGAGCCTTTAATGACATTAAAGACAGTCTTTAAAAAAATATTTAAAAAAAAAAGCCTTTTGATATCACTTTGTAAAGTCAGGATGAGCTGGGGAATATTACTGAAATTCATTGTGAATGTTTTATCAAATTAAACAGACTTATCCAAAAATGATCCAATAATAACCCTAAATATTGTGTACAAGTAAGAAAGTTGAGAAGAGGCATGAAAGAAGAAAATGGCACAAGATACGAAAAGATTTGGATGCCACTGCGACAACCAGCAGCACTGCACATGATCTGGATGACTTTCCAAACATTGTTACATGAAATGGGAATTAATACGGCATACTAGGATGAACTCTGCTGCCAACGTGGAAGATTTAAAGGTTTGAAGTCATGCACAAATGTTGTTCCTGCCAGAAAACCTGCCACTCCACTCATCTTCCTCCCATACTGGAGACAGGACAGTGCACAAGTGCCACACACGTAGGTTTGAGATTAGTTTATACATCATCATTCTCTTATATCTCTTAGAAACAATTTAGATCATGAATTAAGAATAAATAGACCAAAAGCTGCCTTACAAATGCCTGGCACTTTAACTTTGTACATTCAGCCCATCAGGTAATGATGTTAACACCAAAAGTGTAAGACTTGCAGCTTGTGAGATACCTTAGGTCCAACTCTTATTACACCTCATTATAGACCAGTTGAAACAGTGATGATAAATGAATTGTGAGTAAATTAAAAAAATAATAAATAAAATAAAAAATTCTAAAATCCACGAGCTATCCTTTACCTTCTCTGTAGACATGGCGTGTCCTCCAAATTCAGCTCTACTGCTGCTTCTTTTAAAAGTTTAGAAAATGAAATAAAAAAGGAGGCCTCTCAGGAGACAATGATAGAATGAGAAAGCCCTGCGTTGGCTGCGCCTCAATCAGCAGAAAGTTGTTAATAGGATTTATGCGTAAAGCCATCTGCTCTGCAGGAACACGTCAACGGGAGAAACCAAGACAGGCTTGGGAGGAGGGAGGAGGCTTGTTTTTCATCCGTGCCCACCGGTCAGTCAGCTGGTTTTGTGCTTTTTTGTTTTAAGGGCACTCTTTTCAGCGCCAGCCTCGGCCCACAGAACTTCATCTCCCTGGTTTTCCTCTACTGTGCCGTATGCTTCCAGGCAGCATTTTGAGGATGCAGTTATTTTTCTCAGCTCACCTGAACCTCCAGCTGTGGGATAAAGCCAGGCGTAAAATCTTTCATCTTGTTTCCTGGGGTACCAGAGGAAAGAGAGGCTATCGTATTTACTTCATTTTACCAAAAGTATTTCAGGTTGTTGTTTCAGGTTTCAATCGCTTGCTTTTATGCGTGTGATCTTGAGCCGGGCTGCAACTGAGAAGTTATGATTTCTTTTAAAATGTTTTGGTTAGTTACTGTATGGTTGTATGAAAGGATCAAAATACAGTTATTTTGTGATCACAAAAGAGAAAGAAAAACCTCACTGAACCTCTGAATATGATACATTTTTGCTTAATAAGTGCAATATAATACAGTCACAATAGAGCAGCAGTAACTTGGACCAAAAGCAAACTAAAATGAAATAAAAACCCTTATGACCTTCAGAAAGTCATGAGGTTCTCTGCAACACCTTCGCCAAAATACACTCTTGAAACCGTTGGCTATCATATGACTACCATTAAGCTTTAATAAAATGCATCTGCATTCAACCCACGACCAGTGCTCAGGGCAGGAACTCGTGGCTCTCATATCTGATATCCCAATATCACCTGGCAAGACTGGAAGCCTCTAAACTTTGGCCAGCTGTCATTAGAAGACAGCCAGTGGGTCCCAAGGCTGGACCAGTGTTGACTCAGATTTTATCCCTCTCTTTGTGCAAGGCCTTTAAGCCAAAAAACATTGGTTTATTTGACGAAGGAGAATCTGGAGGTCGACCTGTCCAGAGGGTGTACCCCTGCCTTTCACCCGAAGAGAGCTGGGATAGGCTCCAGCAGATCCCCGTGACCCTGCAGAGGATTAAGCAAGTATAGATGATGGATGGATGGATGGATGGATGGATGGATGGATGGATGGATGGACGGATGAATGGAAAATCTGGAGGTTCTCCTGCTCGGGCACCGAGGGGTCGAGCAGTGGATCACTTTGATCCATTTTGGATCCTGAAAAGGATATCATTGTCCTCCAGTATCCCTATACCACACTGTCATCTACTGCCGCATTAAGGTTCAAAATGTTATACATTAAATTTAACATAAACCTTTTCAAAAATAATCAAACTGAAATAAGATGGCTTGTTTTCCCTGTGTCTCCTTGTCATGAACACAATTCTGTGGTGCAAAGTATAGTTTTTATATCAACAGGACATGGTTGGAACGGGACAAAACACTGTGGGTTCTGCCTGACGGCAACACATGAAGCTTTCCCTCGCTACGTACTGTGGAAAAGCAGTTATAATCAGAAAAACCACAACGTTTCATGTAGAACTAATGAAAGGCACATGGTAGACATTTAAAAAGTATATAAGAATGCTTGCAGGACAATTACATTGACTAAATTTCATCCAACCATCCATCTATTATCTATGTGTGCTTCTTCCTGTTCAGGGTCACAGGGGTTGCAAGGGTTCACCCTGGACGGGTCACCAGTACATAGCAGGGTGCTGTGAAATTAAAGAGGCATGGATGATTCATCTCAATGAAAATCACACAATTTTATGACGTAAATCTTTATCAGTGATATATACAGACACGCTAATGTAGATAGGTACTGTGTGCAGTTTTCTTCGCATCAGATATTTGATTTATGTGTTTTTTTCTTAGAAGCAGTGTGACTGCCTCCATCCGGTTTGTGGATGTCCACATGGTTCCATGAAAACCCTGGGGGTGAGGTCACATGACTTAACTTCTAAGAGGCTTTTCAGCAAAGCAACAAGTCCCCCCCCCTTCCACCACCACATGACCAGGATGCTCTGACCCTTCGGTTGAGATTACTTTAATCAGTTGTTCACCATCTGTGAGTATTTGTAAGTGAAAACAAACAAACAATAAAACATAGAAGAGATGTGGAGGTTTTCAACAAAAAGAAACAGTGATTATTATTAACAGACAGACTCTTTATGGATACATTGCTGTTATTGTTTAAAGGGGATGTCAGGTCTGTGGTAATTGCATCAGGACTAGAGGTCTTCGGAACAACCTGAAAACCCGAGGTTCCGACCCGACCCGAATCGGGTCTTGGGTCTATTCACAAGACGTGACTCAGAGTTCGGGTTGGAATCGGTAGAGTTAGTCTCGGGTCCGGTCGGTGCTCTCTGACAGGCTGGGTCCGTGTTTACCCAAGAGAGGTAAAGATATTGGCGGTGGCAGCTGTCACTCAAGTTCTATTTGGCTACCATGGTTCAGTTCGTGGTCGGAAACTAAAGAACTCGGGTCGGTTCCGGGTCCAAATATTATGGGATCCATTCTGGTATGGACCCCCGGATTATGAGAATAGGTTGGGTCGGTTTCCGGTCGAATTTTCACGGAAAGTGGACCCGTGAAGACCTCTAATTAGGACACAAGAATATATATATATATATTATATATATATATATATATATATATATATATATATATATATATATATATATATTTATATGTACAGTCATGGAAAAAAATTATTAGACCACCATTTTTTCTTCACTTTCTTGTTCATTTTAATACCTGGTACCACTAAACGTCATCATGTGACTAAAACAGACAGAAAAGAAAACACTGAATGCATAAAAGCAGTGTTTTTGTCAGTACAACGCCATAGCTATTGATGTAAAAACTTAAGTGGTTTAGGTTATAATCAAGAAAACCATGGAAAATGGTAAGATATCAGCTCTTAAATAAAACTCTTATGAGCAATCTTTGTGGTTATTGTTATGTTTGTCCAAACAAATGTACCTTTAGCTGTACCAGGCATTAAAATGAACAAAGAAACTGAAGAAAACAAGGGTGGTCTAATAATTTTTTCCATGACTGTATATATATATCCGTACCGAAACCGTGATATATGACTTTTACCTGAAGAGAGCTGGGATAGACTCCAGCAGATCCCCGTGACCCCAGATAGGACTAAACGGGTATGGATACTGGATGGATGGATGGATATAGGTCTAATAGCTATATATGAAACGCCTTTCATATATATTTTCCTGCCGTGCAACAGTGAGTGTAAATCAGGTTGGAGCAGAGAAGTTGGAGTACAAACTCTGCTCCCTTGATGAAAGTTCAGAGAAAGGTGTAACTTATTCGTTCAACCACCAGATGCCGTTGTAGCTCAAGAGACAAAGGAAAAAAAAATGTTTGCAGGCAGCTGTGAGACACCAGGGGGCACATGGAGGTACTGTGATGTAATTCACCCTTACATGCTTCACAAATGACAGACTCAGATTCATCAAGAATAAAATACAAACAGCTGAAAGCATATTTGTTCATTAAAATGAAGATATATACATCAGTAACTGGCTCCAGTCTGTGAGCTCACTGTAGAAGGTTGTAATCGAAGCGGCAGTGAACAATAACACTTAAGAGGAAATAAAAAAACGTCAAATAACTCTGTTCGATAGGTTTATAAGGCTGGACTCTTTGTCTAGCTGCGTCGTCGTTCCGTTCACGCAATCCAGCCTGCTGACTGCTGAAAAGGGTCCAGACTAATGGCTTTGCTGGCATTTCTGTAAATTCTTGACAGTAACATGGCAGTTGGCAGGCAGCCTAAGGAAGGCCAGTGACCTCAAGGGAGCTGCAGTCAAGCCATCTTGATCTTAAAGAGACAGAAACCGCAGCAAATTCGTTTCTCTTTTATTACTGTGAACAAGATAGTAAACAATGTTGAAACATTGAGAAGCAGGAGAACAGAGTTTACCAGAGCAGCCCTTACTGTACTAACAACTGTGACAACAAGCTTGGATGAAAGGAAAACACATCCATCAAAGTTATGGTGAGACGGAGACTATTCAAAGCATTTGTGCAAACACTAAGCCAAGAAGAATTATGTTCAGTACATAAAGGAATAACTCACATTGCCACACGGACATGTGTTTCAGGTGAGAGTATGTTGGTGACACAGTCATGTGCAAATGTTAGTAGGCCTTCTTTTAACCCCATGTTCTTTATGTAAAATCATCTGATTGTAGAAGGTCTTCATATTAGACACATACTGTACAACTTCTGTCACCATGTCATTATTTAACTTACAAAAAAGAAGCCCAAAAAATAAATAAATAAAATAAAACCACGTGGGTAATACTAAGTACTCCCTAAAGTTGAAGCCAAGTGCTGCTAATCATGAGACCTCGATGAACTGATCATCACAGGTGTGCAGATCTATATAAAAGCAAATATTTTGGCAGTTTTCTGGCCTGGAGCATTCAGGTGTGTGTTAACACAATGCCAGGAGGAAAAGACATAAGCAGCTGTTTGAGAGAAACAATTTTTGCTGCACATCAATCCGAAAAGGGTTATGAAAACATTTTAAAACAATACAGAGTTCAACATTCATTGCAGTGTCAACAAGCGGAAGATTATCAACAGGTGGAAAGCTTTCTAGACAACTGCTAGTCTTCTCAGGAATGGACGGCCGAGCAAATTTACCCCAAGGTCAGACTGTGCAAATGCTTAACCAAGTACAAAAAAAAATCTCACGCGCTACGTGTCAGACCCCACTGCACATTTTAAATGTTGAGATCTGTAACAGCATCAGTAAAAAAAAAAAAAGACTGAACAAGTCTGGTTTGTTTGAAAAGGTTTCAAGAAGAAAGCCTCCTCTGTCTAAAAAGAACATTGAAGCATGAATGAACAAACCACAAGACCTCTGGAGCAATGTCAATGTACAGAGGAGACCAAAGTGGAGTTGTTTGGCCTTCATGCTCAGCCATGACAGTGGCTTAATACTGCACTGGAATGGCTTTATTAAAGTCCAGACCTCAACCCAACTGAAATGCAATGGATGGATCTTGAGAGAGCTGTGCATAAGTAAATACCCCCAAAATCTCAACTGAACTGAAGCAACGACAGAAAAATGAGGCTGATGGATTTGATAACATCATACAAGAAACTAATGGTTCCAGTTATTGCTGCTAAAGGTGCACCCACAAGCTATTTAATCATGAGGTATTCAGTATTTCACAGAACTCAATGTCATGCCCCCGTCCAGCCGTCTGTAGGACGCCCCATCTCCCCCAGCTCTCAAACAGCCAAGGGACAGTTTTAATTCTAAATATTTTATTATGCAATTCTATTAATATCACAACCACAAGCAAAACTCGAGTTTAAAGCGTCAGGGTGAAATAACCAAACTCACTCATCCAAAAATAAATAAACTAAACGACAATTACTTACCTCCATAACTAAATAAAGTAAATGGGAGTCCACCCTTTCCGAGTCTAATAATCACATGGAGATGATCAGAGTAACATCAAAGTAGCATCGAAGGTGGCTGCTTCAGAGAGGCGGGAGATGTCAAAAAACCCTCTCCTGGGTCATCCAACATCCCGGTTCATCCCCAGGCCGCCCAATCCTCAACAAGAAAGTTGAAAAAGGAAAATCTGGGTGGTGTAACAGATGTATCCCAAGGAAATGTGTGAGGTAAATGTAAGAACTCAAAAGGCCACACTGATAGAAGATCTTTCGGATTCATTAGGAAAAAGAAAGAGGCTGATTACCAAAGATAGTAACTGGGTTTAACATATCCCTGCTTATGAGCCTAAATCGTAAAATGTGTGCTGCTGCCTCGGGAGCTAAAGTATCAAGTTTATTTTACCCTCAACACATAATTATTATTATAAATATTATTTATCTGTACGCATGCGCTCCATACTGGACCACCAACGCTGGTGGGTTGATGAGAAACAAAGATGAAACAAGTTTGCCATGACGGCTCACGCAGCGCCGTGATAAATCTAATTAGGAGCAAACTGGCTCATCCATCAGCCGGTGCTGGCATCTTTCTCTTGAAGATCATCTAAGTCAGGGGTTTACATACTGAGCAATGAAAAACATATACGGAGATACATAAATGGCTCCATGAATAAATGAACATGCCAATAAATATTCTGAAAACATATGAAAAATAATCAGGCACTAAGACATGGATGTATAAATGGATATTAATTAATGGATATGATTAAATTCTCTTTGCAATAAAAATCTATTTATTTTACTTTGACCATGAATGTTTTATTTCTATATTTACTTTTTAATTCCTGTCACGCTTTCTTAGCATTTCCACTCTATTTACTTCCCTAAACTTGTTTTTTGTTTTTGTATTTCTTTTTCTTTGCGCAATGCTTTTTTTTTCATTTTGTTCTTTGTTCTTTTTAGGTTTCTTTGTCTTCTTTTAGCTGGATTGTTTGCATTTCTTCAACATTTTCCATATAGTGGGGCTGTCTTTCAAAGTATGCTACCGGATCAGCTTCTCACTGTTTTGATTATTAGAGTGAAAATGTTCTTTCATAAAAGTTTTATTCAGCAACTAACAACCTCTTGTTGTCTTTTAGTCACCAGTTAATCAGCTTAAAGTACCGTTTTTATTCATAGAGATAAAGCAAAAAAGGTATATTACAAGTCTGACTGCTTTCAGGCAACAGTGCCGACAAGTTCAGCAAGTGCTTTTACAGGAAATACAATTTCCCCTACGGTCGGTCTCTGTTGCTATGATGTCAAAAAGCTCTAGCAGGAAACACTCTGAAAGACAATATCCTACCCCGCCGCTTTTTTTCCATTAGTGAGACAGCAGAGCCTGCTGGGACGTGGCTGGCTACGCGCGCTCACTAATTTTAAAGGGGACATATTATGGAAGAAAAAAAGACAAAACAAACAAAAAAAAAAAAAAGTCTGTGCTTGGTAGCATATATTTATGTGTGTAGAGTGAATAACAAAAAAAAAAAAAAAAAAAAAAAATCCTGTCACAGCTTTGGGCAGCCGAAGTCGCTCAGTGAGATGTTCAGATCGGCAGGGTACTGTGACATCACAGGCCCAGCTTTGAGTAAATACACACATTCCCACCATCCTTTCATGCACCTAATTTCACAGCATGCAGGATCTATTGTGTTTATTGTAGGTAGTGCAACGCTTTAACGCTGCTTTCAAAAGATACATGACACATGGAGTCAAGTGAAGCAGCTGACTCCGCCTCAGTCCAGCTGCGATGTAAACCACATGTGCGTCTCCATTTTCTGCTATTTTGAACAAAGTATGCTAGTGACATTTCATCAAAACCACCTGAGTTTTAGGTTATAAGTGCAGTTTTATTTTCGCCATCTCGTCTTTCTAAGCTCTGGCAAACGGGTCACGTTCAGCCGGACGATGTTGTCGGCTGAGCTTGTTGTTCTGGTGCTTGTTCTTCTGCAGCTTATTTTCACCTTACCAATAACGCAAATAGCAAGCTTTGGATCTCCCTGACTCAGACGAAAAATAAATAAATAAAAGAACAACAAAAAACCTCCAAACCTGCATGCCATTCATAGCTGACAAAGCTGAAAATCAGCTGTTTCCATTCACATCCAACCAGTCGGAGCATCTGTGCTGGTGACCGTGTTTGCGGTCCACAAATTGTTTTTTAGGTTTGAAAGATTTTCATTCTAGTTTTTTTTTTCTGTAAAATGGTGGCCAAAGCATGAGAAAAAGAAACCATTTCATTTTCTTTTTACAGTTTAGAGTAATTTGTGGAAGCTCAGCACCTTCAACCCCATCAATTCAATTAACAGCTGTGTGAAGGTTTCGTGTGTTTCTGAGCTGTAAATAACACACACACAAAAATAACTACTCTGTTCAGTTGATAAAGAACCAAGATAGAAGGGTTAGACGAGAATCCCCAGACCACTGAGCACAGTGAAAGATTAAAAAAAGAAGAAAAAAAAACCAGCATAGCAGCCAGAAGCTTGTGTGAACTGTAACACAAGCAGAGCCAAGCCTCGTGAGAGCTTGACACACATCTGTAATGGAGGACACAACAGTAACCAGGAAATAGTGCTGCAGCTTGCATTTCCCTTCCTCTGTGTGCCCCGTGATAGAGACCAGACTTTGTGGTGCAATCTAAACTCCCGTGGATCTATAACAGCTGAACCGATGGCTTCAGGAGTGAGCTGGCACAAGCTGAAACTACCTCGAGAGCAGCGACTGAGAGTCCTGAGTGGTCACTGCCGAGCCCCCGTGAGACACTGCAAACAGCCACAGCTCCCTCCAGAAACCTGTCTCCTTTGATTTCTTTCTTTTTTTTTTTTTCTTAAACAGCCAGTGCTCTTTTGAAACTGTGCCAGTGGAGGCTGGCCCGAATCCTTGCAGCTGAAGTTTTACAAGCTCAGTGTTCGTGAACAGGAGGAGAAGGACACACAGTAAAGTTTGCAAAGATAGCTGGGAACTTTTTTTTCCCCCTCCTCTCCCCTTTGAGCTGCCTGAGGTGCCAAAAAAATGATTCATTCTTGCTCCCTTCATCAATTCGATAAGCATGTTCTTTAATAATGGGGGCAGAAATCTTCGCGAAAGAAGACTTCTTGGGAAGAGGAACATTTAAAAGTACATAAAAAAAAGAAAAAGAGAAAACAAAGTTGTGACGTCACATAGAGAGCTGTCTCGGATATTGCCTGAGAGATGATGATGTTTGTCTGTGACCCTCCGTTGAGGACTTCAGACATTTGATTGTTTGAGTCATTTTTATTTTTTATTTTTATTTTTTTGGTGATGATTCACATGAAACATTGTCCTGGATTTGCTTCTTTACGGATGTTGACCGTCACCGATGCCCTTATTTTCCCTTAAGAGCTCTACGGCTGTAGAGGATGTAACATCCTGGACTCATTTCGCCTGTCGTGTTGACAGTAAACAGTGATTTCCCTTCACAGCTACAATAAAATTCAATCTGAACCTCAGGGGTGACTTTTCCATTTTCTGCTGTGCAGCAAACCCAAATGGAAGTGCAGGCGGATTCAGAACAACTAAAGACGTCCAGAGTCTTTACCGAAAATGGGAACTGTGAGGCATGTACTACCTGGGAATGATGCCAACTGCTGACAAAAGGCTTTCCTGCACGCTTCTGAGAGAAGCCTTTAACTCATTTGCTCTGAAAAGCTACAGGAATATCAGGAATTAAATTGTTTGTCCGACTGTAAATAAATCTGTCAACCCTTTTTGGCTTTGTTACAAGGCGGCGAGTAAGTACTTATTTCTGATTCCTTTACTCAAACTCAGCTCTCTGTCTTTTTCTTTCCTCCCAGCCACAAACCCTCCAGTCAAGTGAGATGCCTATTTTATTTTTTCAAAACACTATCCACAGCTCAAGTCTGTCCCTCTTTTGCAGGTTTTCTTGCTTGATACTAATGCAAAGCCCAATTCTGTCTATTGGAACGCGTATTCTACGTGAATTTTATACTTTCAGTGGGCGCATGAAAGCAAAATTCTGTGCCTTCGTGATTTCTTTTCCTGCCTCCCTCTCTCTGTGGCGTCTCTGCCTCTTGGCAGCCGGGCAAAAGTGGGCAGGCAGAGAGGAGGGCATGGCCCAAAAAACTGCTCTCAAGCCCCAGCCCCTGTTCAAGTGGGGTTGCTTACTGGTACACTACTCTGCCTTTCCCTCGTCTTGGAGGCGAAAAAGAAGGATGTGGAAATCCATTCTTGTTTCCTTTCTAGCGTGCATTTTTGTTTTATTTTCTTTTACTTTTCTTTTTTTTTTTTTCCATCGCCACCATGGCCATATTGTCTGTGGGTGAACACAGGGTTGACAAAAAAATTCAGGTATTTCTCATTTTTGATTCTGCTTCTGTTTGGACCTCGATATTCGTCTTTGTACTGAAGTCTCCCTTTATTTGTGTCTGTTGCACTTTTACTGTCATCTTTCACACTGTACACGTGTCTCTTATGCGTGAACCAAACGAAAGGCCTAAACCGCCCTTGATATCGTTCGAATGAGACAAAACTGGGTTTTACTTAAATGATTCTAATCCATTTCATTCACTGATAATGACTCTAACAAGTCTGTTTATCTTCATGCAGCACATTAGATTAGAATACAAGGAAAAATCTGAATGATGGTACTTCCTCTAGATGTAAAGCTTTGCAGTAAAAAGCAACTTTTTGTTATGTATTACAGAAAGTCAGCGGTTTGAAAAAAAATAAATGTCACCTCATCAAAAGTAATAATTACCTTCGATTTTTCAAGTAGGAAATACTCAGTAATAAAAAGCAGCCAGGCCTTTTTTTTTTTTTCATCTAGTATTTGGTTTCTGTGTTGCTGGATTGCTACGAAAATGCACAAAATCTGCAACCACTGGCAACATCAAATATCCTCCTCCACCCACATTGTGGCTACTGTTCACCATCTAATTAACCACAAAACAAAAAAGAAATCTTACAGTCAACCCATGTAATTCCTCAAGTGTTCATGAATGCAGTCGTTGGACCTGTTCAAAAACCAGTACAAACCAGATCCCTCCATTGAAAGCACTGTTCAGTCCATGAAGGGCCTAAAGTTACATTACAGGGCTTCAGTTTCACATCGAGTCTGTTTGATTCGTTTGGGCTCATTTTACTCCGCCAAAGCGTTAAGATCTTAATATTCACATTTGACAGATCCGCTAGAAAAACGGCATCTTCATTTATTTTAACGCTGCAGATTACAATCATGATACAGAAAGGCAAGCTGTGTAAACACTTTGGCGTGTGCTACTCTGATGTGCAGTCTTGTGTGTCTGCATACAGTGCGGTCAGCTTTTTAGGTTTGTGTTTGAGTCCATAATATCAACATATTGTTGCATACTGTACTGCACAGAAAGGGTGAATGGAGAAAAAAAAAAAAGTGGGCGGGTGCAGGGAGGATGGGCAGGGTGAGGGAAAATGGACTTATTTCCTCCTCCCCTCCAGCTCTCCTCAGATGAACTTGCTATGCTGCTTGATGACATGTTGTTTGGAAAGCCATATCCTCCACTATTTGTGTTTCTCTCCTCCCCACGGTTGGAGAGACTCCGTGGTGGCCAGGATCAAAGTCTCTTTTTTGCTTGTTGCTTTCATCAGGTCAGACTGCACACACTTAATCATCTCTTCCTGTTAGCAAAACTGTTTCAGGGGTTATAAACAGCACTTGATCAAGCTTTTTTCGAGTACAGGTCCATCGCTTGGAGCCGTTTAGGAAAAAGCTGTGAGATGGTGTTTCTAGACGGCTCTGTTTTTTTTGGCAGTTCTTCATGAAAGGTTTGATCCACATTTGGTTTACTTAAAACTTCCAGCTCTTCCCTGGGATCATCAAAGCTTTCACTAGACACTCTGATTGCAAGCAGGTAACTCAGCAGAAAAACTATGAAAAAAAAAATGCTTGCACAATCATTTTTTCACTCACTTCTTTTAAGGATGCATAATTATATGTAGAAATCCATCTGTGATTCTACGCTAAACGGTGAGCGCAGCAGAATATGCATATGGGAAGCAGGTCTGGAACAAAGTATGAACCACAAATGACAGTCTTTTAGCTTCATCACTGTAATAAAACGGCATGAAATAAACACACCCACATTGGGTTCTTTGAAACACTACGCATTACACGAAAATATTTCAAAAGCACAAGCTGTCAGTGCCAGCCTTAGCAGTGTTGCAAAATGTTATTTCAGTCTAGTCTGTAATTAATTCTTTATCTTTTATGGGAAGCATTTAGCGTTGCTAAAATGTCATAAAATAACCACCCCTAAGTCATGCAGCAAACAGGTTCTCCCTCTGCCAAGACTGTACTTTGGTCAGACGACAATAAAATGATCCCAATAACAAAAGTTATATCCATATGAATTAATATTATGCTGGATGTATTAAAAAGTGTCGTGACAGACAAACAGGTCATGACTATAAAGAACTACAGAAAAAAATGTATTTGATGTTAACCTCATATTTATCTCATATTCTATTTGGAAAGTCTTAACAGTAGTTAGAACTGTTTGTTGAAATTTTATAAACCTAAGAGGTATTCATTACAATAAAAAGCTTTTGTTATACCGTTTTGCATAAAGTGCAGCTGTATTTCATATTGCTTCACTGCTTACGATTAACAAGTATCAAGCTGATGAGATATCAGTGTCCAACGTTGTCCTGAAAGGCGTCTGACAACTCTGATTTAATCTGAAGACGCGTTTAAACCCCTAACAAATGCACTTCACATCTGCTAATTGTCCATTTAAGTTTAATTGTCCTTCCCCTCGACCACAAGCTTGACCTGAGTCCTGAAAACCTAACCAGTTGAAAACCTAAATCAAACCTTCTTGTAGGCAAAACAAACACTCTCGTTCTCAAGTAAATCATAAAGCCTTTGACTCGGGTCAGGTGGGCACTGTTTTGGGATTTTCAAAAAAAGTGGTGAACTTGTGAATTCAGTTTAAAGTACGACTGCTAAAGAAGTAAAAACTACACAGTTCAAGCTATAAATGAAACCTCAAATAGCTGAGAACAGAAGAACTGAAGATGCCGAACGCTTAATAGTTTTAGAGTTGAAACACTTGTAATGGGAAGAAAAGCATCAGTCCTCATAGGTGTCGTGTTTCTGTTTGTGTCATAGAGGCAGAGTGAATATCAACCTCTCTTTTATCCAAATGATAAATGCTTTTTGATATAGTTACACGATAGCACTCTTATTGGATGCTCCACTGTTCCCGCATACAGACAAAACACAGATTGTTACCGCCCACCACGTGGATATAAACTCCTGTGACCTGGGTTTTCTAAACAGGATCCGGATGCATCACAGATGATGAGACTGGAAACTCAGGCAGTCGAGGAAACATATGGACAAAATTTGCTAATGGAACAATGGACTTTCCTCTACATGTGCGGACACCGATCTCCCCAACCCTGCGCTGAGCATCTGGCAGCAAGCTACGCTTCCATGGCTTAATGTGTGGCACCGTACCCTCTTTCTGACATGGCATCCTCTCATTGCTTGACTGCCAACATTTCCTCCCACCCCCTTCAGCGATGGCTTCTGCCATGCTGCATCCACGACGTCACCCACTTTTTGTTACAGAGATTCAGCTTGGCAGGCAGACAATGCCCATGTCTTGGCACCAAATACTGGAAGGAGCTGCAAAAAGAAAACCAACCTCAGTCTCTTCCCCCCCACTATTCTGCAGATCGACGGGGACCAGCGCCAGTTTGTAATGGGTATCTTTTATGCCTTAATTTAGTAAATACTGAGCTGTTTGGCTCCTGAGCATTTTAAGCAAAGATATCTTGTGGTGTATGACAAGCTGCTTTTTGCAAGTCGATGTCAAGCTGCAGCAAATGATTGTAACTGTAGTATGCTCATTATTCTGATGGAGTCTTTCTGCAGGTCTTGTTAGCAAATCTACGTCCTAAAAACACCCCCTTTTGTGATTCTTAAGAAAGGTAGGTTGTAGATTTTTCAATACCATTGACAGTCTGTCGCAACTCAGGGTACAAATTTATCAATCTTCAAATGATTTCTGATAAAAGTGCAGACTCGAAGCAGATGGATCACTTTAATGAGATGAGGTGACCACTGAAAAACAGAGATATGAATTACAACAGCACATGGTGTGATGTAGTCTTGTCGTATGCTGACTGGCTGGACCAGTGACTAAAAGAGCATATCCCAGCTGTGACTTTTGAGTCCTTTATCCTCTGTTATGATGTGCTATATGTAACATGGCATTATTACTCTAAAATCTAGATGAAAAAGCAGGTGTCAGGTTAATCAGTGTAGCCCAACATCTCTTTGTAGCAGCCACTTTTATGATATGAAAAGTTGAAGCAAATTCAGCTTTTACTCCATTCAAAGCCAGTTTGAAGAGTTTGCAGCCATTGGCCATCTAATTAATTCAACGTCTCAGTTAGGGCCTCTCACTGTCTGATGCCCAAGTGCCTTTTCTTTCCGCCCCAATGAGCATGCCCTGCCACCACAACCGCAAAGGCTGCCAAAACAGTTCAATCACTGCCGGCATTAAATGGGCCAAAGAGGAATTCAGAATGTTAATGAAACAGCCCAGCCGCCTTTCAGCCTAACATGGTTCACATGCTAATTTATGCAAAACGTCCCAGCGTTTGCAGGGGTTGACCGTCGTTGTCTACCATAACAGTGTCCTGGCTCAGTCATCTCTGTCGATGCCTGGCCCTGTCTAGACTTGGACCGCTCGACCCTGGTTGTGTCTCAGCCTCCAGCTGGGACAATAAACAGACTGATTCGCGATGGACTCGAAGTGGCTTTCACACTGAGCGAAAAGGGTTTCACGAGTCAAGCCTTGAGTTTTTCTATGAAAAAAGCTCAATTAAAAAAAAAGTAAAAGAAATGACAGCAAGTTTTAAAATATATTTGAGAATCACAGATAATCAAGCCTCTGAAAGAAAGCTGGGAACAAACGTGTAAATTACTCGTAAAATTGCGCGTATACCTGTACCTTAACTCCAGGGAAAAAAGACGGAGACAGGGCTTAAAGGCAGGGACTACAAGGAAGAGGCAGTTAACAGGTTGCACCACAGATGTTAGGTGCGGGTGCCAAACGGCTCCCTAAAATGGCTGAGGTACTGCCATTTTCTATTTTCCTCCCTTGATCTTCATTACTTTCTGGCTGCAGAGATGGTACGGGCTGAATTGGGAAAATCTGTGATAAAGTGAACATTTTTTTTCTGCCTTTCTGGTAGGTGAACTTCAAAGACTGAAACCAAGTTTTAAAGTAAAGCAAACCCTCAGTTTGCACAGATTTCTGTGAAAGTAGGTGACATCTACCTTGCAGGGCTGAAGAAATTGCTGGAGTTTCTGTGGAGATAGAAAACGATTTTGTCTTTAAAGTTCAGGTCTTTGAGAAAGTTTTATTTCTCTGGATTTTTTCCAGCATGTGTTCATGAGTCTGGACCATTCTGGACTGTTCTGCAACCATCTCCTTTAAGGGGTCAAATACAGTCTAACGCATTAGAACCGTAGTGAACAAAGGTTACAGTTTGATATTGTAAAGATAAAACTGCTCTGACAAGTTAATGGTGTTATTAGTCTTCCTTTCATGACATGTAGTGTAAAATATAGTCTTATATGTCTTTACAACCAGTTTGCAGCAGTTTACAACAAAAGTAAAACCTCAAATACAGGTGTTCACTAGTCACAAGAAGCGACTTGACAGAAAACACTGATGTAAATCTGTTGTATTCCAGCTTTCATGGACATTACAAGGGGTTTTTGTTCCCTGGTAAGTATTTGGCACAAAGGAATACTGTACAGTAACGCCTCATGTTTTCTTTCTTTCTTTATGTCTCAGACTCTCAAGTCTCGACCACGACCTGCAAAAATGTCTGTCCTTAAGGTTGAGGTAGTAGATTGAATAGTTGTGGGGTTTATGTCCTCCTTCTGAGATAACTATACAATCTACTGTCTTTCCTAAGGAAACAGGATATTCTGCTGTGAGCCTGAAGCCTTCGTGCACAAAGGAAGCTCCATGGATAGAGGAACTCAGAGAATAGATAAATATTTAACAAATAGACCTACGACATCTTTGGAGATATTACTACGCCCACAAAGTGCTGCCATATTTACCAGATGCTGTGCAATTGGTTGACTCTGACTCCTTCTCTGAAGTTAGTAATCTATGACGATGTTGCTTGAAAGGAATTTTCATCTGTGCTTGACGTTGAGCCTTGCAAGGTGAGGTAGTAGGTTGTATAGTTTGTGGGATGGAGTAAATCCTACTCAGGTGATAACTATACAGTCTATTACCTTCCTTGAGAGGTACAGTGGGTACTTGGTGAGATTCTCACTTGCTGACCAAGGTGAAGAAGGAGCCACTATATCGCCATCATGTGGCCAAAGACTAAACATTACACTGGAACTTACGTATGCCTGTTGGGGCTCAAAGGAGAAATAGTGGCAATGCAAAGTATTTGAGATTAGGGATATCTTATTTTTCACTTTGAATATGAAAATGTTCTGACAAATTGACAAAAACTTTTATATTTTAAATCTGTTTTATGCCCTCAGTCAAACTGCATACTATAGACTAATGACTTTCCTATCAAAGGGGGGATATTTTAAGTTTTACAAATGGAGGAATAAGTAAAGCTTTTGACAATAATCCTGTGCATCAAGAGTCTGTATAACAATGTATAATAATAGAACAGATGATGGTGGCTTGGAAATGTGCTTATATTTTCAAAGCAAGTAGTGAAAAATGAATAATGTATACTGACTGTTACACTAATGCATGTACATCCCATCATTTCTTTTTCCTGTATTCAAAATGTTTGTTCCAAATAAGACAGTATAATGTCATTAACTGTACACACAAGTAAACAATATGCAAACATATCATCATCTGATGACCTTGAAAGTAAAAATGGTGAAACAATTTCCCGAGGTTTTAATTAAGTATTCGTGGCATGCTTTGCTCAGTATACCAGAGAACTACATCAACGCAGCTTTCTTTTTTATTTCTAGACTGCTGGAGCCTTGACTCACTTCCTCTTTTCCCTGGAGTGTGCATTGGTGTCAAAAGTGAGGGGATACAGACAATAAAAAGTGGCTACAATTAAAAGAGGAATATTCTGCCCTTTTTTTTTTTCAAAAGGTGACATAATTTCTTGAGGTCTTAATACAATACTTGTACCATGCTTTCAAAGTAAAAGTATCTTTTCCAACATGTCTGTACCAAGTAGCAATCCTACCAGGAAGAAAGTTTTTGTTGCAGTTCCTCAACTGACCACTAGGTGCTGGCTCCAAAAGCGCATTGACCCTCGTGTTAAAATGTCCAACCTTGCACTTGAAATACATATAATTACAGCTGGTTCAGGAAACATTTTTGGTCCCCATAGCTAGATGAATCTTTTGTACCAGGTCAGGTAAAATTACATAAAGGCAACAGATTAATTTTTTTAATTAGGAGTATGGTTCTTCAATTGGCAGCCGGCATGGAGAATGGTTAGCTGTTTTAACTTTTGCTACTTGGCAGTTAGCACTATATTGACTTCTGGGCATAGCTTCTGACTGTGAATAAAAAAAACAAATAATAGTCATTCATATTTTAAAGAGAATATGTTTTGTTGTGTTTATTGTACTCCTCACCTCAACTGGTTGCGGGTTTGCCTGGAAGGCTCAAGTCAGGTCAAGTTTATTTCTATAGCACATTTATACAGGCTATACAGGCTAAAACAAATTACAATCCCTAAATCAACAAAAAAAAAAAAGAACATTTCTATCATAAAACAATATTGAAAAAAAAAATATATATATGTGTATTGATGTGTGTGTATGTGTGTGTGTGTTCAATAGAAGGCAAGCTGTCGTGCTCAAGCTGGAGGAAAAGCAAGTTTTTAGTGGTCTGGACTGATGATCTGACATTAAAAAGGAGGTTGTTTCACATTTTGGGAGCAACAACAGAAAAAGCTTTATCAAGGTCAAGGTCAAATTTATCTATGCATCACATTTAAAAAGTGCTTTACCACAAAATCATCTAAACATAATAAAAAAACATAAAATAAAAATAAGATAAAACAATTAAATCTTAAACTGGATCCTGAACTGGACAGGAAGCCAGTGATGTGAAGCCAGTACAGGGGTGATGTGCTCGTGCCCTTTTTTCCCTGTCAGAAGGCGAGCTGTTGTCTACTGAACAGTTTGTAAATGATACAGCAGTGATCAGTTCCAAAGTAGAGAGTTGCATTTATCTAGTCTACAGGTCGCAAAGTCTTTAGGGGGAAGGTAGACCTTCAGCTTACTTAAGGACTAAAGATGAATAAAATCACTAATCTGTTTATCAAATTTAGAGTCAAAAATCACACCGAGGTTTCTCACAAACTGCTTACAGTACATAAAAAAAATGGGCTGATTACACTGTTATGGCCATCTAAAATGTCTGACTGACCAAAAACAATAATTTCTGTTTTGTTGTTATTCAAGTTGAGGAAGTTTATCTCCAACAGTAGGTCTACTTCCTTAGGACAGCTCAGCAAAGCTTGGATAGAAACATTACTTTTTGTCTGTATCGACAGATAAATTTGGAAATCATCAGCAAACCAGTGAGAAACAATGACATGCGTCCGAAAAATGGAACCCAAAGTAAGCATGACCAAAGCAAAAAGACTTGGACCTATAATGGAGCTTTGCAGTACGCCACAAATAAGTGGGGATACAGATGAGGAAAAACAGAAACTCCTGTTTGCCAAATATGACTGGAACCAGTTCAGGAATTTACCTTTGATGCTCATAGATGTATGATAATAAAATCTCATGGTCTACGATGTCAGAAGCAGCAGTAAGATCCAAGAGCACCAGAACAGCAGAGTAACCACAACCAGCAGACAAAAGCAGCTCATTAAAAACTCTTCGCAGGGCTGTTTCTGTACTATGGCTCCATTTACAACCAGACTGGATTGACTGCAGTTGGTTAAAAACCACCTTCTCTCAAACTTTTGACAGGAAAGGAAGCTTGGAAATCAGCGGAAGTTTAAAAGACTAAAACTGTTAAGATTGGTCTTTTTGAGGAGGGACTGCACAACAGCATGTTTAAAGGCAGCTGGAACACAGTCAGACATCAAAGATGAATGAATCAGGTCAGCAACACATGGCTCTAAAAGCATCGTTAAAGACTCAAGAAGGAACACTGTCATGGAGACAGGCAGAAGGCCTCAATGCTAAACAATGTTTGTTAAAGAGGAGAGAGAGAGAGACCTGTTCAAAATTCTCATAGATAAATGGAAAAGTAAAGGAAGGTACAGGATCCAAAAGAAAAAAAGAGGGAACTCTTGTTTTCAACAAAAAAAAAAAAGAAAAGAAAAAAACGTGAGAAATCTATCACAAAGGCCTTGTGAAGGCACCATACCACTGGAGTCACAGGGGTTTTTAAGAGAGTAAAGAGTAGAGTTAAGATATGGGGCGCTGTTTGTAAAGTTGGTCATGCTGAAAATAACAGCAACATTTTGTCACATTTAGCTTCAAATCATGTTTTGAAAAGTGAGGTGAATTTTTTAAATTCACTTTTTTAAGCACATTTAACAGAATATTTGTTAACTTTTAAAATGTATTAAATAATTAAATCTAAATCTAAATGTTAAATCTAAATGTTTATTCTAAAAGCTATATGTAAATGTAAAAGTTAAATCTAAATGTTATGCCTAAATGTTAAATCTAAATCAAAAAGTTAAGTTTAAATCTAAAAGTTAAAAATAAATCTAAATGTTTAATCTAAATCTAAATAAAATGTTTATTCTAAATCTAAATGTTTAATCTAAACGTTAAATCTAAATCAAAACGTTTAGTCTATATCTAAAAGTTAAATCTACATCTACATCTCGCCGTAGAAAGGATTTTTGACCCGGGACACAGTTTACATGTTACCAAAATGTTGTTTTGCGCTTTGCTCTCGAATTGAAAATAGTGTGAGTATTTCCACGAGTAGAAACTTATTTTCCCTTCGCTCGCCATCATGCCGTACCCTGACCTGTCCAGTCCTCTTCATGATACGTGTTTGATTGCGCGTGAGCTAGAGGTACTTTGTTTTTCAATTCAATTAAACTTTATTGATCGGGAACTGTGTGCTGTTGTAAAACCTCACCAAAAGGAAGGGAGTAACGCAGCGTTTGGTAACGGAAACAGAGTTACTGAATTAAAAAAAAAAAAAAAAAACGCGTTACATAACGCATTACTGAAAAAAAGCAACGGTGTTATGTGACGGCGTTACTAATAACGCGTTACTGAGTCATTCCACGAGAATGGTTAAAGTTGGACTTGGATATTTTCACATTTTTTACCAAAATGTATTATTTGTATGTATATCCCACATCATTAAGGATATATTTAAGAAAAATGCATTTTCCCATCTCAGGCATTAGTTTTCTTTTATTATTCATCATTATTTCAAGATGTGGTGACTGTAATTCTTCAACCCCGTTATGGACACTTTGGAGGCTTTCGGAATATTATCATAAAATGTATTTATAAAAAAAATCAATATTTTCATATTAATTAGATGTCCCCCATACTAATTCAATAATTTTAAATAGAAAAATGACATAAAATCACACATTTTTACTCTCTTAAATCCTGAAATGTAACTAATAAGTGAAAGCAATCTTGTTATTTTTCATCAAAAATTCAGTTTAACTAAGAATTGTAATCAAAATCAATGATCATATGATAGCGCTCAATATTTTAGACACAAATCAGCAAACATTAAATTATTTTTTCAACATTTAAAAAAAATAATATATGAAAATGTAGGTGTGACGGGGTTGAGACTAGCATAGCATCTTACTCGCATCTTTAACATGGAACCTAAATCACATTCAGCATGCATGCAGTATAAGAATGTTGATTGAATATAATAATAATTAATTTAAATAATTGATAACTTAACAACCAAAGTATTAAAATCTCAACCCCATCACAATTTCACAACCCCGTTACCTCTAACACATAACGGGGTTGAGTGTGACGGGGTTGAGATTTTTGCACAAAATGGCCGCTGCTCAATGTAGTGAATACCAGACAGAGAGCACATGGCATGAATGAAATTCAAAATCACCACATATTCATGAAATAACAAAAAACTTGTTCATAAGTAATAGTTTTCTATCTTTTTTTCATGTTACGGTGTTGAGTCATTGAGTTTGACGACCACAATATTACAAGATAAATGACTAAAATAAAGGAAAAGATGGAAGCAACTTGCCTGTGTCTGTGGTCCTGTTGTCCAAAAGACTTCAGTGATGTCACTTCCTGATGTATATGGAATTCTGGTTTACACCATTGTATTTATGGGGGTGGCATCATTTGTGTAACGGGGTTGAGGGGTTACTCAGGTACAGAAATAATTGTGATTTTAATGAATAATTAACAATTAAATTAGAAAAAAATAAACATTACCAGCAAAAGAGCACAAATAGATGTTTAGGTTGATATCAAAATTTATTGACTTTTTAAATAGTTTTATTTGGTATTTTCAAAGTAAACTTTCATCAAGGCCATGAGGGACATGACAAAATAGGTGGTGTCAAATGAAAAAACTGTATTATTTCTCATAAAAAGATAAATTTTAGTTCAGATTTTTTAAACTGTATTAAAGGGTGCATTTCAATATATATGTAAAGCTGTTTAAATATAAAGTTTGGTGACCCAATAGATGAAATACACCATGAGAGGTTAGAGGGACTCAAATTGTGCCATTTTCATGGAATGACTCTACTACCCAACACTGCAAATAACAAATAAACAGCGATCTTTGCTGGAGAATTTGACTCTTGGACATTGGTCACAGTGATAACAACTGCACAAAATAACTATAAAACTATATTTTTCGAGTACCTTGTGTATTTACTGTCACATTTTGAGGGACTTATAACCTGTAGCTATTACAGTCAGTAACAAGGGGGCGCACTTTGAATGAACTACAGTACTCCCCCACACTTCGCGGTTAATGGGGGGCTGTGACCCACCCCGCGAATGGTGAAAACCACGATGTGGATGTGCATGTACGTGTATATGTAAATACAGTATACATGTGCGCGCGAACGCAAAATCTACGGAAGGTACACTCACTTTGACGATCTCTCTGTGCGTAGCTGACGAGAGCAAGAGATGGGAGACGCGGGGACGCGTGTCAGCCAATCAGCGTACAGACAACCAACAGCACAGTAATGTCCGTCATAGCAGCCAATCACAGGTCTCGATATTCATTCATGGGGCCTCCCCTGTCAGCTCTTGTTGCTTCATGAGACTCGTTCTTGATGTGATGGGCCTCGCGCGCTTCGTTTGAATTTTTTTTTTCGAATATTTTTTTTTCTATGAATATTTTTGAAACTTCCGCGATGTACTGAGACCGCGATTGCTAAAACCACGAAGTGTGGGGGATTACTGTACTCGGTACAGTCTGCTGTTGGTGATACATGCCGTGCTAACATGGCCGAGTTGGCGGTAATCCAAAACATCATGAGCTGTTTTTTTTTTCCTTTTTGTAATAGTGATGCATGTAATGTGTAGGAAAAAATAAAATACTGACAGGTGTGATTTTATTCACTGATTAGTTTTAATTTTCCTATATACATACATTTTCCCTTTATACATTTGTTGACAATGCATTATTTTCACCATGTTGCCAAATTGATCCATGTTGTGAATAAATTAAAGCTGCAGTATATTTGTTCAGTGTATGTTAAAACTCAAGTTAATATTCACAATATTGCATATTCCATTTTCATCAAATGTTGCAGTCCTGGCAGAGATTGATGAAAGTAGCATAACCTATGTATAATCACAGGTTTACTTCTTATGTTTCAAGCTGAACATTTCACTGAAGAAATTATGTGCAATGTAATTAAAGTTATGAACGTATCAAAACATTTTTCGAGGCCTGAAGAGTATTGAACTGTTTTTTCACATAACAGGAGTCAGCTTGTATTGCACTGTGTTATGGCAAAATTAGGAAATCATCAAACTGACTCCAGTCAAATGTCATAAGAGATGAGTCTTTATTGCAATGAGAACAGTCTAAAGATATGCACGTGCATCTTTCTGAAGTGTTCTGAGGAGCAGCAGCTACCTCACTGCTTTATAACAGTCTTTTAGGGGAAGAAGAACCCCTCCCCAAATAACCCTTATCATAAAAAGTGAGAGAAGATGCCAGTTAGGAAAAACAAAGTATACATTAGAACATAACCAGAGACCATTTACAACATCTTAACATCCCTTATGGACTTTTATTACCTTTGACCTCGTCTATGATTTATAACCTGTGCATGACTTGTTTATGGCCTGGATTCTAATCCAGACCACTCACTAATCCCCCATGAGTCAGCATTTTCTTCAGGAAGATACAAACTCATAAACGTGCTAAGAACACTAGAAAGGAGAACTAATAAGTGTTGAATAACAATATGTAGGAATAGAAATAAGTAGTCAAATTCATCATCATCAGCCATTGTTGTGTTCACAAAAAGATGAAGCTCATTTGCAGAAGTGTGTGCAATAGGAAGATGTTTCTTTTCATCACGAATAAATGATAATTTAGGAGTTGGATAAAAACCAATGGCTGGGACCCTATATATATATATATATATATATATATATATATATATATGGTACTTCCGGTTGCCGGCATCTTGAAATTGCATATAAGCTAAATATTTAGTATCACCCAGAACATTTAGATTTAACATTTAGATTTAGATTTAACATTTCAGTATAATATTCAGATTTAACATTTAGATTTAGATTTAACACTTAGATTAAACTTTTAGATTTAACATTAAGATTTAAATTTAGATTAAACATTTAGATTTCAATTTAGATGTAACATTTAGGCATAACATTTAGATTTAACATTTAGATTTAGATTTAACTTTTAGATTTAGATTTAACAATTGTATTTAGATTTAATTATTTAATAAATGTTAAAAGTTAACAAATATTGTGTTAAATGTTCTAAAAAGTGACTTTCAAAAATTCATACCACTTTTTGAAACATGATTTAAAGCTAAATGTGACGAAATGTTGCTGTTACTTTCAAGATGACCAACTTTACAAATGCCGCCCCATATTAAGAGACTTAAAAAGAAACTGAGGTTTGTTAGAATAAATAATTAGACATAAGGTTAGATTTTTTTAAAAAGTGTTTTTGCAGCTTTAACAACTCTAACAGGGGTACGAGGACAAAGCTGAGCTGAGCAGCAGGCAGTTTGTCCTCACCAAGCGGCAGCTCAGTGTAGCAGTCCTTTCCAGTGTTGCTTCCAAAATGACATTTGAAATAGGAGGGCCTGTTGTGAATATCTGCTGGCAGCTCCACAGCTCCTCCAGCAAGGCTTGGCTGAAGGATCCAGGAGCCACAGCTGATCATCTCAGGACCCTTCAGAGCAGAAGTATGTTGGGACCTGCAGTCAATCATTCCGTGACTCATGGGCTGATCATGACACGCATGTCAGACTCCAACACGTCTGTCCCTACCAGTGGCAGGCTGACTGACTGGTCAGGTCTCAGCAGAACTCTACTAGTTCTCATTTCAGCTCTGGAAACACTTGTTTCAGATGTTGTTTCGATGGCAACACTTGAAATCAGGATCCTAGAAATGGATTATGAGTAATTTCAGACTTAGCTCATTACAACCAGAATGACAAGATAGTATCATGTCAGAGTTTCTGAGCTGGTAGAGACCCCCCAAAACATCCAAATACATCCCCTCAAGCACTAAAGAAGTCATTATTCATATGTCCCCTTCACTGAAGCTACATTAGAACAGGAAATGCAAAGTAAGAAGAGGAATCAGTTGCCTTATATGTAGGAACAACATTACAAATGGGCACATAATGTTAGATAATATACTAGACAATAGAAACTAAACACCCTGCCTCTCAGACTTACAGGGTTTTTTTTGTTGTAATATTCATGTGGTTAGTGTGAATGGATAGTCTGATGTATGCTTACCACTAACAAGATCGATGAGATTCTATTCTAGTAAGTTCATCTATTGTAGTCGGTTCACACAGGCACTTGGGGCAGCTTAGGGGTCCTTTGGAATAATGTGCATGTACTGTTTAGCAGACTCCAATAGCCTGTAATTCACAACCACTTTCTTCTGATGTGCTTGTGTTTCTGTGCGTTTAGGTAAACAATGCAGAGGAAATGAAAAAAAAAAAGTTTTGTAACATTTTTAAAAAAATGTTCATGGATGACCAACGGTACCTCATATATTGTCCTTATGTGAAAGGTTCTCACTGTAAAATGTTGTGCAACTTGAAAATGTGCTTTGGCTGTTTGCTAACAGATTAGTAATTAATGTAATCATGGGCTACCTGCTGGGATAGACAAATAGACAAATCCAGGCAACTTTCTGCAAGCTGTGATCAAATGAACATGACATCATGAGAGCGATGGTTTGACAACTTTTTTCATCATGCTGCTAAATCCAAAATAATAGTAATATTTATAATTATAACAATATTTCCCTGGTTTATGGTTGATTAATGGTGAATAAGGAAACATCACAAGGCATCATACATTTGCCTAACTCTTAAGTCATTTCTGGAACTGCATTTAATGGTAAAAGACAGGACTATTAGGAAAAGTCTCTGCTGACAGCCACACGTGGGGAAAAAAAAAAAAAAAAAGGTAAATATAGAAAAAAAACTGCAGATAAACTGAATGCAGCTGATTTATTCTGAACAAACAGAATGAACTTTGTTCAGTTGGATTATATTCCCCAATATCCACAATCACCACAGCAGACCTGCTTTATATATGTGGAAAAAAGTATACCCCATAAAGAACAAAATAGGAATTTAAAAACAACAACAACAAAACAAATAAAAAACAAAATGTGAGAAAATAGTAATGGGGACTTTCTTATTGCAATGTTCACTTTCCACAAAAATCACCAAGAATGGGAACTTGAACTGAAACAGCCGAGCTGTGATATGAAACTACTGCCGAGGTTTTGCAATGCACACAGAAAGACTTGCTCACCCAGAAATCAGACACAAGGACACACAGATTCCTAAGAAGGTAACAGATCTTTGGGTGACCGGGGTTCGATTTGTTTATTGTCTAAATACATTTCAGTAACATTTGCATTAATGATTATAAAAAAGAGCTTATAACACAGTATAAAAATGCCCAAACTTGGTTCTCAAAAAGAAATAAGCACAGAAATTGTCCTTTAGTCATCAGTGGTCACGGGATTCATTTTACTGCTGGGAATGGTGTCTGTCGTCTGACTTGTCTGAGGTCCTTGCGTTTCTGCTGAACGTGAAAAATACTCTCGCCAGATCTTCACATAGGCCATCTTGATCTTTTTTATTTTGAATGCATAAACAATTGGGTTAACAGCTGAATTAGCATGTGTAAGCACAATACCAACGTAGAAAGCTATCTCAGGCACAACATCTTTCCGCTCACTGAAGTAAACCATGCAGTTCATTATGTGGAGAGGGAGCCAGGACAGGGCAAACAGGGCCAAAACCAGAGTTAGAGATGCTGCCAGCTGTTTCTCTTTCCTGAGATGGTTCTCTGACTGGTTTTGGGCCCTGCTGCCTGGTTTCCCTCGAAGGTTTGCTTGAATGGTGCAAAAGACATAGCTATACAATGCTGTCATCGCCAGCAGAGGTGTCAAGGTACACAGAAAAAAGTTGAAATAAACCAGGTAGGACATGGGGATCACATCCATAAACTGGCAGGGAATTGTAGAATTGACTGAGTTATTCTGATTTGTGTAGTTGTTCCATCCGAGCATTGGAGTAAAACTCAGCGGTATTGAAAAAAGCCAGCATGCAGCCACAGCAAGGCCAGAACGCCTCTGACTTACAATCCTTTTGTACCTATGAAAAGGAACATTGATTACTGTGGACTCTTTCCTGAGTCAAACATGACAAGGCAATACAAACCATCAAAAAAGAATAACATTAAATGTAAACAATTCTGGAAAAGTCTTACCTGAGAGGGATATAAACCCGGAGAAAACGGTCCACAGCGATAACCAGCAGACACAGAACTGAAACGACTGTGAACAGGATGAGCACACAGCTGAAGAAGAGACAGGTGTGGAACGAAGTCTCCACTCGCTCGTCCGCCACCACAGCCAGTGGGATAGTCACGCATCCGACCAAGAAGTCAGCCACAGCCAGAGACACAATCAGGCAGAAGGTGGGCTTTTGGATGCTTTTGGCTTTCCAGAGCGCAAAGATAACCAACATGTTACCCAAACAGCAGCATACTGCAATGAGCACCTCCACCACTGTGTAAATGATTTTCATTGTGCCTCTCATCTCAGGCTGATGTTCGCAAGTTAATGTTCTACTGTGCACGAGAGAGAGAGGTTTCGTCTGAGTGTGCGAGGCTGCTGATCATTTATCTCGCTCTTGTGAAACTTTTGAGGAAGTACTTGGCTTCTATTCTTTTTTTTTCAACTTGGGTAAAGTGGTTTTGACACTTCAATATTCTACCCTGAAAGCTTTTTATGTGAACTTGTTTGCAAGGATAAAAATGCATGAGGATTATAACAATAATACTTGTTGCTAGGTCTAGAAAAGAAATTAATTAATTAATTAAGCAAAAATCACACTGGTGTCAAGTTTTATTAGAGGCTTATTTTTTTTTTTTTTTTTTTTATGTCAAGAGGAAATGACAAAAGATTCTGATAGCCCACACGGCAGCGGTTATTTGAGATGAAACGATTATTTGTATCTTATGCACATAGTATTATTCTGGTACCACGCTCGACAGTGGTTGTTTTTAAACTACAGTGCTGAAAATGATGCAAACAGGGATTTCACATCCTTGTTTTAGAAGACTGCACCAGTCATGTCGTGTGTTGCAGTTACTTTACGACTTTACTCTGACACTCCAAACATCACAAAGACAACATTAGTTTCAGTATAAAAAGAACCATAAAACTCACTTTGTCCAGTCAGTTAAAATGAATCAAAGACGTCACACAAATTTATCTTCAACATTACATAGAGTTTGTTATCATATAAATGCTAAATGTGCTTTATTAGTAAGAGCCACTTCTTACTGTGATCTTAATCAGTTATATGTGGTAATTAATCTAGTGCTTAATGTGCCTCGTCCTCGCAGGATGTAGTTGTCTGATATAGTCATCTCATCAAAAAATGACTCACCCAACTGAGGAAGAAAAAAAGTCCTGAAATAAAAAATAAGTTACATCCATGTAGATGAAAGCGTATGGTGGATGAAAGCATGTGGTGGGGCTCTTCCATACATTGAAAGCAGGTGGCGCTATTGAGCCAGTTTTTGTATGCCCATGCCTGGAACCCATAGAATACGTAATTTTCATACACAACTAATGTAAGCGCAAAAGTTCATGAGTTTTCAAACTTATTAAGGCCCTCAAAAAAGCGATTTATTTTGGATGATATTAATTCGAATAATAATAACTGTTGGGTCACCATGTGTTATCATGACAAAGAAAAGAGTGACATCAGCAAAGCCTGACCACATGGTGGTTTGAGACAAAGAAACCTCAAGCAGGGTTTGCAGGGTTTATTTTCGAACCAGGTGTAAAAATGATCTTACTAGCTTCTCATTGGGCATGGACCCCCGGAACCAAGCAGCTGGGACCCCTTTGGCCAGAATATAAACTCCAGCAGCCTCCCGCCTCTCACTCTTTCTGACCTTCTCCAGCAAAGGTGCAACATCTCTCTGCCTCTGGTAACCTGTAAGGACCACAGCTCTCATGCTGACCATCTAAACCAGTGGTCCCCAACCCGGTACCGGCCGCGGACCGGTACTGGGCTGTGGATCAATTGCTACCGGGCCGCGCAAGAAAATAATAGCTATTTACGTTTTATTTATTATATGTGTCTAAACGAGCTTTTATTTTGAAAAATCTTTTAGTTTGAAAAATGACCAGCTTCTCTCGGTTACGTCTCGGTCACTTGAGCGCCAAAATTTAACACAGCTAGCGAAATGAGTACAAAAAAAAACAGACGTCTTTGGAAAGTTTCCTTGTGAAGTGAAGAGAAAGAAGAACAACCTACGACTTCCAAGAAAAAGAAACTTTTAATAGACAATACCAGGACTCCTACTTGAAATATGGGCTTATCAGGACAGGTGATCTCCATGTACCAAGCGCGCGTTTAACAAGTAACACGCCCTAACCACTCCTATGCATAATGTAGCGGGTAGTGCAGGTGAGGAAGAGGATATAGCAAGGGTGGAAGATTGCATTTTTTTGGGGGGGGGATGCCTCTCCCGCCACATGTTATCCCTATATAGTGGCTATAGCAGATCTGGCCGAAGATCGGGCCCATAGTGTCCCAATCACTGTCTCTATTCGTGGGTTTATAGGTCTTAGAAAGAGTGCAGTGCGTGTAATTCTGTCATCCAACAAAATTATTTTTGTAAAGATTTAACATTCAGTTCAGGCCCCCAAGACTAACTGTACAAAGGTAGCTCTGACAAATGTTTAATCTCTTAATAACAAGTTATTCTTAATTGAATATTTTATTACATGAGCACAATCTCAATTTTATGCTTTAAACTGAAGTGACACATCAAGTGACACTTCTGAGGAAGGCAGACGTTTCCACCAAAACATGTAAAGAAGATATGTAAAATACATGTCTGTGAAAAAGGAAAAGAGCAGCCACTGCTATGAAACTTGCTTTGATGAAGTAAAAGTACACCAGTTCTCATTCAGTAAGCACCCGCAAACTTCAAGTCATGACTATTTTTAGATCAAACAGGAAACGTGGTGGTGTTGGTTCTGCGTTCAAAGACTCATTTCAGTGTGGGCACTTAACATGTGGTGATTTTGATTAATTATCTGCTCATTGTTTTGAAAGGTATTCTAAAAACTTGTTACTAGTGAAGGCTAGACAACACCTGTGAAATGGTGTTATTTTTATTTACTAGGTGACAGTAAAGTGTTGCATTTGGGGCTTTTTGCAGACAAGACCACTTTTGGTAAAGAAAGCAACAAGTCATATGACTTTTTTTTTGTTTTTACCTTCAAACAACTTTCGCGCACATCATCTACACTTGCAGCAAAGCAAAGATACTACACATCTATCCCTTCATGCCTGACATGGATGAAGTGGCCAAAAGATCTCTCTGCGCAGACGAGATGGAAGGCACTGATTTGATATGATTATGTTGATTCTGTTCTTGATATTTTTGAATATAAAGCACTTAAAATTATTGATCTTCACATTCACTATTGAGTCTTTGAAGAAAACCTTCACACTTACATCATTTTAAAGAAAGACAGACAAGCCTATTTTTGGACACGATCAGCAGGAATATCAGCAACAATCAGCTGTTTTTTTGCCACTATAGAGAAAATTGTTCAACTCCATATGGTTGAACAATTTTAAAAGCTTTATCTCTGTAAAATGTAGTTAATTTAATAAGATTAACCTAAGATTCCATGACTTTGTCCTCAAAGAGGATTTTAACACAAAATAAGTTGTATTATTTTGTATACCATCTTTTGTACACTCTTGGAGTTGGACTGGTCAAAAATGACCAGTCATTAGAAATGGATGGAGGAGACAGAAAAAGTGTAAAAAACTGAGCTCAGGTACATCCTCATTCATCAGATGGACACATGCACACAGGTGCACCACCATGGAAACCATTGCCTTGTAGAGTCTCCCTCCCAAGGGAACAACACCTGTTTTGGCAGTTCTCAAAGACACTTGCAACATTGTTTCAATAAAATTGGACTTTTCTCATACCTTTGGTATATAAGGCTTTTTTGAGGCCTTGCCCACAGCTCATCGTGCGACAGCACCGGGGCAAGTCGATATACCGTGAGTGAGGCTCTTGATTGCATTTTTGATCACCACGTTAGTGAGGAGGAGAGAGGCCAGGAAACTGACAGTGAGGATGGATGAGAGAAGCGTCAGAAGATAAAGATGATACACATTTAATCCAGACCAAGAATGAATTGATGAAGAGGAATCCAGTGATGAAGAGGATGGAAATGCTGACGTTGCTGTCACATTCAAATCAAAGAATGGGAACTTATCCTGGTCCTCATCTGCACGAGAGAATTAAGGTAGGCTTTCAGCTGAAAATGTCATCAGGATGACCCCAGAACCTACAGAATATCTCATATCCTGGTTTGATGACATCAAATCCTGCTTTGAACTGTGCCTGACTGAGTCCATTGAAAGAATCGTGGTAAACATGACCAACTTGGAAGGGAAAAGGATTTACAAAGATAACTGGAAGGAGGTAACCCAGACAGATGTGAAAGATTACATGGGTCTTTTGATTTTGGCTGCTGTGTACAGAAACTAATCTACCAGCAGTTTATGTTATGCAGAGTCTAGTCAGGTAATTTTTCGGGCAAACAGGTCACTACAGAAATTTCACATGTTGTCACGAGTGATTCGCTTTGACAACCATGATACGAGACCAAGGTCTTTGTCAACGAGACAAACTGGCAAAGATCAGAGAGGTTTGGGATAAATGGGTGGAGCACCTGCCACTCATCTGTACCCAAGTCCAAACATCAAAGTGGATGAGCGTCTGGTGCTTTTGAGGGGGTACTGTCCTTTCAAATGATATATGGCAATAAATATGGAATAAAAATATGGAAAATATGGAAATATGGAACAAAGATATGCGCAACATGCAATGCCAGGACAAGTTATGCCTGGAACATCCAGGTTTATACCGGCAAACCTGTGGACGGTGTTCCTGAAACGAACCAAGGGAAATACATAGAGATGACAGCAAGTGTCAAAGGACAACAACATAACGTAATAATTTCTTCACCTCCTACACTCTTGGTCAGGAGCTGCTCAAAAAAAAAAAATTGACCATGGTGGGGACAATCAGATGAAACAAGCCTTTGATGCTTCCGGCCTCACTTGCCACCCAGGACAGGGGTCGTTTTTCCTCCAGATTTGCCTTCATGAAACTCACATTCTCATGTCCTACTGTCCAAAGAAAAGGAAAAATGTGCTCCTGGTCACAATTCTTCACAAGGACACAGGACAAGAAACCCAATGCCATCCTGGATTACAACAGTAACAAAGGCAGAGTTAACAATCTTGATAAGGTAGGTTGATTTATATTCTTCGTGTACTTCTACTCTATAAAAATGTTTGAACTGCAGTATAAAAAAGAAAGACTTTCTTTTGGTACACAAGACTGAGTCATTTCTCTCCATTTTATTTGTAAACCTGTTTTAGATATGATCAGCTAAAATTATGCCTTGATGCATTGTGCAAAACACGAGATGTTATTTGTATGTACTCATGATTTTATCTACTTTTTGAACTTTTGCAGGTTACTGGCACATACTCCTGTCAGAGGAAATCAGCACGTTGGCCCATGGTGTTATTTTTCAACATCTTAGATGTTTTAGCTTACAACGCATTCTTGGTGTGGATGGAGGTGAATCCCGGATGGAAGTAGAGGAATTTTTTTCAAGAGAAGGCTATTCCTGGAGGAGTTGGGAAAAGCCATTCTAGTACCGCAGATTCAATAAAGCCAACACCTTCCCCGAACACCAGCCTCTGCAGCATTGCTGACAGAGATAAAAGGCTGAGAAGCAAGATCACTTGCTGCGCAAAATTGAGATGTCTAGAGGAAGAGGCGCAGTCTGTGTGTCAAGGGGTGTAAAAACAAGCATAATGTGTCATAAATGCAATGCATATATCTGCAAAAGACATGCAATAACCTGCACACACTGTCCAACAAATGATTGAGAAAAAAACACAATCAAAAGTTTCAAAAAGTTTGAGTTTTGACTTAACACACTCCACCAAGTTTAGTTTTGTTGGTCTGGCTTGATCTTAAATATACTGTGAAATTGTCAAGTGTAGTTTTAGGATGATTTCCTGTGTACACAAATAAAATATTTGTAGCCACTTTTGACCAGGAACACAACAGGTGTTACTTTATGTGACTGCATAAAATTTTCAAATGGTTCAATACAAATGTCTTTGGTAACTTCGACCCAAAGTAATCTGTGATAAACAGTACTCTATGTTTCATCCTATTATTTGTTATAGTCAACCAACCAGCTTTTTCAGAACCGTTTTTGCTTCTCTAGAAACAGACGTGCTTTAAATTGCAACGCTCTTATTTGGGACTTTTCCCAGATCTCTCAAAAGAACAGCAGGGGGGAAAGGCCATCTTCTTTGCATATACCGCCAGTGATGCAAAGAAGATGGCGGTATATGCAAAGAAGATGGCCTTTCTTGCATATACCGCCATCTTCTTTGCATATACCGCTAGTGATGCTCACCTGTGCCACTGGATTTGAGTTTACCTAGTATTGTCTTCAATATCTTCATTGAGTTCTTAATAAGGTCAGTTAGCATCCTGTTGATCTTATAGAGCTTCAGGTACTCCAGTATCCATGTGTGCGGCACTCAGTCATAGGCTTTCTTGATGTCACTCCAGGCAGTGCTCCTGGTCTTACAGCCCCGGACGACTACCCCGTCAACCAGTAGCCGGTGCTTGGCACATCTGGTGTTACTGCCAATCTCTTTCTGTCCTCTCTTCATGTGTTGATCCATGTGCCTACTCATCTTAGCCGCTGTGATGCCTGATCAGAGCTTCCATCTGGCCATCCTTCATGATGACGACTGTCCAGCCTCAGGTTAGTCACTCTAGGTGGTTCACAGCTGGTTCATTTGTGCTGCTAGGTGTTCATGGAATGCAGTAAACTGCTTCAGCCAGTAGGCATGAGTCATGTTAGGCCCTGGTGCTGTATGTGTGTGTATATATTTATATTAATATATTATATATAAGTATTATATTGCTACTATACAACATTTTAAGACTTTTGGTGAAGCACTAGCCCATGCAGACAATTTGAAATCATGGACACGGAGGGGTAAACATCTCGCAGAGGAGAACTCCGACTGCAGCTGAGATAGCTGGATGGTCTGAGAGTGATTTTGGATGAGGAGGGGTCCGCCACAGTGCCTGATGAGAAAAATAAGAATATGTGCTTTCACATCAAAATCTCCAAAAGTCTCTAATAACACCAGAAAAAAGTCACCTTTTTGAAAAATAGTCCAGAGAGGAGTCTGAATACTCGCTAAGTATAGTGACAAAGTTGCTAAGGGCTCAACACTGCTTCTTTATGTCTGGCAAATGAACTTTTAGTGCATTATCACCACTAGCTTGGAAACATATTTAATTTTGCTGTAAAGCTGGGCATTTTAACATGGGGGTCAATGGGGATCGGCTCCGTTTTGAAGCCAACACCTAGCGGTCAGTAGAAGAACTGTATCAAAACCGCTTTAGATGTCTGCCGGCAGCTCCACAGCTCCTCCAGCGTGGCTTGGCTGAAGGAGACGGGAGTCACAGAGCATCATTCAAGTACCCTTCCATACAGAAGTCTGCTGGGACCTGCAATTAATCATCCAGCAACTCGCGAGTCCCTGTCTTTTAATTGATTGATTTATTGATTTATTTGGATTTTTTTTTTTTATGTTTTGCTAACAGTTGGGGAACGCTCTTTGGTCACGTGACCTTGGCCTGTTTAAAGTTAGCATAGAAAATGAATGGATGGATGATGTTTGACTGTGTAAAATAGGTCAATGCATGGCTGACTACAGATTTGTGGCTAAACAGTGCTGCCTTTCATTTCAGGGAAAGGTCTCACTTTTAGCTTTGCTTAAATCATGAAAGAGTTGATAATGCGGTAACAAAATCAGGAAGGATTTATCTTATAAGGAGTAGACAGTACTTTGGATGAAATGAGTCTGAGCATTTAGTATTCAGAGCCACTCCCTGTCTATTTTTGATTGCACCCTTTGAGCTTCCTAATTTGAGCACTCTTTTTGAAAAATTGCTGAGGTTCACAGTTTAATGTAGACACAAACAGAGACAACAGAGCAGCAAATCAATATATCAAGGTGAAATAAAGTAAGCATTAAACTGGTTTGCTTGGTGAGGATGCTAAGAATAATTTTGTTAATGGCAGCTGGTAATAAAGGCTTCACTCTCGCGTCGTCTCTGCTGCACAGGCAGAAGTGGATCCCTGCAAGAGCATAATGAAATTTATTGCTTCTGTTTATAGATACTGATGTTGGGCCGTGCAACCAGAGGCTGGAGGAATAACCATGAAAGACTGCATGCTGTGTTATAATTAACAGTTGCATATAACTAAGGAGATTATGGCTTTCTTTCTTTCTTTCTTTCTTTTTTCAGTTAGGGAGACATAGATACTCTTAAAGTATGAGACTATGTTGTTGTAAACATTTTATCCCTGTTATACGACTAATATTTTTGTTGTTTTTTTAAATCTTTTTTTAAAATATTTTGTTGCATTTTAAGTTAATATAGAATGGTCACTTCGATGTTTATAACCCAATAAGTACCGCACTATCTAACTTCTATGCATTGTTTTTATGTTTTCATTATGTAATTCAAAATAAATTTAAAAAAAATATGTGGAAAAATCAAAGCATGCAAAATCAATGTGTAATAATTTTTTCAGGGATACTGGTCCATCAACTGGAGGGTAATAAATGATGTCATCAAAGATATTTCTTTGTACTAACATCAATCAATAATTGTTTGTATGAAATGAAACTGCTATACAGGATTAACTGTACATGAATGGGGAAAACTGTACAAGAGGGAAATTAAACAAGAAAGCTGCAATCAAGAAATGGGCACAAAAAGAGATCAATAAATTTGTGTATTCAGGTTTCCCCTGCTAAACCCCTGCTAAAAAGAGACAATCTATATAAGACACAGATGACCAACTACAGGCCAATCTCCACTCTTCCATTTTTAAGTAAAATAATTGAAAAGGCTGATTTTTTAATCAGTTAAATTACTTTCTAAGAAAAAACAACTGCTATGATGTTTTCCAGTCAGGTTTCAGACAGCACCATATCACTGAGACTGCTCTGACCAAAGTAATAAATGACATGTCTGAATACAGATGCTGGAAAAGTATCAGTGTTGGTTTTACTGGATCTCAGCGCTACAGTTAACCACATTATATTACTCCAACGACTGGAGAACTGGGTGGGTCTCTCTGGTGCTGCATTTAACTGGTTCAAAACTTACATGGAGAACAGGAAGTACTTTGTGTCAGTAGGCAGCTTTACATGTGACCAGACAAAAATTACATGTGGTGTTCCCCAGGGTTCCATCCTGGGGCCTCTTCTGTTTAACATCTACATGCTCCCACTGGCCCAGGTTATAAAGAACAACAATATTAGTTACCATAGCTACGCTGATGACACACGGATATATATTACAAAGTCACCAGGAGACCGAGACCCTGTACAGACTCTCGGAAAATGCATTGAGGAGATTAATAACTCGATGTGCCTTAACTTTGTACAGCTGAACAAAAACAAAACTAAGTGATTGTTTTTGGAGCCAAAGAAAAACGACTGCAGGTCTCCACAGAGGTTGAATCTATAGATCTAAAAACCACCAATCAGGCCAGAAATCTGGGTGTAGTGATGGACTCAGATCTAAACTTTGAAAAACACATTAAGGCAATCACTAAATCAGCCTACTATCACCTGAAGAACATCTTGAGGATAAAAGATCTGATGTCTCAGCAAAATCTGGAAAAACTATTCCATGCGTTCATTTTCAGTCAGCTTGATTATTGTAACAGCATTTTTACTGGTTTATCTAAAATATCCAGTTAGACAGCTGGAGCTCATTCAGAACTCTGCTGCCAGAGTTCTCACTAAGACCAGAAGAGTGGACCACATCAGTCCAGTTCTGAGGTCCTTACACTGGCTGCCTGTCTGTCAAAGGAAGTTCTGTTGCTGGGTTATAAAGCTCTAAATGTTTTGGGACCAGAATACATCAGTGACCTCCTGACCCAGTATGAACCCACCAGACCCCTCAGGTCACCTGGATCCGGTTTATTATCAGTCCCCAGAGTCAGAACCAGACATGGACAAGCTGGGTTCAGTGTTTATGCTCCACATGTCTGGAACAAACTCCCAGAAAGCTTCAGATCAGCTGAAACACTCAGTTTATTTAAATCCAGGAAAAGACTCACCTGTTCTCAGCTGCCTACAAATAGGTTTTTATTCAGGAGCTCAAATCTGCACAGATTTTTTAAAACTATTTTTACGTTTTTCTTTGTTTTATGTTTTTATTCTTTTACTTCTTAATGATTTCTTTTTCTTTTTCTGTGATGCTTTTAATGTTTTATGTAAAGCACTTTGAATCGTTTTGTACATGAAATGTGCTATACAAATAAACTTTTCGGTATCGTATTCCATTTCTCCTTTCTGTCCTTCACAATTTTTACTTTTCCTGAGGAATCACACGTGGACTGTTGTAGCAACTATAGAAGCCTAAAAGAATTGAGTGTCTGCTCATGATTGCTTTAATGCAGACACTGAAGCCTGAGATATAGGCAACATCCCAAAACCAGCTTTCAAGTCATCACTTTTGTTAAGGATAAGTGATGTGATCCAACTCTTATATCCAATATATTTACAGGCAGGCATTCAGTCTACTTCCTTAAGCAATTGGAGACCATCTCAGTGATTGCTTGCTCAGTGATATTTGGTGCCAAAGTCTTTTCATCTTCAGATGGACCATTAGATTAAGCTTTTGGAAGCCACTGAACCTTAATCAATTGTGTATCTTCAGTCCAAGTTATAGAAAGGTAGACATTGTATAACAAATTAATTGGGCCAGCAAAATTAATGAAAACTTGTAACAGGATAATACATATCAGTTATATCAGATTATTGACGCTAAAACAAAAGAGAAATTAGAATTTTAGAGTAGGGCCTGAAAATGCCGTTGCATTCTGGCTGGAAACACATGTGGCGTTGAGATCCTTTATATGAAACTTTCAACATGTCATATTAATAACCACTTATGTTCAAAAGATGTGTTGTTGACCAGCAGGAGCAGCTGTGCATGTTCATGCCCCATCAGTTCTGCCCATCAGCAAGCCTCAAGGAATCTGACCCATCAGAAAACACTTGAGTCAAATCTGCTCATTTGTAGATAGAACCTCTACTTTTGATAATCAATGTTTGTTATTAGGAATGATTACTAGTTTATACTGCATATGAAGTTATTATAGAAAAAATTGATAAAAAATAGATGAGCATAACTCTTGACAAAAAAGAACATGAGAATATGGGATTACAATTTCTCCACTTCAATGAAAAACAAAATGGAGAAATTGTAATCCCATATTCTCATTTTCTTTTTTGACAAGAGTTAGATTTGAGTTTCTACATCAAAGTACAGTGTTGTAAAAAAAAAAAAATGCCCCCTTACAGATTTCTTCTGTTTTTGCTGCTTTGTCACACTTACATTATTTCATTTCCCTTTGGGGATCAATTAAGAGTAATTGAATTGAATTGAATTGAATTGAATTGAATTGAACTGAACTGAACTGAACTGAATTGAATTGAATTGAATTGAATTGAATTGAATTGAATTGAATTGAATTGAATTGAATTGAACTGAACTGAACTGAATTGAATTGAATTGAATTGAATTGAATTGAATTGAATTGAATTGAATTGAACTGAATTGAATTGAATTGAATTGAATTGAATTGAATTGAATTGAATCGAATTGAATTGAATTGCATTAAATTTAATTGAATTGAATCATTGAATTGAATTGAATGCCAGATCCTCAAACAAATCTTAATTTCAGACAAAGATAACCTGAGTAAATACAAAAAGCTGTTTTAAATTATGATTTTATTATTTTAATGGAAAATAGAAGTTATGCAAATCAACCTATCCTGTGTGAAAAAGTAATAGGGACTTGCCAAATACCATGCAACAGGAAGTGTAAGAGGACAGAACTGGGACTCTTCTGGGGCTTTGCAGACCTGTGCCTTTCTGCGCTTGTGGCTTCCCCCCAGCCATTCAGAGGTGGACTAGCTGGTGTGCTTCAGACCATTGTCATGCTGCGTGACCCAAATGCACTTGAACTTAAGGTCATAAAATGATGGCCAGAAATTCTCCCTCAGGATTTTGCGGTAGAATTCATCATTCCATCAATATGACAAGTCATCCAGCTCCTATTAAATCATTGCTTAAAAACTGCTTTTTTTTGTATTTACTAATTCCCTGTGCTGATATTAAAATTTGTTTGATGATCTGAAACATGTGTGACAATACAGCAAAACAGCAGAAGAAATATGTAAGGGGAGGAAATACTTTTTTCACAGCACTGCAAGTGCAGAGACTAAACTATAGTCTAGCCATCTGATGGGAACTTTCTCTAAAGTGTTACCGCATTTCTTGATAATGCAGAGTAAAACCACTAAAACTGGTTTGGTTTTTCGTAAGATATTCTGCTTAACTCAAAGATAATCATTCTGTTGCACCAAACTGTAACATTTTTGAGTTTGCCTTGGTGTCAAAATTGTTCTTTATGCTACCTCAACAGTCATCACTGCATCTGTTGTAGTTATAATTTTCCCTTTTTAAACCTCTGCCAATACACGTAGGCTCAAGGCACATTGTTTCTCTAGATGTAATTTCAGTAGAAGTGATTATTCAGAATTTAGTGCTGTTATTTTGAAATGTATGTTAACAGTGGATAATCTATCATATAACTTCTGTATTCCTGCTTTTTATAAATACCATTGCAAACATGCATGATGGACATGGATGTTTGAGCAACTGACCACAAGTGGTTTTGAACAGGAGACTGTCCAACTGAAAAAAAAAATAATATATATATTTCTTTAAATTAAAAACTACATGATACTGCTACCATTTCTCTAACTCTGGCACTGCACTTGCATCTTTTGATGTAGATGATGACAGGAATAGCTTTATGATAAGCTGAAATGAGTTATAATGCATATCCATCCTCACTGGGTAAATGCATCCTGCCAGTAAAAACAGAGCACATTTCCTCTGAAAACTCCCTCTCACACACGCACTCACACAGGCACACACATACATTGCTTAATGTATGCAAAACCATTGCTGCGGAGTGCTGCAGAAAACAAAGTCCCTCCCCTCAATATTATGACTGGTGTGTGGAAACTGAAGAAATTAGAGGTAGTGAGAGAACATAGAAGAGTGCTGGGTACCAGGACTGCGTAGAGCTTGAATATCATGCTGAGGATTAACTGTTTAGTGAACCTTCGTTAGCTCTCACTGAGCAAAAGTGACAAAAAAAAATAGGTATACTTTTCTTAGCAAGACAACATGTTTACTGGAAGATGTTTTTGAGAAATGAAAACCCAATTTAACAACCAATTACATTTTTTGTATCCTCTGACTGAAGGTAAGTCAGATTTGTTCAGAGTGAAAAAATGTCCTCTCAGAGTATCAAGCCACGAGAGCATGTGGACTTGATATACATCTCCATAGAGACAGCTATTGCCCTTGCCTCTGTCCTGGGGAATGTACTGGTGGTGGTGGCGGTGTGCGTGAATCGGTCTCTCCGAAACACCACCTTCTGCTTCATTGTGTCTCTGGCTGTGGCTGACATCGCTGTGGGAGTTTTGGTCATCCCTTTGGCCATCATTATAAGTTTGGGATTTACGATTCAGTTCTACACCTGCCTTATCCTCTCCTGCCTGCTGCTGATCATCACCCAGAGCTCCATCCTTTCCCTGCTGGCTATCGCCATTGACAGATATCTGCGAGTCAAGATTCCCACCAGGTGAGGAACTGCTGCAGCACACGTACCAGGTGGCTCCACTTTCAATTGTTGTAATTGTAATTGTAACTGTAATTGTTGTATCTAGAGAAAAATAAAACTGTAACTGTGATATAGTAAAGGATCAATATACTATTAAAAAGAAAGAGCAACAGGGAGTGAACGTCAGCTTCATTTTGTATTGATTGGGAATGCTTTTGCCAGCCCATTACAGATCTCTAAATTAAAACTATGAACCAAAATATTCCAAATATGAAATATGTCTTTATTAAATATTCATGCGCCAATAAAGATGCCAGCTGACACCACTTATGGATTAATCTGTTAAAAGGCGGCGTCCCGTCCACAGTACACATGGCTTTTATGAGGAAAGGGGGGGCATTATGGTTAATAATGTCTTCCATATATAATAAAACCCTTTAGTGGTAATACGACTTGCAACAAAGGATGAGGATGGCTGTATCAACAATCTGTATTAAGCTTTCAGCATCATTGAGCTAAATGAGAGTTTTTAACCACAGAGAGTCAGCAAAGAGGGGGAGACAGTACCATCATATATCTCTCCCTGGGTTGGAAACCAAAACCTTTTAAGCAAATTAAAATGTTCCTGTCTTTTTAAATTACTGACAAAAGCACACACTCTGCTAAGGGAGCTGGAATGCACCCAAACTTATGTTTGTTTAATCCACTGGATCTTGATGTCAAAGGTTGGCACTTGAGAAAAATATTTCTGAGATAAAACAAAAACTGGCATTGGTTCAAAGAAATGCCAATACTCTAATTTTTGTGTATTTAGCAGAGTTGAAAGCTTTACATTTCTTTTCCCAGGTACAACATCATCGTGAACCCAGGGGAGGGCATATGTAGCAGTTTGCCTGTGTTGGATCCTCTCCTACCTCAGTGGATTGGTTCCACTGACTGGCTGGAACAACAAAGATGCCCTCGGAAACATCAGCAGTTCCAGCAAAATAGTCTGTGAGTTCACCACTGTTATTCCAATGGACTATATGGTGTACTTTAACTTCTTCGGCTGGGTGGTGGTACCATTAACCATAATGATCACTCTGTACGGGGAGATCTTCCGAGTGATCCGACAGCAGCTGAATCGCCGTGCTGAAGCCACTTGTGATGGAGACAGGTATTACCGGAAGGAACTGAAGCTGGCCAAGTCGTTGGCCTTAGTGGTCTTTCTTTTTCTTGTCTGCTGGCTGCCAATACACATCATGAACTGCATCACCTTCTTCTGCCCAGAGTGTCACATACCCAAGTTTGTCCTGTATTCTGGGATTTTAATGTCCCACGCGAACTCGGCCCTCAACCCGATGGTTTATGCCTTCAGAATAAAGCAGTTCCGTCTCACACTGATCCAAATCGCTCGCCGTTGCATGTTGTGTAAACGAGCAGAGCCTACTCCATGCCCTACAAGCACTCCAGGCCTTACCGAGAAAGACGATATAAACCTATAGGGAGAACTGCAGTATTCTCTTGTTTGTTGCTACCGGTGGAAAAGCATTGGGAACAATCATGGGATTACATGGACAGTGGAAGATGGACCCATTAAAAGAGACAACAATTCACGTCAGTGAGTCAGAGGACACACTGATTTCTGAACCCCTCGAATGAAAAAAATAAAATTCCCATCAATCGATTGTTTTCACTTCCTGCTTTGTTAATTCGTCCATGATGAATTAACAATAGTCATGTTTAATTGATAATGAGCATTTCTTTATAGTATTTCAGTTGGTGGAGTTTAATGTTAACTTCCTCATGATGACATCGTAAGCAGGTATCATACTGGCCATTTATATCATTTACATTGTGGGTGTTTAAATTCCTTGTTAATAATAGGACATAAGGGTTATTCTGTCAAGAAAGTTAAAAAACAATTCACTTAAAACTGCCCCTTTAACCAGAATGATCATAGATTGGTCCCAAACCTACACATCACACAGAGACACAAACTTTCATTTGTGCTTCTTGTTATATGCAGCATATTATGTCTGCCTGAACAACACTGACTTGATGTAATCAAGCTACTAACCTTCTGTTTGAAAGACAACTCTATCTGCTAAACACAGTTTATCTTATTCTGAATAGGCACAGTTCACAGCGATACATCTTCAAAGTCTGGGGTCCGATGGTATAAACAGTAAATCTGACTGCATCGTATGATGTGATCAACTCCTCCAAGTGTTAATGTATGGAAAGCTGAGAGCTCTGTGGTGAGATGAGTTTGATTCAACCTTGCAAGAAAGGTGATGCGGGTTATTGATAAGCAAACAAACAAACAAACAAAAAAAAAAGAAATCTTGTTCTTAGAAATTCACAGCAGAAACTATTGAATTGTTTTTCTCACCGTATTTATCACAAGGTCAATTTGATGGACCAGCATAATGAAAAAAATAAATGTCGACTTGCTGGTGGAACTTTGAGAAACATTGTAGTCAACAAAGTCATGATGATTAATGCTTAGGGCAACATCCATGCCAGTGCAAATAGCATGGCAATCCAATATTTGTGATAATTAAGTCTGGACCAAAGTGATATCAAACTGATCAATAATAACATTTGATTTAGTGCAAAGATTAATTTAAAAGTGCTCTCATACTCAATGTTTGAGGAGTCCCATAAATAAAACCAGAGGGATCAAAATGGAAGGATTTGTTGCGCTAACATTGATAGCGATTTCACTGTAAGCTGTGTGTTACAAGGAACTCATTCAATTTATGGAGAAAAGAAAGCTGCCACTCAAAATGAAAGAAAGTTTTTTGGCAGGAGCTGTGGAGTTCAACTCCAAGTCTCCATTACAGGATGCAGGGATCTCTTCAGCTAATTCAGCTGGTTGTAGCCATATTTCAAAAGCTGTGACAGAGAGGGGAAAGCCTGCAAAGCATTTGAGTAAATTACCCACAGGGCATTATACCGAGGTGATTTACTCCAACTCTAAAGCTAAATCTCCTGCATCAGATCTGCTTTGTCATCACTTTGATTTCTGCTTCATTTCAGCCATACTATTTAATAAATTATAAAAATATGTTAGCCCAGGATAGATTATGCCCCTCTAAATTATTTGTCTTTATGAAAAAGCAGTTTTTTGGAAATACTCAGTGAGCTCAATGTTGATGCATCATTTTCTCTGACTTATGAATATTCTAAAACTTCACCCTCTTCCACTCTGCCTTTGTCTGTCTCCCGAATCACCGACATATTAATGCGTATATTGCCATCTGTCTCCTTCATCCTTGCAGAGGGATTTGAAAGTGCTGAGCATGGTTTAATCCTTAGCCCTTATCTTACTGGGGTAGGTACTTCACATTCAATTTGGCATTTACAGCTTTCACACCCTGTGTTTCTGTTTTGTGGCCTAACAAATGCTGGAGGGACAGAAGCATGTTCTGACTGTGGAGAGAAAAAGAGAGGAATTTCAGTTTTGTGTGCATTTCTTGTTGAGATCCCATCTAAGAGACTAATCTTTTTCAAGGTAAGGCTATTTGTATTCATCATAAAACAAAGCTTTTGAAGGCATTTAACAAAAATGTTTCAAAGACATCCTCATGTCTTGTTTGTCTTTATGCTCTTAGGATCGAGGGGAAACTTGAATTTGCAGCCTTCAATCACAATAAAATGGCTGACACAGATGAAAATAATGATGGTCAAGACCTGGAGGCTCCGGAGGAAGAGCTGGATGATGAACACAAAGCCTTGCTGCACTTTAGCAAACACGGAGAAGCTCGCCGTTTGCTACCATGGGCACAATGGACTTTCAAAGAAAAGGCAAATTATTGCATGGACCGCATCTTCCTTGGGTTTTTGGTCATCTTCTTATTTGTGCTGCTGGGTGAATGTGGCTATAAAATGTGGTATGTGTCAAATGTGAAGAAGATGGCAGAGTTTGTGTTAGACTCAGTGATATTTCTGTTCGACTGGCTCTTCACACAGGAGAGACAGGAGGAGCTAGCTGAATTGTAAGCTTTTAAGAGATTCTGGTCACTTGATTGTTACTTTTTAAATATTTTCTACATTGATTATGCTATACCTGGTGAAAAAAATAATCAGTGAGGAGCCATTTGATAGCAACATCTCAATTACTGTAACAGTAATTTTGCAAAACCCCTGTTTGGATTGTGAACTGATGGAAATAAAATATGTGGATGAACTGTCTCGCTGCACTGTCAGCACACACACACACACACACACACAAATAACAATAATAATAATAAAAAACATATTGGAGCAGAAATGTACTATATGTTTTTATGATTTCCCTTAATTCAGAGAGAGAATTACAGCAATTACAATAATGTCACTTAGAGGTAAGGAATTTAGAGCTAAAGTTATCTTATCACTACTGAAACAACTGTGTGAAAATATGATTAAAAGCGAGCATCTTTGAGCAGCTACACTCAAATATCAACTAAGAATGGGAAAATAATCCTCTATATAGCTTTTATTCTGGCTTGCAAATGACAAGTTGTCAGTTTACTTTTTGTGTATGTATTGCATAATTCAAATATAGATCATTTTCATAGGAACACATCAAAATATTTTAGATTTAAAAGCTAAAACACTGGTCAGATACAGGACTTTCAGTACTAGGATGACTCTTTCAAGATGCACCACAGAGCCACAGGAAATCATTCCTGTCTGTGGCCACCAAACTGTTGAGCTCCTCCCTCTTATAGTCAGACACAGAGCCAGTATTTTTACTCTGGTGTCTTTGGTGTGCAATAATTACTATTGTACAATAATCAATATATTTTTTTTACATTTTTTAAAATGTTTTATATTTTCTATAAATGTTTGGAAGCATATATTTATTTCTATTTTAAACACATTTTTGTTGTACTTAGCTTTTCAAATAGTTATCTGGTACGTATTATTATTACAATAATATTAATAATATTAATGTTCAGTTGAAGTATGACGCAGTTTTCTAACAGCCAAATCGACCAATGACATTGACGCAAATCATTTCGCGCAACTTCCGGTTCCGCCTCCCTTCCTCTTCCGGACTTTCTAGCGTGACCGACGTTTCGTGTCTGTTTAGACTTAAAGTAAGCCATAATATACCAATGTTAAACTATGTTCTGTTGATTGTTTTTTCCCCTCAAAATAAGATGATTATTCAACGTTTGTATTTAACTGGCAATAAATTTGTGTATGCGTATTGGTGTGCGACTAGAAATGGAGAACTGCTCCAAACATTGGCCGCCATGCTGTGTCTGCTGTCTCACGCACGTGCCCCTGGTGTTAAGGTTTCACGCGGAGCTATATGTTGTTATTATGCCGCATATCTTTAAAATAATGTGAAATAACGGTATTTTTTGTTGTGGGTATCTTGCACTTAAAATGAATAAAGCAAAACCTTACGGTTGCTGCGCTCACGTTGGCACGGTGAGTGTAAAAATGTCGACGCCCCTTAATGCGTTCATGGTAGGATTCGTATTGTCTGTCGAGTACGAGATTTAGACGAAACAACTGGTATAATTGTGAAATTTGTCTTAAGTCTTAGGTTTCTTCCTCGTTTTAACCCACGTTGTAGTTTTGTGTGGCGTCTTGATCATGAATAACATTGTAACATATTGAGGAGGTCGCCTAGTGGTGATAATGTGCATCGACTGGGGAGCAGATAAAAAAACAACACACCAGTAACCCATGATATTGATATTAACTATAGCGCTTATTTGCGTTAATTTCAGGATTAGTCACCAATAAATGACGCTTCAGACCGGTGATAGTCGCTCCAGTCCATTTACAAAACGTCTTGTTTTCCTGAACGTCAGATGTGAAACGTGTCTAAATATCAGCTTTTCTTCCCTCATGCCTGGAGAGTCGTTTCAAAGCAGATGCCAGTACACACTGGAGTCTGATTGTAGGTCATATCTAAAATACTAATGTGAACAACCACATTAAAAAAAATGGATCTTGGAAAAAACATCAGAATTGAATGTTAAGATCTGCAGTCTGAACATGGCCTTAGACACATTACTGGCAGTGAAGGTGTTTGTTGAAAATCTTAAGTTCTACCAGGTTTGAAATGCTTTTGACAGATATTTTGTATTTGATGGGTAACATCACAGCTTCTCACACAGATTTCTTACATACTTTGCTCACTACAGAATGCGTTACGTGGCCGCTTACCTCCTCGCTGCTCTTGGTGGAAACACCAGCCCCACTGCAAAGGACATCAAAGACATCTTGGGTAGTGTGGGAATTGAGGCCGATGACGAACGCTTGAATAAGGTATGGTATTTACTTACTGTTTGTTATATTTGGAAGCAAGATACTTTAAACAGAAAATCTTATGTGGTTGATGTCTATTCTCCCCACAGGTCATCAGTGAGCTGAATGGCAAAGACATCAATGAAGTAATGAACTCCGGTAGGTAGTGATCCATTCATTGTGGGTTTTTTTTTTTGTGTGTGTGTGTGTTTGTCAAGTCAACAGTAGATTAACCTATAGAAAATTTAAAGTTTGTCCATTTTAAAAAAATATATCTTTAGAGATTCAGACAAAACCATACCATTGCTTGGTTTGCTGTTCAGTGAATTTTCTCAAAAAATGTCCCCAAAATAAATCGGCCCCAGACACAATAGTGCTTCTGTATAATAGATTTATTTTAGCCTAAATTTAAATGTTAAAGTTCAGGTTGTACTTATATGTATGTATGTGTGTGTGTGTGTTGTGTATGATATATATATATATATATATATATATATATATATATATATATATATATATATTGTATATGTGTGTGTGTGTCTATATATGTATGAATATACATATTTTTATTTCTTAGAAAAGTTAAAAAACTGGGTGTGTTGTTTAAAAAAAAAAAAAAACAGATTTCATTTTTAAGCCACATCACCCTAGTTGCAGTAGAGATTGTGGTGTTATAAATACATCAATACAGTTGTAATGCAGCACTCCACTTGCCATGCTGTCAGTATGAAGCCAGTCTGAATAGTTCTATATGTTGAAAGTGGGATAAAAATAGCATTTTTCTTTTTCAGGCCTCTCCAAGTTGGCCTCTGTACCAGCAGGTGGTGCTGTGGTAGCACCTGCCGCTGCTGCTGGTGGGGCTGCTGGAGGTGGGGCTGCACCTGCTGCTGGTATGTTTGTGACCGTGGTTTCTGGCACAAGTTGATATGGAAATATGCCTATGAGTTATAAATAGCATTAATCATAGTTAACTGCATTTGTTTAGAACTACATATCATTTGACACTTTCTTGAATCTGCCGTAAACTCTTAAAAACCTAAATCTTTTAAGCAAAAACAAAATAAGTCAATACAGTTGACTTCTTCACTAACACTAACTTCTGTCTTTAAATTCTAGCGGAAGAGAAAAAGGAAGAGAAGAAAGAGGAATCCGAAGAGTCAGACGAAGACATGGGCTTCGGTCTCTTTGATTAATCTGCCTTCTCTGTGTTTAAAAAGCAATAAAAATGTAAAAGGTTTACACAAAACAATGCATTTTTGTCTTTTAATTGGTGTAAAATAGATCTCATTTGATCATGGCTATACACAGGTAAATATTCTCAAAGTATAGAAATAAATGTCTGGGCTTGATGATGAAACCTATATTGTTTCCCTCTAAGAAGAGTCACCACTGGACTGCCAGACATTGATCAACCCCGACTGCTGGTCAGTCTGTTCAACACCCAAAACCACATAATGGCAGTGCTGAAGAGTTGAGCAAAGATGAGGTCAAACCACAAGAGTTACTGAAGTTACGGTTGCGTGTCAGCATTAAAGCTTTGTCTGCATTTTGGTGCTGATGGCGAGCTGCATATGTAATTATTATTTTCTCCTAAATTGGTTTTAATCCCTGTTTTGTAGCTGGATTTTAAAAAGGAAGTAAAATTTTTTCACTGATACTTCGAGCTCACACGAACACAGTGTGTAAATGTTGAGTTGAAAACTTGTGCAACGGGTTTGGTAACCTGAAGAAGAAGCAGGTACGTAGGTGGTACACCAGTTCTCTAAAAAAAATAAAAAGGAAATTGTGTAACTAGGGAACCACAGTTCTTACTTAAAACAGTTAAAACGGTATTAAAAAGGTTAAAAAAAAAAAAAAAAAAAAAAGGAAGCCGCAGAGAGTCAGAGAGTAAACAACCATGCAAGCTCATATTGCGTTATTTCAAAGGAGATGGGCAGTCGGTCTAATTGTGGATTTTTGGACCATGGAAATAAGCTGAAGAACCCAGGAAAATGCCACAGAAGAGTTTTATTATTGCAAACTCATGAAAAGAAATAGACAACTGCTATTATGAGTTTCAGGTGAAACTTTCTAGTTGTGTTAAAATCTGTTTCTTTCCATTTACTCTCTCAACATGTGAGATTCAAAAGCTCCATGAGCACCCATAGTCTGTGATATACAAGCCCGAATCGTCACTGCACCTGTTAAATACCAGTTTGTGTGCTTTTAAAGGTGCATTCCAAATATTTTCATGCATTTGGCCCTCGTAAAGGAATGTAGGCTTGGGTGCAGCAGAGCAGTCACTTACTGTATATGATACATGTTTTCTAAGCTGGTAGCCAAGATTGTGCTTGCTGGTGTAAAGTATGAGTCATTTATCTGACTAAAGATGTTTTGAGATATGATTTTATTCAGCTGTGATTGCTTGAAAGCTTAATTAGTCACTGAAGAGCTGTGAAGCAATCCTTTAAATTTTCCACCACCTGCCTCCATCCACGCTCTCTTCTCGTCTTCTCTGACAGATGCCTTAAAAGAAAAACAGAAGTTACATAAGTCTGTTAATGGAATAATTTTGGGTTTAATGTTACCATTAAGTATTATTCATTCTGGGATTCTGGCCACATAACTGCGAGTCCGGCTGTTGTGTTCCATGTTCGTGAAGCAGTTGTCATGTTTCCCAGCTGCCTCTGGTGTTGTCAGTGAGGTATGTGAGTGCATGTGTTGAATGGATGCACAGCAATCCCCCTGTGGCTCTATTATTTCTGGTAGAACATCCAGGCGGTCTTATCCTGCAGCTGAGAGCCACCGCTGCACACTTTATTCAGGAAACAGAGTCTTCCATCTTATTATTACTGGCACTCTGCAAGCTGGAGATCTCTTATAGATTCTGCTGAGCCATGTCTTTAATGTTCTTTAAAGAAACAAATGCATTGTTTTTCGTCATCCGATGACATGCAGCTCCACATTTTCTGAACGCGTGCATGATTTACTGCAAAATATTTATCCACAGTTTGCATGTGCTTGCATTAGTCATCGCAGTGACATGGTCATAACAACTCTGTCAGGGGTGGAAAAAAATGAAAAAACAAAACTAGTTTGTGTTTGTTTCATTTCACATGATGTTGTTTCAGCAGAGCAGAAGTAAGAAGCACCCTTGTATATCTCTTGGAGCTGTGCTTCCTAATACTGATGTTTGTTTGTTTTTTGAGCTTCTGTTTGGGGATTAACCTGCAAGCACTCTAATATACCTCACCACTTGGGAGGGGTTTCTGACTGGAATTACACCGCAACAACAACAACAACAACAAAAGACAAGAAAAAAACTTAAGAAGAACACGTCCTCCGTGTGTCTTTGCCATCGACTGAACAAGTCTAAGCAGCCGCATGTCCTCCAGCTGTATTTGAACTAAATTAGATCTTAATCTTCTCGTCAGGAAGGAGAAGGAATGAACTTTTCAGAGGAAAGTTGTTAAGGTCCTGCCAGAGCCATGCCTGTTTCAACAAGTCATGCTTCTTTCATATTTCATTTATTGCACAGTTATGGATCAAAGAGGCAGCATGTTTAATAAAGACAAAAACACACACAAATAGATAGATAGATAGATGTACTTTATTGATCCCAAACTGGGAAATTGCAGTGTAGCAACAGCAAGACATGAAAAACACAATATTAAATAGCAATATAAAAAACAGAAAGTACCGTATTTTCTGGACTATAAGCCGCACCTGAATATAAGCCGCACCCATTAAAATATAAACGAAAAATATATTTTGTCACATAGAAGCCGCACCGGACTATAAGCCGCCGGTATCGAGGCTGAGAAATAAGATATTTATATCGAAAGATTTTGTACCATTAGTGTTTATTCATATACCTGAACTGATTTTTCCTCCTCCTGTGTGCTGAAACCACCCCACACAGTAAAGACATCCAGAACAGACCCGCGAAATGGACCTGTATTGGAGTCCACCTGCACTCAGTGCCGGATCTGCTTTGGAGCCAGATCGTGGACCTGCTGGCTCCACGCTGCGTCTGGTCCACATCTGTGATTAAAACCTTACCTCTGCTGCGGGTCCGCTCAGAACCCTGAAATCCACTGGGGAACCAACAAACTGACTGGACAAACTGATAAATCCAGGTGTGTCCTAGTAGCCACAATGGTCAGACACACCTGGATTAATCAGTTTGTCCAATAATAATAGGTATTGATGCTCACAAAATGAATGTAGAGTAGCATAGCCAACATAGGCTACTTAACAAAAACAGAATAGCTTTTAACTACTTGGTGTGTTGTTTGGTTTTTGCACTTCCTGCTAGAGCGCCCCCTGAGGGCTGAAAAAAAAATAATAGAAAAGCTGCATCTCTGTATAAACCTCATGGTTTAAAGTGTGGGACAAAAGTAGCGTCTTATAGTCTGGAAAATACAGTATTCCTATTTACAATATAATTATTTACAATATAATTATAAGACATGTATAAAAAAAAACACAAGAGCAATATAAAATGTGAATATTAACTTAATCGTCTTTTATTTGAGATGATAATATGAACGCCAGCATTCATAACAAAAAAACAAGTGTTTTAAAAAAGTGCTCAAAGCAATCGTTTTATATTATTACAATTGAACAGTTTCATATTACACAAGAACACTGCATTTGTTGTGTTCCTGGGGTTTCCACCAGCTTGTGACTGACGTAGTGCTTTTACAGAGCAACGTGAGCGCGCTCACTGAGGTATCAATCTGTAAGTGGATCCGTCTTGTGAAAAGTAAAACCGCGCATATGCAGGTCTTGGCAAACATCCAGTTGTACCACATTTTTACAGCTTTTCTGTCACAGCAGAATACAATGAAAAAAATTGAAGTGCCTGATCACACAATTTAAATGTGTCTTGGGTCACCCAAAGTCTCCGTAAAGAGGAACTCTTGTGCACCAGTGTTGCTGCGGGGGTTCCTTAAAAGCACATTTGAGGCTCAGGAAAGGTTGAAAAGATCTCAGTTTCAGTTTTGGCCCCGCGTCGCGGCATTTCAGTCATCACTGTCGGACCAGGGGTGATCTGTGCAAGCCTGGAAGACACAACAGACGACTTCTTCATGAACCTCCACTCCACCAGACTTCCTGTTTACGACTTCACAAAGAGGAATTCATAGTTGTGTTCTCACAAAAACATGTGAGCAATTTTACATCCACTCAAAAACAATTTTCATTCATTTTGCTTACAAGTCATTTCAATGATAAAAAGCAATCTACATGTTTCTGCTTTGAAAGTGTATTTCTTTTTTCTGCGTTCTGATTCCTACCTGTTTGTAGTCAAATCGATCCATGAGATAACGGTTTCCCAGACCGGTGATGTGGCCGACGTTGTGCCTGGAGAGGCTGGCCACCCTGGCAGTGAAGTCAAGAGTGAAGGCCAGTTTGACCAGCTCAGGTGCAGTGGGCAGCACGGTGGGAGGAGTTTGGGTTGGAGTTATTTCTTTCTCCAGGTATGCATCCGTCAGCTTCTGGAAGGAGGAATAAGACAGCCGCTGGAAGAAGTTGTTCAGGGTGGGGTTATCCTTCAACTGGAAGAAAAGGAGAACGTGATTAAGGAAGAGAGTAGAGCGTTTTCACTCACCAGAGATCATCCTACGAAGCCAGACCCTCTTTAATGCAACCTGGAGTGATTACAGCAGCTTTATTAATCATCATTCGTTGCAGCCCTTGAAAAGCTGTTTGGCAGCTTTATGAGGGGTTGCAGCTGATGACGAGTTCCATTGATTACTTTCCCATTTATTTCCTCATTGAACTGACGGATCTACAAGATGCTAGAAAATCCCTAAAATTCACATTACGCAGCTCTAAAGACCTAAACATGAGCAAAAGCCCAACCAATAAACCTCATTAAAGAGACGATTGGTAAACAGACACTCATCCAACTGTACAGCTGCAGAGTTTTTCACTTTATTGCTATTTACTAAATACTTTCTACTTCATCAGTTGGTAGATTAACTGACTAATCACTGCATCCCTGTACAAATACAAACTCCTCAGTATCAGTTTTACAGTTTCAACAGACTCAGCTGTACAGCAGTCACATGACATGCAGCGGTTTGTTTTTTTATAGCAGGCTTTATGACGCTGCATTTCACCCCACAAACGTCTTCCTCTTCTGAAACCTGCTGTTGTCATCGCGACGGAAACACTCCCACAGACATCCAGTATACGGTGAAGAGGCAGCGAGGAAAAGACCCTCGTCTGGAGAAACCAGAAAGTGCTCAGAGCGATGCTCCGTGTGTGTTAGGGGTGTGAAAAAAAATTGATTTGGCGATATATTGCGATATTTGGCCGTGCGATATAATATCGATTTTTCAGCTCCTAATATTGATTTTTTTAGGAAAAAATCATTCATTCACTTAAATGTGCAAAAACACCAATAATAAACAATAAATAGGTTGTTTTGAAGCAAATATGTTTTGACTCAATTTGTCCTCTGAATGATCAATATCATCTGATGAACATATACAGCAACTTGATTTTTCATCTCTACTTTTAATTTTAATATTAGCTGGATAGAATATCGCAATATATCGCAATATATCACAATATATCACGATATCGCAGAATATCGCAACATTGCTATAATATCGTATCGTGACCCAACTAGCACGATACATATCGTATTGCGAAGTCCTTGTCAATACTCACCCTAGTGTGTGTATCGGGACACAAATTGATGAACTGGAGTTTGAGCTTATTACTTTCAAATTATTTGTCCGGTTTATTTACAAGCTTAATGTCTTTCCTGGTGCTAAGAGCTTACCCTACACATTGTGATTTTTTTTTTTTTTTGAAGAAACAACACAATACCCACCTTGCAGTCTATATTGTCACCGTACTCCTTCGTCAAAGCAATGATTCTGTTGATTCTGTCCTCTGGGACCAAACAGAAACAAAGCAGGCATGATTAATGTGCTTATCATTCATCTGCAACATGTTTTTCACCTTCATGTTTGGAGCAGCAGTTGTTGCATTTCTTTATTTGTTTTTTTCACACAATCGGCCGATCACACCGTCTCACCATCAGAAAGATTTTCAGCTTCCTCTTTCACTTTGACCTCGTGCACAATCTTCTCCAGCTCCTCTGACACCTTCTCGTAGTACGAGTATGTTGGCTTCACGCTGGTGACAGCTGCAAGGCAGTGGTTTGGTGACAGCAGCGGTGAGAATACAGGTTTGACGCTGGTAACGTTAAACAAACACCACAGGTGAGCTTGACGTGTCGTCAGACTTGCCTTCCACTCCAGTGACGGTGGTTGAGTTGGCTGAGTTGGGCTCTTTACCGTGTTTGCTCAGCCGTATGGACAGCTGCCTCTTTGACAGCCTCTTCCTTAAGGACTTGCTCCTGGAAGGTTTCTTTGAGCTGACCGGAGTCGTCGGCAGGCCGGTGGAGAAAGCCTCAGAGGCGTTGGTCGCCTCTGACGGGTTGTCTTGCTCCTCGTTGCTGTCGTCGTTGCTTTTCTGAGAGAAAAGTCCAAGGAAGCTCTTCCATAATGAGCGCTTCTTGCTCTTCCTCTTTGGCTTTCTGGTTGGTTTGTCAGATTCTTCAGAGCGTCTCTCAGGCTGAATCGTCTGCGGCTCCGCTGCGGAAAACGCATCGCCTCTCTGGCGATTTAAGTCATCAACTAAGTGGATGAAGGGATCGCTGGAGGAGCGTCGTTGCTTCCTCCCCGTGGGAACCCACTTTTCTTTCCTCCCTGCCTGCTTTGGCCCCAGCGCGCCGTCGTTCAGGCTGAGGCTGCGCTTCACGAACACCTCCAGGAGCTGGATGGTGTCCTTGTGTGGTAACGAGAGCTGGCCATTAGAAGGCCTCTGGTCGTCTGTCTCCGTTTCCATGGTGGACTCTAAGAAGGAAACAAATAAAAAATAAAAACATTATTGAGGGCAGCTGGGATTGGCCCTGTTTAGATAATAACTGATAATAGCTGGATGGATGGATGATTAACAGCTTTTTTTTTTTTTTTTTGGTTTGTTTGTCTAAAGTTCAGGAGTAAAATGCTGCTTTTATTTTTTTGGTGATAATAACCTTAACAGAGTTCTGACAGCGTACATTTACCTGGATGTGTTTTGCAAAAATGGGGATTCATCACTTACTATATCAGCAAAGCAGTCAGTATATTAATCATAACAGTTACAACTAATGAGTCAGCTCTCACTTATTCTCCATGCTCGTCTGCTCTCTAATGCACTGCTGAACTTAAAGGTGAACCAGGAAAATCAGTTTTTTTTTTTTTTTAAATCCCACATAAAACAACAGAACAGCTGAGAAGAAATGAATCAGTCATCTCTCAAAACAACTTCGAGTTTAACAAGCTTGTCAAAGATCACATGAGAAAGAAAAGAGTCTAACTGCGGTGTTCCTCTCCGCCTGTTACAGAAGCATAAATGTAGACAGATGTTGTAAGCAGGAAGGAAGGCGGACCGGTACCGGACGATAAATGACTCAACCGCGATGTTCGGCCACTGTATCTGAAAACTCACCTTTTCCAGCAGTAAAGTCGTTTTCCTCTCCTCAAAGATCTGAATTCGTGCAGTTATCGACGCTCTGTCGGGACCGGGGAGGACTCCGAGCGCCTCTACCTGCTGAGAGGCTCCGCCCCCTTCACGTTGGGGCACGTCGCAGTGTCGCGTGTCACCTGCGCCGCCGTCGTCAGGTGATCGTGACACAGAAAACAACCGGCGGTGGGGATTTTTGTTGTTTTAATCTGCACCTTCTCCTGCCTTTATAGATGGAAAGACGTCAGTTTATAACCATGTTTACGGTTTCACCTCCGCTCGAGGAAGTTTTGACGCGTTTTACAGGAAGTGAAACTCTGACCTACATTTCCTTTCAAAGGCAGACTTAATGAGAAACTGTTCACTGCGCGTGTTAATGAAATATATTTTAAAAGGACCGATTTATAAAAGCGTCTGAATAATAAATCAGGGGTATCGTGCAGATATTTTTTGGGGGACAGGTGCTCGAGCCCAGAAAAGAGGACACACTCAGATAAATAACAATTCAGAGTGTTACATAATCTCAAGATTTTTGTCGTAAAATCGCATTTTTTAACGTAATAAAACTTTTTGTTGTAAAAAATTGACTTTTGTAAAACTTAAACTTTTAAAATTCCAACTTTATGTCTGAAAATAACACATTTTTGTTGTGAAAATACATCTTGTAATATTGCTACTTTGTCATAAAAAGCACATTTCTGTCATGAAATCTCAAACTTCACAGAATCACAATGTTTTCAAAAATACTAACTACAAACTTTTCATCATAACCCCCCCCCCCCCCCCCCCCAAAAAAAAGAAAATCCCAGAGTTTCTGTTGATTGATTTGATTTTTATTTTTATTTTTTACAAAAAATGACATAAAATTGACAACTTTTGTGTTAAATTGACAATTTTTTGTTATAAAAAGTCAAAATATTTTGCATAAGAAGCACTTTTGTCGTTAAAAAAAATATTTTTTGTCATAAAAATCATGACATTTACAAAATTGTGACTATTTGACAAAAGTTCACAACTTTTTCTCAAAAATCTTTGGTAGAATGTCAAGTCTTTGTTTTAGAAAATCACTTTTGTTTTGTTATAAAATTGCGACTTTTTAATATTGTGTTGCTAGCTTTTGTTGTAAAATGTTAACATCTGTAAAATCACAGATTTTCTGTCATAAAAAAGTAATTTTCTTTTTCATAAATTCAAATTTCCTAAAATCTTGACTTTTTTTTCTGCAGCAAGTCACAATTTGGTGTCATAATAAAAATACAAATTTTACACAATTGTAACTTTCAAACAAAAGAAAATATGGCATGCATCAAGCAAAGAAAACATCTTAAAAGATTGGTGAAGCAACTTAAACTGAGTTTTTTTCTTCCCTGATGTCACAGACATAGCTATTCCAGGATGACAATGTCAGGATTCATTGGGTAAACTGTGAAAGACTGGTTCAGGGAGCAGGAGACAACATCATTTTCACACATGGATGGGCCCCCACAGAGTCCAGACCTGAACCCCATTGAGAAGTTTTGGGGGGTGCTGGAGAAGGCTTTGTGCAGCGGTCAGACTCTACCACCATCAGTACAAGATCTTGATGGACTCTGGATGGAAATAAATCATCTGTCGTTGCAGAAGTTCATGGAAACGATGCTGCAGCAAATGTGTGCTGTAATCAAAGCTAAAGGTGGTCCAATGAAATATTAAGATTGTGTGACTTTTGTTTTGGACAGGTAGAGTAAATTCAATTGATTATCACATGATTATTAAGAAAAGTAAGCCAACTGAAGGTATTTATGTAGGTTGTTAGCAGAGATAAACAAATTAAATTCATTGATTTATCCTCACTACGTTTTAAGTCACACATCTGATGGGTCACATTAGGCTGTTCTTGGACTGAAACTGAAGACCTTGAGAATTCCACTTTCCATGTTGGATTTTTTTCTTTCCACAGCTGATTCATTCAAACATTTTACCACCGCTTTTGTTTTACTAGTTTAATCATTTACTGTATACCAGTGCTATTATGACTTCACCCCAGACATTTCCTGTAAATGTCCTCACTGTCTCTGTTTCTATGGCACTGCATAGTAAAATAAACTGACTTTATCAGGATTATCTTATCTGATTTGTTGACAGGAGAAACTGCAATTATGGTGAAATATACATTATCTTATTTTCTTGATGTTCTGAGAAGAAAAAAACTCACTTGCCGATACAGATGAATAAATAGATAAATAAAATGAGATTAAAAAATGATAACCAATAAGTGTTGTAGCTATTTTGAAGGCTAAAAATTAGAGAGTTAAATTAGAAACTATGATTATATATAATTTTAGTTAATGATATTTGCTCGGGGGGTCATGTTCTGGGTCTCCTTAAAGCGCCTAGAGACAATTGACATTGTAATAGACGCTATACAAATATAATTGAATTGAAAATTGAAATGAATTTCCTGCAGTACCAAAAGAGGCCACAAGATGTCAGGCTTGACAACTTAGTGGAGCAAAGCCAACGCCAGTGGCCAATACCAGTCACATTTAGTCCTTCCCGGCCACCGTTGGATTAATAACAGGGCTAATCATTATTATTATTATCAGGGCTTGACGCTAACTTTTTTGCTCACCAGCCACTGTGGCTAGTGTTTTTCCTCAGTCATTAGCCATTTAGTCTTTATGCTAGCCACAGTTTTTCTGTGTTTTTTTCTTCTTCACAATATTCTTGCATTACATTTTAAATACAAACAATTGTACAACTATTGTGATGTGTCATATCAAGAATAAGTTACCAGCCAAAGTTGCTTGTGAGACAGAAATTGTTACTAGCCACAGCCAAATTTTACCAGCATTTGGCCGGTTGGCCGGTGTCAGTGTCAAGCCCTGATTATTATTATTATTAATATTATTATTATTATTTCAAGAATCGTACTTAAGATAATAACAAGTGGAAATGTATCATGTACCTTTCATGGTTTGTGTGCTACACTCGAACTCAGTTCAGTAACAAATATTGCATTTGTTTTTGTTCTTTTAAGTTTTTGTTTCAGGTTAGTTTCACAGATAACGATTTTGATGCACATGATGAGTTTATGAACCGTTTGACTTTGTTTTAAATCTGCAAAACTCTGTATAAAACAGTTTAATCTGTAACAGAACAACAAAATGGTGCTTATAAACGAATACATTTGCAACAAGGTAACAAACCCACAAAAAGCATTTTTCTGTCGATTTTTATACTTTTGGTAGCCGACTTTCATCTTATTATACAAGTTTGTTTAAGAAAACAATATAACGGACTGAACTGAATTTAGGTAATTTAAATAATACTTTATTGATCACCAAATGAAAAAATATATTGTTAAATCTTATATTTGTGTTGTGTTTTATTTGATGAACTAGTTGAGAAAAATGTTCAGTAAATTATGAACAGAAATGATAAGAGTTTACAGGTGTACTTTTTTATTGTAGGTTATCTGATGTCACTCAGAGTTATCTCTGTACTATTTTACAGGAGACCAGTTTTCTCAGCAAAGTCAAACCGTTTTATCGCTCTAATTAGACTTGCTAAAATTTATAGTCTGTTGCAGTTGTGGGAGGCCCTTGGGGCTCATCTGCAGGCGATGCACTGTCTACTGTCTCGTCCCAGGTGATACTTTAGGTCACCTTCTTCATTTTTCATGGGACCTAAGCTGGACAAATGTGAGACTCACATTTCGTCCCACGAGGTCTGGTCATTGACCTCTGAGGCGGATGCACTGCAGCGGAACAGCCGCGGTGCATTTACCTGTCATAAATCTTAATCTCTTTAAACCATTACTCGTCCTCCTTCTGCTTAGAGACTCCACTCCTCGATCTTTAAAATGTTACGTGTCATTTGGCGTTAAAGAGAGGAGCCACTCTTCAGAGACAGATCAGGTGTGCTCAGTTCTGTTATTACAGTCTATGACTGGGGTCATAGGACCGCCTTTTTATATCACTGCAAGGAAAATGTAAGAAAGGACCTGTTAATGTTTATCTTTGTTTTATATTTCTTGGCTAAAGCTCCAACTGCACTTTGCAGCAACCTATAAATGTTGGCAGCTGCAGAATATAGATTCCCATGAAGAACGTAAGACTGCAGGTATCAATAGTAAAAATACATGTACAAACTGTATTTTCTGACATTAAAGGATAAAGTGCACGTATTCAATTATGTTAATCCTAAACAGGTCTCATGAAAGACTTGCATTACTTTTCTGCTTCTTAAGGCTGTATGTACAAACAGAGGAGTTAACAAAGGGTTTCTAGAGTGTAGTTTTGGATAAATACACATCTGGAGCTCTAATGAGATTTTTAACCAGATTTATGTGATTTTGCATCCTTTTTCACTGGAAGTGAATAAGTGGGACTTTGCAGCTAAAGGGTATCATGATGAAACTGTTGTATTACCTACATTAAGATATTTTTTATATCAAAATATATATTTGGAAAGTTTATGCTTAAACCGTGGATAAGATCTAATATTTATCAAAATCAACTGCCAGGTTTGGTTTTAGCATTATAAAAATGGAAAATCAGGTCAGATTGATAAAGCGAGGTTGAAAACTCTTTTTCCTTGATTTTCTGTCTTATATTGGCATATGAGGCTGTGAATCGGAACCTAAGAAACATCCCCTAAAAACCTTTAGAACTCAACAACAACTCAAACTGAGAGATTTTATAAAAATTCCCTGGATTCTCTTATTTGGTTTAATGAGAAAGGTTCATTTTATGAAAACTGCCTTTATCCTATATGTTTCTGTTTGAGAAATTCCATATAATGGTTTCATAAATGATATTTATTTATTTGTATTTGTTTTAACAAGAAGAGATCAGAAGACAGTCTTTGTCTTGAATGTGTTGTAACTGTTAATCTAAAGTACAAAAGCAACAGTTTCACAGTGAAGGCTGACGTGCCTATATTTTTATTTTAAAACTGCAACATGTCGATCTGAAAATATGTGAAGCTATTTAAAACTGTTTCAGAACTGATAAGAATGAGAGAGAAACCAAGCTCAAAGCCCGTCCAACCCCTTTTCAGCTTTGCTATTAGATGCAGTTCTTATTCTTAGAAAATACACAAGCTTTAAATATTAATAAATAAATATTTTGTTGTGACATTTGATTTAATGAGATTCCTTCAGATTAAATTAATTAAAGCAATTATTTAAAGTTTTCTGAAAATTTGATTTTGAAACATGCGACTCAGACATGATCCCCCTGAATGTTATACATTACTGTCCAAAGAAATTAAATGAAGCCTGGCGCTTCCACGATATGCACACAATGATACTGAGATTTAAATTCTGTCTGTCACGTAGGGTTCAATGAGTTTCAGACATTATGAAAAGTTAAAAGTATCGTCTTGAAAACAAGCTCTTTCTGTAGAGGAGTGTGTCATCAAACCAGCCAATGACACGTCGGCACGTTTGTACGTCACTGACTCTAATGCTGAGAACATGGAGCACCTTGTTCCTGTTGATAAAGTTTTTTTCTTTTCCCTTTTCATTTCATTATATTAGTTCTGTAGTCAATAAGTACTTCATAAAAGTAATGCAAAGCTCAAGTCTGAACCCCAGTCATTATCAAAGTCCAGGCACAGAATCGTTGGCTGAAGTAATACTGTAGGTGAGCTTTAATCACTTTTAAATTTCACAGTGATTTTTATTCTCCTCATATTGCACTTGCTAGGCTCTAAAGCAACTGTGTGTCCTCACTAAGATCAAAAATGTAAAAGCAAGGTCATCGGGCTTTATGTTACTGTGCACTCTGTCCTGCATCCAGGAGAGCTGCAGCGACCGGAAGAAACTGGATATTTTTGAGGGAATTACGTCGAATACAATCGGCCAGGATCCAGGTGACTTTACCCTCTGGAGGGCGCGAACTACAGCACACAGGCTGCTGTCTGTGCAGCTCTGAAATTGGTTTAACGTGTCTGCTGACAATACAGTAATTCAATCTACCGATATGAGACTCACTGTCTGAGCTTTCGTGTGAGACTTGTCCATTGTTTTTCCTTAGAGCAGGGGGACACAGCCTGTCATCAGCCAGGCAGACTAAGAGGAAGAGCAGATTCATGCTCATGGTGATATTTATAGTTCCATCAAAGGTTGCAGCACGGCCTGCTGCGCCACCGTGACTGGGATCATCTGCAGATTTTGAGTGGATTTCTTAGGTGAATTTTTACCAAAGCCAGGCTGGATGTGATCTCTTCATGGAACATCCCATGAATTATAAATGACAGCTTCACTTTGGCTTCGACCTTGCCTGAGCCACCTGTCTGTTAAACAGTAAAATGCCACCGGAGCTGATCTCTGTGATGCCCCCGCACAATCAGAAAGATGGCCCACTGGCTGAACCAGTCGCTTTGCTGGTGACAAATGTGAACAGATAGTTGAAAAGGCAGCCAGTGTGCCTCCTTGGGATCTTCGTTCTCTAACTAATTAGCATAAAAAAGTTTAGAGAACCTTCAAATCTGAATCAAAACATAAACAAATGGTGCGCAGCTCAAATTTACTGACTGAGCACTCGTGCTTGACGTGATTATATGGGACAAAGCAGCAAGTGAAACAACCAGCGCACTGCCTTGTAGGCTAAGATAGATAATCTTATAAATGATTCATTTGGTTTGCATATTTAACTCGGTGCTTTTGCTTCTGAAGTGATCCAAGTCAGAGGCATTGTCAAGCACACGGCACTAAAAGTTCCACACATAGAGCAGAGGTTTACCAGCGAAAGAAGAAAGTCCCAGTTCTACATCTTCATGAATTTTCTCAGACAGCAACAAAAGCCCATATTGTGTCAGTTTTGGATATGTGTTGTATTATAATCCTTTTTTTTTTTTTTTTTTAATCCAGGCTGTTGTTTCCTCCTTAGTTTCTTCATCAGGTAACAGGTCCGACACCAGCAGGGAGAAACATCTGCCCCTCCAGTGTCCCATCTACAACTCCACACCACGACATAAACACATTTATACTAACACCTAAAAAAAGAATTAATAAACCACGATGTGGCTCTTTTTCTGTCTCACGATGGGACAGGTGTCGCTGAGGAGAATTTTTACATCATGATATCAGTACTGAGGACCAGCGGCACCGAGGAGGTGTCAACGACAGCCGACACAACGCGTTAATGAGTGTTCAGCCCCGAAGCCATACGCTGACGCTTACACCTCCATCCATCACTGTTATAATTAAACACAGGAAGAAAACAAAAAAGTTCAAAACCTTAAATCTACTGGATTATGAGTCCATTTAATCCCGGTGACTGAATTACATAAGGGAAACTTCACACAGTTAGGATACACTTTTAATGAAAGGCACTCTTTGCAGGATAAATAAAACATAGCAAATTATGACACTGTGTACTGTACAAAGTTGACACCTACAGTAACAGTCCTTATGTGTTAACTGCTTCATGACATATTAAAGTGCTGATTACCAAAGTGACCTTAATGCATTTCGTTTTAAGTGCAGGAATTGCTCTTTTAGAGTGAGTGAAAATGCAACGTTTCTCTTTTACACCTACATGTAACCATATTGCATATTGTAAGATTATTCTAGAGGCATTGACTGAGTTACAACTACATCCACTGACATTGCAGTACAAGCCATATTTATATGTATTATACACTCACATACAGTACATTTTCAAGGATGAAATGTGGCATGCATATATAGTGCTGATTCCTACTTTTCTAATGATATGTGCATTACATGTCATCATTTCTTGTTTTTGTTTCACAAACCCAGTTGATTTATTGGCTCTCCTATCAAGTCGACTATGATGATCTTTAATATATGGTTAAAATACTGTGATACATTCAACCTCATTATATAAACCAACATTTCTGTTACTTGTACCAGAGATAATTCTCATTTCGGCACAATATGCCATGCGATTAAAATGACAGAACAAAGGCAAATGGAGAAATGTTCAAATAAAAAAGTGCAAAAAAAAAAAAACTTTTCCTTTATCATTTTTTTTCATTCTTCTTCTTCTTTTCTTTTCTTTTTTGCCTTGGTCTCATCACAAATATATCTCACAATTCTGTAGACGCTGACAAACATGTTTTCCCTGCCAACAATGGAAGCTCCTAAAGTGCTGAAGAGATGTGGAAAAAAGCTTTAAGTGCAATGAATTCATATGAGTTTTAAAGGGTAAATTCACATTATGATACCACATATAAGGATGAATCATTTACAGTCAAATCTGCAACATTTTGAGGTATATTCCACATGATAAAAACAAAATCTAAAGATGAAAGTTAGCTGTGATTTTAACCACTTTGAACTACCACATGCAACTATTGCATGCATGGTCAAGTCAATAATAATCTGGTCTGATTTATACTTTGCACCCTGGCAAAAAGAGTTGTAGCTTACATGTTAGTGTGCCGGCAATTTATCACACAGATACTGTTGCACTCACATGGCAAGGTGCTGCTGGCTGAGCATTTACAGCTATAGATTTGCTGATCAGACAAAGCATGCGCTGATGTCCTCTTACCTTACAGACATTCACCTGCCCTTGAATATCGTGCCTATCTTGAGTTTGCTGAATATGACAAAGTGAAGACGAACACGGAGAGCTGATATAAATCTGAGCTCTGAATTTACATCCAGTTTCAATACAGCGGTCACCAACCTGCTTCGGGTATCTTTCTTTTATTTTATTTCCCCCAGTGGGACAAATCTTTGCTGATACAGACCATATGGATGTTTTACAACCAACACTGTCTTTCAAGTCTGTACAGAACACTTTCAAGGCAAAAGTTTGTCTCCAATGCATATTGAATCTTCAAATCTGAGTGTTGTCCTCATGGAAGCTGACTGACACAGTAGCTGCTGAGATGCATTAATTGCACTTTGATACATCGACATACAGACAGACATCACGTTTAAAGGCTGTTTCACCACACATTGCCTGTTAATACTGTAATTATCTGCACAGGTGCTGCTATGTTTGGAGTACAAAATGGTGACAAACATCAGCTGAGTGTGTTTCATTTGTCAAACGGATATGTTTCATTTTTCCATGTGTTTACCATTCCTGTCGTATTAATCAGTGCTGCAGCGTCTTTTCAGTGCACGCCGTTTTTTTCATTCTGCCAAGTGCCGTTACTTTTGTTCAGTGAAAATGTGCTTCCGTACTTGTTAGCAGCTGACATTTTCTGAGCAGCTTCTGCCGCTGCGTCCATCACCTGTTTCTCCTCCTGCTCAGTCTCGCGGTGGTAGAAGTAGTTAAAGTTGGAGACGATGACAGGGACGGGCAAGGCGATGGTCAGGACACCAGCAATGGCACAGAGAGTGCCGACCATTTTGCCTCCCATGGTGATGGGGCACATGTCTCCGTAGCCAACTGTGGTCATCGTCACCACAGCCCACCAGAAGCCGTCAGGGATGCTCACAAACTGTGTCTGGGGCTCATCCACTTCAGCAAAGTAGATGGCACTTGAGAAAAGAATGACTCCAATGAAAAGGAAGAAGATCAGCAGCCCCAGTTCCCTCATGCTGGCTTTCAGGGTCTGCCCCAAAATCTGAAGGCCCTTCGAGTGTCGAGAAAGCTTGAAAATTCTGAAGACTCTCACTAGTCGGATGATTCTCAGGATCGCCAAAGACATGTTCTGACCCGAGTTCACGTCTTCATCCGGTGTTGTAGCCAGCTCCGTCCCCAGGGTTACAAAGTAGGGAATTATGGACACTATGTCAATGATATTCATGATATTATTGAAGAAGTCCCTTTTGCTGGGGCACACCACAAAACGGACACCAAGCTCAAAACAGAACCAAATGATACAAATAGTCTCTACGATAAAAAATGGGTCCGTGACATATGCCAGCAGGTCTTTACTGGCAGAATGGGGGCCTGAATTGTCTTGGGTGCCATTGATCATTTGGGTTAAAGCCGGAAGAAAGTCATTGTCCTCTCTGAACTCTGGTAGAGTCTCCAGGCAGAAGATGAAGATGGAAATGACGATGACTAACACGGAGACCAGTGCCAAAGATCTGGCTGCACTGGAACTCTCTGGGTATTCGAACAAGAGCCAGAACTGCCTCCGCAGTTCGTTAGTGGGCAAAAGAACTTCAGGTTCTTTGATGAACCCTTCATCTTCACGGAACTGCTCCATTGCTTCGTGACCCAACTCATAGAAAACAATTTCATTTGCAAAAACATCTAAGGGAACGTTGGCTGGTCTGCGAATTCTTCCCCCAGACTGATAATAGTAGAGAATCCCATCAAAAGACGGGCGGTTTCTGTCAAAAAAATACTCATTTTTCATCGGGTCAAAGTAACTAATCCTCTTCATGGGGTCGCCCAGTAGCGTCTCAGGAAATTTGCTCAGGGTGCTGAGTTGGGTTTCAAACATCAGGCCTGAAATATTGATGACGACTTTCTCATCTTTTTCTTCGGTGCAGTGTTTTTCAAAAAGATCTTCATTTTCATAGTAATCCTTTGGCATCTTACTGAAGACGCTGTCTGTGGGAGACTCGCTGTTGATCAGGAGCTTCAGGTTAGAGATCAAGCTGCCACTGCTGGAGTTCCCCTTTGAGGTCAGAGTTGGAGGAGTGGAGGGGGACAGCCCATCTTGACCAGACTGATGCCCACGACGCCCTCTGCGTGGCGACTGGTTAGGAGAAGACAGGCGGTGGGTTAAAAGGTTCTGATCTTGGGCCTCTGAGGTAGGTGAAGTCGGGTACCCGGAGTCGCTTGGATCTCCCAGGTTGATGCCAACATCATCCATGTTTTCAAAATTTACAAGCGGAACCTCCATCGCCTGCTTTGTGCCGAGCCACAGCTGTGACTGTCAGGCCAGTTCAGGAGTCAGAGACACCTCAACCGCACTGAAGGTCCGGACCGGGCTTCCCTCCACCTGGCTACCATTCAGGCTGCTGGCTGGTGCTTTTGGATCCAATTTTCTGGGTCATCTGTAAAAAGGGGGGTAAGCGAAAGTAATGCGTTAAATTCTGTTAAGCGCTGCAATCTGGTTTTGTTGGTAAAGAGATTTTTCTGCCAGCTCCTGTTTGCATCAGCAAAGAACATGCCATCTGATACTCTGCACGTACAGTTATTTTTTTCCCTTCAATCTCTCTCCAATGACCTGAACAAAACACAATCCTGGCAAGACTGGCTGTGAAAGTGCTTACACGCAGTATGGATGACATTATTGCTGATCACATGCTGCAAAACTCTTTCATACATGGAAAAAACATCTGAACCTAAACTAATGACTCGAAGGTCATTAGACATTCCTTCTGGAAAGGTTGAAAGGTGAATCTTGTATCAATAATTTTTTTGTTTGATTGTACATTTCTGTGTAACGACCATTGTGACCACTGTGTAATCCATTTACTTTAGCTCAAGGTTGCAGTTTATCATTACTTTTGTCTGGTTCAGACAGGTAACCAAACCCTGATGAACGCAATTAGAACGCCACCCACTTGACACTGGGGGCCCTTCAAGACTCAGAGGGACTTGTAGGACTCTGTTTCCACTCACAGTACAGCAGATTACACAACACTAAGATATAGAACTGAATCTTAAAAAAGGAAATCATGTACACACACAAAAAAGTGTATTGATTGTGCCGTGTCAGCAAGGTGAGGTTACCGAGTCCACAGGAGAGGACAAAGAACTGACACAGAGAGACGAAGTGCTGTTCAACATCCTTTCTTCTCCAACCTTTTTCTGGAAGCCACTGTTTGCTATAAAAATCTTCAACGTGAACTAACTTCTCCTTATCTGACACTGAATGATATAACAGAAACTCTTTCACCCGATCTGATTATCAAAGCGACTCAAAATACGTGCAAATTTATCTTTAACGAAAAAAGAATGAGGTTTGAATCCAGCTGTGTGCAGATGTCTGCAGGACTCACCCGTGTCCCCGGCGCTGCAGAAGTTCCCGTGCCCTCTCCGTCCTGCCTGCCGGCGCCGCTCTGCTCCTTTTTACTCCCTTCACTCTCCCTCATCCAAACTCCCAATCAAGAGTGTGTCTAGCTCTATTAAAGCTCCCACTGGGTAACACAACACCGTATGTGAAACCAGAGATGCTGAAGGCACCCACATATACTCACAAACATACACAAGCGCTCTCTCTCTCTCCCACAAACACAGAACAACACGCACACACAGGCGAGTGACTGTATTTTGCATGTGGGGGTCACCTGGCTTTGTTCTCTCTCCTCCGTCAGCAGGGACATTAAAGGTAAGCTCTGTGATAGGAGATCTACAGCGCAGGAGCCAATCACTGTCTGAATGTGGTTCCCACTCGTTTCTCCTTTACCTGCAGACTAAGCACCCACAAGAAGGATCATTCAATCCATCCTCACCTTGGGGGTTAAACTGCATTCCTCCCCTGTTACAGTACTTGTCAAAGTTTCCATAACCTGCAGCAGCACGTATCTGTATCAGGCTCGTCGTACAACCTGTCTGCAAATCTGCAAATGTGTGTAGGGTTTGAAGAAAGTTCTGATAAAATGAATCGTGCAAAAGAAATAAAGTCCTGCAGATAAAGTGGCTCTTTGAGGAGTTAATAAGTTAAATTCCAAACACAGACTGTCACGCTTCTAAATTCTTTAATTGAACTCTAACTGAAGTTAATCTTGCACCACCTTTTCAGAGAGATGGCACATTTTGGCAACATGGTTTAAATATTGGGTTACCCAGTAGAGAACCAGTTATCTAAAGCCGGATCTCATCTCTTCATCTGACTGCCGTCCTGCAGCAGCCTGCAGCTGGCTGGTCCTCTGTAACATTGCGGTGCGAGTGGGACCACTGCAGGCAGGCTTCAAGGTCACAGAGAACCGTCACAGGACCTCAAAGTCTACTCTTTCCTATGCATCACCACACGCCGTCGCTTCATTATGCGTTCTCAAGGGAAACTCTCAAGGAATCACGAGCATCCATGAGTTTAAATTTCAGATATGTGCTGAAGGCATGCACGCATGTCCACGCTCATATCTGGGATGTGCACGTGCTGACAGAAACGCCACTGTGCTGACTTGACATCCTCGTGTATATAGGAGCCTTTCTCTCATAAGGTCCTGTGAAAATCCTGGAGCTGTCATTGAGAACGCAGTGAGTTGAGACAATAACAGGGTGATCACAGACGAGAGAATAAATTATCAATCCACTTCCCTCCAAAATGATTTGTGTCAGTATAAGTTGTAAAAAGGGGGATAAAATGATGAGATATGATCTCAAGGATGACGTGGTCTGCAGCCACTGCAGTGTCCCTCGTCTCAGGAGGACTGACGGACTACCTGAGGGATTAACGTCCCTCCCTCTGCCCTTCCATGCAGCCTGTGATCCATGCCACTCTGCTAGCCACCCTTTTCTGATGACACTGTCACCTTACCGGTGAGCCGACGGTGTTGACAAAGCAATCAGCAGGCTTATTTGTGAACCATACTGAAGCTGCAGAGGTTGAGACAACACCACGGCGCTTGACCTTGAGTCACTTCTAACATTTGGTCAGTAGAGATGAGTTATAACTATGACACAGAGGAGATGGAAGCATCCATGTGAGAACAATAGGACAACTTCACATTTAAACGTGTGAGTAAGTGTCATTTAGTTAAAGTATTACCTGAAAAATGCATTATAAAAGAGGCTTTAATGATGTTTTCTTATTCTAAAATAATGACCTGTCTATGCTTATACTTCATCCTGCTTTCTTTCTTTCTCTCCCTGTGTGTGTGTGTGTGTGCGCTACTGTAAACAGTTAGAATACTGTTATATATATTAAGTGAGTTTTAACTTACTGTAAAATCTAAACTCAGCAAAAAAAAGCAAGGACATTTGTGTTTGGTAGATAATTTCTTTGCTGTAACAATGCCTTTTGGACCGTTGGAGAGCCAGTTCGGGTGTGGGGCATCGGGGGGGCTGGGGGGGCCAGTGCGTCCCCGGCCTGGGCCCAGGAGGGCCCGGCGAAGGACAAAGAAACAGGACTCTCCTCAGGCATCAGTCGCAATACTGGATGCAACCACTTCTGGGACAAATACAGACACTGGTTTCCCCAGCCAGAATGAATCATGGTTGGTCAGAAAAATGTAAGTTTGACTTTGGTCATGTAGGTTTCTACACTGTGAATTAAGAAGACATATTTTAAATTTAACATTAAACACTGTTTGCCAATGACAGAGAAAATGTGGGAAATCTTTCCTTATCAATGTGGCACCATTTAAGCCCTTTAGGATTTTATCATTTCCATTTGTTTTCTTCCTCAAGTGTGTGATATTGATTCCCAAGTCTGATCTTTCTACATAACCAGTGAGCTGTGACTGGAAAACTGGAGTTTAATGGTGACAACGTCAAAGAGTTTCCTGCAGCTGTAGATTTCAGGCTCTTGTTGCTTCTTTACTGTACCTGCTCTTGAGCTGAGAGTCAACTACCTGTAGGCCAGTCCTGGATAAATTAGTAACAGTAGATCACATTCAGAGATGTGAGGTTTCACCTGTGACTCCCGACAAGTGTTTTATGCATGAGCACCCAATTTATTCCTCCATGAATTAGATGAATAAAGATGTGATGAAAAAAGAAAAGCATCCATGAGATGTATTTCGTTCTTTCTCATTACTGTACATAATGCCTTTAATGTTGAGGCACATTTTCTGAAATTGTTCCACAATTTTTAGACACTACTTGTTGCAGATTGATGAACCTCTGCTCATCTTTATTTCTGAGAGACTCTCTGAAATGCTCCTTTTATACCCAGTCATGTCACTGACCTGTTGCCATTTAACCAAATTAGTTGTCAAATGCTCCTCCATTTGTTTTTTCATTTCCCCAGTTGATTTTAGTTGCCTCTGTTCCACTTTGTTGAGATGTGTTGGTGCCATCAAAGTCAAAATGAGCTAATATTTTACCATGAAATGGTGAAATGTCTCAGTTTCAACATCTGATATGTTCTTTAGGTTCTATTGAGGATAAAATGTGGGTTTATGAGATTGCAAAGTTTTTATTTACTTTATACACAGTGTACCAACTTTTTAGAAATTTGGGTTGTATTTTTTAAAGGCCTGGCTTTATTTCAGCAATTAGTAGGTTTATTTGCAGTGAAGACAATGGAGTAAATTCCACTCACCCTCACAGTTCTCCACCTAGTCGCATGAATTTGAGGATTGCATTTATCCCTCGAGACATCATTCCCCCTCTTTCATAGAAATAGTGATGAGAGCAGAGATGATATGCAGCAAAGGTTTGCACTCACATGTCTAGACTCCTTGAATCCTCTGGAAAGTTTGGCCTCTCTTCGTAAATTGAGAAATTTGTCGACGGTTGTTGAAGATCCAGACTTTAAGGTTGTTTCTGTTCCATTCTGTTTGTGTTTAGGATCAAAGATCCGATATAACTGCATTACAAACATTCATCATTTCAAAATTATAATCATATTTGATTCATGACTTGCTGATTTTAAGTCTGCGCTGTATGAATGTTGATTTTTCTGTCTTACACGCACAAGAAAAGTTCCTGGTTAAGATGTAGCAGTTAGATTCTTAAACTTATTTCTTTATCTTGATCTCGCCCAAACATGAAAACCCCTGATCACCACCTCTTCAGGGGGTTGTAGTTCAGATCCAGTGACAACTGCTAATTCTAAAGCCACGTCAGCATCTGTCAGTCTATGATGTTTTACATGAACTTGCCTCTTATGTTTCCCCCACACCACGTTTTCAGTTGCATAGGGGTTTTTAAATACTGTTACTGTTATGCCCTTGTAGACTCTCGACTCAATCATCCTCTCACTTTGCAATGAAGAGAACCCCTGGTGCGATATATAGGATTACAAGACTGGAATAACCAGCTGCTTTTACAACAGCTATACGATTACGAGGCTGGACTATCTAATCCGTGCTACCTTACATGCACTTTGAAATACTGTCACCGTTAATGGAAGACCATATGGGCTTTTGAGGTAGAATTACCTGGATCATGTGGCCAAGATGAGTAGCGTACAGCTTTTCGACATTTCTATCCCAAATACCACCTGGAAATGCAATTTTAGATTTGGAGTCCCAGCAGTGTTTGCAGATGTAACACGAATTATGACCACAGATGTGTAAATGTCCCCAGTAATGTGACTAACGGGATGTATACGAATGCAAACTCAGAAGAAGTAATAACAACTTATATGAATTAACTTTGTACAAAGAACAAAGTTTGAACAACAGATTTATAGAAAAAAAAAATCCAGATCAGAAATAAAACAAGCTTACAGAATATATCAGAGCCCCTGCAAAGGACTCCTCCTGAGTGATGCGTCAACAGGTAGTTATATCTGAATATGCAGTTCTGCTCAGTTTTTAGAGTGTTTTTTTTTAACTTTCAGCTACCGAGCATGTGAAATGGCATAACTTTGTGTGACTTTGCTCAGAGACTCGTCTTTGGCCGATGCAGGCAGTTGAAGACTGTAAACTGAAAGCTCAGCACCAAACAGCAGACAAGCTAACCTGTTGAACCAGACATGGAGAAGCTGCATTCAGTTTCTAAGCTCCAAATGTCTGGAACAAACTCCCAGAAAGCCTCAGATCAGCTGAAATCACTCAGCTTTTTTTAAATCCAAGCTGAAGACTCACCTGTTCTCAGCTGCCTTTAAATAAGATTTTATTCCAGCCTTTTTAAAACTCTTTTTACTGTTTTCTTTGTTTTTATGCTTTTATTCTTTTACTTTTCAATGCTTCTTTTTCTGTAATGCTTTTAATGTTTTATGTAAAGCATTTTGAATTGTTTTGTACATGAAATGTGCTACAAATAAACTTGCCTTGCCCAGTGGAGGTTTTTTTTTTTGTTTGTCTTTTTGCTGGTAAAGTTCAAAATGTGAACATCAAGAGTTGTGTTGAAAAATAATTAAAGAAAAAGTGAGATCAACCACTTCTATATGGAGCCCCATTTGGGTCATAATTCAATGAATAAATGAGTCTATTATTATGAAATACAGGGGTTTATTATTATGAAATATTTCCCATTATTATGATATTGGTTTCGTTTTTCGTATGAATGAGCTTTTACATAATAATGGCTTTGTTTTTCATAAGAATGATTTGTGTGTCAATCACAGCGGAGAGGGCGGAGCCATTTATGTGATTGGCTGCTCTGACCCCGTTTAGGGTCATTGAATTATGACCCTAAACGGGGCTCCATACTTCTAAGCCAACTATTTGCTAATTAGTTAAGGTGCTCAAGTTGCTGTAGGATAAAATGAAAACACCAGACAATAAGACACACACACAAAAAATGCACAAAATAGAAACTGTGTTTGGTGTATCAATTGTTTGTTGTTGTAAATCTTATACCACTGGAAAGCCTGTTTATTTTACTTTTAAAATCTTGCAAGAACGGTACAATAATCTCTTCATACTGTTTCAGAGCCCCCATGTTGAAAAAAAAAAACTTCAGTTTCCACGTAAAACATGAGCTGCCAGAAGCACGAGATCAATGAAATCAACTGCAACCTTGGAAGATATAACTGCAGAAGTGACCTAAAGCCTGACACAAGTCAGTGGAGCCTTCAGTCAACCAGGGAGCAGCTGTTTCATCACAGTGGTGGCTCCCTCCTGGAGGAGAGGAGCTGCTATGTGTAACCTGTCCTTACGGCGACCACCTCGCTCCTGCAAAGGTTTTAATGCCACGAGACACAACTGTCGGGCAGGATTTCAGACCAGCATGCATCTCCTCTCACCATCATGCACCCTGTCTGCGCAGCTCCGCATCAACTGAAACTCACTTAAATGATTCAAGTATGAGATGAGTATTACACCAAAAAGAGCTTGAAGATAATGTGACGCCATCTGCTGGAAAGCTGAAGCCGAACAGAAGGTGGAAGGGTTCGACACAATAATGAAGGATCGTGTTGAAACATGCGTGAGCGTGTCATGGGATGGCCCAACAATACCAAACGGGGAAATTTGAGCCTCTGGAGCAAAGGGATTGTTTCCTGGTCTCACTAAAGAACATCAGATATTACCTTATGTCATAATTTATTAATTCAGTCATGCCCAATTAGGTGTATTGGATTAGCAGCAGTTGTCTGCTATTTATTTAAATCCCAGGGATTTAGTGAGGGTGTATCTAATGTTTCACACTCATTCTTTAGTTTTGTCAAACAAATAACGACACTGTCTAATGTGGCATGTGCAGTTTCTCCGAGGTCACTTTTAACTGTCTTTATAAGATGTTTTTTAAAGACCACAACATTTTTTTTTTCCTATTATGTCCTAATACCTAGACCCTTAGAACTGACAGAGGTTGTGCTTTTCTTTCTCACTTCACCTGTATGTCAGTGAATATGAAAGCTTGTGTCAAGATCTTTAAGAAACAACTGTAAAACCGCTGAAGTCTGATTCCAGATGAGCACATAGAAAGCTTCCTCCTTTCTGCAGGTGAATCTAAAGTAAAACTTTGCACATTTACAACTCTAGAATTATCAACCATCTATGAAAAGACATGAAAGAAAAAAAAAGTTTTGAGTGCGGGACCATTTACGCCTTGAGTGAACATGAATAACTAAGTGTTTTTCTGACCTCTGTTTGCACCCGTCCGTTTTGGCCTGATAATCTTTGACTGATGAAGCTGGCGGTGCTCATTCTGAGGAGTGTGACTTCACTAAGGAGATTATATAACCCAGGAGATCAGGCTGGAGAATCACCCTCATAGATGAATACTGGCCGCCAAATTGCACAGACTTAATTGAAATATCTGGATTTTTTTTTTTTTTTTCCAGCTGCACTAATCAAAAGGCGAGTGCTAATCTTGGCTGACACGGCAGGAGGAGGTGAGCGTTCGCAACAAACCAGTCAGGCTGCAGCCGCAACACATTGACACTGCAAGTCCTCAGTGGTGTAAACTCACTCATTAAATGACATTTCCTTCTGGAAATTAAAGCACAAAAACAATCAGTGAACAGTGGCTGAATTTCAAACGATGTTTAAGAGATATAGATTCCTTCAAACTGCGATTACATGCAGCGAAGGAGCTGTTTTGCAGCCTATAACCTCACAGAGAGGATCAACAACACACTCCAACCACTGTTTTATTGTTACTCACCGTTGGGGAGGAACGCTCCACGTTCAGGTATCACAAGCTCATCCCAAACCTCCTGAAGTCCTACTGAGCCTCTTCATCTTCATGAAACATAATCAGGAGGCATACAGTAACAAGTGATATCCACAAATGGATTTTAGCTGATTTTTATTTTGATTGTTGAATAAAATAAGACTCGGTTTTAATCGTGATACATAGTTCTCAAAGAGGGGTTTCCCAATCAACACAACAGTACATAACTGCTATGGGAGCTCTCGCTGTTTGTTCCTGTTTTTCTGCTCAGCTATGCCTGGTATTAATGTTCTAATCTTGAAATTAAAAGCCTCGCATTGAATTTACCTCACCATCCAGCGGTGGCAGACGCTTGTCTAACCTCTCTCACGCATCACTTTAGATTAAGTAACTTAAGCGATGGCAGAGTCTTAAGGAGAAGTCGTAAATCTCTCTAAAGCGGCAGGTTTTGGCAGCAGGCAGGGCAGTTACAGTTAGACACACCACAGACAGGACAGATGTTTTCCTCAGCAACAATGTTCCACTTGTTTTGGTCAGTTTGTGTGACACGCAAACAACAAATCCTCACGGTGCACCCTCCTGTCATTGCCTGACTTGTGTGCTTTTGAATTGGAAACCCAGTGAAAACAATCGTGGTCGTCAATGTTCTTGTAATAATATAGCAATAAAATGAGAGTCCCACAAGGGCAGTAGATGACGGTCGGGGGTGTCTGTGAGGCTGCTGAGTAGACTCCAGCTGCCCTCAGTCAGAGTAACAAGCCAGAAATAAACCCGTGTTTGTCCAGCAAGCAGCTCATTTTTCTCCTAGCCAGTAAAGTCCTGATCCTGTCAGTCTACCTGCCAAGTGCTTTTGCTTGGCTCGCTATCATATTTCACACCAGTGTGTAGAATCCACTGGTCGTGTGCCAGCTTCTCTCTTTGTGCTTACCACCGTGGCCTCTCTATTGTTAATTTAATGTTGGCTTGAAGTCAGCGGGGCTTGACCGCAAGACTCAAAAGGAATAAAAACTTGGCATGGCATGTTTTTCACGCACCTGTCTGGACAGAGCCACTCATTTTCAACCAGCTTGAACCAGGTGCTGGTACTGGGCCGGCACTACAGCCAGTTGAGAGCCTGGTTCAGCTTCAGAACGCTGGACTGGTTTGCTTTTCCTTGATAAAGATACATAATCATTATATCATTATGTCTCTTCCATTGTGTTTATAATCTTCACTTAATGTAGTATGATTTTTTTGTACAGGTGCACAAAGGACACAAATCACAGATTATATGTTGCTTTCCCTCAAAGCCTGTTGTTGGTAGCTGTGAACGCTCTTTCTACCCCGCTGGCATTTCCAAACACTATTTATGAATATTTATTATTTTGAGGGGCACTCATAAATGTCAGAAGTTGATTGATGGAGATGTAAATACTGTTTATATTTACTTAAAAAAATACAATTGTAAGGAAAAGCTGATGCAGAGAATACGCTGCATCATGGGAAAGCATGATGGAGTGTATTCTCTCGGGGAGCACTGGAGGGAGGGGGAGGGGCAGGGAAGAGGCAGCGTTGTCGTTGTTGTTTTTTCAAATATCATCAGGCGTGACATCCTCCAGAGATCACTTAACCTACCTTTAAAAGTTGTTCTTCCTCTACGGCTTCCAGTTCGGTTTCATGTTGAAGCTTTGAAGGTAGTAAGTCAGTTCCTTCTCTGCTAGCTGCTCACAGGTGTGACTCAACAATGGCAGTCACAATGTTTTGGTTGTGGCTCAGTAATCCTGCCCTCAGCCCTGAACGTAACTCCATCTTCCATCTTGACCAGCAAAGTTCGGCGCCAGGGTAAATAACTTGGTTTTCCTGGCTCTGAATCAGTGCTTTATATGCATGTGGCAATCAAAAAGATGAGGAACTAGTTCTTAGTCAGGCACCAGCTCTGAACCAGGTTTGGAACCACTTTGGATGGAAAAGGCCTAAATAGACAGCTTAATTATTATTTAACTTAATTTGGGTTTATAGCCATGCTATCATGGCTATGTGATATCATGACATACTGAAATATGTAACTCAGTAATTATAAACGTTGAAACGTTTATTTTGTCGTGCATTAATGCATGTTGCTCACATGCTTTTGTTTTGAAAAGTCTGTTACTGCTGGAAAAACATGCGGTAAAGCTAAAACAGACCTGGAGATGGTGACGTTACAGAACTTTTACATGGACATTTTCATTTTAAAGTTCTCCCAGACGGAGGATTGTGACAGAAACAAGGTTATTTGTAACAACTGTCAAGTTGAACTCCCCGTTAAAGGTTTCTACTGTTACCTCAGAAATTACCTGTTTTAATGTTCTGATTGTGGCTCAGGATTTTGTTTGTAGGACTTTTTTTATTTTTTCATAAAAAACAGGATGACATTAATATCCTGGCAGTGGTAATAAGCTTTATTTTATTTTACATTTTTAAGATGAAATTGACACTTAATATGTGTTACTGACAAGTGCTGATGTTACAAGTGTTTGAACAACAAATGTTATGGCACTTTAGTTCATATGGCAGCAGAACATTTAAATAAATGTTCATTTTACACTACTTTTGAATTCATTATTTGATTTTGCATATACAATGTGATTAATCGTGATTAATCAGGGAAATCATGTGAGTAATCGCGATTAAAACTTTAATCATTGCCCAGCACTAATGTAAACAGTTACTAAGGGTTTAAGGTTGATTTATGCTTCTGCATAGCAGCTATGCACTTAGGGGTATGCACGGCCCTTATACTGTAGCCTACAGCGTGTAGCTTTGACACAAATGCATAAATCAGCATTTACTGTGTTTTTGACACCAGCAAGTCAGAGTTTTACATGGATGAGTTGTGTCAAGTCATGTAAAAATATTTGGTTCACACTTCATGTTTCAGACAGGCCTGAACTTTAATATTTGATTAGATTTTTTTTTTTTTTATCTGGTAAGTGACCATTGCATATTTCTATCTCAGTCAAAGTTACAAGCATTTTTTAAAGATAGTTGGAGTTCAATTAAAAGTCGATGTCAAAGCGTTTCATTGAGGAACCGCTGTCAGCACTGTCCAGGAACATCTGATAAACAATATGCAATAAACATGTGATAAAAAGTGTGAATAAATCTACCCCATTTGTTAATAAAGATAATAAACATTCATCATCATTCAGCACATATCTCCCACATAATATAGAACCCCCTTGTCTCAGAGACCAATATAACTTTATGAACAGTGTGCATCTCTAAACACCACACAGCATCCATCAGGTGGTTTTTGGTTGTTGATTTACTCTCAATGAACAGAAGATATTTCTGCACCAGACCCTTCGGTTAATCCTCAGGAGCACTCTGGTTGCTTTGTTTGGCCTTTTGGTGTTGATATGCGTGGGAATTAGATAGGTCCTTGTGTGTGCCTCACAGGTGATGAAAAGCCCTGGTTGTTGCCATGTTGCAGGGAACGGACAGACAGGTATTCAACTCTCTGCTCATCCGCTGGAACAATGCTGGCTTTTGTTGCAGTGGTGTGGGTACATGTGGTAAATCTTTGAGAGAATAGACATGAATGTGGTTCTTACAAATTGCAAGACAGAGGTATTTCCTTAATTTGTTAAATTATTCTAACAGTGTTTAAAACTTTTTCTGCATTAATGACTAAACAATCTAGACCACTTGTTTCAGAAATGAGGGTTTACCCTTTGGGACCGGACTCCTGAAATACATACATGATGAAAACATGATTCCTTCCATTGTATTAAGTCTTTGTTTACCTCAACCTGAATCACTCTGTTTGATCAAACATGAATAAGAAATGAAGGCAAGCTGCTAAATGGCCTCGTTTCTAGCACCTGACATGAAACCAGCTCCCAAGAACCCCATTATGTCAGTAGGCAACCAGTTCCAGTTTCTTACATGATGATACAAACGTTTAGTCAGCCGGAGCAGAAAACGCTGACCTGATTATAGTTAAAATAGCACTCACTGCTTCTCTAAATCACTGTAGCATCGGGTCAAATGCATGGTCCTTTCATAGTCTGTAGCATTAATAATACACTTGTAATAATTATCAGAACCTTTACGTTTATTGGCTTGGTTAGCACTGACAGCACTAACTATGATAATCATGGACCCAATTAAAGGAGAATTGACATGATGTTCATCTGATCTTCATCTACCTCGAGAGCAGATGCTCCTTTATTAGATTATTCTGGGCTATGTTCTATGCACTTTGACTGTGTCCATCAATATGAAGACAGATGCTGGGGTTTTTTCTTTTTTGTTTGTTTGTTTGTTTTCAACAAACAGTTGACAGGCTGTCGGAATGCGCATCACCTCTTCCAACTGCATCCTCAATGCTGTCGACCCTCAGGGATGTGCCCTGAGCCCCCTGCTGTGCTGACACTCTGTTGACACAATACTGCTCACCCACATTCCTGAGCACCCACATTATCTCGATGCAGATGACACAGCAAGTGGAGGGACTAATTTCCAACAATCACGAGATGCAGTAGGTGGAACAGCTGGAGGCTAGGCGCGCAGCTCACACTTCTGCATCAGAGTGACAGAAAAATGAAGGGAATGATCATGGACGTCTGGTGGGATTTGATGCAACAGTGAGGAGAAAATGACATCAGTGATGACCGTAGAGAAGCAAACGTTTCTGTCCATTCCATATGTTGCCACTACCAAGCAATTTGCAGTTCATCAGTTCACGGTGCGAAAGATTATTCACAGTGGAAAAGATTCAAGAACGCAGGAAATCTTCTTAGAAGTGGACTACCCAGCAGGTTCAATAAGGACAGACTGTGCAATGCCCAGATAAACTGCTAAAAACCCAAGAGCTGCGTCTCAGACTCTACAGGTCTTAGCTATGACAGTATAAAAGTTATGATAGTATAATTTGAAAAAGAATGCTCATTTACAGTTTGTTTGAAAGAATTACTATGAGAAAGGCTCTCCTCGCTAAAAATAAGTTTGCACGTTGCATCTGAGCAAACCATAAGGTTTCTGTTTTGAGTGTTCTATTCGTAGATGAGACCAAAGTAGAAATATGGCCATAATGCACTGCACCACGTATGATTAAAATGATAATAATAATAATAATAATGTCCACAGACACAGGCACCAGGAACTTACAACAGAATGACTGAAAAGAAAACAATCAAAGGCTGTTTTCAAAGCTGCTTGCTGGATGCAGTACGTAGGTTTGTAGTATGTAGTATGTAGTATGTAGTATGTACTGTTCTAGTCCAGCAGTCATTGTTAGTACATAGCATGCCACGTGAAAGAGGTTATACTACTGCACAGTTCGGAAACAAGTCATGTGACTAGTGCATTGCAGTATGGGATATAATTTTCTCGTAGATTGAACACCATCTGGGTATTTCTTACCAACTGCATTTTACCTAATTGCTCACATCCTAGATACTACGTACTGCGTACTGCATTTTTGCAAAATCAAGTGCACAGTAATCGAGTAGTATGTGGTTTCTAAAGCAGCAATAATGTTGCAAAAGCTCATTAAAAGTTCAGGTCTGAACACAGCTGAAATGCTGTGGTGGTGGTGGCACCTTAGTTTTTGTTGAATAAGTCATGACACTGTGTAATATTTAATGTGATGTTGTTTATCTGAAGTTGTCTTTTCCTGTTTTTACTAAAGGTTTTAAGGACCACAATATTTTTCTTATTATGTCCTGATATGTAAAACCCAGGAATAAAAGAGGGTTTACTTTTCTTTTTGACACAGCTTTACATGATGACCTCACCTGGAACACCAACCCCAGATGCTTCATAAAGCAGGTTCAACGAGGACAATACTTCCTGAGAAGACTCACGCGGGCCAGCTAAGGTACCATATCACGTGTCACTGTGTGGTATGGAAACTGATCTGGTGCAGGCAGGACGGTGATGCAGACGGTACTCAAGTCTGCACAGAAGATCCTCAGCATCTTTCCAACAGTTGATTAAATGTATATTTGCAGTAATACTGGAGGCCACCTCTCTCCCTGCTTACGAACGTCTTACCCCCCCTCCATCAGGAAGAAGGCTTCATGGCATCAGCCAGAACAACTAGACCGGGAAACAGCTTCCTCCCAGAACCTGTGAGACTCACAAATGCTGCCACATGTTACTGGAACTTTCCTGGATTCTTTTCACAGACAATAAAACTGATCAGCCCAACATGTACCCCTCTATTCTCAGTTGCTCTTTTTTTTTTTTGGTACAAATTTGCTTTTTAATTTAAATGTTTAGTTCTCAATTTTTTTCTAATTTTCTAATTTTCTAATTTTCTAATCTACGGATGTGTTTTTATTACAACTTTGATGATTTTGGCTTCATCTGGTCCACTGTGGGTTCTGTTTACAGCAAAGCTTGCTCTGCTGCCTCAGTGGTGAAAGACTGACATTGATTTAAAGACAAGTGATATTTTTCTCTGTAACAGTTTCTCAGTATTTTAAAGGTGCGTTGATCTTCACAGCTTTAACTGGGATTAATAATCAGAAAGTTCATCCAGGTTAATGGAGGAGTTTAGTGTCTCAAATTAGAGTCAAATTAAAATATTAGTACAACCAGGAAAATGGTCCTAATTGATCACAATATCATGATGGATGATAATATATTATTTAAAGAATTAAAGAAACAGACTGCCTTGAGCAACAGAGAAATGTTGCTGAAACACATAAATGTATAGCTGAAGTTCAAATGAATGAACTTATGAACATTATAAGGCAGCATATGCACATTTAAAGAGGTCGCTCCCTCAAGATAAAGACATGAAACAGAACTGAAAAGTAAAATACTGCTTGCGTGGTTGACCCAGCAGGGAAAATATTCACCAGTTTAGTCTTAAGGAGATTACATTCTTGAAAGCAATGCATAATGCTTGAGAGATGTATCGCATTATTATGAGATTCGGTGGCAAATTGCCCTGTGAGAACTTAACTTATAAGCACGTGTGGAAAAGGCGCTTAATGTTGGAAAAAAAAACGAGATGCGGGAATTTAAGAGTCTGACGCACAAAACTGCAAAAGGTTGCCTTCTAAAACCTTTACTGTGCTGAACTACACACACACAAAAGTGGACTTTTCTCTTTGTTGTGTATGTGGGCAAAGGAACATGAGCAGCGCCATCCACGCTGTCCTGACGTCTCTGTTTAAGGCACGAGGCGATCTCCTCATCACTGCATACATAATGAATAATCTCAGAGTGCAGTGGGACACTTTCCACCATACGTGATGCTGCCTCCCTTTTGCTGCTCTGCTCATTTGCGGTTTGTTGCGTTAATTGGACCGCTTATTAAACACATTTGAGTGTCCTGATTTCAACAGGATTGTGATTAAGGTTATGATTCTTCTGTGCTCTCCACATTGCAATAAAAAAAAATCTTTCAAATCTGCTCTGATAAAATCACCAACATGGTTTCTATGAAGAAATGTGCAGTTCAGAGAGTGTTTAAGAGCACACAATCCCTTAAAGGTATTTTTGGAACTGAAAAGTATCAGGGAACGAAGGGAGGAAAGAGTCTTTAAACCAGTTCCAGTGCCAGTTTCTCCTCTGTGCACTATGTCAGAGTTGGAAGCGGGATGTGAAAGGGGGAAGAGGCCCTGGGACTGAGATGGTGATGAAATATTAACTCACACAGGATATTTAAAGCCTCTGACATTCTTTCACTGGTTGGCATGTTGGAAATGGTTTCCATATATATGTATGCGGCCAGAGGCAAGGATCTTTTTCTTTCTCATTAAGGTGAACTAATCAAAACTATTGTTTTTATACTTCAAAGGTTTAATTAATTACATATCCGAAGTAGCTATACAAGATTGTAATCAATATAGGAGAATCTAAATGCAATAAAAGTGATATTCAACTATTTTTCTTTTTTAATGCATTCAATCATTTCCTCTTCTTCTCTGTTTTCACAAACATTCACCGAATTGTGTCTGATTTTATTAACTGCTGCAGAGGTCACTAACATTATTATTTAGCCATTGTTAATAAAGTTACACCTGGTAGCATTATAGAATAATACAACTGATCGATAAATGATGTCAAACTGCCAGTAAGAGTAACTAATAAACTTCCAGTCTGTGATATTTGCCAATTGTTTTATTTGTAAAGCCAATTTCGGAGCTCTGATTGGACCCAGAATCAATCCAGCTCCACACAGGACCAATACAGTGCATCATCCTTCTGTCATCCTGTCTGTGTTTCAGAGATTCTGCCTCGCTTCACACTAAACCTGCTACCTTGAAGCCCAAACAGCTTTTAAATATGAATTTTCTTATGTGGTTGCCTTAGGTGATGCAGGATTGTCGAACCCACCCTTACCATCGGATGAGTCACTGTGTTTGTCACCTGATCCATATCTGCAGCCAGACAGCCGGTGTGACCTCTGATACTGAATCCTGCAGAGTAATAGTTAGGTCTCATTGTGACCTCTCCCTCTCTTTTGTTGGTTCAGACCACTTTGCATCTGCATGCAAAAAGATTGCATTTCATTTATTTACTTTGGTCTGGTTAGACAGTACTTCATTGTCGACTGGATCACAAAATCTGTAGCATTTGTCGCAAATGTGCTTTGACCGGTTCATTGTTCTAGTCACTGTCAGCTGGACTCTATCTGGCCCGTTTGCAACCTCTAGAGGGCTGGAGGAGGGAATGTGTGCCAGTATCATCAAGGTATGATTTTACTCTGATTGTCCTTATGACTGCAGCAAGATCAAAGGTTAAAGTTACTTTAAGGCTTAAGTAACTTAAATCATCACTAAAAGAGACCACGTTACTGATTGAAAAGCTGTTGTGATTGTTCAGAGGGACAGTTGCTCAGCATATATACAGCCGGAGCTCTTCTCTGAATCCTGTTGTGTATGCTATTTCTATCACCACTGCCATCTTCAGGAGTTTTATTTTTTGACCACCAACATGTCCAGCTGACTGACCATCACCAGTTTGTAAAGCCTTGGAAAACTTTCAAGCTGTCTTCCGTTTCATGGCAGCGTGACTTAAAAATCTCTATCTGTACAAACCACAGACCTCTGGCGCAGTTTTCTCTGGACAGATGAGACCAAAAGCAGAGATGTTTAGCCGTGCTGCACAGTGCCACAACCAAACACCACATATGAGCACAAACAGCTAATCTGTGAAGCATGGTGGTGTTGGGGATCCCTGACTCATGATTTTAGTACCTTGTAAAAACTGAGTCAGCCATGAAGTCTTCTTTATCTCAAAGTATTTTCCCCAAAAACCTGAAGCCATTTGTCCAGCACTTAAAGCTTGGCCGGTATCTGTTCCTGCGACAGGGCAATGATAGCAGGCTCAGCAGCAAAGTTGCAATGTTCCAGTGAAAGTTTGGACTTCAGTCTGAGCCTCTTCCAGGAGCTTAAGAGAGCTGTGCATAACTGAATGCTAAAAGCCTCAATACCTTGAAGCAACATTGTTGTAGAGAAGTAGACCAAAGTTCCTCTGCATCCATGTTGGAAACTATCAATGCTACACAGAACAAAGCTACCTCAGGTTATTGGCTCCAAAGATGATTCTACAGGCTGCTAAATCATTGTGTTTTTGCATTATGGCTTTGTTTTTATCCTATGAATAATAACAGTTTTTAAAATGTCGTCTGTTATCATTGATCTAAGATCATAATTATCACATTTTGGCACCTGGTAAAGACTGGATTGACCTTTTATTATGTTCCGATATGTTAAACTTTATTATTCTCTTTTGCAAATGACTGCACCTAACGTGGTTCCTGATATAATATGTCTACATGACAGTAATACTTTCCAAATTATTTGTTCATTATCACTACATTAAAACAAAGCATCTTCATAAATCATTTAGATTTTTATTTTAAACATTTTCAGTTTAATCATTTTAAATTCAAAAATCATTTTAAATCACCTGACTGCTTCGCTGGGCTAAAGAAGGCTTCTCCTCTGTTAGACCCTCGCTGACTGTTTCCAGGGCAGGAGCTAATGAACACGAGGCCGAGCTCCTCCTGATGGCTGGGTGTGGTCTGAGGACAGGGCAACCCTGTTGGATTAGCTTCAAGTCCCACAGCGCTTCCCTCCTAATTACAAGCTGGTGAGCTGTAAGTAGACCTGTATGTCTACTCAGCCGTGCTCCGGTGGGCATGCAACCATCCCTGACAACACAACACACAGTGAGTCACCCCACCCTTATGATAATAACAACGGTGCTGTGCACAGTGGTGGCCACCTGCAGCAGGCCTGCATCCTTGGCTGCGCGGCTCCATCCCATCTGCCTCTCCATACTTGCCCTGGTTTCAAGAAAGTGAGCTGAAGAGTGCTGCACTGCATCACTGGATCAAGGCAAGACTAATTACTACAGCAGAGCTGCAGCTACGGCACCGAGGCCCCGAGAGCTCCCGCTCGCAGTGCAGCGCTGCAGCTGAAGCACAAGCTGACTACAGATGACAGAGCAAGGTGGCCGCTAACTTCAGCAACTGTGCGTCCTGGTGAAGATGAGCGGAGGCTCATCCCAACTATACATAGGATGTGAACCCAGGAGCACCACATGATCTTAGACATAGTCATATATATATATAGCTTTTTATTTTAAATCTAGGAGCTGATTTTACTGCTCTGAAACAACCCAATCAAAAGCAATTTTTACAGCTCATCACACATGGATGTCAGGACCGAAGAGCCACAAAAAGTTCACTATAAAGAATTTCCTCGAAAATCTATTCTCTATTTAGCTCCTTTTCACCTTTCTTCCTGTCTACTCTGCTCACATTCCTCCTCCTCTTCCTATCTCTTTCTCCAACAAAATGGCTATTAATAGAACACCCCGCTCTCTCTTTTAAACTGCAGGGAGTGTACACCGCACACTTAAAGACAGGCAGGAGCTGAAGATACCGGCAGGCGTTTGAAAATGTCCTCTTTGCTCCCCTTTGGCTACAAAGACGCCGGCTGTCCTATGAATAACAACAAACAGGGCTTTGATGGATTCGTGGCATTTTGTATCAGTGCAGATGCTCTTCAGCTAAAATTAGCTCCTCAAACCGTTTGCAGACTAAATACTTTGTGAACGTTGTGACGTGAGAGAAAAAAGAGCTGGTTATATATTTGAAAAACACATTGTTTTGAGTTCATTCTGGCAGCAACGAAAGGCGACACAACACTGAAGTAAGAAAGTGCAGGAATGATACACAATGAACACCATAAACACAGTTGAAGTTGAATTATTATTGGCTTCATTATTGATATTACTTTGTCATGGTTATGGTCATTTGGAAGGATAATATGTATTCTTTTAATTTCACGTTGATCTTGTCCATAGATTGTCCCTTTTGTTGTAAAGTGCAGATAATACTATGTTTTGAATCCAAACTTCACATACAGTAAATAGTACATGTTTTTTTTCTCCATCATCCACTGTTATTTACATTATTCTTCCACATTTCATTTCATAGAAAGAAAATCCATTATCCACTGTACCAGCATTGATGGATGTTTTCAGGCCTCTATGATACAGTGGCACAGGGGTGAGGTGAACAGCTGTACATAACGTCTCTGTGGATGCCACACTGTCAGCCTCTGGGGTTAAATGAACAGAAAGAACACTGGTTTCCAAACACACACATGCACACAGTTTGCATATTAATTATTTTGTTTCCCATATGAATGACTTATATATAGGAACCTTGTCACAAAGAGCTGACATGGCAGTTTGAACAAACCCCAAGCTCAGGAAGCTCACATTCGCATTCAGCTAGTGTGCAAGAGTTCGACTCACAGCAGCTGAAGGTCGCAGAGTGTTTCAACTCCGCTTTAAGGCTCCTTTCAAATGCCCTGCCATCTCTTTGTGTCAGCACAGAACCGACCCCTGACGAAACCCACAAAATCCGTACTTAAACCTTCTTTTCCCCCAGAACTTTCACCTTATAATCAATCTCTGCATAGATTTCTCAGTGCTGGGAACCTTTCACATGGAGTGGATTTGCTGGTGGGTCCCTCAGTGGGTGAGACATGATATTCACAGAGGCTGTACAAAGCCACACAAAATAATAGGGCTGTCACACAAAGAACGTTTCACTGATGAGATTTCTGGCTACAATAATTGGAGCCAAAAACATTAATGTAGTGATATTCTCAGGATCCCAATTTAGTAAATTAAATTAAATTAAATTAAAATAAAATAAAATAAATTAAATTAAAATAAAATAATAAATAAAAAAATAGAATAAATAGAATAGAATAGAATAAATAATAAAATAAATGGAGAATTTGTGTGAGTTTTTTTAAATAATTTTGCATCATCCTTTTTTGTGACAACTGAAATTAGATAGTGAGTTTTTAATCATAACAGTACAAAAATTTGAATTTATATGAAAAATAAAATAAAATAATAATAATCTGAACTCAATGATATTGCAGTTCTAGCAACTGAATTATCAACGGAACAATATTATAATTTGTGTATAATTAAGTCAATGCTGAAATACTTTTTTCCAGATTACATTTTTTTTTTTTATCAGTGACAGTCTTATTACTTATTTTTTCTTTGACTTAGTTTCCTCTGAGCAAAAATATTATACAGATTAAATCTGCAGGATTACAGTCAAGGGTGGTTTTAATCATATTTGTGCTTTAAGCAGAAGTCATCCAAACAATCAATCAAACAAAAATGTATTTGTTTGGGGACACATATATGGTCCATAGAAAAAGAAAAGCAAAGAAAAGAAAAGAAAATGAAAGAAAAACAGACACAATCCCAGATATCATGTCAATATGGTAATTATCAATACTCAACTATAACGTTGTGACCTCCAGTAGGAGTTGCTACACTGAATTTGATTTATGTCCTGTAACATGCCCAATGTTCAATGTAGCAGGTAAATGTTGAGGCGTTAACATTTGTCATTAGTTTCTGACCACAGAAATGGAACAAAGACAGTAGCATTTGCATGCATAGACAAATATTTTTGGTCAGACTACGAGTTAGTGTTTTTTTTTCCCTCCATATACACAGATATGCAAATGGCTCTTGTATAAACGGGACTATACAATCAACTCTATGGCACTGACACTCAGAGGTTCTCATCTCTCTTTCACATGGACACACAACTCCTCTCACTGCATCAACACACCCAAACCAGTCCCCAACAGCTGATCAGTATGGTTGCACTGGGAAGTCCCACAAATAGATGTATCCCACACTCCTATTTTGGTAATATTGCCAAACAAAACTTAGTTTCATCTGAGTCAAGTTAGTGAAAAAAAAAAAAATCTCTAAAAACTCACAGATTTGAAACGAGACGACTTCAGAAACCTCGTGTCAGACAGTCAAATGAGGCATCGGGACAACGTATTGGCAGTCATAGCATTAGAGCATTTTGCGAATGAAGGTTGAGATAGTAGCTAGCAGAATGAAACCCTAAGAATAAAGACGTAAAGACTGTTCGTGCTACAGACCCTCTCCTAATACATCACCTTTCTAATTTTCTAAGACGTGTGTGAAGAAACAGAAAGGCAAGAGAAATAGAAGTGAAGTCAGACGACCTGTAGGAGAGACACTGCTACACTACTGCTAATTAGTACTTCCCGTATTGATGTACTGCCTTTGACTGTTACCTTGGCAGTGTTGAGCGAACGTTGGAAACTCTTGGTTGGACATGGTCCTATAATCAGAAATTAATTCATGTCCGATGCCAACTTTTAAAGGCCGATAGAGCTTCTGGCATCGAAGACATCTCAGAGGACAGTTGGACTCCATTTATGTCCTGTTCAATCTAATGGCAATGAAATCATTTGGATAAAAGATGCAGGTTAGGGTCTAGAGCGTTAACAGCACCCGGCCTTTTAACAGCTACTTCACCGAGGGCAGTTGCCAGGTTTTCTGAAAACTCACCAGACAGAAAAACATTTTTTGAGACGGCTAGTGAAGAGTGTGTCTTTGGCACTCTGAACGGGCTCTGAAACAAGGAGAACAGTGCTCAGAACAATTTCTTATTATAAAAAAAAAAAAAAAAAAAACAAAAAACGGCAATGATACACACATTGTGGAAAGGCTCTTGCTTTCTCCTAAACGTTGCTGTCGTAGATTTTTTTTTAATTCTCTGATAAAAGCATAGGTGTACTGTATATATGTATTATGTCTGCATACATATATTATTTTTATATAAGAAATATCTATATTGTAATAATTGTATTCTTTTTTTAATTAGAAGATTCTTCTTTGATCTTAAACGCATGCTAGGAATGTTTTTGAGGTCATGCAACACTAGAAGGATAGCGTAAACCCAGATAAAAAGGCAGTTCGGGGGAAGCGTTTTTCTATACACGACTTCTTAAAGTTACTATTTTGATCGTTAGCACGTGATGTGACAAACCTGTTTTAAAAAAGAAAAAAAACACACACACACACCCCACTGCAGGTTCATCACATCTGCAGCTGGGATTACTCCAACGTGAGTTTAAGCCTGAAATCACAGCCCAGTTTACAGCAACCTGGCAAAAGTTACATGGCAATGACTTCTACGTGGAATGTTAACATCGATACACATCCTGTTAAATGTAGGAACTGGCCTCATGGTTGTTCCCTAGAACATCCTCAAACATACAGCTTCAGGTTGTTGTAACAGCGACCTGCAGGCATCCTTTTAAAAGTGTGGATTTGTACAAAAGGCAGTGTACAGATAGCTATACAGTGGCAAGGTGAAGCAAGTGGCAGTTGAGAAACGAGTGGAACTCCTCATTCAGATAAAAATGTCATGCAGTAATCTACTGACAAGGTTTACAACTAACAGCACCTATCTACCTATCAGCTATCGGTTAAATCACAGTTAAGCTACGTATCAATACGAATAAGTACCGTGTGTGTGAAACTGTGAAAAACGAAAGAAGAAGAAACATTCAAGTTGTCTCAAAGCTCTGCAGTAAGACCAGTTTGGGTGAATGATGGTGGGAAAGCTTGCATTGCAATACATACAGTACATATAAGACCAAAGCAGTGATAATTCAAGGCCATTCTCAGTCATTCATCAGATACTGATGTCTACAGGGGGAAATAAGGTGTCAAACCATAAGCTTAGCGCTGATGGCTGTCATTCATCCTTGAAATAATGCGGTGTACTTAACCACCAACCTCGTTGCAAGTTGCCCACAGGCCATAACAGTGCTGCAGTGGGCTCCCTTTATGCTCACACATCATTTTATCTCTGCATGACACGGCGTAAAATTGTTTTGTTTTATTGGCTTGAAGAAGTAGCATATGTAGCACATAAGAGACTCTTTAGAAAGCGCATGGCAGAGCAGTGTGCCTTGGGAAACGAGGCACGAGGGGTCCAAAGCAGAACTTGAATTGTGTTGCTTTTTTTTTTTTTTTTTTCCATTTTGAAAGTATTTTGTTCTGAGTTACTCCTTTATCTCTTCTTTTTTTTGTGCACAACTGCTGGCTAAAATTGTGAACAGAATACCTGTAGGTATTGTTATTACTATTATTATTTTTCTTTTTCTTTTTTTTTTAGCAATCTCACAGAAAAAAGCCAACTCCATGCAGAATGCAAAAATGTCTAATTTTAATCTGAATTTTTTTCTAGAGCTTTAAGTGTAAATTGTGAGGACAGGATAAGCGCGCAGGAAGGGAATGGCGTTTGTAATATGTTTTAGTTGATATTCATCAACATTTTTGAATGATATTGCCTTGATTTAGCCAGCACTCAGGGGGTGGGAGGGATCCGTCCCATCCGGCTGCTCAGCTCCAAATTTCCCGCAGTAACGGAGGAGAAATGCGAGTCGATTATACATCTGTGAGCATTTTGGTGATGTTTACATAGTTTGTGTTGGCCAGAGTGCAGTTGGCTGTCTTTAGATTTTCCTCCTGAAAGTCCTCGTTGCTGTTGTTCACAGCCTCTTGGATCTCTATGTAGTCCGATTTACTGATGGTGGAGCCGCTCCGGCTCTTCTTTAGATCCTCCGCTGAATCGGCTTTGGGCACGTTGACCTGCAAATACTGAGCCTGCTCTTCACCTTCAGTCTCCCGGTGATAGAAGTAGTTAAAGTTGGACACAATGACAGGCACTGGCAAGGCGATGGTCAGCACACCTGCGATGGCACAAAGGGAGCCCACGATCTTGCCACCAATCGTAGTAGGGACCATATCACCATAGCCAACCGTCGTCATAGACACCACAGCCCACCAAAACGCGTCCGGGATGCTGTCAAACTGCGACTCGGGCTCATCTGCTTCCGCAAAGTACACAGCGCTGGAGAACAGGATGACCCCGATGAAGAGGAAGAAAATGAGGAGGCCGAGCTCTCTCATGCTGGCTTTCAGCGTCTGACCTAAAATCTGAAGCCCCTTGGAGTGACGAGACAGCTTGAAAATTCTGAAGACTCTCACTAATCGAATTACCCTGAGAATGGCTAAAGACATGGCTTGTTGACCTGGCTGACCGTCCTCTGGCCTGTCTGCTAGCTCAGTGCCAAGAGTGATGAAGTAAGGGATGATGGCAACAATATCAATAATGTTCATGATGTTACCAAAAAAGCCCGCTTTGCTCGGGCAGGCAAAGAAGCGCACTAAAAACTCAAAGGAGAACCATATGATGCAAAGAGTCTCCAGGATGAAGAAGGGGTCGGTGAAGTAGGTGGACGTGTAGCTGATGATCGTGGTATTGGTCTCAGGCGAAAAGACTTCTGCGTGAGACTTGTGCATTTCATCCTCATCGTTGCGGAAAATAGGGAGTGTCTCCAAGCAGAAGCTGACAATAGATATCAGAATGACCATGACAGAGATTATGGCGATAATCCTAGCAGGACCTGAGCTCTCCGGGTACTCAAACAGTAGCCACACCTGTCTCTGAAACTCATTGTCAGGAAGAGGCCTCTCCTCTTCCTTGATGAAACCCTCATCCTCTCTGAACATTTCGATCGCCTCCTCACCCAGCTCGTAAAAGCGTATCTCTTCGGAGAAAACATCAAGGGTGACGTTTACCGGCCGTCTCAACCGGCCCCCTGATTGATAATAATACAATATGGCGTCGAAGCTGGGTCTGTTCCTGTCGAAGAAATACTCGTTCCTTAGCGGGTCAAAGTAGCGCATCCTCTTTTTGGGGTCTCCCAGCAGAGTCTCTGGGAACTGTGAAAGGGTCTTGAGTTGCGTTTCAAAGCGCAGTCCTGAGATGTTGATGACAACCCTCTCACAGCAGTCATGGTCGGCCTCCGGGTCGTAGTCCTGCGGGTGCCCTGGGTGCGCCGCCGCCTCGTCAGAGGGGTCGCCCGTGGTGACAGTCATTCTGCAGGGGGGAGAGGCCTGCACTTTTTATTGAGTCTGGGTCCTGCAGCCTGGAGAACTGCAGGTGGGGGTCAGGAGGAGGAGCAGACCCAACACCGTGATCACCTGACGGCCACAGGTTGTCACCTAGGATCTGACTGCATGTAGAGCACATAGAGAAAAAAAAAACAAACAGACAGCAAGGTCAGGTAAACCTGAGAAATGATTCAGCATTCAGAGATGTCAGGAAGTTGATTTTAGCACAATGATCAGAGAACTAAAAATAGACGGAAATGAAGTCAGCCTCCTAAAAAAAAAAAGTCTGATGTGAATAATGTAATGTTAGACTCTCGTGGGAGAACAATGTGAGTTAAATATCAGCGCAAGGAAACTTAACGCTCACGCCTATTTATATGCACATAAGCATTTTGTTTTACATAAACTGCTTCAGTGGAGGTAAACTCACAGGCTGAAAGGCAAATAACAAATACAGGAGACATCTCCAATCTACTGCAAAAACATAATATCTGCTGAAATGAATGAAAGGACCTGACAACTGGAAAGATGCTGCATGAGAATAGCAATGCAGCAGACAATACATTTTACAGAGTATTCTCTCCCGGACGTCTGCAGTCCAAACATGAAAATGTGTAATGCTTTCAAGATTAACAGTTTTATATAAACGGAACACAAAGAAAAGAGAAAATGCACAACTGGCTCATATGACATGACTTCTGTTTAGTTTTGATGGAGTATTTTAGGCTTGAAATGGTGCCCATTTACTGAAATATTCAAAAGAATCTATAAATAATTTACCCACAGAAGGTTCCAAGAGAAAATCTGTATGTGCCTCATCTCCACTCACAAAGTAGAAGCACAGATGATATTCTAATGAAACATGCAACACACAGATCTGCAGGTCCTCTCAGGTATCGTAGGTCTTCAGCAGAGGTGCAAACTGCAAGATGCCCAGATTCACGGTAATCATCATCATCGAGTCGAGCAGACAGAAATCTGCTGTCTGCTAATTTCATGCATACCTGCAGACATGTTTCCCCTCCTGGATGAGAGCGGATGCTCCCGCTGGTCTCAGGGAGATGACACTGCGACAGTCAGGTCGTCAGTCTTCGGGGTGGGTTAAAAAAACATGGGTTTCCAATTCGGGACAGTCGATGATATTCATCTCATGTAGTCTGCTGCATCCCAGCCGCGGACACCGCGTACAGTATGTGCGGGTGTGTCCACGCTCCCCCCCCCCCCCACCCCCCGACTCCTCTCCTCCGGGTAGGCTGTCGTGGGATGGCGATTGGCAAGAGAGGGGGAAAAAAAAGAAAAGAAAAGAAAAAAGGAGGAGGGAGCCGATCAAGGAGGTGCTGGTGCTCCCCTTGATGAGCAAAGGTGCTGGGATCAGCAGAATGATCTCCTCGCGCCGTTCCCGCCTGCGTGACGAGCCGTTGGCTGCAGACAGCAGCAAAGGTAAATCCCTTCCTGATCAGACGCCCAGAGATGCGGCTGCAGGAGGGAGAAGGATGCGCGGCGGAGAGGAGGACGAGAACTTAAAATGCAGTCTTATCACCACGAATTAATAATTGTTGCGCGCGCTCATCGAACAGCGAGCCCTCTTGGATGCGGACAAAACAACAACAAAAACTTCTCAAATGATGTGTCTAGATGTCTCCCAGCAAATGCACGTGCTTTAATTCTTCAAGCATGCATCGACCCATAACTGAGCATTTCCATAAGATCCTGGCTCGTGCAGAGCCAAGCGCGTCCTTCCTGCGCAGAGACGCCGCTCAGAGCCTCCTAACAGCCTACATGGTGGGCAGAGCCGCGTCTTCAGACACTGACTTGAAACGACATGCATGAAAGAATCGCCCCACGTTAGTGTGCGAGAAGATTATGCAATTACACCGAGCCAGCGCCCCACGCGCACACAGCAACAGCAACACACACGCGAGGAGGCCTTTAATGGGTTTCTGCACATCGCCCGGTAGGAGGTGGGGATTGTTATTAAGTGATGGAAACAGATGTGGGTGAAAAATCTCCAGTCAGGCTTCTGGCCGCAGGGCTGGTATCGGCCACTGTATGAAAGCTGGGGCGAACCTGCAGTCGGGCACTGCTCTGCATACCAAGAGAGATTCTAGTCATCCAGCAGGAAAGGCGAGAAAGAAGGAGCTCCCCATCCGCAATGAAGGCTTCACCACTACCTGCTTAATCTGCAGCAGAGCTTTAGAACAGAAGCACAGCTGCTGGTCACTATACCAAAACAATAGGCATGACTAATTCAGTTTTACACCTTTACGGACAAAGGTTTTTGAAAAGTTACTTATTTAGTGTTACAGATTATTGCTGACTTGTTACATAAGCTTTGGGTGATTACAATAGCTCCTTAAGACATGTTAAAAGACTGAGAACTACTAAATGTTGGCATGAGATCCCTGGAAATTTGCATCGTCCTTTCCACTTTTTCCTTTCATTTCTTTCCAGTAAGGAAGGACTTAAATTCATATGTCTTTGTTTTTGAAATGTTCCAAATATTTGAAAATATAGTCAACGTGTTTTCAATATTCTGTCTTGTGAGTGATTTTTTTTAAATGTGTACATACAGTAAGAGTAAACTTTAAGGAATATATTTCCAGTGTATAAATGGTAAGCTACAAGTAATATGCCAAGTAAACTTAAAGTATACAATAATGAACTAAAAATAGGGACTCAAAGTATATAGCAAGTACAATGGCAGTATATCAATAAGTGCACTTGTGGTATACTTTAAGCACATGAAAGGGATATACTAAGTACATTGATAGTATATAGATGAGTGTACTTGTATACCTAAAGTATACAATAATAAACTAAAGACAGGGACTCCAAGTATATAACTAGTATCCTGGCAGTATATCAATAAGTGTACTCATGGTATACTTTAAGCACATGAGAGGGATATACCAAGTACATTGATAGTATATAGATGAATGTACTTGTTGTAGACTGTTGCAAACTTAAAATAAACTTTCAAGTATACTTTTATAAACTTAAAATGTTCCAATTCAGTCCAAAAAAGTATAAAATCTGTATACTTTCCAGTACACTAAAAGTCTATGGCCTGTAGTATACTTGCTATACTTGTACTTATACTCAAGTATACTTTTAAGAAATGTACTTAAGCATACTACTTTTTGCTAAGGGTTGTACAGACTTTAGGTTGTCTAAGAAATTTATCCAGAAAAAAAAGGATTCATCTTGTGAATAGTAAAGTTGAAGCACTGCGTTTACATGTATGAGTGTTGTGTATATATATGTATGAAAGTTTTTTTTATGAAATGTGCACACATTGCATGATTGACTCTCCCTCTTCCACTCATATTCTCATATTGCATTGTTGGCAGGACATGCCCATTTTCTTATTAAGATGAAAATGTTTTACACTGGACGATTGTTTAAATCATTTATGTTTTGCTGGGTGGCTTTTTTACATTTTCTATGAAATGTAAAAAAACTAAGATTTGCATTTTAATTTTTACTGTATTCAGACTTTAAGGACCTCCTTTCTCAACCTGGTATCCTAATCATATTAAGTGTCTTTTCTAAGCTTTATTAGCATATTCAGAAGCAACCAATTCTCAATTCCTTTATTTGTTTTCATTTTGTTTTCACAGCAGTACTCTTTCCTGGCAACAAGCTCCATGAATAATTGATAGAAGGGGGACTAAAATAGAGCAAAACCTTCACTGGTGCACCAGGCTGTTTTCTGAAAGGAGAACAAACTGATCAATAGTAAATCCGTCCATCACTATTGATACCGAAGCTGGGAATGGAAGGCGCCGTGACCAGGAGAAGCCAAAGGTCAGCGGGAATCCCTCAGTTGAAAAGGGGATGGAGGTGAAAGAGGAGAAATGGGGGATGGGGAAGACAGCAGGATGATCTGTGTAAGACTCATCTCTGCCAAGGTCACTGTTGGCAGCGCTGAGACCATCGTGGTTGCCAACCTCTTCCCTGCTGCCTGTCCGCCTGTGCGCCTGCTGCCGCTCAAACAGATACTTTAAACCATCTCTTAATGGCTTTTCTTGGTTGCTCATGACAGCTCAACCATTATTCATGAGAAGAGGGCCTTCGAACCACTAGGTGGCTTGCTGTAATTAAAAACAAAACCTTTCAGCACTATAAAAGTTCTGTGTGTTTTAATCAAATGTAGATGTGGAAATGGCTGGCTCTGTGAGATTTAGAAAAAAAAAGTGTCAACACTGAATTTGTTGCCAAGAAATATTGATTTCTCATCTCCATCAGATGTTGTTTTGGCTCCCAGACAGGCAGTCGCAGAGGAAAATAAAGTGATCATTGAGGAGCTATATGTGAATGATCACTTATTACTTCATTAAAAGCCAAGCCTTTTCTTCACCTGCTGTTGATACAGGTTTTATTTTTTTGTTTTTTTCCCTTCCTGTTGTGTTTATATGTCTTTCAAGACCAAAAGCAGTTACATTTATTGGCCTCTGAAAGTAGGAGGTGTAATCTGAGTATGCTGCTTTGAAAAAAGTTATTAAAACATTTTCTACTTGAATTTCTAAGCAACTCTGCAGAACGGATAAGAGCTTTGACAGCAATATACATTTTTTTTTTTGAATGAACACCACTTCCTCAGTGAGCCTTGAAAGTCTACAGCGAATATTTCCTATTGTTTTGTCCTGTTTTGAAAGTGAAACTGAACGCTTCATTGATGCTACAGTTAAATGGTTTGTATCACGATGCTTTAAATCTGCAGAATTATTTATTAAGAGCAGGAAATATCACATTAAAAGAGACTGCGAACAAGACTGTGATTCTGATTAGACATATTGGTGCCAGATTATATCTAAAAATGCTTTTTTACTTGTACTGATACTAAGCTGTTCTATCAAAGGAGAGATATTCTAACCTCTTTTTTTCAAAACTCGACATATATTTGAGGTCCTCATGTAATGTCTGTGGTATGCTTTAGTACAAATAAATAAATAAGCTGGTTTACCTTCTCAGTTTCCCTCCACCCCACTTTTCCAACGGCTGTGTTTCTTTTGACTTTGTCACTTAGGTTTGCATTACCCACTTCAGAGGGCCAGAGTCTTTTTTTTTTTTTTTTCATAATTTGTCCCCTTTAAAGCTCCAGTTGAGCTGCATGTAAAGTGGTTGGAAATGTACACTATGCCACTATGAAAGCACAGTTCCCAGATGTCTTGGAGATAAATAATTGATTAATAAAATAAGATCCAAATTCAAATAATGTGAATAGCAATGTGGGGGGGCTTTTTCCTAGGTGAGGTAGAATGCATGTATGTTTAGGGCATACCAGAACAACTTACCCATCTTGCAGTCTCTGGAGTGCAGAGGTCTTTTTATGGGTACTGAATCCACTGTGCCTCCTTTTTCTTGATGCTGCATTGCAGCAGCCACAGGTTTTCAATATGCATGCAGGAAGCCTGGAAAACGTGTCAAAAAAAAGGTCAAAATTCCAGCACGATTCACCTCCAAACCCCAATCTTTTTATCATAAGGCTCAATGATAAATAGCATATTACAGGACAGATGAGGTCTGCATATCATGCTCTGCTGCTTTAAATCAGTTTTTTTTTTCTCTTCTTGCTTCTAGATACGATAATGCGACACTCTCCTCTGAACAACGTTTCTTATAAAGGAACATCATGACTTGAATCCTCATGTAAAATTATCTAATTCTTTAGATTGTGGCAACTTTTCTTCAGACTCTCTCCGCAGTCAGACACTTTTCTAATATGTCTTCTCTGAGAGTCAGTTTGTTTTACCCTCTGGGAGATGAGTCATTCCAAAGCTGCTCAGGACTGAAGTGCCCAGCAGAAGAGGACGGGTTACACGTACAACGACATGACCTGGGGAGTGGTCCAAATAAATAAAGTGGCTACAGGTACGCAATGAGAAAAACATTACAGCTCCTTCTGTCCTCAGTGTGCCCTGGAGCTGAATGTACGTCTGAGGCAGAGACGAAAAGAAATGGAGACGATGAGGGGACGGACAGGAAAGAGAAAGCACTGTGGAGAGAGAGGGAAAAGAAGAAAAAAAAGGATGAAAAAGAGAGAGATCTGCTTGTTGGAATTGAGGCTCAGCACAGTGAGGGCAGATGCTGGAAGAGAGCCAGACGCCAGGAGAGACGCAAGGACACTGGTCCACTGCAGCACAGAGCCAGGCTGCAGGCCATTTATCCAAATAATCATCGACAGCATATATCCCAAAAAAAAAAACACACCTAGTGCACACATCCATTCTCCAAACTTTGAGGTTGGTTGAACATGAGCTGCAGACTTTTCTTCACATTCCCATCAGTGATTTGTGTGTGTGTTTTTCCTTTTGTGTATGTGTCTTGTTTTTCATTCCCTTGTTGTAGTATTTTCTCTTTTTGGCCACAGTTGGCCAAAACAAACACTATAACATTTTATCTTTCAGATTCTTCAGTTTATTCTGTGCCGACAGCAGAAAAAAGACCAAAAAAAAAGAAAAAAGCTTTCTACATTCAGTTCAGTCAGCTGGCCTGATGCTGAGGGGAATGAGGGGAAGGACTGTGAGTCAGTGAGTGAGTCAGTGTCACTGTTCGCAGGGATTCTCTTAGACTGCATTATACAGCGAGCATGTGTGACTGAGTGAAATTCAAGTAAAGCTAAGTGCTTACTTCAGGAACACTTCTATATTGCACCAAGGTCTGATAGACATGAGAGTGTTTGTACAAGGGGCAGAGAAGAAAAATAAAACAGTGTGTCTGTGACACCAAGTGTTTTTAAATTAGCTGCAGTTAACTTCATGTTTGGAGTACAGTAATGACACTCCGCCCTCTAATTTTTCTTTAAAAGGTGACCTTAAAGGAATCAAAACGCGCAGTAATCTGATATCGGTTTGACACAGCTGGAGTCGCTCTGCCTCACAAGACACCTGAGAGATGAGCAAGAGATGTGACATTTCCATTTCCACAGGGCTTTACAGCTGTTTATTCACACACTGAGCTCTCTGATCTGCTAAAGGTTAAGATACGCAGATCCCTGCCAAAAAGAGCCAGAGAAACCAAAGAATTGATTCTAAATCAGCCATATTATAGTTGGGTGACTTCTTTTGCCTTATTTGGTTTCTATGGAGACCACATACCCCGGGCAGGTGTGGGAGGAGACTGGCCAGTGACATCACGCCTGGTTTTGAAACCAGTGAGATAGTCCGGGTAAAGTCACAGCATGATGACAAAGCACTTTTTTTTTCATGCAGTCAGCGGCATTTAGATGAAGATGATTTATGTTCAAAAAAAGAAAAATGTCTACAATGTGGATTTTTATTTTCACACCTGGGACACATTTTCCAGCACAGGGAACATCTGACTATATGAAACTACTTCCTGTCTGACCCGTGAGGGACGAGGGATATATGTGCTTTCTCAGACATGCTTTCTACTAGAGAGGCTTTCCTTTGTCTCACTGAAAGCCCTGAACAAAGAGACATGATGCAGAAGAGTGAACTTTATGAATAGCCCCCAGAGTGCCATTACATGTTCTGCAAAGAGCAGATGGATGAATGGCAGCCAGAGAAATAATGGCAATATGTTTTGTGGATTCTATTTTTGGCAAGAATGAGTTACAGTTTTAGGGCAAATACTGTACCACTTGAAACATCATCAGATCAGTAGGAAAAATGTCCAGTGCTGTAAATAACTGCAACGTATGCACCCCCTGCTGTTCTCACCCCCCCTCCTCGCTGATTTGTAATTGGCATGCATCAGTAAAGTTCAAGGATGACAAGAGGCACATCTTCTGGCAGACACTCCCGTGTTGGCGTGCTGGGCATCATCGGAGGGAGCACACTTCTGCCAGGCACGACTCCTCTCATGTGGTGAACGTTAGCGTGATGAGGAGAGAAAAGGGGATGAGTGGAGAGGGGAAGCCCGGGGTCTCCTCCACCTCCCTGCACCCACCCAATCCTGGATTTTAATTCCCGCATCTGCCCACAGCAGGAGCACCAGAGAGGACCAGCTGTGGAGCTGTCTCACTGTGGTTTTCTTTCGTCTGTGTGTGCGTTTCTGCGCCGTGCACGTGAGCGCGCCCAACCTCTCTTGTGCTTTCTGTTTTGTAACGACCAGGATCCCACAGACGAGTGCACCGAGGCCTCAGAGCTGCGAGTGTTTGACAGCTGTGCAGGACTCCAGCATGCTCATTTACTTGCACACAGACACACATTCTGGTTCTCACAAAGGAACAGTAACATAGTTGTCTATGTTGTCAAAATCTAAACCTAGCAGACACACAGATCAAACACCCAAGCGTGCATGCTTCTTTTAATAACTCTTTCTCAAAGCAGCATTTGGTTTGTTTAATTTTTTTTAAACTTCTACAGTGACAACTGAGGCTTATTATGATTATGTAACCAGGGTATGGTACCTTTTAAAGCCCCCCCTGTTTTAGTGAAGGCGCTATAACAATTCTATTTGAAGAACTGCTCTGGAAAAAAAAAAGTTTTTCTTTCAGAAGCTCATGTTTTCACAAACATTATGGTAAAGAAGTCGAAAGAAAAGTGCTGAAGATGATAGAAGAAAATGTTCCACTAAGAAGGAATTTATTACTTCAGAATAATTTTTTAAGTCCTATTCATATGCAACAAAGCTGCTGTTTTTTTTTCTTAACAATAATTGCAGAAATGACTAATGACTGAATTCATTTATCAAGTTTGATCAATTTTTTTTTTTTCACTGAAAGAAAATTCAACGTTGATTTGCGATGATGGGGGATTATATTTCAGCCCAATAAACCAAACAAGTTTACTCCTGATGCAACCTTTACTTCTCCCATGGACCAGAACAGATGAAGACGGGCTGGACTGCAGGGGCCTCTTGCTAACTCGGCCGTTGAGCCGTACGACAGGTGATTAATGACTCTGGGTAATTTCACAGGTACCTTTTCATCCTTCCTGGTTAAAAATACATTTTAGGAGGAGCTTTAACTCCAGCAGGGGACACAGAGAGTACAAGGCCACTCAGCAGTTCTGAGACAGATCACCTGCAGCTGTGGGACGCTCTGCAGGACTGAGGTCTTTGTAGCACTGCGTGTAAAACAGAAGATTCAGCAAAGTGTCGTACACATTAAAATCTATGAAACTTAAACTTGCCTCCCTGTAACATGACCCAACGAGGCCAAGCCATATACAACTGCTGGGTTATTTTTTAAAATTTGGAATAGAAAAGAAAACTTAAACACTTTCAAACCACGTGAGCCAATATTTTATTCACAACAGAACATAGATAAGATCACATATGTTTAAACTAACAATTTTTACAACTGTATGGCAAAAATGAGCTCATTTCAAATCTGATGCCTGTTACAGGACTCTAAATAGTTGGACAGGGGCATGCTTACCATAGTGGAGCATCTCCTTATCTTTTCAAAACAGTTTGAAGACATCTTTTGGGTTGAGTTTTGGTGTTGGAATTTAGTCCCATTCTTGGCTTATATAGGTTTCCTGCTGCTGAAGAGTTCGTGGTCGTCTTTGACGTATTTTTCACGTAATGATGCACCAGATGGTCTCATTAGGTGAAAGATCTGGACTTTTAAAGGTCACTCAAGACCTACCTTTTTAACTTGGCTTATAGTTACATTTTATTTATACCTTTTTATTTCTAATTTATATAACTAATTTTACTTCTATTCATTTCATGCGTAATTACTTATTTATTTAATCAAAGTTGTTAATTTAATTGTATAGTCATTCATTTATGTATTTCTTAGCTGTTCTTATTGATTTTAAGTCTGTTTGAAATTTTATCTTTTTTAACCCCAGTGTTCTCCTCATGTGTAGAGAGAGAGAGAGAGAGAGAGAGGATGACTGGGTGCTGATTTAACTCTGGGTGTGTGATGGCTTTTAAGTTGTTTTTGTTCTTTTTCTTGTTGTTTTAATTACTGTTTTTATTATGTAAACCACTTTGTGTTACCTTGGTATGAAAAGGGCTTTATAAATAAATGTGATTTGGTTTGATGTGACTGCAGGCGGGCCAGTTCAGCACCTGGGTTCTTCTCCAAATTAGCCATGCTGTTGGAATAGCTGCGGTATGTGGTTTTGTATTGTCCTGCTAACGTACACAAGGCCTTCCCTGAAACAGACGTCATCTGGAGGGAAACATATGTTGCTCTAGAACCTGCATATACCTTTCAGCATTCATAGTTCCTTCCAAAACTTGCAAGCTGTCCAAACTGTTTTCACTTTCTGCACCCCGGTACCATCAGAGATGCTGACTTTTGACCTGAACGCTGATGACACACTGGAAGGTCTCCCTCCTCTTTAGCCTGGAGGACACAGCGTCCCTGATTAGCAACAAAAATGTCAGATTTGGAACACTTTCCTATTTTGAAACAATCCATTTTAAATGAGTCTTGGCCCACTGGACGCAATGGTGCATCTGGAACATGTTCAAATATGGCTTCCCTTTTCCATGCTAGAGCTTTAGTTGGAATCTGCAGATGGGAGGGCAGGTTGTGTTTTACCAGCAGCGGTTTCTGGAAGTATTCCTGGGCCCATTTAGTAATTTTATTAACACAATCATGCTGATGGGTGATGCAGTGTCGTCTGAGGGCTTCAAGACCACGGACATCCAGTAAAGGTCTTCAGCCTTGTCCCTGACCGCACAGAGATGTCTCCAGTTTCTCTGAATTTTTGATAACGTCATGCACTGTAGATGAGATCTGCAAAGCCTTTTCAATTTGACATTGAGGAACATAATTTTCAAAGTATTCCACAATTTGTTGCCAACTTTTTTGAGACATGTAGCAGTCATCAAGTCATCAAGTGGATAAAAGTGTGAAGCTCCCCGGTTTAAATATTTGTTACGTTATCTATGTTCTGTTGAGAATAAAATAGTGGCTCATGTGATTTGAAAGTCTTTGAGTTTCATTTTATTCAAATTTCAAAAACTTTTTCCAGAATTCACGCTCTGTAATGAGGTTGTTTGAACCGTCTCTGAGTAACTGCTTGTTCACTGTGTTGTGTTCTTTTTACATGTTGAGCACAAAATATGTGAGTTTGATATTTACACGATGGTCATCAAGAGCAGTTTCACCATGAGAAAGCATCTATCTATCTATTATCTAAACCTGGTTCTTCCTGTTCAGAGCCACAGGGGTCTGCTGGAGCCTGTCCCAGCTGCATTCAGGTCAAAGATGAGGCACCTTGAAAAAAGCAGGTCCTGCTAAATAGACTCGACGTCACTCTGCACTCAAACATATGAAGCTCTTTGTAAATATGAACGCAGATATGGATTATCGTAAATAAGCAAAATGCTGTCTCATGAGACAGTCATGACAAACATTCTGCTCTCAGCTTTTTAATGTTTGATGAGGGAATTTGAATGTTTTTATTCTTGCTTTACGAATTCATGTTTCATGATTTTGTTTTATTGCAGAAGAGACTTCAGGAGTTTTCATATAATCATAAAAAAGGTAGTTTTTCTTTTCATTTGGTAACAGGCTATTTTTGTACTTGTTCAAAGTCGTTCAAAGTGTAAGTAAAGAGTTCTTTTTTTTTTTTTTTGCGCCTCTGGCTCACAAGCTGTAGGCTATAATTCCCATTGACACATGGGAGGTAAAAATAATGGGTCTCACTAAAAGCTTCTTGGCACAATTTGCAGTAATTACCTGACCTACCAGACAAATCCTAGATTGTCACATTTGCCATTCAAGGACAAGCTCACTTCAAGAATAAAAATAGCAATAATCATAACTGCTAAATAAACATTTTCTTTTTCTTGTGGTTTTAATGGAAACTGACTGTACATAGAGTACACATATTTAAAAGCTAAACCTTTTTCTTGGCCACAGAAGCACCTCCATGCCTTCACGATGGCAAATTCATTTCTGGAGTGACAGTTATTTATTGTCTCACAATAAGTTAGTATATAAGTGACCACTTTATAAAATATACGTGTAGAGTCTGATGCAGTCCAGAACAACTGTTGTGCCTCATTAAAGATGTACATGCCAGGGGGTTTTGGTGTCTTTGCCCTTGAGGTATGGACTCTTAAATGACCAAAAAGTTACTCATCACTAAGTGAGTGAAAAGAGATAAAGTAGTGAAAGCTTATTGAGTTCACAGTCGAGCAGTTTCATTGAACTGGCTCAGACTGCACATATGTAACTAGATTATTCTCTTGGGATACATTACTCTTGGCATTCACAGACTGAAAAGACCCTGGGCAGGTCATCAATCCATCGCAAAGGCCAACATCCATGTAAACTTGCACCAAGATCCATCCATCCATCCATTATCTATGCCCATTTAATCCTCTGCAGGGTCACGGGGATCTGCTATCCCAGCTGTCTTCGGGGCTAAATACAGGTCACTAGTCCATTCGCAGAGATACATGTAGACAAATAATCACTCCTACAGGCAGTTTAGAGCCACCACTTAACCTGACACGCATGTCTTTGGGACTGTGGGAGCATGCAAATTCACCATTCAAACAACAATATTCCTTTTCTGTAGCACACATCATGCAGTTCAAAAATCATGGTAAAGATCAAGCCTTCTAAAATTAGGGTCATTTATGCAGTAACAAAATAATGATTGAAACCATTTTTTTTTTAGTTGTTTCAAGACACTTTGTGGAGGATTTATAAAGGAAAAGTTTCAGATGAACAAGCACTTGGACTGCATCAGAAACTCTGTGCAAGTGGCGTGAAAAAATACAGACATCAGTATGTATGTGGTTCTGCATCATCACTGCAGCTCAGCGTAATACTGCGTCCTATCCACCAGAGAGCAGCACTGGGCTGTTTATCCCTGCTGTGAAGTCTCGGTTGGTTCAACAACAGAATCTGGATCAAACGATAAAGCTACAGTTTAGACCAGAGGTACGACAAACAACAACCCAACTACTAAATGAAACAATGAAGAGCACGCAGTCTTCAGAAGTGGATTTGAAACTTTTTCTGAAGCATGCTGGAACTAAAAATAGTATTTAAATGATGCTGAGTGAACACATGTGATTACTTTGAAAAATCAGAACTGAAATCATTACTAATATTGACTTTGTCAAGACGCAGAACTATTTTAGTAAACAATAAGATATATGATATTGAACCCTTTTTCATTTCTTCTTAAACATACTGCAAACTAGTACGATGCATCAGGGAGTGTAAAGCACAAACAGACTAGTTTGAGTTCCCGTGTTTGTTTGTGTCACCTTATCTCTCATCTTTAAAGCTCAAGTCTGCTGGTGGGGATGAAAGGTACCTGACGTCAGTTCTAGTTGGCATGCCAACTCAGAGAATAGAGCTCACATCTGGAGATTAGAGATGAGACCGCCTCAGTGACGGGAATCAAAACCAGAGATATGCTTTTTCATATGACCGGACAAATCTGCCACTGAGGCAAATGTAACAATTACTAAGCAATGGATCGTAATTTCACAAAAGTTTCTTCAAGGAAACTTTTTTTTTTTTTTTTTTTTAAGAAACTCTTTGGGATACGCACGCATCCACGGTAACGCCCCTTCCCCTACAAGGACAAGAATTCACATCATGTGAAAAGTCTTTGGGAAAATGCAACACAATGCCATGGTAACATAAGAGGGGGGTTGCCCAGGAAACTACCGTTGTCATGGAGACTGCATCACAAGGCGGGTTCAATAAAAGGCGGGGACCTGCTGCATGCTTTCTCTCTCTCCTTTCATCCATGCTGTTTTCATGCTGTCATCACTGCGTGCGTGACCTAAAACACACGATTATGCCCCATGTTCCTCCTGCTCGCTACAAACAAATAACAGCAGTGACAGTTGGAGCCAGGATGACTTCATTTCCAATATATTTAATATATATTATAGGCATTTCTGAATAAAAATACAACTTTACAAACAGCTCAGCTTGTATTTTTGACCTCATCTACACCACTCTGCTTTGTAGTAGGCTACTCCAAGAAGACTGCAGAGTCAGACATGTCCACAGGTTTTAATTTTAAAGCAGCACAAAGGAGTTTTTTTTTTTTTATTTTGAAATATCAGTTTCTGTTTTAAAGATTATTAGATTATTTTTTGGAAGCGTTGTTTCCCATCCCCTACCATCAGCAAAAAACACCCAAGTAGCTTAGTGTCTGTCTTCTGTTCCGACAACCGCGTGTCACTTTACAACACACGCATAAACAGTGATCAAAACTAGCAAACAGAAATAAGATGGACATCATGGCGGAGGTGACAAACAGACCGAAGGAAGTAATGACTGGAAAGAGAGGATCTCGACAATGTCTTAAAAGCGACTTAACCTCCACGCCTATAGGGGGATCCACTGAGTTAAAAACTGATTCAGTTCTTTGTGCTGCTTTAAATATAACCTAACATCTGCTATTTAAATTACCACAGCCTAGTGATTACATTACTGGATAACAAAACAGTTCTTTCCACGAACCACAAGACGTTGTATTTGGCTGGCTGGTTGATTTCTCATAATATTTACGACACTTATATTCCAGTCAAGAACACCGATATCTTTCGCACTATAACATCTAGATATGTAGGCATCACGTGGCTTTTTACGCTTTTTACATCTGCTTTAAAAATTCACTTGCTTATTTTTTTTTTTAGATGTTTTGTTTTTTATCCAACAGCTTCAGAAAAAAAAAAAAGATGTTTCCCATAGCTGTTGTTATTGGGTCATATCAATAAGTGACAAGTGCCTTGTTAAAACTATTCAGCCATCGATATGGACTGACAAATCACGACTGGCTATTTAAAAGTTCTATAGCTAGGCCTACTGGTTCTTCATGCTTCACAAATGGTCCATGATAGTGGTTCCTTTACACGTCTGTGAAGATCTTTTTGATGTTTACGCAGTTCTGGTTGTTTTCCGTGGTGAAGTTGGGTTGCTTAAATGCGCTGTTGATGCCCTCTTCTATCACGATGTAGTCTGACTTGCTGAGAGACGCGGAGCTGCACGACCTCCTCAGCTCCGCCGGCGGGAGGTGCTCACAACTACCTGCGCTCAGGTACTGCTGATGTTCCTCTCCATCCGTTTCTCTGTGATAAAAGTAGTTGAAGTTGGACACAATCACTGGCACGGGTAAGGCAATGGTGAGCACGCCGGCTATCGCGCACAGTGACCCCACTACTTTGCCACCAATGGTTACCGGATGCATGTCCCCATATCCGACTGTGGTCATGGTGACAACTGCCCACCAAAACGCATCTGGGATGCTGGTGAAGCTGGACGACGGATCGTCTGCTTCTGCGAAGTAAACCGCACTGGAGAAGAGGATGACTCCGATGAAAAGAAAAAATATGAGCAAGCCCAGCTCCCTCATGCTGGCCTTGAGGGTCTGCCCCAAAATCTGAAGCCCCTTTGAGTGACGCGAGAGCTTAAAAATACGAAATACTCTCACCAGTCTGATCACCCTCAGGATGGCGAGGGACATCGCCTGTTGCCCGCCGTTGGTTTGCCTTTCGGCCAGCTCTGTCCCCAGAGTGATAAAGTAAGGGATTATGGCGACAATATCAATTATATTCATGATGTTTTTGGAGAATGCTGTTTTGCTTGGGCAGGCAAAAAATCTGACCAGCAACTCAAAAGAGAACCAGATAATACACAGCGTCTCTATGACAAAGAAGGGGTCTGTGAACGGGCTTGACGCGTAAAGAGCTGTGCCATTAACTGCGGGTGCCACTGTGGCTAAGTCTCTTTCGTCCCGAAATTCCGGCAGAGTCTCCATGCAAAAAATAACAATTGAAATTAATATAACAAGCACCGAAACAATGGCTATCCCCCTCGCTGGTCCGAGAGCTTTCAGGATACTCAAACAGAAGCCAAACCTGCTTTTGGAAATCTTTTTTGGGGAGTACGCGCTCCTCCTCTTTAATAAACCCTTCATCCTCGCGAAATTTCTCCATGGCCTCCTCCCCGAGTTGGTAAAACCTGATCTCCTCTGAGAAGATATCAATGGGGACGTTAACAGGTCTCCGGATGCGCCCCCCTGACTGGTAATAGTACAGGATGGCATCAAAGCTCGGTCTGTTCCTGTCGAAGAAGTATTCGTTCCTAAGTGGGTCAAAGTAGCGCATCCTTTTCCTGGGGTCCCCCAGCAGCGTGTCAGGGAACTGGTTAAAAGTTTTAAGCTGGGTCTCGAAGCGTAACCCCGAAATGTTGATGACCACTCTCTCGCAGCATCCCTGGCGACTGCGCTCGTATCGATCCACGGACAGGTGAGGCGCCGAGAGCACGGCGGACTCTTCCAGCATGTTTTCCACCGTCATGACGACCTGCTGCACCTTGTCATAACTCCGATTGTCAGTCGAGTTTCTGCTCTTGTTTCGGAGCGAAGAAGGCGATTTGATCACGGAGCTGGAGGTCTGGTCATCCATACAGGTGGTTTCTGCTGTGGGGGGGTGCTGAGTGCGCCGCGCCACTCCCAGCCAAAGCTTACAGCCCTTGGGGAGCCGAGGCGGACGCAACTTACACCTCTAACCATCACCTGTTTGTGCGTATGCGTACGCTGAAGTGGTTACACTCCTCTCTGCTTTTTTTTCTTCTTCAAGGACATCGACACCCGCCCACGTCGCGCATATGCCTGACATAAGTCCGCCACCCATCCAATCGGAAATTAACTTGACACTTAATGTTGAACAGCCTGTGTAGAGAACAAAAACACTTGATGGAATCACGTCCTCATAGATAGGTTTTATTTTAATTCTGCGAGTTTTTATGAAGTCGTTGCCGCCTTACTCATCGTGAGAGAGGTGATACATCAAGATAACCATCTAATTTTATTCTTTCCGAACCCAAAAGGTAACACACATGGAAATAAACATCATGATGTTTGACTTTACATGCAGAAACTAGCAGTATATGTTCTATTTTTGTATCAAATTACAATAAAATTCATAACATGAATGTAAAAATATATATATATGTTGTCCAAAAGCAACGAATGTAAGCACACCCTTCACACGGTGTTTATTTTGTTTCGCGTCTCCTCTCTTGTTGTTGAGGGGGTGTTGCTCTCCATGGTGCTGAAACAGGCGCAGCTTGTGTGTGTTCGTCTAAAAAGAGCTGTCCCTCGATCATGCTAAAGACAGAGGACAAAAGTCTCCGGGATCAGTCACCTCATTTCCGCTCTGAAGGAAAGACTCAGTGTTGGCCCGAAGAAGCTTCTCCAGTGTCAGCCCTTGTTAAAGTTTTGATTAATGAGGACGTTGGAAAACCATTATCGTTGATAATCCATACTGACAGGCTTCATCAAATGAGTCTGTCACTGTCTGCGGTTCAGGATGACATCCACACAGTAAGGTGCCAAACTTTCTAAAAATATGTTCTGCCTATTCTCTCCAGAGATTGCAACATCTAATACTCAGCTGTCAATATTAATGTTCTTAAAGCGGATAACCCTGATTAAAAAAGGCAACGATCCCACTTTGAACAGGGACACTCTTATCATTATAAAGCATAGAAAAATGTATCAATCATGCTAGCATGACAACATAAGATACAGAGTTGAAGTCTTACATGCTTCTCCGTTATTTTTTCTTACAGCTGCCTCCCTCCCAAAACCCCATAGTGAGCATGTCTACTCCTGCACAGGAATTAAATCTATCAAATTCAATACAAGAGGAGGCATTCCTATATTAGTGGTGTTGAAGCAGGGAAAGTTTCCTCATTTGGCTTCCAGGATCTTGTCTCAGTTTCCTGCATCAGTTGATTTTTTTCTAGATCAAGAGTGTCAAAGCAGTGGCCTGGGTTTACCTTTTATTACGAAGTTATTAAAATCTTTTTTCAAAAGAAAAAGATGTTAAACCATCAAAGAAAGCTGGATGCATTCATTTGCTGTTTTAAATCTATTCTCTGAGGGACAGGAAGCCAGTGCAGAGACCTCAGGACTGGACTAATATGGTCGTATCTCCTGGTTCTAGTCAGGACCAGTGCAGAGACCTCAGGACTGGACTAATATGGTCGTATTTCCTGGTTCTAGTCAGGACCAGTGCAGAGACCTCAGGACTGGACTAATATGGTCATATTTCCTGGTTCTAGTCAGGACCAGTGCAGAGACCTCAGGACTGGACTAATATGGTCGTATCTCCTGGTTCTAGTCAGGACCAGTGCAGAGACCTCAGGACTGGACTAATATGGTCGTATTTCCTGGTTCTAGTCAGGACCAGTGCAGAGACCTCAGGACTGGACTAATATGGTCGTATTTCCTGGTTCTAGTCAGGACCAGTGCAGAGACCTCAGGACTGGACTAATATGGTCGTATTTCCTGGTTCTAGTCAGGACCAGTGCAGAGACCTCAGGACTGGACTAATATGGTCGTATCTCCTGGTTCTAGTCAGGACCAGTGCAGAGACCTCAGGACTGGACTAATATGGTCGTATTTCCTGGTTCTAGTCAGGACCAGTGCAGAGACCTCAGGACTGGACTAATATGGTCGTATCTCCTGGTTCTAGTCAGGACCAGTGCAGAGACCTCAGGACTGGACTAATATGGTCGTATTTCCTGGTTCTAGTCAGGACCAGTGCAGAGACCTCAGGACTGGACTAATATGGTCGTATTTCCTGGTTCTAGTCAGGACCAGTGCAGAGACCTCAGGACTGGACTAATATGGTCGTATTTCCTGGTTCTAGTCAGGACCAGTGCAGAGACCTCAGGACTGGACTAATATGGTCGTATTTCCTGGTTCTAGTCAGGACCAGTGCAGAGACCTCAGGACTGGACTAATATGGTCGTATTTCCTGGTTCTAGTCAGGACCAGTGCAGAGACCTCAGGACTGGACTAATATGGTCGTATTTCCTGGTTCTAGTCAGGACCAGTGCAGAGACCTCAGGACTGGACTAATATGGTCGTATTTCCTGGTTCTAGTCAGGACCAGTGCAGAGACCTCAGGACTGGACTAATATGGTCGTATTTCCTGGTTCTAGTCAGGACCAGTGCAGAGACCTCAGGACTGGACTAATATGGTCGTATTTCCTGGTTCTAGTCAGGACCAGTGCAGAGACCTCAGGACTGGACTAATATGGTCGTATTTCCTGGTTCTAGTCAGGACCAGTGCAGAGACCTCAGGACTGGACTAATATGGTCGTATTTCCTGGTTCTAGTCAGGACCAGTGCAGAGACCTCAGGACTGGACTAATATGGTCGTATCTTCCTGGTTCTAGTCAGGACCAGTGCAGAGACCTCAGGACTGGACTAATATGGTCGTATTTCCTGGTTCTAGTCAGGACCAGTGCAGAGACCTCAGGACTGGACTAATATGGTCGTATTTCCTGGTTCTAGTCAGGACCAGTGCAGAGACCTCAGGACTGGACTAATATGGTCGTATTTCCTGGTTCTAGTCAGGACCAGTGCAGAGACCTCAGGACTGGACTAATATGGTCGTATTTCCTGGTTCTAGTCAGGACCAGTGCAGAGACCTCAGGACTGGACTAATATGGTCGTATCTCCTGGTTCTTGTCAGGACCAGTGTAGAGACCTCAGGACTGGACTAATATGGTCGTATTTCCTGGTTCTAGTCAGGACTTGTGCAGCAGTGTTCTGGATGTACTGCAGCTGTCTTACAGCTGGTTTAGAGCCCAGTGAGCAGGCCGTTACAGTAGTCTAACCTGGCGGAGACGAACGCATGGATCAGTCTTTCTAAATCTGGTTTAGACACTAGTCCTTTGATTCTGACAATGTTTTTTAGATGGTAAAAAGCTGCTGATGTTATTGCTTTAATGTGGCTGTTAAAGTTCAAGTCTGAATCCAATATTACCCCTAAATTTCTGACCTGATTTTTAGGTTCTAGAAAGAGAGTCTCAAGGTGACTGATAACATTTTCTCTTTGTTTCTGTGGGCCACAGACAATAATTTCAGTTTTGTCTGAGTTTAGCTGGAGAAAGTTGTTTTGCATCCACACACTGATCTGTTCGATGCAGTAACACAATGAATCTACAGGCTCATGTTCTCCTGATGTTCGTGTCACATAGATCTGGGTATCATCTGCATAGTTGTGGTAGGACACATTAAAGCTGCGTATTAGCTGGCCTAGGGAAGGGAAGCGTGTACAGATTGAACTATAGGGGTCCCAGGATTGACCCCTGGGGAACCCCACAGGTCATGGCAATTGGGTCTGAAACACAGTTACCAATTTCAACAAAGTATCTCCTGTCCCTGAGTTAGGACTTGAACCAGTTTAAAGCAGTTTCTGAGATTCCCACCCACTCTTCTAATCTCTGTAATAAGATCCCATGGTTAACTGTGTCAAAGGCAGCACTGAGGTCCAGCAAAACTAAGACTGAGACTTTGCCTGCATCTGTGTTAAGGCGAATATGTCACCTTGATCAGGGCTGTCTCAGTACTGTGATGGGGCCTGAAGCCTGATTGAAAACTATTAAAAACATTGTTAGACAGCAGAAAGTCAGTAAGCTGTTGATATACCACTTTTTCTAGGACTTTGCCAAGGAATGGCAGGTTTGAAATGGGCCCATAGTTCTTCAGTACTGTGGGATCAAGACTGCTCTTCTGTAGATGAAGCTTAATGACAGCAGTTTTTAAGGCCTGTGGGAATGTTCCAGTCTGAAGTAACAAACTGCTCAGCACAGACTTTAGAAATCGAGTGAACAACTCATCAAGGCAGCATGTTGATGGACTCAGACTGCAGATGATCTCTTTGACTGTTTTGTCAGTGACAGGTGTGAAATATGTCAGCTCTAGTTGTTTAGTTGGCAGAAGAGTAGTTGTGTTGTGGAAGTTATTGAATTTTTAAAACCTGGAACTTTGTCATTAAAGAATATTGCAAACTCGTTACACTGTGATGTAGAAATTAGTCCTAAGGGCAGTGGAACTGAAGGATTTGTTCATCTGTTTACTGTAGCAAACAGGACACGGGAGTTGTTACTGCAGTTTTTGATGATTTCAGAAAAATAACTCCCTTGTTCTACAGAATGTTTGTTTAAACACACAACTTTTCTTTGTAAATCTCATAATGGATCTGGAGCTTTGACTTGAGCCATTTCAGTTTAGCTCTCTGGCACTCCCTTTTCTGTGCCCTGACTGAATTTTCTCTTCACCATGGCGCCTTTTGTCTACTTTTAACCATTCTAACCTTGACAGGACCAATTGTATCCAAAACACTTGATGTGTAGGAATTCAACATATCATCAACATTAGAACACGAGGTATTTTCAAACCGAATCATTTCCATAAACGGTGTCCTCGTGCTGTCATTTATGAGTCTTCTCTGAACAACCACAGACCCAACTGCTGGTTTGGGTGAAACAGACAGGTCAAAGAAAACACAAAAATGATGACATCCACATTTGAAATAGCAAAACCCTTTGAGATAAGCAGATCTAAAGTGTGCCCCTTTTTGTGGGTGGGCTCAGTCACATGCTGAAGTTAGACCAAACATTTCAAGGACAGATTTCAGATTTACAAGACGGAAACTTGAAAAAGGACGTAGTGCTCTTCCATATGTTTGGGATGTTGTGGGGTTCAGTACCAATACAAAGTTAAAAGCCTATTTTCTAGGTGATTGTGAGCAGATAATTGAAAAAGAAAGACGGTAAAGCTTCATGTCAGAAAAAAAAATGTCCACAACAATAAAAAGAAATTCATATTTTTACACTGTATATTATGAGATGATATTCATTGAAAACATTTCTGTTTTGTAAACTTGAATATCTTTCAATTTAGGAGTAAAAATCTCACAAGAAACAATGCTTGGAAATATAACCAAACTCATTTTTTAACAAGAAAAAGCATTCGGAGAGCGCAGACCTCCGCCAAGTCCAACAGTTCCCTCATATAGCGTTTTACAGATTGCGATAAAATCCGCATTCTGGATCAGATCCAGATCAGCCTATGAAATTTGATAGAGGTTTCCATTGTGAATCCCTGAGTCAAATTTCATGAGTTTTGGGCAATAATTAACGGAGATACTGAGAAATAAAATTTTCAGCCCCATTGACCGCAGTGTTATCGAAAATTTAAAAGTTTCTAAGTGATCCAGAATCCAGGATTTCTACTGGATCACACCCAAAATAAAATCAGTTCTTCCTTTTCACATTTCTGACAACTCCTGAAAATTTCATCAAAATCCATCCATACATTTTGAGTTATCTTGTACACCGACAGACAGACAGACAGACAGACAGATAAACGCTGGCAAAAACATAACCTCCTTGGCGGAGGTAATGAATCAAGAAAATACAAAATAATCTAACTGTAAATGACCAACTTTAAGTCATCCAGCTAGTTAAGATGACATGATTTTCAATCAGTAAGCTTTTGGTGTAAGTTTATTTTGAACCCATTAGTGGAACTGGTAGTGCATTTTTTTTCCCTTTACTATGTTTTGTCAGCCCAACATGACTTAACTATTATTCCTGCAGTCTGGTGAAATCTAAGCGATTTTCATGTAATTACTCCCAAGACAACCCTCGGCCTAACTGTTGGTATTGCACATATTAATTTTACTAACTTTAGAATTATTCATTTACAGCAAGGAAAGGCTGCTATGAACAGCCTCTATGACCTTACATAGCACCCCATTAAGGATGGGATGTTTTGTCTGGGTTTTTATCTCCATGGCAACAAAAGTTTTTTTTTTTTTTTTTTTTTAAGAGAAAAGGAGTTAAGCTGAAGAAGTTACATAATTTCCAGTCCAGCTCATGCAGGACTCGACTTTTATTCTTGAGTTCTTTTCATATCCTTCCTATACTTGTGTCCTTCATGTACTTGTGTTGATTTCAAGGCTATTGATCAAAAGAAGAAAATCTGTCTGAGGTGCAGATATTCAGCTCAAACTCTGAACAGAGGAGACACATATTCATTTCATAACAACACTTCACTGTCAAGAGGACATTTTTTTAAGACAGCTAAAAGAAACATTTTACCAATGGACACATAGAAAACATATTTAAGCTTGTAAACAAACTCATCAGCGGCCAGAGAATGAATCCCATTTCAGAGAAAATTGTGTTTTGATATGATTTACGAGTGAGACTGAGCTTACAGAGACATGTGAGGAAAAGAAACGAAATATACATTCCTCATTAGACCTTGTTATGAGACTGAAAGGAAGATAAAGAAAAAAACTAGATTGCCATCTTGTAGGGAATAATGCACATGCAGACAGACGCATTATGTTGTTGGAGCCAAGCTGTCAGAGATTAAATCAAAACTATTTTTAATGCTTTAGGTGATTTATTGTCTCTTTAAAAGCAACTCAAGAAAATACTTCATAGATAGGCCTATGACCTTGTTGTACACATGTCTATGTCCAGTCTCACATGTATACACAATTGTTTTACATTGCATTGCACACAGTCATTCAGTCCTTTTTTCTATCACTTTCCAGCCATTTTGTTGGCTGCTGAGGATAAAACAAACCTATTAAATATCCAAACCTCTAGAGCTGAAGGCTGCTAAAGATATCCCTTCTATCAGCCTGGGAAGTTAAAGAGTGACTTATTAAGTTTGGACAAAGCTTGAATTTTAAATGACATTACAAATGACTTTTTTGCATCTCGTCTGGAGGGGGGTGGAAGCCATTTGATATAATAATCCCTTCTCAAAGATCCTAACTGTGAGCTTCATTCTTCAGCGTGGAGATAGTGCCAGAGAAAAGGAGGATGGTTTCCATCAACAGCGACAGTGCCTGGACTGCTCTGTGAGTAATGAGGTGCAAGACTTTTTTTTTTTTTTTCTCACTGTTGGTTCTGGCTCACAGGCAAACAATAGAGGATCAATAAAGGCCGGGAGACAAACCAGTGCCTATCGATCAGCTGAGCATTGGCTGCGATCCCTGCTGATGTAGAATCATTACCCTACTCGCACTGTCCATTGTCACAGCTGTCAGGAGTCAAGGTGAAGGCCAGGGTTATAAATAATGCAACAACAAATCTCTGGACACAAGTCCAAGCAGCTGTTAAATGAAGCTTTTAAGCTCTTTATTCTTCTGCACTAAAACATAGATCTTTTGTCAAAGTTACTCAAACCAGTCAATTGATGGTATCATCTATATGTTTCATCTACTTGCTAAAAAAACAGCTTTGCCAAATCTTCCATTATTGTTTCTTAACTTATGGACAAAGAGAAAATATAATGTATGAGAGGAAAAAATTCACAAACTTAAAACTATTATTTTTGGTGTAATGCTGGAAACTTAAGGGGCGCTGTAATTTTTTAATCTTCTGTATTTATATGGATAATAAACAATAATGGCACCAAGTTTAGGGTAATATGTTATAACCATAATAAACAACATCCTTCACTCCTCAGTGAAACAAGTAAGAAGCCTCATGAGAACATTTTTTTTTTACATAAACCGGTGATGTGTTTGAGCAATGCCATCAGATAAATTATCTGTATAATCAGTTATATTTTCTTTTTTTTTTTCCTACAGACAAAAAATGTGAACAGATGTTATCCTGTTATGTTGAAAAGGTAAGTACACTCGTGGTCTAATGACTGGATATTTCCCTATTTAACAGAAATGAAAAGCAGCTTTTCCTTCTATCACTCACATTCACTGTTATTGTGGAGAAGCATCTTGATCTTTGCTTCCTTTATTATTATGAATTTCCAAATCTACACCTATTATGTTTGCAGGCAAACTATGTTTTTAATTTATTGTTCATTTGGACATCACAGTTTTTAAATGGAATTCCTCCTCTGCAGATTTATTATGTCCCCTTTTTCACATGCACACTGACTCCAGAAGTTCATAATAGTCATTTAAGGTTTTTTGATTCACCTTATGAATAAGTCACAATGCAGCCAGCTCCACAACCTCAGTCTTTCCTTAACTTTGCTGTAAGTTTCCTTAACTGAAAGAGAAAACATCTTATGAGATGCTATAAGGACACACTCGAAGCAAAGATAACAGACTCTGTGTGAATCTTTGGAGCGTTAACAATCGAGCCATTTCATTTTTAGGATTTTAGATTAATATTATATAATTTCAAGGGGGGCAGGGGGGGTGAAAATGAGCGTATAAAACTGTTTTTACATGGTGGCAATATTTGACGTGCAAGGAAATGACACGCTGTACATTTTAGTCCGTCTCACCAACAGTGAAGCTGAAGCAGCTGATGCTACAGCGATTCACAAAACAAGTGTGACACATGTGGTGCACAATGGAGGAATTAATCACCATATTTTAATAACGCCTGTGACTTAATGTTACACAAACGCACAAAGCATGCGCTTACTCGGACATATGTCTTTATAAAGTAGTGTTTACTTCCTTGCATAAGTATCGCAGATACGCAGAGGTCAAGGCCATAAAACACAGCGTCTCCAAAACAATTTCTTGCAGAAGCGGAAAAAAAAAGTTTTTTAAATGTTTAAAACATAAACCCCTGAAGTGAATCGATGAATGATAAACACCACTTATTAGCATCATCTGACCTTTAACACAGACAGCATCAAATATGACTTTTTTTCAGGGTGCGGCTCCAAACCGGCTCTGGAGGCGCAGATGCAACTAAAAAGTCGTGTTTGTCTCGGTAATGTGACAGAATGTCATGCGAGTGCAGAGATTCATGGAGCCAGATATGGCGTGAGACGAGGCCCATGTGTCGTTGCTATTCCAACCGTCATCCCTGCTGTGAAATGTGAAGGTCACGGGCAAGGAGGTGGGCATATGTTGGGGAAAAGGTCCAGGTTCCTGGATCAGAGATCCCTGGGGAGAACAAGCTCTGTGGAACCTGTATTACATGCTGTCACTATAACCAGGAGGGCTGGTTGACAGATACCCCTGAAGGTTGGATTACTGCTCCAAGACTGTCTCAGAGAAGTTCCAGGAGCAGATCACGAGCATGGACACGTGGACTGAGGACAGCTTTGCCTCTTGTCCTCAAGCCAACTGAAAGATGAATCTAAAGAGGTAACTGGACACATCTGAGATGCATTTTGAATGTGTTTTGTAATTAGCAGATGTGCTAATAATTGATGTTGTCTCGCTTGTATTTTGTTTTATTAACATCAGTCTTGGAAGAAAAAAAAGATTTTACCTTGATTTAAAAGTGGTGTAAACTCACATTTTAGAAGCAAGAAAATCAAATGCTTGACAAATAAATCATTAACTACGGCTGTAAACAAGTCAGTACAATAGGATTGATTCTACATAAGTGCATAAAACCATTTGGAACATTCAGGATTTGGTAAAAAAAACTTTTTTTTTCACTTCCATTTCACTTAGTTTTATACACAGTCTATTTCTGTTATTTCCACAAGTTATTAGGCTTGCACCTCCCTACAGAAGCCAGAGCAAGACATCTTTGAAGTGTGAGCCACAGCTTGTAGGAAGCAGATGGGCTGACGAATGTAACTCCTGACTGGTTGTGCGTGTGTGTGTGTGCACGTGCACGTGTCTCAGAAATCACAGAGAGCGATGACAGAGTGGCTCATGTGGAAATGTGGCAGGCAGCTGCTGAAGTCACCAAGATGGAGAGGAGCCAGAACTCAGTCAAAATTGTTATCACAATAAACAACATCAGACGTATGCTGATTTAATTTCTGTCTTCTCTTTTGCTGTTGAACGTCTCTTGTTTAGTTGTCACTCAGTATCATAACTGATTCATTTCATGCCGTGAGATGTGAGAGTGTCTCAGCCCATGTGGAAAACATAATTTATGCTTCAGAAATTGATATTTAGTACAAGCTTGAAATGTGTATGCAGTGTGGTCTGACCAACACCAACATTACAGCCGTTGTGCAGCATGCTAGTAGCTGATGTACTGTCAGTGGGAGAGAAACGGTGTATTTCATAGAAACACACCCCTAGAGGCACGCTGACCTTTCAAGGGAAATGATATGAGAGGATTTCATAATTGGGTGTTGATACAATGTGTGAGGTTTGTATCAAAAATATCTGCCTCTATAGATGTTCAGCTTAAACATCAGCTGTATTTATGTAGCTCTGGTCGAGTGAAAGCAAAATTTATAAAGAACAGAAGCGGCGAAACAAGTTGCAAGTACCAGTAAAATACCTTTAAAATTATCAATAAAAGTGACAAAGCAGTTAAAAAAAATGTTGATAATGCCCAACGCACAAGTAAAACCTACCATTTAAAATGAATAATGCAGAAAAGATAATTGTATTAAGCATCATTAAGTGATTATGTAAAGCGAGGAAGTCATGTGACGCCACTGCACTGTTGTTTGTGCCCGTGGTTAATCTTGCAGCTTTAAGTTAAGATTTAACGAGTCACAACTTTAACGCAAGGAGGCATGCATCTCATCGTGCACGCTAATTCTGTTAATAATCCCCCTCATCTCTGCCCATGCAGGGTGTTGCCTCTAAATTAAAGACCAACAGAAAAATACAGTGTATTGATCATAAACACAGCCGTACACGCGCACACACAAAAACGATCACGTCAACAGTCATACCAGACTGGATGTGGCCTGCTGGGGGGAGGCTGTCGCTATCCTGAATATGCTACGTTGCCATCAGAAGATTCAACTGGAGCAGTGACATCTTCTCTCTCACACTGCAGCCATTTGGTCATTAATCACTTTTCATGCGTCAACCTTTATACGTTTCCATAAAGGCTGTAGATTTTCAGCACTGCTGCGTCTGTACTCTGGAAACCTGCCGTTAAATTGGTCCGTCAGTTTAGAAACAGCAACCTTGTGCTTAAGTGTGGTCGTGGTGTCTTTTCGTGTAACCTTATTTTGCTTTAGAACACAGGTGATACACCGAATCAAAAATAATTTGAGGGCTGGAATTTGCAGCTCCAGCCATCGTCAGCAACAAATTCTCACGGTGTTTCCAATCTCATTTCATACATGCATCAGTTATTTAGGCTGCACCTGTGCCTTCACACCTGCCGCTTGTGCAACGACAGGTTTCAATTATACCACTTGATAGATTGTCTGATATTTGACTGACCCCTTTAATGTCACATTCTGATTATGGGTGCGGGTGTGGTGATGTTGAGTTTGCAGATAAACTTGACCGTGTTGTGACACTGCAACAATAAACGCCATAGTATTAGGGTTTTTATTCAAACAATTTCAAATAGTTTTCTAAATTTGAAGTAAACGCCGAAGCTGGAGAAATGTCACCTCTCTTGGCAGCACCCATCAGCAGTCTGGTCAGGGTGCTTTAAATCACCTGAATTATTCTTTTAAAGGGAACGCTTGGGACACCCAGAGGGAAATGGCCTTGACGTGACATTTGCAGGGACCAGTTATTCGGCACCACTGCAGGAAAGAACAATTCTGCTTTTATGCAGGTGATTTTACAGTTACAAATGCAGATGTTTCAAGTGCCTAGTACCGATTTACTCACTCAATGACAGTGAGTGTGACTTGTGTCAGATGGTACTAGTGCTGACGTTGTTAATATTGCTACCTGAGTTGCTACCCGAACTGTAAAGTACACTGATTTTTACCGCTCTCCATGTCTGTTTCAGCTTTGCCACACATTTACCTGCCAATCATTTTCCGGTTCCACAGCAGCCAGTAACAGACTTTTCAAAACAAAAGCACGTGAGCAACACGCGTTAACGCGCATCTACATCTATTGATCATGGTGTTATTTAGCCATGCCTTGCAGTAACCATGGTAACCACAGTAAAAAGGGGAGATCCCTGCTCCTCAATGATGCAATGGATTTTGTTTGCCCAATATGCCAGGCTGTGAATTTAATACTGCAAGACTAAATTTTCACAGCCTGCTACACACAACACACTGTTCCTCTCATCTCTCAAGTCCCATATGTGCAGTGACACACACACACACACACACACACACGCACACACACGCACACACACTGTCTCTCTCTCTTTTTCTCTGTAATGCTTCTATAAGCACACAGGTAGGAAGCCTGTTTTGTGATATACTCAGTTGGCTTTGAGCAGATAGGGTGAGAATAGACACCACACGTTTGCCCACCACTGCAGTTAATGATGTGTCTGTGTGCTGCTGATGTTTTCCAATCAAATACATTTGTACAGCCCCAGGTAGACTACAGCTCTGTTATGTTTCTACCGCTTGATCCATTGTCTCTGCATGAACAGATTGACAGAGACATCAGGTATTGCAGCTTGACACTTGCTGCAGATTGTGACGGGTTCTCATTATAAATGATCAAATTGCTCTCAATGCAATGAAGAAAACAATAGTGCAATTGGGCGTTTTCTTTTATTTTGGCAAGCACTGAAAGAAAGAAAGAACAAAAGAAAGAAACTCACAGGGTTTCCAGTGGACTATCCTGATATGACATTTTAACATTGGTACAGAAAAACTATCTGAGACTATAAATGATTTGATATATTCAGCACTTGTTCCTAAAACATAAAGACTGCTACACCGGGCACCCAGCCCACCAGCAGGGCCGCACCCGGGCCCACGCACAGGAGCAGGGAGGCTCCCACCGGCGGAGGGCCCCCCAAAAGAAGGGACAAGCCCCAGTGGCCAGGACCCCCCTTATGAAAGGAAAATATATTTATCAATATATTACTTGAAATATATTTTAATATTTTGTAATATATTATGTTTCCATTACATTTTCCAATACATGATATATTAGAAATACATGGAATAATATATTGATGGTGCATATATTACACAATATATTATATATTCATGTAATATATGGCAATATATTGCAGAATATACAAATGATTGCCGCTTTCAATATATTGAAATATATTAAACCTGAATATATAATATATGTGTTTATACATGCCAAAATATATGTAATTTTATATTTATAAATATCTATTATAATGTATTCAGATTTATATGGGAAAATGTTTTAGTAATATATGTAAAGATATAGTGTCACATGTATGTTTAATATATGGTAGAATATATATTTTAAATATATCTAAAAATATATGGAGACATATATGAAGTATATTTACAGCTATGTATTCAATATATTGTGGAATACATTTTATATATGTAAAATTATATGGAAACACAAACATGAAATATATGTACTGTGTTCGATATATTGTGGAATATATTTTGTGTGTAAATGTATGCACAATATATGTGTACATATATGAAAACATGCACATACAATGTATGTACATATATGGTGAGATATACATTATGTACATGTAACATCTAAAATGTATGAATACTTAATAAATATGCAACCTGCAAAATGTGCACAAACTTTCATACCACATATTAACACAGGCTGGGTAATCTGTCAAAAGCAACCTTTTATTTTCTTTTAATCAGGCACAGATACTGAACCAAACAGTGCAACATTTTTAAAGAATATCTTAACTAGAGGTGTCCCGATCCGATATTCGTATCGGATCGGCCGCCGATATGAGCAAAAAATGCGGATCGGTATCGGATCGGCATCGGATCGGCAAGCCCTAAAAATGCCGATCCAGACTCCCGATCCAGTTTTTTTCCATCGTCCGTTCCGGGTTTTCCAGGGCACCGCGCAGCGCATTATTCAGATAACCCATTCCAGGTTTCCCTAATGTCCGGTCCGCATTTTCCAGCACACCTTCAGCACACGAGCATCTCCCTCCCCAGTGTTGCCAACTTAGCGACTTTGTTGCTATATCTAGCGACTTTCCAGACTCCCCTAGCGACTTAATTTGTAAAAGCGACTAGCGACAAATCTAGCGACTTTTTCTGGTGATTTAGCGACTCACTGGCACTCAAACCGCTAGGTTTGAAGCCATCACTTGGCTGCTGATGGCTGCTGTGTGCCTCGCAAGCCGCGCTTCTCTCTCTGTCGGGCACAGTGCACAGCCAGAAACACCCCGCCCCCCGCGCGAGACAACTCGAGCTCTCCACCAAGTGATGGCTTTAAACCTAGCGGTTTGAGTGCGCGTGAGTCTCAAAATCACCAGAAAAAGTCGCTAGATTTGTCGCTAGTCGCTTTTTACAAATTAAGTCGCTAAGGGGTTCTGGAAAGTCGCTAGATATAGCGACAAAGTCGCCAAGTTGGCAACACTGCTCTCGGGCTCTCCCACAATAACACACAAGCTTCCGTCTCTCTTGGTTGCTAGTCCCGCCCCCTAACCTATTCTACCCAATAACTTGCCTGCCTCAGCTCGAGATGCATTCCATGAACTCATGTAATCCGAACACAGAACATCTAAACAATAACAGAGCATCATAACATGAACATAATGTCCAGGGGTGCTACAATATTCTGTATTCCAAGACGAGCAAAATGGCGGAAAAGCGACAGCGTGGGCTGGCTGAGATGTGGCAGCTAGCAGCGCCAAAAACCAAAAGGAAAAAGGATGTACCAGGTAATTATATAATGTAATCCAGATTTAATAAGTAATTTTGTAATCTTGTAATTTCAAGGCCCATTCTAATGTATTGTAGAATCAGATTAATATCAAGGACGTTAATGTTATCATAAACCAAGCAAACATGGAGTTATAAAATAACCAGTTTATTTTCATTTGATTTGTTATTAAATACATGTATCACACTTTGATCTTTCAAACTTGCAATTACTTTCTTTACTCTTGTTTAACAAAAGACATGCAACGTTATGGCTAGGGTTATTTTAATTTAAAAAAAAAAAGGTATCTGAACATCCCATTTTGCGTCTCAAAATGCTGGAAAATGCGTCTCAGAGAGTCTAGAATTTCAAAATTTCTCGTTACCAACCAATGTGTATTATTCAAATGCACCTAATTCAGCTGGCTAGTTATTATCAGGAGTAAAACCCTATTCAGCATGAGTCTGACAACAAATTAAGTTGGTTGAATGACTTAAAACTTTAATACATGCTCAGATAGGCCGGTATCGGCAGAGATCGGTATCGGATCAGAAGTACAAATAAATATCGGTATCGGATCGGAAGTTAAAAATACTGGATCGGGACATCTCTAATATATGCATAGATCATATATATGTATTAATATATACACATATATGATCTATGCATATATTGCAATATATGCATAGATTATATATATGTATTAATATATACACATATATGATCTATGCATATATTGCAATATATGCATAGATCATATATGTGTATTAATATATACACATATATGATCTATGCATATATTGCAATATATGCATAGATCATATATATGTATTAATATATACACATATATGATCTATGCATATATTGCAATATATTGGAAAACATAAATACTAAATCCCATATATGGGAATATATTGTCTAATACATTACATTATATTTGGCAATATATTGCAATATATTTTTGTTTCGTAAGGGCCATGACCACACCCCAAATCTCCCACAGGGGCCAGTCCAGCCCCCCATCCTCCCCCCCGACGTGTGTTGTGTGTGTGTGTCTGTGCATCCTAGAAAGTCCACAGGCCCTCTGTGACTCCGTTTTATCAGCTGCGTTCACTGACTGACGATCCCCCAAAGCTCATACCTGCTGCCTACCTCCAGCAGCGCCAGACAGGCTCGACAGATATGAAGCTGCAACCATCAACCGTATTGATGATGACAGCTGCAGCAACCTCACATGGCTCTGCGCTGGAGGACCATTTACCCTCCCCGGCATCAGCCTGCATTGAAGTATTTACCGATAGTGCTGTCGCGGCTGGCTGAGGTAATGATTCAGGTCAGTGGAGATGACAGAGGCTGGGCGCAGCTGTGGGAAAAGACCCAGCGCAAAAACACATCCGGTGTGAGCTCACAGGCACAAAGAATCAAAAAAGGAGTGCAACAGTGCAAACTTAAACTGTGTATTTAGGGGGGTTTATTCCTGACAAATAGCAGCAAAGCAAAAGCACTTAAGCTTTGTTTTTTTTTCTCCATCATTCCCCAGTAGAAATAGAAAGCAGGCATTTCATTTCAAATATCTGCTATTAATGCTTTATATTGTGTTTTATCTTAATTTGAGAGAGCAGGCAGCTTTAAAAGCACTGCCCCTCTCCATGACAAACGTTAGGTATCATTATTTAAGGGATGATTACAATTACAAAACCTGTCACAATCAAATCCAATCACCCAACAATGAAGGTTCATCCTCTTTTACCTTTGATGGTAATTGATGTGCAATTCATCTTTTCTACAAACCCAAACAAAAGCAAACAAAGCAGAAAGCTTTCTGAGGACAGACTTCAAAGCCTGAGCCCTCATTAGACAAGTTGTGCCTTTGAACGGCGAGCTCTCTTCAGTGTAAAATAACAGACGGATCTCTCTGAAAGCTCTGTTTTTCTCCCACTGGGGCTCCTGCAATTATGAGCACATTAGCTGAAAACATACATTTCTTTTCGTTTGTGAGGCTTTGAATATGTTGTGCTGATGTGTCCGGAGCCTTGTTGTGAAAGCACACGTTTACTACCAGACCAGAACAATCAATACCAACAGTTGGCACTTTGACGCTAACAACCGCTGCGGTGTCAAAGTGCAGCCATAAATTTTGTGTTTGGCTGTTTATTGGCTCACTTAAGTGCTTCACACTTGTACCGAATCAGATTTTACTGCAGCAATTAAATGGGACTAAAAAAAAAATGCATTGCCAAGTGGATGTAAAATGTTTATTTTTTTGGCCCGTCCATAACTTTACATTTTTTAGCCTTGTTTTGGCTCTGCAAATGTTGTTGGATTTTATCAAATATTTGGTGCTTTTGGTGCTAAATTCTCTGTGCCCTCCACGGAGTTTGCTGCAGACTTTTACAGCACTTTTCTGTTGGAAACTTCTGCCACTAAAGACAGAACGTGGAGGTGAGAATGAAGGGTCATGGAGGACGGTGAGGGCAGCTGCAGACGTTTGTCTTTACACTTAACAGCTCCATCACAGCAAACACTTTCAGGTTGCTGCTGGATATCACAAGAATATGTCCAGGTTTTAGAAAAGATTTTAGTCCATATCGATTACTTGACTGTCGTGGTATTCTTTTGCATGGTTACAGCTATCTGTTAACTGCATGATTCGATAACTGATTATTTCTGATATAACCTCATATACCTAAACAACTGCCCAGCTGTTACATTCATGTACATGATGTGTCAGAAAATAACTTCAATCTACTTTCTATCTAATTTCCTCCTTTTTAACTAAAGATTCTCTTTTTGTTAGAAAATAATGCAGAGGTGAAAGGTGGAAGAACGATCCTTAAATCGTTATAATGAGAACAATAGAACACATAAAGGATGCATCATTTAGCCTCAACAAATTCAAACAGAAAGGGGAGCCTACCCCTTTAAACAAAGACAAACCCAAACCTGGGGTTGTGTGCCTGCATAGTGAAGATATTTATGATGTATTTTCCAGAGACTACAGCTAGAGGTGACATGCCAGGACTCAAACCTGGACTGACTGACTGCAGTGAGGACCTTCAGCCTCCGTACATGAGGAACCCATCCAGCTGAATGACAGAGCACCCAGGCTTTACAGTGTTTACATGTAAACTGTTTTATCCAGGATCACAAGGCCATGTTATCATAATGCCAGTGGGGGATCGTGTCAAAGGGGCATCCATCCATCAGGGTCGCTGGAGTCTATCCCAGCTCTCTCCAGGTGAAATGCAGTGCTTTTAAAGCAAGGGTCCACCCTGGACATGTCGCCCGTCCATCACAGGGCCACATGTAGATACACAACCACACACACTCACAATCACTCCTACGGGCAATTTAGAGCCACCAATTAACCTAACATGCATGTCTTTGGACTGTGGGAGGAAGTACTTGGAGGAAACCCACACAAGCACAGGGAGAACATGCAAACTCCACACAGAAAGACCCCTGCTGAGGTTCGAACCAGGGACCTTCAAGCTGTGAGGCAACAGTGCAAACCACCAAGACACCACGCTGCCCTCAAAGGGGCATTCAAAGTGAATTTAATATGATAAATTTACCCAAAATGAAGCCCGACACTTTTTTATTTTGAAAAAAACTGAGATCTTTAATTGAATTTTTAAAATGAATGAAAAAGATTTTGCCGATATTATACACATTTATGAAAAAGAAAGCTTTGATTAAAAATGAAATATCTTGTGTGTTGGTGGAAAAAGCTAATCAAGCAACCCAGATATAAATGTACACCCACACACACAAAAAAGAAATCTCTAAAGCTTGTTTTATCTTGAGAAGGCATGAAGGATGTGCGCTTTTGTGATAAGACACAAGGTCAAGCGTTCATTTACTGAAGCAAAACGAACTTGCAGAGCGCTCACACTGACACAGTAATTCATGCACACAATGAAGTCAGCAGAAACATTTATTCACAAACATCCAATCAGAACCTTTTCTCTCTCTCTCTCTCTGCAGCACATCTCACTAAACAAACAAGTAAGAGACTGGACACGACTCATCCCACACCAAAGGGAGGTCTCACTCCTTCCTGCCGGTGCAATTGCTTTAGCTCAATGATTTATAAAAAGCAGAACAATCTGTGCACAGATGGGGCATAGATAAAAATATTCTGAACAGTCACAAAGAAACCTCTGTTCCTAGCTTCAGGTGATCTGTAACAAAATGCATGAAGAGGACTACAGCTGTGATGGAATATGGTACCAAAATGCCCCCAATTAAAATAGAAAAAAGGTGTACAGCTGTATTTGTGCTCTTGCTTCAAGCTTGTCTTTCTTAGTTATTTCCATCCCCGTCTTTTTTTAATACAAGCTGTCTTTTATTCAAACTGAATTGTTCTACGAGTCTGAAGAGAAATTCAACCACAAGAGTCAGCCATGTATTGTCTTATTCCTATTCTGATTGCAGTTTAATCCTATGTGTTGCACTTTTAGGACACCCACAGTTGTTTACGACAGCTGATCACCTGACCCAGCCGGCAGACTGCCAAGATAACACATCACTACGCTTTTTTCTTCTTCTGAGGTTTCCCAAGAGAATTGGAGACAATTTTCTGTGATTAAAAAGTAGAGAAAAAAAACCTTTGAAAGCAAAATTCTCAATACACTTTTCCATTGATCTCATGAGGAAAGTGCACATAAATCAGGTAGCAGGACTTTTCCTGGATGGTTTTATCAGGATGCGGTCGCCTTATGGATTCAGTCTGCTTTAATCTCAACCCACAGGTGTCTGCTCATAAACAATGCAGAATCTGTTGGAAAAGGATTTTATTACCAGAAGCTTTCTGTTTCACATTTGTTTTGTAGTCTGATTAGTCAGGCAGATACTAACCAGTCACTCTTGAGGAGATGAATGCCAACAGTCACGGCGAACAAAAGCAGCAGAACATATTTGCAAAAAGAACTGGTTGAAAAATGCACCTGCATTCAAAAAACAGCATGCATACACGAGAGGAAGTGTGTCATTTAGACCTGTCTGCAATTCACCTCTAACCCTGACTAAGCTCTTACAACAGATGAGAGGTCAGACACAGCAGCTCAGGCAGCACAAGAAATCTCCATGAAATCTGATTTTTATGAGATTGTTGTCACAAAAAAAAAGTTTGTTTCCCAATGAAAGTAAAATCATTTTGGATCAGCTTTAACATTTGGAAGCAACAAGAACTACATTTCAGATATATATGTTTGATATGCAGCGTTGACAGTAATGTACATCAGCATACTTTGAATGGAGGAGAATTTTGCCTGAAGAGCTGATGTGATTATAGGTTTCGACTGGATCCCACATGCAACATCCTGCATGAAGTACAGGATGATACAGCTTATCGATTTCTATATCGATACTAAAATGAATAACTACTCCATGCATCAATTTGCATAAAGCATTTAGTGTAAATCACTAGGCGTTATATTTATTTATTAATATTTTCATTAACCTTTATTTAACTAAGTCAATCCCATTGAGACCAACAATCTCTTTTACATGGGCACCACCACAGTCACTCCTACGGGCAGTTTAGACTCACCAGTTAAACCAATGTTGATAGCAGCATTGATAATATTTATCCGACACAGACCTACACCAAGTCTATTCATCTAGACTGAGCAGCATTCCCGTCTTAGACTGTCACAACGGTGAAAGCGTTCACACCTCGGGAGCTTTGATGCTGCATGTCATGCTGCTGCAGCTGCTGCCATTTTGTCAGCTTGATGTGATCTGACACAAAGAAAGCCTAATTAGCAAATAACTGAATTTTCCAGGAGCCAACATGTGCATCTGTTGTTGTTGACCTTGCACAGAGCACAGATCCTCAGGAGAATTAATTTGCTCTTTCTTCAAACAAGCAGCCAGGCAGACATACCTGCCCTGCTGCTGCTCCTCTGAGGATATAGCTGCTAAAAACAGGGTTTGATTAACCATACATCTTCTGGCATCATACAGAAGAAAGAAAGACATGAGAGAATAACATTGTGGAACTGTGCTTTACATGTATATATATATATATATATATATATATATATATATATATATATATATATATATATATATATATATATATATATATATATATATATATATATATATATATATATATATGTACATATGACAACACCAAAAATTACTCTAAGCTATTGAGCTTTTTAGTCATTACAATGAACGAATGAACATAAATATACATCCATTCATCCATTTTCTATACCCATTTCATCCTTGAAGGGTCACGGGCATAAATATACATGATAACCTGAATTACAACCTGGTGAAATTGAAAAAGTCACAAGGCCAAATCTACAGTCCAGTCATGAGTCTTAACTTAAACAATGTCACTATAAGTCCACATGGGGGCAGCAGATAGATTTTGCTCTTTCGACAGCGTTCACACCTCTGGCAGACAAGTGAGGTGTTTTTGACCAGCTTGTTTCAATCACGAGGGCAATCAGCAGCAGCACAGCTGGACTGAAACAGACACCGCTCTGATTAATTGAGTATGACAGCTAAAGCTCGGTAATGCTCTGTCCCTTAACCCTCTCATGTGCCTCGCTGACCCAGCAGCCCCAGTGTGGATTTTGGATGTTTCAACTGAAAATGGCATGTTGGCTGTAACCTCAGAGTCCAGCTTCACAGCGGTGTACAAATCTGTAGGTTAGGTCATCCATCAAGGTCCTAATTTGAAGAATGAAAATGTTAAAATAAACACGGTCAACAGTTGGAGCCAGTCTGGATATTACTCATGCTCCAGAAGAATATCTACATCTAATCCCTCTGGGATATTGTAGTGTAGTGAAAAAAAACAACAACAAATATTTGTCCATAAATCTTCTGAAGTACAACTTTTTCAGGATATAATTCAGGCTGCATTCTCGTGCAGCTGTGTTAGGAATTAAGTGGAACAAAGCTGATCCATCTGGCATCCAGAATGTATTTGGGCTTGAAATCTGAACATCTTGCATGTTTGGTTTCCATGCTACATGTAGGATTATCATTATATGATGTATGAGATAAGAGTGACAATGAAATGATATATTGTAGTATATTAGCTGTGAAGGGTTTTTAATCTTATATTTATAAGAGTAAAGCCCTGGGGTACATTAAATAAAGAGTCAAAAACTGACCCCAGTAGTATTTTATCCAAGGCCTCGGTACATAAATACTCAAAGCAGATTTGTTTATATGTCTTTGACACTCTTTGAATTTTTAAATTAGATAATTTTCTTATGAAAATGTTATATTGAGCAAAAATACTCTCAAAAGTATTGTCATCATGAAAACTAAGGACCACTTTTTTCAGAGATCCAGCGTTATTGAGAGCTTAATATCGATTATTTCAGCAATTCCACAGGACATCCGCAAGTAAAATGCATAGTTTACAATCCATGGAGCTGTCAGAGTGAAACACCAGTGAGGAGAGGAGATGATTCAGAGAGGCACGTAGCAAGAAATCTCAGGTTATTGCATGAGAGGGAGCCGCCACATGACAGGGAAAAGGCCATAACAGCCACATCTGAAAATTACTGGAGTGAACAGAAGATTAAAGAGACAAATGGAATCCAGAACCAGACATGACCTAAACGTGTCCTTAAAAAAAAAAAAAAAAGAAAGAAAAACAAAACCCACCTGATTATAGGACAGTTGCCACACTGTCACGAATGGCATGAGTCGGTATCACATTGATTTAATTGGGTCAATAAAAAGAGGGTCAAAAGAGGGTCAATAATGATACATACTGTATGTAAGATGACAATATTTGGCGATAAGGAGAAATGGAACAGCTGTTCATCTCTGTATACTGTTTATACAGCTCATACATGTAGCATAGACAATTATTAAACATAACAATACAGCTGGGTGACTTGACTTCCTGTATTAGCTCTGGCCACAGATGAGCGACTAAACAGGTGAACGTCAGGTATATTTACCTGTCGTGAATGATATTCGCTAAACACTAGGCAGTCTAAGTTAAAATTGAATTGCTGAGACAAACAAGCATCGTAGTTACATAAGATATTATCCACAGTCTGAAACCTTCAAGATGAATTTAAACCAGTTAATGCCATGCATATGTTTACTGGTAACAGAAAGATAATTACAGGGAGCCTCCAAAAAGTCAAAACAGAAGGGAGAGATCTAGTAAGAGGGAAAGAGAACAATTTTAAGAAATCTGTTTCAGGTTAGCTTCATTCACTGTTGCTGCTGACAAAATCCTCTTTTCTTTTCTTTTCCCATGTTAGGGAGTCCTTGACAATAAAAGAGAGAGAGAGAGAAATAAGTCCAAGGATACTTTGTCGGCCCAAAGCTTGCCTCATTTGCTGTATCTATCTGATCCAAGCATCTCTAACCACAACATGACAAGAGGGGAAAAAATACTCTGAAGACACATAGGACTGTGTGTTATTTACTTTGCAGAGACAGAAGATTTGATCACGTACAAGATTTCAAAGGTTGGAGGGTCACTTGATCCTGCTGGTGTGTGTGTGTGTGTGTGTGAGGGGTCCTGGATGCCTTGGGGCCATAGTATAATGGACATCAACCCACACTCTTGGCTTAAGCCTCTCCAGCTCTTCAACAGTGTCCAACCTCAGAAATATTTTATTTCTAGGAGGAATCTTTGAACTGATGGACTCTGGATGTGTATGAAAGAGGCAGAGAGGGAGGACAGCGTTTTTCTGATTTTCTTTAAATGCCTTTTAGTGTTTCCCAATATGATGATTTGTAAGGGTTCATCAAAAATAAGTTGTAACATAATTAGCTCACTGTTTTAGATTTTTCATATTTACCAGATTGATGGTAAATGATATTTGAATTTACGTAAAATTCTTTTTTTTTTCCCCTTAGCAAATAGGGGAAACCCGAGTACCTTGAAAATGTTATCCACTGGGTGGCAGCACCGGTCGAAACCGGTTGTTGCCGCTACATTTGGGACATTTGCATTTCATGTAATTTTCCAGTTTTGGATCGACTGTGCGAACTCTCACTGACTCAGGAGGTGCAGATTTAGATGGAGGGTAGGAACAAAATGGGAAGAATATTGACAAGCTGAGACTCGCATGGAATTCCAGGTTCCCATCAATTCGGCAAAGGAACAGATCAATACAGACTGGGAGACCAGTGGTGATCCTGCCTGCTTCTACTGGGATAACTGAAAGAAGCCACAGGAGAGAAAGATGTGCCTGCAAAGCCCTGATGGGTCTGAGTTCTGTCCTCTTACACATGGTATTCTGCGGGTTCTTGCATTTCCCCTATTAGATCTTAATATAAGTGTGTTTTTGTTTGTTTGTTGCCATGGTGTAAATACATTTTCTAAGTTCAAGCTGAGAACAGAGGTTAAAAAGTATACTACTGGATGAATGAGAAAACATTTCATAATGAAGATGTTTTACCCATACTAATAAATTAAAAAGGCAGCATGGTGGCTTGGTGGTTAGCACTGTTGCCTCACAGCAGGAAGGTTCCTGGTTTGAACCTCAGCAGGGAACCTTTCTGTGTGGAGTTTGCATGTTCTTCCCGTGCTTGTGTGGGTTTCCTCCGGCTTCCTCCCACAGTCCAACGACATGCTCGTTAGGTTAATTGGTGGTTCCAAACTCCCAGTAGGAGTGATTGTGTACCATATGTGTGGTTGTTTGTCTACATGTGGCCCTGCGATGGACTGGTGGCCTCTCCAGGGTGGACCCCTGCCTGGGATGGACTCCAGCAGATCCCCGTGACCCTGTGTAGGATTAAACTGGTGTGGATAATGGCTGGATGGATGAATTCAATTAAAAATGTAAAATTTAAATAAATGGATCAAAGCTCCCCTTGCAACACCAGGGCAGTGTCTGGAGGGTGGAGGGTGTGTTCCAGCTACAGGGCAGTCATACTCCCCAGCCTCCCTGATAAGGTCAGTGCAGGGGGATGCTGGAGGAGAGAGTCCAGTTGGTAGCCGAACCTCAGATTCAGGAGGAACTACGCAGGATCCATCCTGGATCACTGGAGCAGCTTCCAGAGGGGTCATGGGAGTTTGCCCCATGGTCCAAAGTATTCTGTAGCACTAGATCCACTGCTATGGATCATTCGGTACCTACACAAACAGAGCAAAAGTTGAATCCACATTGCCAGCAGTAAATCAGATTTGCTCTTCACAGAAGTTGGACTTCATCATTGCAGCCATTTGTCATCCATTATGTTCATAGCTTTTATGGACAGAATTCCTCAGCGCGGCAAAGTTGCGAACAGAGTCTGGTTTGGTTGCTTTAGGGCTGCTTTTTGCAGATTATGTGATCCCTTGTGGTCTTTGTGGATTTTGGTTTGTTTCCCACAGAGGTCTTCAGATCAGCTTGGTATCTCTGGCATGTGGAATCCAGATGAAGACCTCAAACTCTTTTTGTGATTTCTGAGCCTTTCTGAAGCAGCGGCCCTTCTGAACTGCTCTGCTCCTGAAGGGGAACAGTGTTGTGATGTGGACGGTGTCACTGGTCAACAAAAGAAAAAGGTCAGAGCCCATTTGAATGCCAGGATGTGGCCTTTCGTAGTAGATCAGAGGTTTTATTGCTGTGGTTGATCGGCGTAGAAGTGGCTGAAATGAGCTTCGTCGGCAGCGTGGTGGGATTCTCCCTCCACGTTAGGGTGAGAATTTCAGTTGTCCCAGAGAGACTTGTTGCAGAGTCTCTGGTCTTCCACACTAAAGGAGCAAGCTGATGTGGTTTGGGCATCTGGTTGGGAACCCTCCTAGATCTATCCCTGGAAAGCTGTTTCGGACATGTCCAACAGGGAGGAGGCCCTGAGGCAAACCCATGACATGTCTGAGAGATTCTATCCCTCAGCTGGCCCAGGAAAGACTTGGTGTCCTCTGGGAACAGCTGGAGATGGTGGCTGGGAGAGGGAGGTCTGGCTCTGCCTGATAATAGAAAAATCACACTGACTAAAACAGTAAATTTACAACAAGCTGATGTGAGAAAGTGGTTTTTACCAAGTGGGTGACAGAAAAACAATCTTGGTGAATATGATATCAGTCTGTTCTGACAAACTGATTGCATGTGTCACTCTGCAGCAAAGAAAAACTGCCCAGCAGTGGCATTGAGTCAATGTCACAGGGCATCAGTGGTGGGCAATGAGCCAGCCAGAGATATTGTTCCTTTTAATGAACTGCAGACCGCATCACAGACCCTTATTGTTGTAGAATGTCACTTTCCCTGACGTAAATCCCACACCATTAGGATCGCACGCAATTTAATGACCTTCTTTATGTTATTATGGACAATGCATTCACACACAGACAGTGTGTGCAGCTTGTTGTGTAATTTGTTTGATAATTTTGATAAATAACCCTAACCCTAACCCTAACCCTAACCCTAACCCAAAGACAGTTAATCTAATGCACCCAATTACAAAAGTGGCAAAAGTAATATATAAGATATATGAAAGCAAAAGCAAAATGAAAAAAAAAATCCTTGAATATTTCAATGCACAGCTTCTGTTCTTAACAACATCAGGATACAATAAAATAAATGAAAAATTCTCCTTTGAGGTGACTGTCTAAATAATATTCAAGGGTTTTCTGAAAAGATTTTCACAAATGGCTGGAAAATCTGATGGAAACCTGTCGCTATCATTTAAAGTGTCTTAGATTATTTAAGAAATATTAATGAGCTCCATAATGACCAAATCAGACCTAAAAAAAAACATGTAATAGATATCTTTGTCCATATACAAAAAAATACAGTGTCTCAATTCCTGGTGAGAAGGTAATGCTCGCCTGGCCTGTTTGCTTTGGGAATCATCCACATGACATGACTTGAACCGCGATCCTGGAATAGTGAAATATGTAAGTACCAACTGTGTATGCTTTTCTAACCATAACTATGCATTTTGTGACTTATAAACCTAACCGTGTATGTTTTTCTCGTCCTGCGTATTTTTAACTCCTAACCGTAACTATTTGTGAGTGGAAGTAAAGTAGAAAAGCGAAAGGACAGGGGGGGGAAAAATTGAACTGAGCTCTTGAGCCTGAGAGCCGGCAGATTATCGCCTCCACCCACCGCTGCTTCCAACTGCCAAGTCAGCAGTGTTGAACGTGTCCATCATCATGTAGGGAGATGCACAGTGTCGACATGGCAACGGAGACGTCATCAGACCTGTAAACTGCGTCTGTGTAGGGAAATTGTTAGGCTAGTCATTTTACTACTTATGAGCTTTTATTGTGAAGGTGTAACATTGCATGATGTGTACCAGAATAGCAGTAGCATAATATGTTCTGTCATGAGATCAGGTTGAATATTATGTATATTAAAGAATTTGTGGGTATTAATTAATGGGTCAATCAATGGATCTCATTCCAAGGCTGGATAAATGGGGAGGTTTGTGTCAGGAAGTGCATCCAAGCAATGCCAAGTCAATATGCAGAACAGGAATATTCACAATGATGACACATACGAAGAGGGGCAAAAGGGGAGATAAGAAGAAATAAAGGATCATTAAGTAAAAATGAATTAGTTTTGAGGACAGTTTGAACCATCAACACTTCCTTCAGACATGTGTGCTAAGAGAGCGCTCATCTGTCAGCAGTCGTGTCCCTCTGAGCGACACAACCTCCCAGCAACCACGCACGCACTAAACTCTATCTAAACAAACACTAACAAGAGAGAATGGACCCCTCGATCATCATCTCACAGCTGTAAACACAGATGGGCTGAGAGTCGTGTCACGGAACAGGAACACACGAGGCCGAGTCGGAAGTAAATTCATGTCATGCACACATGGGACGAGCGGATGATGTGGCCTGTGAAAAATAAAATAAACCACGTATCTGCGAGTAAAGGTGAACCGCTGAGAAGTTTCAATTACAGTCGTAACTGCACATCAGGAGCAGGTATGGATTTGACAACTATTAGGCTGCCAACATGGCAAAGGCTAAAACAGAAATGAAAATGCAGAGAATAGAATATTTTAAATTCCTCTGCTCTATAAGAAATTTAATCCGTTGCAGAAATGGTCCTTTCTGTCACAGACAACACAGCCATTGTCCTCGGAGGTCGGGGAGCCTTGCCTGAAAGGCTATCTGCCTGATGGCCCCGGGGCAGCCTGGGCCGGGCTCCGTGGAGGTCATAGGCCACGTTGCTCGGCTTGGTTTTGGCTGGCGGACTGAGCACACGTCCTTCAGACCACTGCCCAGGTCAGGTGCTCAAGTTGCTTCAGATAATCCTACAAAAAAATAAAAATAAATAAATAAATCTTAAATAAGTCATAAAGATAATAATGATTTTCAGTTTTTCAGCGTTGTTTCCAATGAAGCCCACTTCTGATTTTGATTTAGCCTCCCATTAACTTGGTTATGGTTGCACATATGCTAGATTTCCATCCCTATTTTTTTTATTAGGAACACAGTTCACAAACTCACAGCTGTAAAGTGACTTTCTTCAGTTTCTCCGTGCAGTGTGGACATCTGAAGAGGAAATTCCTTGACTACAGTGAGTGGAAGGACACTGCTGACCAAGAAAGCTTCTGCTGACCACAGGCGTTGACCTGCTCCACGTCGTGGTCTGCTCGGTTTTAGCGGTAATCAAATCTGAATGTTTCTTAAAATGAAGAATAAGCCCTTACTTCCTGCTCGGTTCCACAAACTCAGCTGTCTTTTCAAATGCTCAGACCTGAGCTGATGTTGCTGATGAAGGCCAGATGTGGATTGCCAAAGCAGTCATTTTCTTTTTTTTCTGAGAAATTGAGAGTTACTACGTTGCTTTAGAAGCAGGCAGACAAATCTATGGCTTCCCATGAAATTCCATTCATGTCACTCAGATGCCTTTGATGAAGAATCATTGTTGGAGCAACTCCTAACTCCATTTTACTACAACAAACGGGGCTAAAATGGTGCTCATGTTTTCAAAACTTTGTTTTCACAGTATGTTATTATGCTCCCACTGATTTATAGTTTACAATCAGAATAGAGTAAAAAAAAGAAAAAAAAAGACAGATAGATTCTTTAGTGCCTTAAACCTACTGTAAAAATAGACAACTGTCCCTCCTCAAAAGTGCTGTGCACACAACAAATAGTTTATCCCAGTTATAGTTTATCAGTGCATGAGCAGCCTGCGTCCCATTCTATAGGAACATTTCTTGACTCTCAAATTACATTGATTTGGCAAGTTTATTTGTAGAGCACAATTCGTACACAAGGAAATTCAAAGTGCTTTACAGATGCATAAAATCACAAGAAGGCAAATATAGTCGTTCTATAAATCATACAAGCATAAAAATATTTAATAAATTAAATTAAAAATGAATTCAAAATGAAGAGTGCAGATAAAATCCTTTCAGTTGTCATCTGCACATCTAAACAGAACTGTTTTCAGCCTGGATTTAAACGTTGTCAGAGTTGAGGTCTGTCTCACATCTTCTGGAAGACTGTTTCAGATTTTTGGAGCATAAAACTGAAATGCAGCTTCACCTTGTTTAGTCCTGACTCTGGGCACCAGCAGGAGACCACTACCTGAGGTTCTCAGAGTCCAGGTTGGTTCATATGGATCTAACATGTCAGAGATGGACTTTGAAGCCATGAAGAGACTTGAACACAAGTAGAGCTGTTTTAAAGTCTATTCTCTGAAGGACAGGAAGCCAGAGACCTCAGGACTGGACTAATATGGTCGTATTTCCTGGTTCTAGTCAGGACCAGTGCAGAGACCTCAGGACTGGACTAATATGGTCGTATTTCCTGGTTCTAGTCAGGACCAGTGCAGAGACCTCAGGACTGGACTAATATGGTCGTATCTCCTGGTTCTAGTCAGGACCAGTGCAGAGACCTCAGGACTGGACTAATATGGTCGTATTTCCTGGTTCTAGTCAGGACCAGTGCAGAGACCTCAGGACTGGACTAATATGGTCGTATTTCCTGGTTCTAGTCAGGACCAGTGCAGAGACCTCAGGACTGGACTAATATGGTCGTATTTCCTGGTTCTAGTCAGGACCAGTGCAGAGACCTCAGGACTGGACTAATATGGTCGTATTTCCTGGTTCTAGTCAGGACCCGTGCAGAGACCTCAGGACTGGACTAATATGGTCGTATTTCCTGGTTCTAGTCAGGACCAGTGCAGAGACCTCAGGACTGGACTCTAGTCAGGACCAGTGCAGAGACCTCAGAACTGGACTAATATGGTCGTATTTCCTGGTTCTAGTCAGGACCAGTGCAGAGACCTCAGGACTGGACTAATATGGTCGTATTTCCTGGTTCTAGTCAGGACCAGTGCAGAGACCTCAGGACTGGACTAATATGGTCGTATTTCCTGGTTCTAGTCAGGACCAGTGCAGAGACCTCAGGACTGGACTAATATGGTCGTATTTCCTGGTTCTAGTCAGGACCAGTGCAGAGACCTCAGGACTGGACTAATATGGTCGTATTTCCTGGTTCTAGTCAGTCAGACCAGTGCAGAGACCTCAGGACTGGACTAATATGGTCGTATTTCCTGGTTCTAGTCAGGACCAGTGCAGAGACCTCAGGACTGGACTAATATGGTCGTATTTCCTGGTTTCTAGTCAGGACCAGTGCAGAGACCTCAGGAGGACTGGTCGTATTTCCTGGTTCTAGTCAGGACCAGTGCAGAGACCTCAGGACTGGACTAATATGGTCGTATTTCCTGGTTCTAGTCAGGACCAGTGCAGAGACCTCAGGACTGGACTAATATGGTCGTATTTCCTGGTTCTAGTCAGGACCAGTGCAGAGACCTCAGGACTGGACTAATATGGTCGTATTTCCTGGTTCTAGTCAGGACCAGTGCAGAGACCTCAGGACTGGACTAATATGGTCGTATTTCCTGGTTCTAGTCAGGACCAGTGCAGAGACCTCAGGACTGGACTAATATGGTCGTATCTCCTGGTTCTAGTCAGGACCAGTGCAGAGACCTCAGGACTGGACTAATATGGTCGTATCTCCTGGTTCTAGTCAGGACCAGTGCAGAGACCTCAGGACTGGACTAATATGGTCGTATCTCCTGGTTCTAGTCAGGACCAGTGCAGAGACCTCAGGACTGGACTAATATGGTCGTATCTCCTGGTTCTAGTCAGGACCAGTGCAGAGACCTCAGGACTGGACTAATATGGTCGTATCTCCTGGTTCTAGTCAGGACCAGTGCAGAGACCTCAGGACTGGACTAATATGGTCGTATTTCCTGGTTCTAGTCAGGACCAGTGCAGAGACCTCAGGACTGGACTAATATGGTCGTATTTCCTGGTTCTAGTCAGGACCAGTGCAGAGACCTCAGGACTGGACTAATATGGTCGTATTTCCTGGTTCTAGTCAGGACCAGTGCAGAGACCTCAGGACTGGACTAATATGGTCGTATCTCCTGGTTCTAGTCAGGACCAGTGCAGAGACCTCAGGACTGGACTAATATGGTCGTATCTCCTGGTTCTAGTCAGGACCAGTGCAGAGACCTCAGGACTGGACTAATATGGTCGTATCTCCTGGTTCTAGTCAGGACCAGTGCAGAGACCTCAGGACTGGACTAATATGGTCGTATTTCCTGGTTCTAGTCAGGACCAGTGCAGAGACCTCAGGACTGGACTAATATGGTCGTATCTCCTGGTTCTAGTCAGGACCAGTGCAGAGACCTCAGGACTGGACTAATATGGTCGTATCTCCTGGTTCTAGTCAGGACCAGTGCAGAGACCTCAGGACTGGACTAATATGGTCGTATCTCCTGGTTCTAGTCAGGACCAGTGCAGAGACCTCAGGACTGGACTAATATGGTCGTATTTCCTGGTTCTAGTCAGGACCAGTGCAGCAGAGTTCTGGATGTACTGCAGCTGTCTTACAGCTGGTTTAGAGCCCAGTGAGCAGGTTGTTACAGTAGTCTAACCTGGTGGAGACGAACGCATGGATTAGTCTTTCTAAATCTGGTTTAGACACTATTCCTTTGATTCTGGCAATGTTTTTTAGATGGTAAAAAGCTGCTGATGTTATAGCTTTAATGTGGCTGTTAAAGTTCAAGTCCGAATCCAATATTAACCCTAAATTTTTGACTTGATATTTATCTCAAGCTGACTTATAACACTTTCTCTTTGTTTCTGTGAGCCACAGACAATGATTCCATTTTTTAGAGTTACACAATAAAGTAATAAAGTATGCTTTAATCTATGTGACCTACAATTAACAGCATAGTTACTGGAAAAAAGGCAAATTAAACCCAATATAATCAAGAAAAAAAAGTTTTTCACAAACTATTGTCAGGGTGAGAATTCCCGACCATTTGACGCCACACTACCAAAACTAAAAAATGACCCTCCTTATGTTATGTTTTACTGTGTCCAAACACGGCACTCACAAAAGGGACGGATGCCACGTTTTAATCACTGGAAAGCAACTGCATTTCTTTTAGTCCAGGCTGTGTTTTCTCATGGTTCATATCAAGTCCAGGCCAATTCTGAGGATGTCCAGAGTCTGTGATAAACAGCACTGGAGTTTGGTCTGGCCCGAATGACTAAATAGGCTCTTGCGGATGAATTTCACAGCACATCAGCGAGAGGCCAGGTTTCAACTCCCAAAAGCCCTATAGCATCAAAGCAGGAAGAAGCTCCAATCTGACTTGCTTCTCAAGGGTATTTGGTCACTCAGATTGTCTAAAAGCCAGAAAACCCGTGGAGTCCGCAAATGACAAATTGGCTCCAATCCATCATGTAGGATAGCAAAGCGATGGAGGTACCACCAGAAAAATACTCAGGAAACAGAGGGAAACCTTTCAAAACATGGCCATGGCCACTTTTAAAAATACCTACCGTGCCATGGAAAGTTTAGGGCAATAATAGAAACCAGACTGTAATCCTAGTGTAATATGGTAAGCTGATTTTGCTTCCATATGTTCTTATTTAGATCCAGATGTGTAGAGCTGGTAGTAACATAAATGGGAACACACCGAAACCCTTATTTGAAAAAAAAATTAAAAAAAATCTGAACCATTATCAAATTTAGAGGCATGGGGAAATAACTTAAAATCCACTGACCTTGACTTAAACCCACTGGACTGGGATGAGAAACTACTCACACACACACACACACACAAGAAAGAAGCCACATGTGTGTTTTTTGAACACCTGGATTAGTTTATGCCGTCTCACGTCTAAGCTCAAATCTCCTCTGTAACCACTGGCACCGTCCAGTGTCGAACTCTTTCAGTGTCCAAGTACAATACCTTCCGCAACGCCGTTGTTTATGTCAGCTTAAAAAAAAAAGATAAGCAATTCAGATAATTAAACACCTGGAGAAATACAAACATCACCAATAACCTCCCTCCTCCCACCACCAAAAGAAAAGAAAAGTTAAAAAAAAAAAGAAATGAATAGACAGTTCTCAAAGTCAGCAAGGTGTTTTGCATCACTTAGAATGACAGAAAAAAAATAAAAAATCTCTCACTCAGCATGACACTTAAGGGGTTTCACAGTAAACACAACACATTAGCCAAATTAGTACATTTTAGTGGAAAGCACTTGGAAAGTTCCTGATCTGCAGAACCGATTGCATAAAGCTGGTGATGACATCTGCAGTCTCTGTTTGACATCTGCTGTTGCTTTTAACAGGGATGAACCCAAACAAGAAGCTGGCTACACCACTGCTTGTGGGAAATTAGTAAAGATGGAATTTCCTTTTTGAATATTAGATCATAATTAGAATATGAGTCTTCTGCAGCCACACAGGAAAACATACTTTCAGTCACTGATAAACTTTTTGTAGACGGTGAGGTGGTGAGTAAGAGTTTATCTAACGCAATCTGTTGTTGACTTTGTCCATGTCATGCATTTCTCGACCTTTAAAAGAAGATCTTGAAACCAAAGCATCCACCAAAGACTCTAGTGATCATCTTGCAGATAAATTGCACGTGTTACAGCCTGGCAAGAAGTGAGTGTGGATTGTTGGCGGCTGCAGCTGATTTTAATCGCAAGTCAAAGTAAACTTAAAATTTGTGCCGGTTATTCATGGACGTTTTCAGATATTCTTACTGGAAAAGAGAAGCCAGGCAGGTATGACGACAGGATGACAAGTCTTCCCTCTGATTCCCAGATTTCATGCCAAACTGTCTCGTCATGCATTAGGGAGATGCCTTCCTGTCCTTTTTCTTCCCCAAAGCTGACAGAATTTCCAGAGGTCTTAGTGAAATGAAATGTGTTTACACCTGTTTATGGCACCTGGTGTTTTGTGGTGGATTTGGCACCTCAGTGCCACCCCCCCACCTCTCACTTCCTTGGGTATGCCCCTAGCCTCTCTCTCACCCAGTGGAGCAAATGTGAAAAGTCTGTAAAGACAGAGAAGAGGAGGCTGGACAGTTCTGCTCTGATCTGGGTCTGATATGTCACAGTGCCTCACAAATCTAAAGATGTCAAAAATAAAGTAGCCAGGATGTGTTGTGTCAGAGTTTTTGAGTCAGTGGTCACTTTAAACACTCAAATAAATGCTTTCAAGCACAAGAAAAGTGTTTTTTTCTTTTCTAAATAGTATCTAAACGGGGATCCTTTGAGATATTTTACTTCGAACAAATAGGTCAGCCTCATTGTGTTGACTCATTTTTTTTCTTTTTTTTTTTCATCCAGTGGTTGCTGACATGTTCCATTCTGCAGACTAACATTGCTGTACATTGCATCACACCAACAATCTGGCAGTTGTCTATTTAAGAGAGGCATGAAAAAGAGTAATCATTGGTTAATAAATATTGGCAATGCATAATGTAAAATAGCAGTGGTAGCGCTACTTCGTCTTATGTAATGTTCTCTGAATGTAATAGAAGCCTTTTCGGTGGACTAGGTGGGCGGGCACTAGGACCTGCTGTCTCTGCAGCCACATAGATCCAGTGAGCCTCTGAGGGCTTCTCACTCACTTACTGAACAATTTTCAAACAAGTGCAAGACTTAGAGAGGACTGGAATAAATAGTTCTTCCCCTGTTTGGCATCTTCTGGAACTGGACCTAATCAGGGATATATTTCAGAAAGCTGCAGGACACTTGCATCAGTGAGACAAGACAGAGCTTTGTCAGAGGTACAGGACCATTTTACCTTCATCTGTTGGTGTATGTGTGCATGGATCCACTATAACTTACTCGTCTATAAAACAAACCAGGACAAACCAGTCCAGTATGTACCTAGAAAAGTTTTTTTTTTTTGTGTGTGCAATACTGACTGTAGCTTTCAAGTTGAAGACTGTGGTAAAAAAGTCACATTCAGGACATAGTTAGAATTTTTTTGTTTGTTTTATTCCTTCTTATTATTAACAATAATTACCTGCCAAGTATTATTGAAAAGTTTGATTTTAACTGCTTGGGGTTGTACATGTGACCATGCAGGGAACTTATCTTCTGCTCAATCCCCTAAGAAACTGTTGAAGCTTAGCCTCATCAGATTACAATAGCACCGATCAGACCAGCATTCATCTCCTTGGGCTATCCAATGTTCTCATGGCATTCCTGCAGAGCATGTGCATTTGCATAGTATGTTGGCTTGTAAACTAGGAGCTTGCTGCTGGGTACTCTGCTCAAATTATGTGCACCCACAGTTAGTACAAATTACTGCATTCTTGACATAAAAGCAGGTTATTAAACTCGAGAGGACTTGCTGTGCTGTTTATAAGAGAGGTACTTAGACAGAGTCCTGAACTCATTTGCTCTCTTTTCCTCTGAACTGTGTCCTGCATTGAGGAGAAATCTCTCAAATGTCTAGATGCTTCCTGGGGTTGTCTAAGTATATAGTACTTTGATGCAAGTAAGTGAGTCCGCATGCATGGTCCTGTGAACAGAGCAACTTCATTATGCACTAAACCAATCAGCAACTGGACATGAAAAATGAAATTAGAAAAAAAAAAAAAAGAAGGGCTTCTCAGCTTTCAAACAATAGAGGCAGTAGTCACTTTACAACAGCAAAGAGAGCAATGAAATCAGAGGGGGGTAGTTTGCATCTGCACTCGTGCTTTTACGACTTAATTAAGTTCTACATGACTTATGAATAACAGATCTCACAACCTCCAGTTAATGGTGGTTGATGAAAGTTGTTTTTGTGTGTGATTTTCTAAACATCCAGCTTTATTAAAGGCAGCCTCTGTCATTTGATGCTTGACTTAACTTGACTCCGTTGTCAACAAAATATGCTGTGGACTTGGCTGAAGCAAGAGATTGCAGAGTGAACCGTGCACTCACTGACTTATTGAGTTAAAGGAACTTAAAGCAACCGAGCAACAATGACAGAATCGAAGTCATCACTGCACCAACTGGTAGCAGCATCGAGCTAAACTGTGTCCAGTCTGACGGAAAAAAGGGGAAGAAGCTCCAACAGCATCTGGAGGGTCTCACACTTTCAGGTCGGTCTGGTAGGTTTGTGACAGTGATGAGATTCGGCCAGGAGCGAGAAAGTTAGAAAGTGATCACCTTCACCCAGTTTCTTCAAGTTGTGCTGAACTGTCCACTGTTTAAAAGACACATCAGTAAACTCAGACTTTTTGTGTGAATTTATTTTCAAAAGGAGTAATGTCAGGAACTGTGCGCAATAAGAAGTCATATAGCTGAACTTAGAAATGTGTTATTACCTTCATTTAATATGTATACTTGTACATATTATGTATGATATGTAGGGGATGTTTGGAGCACTCAAATAAGGGCAGCGTGGTGGTTTTATGGTTTCCACGGTTGTCTCAGAGACATCCATGTGCTTCTAGTTTGTCTGTAGAAGCGAGTGTGAGAAGGACTGGTTGTTTTTCTATATCCTGTGATGGACTGGTGGCCTGTCTGGGGTCCAGGGTTTATCCCCCACTTCTGGCCTGAAGAGAGCTCAGATCAGCCTCAGCAGATCCCTGGAATCCCAAACAAGAATGGATGGAAGATAAATGAGTAATAGTTACTTCTTTTTTTTTTTTTAAGGAAATGAGTTTGCATGGGTTTAGACAGTGAATGGACATGCAGTTCAAGGAAATGCTACATGAGTTTGCCAATCTTAAATAAGTGTGTAGTTTTGATTGCACATCAAGTATATTCAATTGGAAAGGTCCTTTTTTTTCTAAACTAGGGTTAATTATTTGGATTTTACAGTGCTAAAGTATCTATGAGCTCAGTGCTCATAGATACTTTACTGTGCAATTGGAACATGCAGTGTTTTTATTATTATTCTAACTTGCACTGGCTAGGAGACAAAAGTAAAAGCTTCCTGGCTCCTTTTAACAGATTTTGGCTTGTCTCCATTTAAATAATGAAAAAGATTCACATGTAGACAACAGAACTAGCTGCAGAAAGCCGTAACATCTGCTCGCAGAGCTAAATGTTTGGTGGGAAACATGATACCTGCCATGTCAGGTAGACATGTTTTGATCGTGGTTTGTATTTCACTACATGTTTGATTCATGGACCGCAGGTCCACCAAAGCCACATGTGTTAGCAGATAAAAATATTTCAGCGTTTTAACTGTGAGGCCTGAACACTACACCTGACGACTAAAATAATGTGTACATGATTCTGTAAAATATGTTAAACTGGCGGGACCTGATGAACTTTTTCCTGTGGGACGTTTCCAAAACTCTTCAAATTTGACCCCAAAGTAAAAGTTTCAGTCCTGAACTGTACAAATGTGGTCAAACAGATCACACACAAATGCATTTCAAAGGCTAAAGTCAAAGAATGCCCGACGAAGAATCAATCTTAAAAAGACTCCACTGAGATGACAAGCATAAACCTCACTGCCATTGCTGTCTTTCTTTCATCTCCTGGTGTGTAGCGTGAAAATGTACATCTGTGAAGCTGTGAGCACCAGCTGTAGTTTGTATGGGTGAACAATACTTTACCCATGTGAACCAACAACAGTTGGAGGATCAGACTCGCACTCTTCTGTCTGCAGATGCTGTGTGGTCCGCTTAAATGGAACCAGAGTGGAAAGGTTTCTGCAAGACAAAATGGAAAACACTGTCTACTTTGACTATCCTTTATCTATCTATCTGAAAAACCTGTTCACGCAAAGAAAGCTTCCACCAGCAGTGGACAGTGTATCTTCTTTTCTGAAACAAATAGATTCAAGGAGAGAAAGATTAACTATCTTTTGTAGAAACCGGCTGTGATAAACAAACAAATGCATTCTTAGTGACTATTATTCTCTGTGCTCAATATTGAAAAGGATAAACAGTATTTCATTATTCTGCAAAGCATTAAGAACACTATATTTGGCTTTCAAATATCACAATGCTAAATTTTCTTTATTTGTAATTCAGGGCAAATAACAAAGAAACTCAGATACACAAAATGATCCCTTTTCAATGACACAATCCTGTTTGACAACACATTGTGGAGATGGGCCAAAATAGTTAAACTGAGACCAAAGCTAACATTTCCTTTAAATCGAACACTTGGAAATGTGAAGTAGTGCTCTCCTTTTTTTTTTTTTTTTTGGAAGTGGCTGCTCCACTCTGTGTCAGATACGAGATTTTGGCATGAAGGCCTGGTAATTGTTCCTCCAAGGCTCATGAATTTCGTAGAAATTCCACATCAGGGGTTCACAGTGTGATGTAACAGAGAAAATATGCATCAAAACTGCGTTTCATTCAAGAACCATCCGAGTCAAGGTTTAAGCTGGCTTTCATAGCAAGGAAAAGGGAGGAAACTGTGTTTGTGTCCTCTGGGTGTGTAGTTGTGCAGTAGCTGTTTTGTGAATTTTATTAATTCCTTACAGAGTTTTTGTACAGGACGGCTCGGAGAGTCATTTTGCATCTGAATATAATCAGGCAAGTCAGTTCAGAAAGTCAAAACACTGTAAGGTGGAGTCTTAACAAAACTATGTGAATATGTTCCAAACTATTTACAAACCAAGACAGCTTCATAGATGTTTTGACATGTTACCATGGTTAACTGTCATATAAACAAGGCACACACAGTATTATCAATAATCCTCTTCTTCTGTCCCCAAAAGGAACTTGACTGTAATTACCAGCCATTACAGAGGCCCATGCTCCCACTCCCCTATCTGACATCAAACCTGATTATCCACCTTTCATTTATAATTGCATAAGCACCTGTCCCTCCATGAAGGCATGTTTGATCATCTTTTGCAGCCTCAGGCCAAGTTCAGTGATCCAGGTGCCCACTTAGAAACGCTGAAAGAGAAATGCAGGCTTCTGTTAAAACCTGCTGCACAACTGCAGACAGATGTCTCTAAGTATCACGAGTGACTCATCTAAATCACTCAAAAACCACATGTTCAAATACAATATTATTGCTGAATGATGAAATTATTGAACAAATATATATCAGCAGTGATATAGTGTGACAGAGTTACAGCGGCCTACGCTTGTGACTCTCTCCGGCGAAGAGCCCCTGCAGGCTGAAGTGGCTCATTATCTCGGAGTAAAAGTTACAAGGCCACACACACAGCGTGTCAACTGTGAGACACTCTCCTCATTCATCACGCCAACTTCATCTCAGCGATCCAACAAAAACCTTTACTCTTTGAAACACTGTCTACTTTGACTATCCTTTATCTATCTATCTAGTTTATGTATAGAGTTTTAAACGTAACTTACAGGAACTCATCCTAAAACTGATACTGATGGGTGTTTTTTTATTCCCTCCATCTCTCCAGCTGGAGACAAACTACACTATTTGTCAGGTTTATTCTCTCTTTCTGGCTTTTCACTTTTTCCATTTTTCTTTTCGTCCCAGACTTCAAGCGAAAGCTAATAAGAGTGAAGAGAAAAATCATTTTCATTTGAGACTGTAAAAGCAAATAAGTTAACAGCCCGAAGGAGCATGAAGCTGATGGCATATAAACTATCAAACTTGCTTGAAAAAGAAAACGTCAAACACAGTACCACGTATGTATTCCACCAGGCACACCGTCCCTGTTGTGGTGTTTCTATATTTACCCTCCTTCGACAGTAGGAGTGAACTTATTTGGAAAAGTTAGAACCATAATTCAAGGATGCAGAAAATTGCAGTGTTGAAATCAGTGGCTGGAGCAAAAGGCCTACGGAGGTGTCAGAAGAGGTTTGATCGGCCATAAAAGTGTAGACGCTGAACACACACACACACAGTGAACCCAGACTTTAAACAATGAATGACTTTGGAAAAAGTTTACGACACAAAGTCAAAGCAAAGATGGAAACACGAGCCAAAAAAGGAAGTCCCCTTTCCCCGAGGTGGCAAAACAGTCGTGACGGTTCAGACCAACTCATTCTGTTCAAAGTCTATATCTGTTTTATTTTTTTATTTTTTTTTACTGCATATGTACTCATGTGATATAATTTCCCAAAACTATCATCTGATGCAGACCCTACCTTTTTGTTTTCTGGATCCTCTTGAAAGAATTCATGTGAAAATATACATGAAGTTCATGGGATGTTGAAAAATCCAAAAACTATTCTATATTTTTCTATTGAATATCAAACTGCTGGTTTTTGATTTTGCATCTAAATTTAATCCTTTTTGCTTAGCTTCCATAAAACCCTAAAGTTGATTATCAGCCCGACAGTGTGTGTATTAAATAACTCACATGGATAATGATGAATGGTTTTTCTACCCAAATAAATGATCTTGGATCAGCAAATCTCAGTTTACTCTGTGTAGTATTGACATTGTTCTAACGTGTCCATTAATTATTTATTGGCCTATAGAAAACTGCAGTCAATACAGTGGTGTGGTGACTTACACTATTGCCTCATAACTAAAGGATTCCTGGTTTGAACCCTGACTGGTTCTTCCTGGGTGGAGTTAATCTTCTCCCAGTGCCTGTGTGGGTTTTCTCCAGGAACTTCAACTTCTGTCTGCAGAAGCTTCACTGCATGCTCCTCATTAGGCCACATTGTGAATAAGAAAACCAGTGTTCTCCTACAATATCAGAATGTAAATGTGGCAGTAACTGTTGGAGGCAGAGGAATGGAGGAACAAACATTCACGCTTTCAAATAAGCTAAATTTAATACGCTGACCTCAAATCAGAAAAGGTCAGGGTGATATGGATGGATAATGTAATTACCAAAATGACTCAGCAATTCTTAAATTTCCTTTAACTTCATTTATCTACTTTGCAGACTGTGTAACCAAAGATATTTCATGGTTTTTATCTTAACTTCACTTCATTTGTTAATACACATACATTTTTGCATTTCAGGCCCGAATCATATAAAAGTACTAAAGCTTTTACCACTTTGTAATGTCGCCACTCCTTATTTGATTCTGAAACACTTCAGAATCAGCTTTATTTTTCTCTCTCGCTATAAACAAGTTACAAGCTGTTTACAAGTTAAAAGGCCTTCTTCCACTGAAGACATCAACCGATCAAGTATTGAAATTTTGTCCTAGTTGTTCTGCAAATGCAACTTAAGGTCTGCAGCAGTATTTGGTTGTAGGTTTCACATTTTTATGCATTTTTGTTTCAAAATTCAGGACTAGAGGTCAGGACTGCCGGCAGACCCGTCCCGTCCACCTTAGCCATGTTTTTGTGATGTGTGCAGTATGTGCTTTTGCAGTGGCCTCTTGAAAAATGCATGAACACCTCTGGAAATGGTGTTGTAGGCAATATACATTTCTCTAAATTCTCGATGTATTTGCTGCATCAATGCTGCCATCAGAGACAGGTTTATGACCTTTACCAACAGGACAGAGACAAATCTAACCCCTACACACCTGGCCAACTGTCCACATGATCCAAAACACAGTGGCCATTTCTTCTGATGAAGATCTTAGTTCTGATTCATGTGACCAAAGAACCTGTTTCCACCATGTGATGGTCCATCAAAGATCCCTCAGAGACACTGACACCACCTCTGGACTCTGGGCTTCTTTTATGGACAGTTAAGATTTAAGTGACATTTCTGCAACTTACTTCTTATTGGAGTGCGAGAAAAAAAGTTTCCCAAAGTAATGCTTTGCCAGTTTGGTTATATCCACTATTAATAAATGATGGTTGATGATGGTATGAGCTCAACACTTCACTTTATGCACTGACATGAAAGAGAAATATACAAATCACTTCCAATCTTTCTTTGAAAAACTCTTTTTTTCTTTAACTTTTCAGTGATTTTCTTAAACATGTGTTGGCAGACTGGAGCCCCTCCTTTTCTTCTCAAAGACACCACCTTTCTTGGACCTGCTTTTGTACCAAATCATGATTGCAGTCACATCTTCTGTTGACATCATCTCATTATTAGCCCTAATATTGCCAATGTACCACTTTTATTTGGAATGTGCTGAGGATCTAAAACAGGAAATTGACATTAACAAGTGATTACTGCTTGGCATGTAGTCAGTAGTCGTGACTACATGTTGGTCAGTAGTCTACCTGTTTAGCAACTACTGAACTTACACAATAGAATACAGTGGAAAAGCAGCCACAAACAATTCTCTGAATGGGAACTGCAGTCATTGATTTTACAATGCATCATTCTCCCAAATGAATAAAATAGAAATGCTAAAATATGAGGCCAGATTTGCTTTGGCAGCCGTTGTGCACCCTGGGCCGACTGCCTAAGAAGAGTCTACATGTGAGAAACAACTGATGCCAAGTAATCTATAGGTCTGTGGGTATTGTAACCCTCTTTATTTCCAGATTTTAGTTTTGATCCGGGCTTTTGGAAATCCATTTTCTGAATCAGTGTTTGCTTTGCTTATTGTTTTCTTTTAAAATAACCTCCCTTCTGATTATGATCAGTTTCTGATCTCTGAGTAGTTTTCTTTGTTTTCATGATCCCCGACGTCAGTATCATTTTAGTTTCTGTGGTTTCTGTTTTGATTATTCAGGTTTGGACCACTGTTGGACTTTTCTGTACTTAATGCCTGACCGCAGCTTATTTTGTTAGCTCAGTAACTTTATTTTTGCTCCAGAACATTTGTATGGCTGCGTTAAGTGTTCTTCCTTTAAACTACTAATAACACATTCAACATTTCAATTCTGCTGACGGAAAACAAATGGGTCCCCTATTTCTGTCGGTTCAAGAACCCTGAACGTGGAAAATGCGTCTGGCACCCTGCTTTTTTTCAAGGATCTGCTTTTTATTATGACAGTAATAGACTCAACATCAACATCAGCCAAGTGTAGACACACGAGCATGCAACATCCTGGCCAAACAAATTCCACAATCGAACAGTGAAATCAAAGCAGTTGTTCTTTCCAAGAACCAAGAGCCATATCTGATCTGGAATTTGCCAATTTGTACTCCAATAATAAAATTGGCTACAATCCTGACACAAACACAAAAATCAGTGTTATCAGTAGGAGAACTGGACACCGCTCTGGTTCACACAGGCCCTTTTCAGCCTCAGCTCTTTACTACAGTTCATCTCAGGTGACCAGAGTCTGGACTCAACGTCTGTGGCATCGGATGTTTGCCACTGGATGATGAAAAAGCACATACTCTCGCTCTGACCTGATTTTTATTCAACTAAGTAGGAGCACTTGCGCTTTGGTACTTGAGTACTTATGTCTTTGCTCAGTCAGTCGTTTTTAGATCAATAGTGTCTCAAGATTGCGGTCGCTATACTTCCTTTGAACAGAGAAGCCAAACACAGTCATGAGTAAGTAATGAAACTGTCATCAATTACTTCTACATGTAGCTCTGCCATTTGTCACTGTCAGACTGTTGTTTATGTTGTTGTTGTCTTTGGATTTGGGAAATGTGATGGATGCTGCTTTGGGGCTTAATGACGGCTTTGATGTGACAAAGTTCAACAGATTCTGTTGTTTGTGTGCGCAGATGTGAAACCTGCTCTATAATCAGTGTGGTCGACAGACGTCATGATCTCTAGTGAGAGCCCCTCGGCTTGTTAATGCTAAGTCACAAAGTTACTGCAGTTATATTGTGGGCCTATTTTTATTACATACAAACAGTAGTCTGCTGTTGTCATCCAAATGTCCCAATCAGACTATTCTGAGTGTAAAGATCCCTTAATGCGTTGGGTGAAAAGAGAGTATCCAGTCTTTAGCGCTTGCACATTGACACAAGCTGCCTGATGTGCTCGTCAGGCAGCTTGACTCAGTTTGGTTGCCAGTTCAGATTGGACGGGGACTTTGGGTCTTGCTGCCAGGAGATTTCCACACATCTGCCTTAAATCACAGCTGAATGCCAGCGGACATCATGCAGTGTATGAAATGGTTTCCTGCATAGCTGCTGGATAAAAGAAAAACTGAAAATTGCCTCTGCAAGATGCAGAGACATTTTCTAGCATAGCATTTAGCAGAAATCGGTAATTCTGGGCTTCGGTTGTGTGCCATTATCCTTCTTAACATGCTTCCTTTGACTAGATGCCAATTTGGAAAAAAAATGAAACAAACGTATGGACAGGCCACAGCGGGTTGGCAACGGTGGAAAATTTCGACTCCAACGTCGTTTTGAATGTTAGCTGAGTATCTTAATGTTCACTGAGCATCTATTCATTTCACATAAAGCTAAAAGAAAAACTGATCAAAACATGCACAATCTTTACAGATTGTATCCATAGAGGCATTAAAAAGGTTTTTTTTTTTTAAGCTGTTATTGTTTCCATTATGGGCATTTCTCTTTACTCATTTTGACTAATTAAAAGAAACTATGAGCTGACTCCAAGTCTGAAGCTCTGGTGTAAAGAAATATTTCTTCAAAATGTTGTGGAGCAGGTTGTTTAAGAGGAGAAAGCAGACCTCAGCTGACATCATCTGACATCATCTGACCTCCCTGAACGAAAGCTTCGCTCTGTTGTGGAGTTCAGTAATGCAGTTTTCTCCTGAACGAGCTTTCCAGTTTTCCCCATTCAAATGAGATTTCAATGAGCTGTGACATGCACGTGTCAGTGATGGACAGACTTCTCAGACTATTAAAACAAATTGGCAGCAGCCTGTCTTGAACTCATTGCTGTGGCGGAGGGGAGGCTGGGTTCATCGTCGAAGGGACTCCAATTTAAATACGCTGTGGGCGGCCTGACACTAGATCTGTGTTTTCAGAGAACAATCGATTCTCCAAAGACAACAGAGGGGGAGTTTTTTTTTTTTTTCATGGGCTGGACAATCACCAAAAGTTTTTTCTTTTTTTAATCAATTCTTTTCGCCGTAAGACAATTATTTAGAAATTTATGGTAAGTCGGTGGCACTGATGAACTCTTTTTCGTGCCTTTTCTTTGCCTCCTAATATAATTTCTACCTGTGCAGCCAAGCTACTATTTAGGACATGTAGCAGTCTGTACCAGACTGCTACAGGAAGTAGTATAATGTACAGTCGTCCTGGCAACAAAATTATGCCCTGTTTACCTCTGAGTGATGGCACAAGTTAAGAGATGTTTGTTGCTGCATCTTTCTGCCTCTTCATGTGTATCCAGAAAAACACAACAACAGAGCTGCAGACACTCTTAATTAAGGGACTGCTCTCCATCACTTTAGGATGTGAATGTTGCAGAAACAGAAAAAAATATATATCAAGATGATTAAGATTTAAGAATTTCTTTAGAACAGACAGCTATAATGTCATCAATTATTTCTTTCCCTTACAACACAAAACCATTGTGCAAAGTTTAATTATCAATAATACTGAAAAAGGACCAAACAGTATCCAAATCAACTGTTTTCTAAACAATGTAGCTTGTACATCATTTAAAATGAGAAGACTGGATACAAACAGGAGACATTTGAACCTGTGGTGAAGAAGAGGGCTGTTATAAGAAATCTTCTCTACCTCATAACCAGAGGTTTGCACAACACATCATCTCTGTGTGACAGATAATCCTCAGGACTCACTACTTTAATACACCACATGACCTGCACGCTAAATGCACTCTTCCCCGATGTTATATTTGGTTACTATCTCCATCTAATGTATGTGAAGCTTAGTATGGACATGCATTAGTTTTAGTTCTAGTTTTTTCTATTCATCCATCCATCCATCCATCCAAATTCTGCTTTTCCAGAAATTTCAAGACTTTTCCGTGGGGCTTACAAACCACATTTGATCACTAAGCATAAATAACTAGGTTTATTATGCTCCAAAATCTGTTAAATTCACCCGTTAAGATGGAGAGTTAATTGTGAATATCTATGCTTTTATGTTACTAAATAAATGCCAAAGCAGTTTGATGTCAAGTAAGTTGTAGTAACACAAATCAATAAACACAAAGAGTCAGACAAATTCAACGCATAGCTTTTTCTTCTGTCTGCAATGCTATAGCAGACGACAAGGGTCATTTTTGGTAGAACAAGAAATAAACTAACTGGTGTTGCCTGTACTCTGATTATTTTCTCTTTACATTATGAATTACTGTGTTTCAGGACTCCTTATTTGGGAATATAAACAGCACAGTAGTGACATTAGTTTCTTAGTGAAAAATGAAATTAAAACATCTCAAACAGTTGAGAAAATAAACCTGTCTATACTATCTCATATCTGCAAAGTCTGTTACATGTTGTTTGTGGAAGAACTCAAGGATTTTGTTTTAACAGCCACATACAGTCAGCCTCCTGTTCAACCAAACTTTTTTACAGGAGTGTGACTTTAAATACGAGGTAATAACATAAACGTGGAACCGATGTAACACTGGATTCTTTGGAAGGGTAAATGGAGCACATGTGAGGAAAATCGTTTGTTTTTGTTTTGTTCATGAGCTGTAAAAGTCAGTTAGCCAATGTTAGCCTGCCAGCTAGTATGTGTTAGCATGAAATAAACTCAAACAAGTCCCTGTAGGGTTGGATAGGATGGGCGGTATGCAGCACGAGACACAAGTCTTTTGTGGTTTTTGGATTATTGGTTATTAGTGGTCTCAAAGGCTGGCTAAAATGCTGACTGAGATGTGCTGAGTTGACTTGTTGAAAATTCTCCAAATTAACAGACTGGAAATTGTGTATATTTCATGGTACTATTTAGGCAAATGGTTGATTCTATTGTATCATAACAAGGGAAGCAGTTTTTTGCACAAGAAAAAGAACTGAAGGAAAGAAAGACAGTAGGGCAAAATTACCTCATAGGCAACTAATTTTTATCATCATGGAAAAGCAGTAATATTAAAGCATTTCACACAATAGATGCTCAGGTTCCACAGTGGCTTCTCTTTGAACATTTGTGTTCGAAGGTTTAAATTCAGCACAAGGACAGCTTCAACCTGGTGAGCAGTTTTGCACGAATGACCACAGCAGCATAATGAGCAGGATGTCATTCAAAGCCCATTGGTGGCTTTCAGATAAAGTCACCTGCACCTCCCCTCCTCTTTGAATAAGAGCCAACCCAGGTGGATCAGATTACTACAGGGACCCTGTGACTTTTACCATATGAATGAAGGCTCTGCAATTTTTTTTCTTTTTCAGAAGGAAGCCGATTGTCCCTGAACTGCAGACCGGATTGTGTGCCAACTCAGGCTACTTGTCAGTCAACCCAGACAGGGTTCATTAAACTGACTCCATTAGAGCTAATGAGTTGTAGGTTGGTCATTATGGGTGCCCTCTCTCCTCAGGAGTCACAGACTACATAACCGATTGGCTCGCTGAATTAGTTTCCCACTGCACAGGCGGAAAACTGTTTTATTATTGTATACGTGGCATCCTGAAAACAGTATATATTCACAACATGGGACCATTAAAAATAACAGAGCAGCCAATGTAAATGAAACGTGACCACATAAACAAACCATTTCAGAAAACAACAATAAGGCAAATGCTAATATCGTAAATGACAAACAAAGCAAGTGTTAGCACATTCCTCAAACTTTGCACACAGAGTCACATATTAGTAAATGGAACCCATATTTAACTTTTGTCCTAATTAAATTCAACATATGCATACTGGTGGATTGCCCATATAATGCAACATACTGTTGCATGTGGCTCAACTGTATTTCCTGTTATACTAAAGTTGTTGATGATTTCAAGGTTGGCATTATACAGATGGTGCTTTTATGCAACAATGCATATATATATATATATATATATATATATATATATATATATATATATATATATATAGCCCTTCTTTTACACAACCCCATGTCTCAGGTCTTCAAGAATTCTTTCAACACTATGGATTTGTTTTCATTCAAACATATGTCTTACCAATATAGACACAGCCATGCAGACGGACATGTTTCTTCTTGAGTTTCATTCTTTAATAATGTCCAATAAATTTAATTAGACACAGTTGGATTCCGTGACAAAGTGTAGCGTCATCACAAGGAGCACCATCAGAAGTAGGATGTATGAGAACAGAGCTGTGTGTCATGACACAGTTAACCCTCATTCTACCGACATATTTCGCATACATGGATTACCGACTGGGGTCCGTGCGGACCCAAGAATAAATACTGTAATAAACAACCATCAAAGAAAAATTACAACTTTTTCTTCTCAGATATTATTACTGATGTATTAAATGTCATCTGAGGAAAAAACAACAACAGATTGTTATTATTTTAAGAGAGTTATAGTTAATTTGCTTATTTTTATAAAAACGAAATATACTTTTCTTTAACCCAAAATGTCAACAGTGGAATTTTATGATCTCCTTTACAGCAATTAAGATCCTATCCTAGCTAAGCACAAATCCATTGAAATTTTTCAAATCATTAAAGAATGAGGCTACAGCGCAGCTTTTCCCTCTCTATTACCATCTCTATGGTAGTCATGTTAGACTTGATTCTGATATAATTTAGTGTTCAGTAATTTCAAGTAAACATTTTTTGTGTTGTATTTATATGGTGAAACCAACCAAGGTCATTTTGAACCCAATATACGGTCATGGAAAAAATTATAGACCACCATTTTTTCTTCACTTTCTTGTTCATTTTAATACCTGGTACCACTAAACGTCATCATGTGACTAAAACAGACAGAAAAGAAAACACTGAATGCATAAAAGCAGTGTTTTTGGCAGTACAACGCCATAGCTATTGATGTAAAAACTTAAGTGATTTAGGTTATAATCAAGAAAACCATGGAAAATGGTAAGATATCAGCTCTTAAATAAAACTCTTAATGCAATCTTTGTGGTTATCGTATGTTTGTCCAAACAAATGTACCTTTAGTTGTACCAGGCATTAAAATGAACGATAAACTGAGAAAAACAAGGGTGGTCTAATAATTTTTTCCATGATGTATAAAAACTTAAATAAACCCACAATCATTTAAATGTCCTTACATTTTAATTTTATTTGAATTTTAATACAAAAGTCGATATTCAAACAAGGTTGAATAAATCCAATTCAAAGTGAGATTTTTCAATTTGTTTATAATGTAAAAGGAATGCACATTATGTCAAATGCAGTTGCCATCTCCAAGAACTATGAAGTGGACATTACGTCAAATGCAGGAAAAAGTGCTGATTGTTATCCCCAAGACTTAAAACTGGTGGCAGCACTGTTGTTTGAACTCTGGACTATAGACAGTTATGCACACAATTTGTCTCCTGCTATGGTCAGGACATACTGGCATGTGGCAGAAGGAGCAAGTACTTGCTACTTTTCTATCTGTGCTTCGGGAGCAAAGGCAACACCTTTTTTTGCAAGTTGGTTTTTCATCCAAGTGTTGGACATCAGCAGGTGGAGTTTTCCCTACTCCCATGATGGTCATTGCTGCACGGATTGGGGCTTGCAGTGTGGCAATCAAATGCACTACAAACTATTTTACAGTCTTATCTTGTAAAATAGAACTTAAACATTCCATTTCATAGTCATATACATTTTTAGGATGGAATTATGTATTTTATTCCTGACTTTGAAAGTCGTCTTACCTTAGGAGGAGCAGTATTTTGTGTTTTGACAGAGCACATGACTGAATCTGTCTCTGCTGCATTTGTCTATCTCCCTCAAAATGACTGACAGAGTGCCCCCCCCCCCCCTGAGACTGTGTGATCTTTAAATTAGGACCCATGGCAAACATTGACTCAATAAATGGTTCCATCTATTAAAAATACATAGGCGGAATTAGAGATTTTGACTGGGGTCCTCTTGGACCCCAATGCATTGGAATTTTTAAAAAGCACAAATAAAGACAGAAACAGAAAAAATCATATGACATCATTAGAACAAATTGATTGACAAAGTCATGAAAATTGGAATTATAGAATAAAGCACCTCTAAGATATGACAAAAAGTACACCTCTGGGGTCCGAGAGGACCCCAGTCGGCGGTATGAGGGTTAAGGGAATTAAACCTGATTTATACTCGAATGTCAGGTCGTCTGCATAACCTGATGCCCCCCCCACCCTACGCAGACACTCCGGTGCACCTCCCCAAAATTGTAGGTGACCGCAGACAGTGCCACAGAGAGTGTCGCAGAGAGGAGAGAGAGGAGACCTCTGATTGGTCAATTCTACATCCGCGTAGAAAAGAGCGCGTCATCAAAAAAATGAGGAAGTACCCACATCTGTACGATTCTGGTTCTCCACACTACAAAGACAGCACATATTCTAGTAATTCATGGAGGGAGATAGTGATGAATGTGGGTCTGGATACGGCCGAGATGGTGAGGAAGTGGAAAAACGCAAGAGATAAGTTGAGTAAGTTTAGCTAGTTCGTGATTGTCCCTCTTGCATTGTGGTGTGGAATAACATACCGCAGACCGCGCTAGTATAAATCAAAAGTGACGGCGGCATCTCTGCATCAAGCTGACGGCGACACATTGAGAGAGTATACATGGCCCTTTATAGTGTCATTTTTTTTTTTTTTTTAAAAAGCAGGGAGCCTGTTTCTTAAAGAGCCAGTGCTCCATTCTGACGGTCACCCATTTAAATGCCACGCCGTCCACAGACCACCTTTGTTGAATTACTGAAGACTTCCTGTGCTGCTGTAGATTCTGCACAGGAGCGCACCACACTCATTTAGATTAACAGCCCGTACACTTCTGTTTACATGTAGCTTGCATTCCTTTCATTTTACAAGTGTGCCATACGCACTTATGTCCTTGGCAGTGCTTTGAAACGATCAATTGCAAACCTACATTGAATTTTTAAAAAAAAAAACTGTTCAGTCTTGCGACACATTGTTTTCATGGATCATTTTGTTCTCTTTCATCTGATTCACTGAGAACAATGTGTTGGTTGGAAAAAGTCGGACGTAGCGACATCGGAAAGTCAAAATGCCAAGACAAACTTTCTGGTGAATATATCTTATCACAGTTCAAAATTAATCATGGCAGTGTAACGGTTGGAAATTAAATTTGATACAGTCATAGATGAAACATGTAAAAACAGCAGTGTCCCAATTCAAGAATATTCCACGGTGAGCTCATACTTTAAGGGTCTTTTTGAGCGTATGCAGCCTCAAATAATAAATTCCAAATTCCATACCGACCTGGTTTATACTTGCACTTTAATTGTCTTTAAGGTGTAGTTGCTTTCCTATAGATTTCTCTTTTAGGACAAATGAGTGTTTAAGCCTCGACCTGTCAAAGCTTGAGTCTTCAAGAACACTGACAAAATGTATTGGTTCTTTTCCTGCAGGTAATCTACATCATGCAGGTCTGTTTATTTCGGTAAGCTCAGTATGTGACAGTGCAGTGAGCGGGAAAAAACTCCCAAAGAATGTGTTTACAGTGGTTTTATGAGGTGACTGGACACCTTCTCTGCTTGTCTCTCGTCAGGGCTGAAGAGCAAAGACGGAGGAGGGCAGAGGTGTGCTGCATGGAGGCCACAGCCAGGCCTGATGGCAGGAGGCGCCCACAACACACCGAGCTCTAGCTGCGTCCTCCAGGAGCCTCAGAAGTGATAAGTTCATGTGCAGACACTAACAAAGGTATTAAAGAAAAACATGGTTTTGTGTATAATCTCCATGCTTCTGTTGACACGCAGCATTTCTTCACTTCATTTTGGTTTTTGAACTTTTACTACTGCATGTCTCACCATGGCAATTCAAATGGGTGAAGGTCTGGAATACTCCAAAACCAACATTTTGTTTTTGTTTGTTTTATTTTATTTTATTTTTTTCCCCTCAACCATCTGATGTAGACTCCTGGCATATTTTATAACGTTTTCCTGTTGCATGACCCTATTTCAACCAAGCATTAGATGTCAGACTGATGGTGTCATACTTGCCTTTAGAATATTTTGTATACAGAGGAGTTTATGGTTGATTCAATAACAGTTTATGTGGCTGAGTCCTGTGGTGGCAAAACAGCCTCAAATTATCATCCCTCAACTGCCATGCTTGACAGTGGAGGTCCTTTTGCTGAAATGCTGTGTTTGGTATTCACCAAACATGGTACTGGGTATCGAGGCCAGACAACTCCACTTTGGAGACATTGTTCCAGAAGTCGTTTGTTTGGATGCATATTTGTCAACTTCAGTTGCGCTTCAATGTCTTTATAGAAAGAAGGGCCTTTCTCCTGACAACCCTTCCAAACAATATGTACTTGTTCAGTCTTCTTTGAAAAGTGCTGTCATAAGCTTTAATATTTAACATGCTCAGTGAGGCCTGTAGGGTCTGAGATCCACCTCTTAGGGGAGTATGGCGCGGTCTGGCCTTGGGGTAAATTTGCTGGGGTGTCCGCTCCTGGGAGCAATGGCAATTGTCTTGCGTGCTTTCCACTGGTGAATAATCTTCCTGTTCTTCAAAACATTTATGTTCTAAAAGAACCTTTACTGTCGTGCTTCTATCTTTCCCTCTTGGCATTGTGTTAACACACACCTGACTGCTCCACACCAGCATACTACCTAAATGTTTTATGAGTAGTAGTTCTATAAATACTTACCCTCCTACCCTTAAGCAGTAAAGGGGGTACTTAGTGTTGCCCACATTTGTTTTTTTCTTTTAAAAAAAGATTAAAAGATAGGGTGCTAACTTTTGATTAACTGTAGGTCAATGCAAAGATAGCCAATTTGTCAAATTTTCTCGGACTGAAACATAATTTTGGTACCTGTGAAACAAAATAAAAACATTTTAATCTTATGGTCAAATGTTGCATTATAGACATGATTTGAAAATAGTCATGATTTAATTAAAAGGAAAAAAGAATAACAATCTGGGCCTTAAATGTTAAACTGTATTTAACACAGCACAACAGGAAACTTGGGCATGTTAACACCTGCGATGACTCTGCCAGTGGACTCTGTCAAGTAGGTTTATTATACACTTTGTTTGCCTCGGGTCCCGGGGGAGTGTTGTGGATTAAAAGTGTTGGCACAGCTTACCAAAAGGAAAAATCAGCGCCTGTACAATGGTACATAATGTGAGCTATGATGATGCTTGTGAGGTCTGTCCAATTCAGACTAGTGCCTCTGCCCACGCCTCAGTCCTCAGCTTTGTTTTCCATTGTGTGGTGCCTGTCAAGACTTATGACAGCTTCAATTTTAAAATGATCGGTATAATTATAAACACGCGAGGAGAAAGGTTCTTTTTTATTAGATTTATATGACTGAAGGACACACAGGAAGGTTTCTTCACAGTAAGAAAAAAAAATATTCATCTAGTAGAAAAAGAGCTGAAGGACAGTTACTTTAGCCGCACAGATAAAAAATAAAATAGAGCAAAAACAAAAACTGATGTGTTTTTAAAATCTTGGCTGTAAACTGTAAAGTTTAAAATGAGGTGTTTTGCTTATTATTGATATGCTTTTAGTGACCAGATATTAATAATTACAATCATTTCTCTCAATTATGGTAATATTTATATAATTTTTAAATAAAAAAAGATTTAATAAGCTCATGGAGACATTTTATAATCAAAGTGGAGTTTAAAAGCTTTTACAGGAGCTCAAACACGTAAGACGAAAAGATGATCTTATCAAAACCTCGCTGTTTTCCCTTGGAACAGAAAAAGTTTATGCTTTTTCTTGCAAATTCATAAAGAATTTATATTTAAATGGAGCACTACTGTATTTTTATTTTTATATTTGTCCAATCAGTCCTCCAACACTGATGTGGCTATGCTGCCTAGATTCTTCCTTCCCATCAGTACATGATCCACAGGAACGTTTCCTGCAGTAAAACATCTTGGCAGCAAGTAATAAAACTCAGATACTTAAACCCCTTTTCAGTTATTTTTAAAGAAGCAGCAGAAAGATGGAAGCCATTTGTTGTCATAGTTCCCAAATGTTACAAAAAATCCACATGACACTGAAAGGATCATGGTCAAGAGAACTGGTCTGAAATATGAGCGTGTAGTTTCAGGTGTCAGTGCATGTGGCTCAGCACACAAAGAAATGGTTTTGGTTAAGTTTAGGGATTACACTTAAGGATAATGGAAAAATCAGTTGCTGGTGTTCATAGAAAAGGTGAAACAAAGTGATGTGAGGACAGCTGGAGAAGTCATGGCCAACTAATCCAAGCTAAGTGTCCATCCCACTGGTCCATTTTAGCACCAGCCTCATGGTTCCGCAACTCTCATGACTCTGCTTTCAGTCATTATTTCCATGACCACTAGAGGAGTCTGTCAGAACCAGAATGCAAGTGTGGTTGTAATAAGATGCAGGCACACATGACCAGTGGAAAGTTCTTTGTTATAGGTTTGCTTTTGCATGGTACAGTGATCGCAGTGTGATTGCAGTCAGAGGATTATACATTCATCAGTCACTTTATTAGGAACACCTGTCCAAGCTGCTCGTTAATGCAAATTTCTAATCAGCCAATCACATGGCAGCAGCTCAATGCTTTTGGGCATGTAGACAACGTCAAGATGATCTGCTGCAGTTCAAACCAGCATTAGAATGAGGAAGAAAGGTGATTTAAGTGACTTTGAACGTGTCATGGTTGTTGGTGCCAGACGGGCTGGTCTGATCTACTGGGATTTTCACCACAACCATCTCTAGGGTTTAGAGAATGATCTGGAAAAGAGGAAATATCCAGTGAGCTGCAGTTCAGTGGGAACAAATGTCTTGTTGATGCCAGAGGTCAGAGGAGAACGACCAGACTGGTTGGAGCTGATAGAAAGACAACTGTAACTCAAATAACCACTCGTTACAACCGAGGTCTGCAGAAGAGCATCTCTGAATGCACAACATGTCAAACCTTGAGGAGGATGGACTACAGCAGCAGAAGACCACACCAGTGTCACTGCTGTCAGCTAAGAACAGGAAACTGAGGCTACAATTCACACAGACTCACCAGAACTGGACCATAGAAGATTAGAAAAACGTTGTCTGGTCTGATGAGTCTGGATTTCTGCTGCAACATCCAGATGGTCAGAATTTGGAGTCAACAACATGAAAGCATGGATCCATCCTGCCTGGTATCAATGGTTCAGGCTGGTGGTGGTGTAATGGTGTGAGGGATATTTTCCTGGCACACTTTGGGTCCATTAGTACCAACTGAGCATCGTGTCAACACCACAGCCTACCTGAGTATTGTTGCTGACCATCTCCATCCCTTTATGACCACAGTGGACCATCTTCTGATGGATACTTCCAGCAGGATAATGTACCATGTCATAAAGCCTGAATCATCTCAGACTGGTTTCTAGAAGATGACAATGAGTTCACTGGACTCAAATGTCCTCCACAGTCACCAGATCTCAGTCCAGTAGAGCAGCTCTGGGATGTGGTGGAACGAGAGATTCTCATCATGGATGAGCAGCCGACAAATCTGCAGCAACTGGTGATGCTGTCAGATCAATATGGACCAAACTCTCTGAGGAATGTTTCCAGTAGCTTGTTGAATCTATGACATGAAGGATTAAGGTAGTTCTGAAGGGAAAAGGGTATTAGCAAGGTGAACCTAATAAAGTGGCCGGTGAGTGTATTTATCTGTGAGTTTTCCAAAGCTAATATTTTCTATAATATCTTATAATATCTCTATAAAATCATGGAAATGACAGTGCTTCTACCTTTAAACCAATGCTGAATACTTGAGAAAGCCAATAAAGCCACAAAAGAGAGAATAACTGAGTATGTGTTGCATGGCTTGAGTTTGCTGCTGTGTCCGTTGGGACAATAAATAAAGTCCACATGGAGTCATCCTACACAACCCCAGAGAATATGATAAGACAGTCAGGGGCTGTAAGTGAGTTCCCTGTGTTCTCCGTGGATGTAATTATGCGAATAATTTCACTGTTATGGTTAATTTAGATATCAAACATTGAGCCGCTTCCTGTTTACATGTATAAATTCGTTCAGGGACGTTGTTGCCCTCCGAGCTTCTGCAGCAGTGTTTCATTTCAGTATCCTTCCTGCTTAATTAGAATTTATAGAGTCAGCCCTTAACCACATCAGACACTGAGTTTTACATTCTGCTGAACGCTATTAACACTGGGCCCTTAACTCCTTGTGCCAAAGGAGGGTATTTTTTCCTCCAAACTGAGTCGCTTGGGATGCAAGCAACTTGACAATTAGATTTACTAAACAATTCAGCTAGAAAATTGTGAAGTGTGAAACTTCTTTGTACATCAGATCTTAAAAGGAACTGACTGGGTGCAGATGTGCAGAGCAGAGCACACAGCTCTCACATACCATGATGAAAGCGCTGAGGTGTCTGCATACTATGAAAGTACCTGGGATCATGTTGTGAAACATCCACTTCTTTAGAAAAAAAAAAGTGGGGGATTGGATGAAGGTTTCCAGAAACACTGGGCTCACACAGGAGAAGTTTTAGCAGGTATAAAAACCTGGAGAATAAATCACAGCAAAGCATTTAAATCCCAGAGTGTCTGTGAGTTGATTGCTTTATTTGATCTCTCACTGTATCATAAATTGTTTCATTCATATTTTGCAGACTTTGGCAACATTTTTGCAGAGTATTTTGACATTTTTTTCAAAGAGTCTTGAAAGGGTGAGAAGGCTTGCATTCTTCTTCTGGTTGGAAAGAGAGACTGCTTTTCGCCCTTTTGTTGACACTGACACGCATTTAATTGCAATGAGTCAATTCCAAGCTGGCAGAAATGCAAAATGCTCTGCTTGCAGAAGCAAGACTCTTGAACAGAACTTGTTGCAGAACCAGAGATAATTCGGTGGAGAGGGGTCGATAGTGTTATGCCGGGTTCTGCAGGCAAACCAACGTATCATTGTAAGATCACGTAGCAATCAGCACACAAATGGGAAAAGCAAGCTAAAAATAGAAGAACATCCAGCATCTCCCTCAGCTGAATAGCAAAAAGAGAGACGCATAACTAGAAATGAATGCTGAACCTGCTTCATGTCTGCCTGTGGAGATATGGAAACTGATACCTAACTACTTCCAGACTGATATGTAGCAACATTTGGCCCTCTTAAACCATAGCTTATGTCTTTCCATCTTGGCATTGTGTTAGCAGACTCCTAAATTCCAGACCAGCAACTGCAAAAATGGCTGCTTTTATGGGTTTGCACACTTGCAGATGATCAGTTTATCAAGGGCTGGATGATTAGCAGCACCTCAGTGTAACTTAGTCTCTAGAGGGGGGCTTGGTATTTTCCAAATTATTTTTCTCTTTGGCCTATTTTGCTGAATAAGTAATTGTGCTATGTTATTACATGCAAAAAAAAAAAAAAAGAGGGAGTGCTAACTTTTACACATGACTATCGTGGATGTAGATGTGCTGTTTATCTGCTGTAACAGCAGTTCCTCTGTTCTCGCTCACAATCTCAGGTTGTGTGCCCATGTGGTCGTCCAAGCTGGTCCTGTTCCTCCTCATCAGCGCCCAGGCCGTGGTCGCCATCAGAGGGGACTCGTGCAGCGCCAAAACAGCACAGCAGACCAACCCCGGCTCCATCCCCATCGTGGACCCCAAGCTCTTCACCAAGCGCCACTACCTCTCCCCCAGGGTGCTCTTCAGCTCCCAGCCCCCTGATGCAGAGCCATCAGAAGTCACAGGGTGCCAGCAGGAGGACCCGCAGGCGAGCAGGGCAGCCCCAACACCGAGGGGTGTACTCGGTGTGTGAGAGCATTAGTGTCTGGGTGGGCAACAAGACCAAAGCCACAGACATCTCAGGCAACGAAGTGACAGTTCTGCCAGATGTGAACATCAACAATGTCAACAAGAAGCAGTACTTCTTTGAGACGACGTGCAACAGTGCCCCGGCGGGCAGCTCGGGCTGTTTAGGAATCGATGCGAGACACTGGAACTCCTACTGTACCAACTCACACACTTTTGTTCGAGCGCTCACTTCATTCAAGAACCTGGTGGCGTGGAGGCTCATACGCATCAACGTGGCGTGTGTGTGTGTGCTCAGCCGCAAGTCATGGCGGCAGTGAAGACTCTTACTACACAACAACACACACACACACACAGGCTCACACTCGGTAGTACCGTTTATATGCAGACACGTGAACAAGCAGACAGTTGTGTCTTTCTCTACATACATAAGTTGCCACTAAAGACCTCACCCTCTGCACAAGGTAAATTATTGATGTATGTCAAAGTATGAGGACTGCATTTGTACACGCCAGACCTGGGTCAAAGAATATCTGCATGTGGTTTGCAGTTTACGTATTTTACCTGTTTGAAGTAAGAGGCTGTAACTGTGTGGTTTACAACAGCATCAGCTTGTGGATATTTAAAATTGCAAGCACTACCCTGATTGTTTAGGGTATTATACTGAAGTATTATATTGAAAGTTAAAATGTTCCTCTGTGTAAGGAATTAGAGACATTTATCAAGATATCAATGTTTGATTCTCACATTTACTGAGACTTTTATTTCTTTGAAGCTAGTATGAACCTAAGATATTTCATAGTTTTTTTTATCATGAACTTCATTTCATATGCTAATATATATTCTTTATTTTTTATTTAATTTCAGGCTGCAACACATTCTAAAAAGGTGGTAAAGCTTTTACCATTTAATGATGTTGCCATTCCATCTCACAACACTAAAGAGGCATTGTGGCACTCAGAACTGAGAGTTTTAAATTTAGAAAACACGTCTTAAGTTGTGCAGCAGTCTGGGATCAGCATTGGATTTTATTTTTTATTTTTTTTGCCAAATTCTTTATCCTTCCACAGTTGGAGGTCAGGTCAGGATTGCAAACAGGACCACCCACTACCTGTACCTGCTTCTTCCTCTGCCTCAGTGTGCAGAACTTGTGTTTATAGCGTCATGCTGAAATGTTCTGGGATGTCCCTGAGAAAAGATGGGGTCTTGAAAGCAGCATAGTTGCTCTAAAATCTCAGTGTTCTCTTCTGCATTAATACTGTCATCATAGAAGCGTAAATGACCTGCACCAAGGGTAAAGATAGAACTCCATACCGTCACAAAGCCTTGCTTTATGACCCGGTTTGACTTTAGTCTGAAGCACAACAGTGCCCATTTCTTCGAAAAAAGAAATCCAAATCTGGAATACTGGTTTGTCTGACCACAGCACTTGTTTCCACTGTGATGGTCCATCCCAGATGCCTCTGAATCAAGAGACATCAACACCACCTCTGGACAAGGTTAACATAAGGCTTCCTTTTTACATATTAAAGTTTTAAGTGGAGTTGGTGACTGTAGCTCTGTATTGTAGTGCAAAGTTTTTCCCAAAGTAATCCCTTTGACCACAGATGGTAAACAAGGATGGTTCTTAATGAAGTGCTGTCCGAGGGACTGGAGACTGCATGTGTCCATCTGAGGCTTACACTCTTTCCTTTTACACAGCAAAATTCTTCCAGATTCCCTTAATTATATATTGATATTTTGCACAATAGAAGGATAAAAATGGAAATTTGTTCCAGTCGTCCTTTGGGGAGCATTGTTTTTAAACATTACACTTATTCTGTCATTTTTATGTCTCACATTCATTGACATCGTGGACACCCTCTGTCCACCTGCTTCTGTGAGACTTTCAGGGATCCTGCTTTTTCATAACCTGAGGTCACTTTCACCTCCTTACACGCACTAAATATCACCCATCCCAGCTTTTTTTTTTTTTTTTAATGTGTTTCAGGCCTGAAAACACAAATGCATATATAAACTACATATATATATATATATATATATATGTATATAGGTTTAGGGTAGCGGGTGGTCTGAAACTGTCCCGAAACCGTGACACAAAAACCGCGGACCGTACCGTGAGCCACCTGTACCGTTGCACCCCTAATATATATATAATATTCATATTTAATTAATTATTGTGGATTTATACTGTGTACAAAAAAATAAAAGTCAGAGTAAGTGGAAGAGTTAGTGCTTTTTTCATATGTAAGACTGAAGGAGCTTTTATCTGTCAGTTTAACAAATATGGCCAATGTTCAGCTAAAGTGCCGCAAAACAGCAATTTAACAGCTATATGACGATCAGCTCCAGACAACCGCAGGTAATTTAGACAAAGAAAATGTTAATTGGGGTAACTGGTTCTGGCTGATTAACTGACTCCCCAGGAAAGTGTTCAGAGACACCACTGAACATACAGTATTTATTTACATATACTGTATTTACAGTATTTTCGATCATTCTTAGCCCAGGTCCATTTTTGAATATCACAAACGTGTTTGTATAATTCTGTTTTATGCATCCTGATAGATGTAATTTCTAATGTAGTACATTGAATTTAAAAACAAGCACCTTATAATTGGCCTTAAGCCTGCAGACGCTGCACTTGTGCAGCTGTAGGAGTTTTAAACATGTCTGGATTTAATTGATATCCAAAGTTTGTTTTATAGCCAATAACCTTTAAAATACATTTAAATGCAATTACACTATTTACGTTTCCAGGATTTAACAACACACTGTGAGCTGATTTGAGATAATCTGCTCTAAATTATATAGAGAATTTTCCACTGTCTCCACAGCAGGTTTAATTTGGAGGTATTTAGTTGATGTTTTCTGGACACAGAAACAGGTTTTACACCAAACCACAGCTGCACTGTAAACTCTGGCTTCCGAAAACACAGCAATTCGGTTTATGAGACCACGTGACTTCGTCCCAGACGACACAGGCTAAAACCTGTGCTGTTACCAATAAACAGCAGCTGCTCTGGTGACGAAGCAACCGCCTGTAGGAGGTTTGGGATGATAACACAGACACTACTGCTTATATCTTTCTGCCTCACATTGTACTGTCTTACACTCTCAAAGACTATTATAACCCAGAACTTTGCTGATACAACTTGACCCAGGCCTGATATAAGCAAAACTTTTTGTACAAATGTTGGTAATGTTGTTATTTATTAAACACATACAAACATGTACTGTGTCTTTTAATGATTTTTTTTTCTTTTCTTTTTTTTTTTGGTTTTGTTTTCTGGAGCATGGAGGCAACATCTCGTAAACATAATTTCTTTAACTTGTGGGGGATATTAAAATAAAACTCTTACAGCTTTTTTTTCTTACTACCATTAATGTAATACATTGCTTTGGTTTTGCTTTGTGTTTGTTCTCTTAATCTTTATTCTTCGATGAATATGTAAAAAAGAAAAAAAAAGAATTGTTAAAAGCAGAAATATAGGTAAGGTATGTGACTAATTACACCATGGCTTATAATATCCTTTTCTTTAGCAGTAACATTTCAAATCACACTGCTGGCAAACTGTCAGTATATGAGTTTTCTTCACAGCCCATTTTTTCAGGCCAATCACGGCTAATAAAATGTAGGTTTTAAAAGAAAGTACGTCTTTTGAGGGTTCTGGCTGTTATCTTTATATACACGTTTTTAAAGAAAACTTAAGCAGCTGACACATCTTTCTTTTCCTCAAGTGCCTCTACACTGCCGCAGACCTGGACGAACACTGCCCTCTAGTGTACAAAAGCCGCAATGTGTCATGCCTTTTAAAACGAAAAGTCTTGAAGACTAAAAGCCGATTTAGTACTTAATTGAAGGTTTAAAAAAAATAATAATTGAACTGACAGCCAGCGTTTCCATCGTTTTATAACCAGCCTGAATAGAAAATCATTATCAATGACGGGTAAAAGATACCAACTGTACATGCAGGCTGCGCATGCGTCATGCTGAGTTCAGAGTTCATGCAATGCCGTGGGAAAAGGGAAATCTTCTTTGTTTCGGATACTCTGACAGGTAATCACACGTTATTATGTAACGTGACACAATTGGAAGGGCTATATTGTAAATTCAAAATCCCATGGTCTTGAAAAAGAAGAACATATTCCTGTTTTGTCTTTCAGGACGTTTAAATATCTAAGGTTGTGAGATGCAGGTGAAAATTTTAAGAACAGTTAACAGGGAGATTGTGAATTCTGATTAAACTATCAAATGGTATTGATTAGTCGGTTTAACCACAGGTACAAATGGAAAATAACTGAGATAAAAACTAAAACATTTCAGGTGAAATTTTTACTTACATTAAACAATTTAAAAAAAAAAGAATTTATAAATCAAAAAACTATGAGTGATAAAGTCAGTAACAAACCAGTTTCTTTCATAGTGTATAAACCATGGCAGTGATTGTGCTTACATTTCTATTGTGTCCACAAGATAGCGACAATGAGATGCTTAGATGTTTCTCCCAATAACAGTCTTCAGTGCTGGTTCATTTTTGGTGCTTTTATCCCTAATACAAATGTGGTTCAGAAGATAATATACACTGATACTCCAAATAATTCTCCTTTATAAACTACTTATAGGCCCTCATTTTCAGATTATCAACCTTTGATCTTGAACCTGGTTTCTTTTAAACACAGACTGCATTTTTGTCACTTCGTCTGTTACTCATCAATTAATTCTGATTAATAAGGTGGAATTAACACTTCTCTTCAGAAAAATCTCAAGTGCAAGAATAATTCAGCTGTAATCACACTTCACCTCTGATGACACTTGGATGATATGAACAACTAGAAATAGCTCCTCATCACGATTCATTACACTGACTGTGCCTGATTTACATTTTAAGCACAGCAGAGGTGTGTGAAGGAGGAGGAAGAGGTGACTGTGGAGGATTCTGACTCCTTAATAACCTGAAGATATGATGTCACTTTCAAGGTGTACTTCCAGTTCTTGACAGCAATGAATGAGCCAATTAATATTCGGTTAGCACTGATGCTTCTCAGTGATTTTACTCTGGATAGCATGGAAACCGCTGTTTGACCTGTTGGTCTATCCATCAAAAAAAAAAAAAAAAAAAAAAAAAACAGAAGAAGAAGAAGTAGGCCGTAATATGATGGTCTCATGATCAGCAGACTGAACCTTAAACAGTGGGGTCGCTGTTTCCCTCCCACATCAGTGCAGCAAACAAAGGCAGTACAAACATGAAATCTGGACATTGGAGTGGGTGAACCCGAGCTGACCCCCCTCAAGTCTGCTGACATGACAAAGAAGAGCTCTGGTAACATGCCACGTTTGTTCTTCATTCAGATGAATGGCTTCAATTCACTATGTCAATTAAAAAGTGAAAGAGTTTTCATCCGAATAAAGCAGGTGTTATTGAGTTTTGTCAAATGTTAAGAAAATGCTTCTCACATAGTTTTGAATGTATCCGGTGCCAAGATCTAACATTAAGCTGGAATTCTCTCCCTTTGTGATTATTTACCTTGGCCCATTCAAGTTAACCAGGTGTTTCTGAGTAGAGTTATGGCATTAGAGGGTGGCCACAACCATTTTTCTTTTTCTTTTCAGAACACTGTGAAGACAGAAGAAGGGGAGGAAGACCTTTCAAACATGACAGCACTTCATCATTTGATCAGAGATATTTGCAGGAAACACAAATTCCATTCTTCCAATTTTACCTCTGTTAATCTTTGTTCAGGGTCACAAGGACCTGCTGGAGCCTGTCCCATCAGACAAAAGGTGGAATATCAGACAAAAAGTGGGTTACGCCCTATCCACCAAAGGTTTTTGTTTTTTGTTTTTCACTTCATCCTTGAGTCATTGTGAATGTTTGAGCCAGAATAAATGAAATTGCTTCTGGATATTCCTGATAGAGTTCACCAAAATAGGATGTCAGTTAAAGTGATTTTGATCTCTTACCATTAAAATCTAATTAATTCAGCCATTATTCCCAGGGAATCTTTGCACCAAATTTGCTGAAGTGATTAAATTGGTCCTGCTGGAGTATTGGTTGGAAAACCCAAAGAGTCAACTAAAGAAGATGATGAAGTCACCTTGAAGCAAAGCTATTGCTGACATGTTTCTGTGCAGAGTTTCATGGATCTCTTTTTGCTTCTGCTCAGGTTTTTTCTGCAGGTGCTCTGCTTTCTCCCAGTGTTCAAAAATACTGGTTAACTGATGATTACCAAGGCTAATTGGGAAATAGGATACATTTCTTCAATTATGTTTTAAAGTTAATGATATTTTGGACTAACTAAAAGTCAGATAATAACTGTAGTACTGTAGTAGAACTGAGTTTAAAATTCTGCTTCTCACATATAAGGCCCTTAATGGCCTAGCTCCTCGTTATCTAGCAGACCTGATAGCACGTTATGCTCCTAATAGAGCTCTCCGCTCTCGAAGCGCAGGTTTACTCGTCGTTCCTAGAATATCTAAAAGTAGATTTGGAGGACGGGCCTTCTGCTACCAGGCACCTTTTTTATGGAACCAGCTACCAGTTTGGGTTCAGGAGGCTGACACCACCTCCATCTTTAAAACTAAATTGAAAACATTTCTGTTCAGTAAAGCCAGGGGTGCCCAATCCTTGGTCCTCGAGAGCCCCTATCCAGCAGGTGTTAGATGTTTCCCTGCTTTAGCACACCGTGATACAAGTGGCCGTGTCATCAACAGACTTGTGCAGACTTTGATGACAACCTGATAACGACCATTAGTTACAATCAGGTGTGTTGAAGCTGGGAAACCTCTACTAAAACATGCTGGATTGGGGCTCTCAAGAACCAGGGTTGGGCACCCTGATCTTAACAATAGTTTGTAGGGGCTAATAGTTATAGCCATAGTTGTAGGAGCTCAGACTAGAGTAGACTCGTCTTAATCACAGCTTCGTCATAGTTATGCTGCTATAGGCCTACGCTGCAGGGGGACGCCAACATGATCTGCTGAGCGGTGTCTCCACTGCTCTTCTTCCTTTCCTTCCCTTTTCTCCTCCCTTCTTCCTCCTCCAGCTCAATCCATAGTTAATTATGACCACCTTGTTACTGTAACTGTGCTCCATTTTCTTTCCTGTGGTTTGTTGTGTTGTTTTTGCCCTCTTTTTTCTCTTTTCTATCTGTATGTTTACAGGCCAGAGTTTCCTGAGTTTCATGCTGACTTGCAGTTCCCTCCTCTGTCCATCCCAGCGTTTACCTCCACTTGTGTGTGTAGATGTGTTCAGGGTGCTGGTGTGGTGACCAGTGACCTGGTCCTCTGACCATCACATCTCAGTGCTGCTACCTGCATCTGTTTATCTAGTCATTTCATTCAGTCATTTCTGTGCTCTCCTCTCTCTGTCCTGTCTCTCCTCTCTTTTTTTCTCTTTACCCAGCTGGCCTTCAGCAGGAAGGTCCCTCTATATGAACCAGGTCCTGCTCAAGGTTTCTTCCTCTTAAAGTGGAGTTTTTTCTTGCCACTTTTTGGCTTAAAGGTTTTTTTTTCTCATTCTGTGGGAGTTTTTTTACTTGCCATTATCCTTGATTTGGATTTAATATTATAATTGTAGTTAATGATATTTGCTCGGGGGTCATGCTCTGGGTCTCTGTAAACCGCCCAGAGACAATCGACATTGTAACAGACGCTATACAAATAAAATTGAAATGAATTGAATTGAATTGTAATCGTGGTCGTCCATCCAAAATGTGTTGAGTTACTTCTCTTAAAGCACTTTAACAGGATTCTTCCCCTCATAGACCACGGATGTCTGTAAAAATAGCTAAATCATGGCAATCAGCCCGACACTTATAAGGTATCTTTAACATCCATGACTGCAGTTCTGCTGTTTGTTGCTATAATAGCAGCTGTCTTTGTTGAAGGGGCTTTGTTTTCATCCTAAAGACGGATGTCAGTCACTCCTGAAGGGCGATCCAGGTTGTGATAAACTCTTGTCCAACAACTAATGTAAAGGTCATACTTGGTATCAGTTTAGTCCAAACTGGGACAAAAATAAAAACAAAAAACAGATGATACCTCCCTACACACCAGTTAAGCCCAGTCAGGCTGTTACATATACCTGTCAATATTCAGTTATGAAGACAAACTCATTATCTGTGCAAATTATCTTAAAGGAAACAAGACAGAACATTAATCTTTGAGAAAATCATGCCCTTTTGCCATGAAAAACCAAACCGTGCCCTTGAATTGCCGCTGGAGCGTTTGGTTTCTCCTCCGGGGGTCCCAGGTCGTCCCTGGACCCCACCTCACCAGCTCCAAAGGGGCGGCGCGAGACGCCGCGCAGCGTGCAGCTGGTGCGCATGTTTCCACGCGTGTGCGTCGCAACGGGGGCAGATCCTCATCACTGCATGGGTTTGATGTCCAACTGGAAGAAGAGAGGATTTGCCGAATAAGAAGGATTCCGATCGGACGCATCGATAAATCAGGCGGCATCATGAGCAAAGTGCACGGCGCGATGAAATGCGTGAAATACCTTCTCTTCGCTTTCAACTTCATCTTCTGGGTGAGTCTGCTTCACAGATGGAAACCATGTAATTGCTGTGTTTGAGCTTAATCCAATTTTTACACTTCCTGATCGTCCGCAGCCTGAGTCTCTTTTCCCAGCAGAGGATCTGTCGAGGGTTTATTGATTGTTGATCAGCGGAAGAATTTGGTTTTCAAGTGGGAAACCTGTTAGTGATCCACTCCGCCTCCTTGTGGTGTTTACATGCTCATCATAGGCCTATTACAGTACATACAGCAGGCTGTCTTATGCCACTGTTGGAGATGTTTTTAGTAACTTGGTTATTCATTTGATAAATTGCGATTTTTGCACATGGCACTGCTGCTCAGAATCTCCAATACCGAATTATAGTGATCAATCATCTTCTTCTGGAATTTTTTAAATATATATATAAACAAAGCAATTGCAGCCTTTTAAACATCAGTTTTTTTAATAACTGATGACAATCCTATCAGAGCCAAGGGGGCCTTTGAAGCCTTTATTTCTGCTGGATGTAGTTCAGCCAGTTTATTCTGCAGCACATCAGAGCTGCTGCTACTTTTCCAACACAGATCCTCTCTCAGGGTCTGTCGTTGTGCTGTGACTTTTCCTGCTGCAGGTCTGGTTTTGTGCACAGTATAGGATGTATTTTTTTTTTCCTTTTTACAGTCAGGGTTAATCTGTTTTGGGATCATCATGCAGGGTTTTGTTTTTGTCTCGTTTTGCTGCTCAGATAAGCTTACCTGCATCCCTGGCTCCTGTGGAGATGTTGTCATTACCTGTCTGGCTAAAAACGTTTCAGAGCTGTGGTATTTTATGTATTTTACATATTTCTATACACTTTGATTTTTAGTATTTAAGCTCAAAAGATATAAGTAATTCATTAATCAACAAGTAGAGAGCAAATATTTACAGAAAGTGTTCTGAGGTTTGTGCAGAAGAATCTTTGCTTTTTTTTTTTTTTTTTTGAATCTAGAACCTCTTATGTCCCAGCTTCAAATACAAAACCTAATTCTTATTTCACAGTGCAAGCTAACAAGATCTGAGTTTCATTTCACGGTCTGTGAGAGGTTAAAGAGATGCCAAGATAAAAAGGCAAATCAGCCCTGGTTGAATCTAACAGTCACTTGTGTCTCCGACTGTTCCAGCTGCCAAATACTGACTGCTACAGCTACATTTTACTGTTAAATGATACAGTATATCTGGATCTGAGAGGCTGCATTGACACATCTGTGTAAGATGATCGCTTGTGTCGTCCAAACTGACAGCGGCCCCTTTGTCTGCCGGTTTTGGGGCTGAAAGCAGAGCCGTTGTGAACGGAGCCAAAGGAGGCATACAGTGCACTGTCATTTTGGGGTGCAGAGCCAACAAGCAACCAATGCCAGTGTGAGTTACATCACCCAGGCGCTGTGAGGCTGGCACAGCCTGTGGCTGAGATGCACCATGGGAGATGGACCCCCAGTGCTGATGCTCACAAGCGATGGCCCATGTGGGCACTCGAGCCGCCGTTGCAAAGTTGCTCAGTTTTCCTTTAATCAAAAAGAAGGATGCTCAAACCGTACAAAAGAATGAGTCTGTATTTTTAACTTGCAAAACCATAATGAAGAAATAGGGGTTAAATTCTATATTTTAACACTTTTTTCACTTTTGTATTGGTTTTGATGAAAATGAAATGGTCACAAGAGTGAAAACCTTTAAGCAAGACCATCATCATGTGGGGCTTTCCTGACCTTACAAATAAGGTCATATAGATGTCAGCAGGGGGCCAGAAACATTCACTTCACCTTGATTTAATTTTTCCACCTGTCCAGCCAAGGGGAGAGGAGATACTTCAAGTTTTGGTGTTTTATATATTAATATTTTTTTTTTTTTTTTTTTTCCTGACAAGGCCATTGCTACTGAAGACGTGTTGCATTAACATTCCTGGCAGGAGTTTCTTTTGAATAAAAGGGAGAAAAACAAGCAGGGAGCTTCAGCAGCCACTTCACTGACAAAGGAAGACCGGAGTGCCATCTGCAGAATCTTAATTAACGGGTCATTTAAGAAGGAAAAAAAAGTACAGGAGGGGTCTTGAGGTGCAGCTGTTCCCAGACAGATATAAAAACGGTCAATGTTTTTAAAGTGCACGTTATTTAAATGCTATTATCTTTCAGCAGAAGTGTGAAACCGTGACACAGATACTGATTTATGTCTTCCATCGATCCCCAGCTGTCCGGCCTGCTGGTGCTGGCCGTGGGACTGTGGCTCAGGTTCGACCCAGACACGGTGAAGCTCCTGACGGGTGATGGCGCCCCGGACACCTTCTTCATCGGTACGTCACAGTCTTCACGGCCTCACATCTGCACATCAGATCAGGCCTTTCAGTGCTAAACTGTACGGTGAAGAAACAGTTTTTCATCCTTGGAAAGTTCTTGTTCATGCTCTTCAGTGAAATCTTTCAATACTTCTGCAAACCTCGTGGTTTGAAGGGACACCGAGTCACATTTGAATTTCATCTTTAAAAAAATGCAGATTGAATTTGATTTGATGAATTTCATAACGCTTATGGGTTTTCTTGTCAAGGAGTACAACATCTGAATCTAAAGGGTAATGTGTTTAAGACTTTAAAATACAGTCTAAGAAGTCCGTTTATCTTGGTGGAAGGCTCACACACTCAAGTAAAACATGTCACATCATGTCTCATTATATGATCTGACCTGAGTTCTTATGCTGCTTTATAACAGTCTTGGTTAACTGTGGGGGAATCCCTGCTGTCATTTTAAGTGAGAAACCTCAGTGAAGCGTTTGTTAATGAACGGTGAGTAATGTATCTGTGTCGTTACTTCCAGCATAAAGCACTATCAGTTTTGTTTTAATCTTGAGTCACTTCCTCCATTAGGAAACGTCTGTCAGTATCTGCGATATGTGCTGATAAAGTTGGAGTTATGTGCAGCAATTACTTCTCTTGTTCTTTTCCTGCACTGATAATGGCAAACGGCCTTTTCCTGCTTTATCTAAATGTGTCGCAGGGATACGTTAGGCTGAGTGCGTAGATTTATGATGACAGCATTTATTCGCCAGGTCTATCAGTCCAGCTCTGAAGAACTGGCTGGCTGTACCCGTCATCACTTCTGCTAGAAGTGGAAAAAACCTATTGTGGATTTTACCACGCCATGTAACGTTTGGAGAAACTTAATTTGGTTCAACCACTTGGGAAAAGATGGAAGACAGTTTGCGTTAAACAGCAGTTATTTGAACAAATGGTGGCCGCTGAGCATGTTTGGATCCAGGTTTAATCACATTTAAACAGTCAAATTCTCTCATAAAGGAAGGAACTTTTGCAATTTCCAGCTCAGCAGGTCCCCCATAGGCGTGGAGATTAAATCGCTTTTATGCTTTTACAAAAATTAGTTTGGTCTCTCTCATTTTACTTTATTGAGCCTAATAGTCACCACAGCCATGAGATGAGCTGTATCTCTGTGAGCAGGTATCATCGCTGCTGATGTGAAAAAAAAGTGCCATAAAGCCATCTGCAGTTGTCACAAAAGACAACCGCGACAAGTCCAAACCTGCTCCAGCTGTTTATAGGTTTTACTGGGATTTAATAAACACTGATTTGGTTCTTTAAAATGGAATCACATGACCTGGTGCCAGCAAACTGTCGTAAATAGATGACAGCCTCTGTTACGTTGCTGAAACATGCCACTTCATACTCAGGTGGCTTTTGAATACTCAGTGAGGAGTTTCTTTTCAATACTCCGACTGAAACACACAACAGATTATTCAAAATATACACTACAGAATACAAACAGCCTTTAGTGTTGGGCAATCAATACAATAGGCCCTCTCTTTCTTGCTCTGTGTAGGAGGAGATGATTAGAATGAAGCCTATTCTTGTAAATCCCGTTCAGACCATGACCTAAAATGGTGACTTCACTTCATCAGCTCCCTGCTGTGCTGTCATGAAACCACCGGCCTCTTTCAGGACAGGAGTCGCAGGTTGGATGTGTTCGGTGACAGGAAGCTGACCTGAAGACGCCCCTGGTAACCATCATGATCTCATGCAGCACAGCCCTTAAAAAACTGCCCCCACCCCCCCCCCCCCCCCCCCCCCCCCCCCCCAAAAAAAAAAAAAAAGCATAATTAAAGGAGCAATAAGTGGAAATCCATTATTTAAGACTGAAGGAATTAAAAAATCGCTACATGGAGAACGAGAGGTGTAATTTCATCTGGAGTATAGGATGACGTCACACACCCGCTCTCTGTGTTGATCTCCAGCCTCAAGTTTACAAGCCGGTCCGGCCGCGCGTTCATGTACGTTCATGTGAAACTTCGCCTCCTCCCTCCTCCCCCCTCCCTCTCTATAAAACGCGACAGCCAGTGAGTAGTGACGGCGGCAGCATTTTCGAACTGAAATGGCAGACAGCGGAACAAAACCTTCCAATGAAGACGAGCAGGAGCAGCAGACAAAAAAAAAACGGTCATTGGCAAAGAAATTGTCCGATAAAGAAAGAGATAAAAACCAGAATTAACATTGGCCTGGCGTTTCCGAGGTGGAGGGAGCTATGAGAGCTAAAGGGGCTACAGTCGGAGTCCGACTGTAGCGGATTAGCGGCTAATTTACCGGTAGATTGTATTTGCAGGAAAGCTATTCACTGCCGTCATATTGTTACTAACGTTGAACTGTCTGCTAACGCAATTAGCGGCGAATAGATAACGTTTGATGCTAATGGTGACTCACTAAATTAGTGACATAAAGATTAATTTACGGACAAACCAGTATAAACATTATAATGTTATAAATGACTTACTTTGTTACTCGCCATGGTGATGTTTTGCTCGGTGTAGGTAGATCTTCGAAGCGAGCGGGGGTGTAGTGGGGGGAGTGTGTGGAGGGGAGGGGGGGGGGGTTGGTGGCGAGCAGAGGCAGAGGGAGGTGTGGCTAATGGCACACTTTGTTTTGGTCTACAGGCAGTGCTCAACAGCAAACCTAGCGGTGAAATGATTTCGCTTTTTGCTCCTTTAAAGATGATAAAGCATCATTCAGAATATATTAAAAAAAAAAAAAAACTCCCTGCTCAAGAGACCAAAGACTGCAACCTTAAAGCAGAAAGTTAAAAGGAAATAACATATTGAACATAGAGAGCAGACGAACATTAATTCCATCCAGATAAATGTGTCATGGCTCTTATCTGCTGATGCAAAGTAGAGGCAGATTAGATAATTTTTATATGTTTATTTGGCATGCAAGTATGTTAGAACCTGTTTCATCAATACAAAGTGGTTAAACACTATATACAGTCATGGAAAAAATTATTAGACCACCCTTGTTTTCTTTAGTTTCTTGTTCATTTTAATGCCTGGTACAACTAAAGGTACATTTGTTTGGACAAACATAACGATAACCACAAAGATTGCTCATAAGAGTTTTATTTAAGAGCTGATATCTTACCATTTTCCATGGTTTTCTTGATTATAACCTAAATCACTTAAGTTTTTACATCAATAGCTATGGTGTTGTACTGCCAAAAACACTGCTTTTATGCATTCAGTGTTTTCTTTTCTGTCTGTTTTAGTCACATGATGACGTTTAGTGGTACCAGGTATTAAAATGAACAAGAAAGTGAAGAAAAAATGGTGGTCTAATTATTTTTTCCATGACTGTGTGTATATATATATATATATATATATATATATATATATATATATATATATATATTAGGACTGGGCAAGTTAACTCATTATTATCGTGTTAACGCATTCATTTATTAATGCCAACATTTATTTTATTGCGCGTTAACGCATGTTGCTCACATGCTTTTGTTTTGAAAAGTCTGTTCACTGGCTGCTGCAGAACCGGAAGACAATTGGTGGAAAATCCAACAGAAAAGCTAAAACAGACAGTTCAGGGTAGCAACTCAGGTAGCAAGTGAGTAAAGGTCAAGTGTAAGTTGAGTTGCATTGGTTCTGTCACAACCTAACAATTTTCATTAAAAAAAACAAACCTCCAGACCAGGATGCTGGAGTGTTGCTGTTTAAATTCATCCCAGACTAAGAGACTAAACACAACTGGTACCAAAGCAAGTTGAAGTGGCAGCATTCCCTGTGGGTGATTCACTTTCCACTCTGTCACCTCTATCCTCTCCAGCGTTTAAACAGCCATTACATGTGTATGTGAGACAGGGACAGAAAATAAGAGATATTACAGATGTTTACATCAGGTTAATGTGGGTTTCTGAATGATACCCACTTTGAGAAACAAGAGTTCTGCTTGGCAGTTGTCATCACAAAGAAGAGGTACTTCAGTAAAGAGCACGTATTAAAGCCGACGATAAACTGGTGGGGAAAAAAAATAGCAGCTAAGATCAGTTCTTGTGCTGACACCTTTATATACACTGGGAGATTTCTTGGCCCATTATACTTTCCGTTGCTAACACAGATTATTTCCTTTGAAGCTGTGCATCTCATGCTTCCCTTCAGACCAGCCGTCTGTTCATCGAGTCTTTACCTCCCCTTTGTTCGACAACAGGAAAACAACAGCTTGCATTGGCCCCATGTGGATTAATTAAATTACTGCAGCGGTTGCTGTCTGTGTCACTGATTAGATCCTTAGCATGGACCTCGGGGACCAGCCTGGTGTATGGTTACGGTGCGGAGGACTCGGTGGTGAGGGCTGGGAGCAGGGGAGCGGACAGGTTAGGTGACGTCACCCAGGCTTGTGGAGGCTGGAGATGGTCACATTTTGCAGCAATCAAACCCTCCAAAATTTGATTTGCCATTTCATGGGACAGATGGCATCTGTTTTACTTCTTTACCCTTCAGGAGCATGAATGAACAAAATCTGTAAGTGGAAACCACACTAATGCATCAAAAGAGTAAACCAAAACCCTGTTTCTCAGCAGACTCTCCTGCCCAATCAGTTTAGGTTCTCATTTGATTATGATCGAGCACCGGCTCAAGACATGCATCAGACAAAAGGCCTGTATACGGGGAGGACGTTTTGTTCTGTTTGTGAGTTCCCAGAGGGGGAGAGATCAGCTTGTGTTTTGTTCAACTGCAGGTAATATGAGTGGATCCATTTATTGAACTGTCTCAAAAAAAAAAAAAAGCATCTTCTAAGCAGTATTTTTCAGTGAATGTCACTTTTGTAATTTACATACAGTGACCAGTTCAGAACTGACATGATTCACACACAGCTTAAAATAGCCCAAGCTAATAATTTATTTTTATTTTATTTATTTATTTTTATAAAGCCATAAATCATGCAACAAAGACTGCCAGTCATCTCAACAGAAACAGAAAGCTTTAAAATTCACAACAGAGTGGGCTCGTAATCAGACTGTGAGTTGTGGGAGGCAGCTCTGAGCTGCTGGACTATTAAAGAAGTTTCCGCCTACACGCCCCTGCTGCTACACAAACACAACGGCCTTTTTAGAAACTCTGCTTTACCAAAGGACAGGAAAAAGCGCTTGGGTCGTGCTGCCACCCTCGGCTGGAGCTGCAAACTGCAGTCACGTGATCCTCCTCATCAGGCCTTCTGAGCTCATAAATCATCCATCCATCCATCACATACACCTGCTTTGTCCTGTTACCTGACAGTAAATTTCCTGATGTGTTTTAACACAGTAACACAAACTGATCAAAGTGCTTCTGTGTCTCCTCAGCTGTGTATATCCTCCTCGGTGCAGGAGGCCTGATGATGGTCGTCGGCTTCTTTGGTTGTTTTGGGGCCGTGCGGGAGTCTCAGTGTCTTCTTGCATCGGTAGGTTCAAGTATTGAAAAGTGCATTTATATATTCATTCTATTGTTGTTGTTTTAATGTCCTGGCTGTGTGTGTGTGTGAACATTAGAAGGAAAGGGTTCTGTAATTTGTAAATAGTTAGTATTGTTATAATTGGAAATCATGTTAAAAAATTCAATGTGGTCCTAACGTGAGGGTGCAAGAGTTTGATTGGTGCTCTCCCAGTGAATCATTCCTTAGAGATTTTAGATTTGCATTCCTACAAATTAACAATTAAGTATCTGATGAGAAACAATTATTGACTTTTTTCCTTCATCTAATAATAAATCTCTTCCTACTAAATATGAACTCACATTTTATGCCATATTCTGAGATATAATTTTGCTAACTGCTGTTTCCAAAGACAAAATGAATTTTTTAACTTGATATGAGGCCATTGTTCTGCAAATTATGAATCCTTGAAATATCAGTCACGATGCCAATTCATGAACAAGTTCCTCCCAGAAGGAAATAAATAACTTTCTTTCTTATTTTGTAGTTCTTTGCTTGCCTTCTGATAATCTTTGGAGCAGAGATCACAGCTGGGGTGTTTGGATTCATGAACAAGGAGCAGGTGAAGCTATCAGTTTCCTCACTGATAAGCAAATGAATAAATAGATAAGACGAAGGAAAAGAAAAGAGAAAAAAAGCAACATGTGCTCAGTTTTTTTTTTTTTTTTTTGTCCCTCTTTTATTTTTGAACAGATTGCGGAGGAAATCCAAAAGTTTTATAGCAGCTCCACTGCTGATGACAATATAAATGGCACCGCTATTGCATTAATTTACCACAAGACTGTGAGTACAACTTAGCATGTCTTCCTCTCACTCTTGATCCTAACAGAGAACTGAAGTTTTTTTTTGCTTGTTTTTTGACTGATTGTATTCGCAGCTGAACTGCTGTGGAGGCTCCACATCTGTCACGACTCAGGAACTGTGTGCAGACGCCCCAGAAGGCACCCAGGTAAACCTGCTGTAACGCTGCTTTCCCCACCAGGAGGCAGTATAACATCAATATACAATGACTAGTTTGGGTGTGATGGTGTTTCTCATGTGTCTGTTCCTCTGTTTTATGTGTCTTCAGGACTGCCTGACTGCAATAATAGACTTCTTCAATGAAAAGCTGCACATCATTGGATATATAGGGATCGGTATTGCCGGAGTAGTGGTGAGAAATTGCAACATTTTTGACCTTAAACTACATTTTTGCCCATTTACCTGTAACCTGTAATCCAACACGTGTCTGTTTTCAGATCATAGGAATGATCTTCAGTATGGTCCTGTGTTGTGCCATCAGGAACAGCAGAGAGGTATATAGACGGTAGACGGTGATCTGACCCCCCCCCCCCCCCCCCCCACCCCCCCCCACAACCAGACCAGGACGTGCTCACTCAACCCTTCATAATCAATGTATCTGCGTGAGAAGGGGAACACCAAAGTTACATTTCAATGGTTACTCCTCCCAGTCCAGACTGTAGTGGTGGGGAGTTTCACCGCTCAGATCACATTCAACACAATAAGCTGGATCATTATCCTCACACCATCCCCTCCACTCCACCAGCACTGAAACACTGATCTGATTCTCTCTCCTTTTAACACAACTCTATGACATTCCCTGCTTTTAACATGTTTTTGTGAGACCGCTGGTGCTTTGCAGAGGCTGCAGTGCTGCAGTGCAACCCCAACTCAGTAAGGGGGGGCCGACACTGACGCAGGAACATTGACACTGAGGAGTGTCGCTGTAAATACGGACTGCTACGCCCTCTCCTGCTGTTAACATTATTTTGTGTGCTTTCTCACTCTTTTAAACCTAACACCATACTTCATGATACGTGTGTGCGTAAGCGTTTTGAGGACCCGCCTGCCTTTGAAGAATAGATTTCTATTATGTGTCTACATAGTGTGATTTAGTTGAAAAGTCAAGCCACCATCTATGGAGCCCTGTTTGGGTCATAATTCAATGAATAAATGAGTCTATTATTATGAAATACATGCATTTATTATTATGAAATACGTATCCATTATTATGAAATATTTCCCATTATTATGAAAAAAATGTAATTATTATGAAGTATATTTTTATTATTATTTAATTTTAGTTTAATGCATAATAGTTTATTTCAGAATGGCTTTTTTTTTTATCTAAGAATTAGCTTTTACATAATGGCTTCCTTTTTCATAAAAATGAGCTTTTACATAATAATGAAATTTTGCCAGTGGGCAGGACCAGTGGTTGACCTGCACGCTCATTGGCTGATCCTTCTCCATTCTACGCTTTGACATCGACTAGTTTTGGCCGTGAGGTCCCGTTAGCAGCGGGCCGTGGCGTCATCAAGGTGCGCTACTAGTCCGATTGTAGCTATGGCAGCTTGGACTGAGCTACGGAGAAACCTTGACCAGGTTAGCAGACAATATCTCTCTCGCCCACTATCGATATTCACTCTTCTGTCGCTTATGCCTGAATGAAAGAGCAGCCAATCACATAAATGGCTCCGCCCTCTCTGCTTTGATTGACACACAAATCATTCTTATGAAAAACAAAGCCATTATTATGTAAAAGCTCATTCTTATGAAAAATGAAACCATTATCATAATAATGGGAAATATTTCACAATAATAAACACCTGTATTTCATAATAATAGACTCATTTATTTATTGAATTATGGCCCAAACGGGGCTCCATAACCAACAGCTGAATTATTTACCTTCTCATAATTTGAGTTCGTAGATCACAACTGCACTAGATCCTGCCTTCACTCTGTGTTTTTACTGTAAAGCACAATAGAGGACTTGTAGACATGATATCAACCCAAAGGGTTAGGAAGGTCTGATGATGAACTGCCCCTTTTGTACATTTTCAAACTCACCAGAGAGCTTTGTAGTGCCACTTTCCACTGAGCTCCTCTCAAGCACGTTTGAACTGTAACAGTGTGCTGGTTTGCATTTTGTGTGAATTATTGTGGATGTAAATTTTGGTGTTGCCAATAAGATGTGAATTGTAGAATAATATAGTTTATGTTGTGTTGTTAACCACAATAATAATTAAAAAAAAAAAACAAATACTGGGTTCTTTTATTTCTATATTTTGTGTCTTCTTTGCCCGTCGTCGTACCTGAATCACAAGCTCACTTCATGTTTAAGGACAGAGGAAGAGAGCAGAAAAGCTCAGCGATGCAAATTTTGTGGTTGGGGAGTTTCCGCAACATGTCAGCACTCATTCACATTCATGAGCAAAAGTTTGTACTTCCCCTTTTTATTCAACGTGTGTAGGCGTTTTCAGGTTTGTTTGTTTTTTTTTTTTAGAAGAACATATTAGTGGGAGTATTGAGGCAACTACAACCTCAGATGAACAATAAGACACTTTGTGTTTTTGCCAGGGCCATTACTTATTTTAAAAATGTCTAGTCCAAAAGAGAAACATCCGTATGGGCAAAACTAAATAGCAATTTACTGCTTCCACTGGATTTAAGAGGGTAAGTTGAACCCAGGTGATGTTAATCATTAGGCCTTGATTAACTGATCAACTGCAGGTGTGCAGACTTCTGTGAAAGCAGGCGTTTTAGTAGTTTACTGGTGTGTGTGTGTAGCCAGAAGGGAAAGACATAAGCAGTAGTCTTGGAGAAGTGGTATTTTAAATGACAGAATGAAAACCTGAGAATAACTGTGGAAATCTACCTGCAGCAGGGTTTACTGAACAGGCAGGTACACACCTGAGGAAGGTTTGGTGATGGGAGGCAGCAGGCTTGATTAACATGAATATAATGCAGCAGTTTTAGTTCATGTGTTTTCATTTTCACTGTGTAACAGATCTCAGGTTGGTGTTAGGCCCTCTGCCCCCAACACACCAGCCAGCTGTGAAAGACAGGTTGATATTTCACTTTCATCAAGGAAATAGAAACGAGTGTTCTCAAAGATCTTTTTTTTTTTTTTGATGCCCACTGACAAAATGAATTTGGTTTGGCACCAGCTGTAGTGAGCAACCGCTGATGTTGAAGGGACGACACGTCAGCTCAGGAAACAAGATTTATGATCAGAAGACAAAACACAGAAATCAAAGAGGAAAACCATGAAACCAGAATGAATTAGATTTAATGTGTGTAAATACACATATAGAATGTACAAATAGCCATTACAAATAATATGGTAACACTTTTTTTCCCTAAAACATTGTAAGTAATAATGCTCATTTCAGATCAGGAACATTTCCTCCCTCAAGAATCAGAAGCGGTCTGTTCTTTACACCAACCAGAAATGATACAGATTCAAGGTTTAGCTTTGCATATATATGTTTCTAAATGTTATGTAGACACATATACAGATCTATGATGATGAATAATGTCAAGTTTTTCAGATAAACACTGAAGCTCACAGGCTAGCAACAGTTGGACTGTTAGTAGATTTTCACTCTTTTCTTTTTCTTTTTTTAAATATGGTTAAGTAAACCCTGTAGTCCCATGCTGTTAGGAAGACTCCAGGTCAGCCAAATAAACCATCTACAGATGATGTTGATAATGTGTAACCAAAAAAAAAAAGAAATAAAAACTGTTATAAAGTGTGTAAACTGGCCCCTATGTATTAAGAGTTCCAACGTCAAAGTTATATTGTGAGAATGTATAAGAAATTCCAGAAAGAAAATATTGAGAAATCCAAGTTTTGAATTCATTAAACTAACAAATACATACATACATACAAAATATATATATATGAAAATAAAATGAGAAAGAAAACAAAAACGTGTCTCTCTGATGCAGTGACCTACACTCCCTCATAGAGGGAAACCAGAAATGACCGTTTGGGGACAAAGAAAAACCTCACACTCCAACTGAACCCCCAACTCTGAAAGGCCAACAGTTTCAAGTGCAAACAATGGCCTCAGCCAAACGAGTAAGTAACAAAAGTGTGCAAGTGCATCACAGCTGTTAGATCATACAGATGAAAATCACAGGTCTTTGCATCCTGAAGCGACAGGATTTCTCTCTCTGCTGTAAACTGATTGTATGTAGCTGCCTGTTGTCCGATGAGGTCCTGTTCATAGTCATCCCGCTGACGTGGTCGCGCACCTACAGAAGACTTAGAGGCGAGCTGCTGAGGATGTATTCACCAACACCGACAAAGTACATGACCTGTGCGATTCCAAACAGAGGGGCGATGACCAGGGCCCGGCAGCCTGCGCCTTTCAGGAAGGCAGAGGGGCCCTCCTTCTGCATTATTTTACTGTTGAGACAGACGGGGGGAGTTTATTTACACATACGCATGGAGAGATAAAACACACAGCAAAGAATGACGGCAAAGACGCACCACCGTACCTCACACAGTCCACAACTCCGCTGTAGGTCTCCTCACTGACGCCTTTGTTTAGCGACTGTAGTCTGGTCTTCACCACTGAAAGAGACATTTAAGAGCAAATTAAGACAAATAAAAAATGAAATTCTGTCTATATATATATATATTTATATATATATATATATAAAAAAAATCATGTGGCCTGGAAGCCTTACCATCACAGGGGTTAACAGCCACTGCAGCGGTAGATCCTGCCGCACAGCCTGAGAGGAACGCCCAGTAGAAAGGTGACGGGGCCTCGGCACTGGGCTGACCCAGGCGGTTTAGGTTAGCAAACAACGGGAAGTAAACGATAGAAAAAGGCACATCCCTGAAAAAAAATAATCAACATCTTGCGTTAGGCGTTTACTCTGCTGAGTTTACATCAGCTGCTTCATCGGGGGTGGCGAGTCGAGGTTCACCTCATCAGCGTCGCCCCCAGACCTCTGTAGAGGCCCTGGATGCCCTGCGTGTGGAGGAGCTCTTTTGCGATCTGCGTGGCTGAGGCGGCTCTCGGCGCCGGAGCCACGGTGCCGGAGTTAAAGGAGCGACTGAGCACGGCGTTGGTGGCCACCAGCTTTGTAGGAGACATCATGACTGGCTTTTGCTGCTGGGCTGCTGGAAGAAAGAACGTTGGTGTTAATCATACACAGCATATCATTAAGAGGAACATCACGGAGTTAAAACAGTGCCAGATCCATTATTAGATTGTGGGTGGGTTCGCGTTTTTTTTGTGCCTAAGGGGTGCCATCTTGTCACAACTCCATACATGACGACAACCGCTGTCGCACAAACGACTGTAAACAGACGTAAAAGGAGGACGGTTGGTGGCTTCTGCTTCTATTTTGTCATAAATAGAACTGCTCATTGACATCAACTCTCCTCCTTTTTCATCTATTGACAGTCAATAATCAACTTCAGACTTATGACCAGAAGGACAGACCACCCACTTGATATATAAAGTTACGGTACACTCCAATGTTCACTTTGTCAAAACTATGAGAAGAAATGAGTTGTCACCGCGTCTGTGCTGCTTTGTCCATTGTCATGAGAAAAACTGAAAGTATGCTGCACACCAGAATGGTCTCCTGATAATATCAGGCCTTGTTCTGACCCAGATTTCTGTTCGTTGATAGTTTGGCTGCTTCAAATGCCATGAAAGACGTGCAAAGCACTCTATAGCCTTTTTAGAACTTCAGATATTTATTCATTTTAGAATAAGAAAAAAGGGAAATGTCTTGTAGGAATTCAGTTTTTAACACTAGCCGTTTTCCTGCGCTGAACCAGACCTGAAAAACACTAAAAATCATATTCCATACTTTGACATACGAGGTGGGATACCCAGAAATGAAGCCTGTGTTCTTACCGAGCCTGCCCGCGTCCTGCAGCTGTATCTTGAGCATCTCCATGGGGGTCGTGACGATGACCTGGCACATGCCAGCACCGCAACCTGCCAGCATCTCTTTGAACACCGTCAACCCCTTTCTGTTAACAGATGAGACGCTTTCAGTAAACTTACTCGTGACATACAAAAGACTTTCTGAGGATTGAAATCACCTGACTGAACTCACCCAGTCCCAGCGAGGTGGTGACGGAAGAAATCATTCGCAGCGAGTTTGATGGCCTTCTCAGGGGTGACCAAAGTCAAATTTACAGCTGCACCTGAGAAAACAAACCATTCAACAGTTAGTGCCAGGGACTTTTTTTTTTTTTTCCTTTTTTTTTTTATAAATATTAATAACAGACAAAAAGAAAACATTTAAAATACATTTCCTGCCACTATTATACTATCAGAAAGTAATAAACAGTTATAAAGCTAACATACAAACAGAGAAGATAAATGCTTAATTTAAAGCTCCAGAAATCATTGGAATTAAAAGATCAAAGAATGAATATGCAAACACTACGACTATGAAGTACAGTTAGTGTTTGACAACAAGGCCCACTTTGTGGATAAATCTTAAAAGAAAAAAAAGTGTCTATGGAAAGGCTACAAGTCAGGAAGCAGTTTAATGAAAACAAAAGAGAATAAAACCATGTTAGTGAGAGGACAGACTGACTGTGCAAGAAGACTTTGAACAAACTGACAAATTTATCTGTCAGATAAAAAAATTCATTTGCAAGATCATTCAAAGCCTGTACGGACACAAGGCATAGTGCAGAAACGTGACAGGACAGCAGAGAGACAACCAAGTCGTTATTAACAAGAAGTCAAATTACAGAACAAACAGATGGCAAAACAAAAAAAAAAAAAAAAAAAAAAAAAAAACTTGTGCCTATAGTTTTAAATAGAGCAATATAGTAAGAACCATTTAATGATTTGCCTCCAGCGTGGCTGCGCCTTATCGGCTAGCCTTCAATATCCCAGGGGGACCCACGTCTGTAATATGAAAAACACAGATGCAAACAACAGCATTCCTTTCAAAAGCAGAGACCTACACTAACGGTCTCCATTCTGTAGATGTTCACTTTTCCTTTACCAACAATGAAACTGCACAGGTTTCTACTAACTGGATGCATGTCATTACACTTAGTGTCAGCATTTTCTCTTTCCTTTGTACCTTTATGATCTTAACTTGCATTTTTTAAAACATATATCAAGCATCTCATGCATTAATAAAAATAGAAGTTACCCAAATGATCAAGTTGAAATAAAAAAAAAAAAAGAAAGCTACCCAGTATCAATGAAAGAAATGCTTCAGTCTTTCCTTGTAATAATCCTCATGTAGAAACTTCTAAGTGAGAGCCTAATGCTTCGTAACATTCAGATGCGTGTTCACATCTTACCTCTGTACATTCCAAAATATCCTTCTGCTCGAACTGTCTTGATAAGGCAGTCCATCCTACAAAACAAGAAAACAGGGAAAAGACTTCAAACAATGATAAAATGAAATGTACATGTTAATAGTGCTGACTGAAATTTGTCAGCCATACTAGTGTCACTCAGAAAGATACTTAGACAGTCACAGATAAGCTCAGAGACCCAAGGGAGAATCGGCTATGTGGAATTACTAAACGGGATTATACACGGACGTAGTGGCTATGACGCCAAGAGATTGTACGAGCGGCGTCTTACCAAGTGTGCCGAGTGAGAAAACAATAGCTATAAATACTCACATGCTCTTGTAGACTTGCTGTCCTTGTCTCTGGTTCTGTAACCTGGTCTTTGCCAAGTCAATGGGGAACACACAGGTGACCCCAACGATGCCAGCAATGCCACCATTAATGAGCTTGGCGGGGAGGCTGTGAGGAAGGAGCGAGACGTGTTTAACAAAGACTATCTGGAAACATAATCAAACACAGTTGTGAGGAGGACTGAGGAAAACTGGTAATATAATTCAACATATCTTCAGTTCATTTTAACACTGTAACTCCATTTAAACATTTTTCTTTAGATTTGGGTTTTAGACTATTGGTTCAGACAATGATTTATTAAGATAATACAGTTTAAAATAGGAGGGATCAACAAAGAAAAAAAAAAACTTCAAATAAATTAGCAAAATGCTTAAACTACAAATACTTTGGCATCTCAGTTTTATCAAAGCCAAGACTGAAACCAAAACTCAAAAACCTAAAACTTTAAGTTTACTATGGTTTTAGAAAATTCACAAATCCTTTCAAAAGACAAGTTGAAACAAGACTACATTTTGTGCTGTTGCGTAAAATAAGAGAGGGAGAAAGTCTTACCTGATCTGCTGCTGAGACATGATAACTTTGATGCAATGAAGATGTAAAGATGAGGCGGTGTCGATTCAGGGGTTCTTCAGTCAAGTTTAAATAAATAAAACCCTAGACAGGGAAAACACAAGCGTTACCAAGCGTGTCTGAGCTTGTGTACAATGAGCTTAATCACCTGCTCCAGAAGCTTTTGACTCATATACTAATGATATGTGGCCGCTGTGCTGCTTTGAATAGTAAACCCAGTGGGCGTGTCCAAGCTCACATACCGGAACGCCATACATGGGCATATCCGCGTTACATACTTATAATCTAAAATTGTGATCTAGCGGTTCCGAGTTAAAGACAGGGGCGTTAACACAGATTAACTTCGTTGTAAATAGGGTTTTTTCCCCGAATATTATCAATGCAAACGATAGATCTCTGGTAGTGGATGTGACTTTTTCATTTTACCTTTACATGCCTTTGCAAGTAAGAAACAAATAAAAAAAAAAAAAACTGTATCCTTAATATAAGTAAGTTTCCGCCACAGCAAAAATTAAATGAATAAAATACTAGAAGGATGACCACTGTTTATACGATGTGTCGTTTCTAGTTTCAAAGACAGCGTAAACCATTGGCTCCGAAACGTTCATTCATATCAAAAGGTGCACCAAAAACAAGGAAGAAAAAGAAAAACAGGATGAAAACATTTGAAAACGCTCATCGTCTCATGAAAACATCAGTGGAAATGTTTTTACTTACCAAAGGATGATCTCTTTGTATATTTTTGCTTCGAGCTGTCAGTCTGCACTTCACCTTTCAGTCATTAAAGTCCGCCAATATAGCGATGAATAGACCGACTGGAAATTTCCACTTGGGTTTTGAGGCGGAAGGACCCGCAGACTTTTAACCAATCAGAGTTTAGCTACTGTTCGGTTGCTCATTGGCTAACGGTCCGCTGTCTTTCATTTTCATTGGAAGATGAACCCGTCAATCAATCAGTTCCACCAATCGTATAGTCGTATTCTTGTTTGGGCGTAAAAAAAAAAAGCTATTGTTTGAAGAGCTCATATTTCAAATTCCAAAGTAATGTGTGTGTCAGTGTTGAACACTATTTTTCAACACATTACATTTCAGATAAACATTTTTTTGGAAAAAAAATCCACCATCACGCATCAATACTTAATATTGCTTGTCAGGACTGAAACTATAAAACTATTAATTTGGACAGAACGTCATCCTTGTTTCATTGTTGAGTTATTCGACAAGGACAAATTGATACTTTTTTAAATAAATAACTATACATTTGGGTTAATTGCACTTCCAAACATCTAAGAAAGTATGGTTCTGAATGAAGTACTGTAATATATTCTGGTATCAGTTCTTTTGCCAGCACACACCTGAATAAAACCCTTTCTCATTACAGCCAGTCTGCATGACAAATGAAGGTGAGAAAGCTTTTCTCTTCTCTCGCTGCCTTTTAAGGCTCCTACTGGATTGCACATGTAAATGAGTAATTTATTGTGTGTGTGGCTGTATTAAACTGAGGCAAGGCTAACTGAAACTTAAGTCAATTTTAACCAAAAGGGTGAGTTGATGTTTAGTAATTGCAGAATGCATAAATAAAGACTAAAAAGAAAGAAAAAAGGTCACCATATGTGTAAGATAAACATCACTTCTCTGCAGTTAAATTGGGAGCAGGGGGAACTCTTCTGTATTACTCAAACGGATGTGTCCTGCATAGGTTAGATCATCGGACCAGCAGATCAACTCTTCAGGAGCTGGATGAAGTGGAAAAGTACAGCTGAATGCCAAAGGCATCTATAATGTTCGTTGGCTCAGACACATCTCAAGGCATTAGTAACCTGTTCACTGCAGACACATGACTAGGGGCTGAAATCTTACATACCGGTAACTTTGGGTGGGACCTTTTACTTTCAAGTCAAGCATGCATTTTTGGATGCTCATATAGCATAATGTATGAGCATTTGGAATGTAAAACACACTGGAGCAGGTGAAGCTCAATTAGAATGAGAATTCATAATATAATTAATTCGGAAACCTTGCTGACACAAAAGTACGGCCTCTGATGATTTCCTCAGAGCTGGGATGAATCTATTTTCTGTACCTTAGAAAATCTTTGAACATTTTGACATGTATAAAGCCTTCACCCGCATGCACTGTCTGTGCCTATTTTTTTTTTTTAATTAACAAAATGTCACAATTGCATGTCACAAGTAACACAGCACCCTTAAAACATTTGATCTAAAACCAAAATCAGGATCTACTGATGGCACTAATAAAAGGTTAAAAGAAACTAACTTGAACTTGAGTGACATTTCAAGACAAGGTCAAGCAAAAACTGAAAGGTGACATGTAAAAGTATCATCTGGTGGCTACAACAGTCTTTATAAAATTTTACATAAAGGTAACTCCTGAAGCCATTCTACTTACTCTGGCTAATAAGAAAAAGAGAAAAACTACATATACATATCTTTTGAAGTCGAATAAACCCAACATACAAAGTTGCTTGGTTTGTGTGAACTAAAGAGTATTTGGTATTTGTCCTGCATAGCGGCTTCCTCTGGAGTGCTGATGGAGGCAAATTCCACTTTGTACTCTGCTTCATCAATGCAGTATTAGAGTTTCCAAAACACCACCTCAGCTGGGCAGCTCAAACCATGGCACCCTTTCAGTCTTATAGTTTTAAAGTTATATCAGGTTAACTGTTAATTTGAAGTAAATAATGTAATAAATTGTGTTTTTACAGTATGACTGTGTTCATAAAGCTATACCATATTAAATGTCTCATTTGTACCCAGGGATGTGTTGGAATTAAACGTCCGATAAAATCTGTTGGAATTTAATATTTCTGCAGAAGAATGAAAAAGAAAATAAACAGGTTACACTTTTAACACCTTTGTTTCAGAAGTAAATAGTTAATATACTGAGCGAAGACTCAGGTGAAGCGTGCAGCGGTCTACAGTCAGCTAAAATGACTGCAAGGCTGAGCAGAGTATCAGGTTGCCAAAAGTTGAACAAGGTCAAGGATATATTGGTTGAGAAAAGATGTCCACCAAAGACAACACCTTCTAAACCTGTTTTTCATCTATATTTTCCCACTGTATAATAAACTTGACCGTATCTGTGGCATTGCTTTACTGAGTCAACTCAAGGTTGCTTCAAGGTTTTACTTTTGACTCTTTTCTGTGTCACGTTTTATTCTATCCAGATCAAAATCCTCCAAAATGCGTAGACCTCAAAGTTACAGAACCAATAAATAAGACTAAATGCTGGAATATATGTAGAGATCAAATATGATATAAGATGATGTAAGAGTTGCGTCAGAGACTCATATGATGGACTTATCAAACATTCTCCTTCACTGGACCACTCAGCTATAAATACTCTCCAGCTGCTTTCCAAAATTCCTTTTGTGAGCAGGGACTATTCATATGACCACTGTTTAAGATGAGAGGAGGCAGAATTAAATGTCTGACACATTAAGTGCAGTGTTTGAATCAGCTTTCTACCGTGTGCTGAATCTTTCCGATTACACATTGTCCCTGATAATCCAGTTAAAGAGGAGAGATGTGTCAACAATCATGTGCCTTCCAGAGGGACTTTCAAGGTAAATATAGTATCAGGAGATGACTGTGTGGAGTAATACAGTCCAACTTTGTTACGTTGTAAACAGACAGCGACGCTGAGGCACAGGATGTGATTAAGTCAAGCAGAGCTTAGTTAGAGAGTTATTTAGAGGCTTCAGCTTTAATTGGGATGAATTCAAGGAATCCCTTCCAGAGTAAACATGAAAAGTGGGCGAGTGACACTCACATGAGTAAACAGAAAGTTGGGTAATGATGCTGACAAAAATACATACTGGGATCAACCCCATTGTAAACTGAGATGCAGATCTGCAGCATAGACGTGCTGAATGACAAAGGCACATTAAAATCAGCTGGTACAAAAGGTTAAAGTACAGACGGTGCAAATAAAAAGCTAAAGTATTATACTAGGTTTTTTTTTTCTGAAAACATTCATGTAACCGTTAACAAATGGAGACATGTTGAGAACATGACCAGAGAAGTCAGAAAGGGATCATGTAGCTGCTCTGGTCTGGGTATGGGTAAACCCGTCTAACCGGCTTGGTGCACTTAGTCCCGTCTGCGCTGGCTCTGTGTGTGCACTCATCACTGTCGGTCTTACAAGCACCACAGTGACAGCTGAGGGCCACGGGGTAGGTAAAGACAGGACTGGAGTCCAGCAGGCAGCCGGGCAGGATGGCTGTGCGGTACTCAACCTTATCGTAGGTGCAGCCTCTCTGGATGAGGAAGCGTGGGCCGAGAAGATCTCTCATGTTGCTGTCCTTCAGAATAAACGAAAACAAAGAAACAGCTGATGGAAATGATCTCGTGATACACTGACACATCTTGGTCTGAATAAGGACATAAACAAGAACCAGTGATGCAGAACTCAATAAGACAATCATACTGTTGTCGTGAAACTGCCCGTTTCATTGTAGGTTGCACTTTTTTTCAGTTTCAACTTCACCCATCAGGCTTCAACTGCTCTAAAACATGTGCAGACATGGTCTAAAAATGTATGAGGTTCTCCTTACACCTCTTTCACAAATACCATTTAGGGAAAGGTGTACTCATGTTTTTTCTTATTATTATTTTTTGTGCACCTATCAGCGAATAGGTGCATGTGAATGTGGCCTTGATGTTAATCCAGATCCATGTCTGGATCCAGGAATTTTTAATATCTCCTTGCAGAAGTATGCAGTCTTTCAGTGGTGACGGTTGATGAGTCCAAAATTAATTATTTTGTTATAAAATCAATCTTTTTCAAAAAAACAAACAAAAAAAAAAACTATAAATGTTGTTTACTGTGTAATTATTATTTAGATTTATCATATATCATAAGCTACATCTGGGTGAAATTTTGCAGTTTCACACAAACTGTTGCAATTTGTTTGATTATATTTAAATTAATTTGACTATATTAATCTGTCTTTACTGTCCAGTTTGAAGGGTTACTAAAATATCATCAAGATATATTCCAGCCAGTCAGCTTTGAAAATGCTTACTGAGCATGTAATGAACTTTTAAAATTCTTAGTTTTCTTACAATTTCTACAAATCGTCTGATATATATTTCCCATCTAACTACCATACATACCCTTGAGTAGCAAAATCCCATGCAGATAGTGGTGTTGATTGCCACGCAGTAGTCACACTCTGGCCTCTCCACGTACAGGGTGAAGTCAGTGGGGAGGCACATGGGAACAGCTGGACTAAACAGCAGGAGAAGGAGGCAGCACCTGAATGCACCCGTGTCCATTTTAAGCAAGCTGTTCCCCCCTTTTTGGTCCTGTAAGGCGAGGAAAGATGTAAAAGTCAGACAGAATAAGACATTGGTATCCTTCAACATAATTTTCCTCTCAAGCATGAGACAGAGAGTCACCTGTTTGTGATGGAAACGCCTGCAGACCTGATGTTGCTCTGAGTCTGACCAGTATTTATTTGAACATTAGATAATCCACCTTAATCCAGGCTAACTCTTATCTTCCATCTGCAGGGGAAGGAGCCCATTGAACCCTTTTGTCCATGCTGTGGGTGATGTGAATAATGATTTGTTTTTATGAATAAAGATAATGACTGCCCAAGGTAGATTAAAACCAGTATCCACTAGATGTCACAAAACTCACCAAAACCTTAAATTCTCCTTTAGAGACTGCTGCTCATGTTATAACTCATCCAGTTTTTTTTCCAAAACAAACTCATCTGTCTCTTATTTCATTAAAATTTAACATGAACCTCTTGAGAAGCAAATATTTTGGCGTGTTTTTAAGTGCACCATCAAAGGGTGCTTGGCACGCTGGGGATTAAAGCCTAATAATGCCAGCAGCAATGCGAGCAAGTTGAAACGTACTGTCATAGTCCACGTTCCAAACTTGTACAGAATGCAGAACATTCAGACCTTGTTTATCTAATCTACCTTTGCACACGATCGGGTAAAAACTGCTGTAGTAGACATTAGCTTTAATGAATAGTTGAGAACTGAAAACATTGAAAACACTGAATCATGAGTGCACTTCACCACCAAACACCTGTGTTCTATGCCGCTTCCTTATCTGTGATTTTCTTTAATCATTGTCTAGACTAGTCAAAGTCTCAGGACATTTTAACTAATTGCAATAAATTGTGTTATTGTTTTGAATTTCACAGTTGCATTAGTGCTCATCTGTTTTTTTTGTTTTTATACAATTCATACAAACACAAATGTGCTCTTAACTCTGTGTTTTTCTCAAAGAATGTAACGATAGTTATTTCTTCAATGCACAAAACCAGTATCTTGAAATAATTCCCATGATATGATCATAACTGTTGATATTTTCAGTATAATAAACATGCAGAGTGTGCTTCCTCGGCTATTATTTTTTTACTGAACTGTTTCCTTTGTGTCATCACATTTTTTACCTGACTAAGTGTTTGAGTTAGAACTGACATACTTCATTATGCGTTACTGGAAAATCAAAAGGATGAAATCAAACGTGAAAAAATACAGAGTAAGGTGGGAGTAGAACCCAAACCCAAGAATTTATCCTGCCCTCCTCCTGAACTTCCTTATATAACCAAAAGCTACTGAGTAACCTGACAACGTGCAAAGACACATCCCTACTGTGTTGCTGTGTCTCTTCATTTCATGAGAAATAGAAATATAACAATTACAAATAGTGTTTTAATTGACATCAGAACACAATCTGAGGTAAACTATGGGATCATCGTCTTTCATTAGTTCTGACATTATTCCAGGCATGGGTGCCTTGCCTGTCCTTGATGGATCATTAACTAAAGTGAACTAATCTTTATTGTGTGCTGAATGCATCGGCGCTGACAAGACACTGGCTCAGATGATATGTGCCACTGAACAACTGACAGCTGGACTGGGAGAGCTGGAAGCAGTGGAGGACTGAAACCTGGAAATCTTTGGATAATTTTGCCTATCCTTGAATGTTTGAAGGGAGACTTTGATAGATTCAGGGAATTTAAATATATCCTGACGGTTGGTGGAGCAAACATTTCCTTGCTATCTTTAGAAGATATCTTTGCTCTTGTTAATGGTATATCCATCACCAGACTAAAAGCAAGGGGTTTAAACATTATAGCTGTAGTCACAGAGTCACAGAGCATTGTTCAAAGAAGCTTTACTGGCCCTTTTGTTCAGTTAACCATGACTGGAACCGGTGGCCCGGTGGCCACCTTCTCTGTCTGGGATTATGTGGTGTTTGCTGGAACAATTTTGGGGGCAGCTGGAATCGGCCTCTTCCAAGCCATCCGAGGTCGCAAGGACACCAGCGCCGCAGAGTTTCTGTTAGGTGGACGGCAAATGACAGCTGTCCCGGTTGCTATGTCGCTCACGGCCAGCTTCATGTCTGGCATCACAGTCATCGGCACCCCTGCTGAGGCCTACCGCTTTGGTGCTGCCTTCTGGCTCTTTGGCTTCTCTTACGCCATCATGTCAGTCGTCACCGCTGAAGTCTTCGTCCCGCTCTTCTACCGACTGGGGATCACCAGCGCCTATGAGGTAGGAACTTGAATTAGGCTGTCATTTTTTTTTTATATATTAGTGTAGACACTTGTGGACAGGTGCAACATAAAACAAGCAAAGACTATGAATGTATATATAACAACTGGGTAAATATTATTACTGTCATGATGGGTGATACTGGATGGATGGATGGATGGATGGATGGATGGATGGATGGATGGATGAATGGATATTATTGCTCTCCTTTTCATTTCAAGTACCTGGAGATGCGCTTCAGCCGACCCGTTCGCTTATTTGGAACATCAATGTTCATCGCACAAACAGTAAGTTAAACATTCTTTCTCTAAAAAAGACAAAGACACAGAGATTTTCTCATATATTTTGACAGTTGTTAAAATCACATAAACATGCAGTGAGTGGAACGAGCTCCCATGATTCAAACATAACATGTAAAAAACATCTGCTCTTTTCTCTTTTTGAATTCATGTAAAACTGATTCCAGATAACAGCTCCATGACACTATCCATATGAACGACATGCTTGTTGTGTTTCCTAATTAACTAATGCCATCATGTTTTCTCAGGCTCTGTACACCGGTTTAGTCATCTACGCTCCAGCTCTTGCTCTCAATCAAAGTAAGTAAACTCGCAAAAGCTCAATAAACAGATGTCTTATGCGTTACTCGAGTTGAGCTACAACTTGGACATACAAAAATTGTCTTGTCCTAAAGTGTTACATTACTTGGCCAAAATACAAAAGTGATATTTAGTTTGTTCATGTTTTGCTTCATTGCTACTCCCATTCACAGTGGCATCATTTTGGTGACCTTGTGCAAATTTCACAACATTTGTTTCCATCCGAGTTGCACTGATTTCTTGCCATCACCTTGCATTGATGATTAGTCAGTCAGGACGTTATGTATCTGGGACACCTGAAATTCCTAGAATAAGTTCTGAACTCTGCCATATGGGTGATAAGTGATCTGTCAGGTTAACTGAACCACGAACAACTCAGAGCCTGCATTTAAGGAGGGAGAAAGAATGTAGTCGATGTAGTCAGGTGACCTCATTTTCTTTATGTACAGAATGTTCTGTGACTTATATCTGAGCAACTGGTGCAATCTCAGATCAAAACACGTGCCCACAGGCTTGTACAGTAAGCATTAAACATGCATAGTCTATCTGCTGGTCTTCTTATCTTCATGCACCCATCATTGTGGAAAAGGGCAAATCTGGGCTCATCAGACCAAATGGCCTTCATCCACTGCTCCAGAGTTCAATATTAATGCTTTCCTGCAAATTACAGCCCTTTTCCATCAAATTAACTTAAATGATGGCTCTCTTAAGTGGTTTTCTGAAGGTTACCCAGCTCTCTAGTCTCAATAGCTTATCATCCCATTACAGACGTGGAAATGCTCAGATGTTGTGCATTTGTCAATAATCTATTGGACAGTTCATAAACCAGTTTTAGCATTTTCAGCAATATCTTTCGTTGTTTTGTTTATTTGATGTAGACCAATAATTTGACTCTTCTGAAACAGAGAAACAAAACTGTAGGATGACACCGTGGTCGTGCAAAAGTACAAAGAGTACAACTGAGTCTGTTACGTTTAAGTCACCCATCTGAATTATGTCGAGATACTTCATTTTCAACTGCTCTTTTGGATTTCTTTTTTTTTTTCCTCCAGCAGGATTTCACCTGCATGAAAAGCCAATCTTGGGTAGAACGCATCTACATTCCACCGCTTTTTAATCGTGCTATAATACAACGTCATCCAATCTTCAAAGGGTGCATTTATTCGCTCTGTAATTTCTCTTGCGTCAGCTGATGTGCTCCAATTTAGCATGTGAGTGCAATAAAATCTCTAATTCAACAAAGAAAAGTAGAGGAGCCCCTCCGTTCGCCTGTCGTCGTCATGGTGAATCACAGTAATGACACAGGTGATGTATTTTTATACCTGCGGTAACTCAGAGTCAACATAGTCAACAGTCCCTGATCTGAATCCAAAAAAGTCAGAGTTCCTTGAACCTCCTTCCTGAAACAGACCTGTGCTGTTAAATTTTAAGATACAGTATGTGTAACTGTTTTAAAACTGACCTAACCCCCCCCCCCTTCTGTTACTTAGTCACCGGACTGGATCTGTGGGGAGTGCTGGTGGCTACGGGAGCAGTGTGCATCCTCTACTGTACATTGGTAGGTATTCCTGTTTTCAACAGCATTGAACTGTGCTCTGACATGGGCAAACCTTTTTAAGAGGGCGTGCTTGCGCTTCATATTTTACAACCTCCTCAGAAAAGGTTAACGCAGCCTGTTGGAGGAAGGAGTCCTGCCAGTAGATGTAATGAGGATTCAAGTGGAACAATATAGTTTCATGTTCTGGTCATGAAACAGTGAACCAGCGTTTAACCCCTACAGGGATACTGGTTTCAGAGTGCAGCCAACCAGTCTTTATGTGTTTTGTAACTTTAGAGGAGACATCTAACTATATACCTTGTGTTTTGTGAGAGTGTTGGGTGTTAGGCTCTTTTCTACAAGTCATTTGGTTAACATACAAGCCAAATAACAGCGTGATTTAATCTGCCAGCAATAAATCTGACTCATTTCTGGTGAGTGCTGGACTCCACCAGGGCAGAGCTTTATGACTGATTCAGATCATAAACTTTATAGACAGAATTTCCTGGTGTTTTGCTGCTGGATTAGTTAAGGATTACATTTTTACTTCTTAAATAGTGCCCTATTGGCTTCACCAAGCATGCACTTGAGGCACTCTGCAGTTAAGTACAAAGTAGGCGGTGTGAGAATTACTACTTTAATATCTGAGACCATGGTCTTCAGCAGATACTGGATAAATTGGTCAAAATGACCTGCTGCCACTAATGGAGGAGTTTGAGTGTCTGAGAGTTCACAAGCGTGGCTAGGTCGTAGAGTGAGATTATTGGGACAGCCCCTGCAGTAATGCGCATGTTCTACCGGTCGTTTTAGTGAAAAGAGGGCTCGGAGCGGCTTTCTCAACCTCAGGTATCATGTGAGGAGGGTCAGGGTGGTCAACTGGGTGGGGCTCAGAGTAGACTTGCTGCTTCTACAGTCAAAGGAACCAGCTGAAGTGGTTTGGGAATCTGGTCAAGATGTCAAGAATTGAAAAAAAAAACTCCCAGAAGAGGTGTTTTGGACAACTCCCACCGGAGAGAAAGCCTCAAGTGTTGCTTCATATGTATATTCTCCAGCCTGTCCAAATGGGACACTGAGGTGTCCCTGATCATGAGCAGAGGAGATACAGATGGACGGATGGACGTGTTCCCAGTTCTTTGCATAGACTGTGCAAATACTGAAAGTCTGAAATCAAGTCAAATGATGTGTGTGTGTGTGTGTGTGTGTGTGTCCAACAATAGTCTGGCCGATATGAGTTTCAGGGCCAGTTTTACATTTTGTTCATCATTGTATCACCACTGTAGTTTGTGGTTAAAGTAGCTGAAGTGTTATTGAATCCAATCTCGTTCTCCTGCATGACAATATATTAACACTTGTACAATCATTTTGAAGGAATAAAGTGACAGATTTCAGTGAAGTAATTGTCACGTTAAGATTGCTGTAACATGGATTTTGTTCCAGGGTGGTCTGAAAGCAGTCATTTGGACAGATGTGCTGCAGATGGTGATTATGCTGGCAGGTTTTATAGCCGTCATAGCTAGAGGAGCTGTACTACAGGGAGGCCTGAGCAACATCTGGGAAGATGCTCGCCAAGGAGGTCGGCTGGAGGCCTTTGAGTAAGTGCATGAGAATATGTGTTTTGTCAAATTCTACAAGAATTTGATTCACAATTACTGCTATATGAAATAGTACTATTTTTTTCTCCTTAACTGGGCTTCATTCAGAATAATATATGAATACTTTGTTACAAACGTTTTACTTTCTCACCACAGCTTTGACCCAGATCCTCTGAAGCGACATACCTTCTGGACCATATTAATTGGGGGTAGCATAATGTGGGCGTCTATCTACTCAATCAATCAGGCCCAGGTGCAGCGCTACATCGCCTGCAAAACCTTAGGACATGCCAAGATGTGAGCGTTCCCGTAATTCCAACAGTCTGTTTCTGGTGATGAGCGCAGCTTCATGTGACAACAAGTCTCCTTTCATCTTGCAGGTCTTTGTATGTGAACATGGTTGGTTTGTGGGTTACAGTGAGTCTGGCTGTGTTTTCTGGCCTCACCATGTATTCCATTTACAAGAACTGTGACCCACTCTCAAACGGTGATGTAAATACCTCCGACCAGGTAAATGCAGATGTGGTCTTGTCGACGATCACTCGAACACCATGTTTTTAGTAATGTGATTATTAGTAAAAATGACCTCTCAACCAGCTGCTGCCCTACCTTGTGATGGATATTCTGGCAGTCTACCCCGGGATCCCTGGCCTCTTTGTGGCAGCAGCATATAGCGGTACCCTGAGGTGAGTTTTGAGACATACAAGAAAAAAGGAAAACTATATTTTAGCGTTAGCAGTGTTGCAGTGATTAGACACTGTTTCTAATTGTTTCTAATCTAATCTGACGTTCAATTGCACACCTTTCTATTTTACCATTTTCAGTTTTTAAACTCTCACAATCTTTCAGCACGGTGTCCTCCAGCATCAACGCTCTAGTCGCTGTCACTGTTGAAGACTTTATTTTTCCAGTGCGCAATAACTTCTCAGCGAAACAAGTCACCTGGCTGAACATGGGTCTGAGTAAGTTGCATAAAATACTTCCCTCCCCCTTTTATCCTGATCAACTAACGAGTGAATAACACACTGGGGTCAACTGAGGATCCTCCCCCAGGACACTGTCATAAAATCAATTTTCAGATTGAAGACTGTTTGAAGATCCATATCTTATCTTGTTATTCACCATGTTATTCTTCAGACATTAACAATCTTAGTGGTTCCTCTGCCAAGTTAAAACTTGACTGTATGTGATTTCCTGGTAGTTGACAGATTACTTGATAACTGAGAATAATGAAGTCTTGTTATTTGCCTCCTAAAATGCCCCCCCTGGTCAGAATTCAAAGGAAACAGGTCAATGCTACAGTGTGTAGTTTTTTGTTTAGACGGGTATACTGAGAAAAACCTGCATGGGCAGGAGCTTCTTTTGAGAGCTTTAAATACAGGGTGTGGAGTTTTTCTAGGGACAACAAACAAAAAAACAATGGCCTTACTCTCTACAGAGCAATTAGGACTTTAGGTTTCAAATTAAATCAACAGTTCTGTGCTTAAGACATTACTACATTTTAATGAGGTGGTTTTATGGATGTCTGACGCAGAAAAACACTGCAATAAAAACTTTTACAATTTTGAAACTCATTGCCAGATCCCTGAAATAACTGTTATGCCACCTGCTCTCAGGTGTTTTCTACGGAGCGGTGTGCATTGGAATGGCCGGAGTTGCTTCAGCGATGGGGGGCGTTCTGCAGGTGAAGTGTTGCACCATACAACACTGCCACTTTTTCTTTCCTTTGCCCCACAGCATCGCCATGAGCTGACTCATTTTTCTGTCCCCAGGCAGCTCTGTCCATATTTGGCATGATCAGCGGTCCTCTTCTTGGTCTCTATTTATCAGGCATGCTTTTCCGCACAACAAATTCAATAGTGAGTGTTTCTTAATAGTGGAACATTTTATGACGCCACAAACAAAGGTTGATAAATCCCACAGATGTGACAACATTGGCTTTTACGTGGCAGGGAGGACTTGTGGGAATGATCATCGGTCTTGTGTTGACTCTGTGGGTGGGGATTGGAGCCCAGATTTACCCACCGACGAGTGACAAAACAAACCCTCTCCCACTCAGCACTGCAGGCTGCAACAACACGATGGCTGAGAACCCCACAACAGTAACTCCCTGGACCACCGCAGTGCCTCTGACCACACAGCCTGAGTGAGTCAGTTTGCACAACACAAGTGCCTTTCTGCTTTTGCTCAGGAGCACATGTTCACAGGAATATATTTTCATTTACCTGAGGGTCCCAAAGCACAAAATGATTCAAAATGTAAAATTTGAACGATGAGACTTTATTCGACTTCTCAGTTCATAGTTAGAAGTACTAAAAGTCTCTGACAGCAGCTGTTTCGAAGGAAAGAAAACTTAAGAGTGGGATCGCTTTGAAAAGCTTTAAGAGTGTTCCTTCTGCTCACAACTTTTTTTTTTTTCACATTGCTTGAGCTTTATAATGTCTGTTTCTACTTTTAATCTAAATTTATATCCAAATTTGTATTGAGGACAGGAGGAAGCAAGAGAAAACAAAAAAGAGTTCACAGTTTACCTGTAAACATGCACTTAGCACTGGAATCTAGTGTTATGTTTGATTTTGAATCCTTTAAAACAAAAAAAATGAACTGAAGCTATAACAAAAGGTAGGTGCAACTGTGCAAGGATGAATACTGAACTGGTTTCTGTTCTGCGTCAGTGTCAGGCCACCTCTAGCAGACTCCTGGTACTCTCTGTCCTACCTGTACTTCGCTGTGTTCGGCATGCTGGTCACAATGGTGTCTGGCCTCATAGTGAGCATCATCACAGGTGAGGGCTCACTTTGTAACACTCGATTACACCTCACACACACAGGTAAATAAATGAATGAAAAATAAAAATGATGGTAAATACTTGCAATCTTCCACTTATATTTGCAAAGAAGCTTACAAAAAAAGAGCTTTGGTGAAAAAAGTTGTTAAGATTCACCTCTATGGAGATGATGCTTATGATGTCCTGTTCTTCAGTGCCCTCTGCTGGTGATGCAACTCATACTTTTTTTAATGGACACATTATGATCACCCTATGAGAGAAAAAATAGAAGGAGGTATATTAAAAAACACCTTTTAATCGACTCAAATTTTTCCTGGACCACTCTGACTTTGTCAGGGTTTCGATTTACGCCCGACACAAATAACAGATATAAATGAAATATTGCTTGATCAACAGTAAAAAAAGAAAACAATGTGAATATTTGTCTATGTGTTAAACAGGTGGATGTAAGCAAGAGAAGATGAACTCTGATCTGTTTGTGAGGAAGAGCGACTTGATATGCTTCACCTGTTTTCATGATTCATCAAAGGTAAGATGCTGACTCTGACTGTTAGATAATTAGTAACAAAAGAAAGTCATATCACTGGCGTCTTCGTAAACGTTCCTCTCAGCCTTCGCAAGGTTTTGTCATTTTGTAAAAGTGATACTGTTTTTTTTTTCCTTCTACAGACATCACATGACACAGAAAAGGCTGCAAAAGACCTTCACATGGGAGTTGACAACTCAGCATTTACAGACTGTGATGTGATGAGCAAGGAATCTGAAAAAACCACAAAACTTTAAAGCTGACCTTCTGTATATACATAAATGACAAGCAATTATTATTTAAATACAAGCCACTGATGCTTTATTATGAGGATCCACCTAAAGTATGTTAATGTTAATCATGATGTTTTAACTTAACACTAAAATGCAAAGCAATAAAGCCTTTTTCATATTCAAAAATAAAAATAAAGCTTTAATGACCTGAAAAACCAAACAGTTAAGCACTCAAAGCCAAGGATTTGTAATTTTGCTAATTTAAGGACTGTAACAGCAAAGCTCTAAAAACAGAAGCAGGTCATCACGTTTTCATAAAGCTGCTCCCATTTCCTGCTTGTTGGTACTCTGACAACATTGTCTTGCTTTTATTCCCCTTTAATCAGTTGTTCCTGCTGATATTAGAGTGTATCTATGTCCTGGATGAACTTTGTCCTTCGTTTCATGCTGACTTAAGAGAACCACAGCATATATTTGTTTATCATATTTCATTTTTTTGTTTTGGTACTTTGTTTATGACATGACTATTTTTATATGTAAATTGCACACTCTTGATTAACTTTCTTGCAAAGACTTGAAACTAATCTTATTTGTCAATAAAACTTTTGTACCAAGTTCAGTGACAATGCACATACACAAGCACACAAGGTCAGGTCAGACAACTTCCTTCAGTCATGACAGAAAAGAACAAAAATGAAGCCAGAAAAAGAAACATTTACTGAGCAGGTAAAGCTTTTCGGTTGCGTCTTCTCCTCTATTAAGGTGCGTAAAATGTGTTTTAAGTGAGCGAGAGGGAGAGATTGAGCTTTGGACTGGTGTCTCCTTGGCAGCAAACTATAAAGAGGAAGTTTATAAAGCACTGGCCGGCCCACTTTCACACATCTGGATAGCAGGTCATCAGCCTTTAAGCTGTTCCAGGATTCTGCAGGAAATCAAGTGTCAGTCGTATCATGGAGACAAACTCAGAACCCAGGAAGTGAACTAAGTTACTGTTTTCACTTTTTTCAACAAGAGAAAATATATATATATATATATATATATATATATATATATATATATATATATACATATATACACACACACACACACACACAGAGTTTTTTGACAAATTCAATTCTTGCAGCAACATCTTAACAGCAAAAGGTGATGCAGGTAAATTCTTATCAGTTGTGTCATAAATACAGACTAATTTTGTGTAAATAGATAAAAACCAATACCAATTCAAATTTCCAGATGGGTTTATGGTGGACAATGTCACACCTGTTATCTCTGGAGAACTTTATGACCATCGATCTTTGATAAGGTACCACCAGCACCTGCGGACTTGTCTCAATTTCACCTGGAGCTCCTTCACTAAAGAGACAGTTTTGTACCATTTTTTTTTCTATTAATATGTATAATTTGAAGACTAAAATTCCACTCCTATTAAATGTACACTTTTACAAAGAGAAAAATGGCATCAAGAGTAAACAGTGAAGGCCATAACATTGGAAGATATTGATCTTATCACTTTTATTGTGTCATGTCATTACCGAAACACATAAATATATCACGGTAACAGATAAATATTTCACCAGATCTTTTCCCAACAATACAAATATAAGCTTAAGTAAAGTTAATACAATTTAATGCAAACAAGAGTAAAGATAAGTTATTCCATGCAACAGTACAATTAACTGAACTTTTTTGAACAAAGAACTTAAAGCATAGTGGCCCCATAGTCACCTGGGGTGTACTTCCAAAATAGATCTCTATGAACACTGAGATGTTATGAAAAAGAAAAAAATCAATATCTATATAAACACTAAAGGCCATAACATTGGAAGATATTGATCTTATCACTTTTATTGTGTCATGTCATTACTAGGACACATAAATATATCACGGTAACAGATAAATATTTCACCAGACCTTTTCCCAACAATAACAATATAAGCTTAAGTTAAGTTAATACAATTTAATGCAAACAACAGTAAAGATAAGTTATTCCATGCAACAGCACAATTAACTGAACTTTTTTGAACAAAGAACTTAAAAGCATAGTGGCCCCATAGTCACCTGGGGTGTACTTCCAAAGTAGATCTCTGTGAACACTGAGATGTTATGAAAAAGAAAAATTCAATATCTATTTAAACACTTAACACTTTTGATACTGCAACATTTTATCCCTATTTGTCTTTTAAACCTTTAAGATACATAAACCTGTCAGTGATAATATTAACACTGTCGATTTGACCTGTAACAATAAGAGTTAGGCAAAAATCTTTTCATTGTTCTTCTTTTTCTTGTTACTGCCAGAAACAGCAGTCCAACCAGCGTCTCTCATTCTTTTCATTGCGGCCATCTTTAAGGAGTTCCCAGGTGATTTAGAACTGGCTGGACTCTGAAAATAAATAGATCATTTTTACACACAATATCTTTGTTGTCAATGTCAAATGAATTAATTGTATATCAAAACACACACCACTACGACCATGTTACCTTTTTAAAGAGGGTGAGTTTGCACTGCGGAGCAGAAACACTTGGCGTTGGTGCATTTGTAAATGTCTACCAGAACAAGAGGATCAAATCAACTTTTTGGGGTATTTTTTCATTAATTTCAATAAAGTCCACAAGAGAAGCAAAGTACATGATACATTTCTGATAATTAAAACATCAGCCAATCAAAGAAACACTGACCACGAGATCAATATGATCAGAGCTGTCAGACATAGGCTCAAACTCAAAGGCAGGTTTGCTCCACCCTGCAGCCTTTTTATCAGAGGGAGGTGTCCTTATTCTGTAGGACTGTAAAGAATTCACCATGTAAATGTCAGGAAAAAGACACGCATATTTTTGTTCACGGTAGAACATGTCAAAACAGCAGATTACTTTGATCACAGATGTTCCTCGGCTCCTATTTGCATTAGTTCCTGGGGTTTTCTTGTCTTCACTGAGAATGGGCTATAATGCAAAGTTAAATGTCAGTTCGTTATTACAAATTACACTCCTATTACAGTAATAAAAAAAAAAAAAACCACAATGACATCTTATAATAATCTAGTTATCACTAACAAGCCAAGCTCAAGTGTAGTTTAAGAATATTTTAAACATCTGTCTATCCTCATAATTGTTGTTGCTCTACGTGGAGGAACGGATGACTCAGATGCCTCAACAACAGACAACATAAAATGAGAAACAGTTCTGGGGTCCACTTAGTGATGGCCTACACTGACATGATTACATTACATCCGTTCACTGTTGACACACTTCCTCAAATTGGTGGTTCCTTGTTTACATTCCTCATACATCACTCACCTCAATCACCTCTGTTCAACATAAGTACATATTTTTTCCAAACAATTTATACCTTTAAATAGGTCCACTAAAGTAAAGCTATTTTAATTTGTAATTGCATATTCAAGCTATTCATGACAACATTCAAAGTTTCTACATGCTCACATGACAAAAATTAATTGTTTCATGTTTATTTAATACGATTTTTATAAAATCGAGGCTAATTAACCAGTTGATTTTTTTCAACATTTTGTATTACTAAAACATTAAAATCCCAATCTGAATAAACTTTTAAAACGCTAAAACCAATTAATTCACTAAGACACTGAAACATGAAACTGATTTGACAGACAAAACTCACGGCCTTCATAAGAACCGGAGTATTCCCATCATTGCTGAAGGATGGAGTTTTCCTGCTCCTGGAGAAGTCAAATATGTGACTCTTCAAAGAACTGTCCTCTGGAGTACCAAGGCTCTTCCTCTCTTCTTTGTAATTTGAAACAGCTGACTACAAGGTCAAAGATTATGTCATTGTTAAATAGAAATATGGTTTATTATCTCATAATATCTGCACATAAACCCTTAGCAAGCAACACAATTTCCTGAGCACAGAAAAAATCATTTGAAAAGCTTTTTCAAAATGTTTTTTTTTCCCCCCAACAAAGAATAGCTTAATCTAAGCATTTTAAAGTCTATTCTGTCCAAAGAAAAAATATTTCCTAAAAACACAGAAAAAATAATATAGAGAGATCAATTGCATTCCAAATTTTCAAAGCTGTCAAACGTACTTAAATGTGGCCATACTGTGGACTTAAATGCTATTCTGCATCAGACATTTCCAGCTATGTGTCATGTAATAGAAAAAAATCCCTGGCTCTCAGTGGATCTGATAAAAGCCTTCAGTGACTGGAGCCATAATAACTGCCTCATACTGAACAACTCAAATACAAAGGAATTATATTGGATGTCTGGAGGTCTAAGCCTCCGCTTCAACCAGTGAACAACTGCAGGGTGGACATTGAGGTGTTGCCAACCTATAAATATCTAGGTGTGAACCTGGATAACAAGTTGGACTGGTCCCTTAACACAGATGCCCTCTACAAAAAGGGGCCGCCTCTTCTTCTCCAGGAAGATCTTTAAACATCTGCAATAAGATGCTGCAGATGTTTTATCATTCTGTGGTGGCAAGAGCTTAGTTCTCTGCTGCAGTCTGCTGGGGAGTAAGTTCATGAGCAAAGGAGGAAAGGGGGCTGGACAGGATTGTGAAGAAGGGTGGCTGGAGGATGTGGTGGAGAGAAACACAATGAGGACTGGTGAGGCCATCCTGAACAGCCTGGACCATCCTCTTCATGACACCTTTGAGGATAGTTTTGTTACATTAAACAGGCTTGTGAGAGAGTGAATCAAAGCAAGTCAAAGCGATGCCTTCTTTGCTCAGAGTAAAAAAAACGTTTTAAAGTAAAATGTATGCGCTTGCATAATGCATTTTTCTGTGCTCAGAAACTGTTGCTTTGGCAGGAATTTTCTGGATATTCTGCCTTAGCTAATTTGCTGACTTTATTGTACCTTGTTCCTTGATGGTGCTGACTTGGTCATTTTAACAGCAGACATTTCTTTCTTCAAATCTGTTCTTTCTTTCTCTAGGTTTTGCTAAAGATAAAAACCAAAGATAAAACATTTCATTAAAAATTAAGTCTCTTGAAAGGCAAAATACAACCTTTTCCAGTGAAAAACCATAAGTAAACATTGATTGATTCAACTAGGACAAACCTTCTCTGTTAACTCTGTCTGCAACTGTTTCTTTAGCAGGTTATTTTCCGTTCTCAGCATCGACAGATCCAACTCCTAAAGGAATGTTTTTTGAGTTAAAATATTAAGAAGCAACTGATTTATTGATAATCAAGGTTATTTATTATTTGACATCTTACTAATGATTTTGCATGTACAACTGCCTCCATCTTTTTATTTTCGCTTTCATCAAGCTCCTCTTGCTTCTCTTCAATCATGCGGTCATATTGGGTCTTGCAAAGACAAGTTAAATTCTTATTCAACAACAAAAACAGACCATTTTCAACTGCATAAATTCCTTTGTGTCAACCTACCTTATATTTTTCCATCAGTGCAACCATATCTGCTATCTTGTGCTGACACTTCAGTTCTGTGTCTTCCTTGTTCTTCATGGCCTCTGCTGATATTTCGCTGCATGTTACTCTGAGCTTTTTTACCTGTAGAAGAACATATATATTTTTTTTTTTATTAATGAACGGAATAATTCCTTGGAAAAATGTTATGATGTATGTGTAACCTCATCCTCAAGTTCTGCTGCAAAGGTGGACTTGGACTCAAGATCCTTTAATAATTTCTGATGATCATCATCTTTCAGTCTTTTAAGGTTCTGGGTACTCCTCTTTAAGTCTGTCAATCTAAACACAAAAACAATAAACTATATTGAACAGGCAATTAATGAACTTGAATGTTTTAGGTAAGTGTTATGATCTGCAGGATTTGGCAGTAAATCTCTTCCAAACGCTACCAATATTTCAAGTTGACTGGATTTTGAACTCATCTATACAATTTGTTTCTTTAGCATTTTATTCTGAGGGCCCGATCTTTCGCCAAACCTCCTAAAGCCGCTATTAAGGGATAATGGGTAGCGGGAGGGGCATTCCCCCACAAAGAACGCAATCTTCCACCTCCCTAAACCCACTTAAAAACTTACTTGCGCTAACCGCTATATTATGCATATATTATGCATGGGAGTGGTTAGGGCGTTCCACCTGTTAAATCCAATCAGTGCATCAGTAGCCATTGCCTTTAAGAGCAGGTTGCGCTACCTGCAAGCCACAAGCAGATATGGAGCGTCTTTTCATCCAGATCGGAGCAGCTCTCATGAGCTGCTCGTCTGGGACTCTGCTGTAGAGCTTCCTCCTATTCCTTCCTCCTCCACCTCTGCACTAATATATACATAACTAGCTCTAACTAATGTGGAGCAAATTATTTAATCATTTCTTTTGTACTTCCAAGAAGTTTCAACAAACTGCTCAGAAAAAATAGAGCCCTAGAGCGCAGACCTCCGCCAAGCACAACAGTTCTCCTATATAGCGATTTACAGATTGCGATAAAATCCGCCTTCTGGATCAGATCTGGATCAGCCTCTGAAATTTGATAGAGGTTCCCATTGTCAATCCCTGAGTGAAATTTCATGAGTTTTGGGCAATAATTAATGGAGATATTGAAAAACAAAATTTTCCGGCCCCATTGACCGCAATGTTATCAAAAATTTTAAAGTGATCCAGAATCCAGGATTTCTTCCGGATCACAGCCAAAATGAAATCAGTTCTTCCTTTTCACATTTCTGACAACTCCTGAAAATTTCATCAAAATTCATCCGTAACCTTTTGAGTTATCTTGTACACCGACAGACAAACAGACAGACAGATAAATGCCGGCAAAAACATGACCTCCTTGGCGGAGGTAAAAATATTCTTACAGACAATTCCTATCGGCTACCTGAAAGTCCCAGATAGTTGGTGTGCTCCCAGCAAACACGCTCAGGCAGAGCCGCCTGTGATCAGCCGCGCCTACAATGTGAGTAAGGGAGTCAGCAACACGGGTAGTAGCTTTAGGGAAGCGGAAGATTGCATAGCGGTTAGCGGAGGTTCCTAAATCCAAAATTTGCGGGTAGCGGCTAGAGAGAGGTGTACGATCTGGGCCTAAATGAATAACAACTGCAATCTCAGTTATTATACAGTATCTATAGTTTCATTGTCATTACAAACCTCTTTCTTGTACTCTTCTTCCTGAGCTTTATACTTAACTTCAACATGGTTCTTGAGGCTGCTGAGCTAAAATGTAAACAATTTCATGTTAGTTTCATGATCAATATTAGTAAAAACACTTCATTTTTGGTGTCACGCACCTTTGCTTCCAGAACACTGATGCCTTTTTCTTTTTTTGTCATTTCCTCCTGCACACATAGTCAAACTACTCAAAGAAAACACAAATAAAAAAAAAAATCATAATTTAACATTTTAATAAAAGGCCAGAGTGTTACTAGTGCTTTAAGATACACTTTATTGATCCCCAAAGGGAAAAATCCCTATAGACAAGAGTATATTTAGACAACATTCTTACATTTTCTTCCATTTTCTTCTTGAGAGTTTCTGTTTCTTGACAATCTCCTTGGACTTTGGTTTTAATGTCATTGATCTCATCTCTATTTAATGGAAATATGAAAATTTTAATCTTAAAGTTGAACACTGTCAAATCTCAGGTTATCAAGAGTGAAAACTCACTGCAAACACTGGTTTTCTTCTTCCAGTCTTTGAATTTCTCTTTCAAGTTGCACTACTTTCTCCTTATTCACCTGATTCAAAACAGTAATGTATCGGTAAAATGTATCAACCAAAAAATGCAAATGCATTTTTAAAATTCAAATTAGGACTATGGTGCCCAAGAATGTGGCACATAGCAACTAAACAAAAAGTTCAGACCTTCCTGCTTGCATCAATCATTTTTATATTGGACAATCCATTTTCAAACTCCCGTTGAATGTCCATCTTCTCAGACTGTAGCTTATCAAATGTCAACAAAAGTTCTTCATACTTCACTCTTAAAAAATAACAGAAAGGAAACATTGTGATTTCAAGACAACAATGAAATAAAATGGACCACCTCTGGTAGCACACTGGTTAGGGCAGGTGGTCTATGTACATGAGGCTACAGTCCTCCCAGCCTGTACCCCTTGCTGCATGTCTTCCCTATTCTCTCTCTACCCTGATTTCCCACCATCTCTCTCTGACTGTGAATAAAGGTCACTAGTGCCACAATTTTAAAAGAAAAAAAAAGGACATTCTATGCCAGTAAGACAGAATAGCTACACTTACTTGTGCTTTATGAGATCATTCTTTAGTTGCTCCTCCTGAAGGTTGCATTCTTTATTTTTCTTTTTTTCAGCTGACAACTGTTCCTCCAGTTCCTGCATTTTGATCTAGGGGTACATATACAACACAAGTTGAAACAAAGTATTGTATATTTTAATCTGCATGGCTTAATAAATCTTCTATTGTAAAAACAAATATTCAAAGAGATGTCTGCACTGGGGAAGGAGGTGATAAATGGAGCAAGAATATGAAAATCATGTAAAAACCCCTGTCAAAAGCGACTTCTCCTTTAAATCTTCTTTTGCCTTTTCAGCATCTTCATATGCCTGCTTCAGTAGATTATTCTCAGTACAGGCCTTTGCTGCTTCATTCTGTATCAATAGATAAAAAAGTGTCAATTTTACTTAAACCACTAGTGTGTGAGTGGGTGAATGAGAGGCAAATGTAAAGCACTTTGGGGACATCATGATGGTGTCTAGAAAGCGCTATGTAAGAGGAATCCATTTACCATTTATTTACCTACAAGACTAAACCAGAAAATGTTGGTAAGGTATGGAAAACGCCCCCAAAAGAGATTATTACGCTTATTTTGCCTTTCACTTTATCGCAGAGAGTATAAATCCTAAGATTTCTTGTGATTTATCTCAACTGTGATCTTAAAGGCAGTACATGCTGCTCTCAATTCTGAATGTATGTTTCTGCATCAGTTCTGCCATCACAGAAGTGTAACCTTCTTTGTGCTTAACAGCACTGATACAACCCCATACCTTTACAGAACCTGACTTGGTACTGATAATCTAGATCAGGGGTCTCCAAAGTTGGCCCTTGAGGGCCGGTGTCCTGCAGGTTTTAGATGTTTCCCTCCTCTACACACCCTGATACAAGTGACTGTGTCATTAACAGACATGTGCTGAGCTTGATGACAAGATAAATGACGGTCATTATTAGGATCAGGTGTGTTAAAGCAGGGAAACATGTAAAACCTGCAGGACACTGGCCCTTGAGGACCGACTTTGGAGACCCCTGACCTAGATGTTCCTTTTTTGTGTTTGCTCTGGAGCACATCAAGTCCATTTTGTCACACCTCAAATAATGACTCATCTGTGTAAGGCTTTTTTTTTTTTTTAAAAAATACTGTACTGTCAGATAATATCCTTGCCCCATATGGTTCATTCATCTAACAATGAATGACAGTCATGATGCAGTGCTCTCCTAACTTAGCTTGAGAACTTGACTTTTGCAGAACATAATTTCTCAGGACTCCTAGAGCCATTTTCTTCTAAACTGACAATATGTATTTTAGAAGAAAAAATATGAATATCCTTTAAAAACTTTCAATGAGAAACACTGCTTTCCAAAATGTCAATAATTTTCTCACACATCTGTCAACAAACTGGAGATTGTCTGCCTTTCTTTGCTCCTCATGGACTTCAGTCTTTTGTGGTTATTGGTTTAGAATCAAATCATGTTTACAGTCAACTGTCAAAACTATCTGTATAAAATAACATTATTTTTAGTTTGCCTCATTTGTAGTCCAAAACTGCCCCAGTCTAAATCTGTGGGGAATGTGTTACAGGCCTGAAATGATGGAATGGATGTTAAATGAAAATAGGTTCATGACAAAAAAAACCCAGAAATACCTTTGGTTCATTCTATCTGCAATGAAATTTAAAATATTAAGTTAAATGTAGAGTTCCCACTATTCCCTCCATCTTGTTTGGGATGGTATGTAATTTAATTGAATACATCCTTGATCCTTCTAGGATAAAATGTATATTTGTATCACCTTAAAAACCTGTATTTCCTCTGTTTTCTTTGAGACCTCAGCAGCAAGTTCATCCGCTCCGTCTCTAAGAACATCAATCTCACTCTTCAGGGTTTCAATGGACTGCAACTTTGTTTCCTAAGAGTAACAACAACATATCATGTTGACAAGTCAACTGCTGAAGTCTTGCAACTGCTACCACTGTATCTCTAAAGTTAATACATTTTGAAGCTCTCGTACAGTTAAAGGTGGGGTGGGTGTTGTTTTTTTGCAACACTTTTTACAATATTGCCTGAAAACCTTTTCACATTTCCATTGCACCCACTGAAATAAAATGTTTGCAAAAAAAACTAAACATTTTGGTCCAGTCTAGAAGGTATAATCAGAGAAAAACTCTGACCAATCAAAGTGATCATCAAGTGATCATCACTATTTTGATTGGCTGCCTAATACGTCCATCAAATATCACCCCTCCCTCCCTCCCTCCCTATGGTTCATGCAGTCGTGAATCATGTGAAGGCGTGGTTTCGAGGGGTGAGCTGAAGAGGAGGAGGCGGAGCCTTTGGGAGGAGGGAGGGAGTGTATATTTTCAAAATCTCACTTGAGTTGGATTGCTGGAACCGTTTTTCAAACAACACCTACTCCACCTTTAAGTGAATATTCTCCAGCTGTTCTGCCTGTTTATATTTTACTCTACAAAGCTCCTGAATGCTGAGATCTTTGCTTTGGATAATCTACTCAAATTGTTTTTCCCTTTCTTCCAGGGCTGCAGCAGTAGTTTCTTTTGTTATCTTTTTTTGAAGTGTAAATATTTGTGGAATAATTAATGTTCCAGACAAAACACAAAGAAGTCCACAGTGTAACTATGAATGACAAGAATCTTGAATCACTAACCTCAGTTTCTTTACAGCGCTGCTCAGCAGTATGAAGTTTTTGAAGAAGGTTTTCCTTTTCAGAGTTTGTGTTTTTGAGAAGTTCAAATTGTTGATCTGCAAAGTCAGTAAATATATATTGTTTTCTTCAAAGTAATACAATTAATAAGAACTGGTCGAAAAGGGTAGAACATATTCAAAAATAAGTTATGATTTTGTTTTCATTTTCATATGCAGTACTTCCAGTGTACTGAGAACCAGACAATATCAGAGTTTTTTTCTTACTTCAGGATTATGTGACCGCTTTAATCAAAGTTGTTGTGAAAAAAGTAAAGCTGTGAACCTGTTTAATCCTAACATTTTTTACTTAAACTTATTAATCTCAATTTTAAACCAGTTTCTAACTCATTTAGCCTTACTGGCCTTTGTAAATTTATATTATTTGTACTACAGTGATACTTGCTTCTCTCTCCTTTATAATATTTGCAGGAAGACAGTTGGACACAACATCTTATTGCATGTTATCAAAATTTAACCCTGATCTTACCGAATGACTCCTGAAGCTGTTTGCATAACCTCTGGGTTTCATCAAGGACTTTTTCCAGTTCATTCTCCTTTTCCTGACATTTTGTCTGAAGCTCTGAAATCTGTTAAGACAGTGCCAGTCTTTAAGGAGTATGTTTATGTGGTAGAAGTTTTGTAAAAATCTGAAAGAGTTTTTATTAACTAACCATTTCATCTTTCATCATATTTTCTTGGTGAAATTTCTCTTTTAAATCCTCAAACTGGATTAAGTTTTCTTTTACTGAAAAAAAAATAAATAAATAAAATAAAATAAAATAAAATAAATAAATATTTATATATGTCAATTTTGTTGGCCACTTTTCGTATATCTCTGGATGATTTTATTTCACTATATTATTTTTGCATTTAACACCTTTTTTCATCTCTAGTTGGTCAGCTTCTACTCGAGTACAAAGATCTTCAAAAGCTGCATGCAGTTTCTACAGGAAAAATGACAAGTCCAAGCCCATGATTAAAACATCTCTACTGTTTTCTGTGTTCAACTAACAATTAAAAATATATATCTTATGATTAAAAGTAGATTCAGTACTCTTTTACCTTTATACTCTCACTATTTTCCGTGAAAAGACGGTGTGCTTCTTCTCGTTCAGATTCAACTACAAAAGAAACAAAGATTATATTAGTAATATATGTCAATATTTTATATACCATTTGATAACTGAATAAATCTGACAAGAATGGTACTGCATACGGGCAGAAAGTCTGAAACATGTTCTACTCACATGAATGCATTTTCTCAGTTGACCGCTCAACGGTTTCTTTGAGTATATTACACAAGTTTCTTGTTGCATTGTTTCTGTTTATAAAGTATAAAACTTTAATATGTTATAAAAACAGTTAAAAAGGCAAACTATATTTAACAGATCGGTTACATTTAACTGGCATTTACATTGGACATACGACTTAAAAAGTCATAGAATAATATACTTGTTCCTTAAATCTTCATTTTCACTGATCTGTTCCTCCAGCTTCATGCTGAGACTGCCATTTCCAATCTGCAAAGACAAATCACACAAGGGATCAGTAGAGATGGCAATTTATTCATGTTATCAGATAAGTTAAAGAAAATAGAATACTTATGGTACCACACAGTTGGAGGAAAAAAGCCAAAGAAAAGTTGTCTCTATGAGTGTGTTCACACTTATAGGCTGGATTTAAACCAAGGTTTAGTTTTGTGGCTTTTTAATGGATAAGGTCAGATTCTCACAGGATCTCTGATTTCATATACACATATATATATATATATATATATATATATATATATATATATATATTTATATGACTTCCAAACTTCTAATGCAATACTGTAAGTTGAAATAAATGCACATGTTAGATTTGTGTAGGCTATATAAGGTTTTTTTTTTTTTGAACTGGCAAGGATGTCACATTTTTCTAAAATTCATAAAACAGATATATATTTAGCAACAGGGGATTCTTTATTACTCATACAAAGATAAGCCTCGAGAAAATGTTTGATCATGAAATCATTCAAGTATGAATACACCCTAACAGTACACACCTGCAGTTCCTGAATTGCTTTGGATTGAGTTTCAATTGTTCTTTTGCTATTTTGGAGTCTTCTTTCCTTCTGCAGTATGTCTGAGTCAACTTGGACTTTCCAACACCTTATCTTCTCAACTTCATAAATTAGCTTGGAATAAAATTCACCAGGCCTACAATTATTCTGTGGAAATGATCACATAGATAGTGAGTTAACTAGCACACTTGAGAATAAATTACCTGAAGTCCAGGTGTGTCTATTTATGGAGTACATTATTGCACTATGACAGTGTTACCTCCTCTTTTTCCATTGGTGACACAAGCTTTGGTCTTTGTCATGTCTGGAGAAAAATCAATGATTAATTCATAACAATATTTGACACCATCAATGTTTACTTTTATTCCTTTCTTGATTGAAATGATGGAGCTAAAAAGACAAAAATACCTTGGCTGGTTTGCTTGTTGGTAACCACACTTTTATTGAGGAGTGGCATGTTCTGCTCTTCGTCACACTTATTAAACCCCTAGAGGAGAAAAGCAATAAAACTTATATGTATTTATCAATACTGCTTGGATAAGACTCACATTAGTATAATAATGCATTTAGCCCACGAAAGGGAAAGTAACTGCTCAGTTTTTTTAATGAACGGCAGGGTGGAGAAAACACTCAGATCTTTTATTAAAATACAGGTAGCAATACAGGAATTTAGAAATATTTGGAAAGCACTTAATAGGTTTTAACAATAAATCATCTATTCATCTTCTCTATTCTTTCTGATACAGAATGAACCTGCCTATCCCAGCAACTGTCAGGCAAGAAATGGGGCAAAGCCTGGACAGGTCACCCATTCATCACATGGCCATACAATGTCAAAACAAGACAACTGTGCATGCACACATCCACTCCTAAATACAACTTAAAATCTCCAATTATTCTATTATGCATGTTTTGGATTGATGGAGGAAGCTGGCTACCCAGAGAGAATCAAAGCAACCAAGAACCTTCTGGATGTGAGGTCAATATATTCTTCATGACCTACATTTATAAAACTAAAACTACTCATTGCACACCAAAACATATTCTGTATTTTATCATTATGCTTCACATTATTGGATTACGAACACCAGTGCATTAAAAGTTCCATATTATGCTTTCTGAAACCTGTTTATCCTGACAAGGTACTGCAATTGACTACAATTGTGCAACATGCACACACACACACACAAAAAAGGCTTCCTGTAGTACACCTGTGTCTTTTTACCAGCTTTGAATCCCCAGCTCCACCCCCAACATCCCCACTCTGGCGTTATAGGTCACTTCAAAAACTATCAAACCGGGAAATAAGGAAAACTGCTGGGCATGTGGGGTTGTTCAGGATGCCATCATGTGAAGAAAATCAGTATAAAAAAAATAAAAATTGTCCAACTTCATTTGTGGAATGGCTATATTAATGGTAAGGTCTGGTATAGAACTGTATGTTTGAATCTGATCTGGAAAGTAATGGTGGTCATCCTTCTGAACATCCATGAGAACAACAGATGCAAGACACTTCTGAATATTAAGGCAGGCTGCTTTCATATGATTCAATTTTAAGACCTGTTTGCCAGTCGCCAACCTCGCAGACTAGTTGGAACTGTCAGTGGCTGTCCATCAAAATTCAACGATTACGTGTGAACAACTCAGCTGAGGAAAGAGCAAGGCATTAGGTGACATCACTATGAGAACAGGAATCTTGAAGAAGAAACCCACGAAGCAAGGCGCGATGCTGTAAACATTCAAGAAACAAGGCACCTTACTACACAGAACAAAATTAAAAATGCTTTTTCCGTTACACGACCTGTGTGGAATAAACCTTTGACCCATGTTGTCTTTTTAAAGTCATGTTCTGAACAACCCTGCTCATTTCTTGCATGTTAATTCCCACAATAGTTTTGTTGAAAAAATGTTTGGAGATTGGCTGGGTGACTCAGTCACTGTCAGAATGTGTAGTGTGTGACCAGTTAAAAGACAGTGCATGCAGTAAATGAGGAACAATACATGTTGGCCATGTAGTCTAAACCAAGAGTTTTGTGGGCTCTGAAACATGTTTTATTACTTTTTCAGTTATGCACCAATTAAAATGGAGCTACACGACATAAAAGAAAAGGCAATGCTATGTCTTTAACCATTTAAAAACAAAGAGAGGGGAAATATGAGGTCTTTAACATGCAATCAGCACTTCAAATGTCCAAGCTGAAAAGTCCTGACTTCACCAATTTCATTTTTCCCGTAAGGTGGCTTGATTTCCATCAAAGCTATTCATTGCATATTTTTAGTTTTATCAAAAAGGGCTCTATTCCTAATTCGCTGCCAGATGTGTGTCAGAAAAACACATTTCAGAGGAAAAACATTCCTCTGAAATGTTTTTGTCCAACAAGGCAACCAAACTAAATACAGTGCATGCACCTTAAGTAACTCCTAAGAAATGTACTTGAGAAAATATAACAACTTACCTTTTAAAATGATAACTAATTACAACTACGAGGCTGAGTTAGCGACATTTTAGCCGAATGTTTTGCTATAAGCTTATAACTGCATTTAGTTTAAAAGGAAAAGCAAATTATAGGGTGTTTTCCTACTTACCTGCTGCATTGTGTTCGGGAAATCAACACTGCGCTCAACTATTTTCTGAGGTCGAACAGCACTGCCATTGCCATTGCCGCGAGGTACAAATAATTTGAAGTTAAACCGTCCATCTCTCTCCATCCTAAGTGATGATGAAAAAAATTAGTTCTGCGACTGTCCAGTGTCATTTACCAGCTGCAATTGATTAAAATAAAATACCTGCGTGATATAACGGTAAAAATATCTGTATAACTGTCTTTTAACCAAATGAAATGACAAAAAAAGACCATTTACGTACTTTAGCTTAAAGTTCGTTTTAACGTCGTCGTCGTCGGTTTTACTTCACCAGCGATGTTAAATCTTCAGTTAAATGTATTCAGTTAAATATTAAGCGTCAATTCTACACGAAATAAGATGACTTTGGACAGAATACTATGGAGGAAAGTTAAATGTTAAATATCAAATATGCTGTATTAACCTCACCTCAGTTACCGTTAAAGGCCGGCGCGTGGAAGAATTTTCTGCGTAGCTACGTTAACGATATGAGGCAGCAGTATGGCAAGCCGTTTAAACATAAAATAGTTAGGTTTTACTTTACGTAATTAGCATTATAGATATCAATAATTACATTTTGACTAGTCGTAATTCCAACGGCTTGCCATATAGGCAGACCATAATAATTTGGAAAACTGCTGCGGTATGAAGATACCTCAACTATGGTTGGCAAAAAATGATTTATTTTCTCAACTCTAAAAATACATAAAATATAGTAATATAATTGATTTATTTTTGTGTCATAGCATGGTGAACCTGTTAAATATCAGAGATCCCATCTGAGTTTCATGAAAGACAACATTTATATTCTCATTAAATGGTAATTTATTTGACCCTCTGGCAGGGGTTTCATATATACAGAGTACATAGAAATTTGCTGTTATTGGCACACTTTCCTATCGTGGTAGCAGATTAAGTATAACATAAGGACTAAATGGTCATTATCCAAGCCCACTCATTCTTCCCTCTTTCTCACCAAACCAACCAAAGGAAGAAAAAAAAAATATAGAAACATTGAAAATCAAAATTAATACATTTTGTTAAAGTTAAGGTGGCTGGGAGGGTTTTTAAAAAACACTCCGAGTCCGCTGTGTTGTGAGGTCACAATGGCAAGAAAACTGAGGGGCATAGTATAATTACACTTTTAACAGAGAAAATACCTCTGTTAAATATAAAGATCTACATTAACACACCAGCACACACACAAAAAACAAAGTCATTAAATATTCAATGGTTAAAACTGTTATATTTCCTGACTATAAAGAAATGCTATATTATGAAACTAACATAAAAGGCCAGGAAAACTTGGGACGTATTTGCCTGTCTCACTGCAAGTATAAGACACATTTGATGTGGATTTATGATTTTAAAGGGCTGATATTGTTGTGTAAATATTAAACACTGAATTGCAAATGAGATCATGATCTCACTGGCAGGTTTCAAAAACAGCACAGAAGGGGAATGCACTTGCGAAGTATTTTAACACAGGAATCTTATCGTCATGGACGAACATGTTTCTGAAAGCAATACACTTATGTCAGCTGACATGGTACAGAGCACTAGACAGAGTCTTCTCTGGTCCGAGTCTCTGCCACCTCTTTGCCAGCATCGTCTTGGTTGGACTTTTGTCCTCTTCCACCCACTCTGGCTTGTCTCTCCTCCTCTTTTCTCTCCTTATCCAGCAGTCGATAGTTGAGTCCCATGCCTGCAAACAGGAAGACGCTGGAGACGATGAGGATGATCCCACAGCCCTGGTATGTGTACTTGTAGTCATCGTAGATGTCTTTGAACTTTCCTGTAAAGATGAAAAGAGACAGAATTTCATAATTCTAACTAAATGAAGATGTAAATTGACAACAATGAGACAAACAAATAAAATGAGCTTTTATTGTGGACTGTGTACTCACCAAGCAGTGGGGGGCCCAACAACACTGGACCACACTCCACAATAGTGACCAACCCAACAGCACTTGAAAAACGCTGGGCTCCAACAAGATCCATCAAGGTCTCAAACAGGACTGAGCTCAGCCAGCCAAAAGCAAATCCGAAGAAGATGGCATAAATAATGAAGCCTGTGTAGGTGACCGATACTGGGGCTAGAACATGACATATGCCATTCATTAGTGCAGAGGCAGCAAAGAAGTACTGTACTCTGGGCCGGATCCACTTGGTGTTGGCCAACATGCCCATTGATGGGCGGGCAAACATGTCAACAAAAGCCAGGATAGACAGCAAGAAAGCTGCCTTCTCTTTAGGGATATGTTCACTCTTGGCATAATTGGAGAGAAACACCAGTGGTGCAAAAAGGCCAAAAAACATGACAACATTGCCGAAAATGTAGAGTAAAAATCCACGGTGCTTGAACAAAGTGAGGTCAATGAAACTGTTGATGGTCTGTATAACAGTCCTCCTCTCAGTGGTCTTCTCTACAGGTTTGGGTTTTGGTCCAATAGGCCGCATGAGGGAGCCTGCAACACAACAGTTAAAGAGCATGCCACCGAGGATCAAAAAACTTCCTCTCCAGCCAAACTGGTCAAAAAGCCAGGTATTAAGAGGCGCGAGGGTGGAAAGAAAGACTGGGCTCCCGGCCATGGCAAGCCCATTAGCAATTGGTCTCTTCTTGTAGAAATACTTTCCAATCATAGTGAGGGCAGGGTTGAGGTTGAAAGCCAATCCCAAACCTTGAAGTATCAAAAAGAGAGAAAAAAGTAAGCATATACAAATAGGCAGGTTTGAGTATAAACAGTATATGGAGATTCAAAGTCATATATTTTGCATAATCTTTTTGAAAAGATCTTGAAGATGGCAACAGTGCAGTTTAGAAAAAAAATTAGTTTAGAAAAAAAAAAAATAGGTGAGTCGTGACCAAACTTTCAAATATAGGAATTTAAAGTGTACATACCTCCCACCACACCAATGCAAAAGTACAAGGCTTCAACAGAGTTGCAGAAAGAAGCACCCACAAGGCCAATTCCAGACAGGCATCCCCCTGCTATCATAACAGGACGACTGCCATATTTGTTAACAAGGATGCTGCTGATAGGACCTGAAGCATAAAATACAGCACATTCACAGTTATACACACACACACAGTGGATCCTCAAAGATGACGTGCAATAGCTCGTCACAAACGCAGTTCTGAATATAACCACCAGGGGTCACTGGTGCTACAGATTTTGCTCATGGTTCTTGCCTTGACAAATTCAAACAACTTCTGCAATCATTTGTGTCAGTACTGCACTGCAGTAGATGTGTTCTAATGCCATAAATAATGCAATCATGAAAACCACAAACACTGAAATAATAATCTCTTTGATTCTGTATTTCACATAGGATGGACAATTATTTTTTTTGAAATTCTTTAAATGGACTCTAAATGTATTAATTATTAGAAGTATCTCAGGTCAGACAAGTTGGTGGGGGTATTGTGGGGACAGGTATTGGTGGTAGTGTGTGTGTGTGTGTGTGTGGGGGGGGGGGGGGGGTGACACTGGTTGGTACATGGAAGGCAAATGCAAGAAAATCTGTTTTTTGCTTCTTTTTTTAAAAAAAAAAATCCCTAATGCACTAATTTCAGGAACAGATTGACTGGAAGAGGCATCAGTTAAAATACTTATTAAAAAGAATTCATGCTGGATTCATTGTCAAAATTACTACGACGTGCTGACAAATTACTAAAATGCACGTTGGGTTCAGGTCACAAAACACCACCTCTATCGATGACATACAACAGCAAGCCTAAATGAGTATGAAGATCCACACGGAAGACGGTTTTGCCTTCCTGCCAAATCTCCGCAGTCCCCAATGAACCTAAATGGAAACTGACAGTTTTTGTTTAGAGGGTGTCCAGACTCATTTGCCAGCATGGTGCAAGAAAAAGGGATTTTAAATTGTAATGCAGGCAGTCTCCACAAAAACAATGAGTTCTTTCCTTCTACTTTGCAGGGAGGGTTGTTTAGGATATAAAGGTTGGAGACAAACCAATGTAGAATATTATGAATGTAATGAATCAAAAATTGAAAGAGTGCAGAGGTATGCAACAGTAGGTTGTTAATGAACTTCTCCAGCTGATGTGCTCAGAATGTTTAAGAGACAGATGGGAACACAGTCATCTGCACACAGCACTGACCAGTATCTCCTTCTTGTATTCTCAGTTTCCAAAAGATATTTACAGTTGTGATCAACTGAGTTAAGATCTGGTAATTGAAGGCCACCACTAATGATTTGCATAATTTTCATTTCAATAAAATGATAATAAAAAGAATCCTGTGACTCCCTCATGGCCAGGGCATGGGCCATTGTCAAGTATGTGCAGAAGACAACTCCCACCAGAAAAGAGATGTTTAATTAGTGGCTAAGAATAATCTTTCAGAACAAGTTTGTTTTGATTTGCAGTAACCCTTTCTCCCTACGGGGACATGGAGACCCAACAAATGCCAGCACTGGAGGAGGGGGGGAAAAAAAAGAAAAAAAAGTTTAGGTTTATCATGTCACCCGTCTGCGTACTAATGCCATTGCAGGTTATAATGTGCTAAGATATGCAAACCTCACTTTAATGGAACACATGCTTGCGTCAATTGCATGTTTCTCCCAAATAAAAAGTGTTAAATGACGCGCCTGAAAGTGAAAAGGTAAATCAAGTAGTCTTGCGATGGAACTCAACCACTTTTGACTGCTTGTGTGTCACTCGACAACAGCTCGTTAGGGAAATGAGACGTTGAACAACGAGCAGCATTAATTCCTTTAAGGGGAATGTGATACCTCTGTTTTAAAGTGTTGAGACCTCGACTTGGATCAGGTGTTTGAGACTGTGGCATTTAAGACTGCTAAACAGACACCTCTGTTCCACAGGATTCATGCAGCAAACAAAAAGAAAAAAAAACTACAAAAAAAAGAAGCAAAATCAGGTTTTATTGTAATACATTATGCATTAATTCAATACAATGCTACCCCAACATGAAAATGTGTCCTCTTTTATTCTGTAATATGCAAATTTTCCTACAGCAATGGCTTTATAGCCACTATTTATCCATTTTTATTAATTTTTTTGCAATTTTTGTGTTTGACAGAGAGCTGCAGCGTTTTGATTTCATTGGAGAGGGCCATGTTAGACACTGAGGGCTTCTTTGAACTCTGTTCACACAGATGAATAGAGATTTATCACCACCTGTCTGACCAGAACTGTGTGACATCATCCAGCGTCTCATTCATCTCAGTGTAGCAACACAACCAAACTCCCTGGTGGTCCTCCACTCTCCAAGCACAAGGGAAAACAATCCACGGGTATAAAAAGCTCTTTCCCATTTATGCGCTACTGAGATAGATAATGTTGCAACAACATGTCAGTAGAGGAGTTTCATTATTGTAACAAACCAAATGAGTGTGAGAGGCTTCTCTGTAAGCTGTATTTCAGCAAAAGGATTGACTTTTAACTGAACACCACAGGAATAAATCTTTTGCAGCTATGCTAAGAACCAGAAATTGATTCCATCTATAAATCTTCCTGACGTGCTAAATGTCATGTGTTAACAAACCCACATGGGGTTGCTTTTTATTTTGGATTCGCAGCTCACCTCCACCGTACATGACTGCTAACATGATGGACGAGATCCAGGACACCTGGCTGCTCGTCACGTTGAAGATCCCCTCAATTTCTTTGAAGAAGACAGTGATAGACTTGGGAAAGGCATAGGAAGAAGCCAATAGAGATGAAGGCCCCAAACACCACCATCCATCCCCAGCCACCCTCGGGTGGGGTGTAGCCTTGAGGACCACCAACGGCGGGCGGCATTCTTCCTCAGTTATGGAAATCTGTTCAGGAGAGAAGGCAGAAAAGAAAATAAAGAGTTATTGGCTTTTCTCCAAATATTTCATTAAAAAAAAAAAAGCTTAAGCTAAAATTACAGTATTAAGGCACTCAACTTAGGGTTCCTCAGTCAGTGCTTCATGATAAAGTTTTAAAGAAGGCAATGACAATTTGTGCAACAATTTAGTGCAGAAAAAATAAAAAGTGGGTGTGTTTAGTTCAAATTGCCATCAAGGCCATTCTTAACCTCTTATCATAGTTGCAGTGACTGTTCAAGGCTTTTCCAAAGATTTGATTCTTTTTTGTTCGTGCATGTTCAGTTCCTTCAATCTCCCCTTTAGTTTCTCCTACACAGGCAGCTCTGTCACCATGGCTTGCTGTTTATCTTATGTAGTTAAGGAATGAGAGACACTTTACGCCCATTTTTTTTTCTGCTGCAAGAAAAGTGTTTTGCATCTTTTCTGTTTTTTTTTTTTTTTTTGTTCTTATTGCATAAAAGATACATGCAGATTATCCCTTATCAAAATAGTTACAGACCAAGCTGGTTGTCCTAGGTTCCCAGCTTGTTGTATTACAAAATTCACAATGCAGCTTACAGTAAAAATGTCCTCTTGACATGCCTGTTTCGCTGAGCGTTCATTTAAAGGAACACAATTTTTCAAAAGGATGACCTGCCTGACTCATCAACAAAGTTTTGAAGATGTGACTTCTGGTTGTGCACCGCTTTGAATTGCTCTGTACATGTATTCACTGAGCTCCCAGTCACTGGTCTCCCACAGTTTCACTTTAGAGGTGATGAATAAGAGTCCATCTGCAGAGTCAAACAGCTTATTGTGTTGTTTACACAGGGGAGACAATCCAGAGAGAGCATCGATCAGCCCATGAGCACAGGTAGAAGTCACATGGCTCAATAGATCAGTACTATGCTCAGGCCTCTGTGATGATAATAGTGTTTTTCAGCCAAGGAGGACTTGATTTGGTTGATGAGTTAGATTAATGCTGTGAAAATGAATTGGATAAGCCAGTTGTGTGCAGCAAGTTGTGAATATTTAATGTAGGTGAAAGAACTTTTGTTATTAAGCTGGGATCTTAGCCGCTACTGTGCAGCTGTAAATGTGCCTTCGGCATCATTGTACTGATGTAATATGGAGTGGAAGAGAAATAAGAACTCATAGCATCCTCATTCATAGATTACAGGTCACCTGGAACAATTTAGCAACCACAAGGGTGAAATTAAGTCTTACATACAACACTGAGATAGCACATTTTAAGGACGAGAGGACTTGCATTTCATTTTGTGAATCTCCATTGCTTTGTGCAGCACATCAAGCCATATAGCTTGCTTTTTGCTATTGAGTTGATATTGAAACCCACATATTCCACAGAAAAGAGTCTACAGTAGAACATTGTCCAAGCTTGTGACCATACCACATTTGTTTGAGCAAAAGTAGCTAATCTGCATGGGCAGCTGCACGGGTATCGCTTTTCATTGCTGTCGATTTCGAAAACACCAGCAGCTTCGTTTGGGAAAAAAAGATGCTTCTCATGGAAACTTTCCAGAATATTGCATCTTTTAACTACTGAGGGCCATCCAACTCTGGAAGAGCCAAAAGACAACATTGTGAGGGAAACACAAAATCCCATGACACTCTACTGTAACTGACTCACTCACTTCTACTGTAACGTTTGAAACCATCAACATTCAGTGTCACTATGGGACAGTGAATGTGTGAATGTTCGAAGTATCCATTCATGTTTATTCAGATGTTACTTTAAGATGGTTAAGATTCTGTAAGTAGCAGTAACGTGTGAATGTGTGTCCATGTGCAACACTAACATCCTCCAAACTGTTCCCGCCTTTGGCGAATAGAGTTTGTGGATGCTGCAGAGCTCCCTTACCAGTCACCTTTCATCGGAAAATGGCACAATCATAAGACCAATAGGTTAAAATATTTTTAGGGTGTGAAAGCAGACACCATAAATTACGAGGCTGGCTCTAAAATAAGATAGTATGCAGGGGAAATATCATATGACAGGGAGAGAGTTGTCTGTATTTTATAAAAGAATAAAAATAAATCCTTAGGTTAACAGAGGAACATGTTCGGACACTAGCACCAGAAAAAAAAAAATCTTAAAACTGCATAAATAAATAAAATTTCAATTTTCCAACTAAGTATTGATTGTTCTCTTTGTATAAGCCAAACAAACAAACACATGTAAAGTAAGAAAGAGCTATTGAGCCAGTTCATTTAATTCATGGTGAATGAAATAAGACAAACAGACAGATGCATGAAAGCCCTCACTCTGTACATGTCTAAAAAAAGCAGCGAGTGGGCAGTCTGAAAGTGCCACTTGACAAAACACATTCCAACACAAAGCAGAGTTAGCTTAGCAGAGGACACAGACTGAGGCATAAACAGGATATAGGGTCAAAGGATACAAAATCAAGTGTCCTGATTAATCATTTAAGTAATCTGCCCAAACATTGTTCAGTTTTCCCCGCAACATTTGTTCAGGGAACAGCCTTGAAAGAAGTTCCACCTGAAAATATACTTTGATATTTGTGTCAGTGTTCAGCATCTTACCTTGATAGGTGCTCTTAAAAATGGTGGAGAAGCTCTGGAGATTAACTTCGGGAACGCAGGTTAATGCACAGCAGACATCACTGAATGGAACAGAGAGGGTTTTACTCGTGTGTGTATAAAATTAAATAATGAATTAAAAAAACAAAAAAATAAATATACATAAAAATCACTGTTTGGCAGACACACGAGGGATCATTGGGTCTCTATCCACTATGACAGTCCAAAAGTTGTCAGTGGCACCTCAGCCTGTGTCTGTTTCCACTGAATGAAGTAAAGTTGGAAAGCTGAGCTCATTGAGTGCCCAGATTAAACAGCTGGATGACCAGGACACTATGGTGCCGAGTAGTGGGGTCAGTCAAGTTCTTATTGGCCGTGGGAGACTAAATGCCATGCCCCTCACAAAGCTTTCTCCACCCCTTTGTCATGTGCTAAGCTCAAACACAAGGTCAGAGTAATTCACTCCGCAGCATTATAGCATGCGGGGTCTAAGAGGATACAGATAAAAGTCTGCACTTTAGAAGATAAGATGTTTTTCGAGATGGATAATTTCCTGATTAATTTTCAGTGATATAAAATTGCATATTGGAAATTGTGGCTAGAATTCTGTTACACAACAGACATTGTTAACCTCAAGCACCTGAAGAAAGACTTTTGAACGCGTTAGGGGTCAGTTCTGGTTGAAGCTTCCGCCCAAACTCCCAGTGGAGCCATTAATGATCCCAAATCAGAGCTTTTGAAAGGAAGGACCGAGTACAGGAGGTTATTGAAACAGAATGTACTTGCAAAGTACCTTCAAATTCTTGACACACTTGAAATCATGTTTCTCTTTTGTTATGTCAATTTGTGTGGCTTGTCTAGATTTTTTTAACCCTCTTTTCTCCCCTCTTCCTTCATTTCCTTCCTACCCCAGCACTTATGCTGCTTTTCTAATAAAGGATGCAAAAGAGCATCCTCTGTTCTCCTTTTTGTGCTCATCAGAAGTAGGGTGGGAAGAAAGAAAATGTATTTTGGGTTAAAAACAAATGCAGTTAGTTTCGTTTCAATACAATTCATTGTTTAAACTTTTTTTATTTTTCAAAGCAGTACTGTATTTGCACTTTTATTCATGATTTAGTTGAAGGATCCCATGACTGCCGGATCAAGTTTTGCAGTCTCCCTTTTTGATTTCAAAGCTGCCTTTCTTGCATTTTCTCAATGTTCATCTGTATTCGTTAGTCTGCATCACATTAAATTCTAAAAGTAAACATTATCAGAAGTGCATGTTACTGCTTAGTATTTAGCCCAAAGCACTGCCTTGTTTCTGCATGCAGAATCCATTTGACTCTTTTTCCTTTCAATTCCAAGCCCCCCACACCCCCCTAAGAAATAATGGCTCCAACCGTCATGCAGCTGCTCAGTGGACGTAGAGAACTTGCCTACTTTTATCAGCGTAATCAGACTGAGGGAGCCAACTCTGAGTTGACTCTAGGGGGCAATGACATCACCCTTTCTCCCAGCACATCCCAGGATATCTGGTCATCTGTGTCTACGTGTCAGACCTGTTGTTGCCTAGGGAGGTGATTGTTCTCATCCTTTTGTATACATAGTCAAAAGACCAGAGAACCTTCTGGATGTGTAGAAGGCAGAAGGAGATGACTAATCCAGGGTTTCTGTGCAAAAGAAAAAAAAAAAAAAAAAAAACAGGGTCCAGATCACAATGACTGCCAACAGTAAGAACAGTCCAAAAAAAAAAAAAAAAAAAAAAAAAAAAAAAGAAAACAATGAGTGCAGTGCAACACCGTGAAAAGGTATGTGAGCATGAGCAAGATTTGGTACATTTACATTTAGTTGATAATATTTTGTGCAAAATAAATAGTTGTGCAAGCAGCGATAGAAAAACATAGAAAAGAGAATTCAGCTTATCACCTGAACATATTTGTTCACACCTGACCAGTCAATGCCTCAGCTGAACGCGATGTTGAACTATCTGGTTCAGTCACAGAGTTTCTCTGGCGTGGAGTTGGGTTTATATACCGTTTCACTATCCTTCAAGCATTTCACTTAGTTGGATAATCCCATAAATGGGCCGACTGTCACACAAAAAGTTTTTATTTTTTATTTTGTGAAGATAATTTAGTTTGATTCAGTTCAACTAATTTAATTAAATCTAATTAAACGTATGTTTAGTTTAGGGCTGGGCAACGATTAAAATTTTTAATCGCGATTAATTCGCATGATTTCCCTGATTAATCACAATTAATCGCATTGTATACGGAAAATCAAATAATGAATTCAAAAGTAGTGTAAAGAGCACATTTATTTAAATGTTCTGCTGCCATATGAACTAAAGTGCCATAACATTTGTTGTTCAAACACTTTTAACATCAGCACTTGTCAGTAACACACATTTAGTGTAAGTCTCATCTTTAAAAAATGTCAAATAAAATAAAGCTTATTGCCACTGCCAGGACATTAATGTTATCCTGTTTTTTTATGAAAAATAAAAAAAAGTCTACCAACAAATCCTAACAATCTAGAGCAGTGGTGCGCAAACTGTGGTACGCGTACCACCAGTGGTACGCGAGCACTCTCTGGTGGTACACAGGGAACATCATGACTTTCCACATTTCTTTTTTACATTTTCACTTTAAAAAAAAAAAAATCAAAAACATACAATGCATTATAAATATGTTTCAAATGAAATGTTCAGCTTGAGATAATTAAAAATGCATCTATTAAAAAATATATATGTTTCATATTCAGATGCAGTGCAGATGTAACAACTTTTAAGTGTGTTTATTTTGCTCTGTATGAGAGTATGACTATGTGAGAATTGTTGGACACAGTTGCAAATCTGATTCAGTAAGGTAACAATTCAGGCAACAATAAATAACCACTATAAAGGAATAAACATCTGTGTGTTTAAAGCTAAGTGAGAAGGCATATATGGTCTATATTTTAAAATTGGTCATCATTGCAGTACTCAGAGCTGAACAGTTTCTCAGGTGAATCAGAACAATGAGAATATTAAAATAGGTTAATTTCTGAGGTAAAAGCAGAAAACTTTAACAGGGAGTTTAACTCATCAGTTGTTACAAATAACCTTGTTTCTGTCGAATCCCTCCATCTGCGAGAACTTTAAAATAAAAATGTCCATGTAAAAGTTCTTTAACTTTATCAATCCGTAATTATCTGTCCTATCATTTGTGTTTTTTTTTCCATTTTCAATTGTCAATCAAAAATTAAAATTAAAAAGTGACTTTTTAATTTTGTTTTTGTTGTTTTTTATATTTCAATTTTAGCAAACAGGCCATGAGACTGAATTTGTTTTTTAATATTTAATTGTCCGGTTTACGTGACCCTGAAATGGCTTTGTGCACGGCAGTTCAAGTAGGATGGTGGCACTGGAATCACATACTATAATATTTGCAATATTGTGGAAATCTGAATGAAAACTCAGCTCATATATAGATGAACCAAAGCGCTCTCTTTTTCTCCTCAGATAATGACGAGTACAGAATCTTCTGATGCTCATTTCCAGCATTGCAGGACACCCATCTGCTGTTGAATAAGTCTTTGATCAAACTACCGTATTGGCCCAAATATAGGACAATATTTTAATCTAGAATGGAGATCGTTTTATAATCAAGGAGTATCCACTGTTGTCATTACACATCTGTTCCACTAGATGGAGCCGCACTGAAGTAACCAGGTAGAGAACAGCAGGACAGTGAACACATGGAGCATATCTGATGATAAATGGAGGAAGGACAAGATAAGATATTCTTTTATTTGTCCCACAACGGGGAAATTTACAATTTACGTGATCGTCTTGAACAAAGTGGTTTGAAAGTTTTCTGGGTTTTTTTTTTTTTCCTGACAGAATTGTTAATATTGCTGCCTGAGTTGCTACCCGAACTGTAAAGTACACAGATTTTTACCGTTCCTCATGTCTGTTTCTGCTTTTCCGCATGTTTACCTGCCAATTCTCTTCCGGTTCCGCAGCAGCCAGTAACAGACTTTTCAAAACAAAAGCACGTGAGCAACATGCATTAACGCGCAATAAAAATAAATGACGGCATTAATAAACTAGTGAGTTAATGCGATAATGCGTTAACTTGCCCAGCCTTAGTTTAGTTTATTTCAATGGCTTAATTCACAACAAAAGTCATTGCATAGTACTTTAGATAGGAAGTTGACAAGTTCTATACAAGTCTAAGTATTATTAGTCCAGTTCAGTCAGAATAATAATGCATTTTAGTCCATTTAAAAATAGATGCACAGTCAAAGAACTATATGTTTTCGATCATGTTTTGTTAATATTAAAGCATAGCTTGTCCCCTCTGCACTGAGGTCCACAGCCTGGGCTTAGGGATCCACTGAAGAAAGAGACCTTATTCATGGTCAGGAGGATTAAAATTGATTAGTTCAGCCATGTGAAGCTCAGCGCAGTATAATAAGCTGCAGTAAGAGCAGTGTATGTTTTCAATCAAAAGAGGACATTCTCAGGAACCGGAACCCTTAGTTCATTACTGGGACTAACTTTCCATTTGGTTTTAAAAATTTGCTGCTTTACTTGTATGTACCCTATTTCATGAAGTGTAAAGCATAATAATGAGCTAGTATTAAGAAAACGAGGAGTCTTTTAATCTAGTTGACTTTAGAAGTGAGTTCTGTAACCAAGAACCCAGCTGCTTCACTTTCGGCTTCAACTGGACTGAATGTAATTTACTGTGGCTCACAAAAATTGACACTCGGGTCAAAAGTCAGTGGTAATTACCTTCTGACCAAGAAAAAACAAGTGAAACAAATCTTGGCTTGGAGAACTGAGGGAGAGCAGCGTTTTCATACGGGTCAGGGGAGGGCATAAAGTCAAAAAAAGCCAATTAGCTCGCACACAGAAGCTGCAGTGACGGGAAAGCTTGCACCTGGTACAATGTGTAAAAAGGGCTTATTGCAACACCCTTCCCTCCGCACCACCTCCACCCCACACAGACCGTTTTCCCCTTTTCCTTCCAGGACAGCAACGATGGTTTTGGCAGATATTTTCTGTGGAGCAAGGCCAAGCAGGAGAGTCACTGAGACACTGATGCTGAAAGTGAGAGAAGGTCTCCCCCAGCCCCGACTGACAACAATGCACAATTTGCTCAGGAAAACAGTACAGGGGAAGTTAATCCCTAGAATGAATTAGCAGAGGATATGATGCTTTTATTAGGACCTTGAGGCACCGCACTCATCACAAAGGGATACAATGTATATAGCTTCTGTAGCCAAAACAAGTGATCCAGTCTCTCTTCTCAAAGTGTAATTATTAAGAGAACCATTTTCATGTCAAATTCAAATTACTTCTCAATAAACCAATCAAAAACAGTTAAATATGAACCTTGCTAATTGAATAAGGTCTGAACATACAGGCTTGTCAACAGAAGTAATATCAAGTGATGTGCAGTGAACAAATAAAAATGAAATAAGTCAAGTGCTATAAAAGGGCCAATTTCATCCAACCCTGGTCTTCACGGTCCACTGTCCCGCATATTTGAGATTTTTCCCTGCTACAAGACACATGATTCATATGAATGAATTACCTCATCAGCTTGTCATCAAGGCATGTATCAGTTTTTCCATCAAGGTCAGTCAATGACCCATTAATTTGAGTAAGTTGTGTTGAAACAGGGAAACATCTAAGATATGCAGGGCAGTGGGCCCCTGGGACCGGGGAATGTTATAAGCAGTTTAGAAGCCAATTTTTGCTGAAATACCTAAGGGTGGGTGGGGGGCAATAGATCTATACCAGCAATGTGCGATATGACCTCTTGCACAAAGAACCCCGTTTTAATGTTCCGTCTTCTCTCCTTAATTTCCAAAAACAAAGTAATTTACTGGATGAACACCTTTTAATGACTTTGACCCCGTTCAGACCTTACATCAAAAATGCGTCCTAGAAAATTCCGGCACAAGTGCTCAGCGATAATGCAAAGTCTGAATACATTCAGATCACCCATCAGGCTCGTGAAAGGGGTCTGGGAAACTTGTGTACACATTCTTTTCGTAGCCTGAACACAGGCATCCTGGGATACTTTCAAGGACTGCGTACTCAAGTGATGGGCTTAGACAATGAATCGCTTAATTTTTCAAAAACAATAGACTCATTTGATTTTGCATTCAAATGACAACAATGTGCGTGCATTTCCTTCCGTGTATTGCATACGCACTGATTTGTGTTGTACACATCCTTTGCTGAATAAAGTTTTCGGTCTTGTTATTTCCCTCTTTCCTGTGAATTACACCTAGTCAGGTCTATTATTCAAAGAAAAAAAAAAACAAATTTGGTGTTTGCAAGCCAAAACAACGTGCATGTTTATTTGCATCTAGAGGCGTATGGTCAGGCCCCATCACTCAAGACCCATCTTGGCACACAATACCTGATGTGAACATATGCAACAAATGCTGGCCAGATTTCTCGAGATGCATGATAATGCCAGATCTAAACGAGCCTTTATGCAGATGTACTATAAGACTACCCATCCACTTTTCTACAACTGTTGTGAAGGTGGGGATGGGGGGTTTTAGCAAGGTAGAATGCGATTTGCAAGCCAAATTTTTACCTAACAAAAAATATAACACAGTTATTACAGTTTTTAAAACAGGTTATCATGTGTTTTTTTTTCCCCTCGTCTTCATGTGAAAATACAAATTCGACTGATTGCCATGAGCCTGAATAGGATGAAGCAGGTAAAGTTAGTTGTTGCCTGCCTCAGTGTGCAATTCAATACATGACTCCAGCAGCCATAAATTCAAGAAAAGGAACAAGCTGGTGGCCCCGATAATTAAAGTTCTGATACCATTTAGTATTGTAATACAATACTCTAAATGTTTATCAAAGTGCCAGGCAAAAAAAAAAAAAAAAAGGATACAACTGTTTGTGAAGAATACCACAGTCAAATGAGCTTTGTTGTAATCTTTTGTTTGTGTACAGACACACATTCTTCATTATCGCCAACTTCACAAGAGCTCCTTTGCGCTGAAACATACCTGGCTATACAAAACCTCCTGGCATCATTTTTAAATTTCACATCACTACATTTATTATGTAGAGCAGAGGGTGTGTGCACTCTTGTGCAACCCTGAACTACTTCTCTACCTCTCCAGTTCTTCATTTATGGGATAGGAGCCGTGAAGACTTCTATGGTAATGAGCACACATAAATATTACCTGAAATCTGTTTGTGGACTTGAGCAGTTTCCATAAAAGTCTATTTGCATCATGCATGCAGTCATGCCCATGCTTTTGTTTTGCAGACTAATGTGAAACCAGTGGTCTGAATGCATGCTGCACATGTGCATACCTACAGGATTTAGGGGAGGAAAGACTAACAAAAAAAAATAAATAAATAAACTCAAGTCTAAATCAAATACAAAAAAGCTTTCTAAACATATAGAAAATGAAAATCTAAGATGAAGATTAGAGGCATCTACAAACAAACAAACAAAAAACCAGATGTTACCACTTTTTTTCCAAACATGAATGAAAATCAGTTTTGTGCAAAGAAATATAAATTGTGAAGTCCCTACCCCAATGCAACCAAACTGTGACCAAAAACAGCGGTGAAATTTAAAACAGATGTAAGAAGAACTGGTTTGAATGTGAAACATCTGCTGAAGGACAGTTCTGTCTAGAACTCAATGAAATACATCTTCAGTCTAAAAGAGATACATCACCTGCCTTATTTGAAGTAAATCCTCCTTATTTTATATCTATCTATCTATCTATCTATCTATCTATCTATCTATCTATCTATCTATCTATCTATCTATCTATCTATCTATCTATCTATCTATCTATCTATCTATCTATCTATCTATCTATATAAAACCAGTCAGGATGTGGATGAAAGCCTGTCTGCTAATGTAACATTAGCAAAAGGCACCTACTTCTTATACAGATTTTCAATACTGATTTAATCTGATTGCCATCTAATTTGATGTTTTTTTTAAAATCATCATTTAGTGCATTAAGAAAAACAAAAGGGGGAGCGTGGTGGTTATTCATTAAACCGTTTAGTCACCATTGAAATCAATGACCTCTTTTACAAGGGAGACCTGGGCCACACACGTACACTCAATCACTCCTACGGGCAATTTAGAGTCACCAGTTAACCTAACACACATGTTTTTGGACTGTGGGAGAAAACCAGAGGACCCAGAGAAAACCAGGTACAAGCACAAGGAGAACTTGGAAGGCCCCTGCCAACGTTTAAATCAGGAACTTTCTTGCTTTGAAGCAATAGTGCTAACCACCAAGCCACCATGATGCCCCTATGCTATATGCTAGTTCTCATTTAACTCCTTTGACATCTACAACTTAAATGTCAAACATCAAAATATATCTGGCAATGACCTCATTAGTGATCAACATCAGTATCCAAGAAATGGATTAGATAATAGTGGAACATATATAGGTGTCAACATACAAAAAGTCTGTAAAAGTGATTGTGATTAATATATATATAAATATATTTATTTTTTTTTAAAGAGGTGCATATGCTTGTATGCATTGTTCGCTGATCATGTGCACAAACATTTTAGAGCATACCAGAGGCAACAGCAAGACCATATGCTTGTTTATTTTTTGGTTATCTTTTAGGTCATCTTTCATGTGTTCTATTGTTATAAAATCTTTAATGTTCTTTGTTCCTTATCCATTCTGACCTATAACAGGTTTCCTGGAGCCATAGTGACCCAGTTCTGTAAGGATCGTCAAATCTTAGGAAACAAACATAAAAAAAAAAAGACAAGGCAGGATAAATCAAAGTTATTTAATGTATATTTTTCTATGTGAAGCCTGGTGGAGATTTCACACACACATCAAACACTCAGCAGAGTAGGTCCCTGTGTAAACAGATAAAGTGCCTATGGTGGGGCATGTTCCGTCACTGCAGGGGTCACATTGTTTGGTTGAGCCTGTATTTCAGGAAGTGATGGTGGGACCCCTGCAACAGATGGCCCATCATGCACACTGAACAAATGAGAGGGCAACAAAGTGTCCTTTGAGTTTTGTTTCCTGTTCTTTTCATGCTGCAGTTAATTATTAGGATTTTTCTTTGAACAATATCAATAACCTGTTCACACCATCTCATGAATCACCTGAAAGCAATAGTTTATAATCTGAAAAACACTCTTACAATGAAACAGCGGACCTTAGAAGCAATTAAATGCATCCATTTTGATACAAACGGCACCCTGAATCATCCAGCAACTCTATTGCTCATTGTTTCTGATTTGATTGATCCAAACCAATGTGTATTGTGAGCACATCAAGACATGATTACATGAAATATTGTATATGGAGTTGTTTCTTTCCTCTTGGAAACTGCCAGTTTCAGCAGCGTTTCACAAGAGCAAAGTTTAGACATTCACTGGAGAGCTGGAGGAGTGGAAATGTGTTTTGGTGATCCAAGTTCTGACATAATGAATAAAATACCTACTGGGAAAAGTTCAAGATGATCCATCTGCAACCTGCAAGAGTTTAAATCAAATACACTTTTGGCTACATCCCTTCACAGCTTGAGAGAAAATTATTATAGAATTAATTTATCTTACAATCTTTCCAGGTACTAGATACTGTGACTTAAGACTCGCTGCATAATTAGCTGCATATTTTTTTTAAGAAGTGCATAAGGTTTGGTTCCTTCTGTTGGTGCTGTACTTTTAGAATTACTGCAGTAAAGACAAAATATAGTTTTGCATAACACAACCACTTCCATTTTGAAGCTCTGTAAGCTTCTGATTTGCAACAAATAGCCTAAATACAGCCATCTGAATAAGAAAGTACACGCTTTTAATCCAAAATTTATCCAAAAAAAGGATGCACGATAATTATCGACCCGATAACTTTCGGGCCGATAACAGGAAATTATGACGTCATCCCGATAAGTCCAATATCATGACGAATAGCCCCGATAACATTTATATATTTTTGTCAACACGACAGTTTCTCGCTCCCTCTGGGCCTTGAATGACCGGCAGTGAATGTTATGTTCAAGTGACATCAGCATAATCAGAAAAACCATTTTTCAGTAAGGAAAATCAAAAATACTCCCTCATGCCAGAAAACAACTTGTTAACTCGGTCATAATTTTGGTAGTTGCTGACTTGAATCGATATTCGCAGTATTCTCCCACATGTTACACATACAAAATAGAAGAAAAAGAAAAGGCTGAAAGAACAATGAGCAAACGAGGGAACGGAGGAATTTACGTTACACCTTGAATGCAGCATGCAGTTCAGTGCGCTGATAAAGATTCAATTCAATTTTATTTGTATAGCGTCTGTTACAATGTCAATTGTCTCTAGGTGCTTTACAGAGATCCAGAGCATGACCCCCGAGCAAATATCATTAACTAAAATTATAATATTAAATCCAATCAATGATAATGGCAAGTAAAAAAACTCCCACATAGGGAGAAAAAAACCTTTAAACCAAACAGTGGCAAGGAAAAACTCCACTTTAAGAGGAAGAAACCTTGAGCAGGACCTGGCTCATATGGGAGGGACCTTCCTGCTGAAGGCCAGCCGGGTAGAGAAAGAAAAGAGGGGAGACAGGACAGAGAGAGAGGACGAAGGACAAAGAGAGGATGGAGGACAGAGAGAGGAGAGCACACAAATGACTAAATACAACGACCATATAAACATAAACAGATGAAGGTAGCAGCACTGGGATGAGATGGCCAGAGGACCAGGTCACCGATCACCACGCCAGTCGGCACCCAAACACAAGTGGAGGAGAACCCCGGGATGGACAGAGGATGGAACTGCAAGTCAGCATGAAACCCAGGAAACTCTGGCCTGCAAATACACAGAAAGAAAAAGGGGGGCAAAAACAGCACAACAAAACTACAGGAAAGAATATGGAGCACAGCTACAACAACAAGGTGCTCCCAAGTAACCATGAATGAGCTGAAGGGGGAGGAAGGGAAAGGGAAGGAAAAGGAGAAAATCAGTGGAAACACCGCTCAGCAGATCATGTTGGCGTCTCCTTGCAGCCTAGGCCTATAGCAGCATAACTATGCCGGACCTGTGATTAAGACGAGTTTACTCTAGTCTTAGCTACTACAGCTATGGCTATAACTATTAGCCCCTACACACTATAGTTTAGACTAACTGTAGGCTTTACTGAACAAAAATGTTTTCAATTTAGTTTTAAAGATAGAGATGGTGTCAGCCTCCTTAACCCAAACTGGTAGCTGGTTCCATAAAAAAGGTGCCTGGTAGCAGAAGGCCCGTCCTCCAAATCTACTTTTAGATATTCTAGGAACGACGAGTAATCCTGCACTCTGAGAGCGGAGAGCTCTATTAGGAGCATAACATGCTATCAAGTCTTGTAAATAGCGCGGAGCTAGGCCATTAAGGGCCTTATATGCGAGAAGCAGAATTTTAAACTCAATTCCAAATTTCACGGGAAGCCAATGGAGGGAGGCTAACACGGGAGAGATGTGATCTCGCTTACGGATTCCTGTCAGCACCCTCGCTGCTGCATTCTAGATCAATTGAAGGCTATTCAGTGAGCTTTTCGGACATCCTGCTAACAGTGCTTTGCAATAATCCAGTCTAGAACTGACAAATGCGTGGATTAAATTTTCAGCATCGCCCTGGGAGAGGATGTTGGCAATAATCTTGGCAATATTTCGGAGATGAAAAAAGGCAGTCTTGCAAAACTGATTAATACGCTGCTTAAATGACATATCCTGATCAAAAAATGATTTTTTACAGCTGTGCTGGAAGCCAGCGTAAACCCAGTCAATCCATTCCTCAGGTGTTTGGGACCAAAGACAATAACCTCTGTTTTATCTGAGTTTAGAAGCAAAAAGTTAGAGGACATCCAGGACAGTTAATGTCATTAAGACACCCATGAACTTTAGCCAAAGGTTTTGTTTCCTCTGGTTTCATAGATAAGTACAGCTGCGTATCATCAGCGTAGCAATGAAAGTTGTATAAAGCATGTATGAAGTGAAAAGGATTGGTCCCAGAACTGAACCCTGTGGGACGCCATAGCAGACCCTAGTCCGTGTAGAAGAAAAGTCATTAACATGGACGAACTGGAACCTGTCAGATAGGTATGACTTAAACCAGCCTAATGCTGTCCCTTTAATTCCAACAATGTGCTCTAATCTATGCAGCAAAAGGCCATGATCAACGGTATCAAAAGCAGCACTGAGGTCCAGCAGAACAAGGACAGAAACTAATCCATTGTCTGAGGCCATGAGGAGGTCGTTGGAGACTCTAATCAGTGCAGTTTCTGTGCTATGATGAGTTCTAAACCCTGACTGAAAGACCTCAAATAGATCATTTCTGAAAAACAAACAAACATGGCGGGTAATATATGGAACTTCGTTAAAGTTTCAGAAGAAGATAGTTCGCTGGTTATTTGTGACAAATGCTCCAAGCGGAGGAGGGAAAAATAGCACGAGCTTTAATACGTCAAATCCGATTAGACACTTGAAACATAACCATCGCTTCCATGGAGTTTTGAAATCGCGCTAACAAGAGCTAACATGAGTTAACATGAGCTAACGTCAGCAACGCCAGCAGCAAGTTAACCCCTCCCCCCCACGCCATCATCTCTCTCATCTAAAGCTTCCATGAGATTAAAAAAAAAACTCCAAAACTACTGTACCTTATTTACTTTAATTAAAAGGCATTCATTTGAATAGAACCCTTTAAACGTAATTTTTTTTCTTGTTGGAGAGGATGCACCCAGAAATGTACATGCTACTAGGAGTCATGCATTAGTCTCTGCTATGTCTACATAACATCTTGCACAGGCATCTTGAGTGGCTGTGTGTGATCTTAATGGTTCGCACGCAGATTCTTGTCTGTCCAAGGTCATGCTTTCATCCAAAAGGCTTCCTTAGTTCAGTTCATTTCAGAACAGAACAGGTCTTTTGATTGAAAGGTGAAACATCTTCAAGGACCAAGAAAAGAAGTCAAGTTGCATTATTTTCAAGCCCTATAGAATTTGCATTGTTGCATATTGTTGGTTTTGTTTGCTCTCAAACCAAAAGGTTGTTGGATCAATACCCAGCCTTATCATGTGCTGAAGTGTTTCTAGGCAGGACACTTGGCACCCTGTTGCAAAAACCACAGTCACTACAGTGCTGGTCACAAGCCCAGATAAATGGAACGGCATCTCACATGCCATTCCATTTATCTGGAGCAAAACCCATGCCAAATGAATATGCAGAACATGATAACCCGCTGTGGCAGCCCCTCAAAGGGGAAACGCCAAAAGAAGTTGCTTGCAGATAGCAGACAGACATCTCTGTGTCAGGTCTGTAAGGTCATCGTAAAGAAACTCTATGGAGCAGTGTTTCCAAAAACAGTTTTACTACTTTGTGGTCATTATTTCCATTGACATCTAGAATGACACTGCACTAGTGGCACCCTGTTACAGTAGCTCTGGTCTGGTGTCTCTTGACAGCATTTTTAGCATCTCTTACTGAACTTTCAATGTTAAAAGACTGATTTCGAAACATTTTTCCATGCTAGTTTGAATGCTGTGTTGGTGGAAGGATTTCTGCTGATAATTCTGGCACTTCTGCCATGACGACAGGAAAGTCGTTTACATATGGAAGTAATTGACTGAGCTCTCCAAAGGCCAAGTAATGCCAAGAATAGCGACCCAACCCAGTCAGACTGAAGAGATGCTGAGGATGTTGTGCAGCAGTTAAAAGAAGGACACTGGGGGGGAACTTTGAACCACTTCTTCTCTCAGATATCATGGAGAATGTGAGATAAACAGCACAAAAATGGAAGAGCTTGGAGAATTGATGAAGACGCAGCAGGAACATTAGGACTCAAATACTGCATTTTACCAAATGGTGATTGCAGGAACACATTCTGGACTCCAGTGTTTCTCCACCCAGCTTTCAGACAATACAAAGTGATAGAGGCTGGAAAAAAAAAAAGGAGCAGCAACACTAAAAAGAGGATGGACTGCAGTTTATGTGAACAACAGATGGACATGCTATTGTGAAGGGCCGGGCCAGATTTTAAACTGTTGGCAACACGTTTCTGTCCATGTTTTCCTTTGAAAGTTCCTGTTGAGATGTCTGTTGATTAAATCTGGAGATCTTTATTTCTCATCATAAATTCTACAAGATAAATCAGCAAAGAAATGACACATTTTATTAGTATTTATGTCTTTCATACTGCTTCTGCTTGTTCATTTTCCCCCCTGTGTGTTACATCATGTTTCCCGGTGTTTAGATTAGTCAAGAGGCCTGTAAAAGCTGTAAACAGTATGTTTACTTTTACATCTTGTTTGTTGGGGAATACCAAGAGGGATGGGAGTAAAATGTTCTTGCTTTTGATGCTTGTCCACCTTTTTTAAAGCTACTTTATGTTGTAGCCAAGTGAAAATGCATTTGTTCAGCAGCCTCACATTCATAAGTGAATTTGAAAGGGGGGTTTGTTGGGGTGAACGCATCTACCCACAAGTCTTCACCAGGAAACTACCCTTGTACTGCAAAATACCTCATCTTCTGAAGAATTTCACTATATTTATCAAAAAGTCCAAAGGGTACGATAATATTTCTACAATAGTGCAATAGTATTTCTATACCTCATTAATTTGGAGCCCTCGTTTGGGGCTGTGGGGATCATTTTATGCTCCCGTCGACCCTTGTGGCGGTGCAGAAAGATAGCTGTGGTCATCAACATGTGTGAGATGTGATTGGAGCAGAGACGATGAGGGGTGGAGGCTCGAGGGCCGTAGGGGAGGGTGTAAGGCAGGCCGGCAGTAACTGGAGAGCCTTTCTGCTACTTTGTCCAACAGCACAGAAAGTTGACCTTGAGGGGAACGGGGAAAATTGACAGGAGGGAAAGCGGTAACAAGGGCCAGCTATATATCAGGGAGGCAATTTGGAACAGTTTATCCGATGAGGGTCAATTCCTGCTGCAGTGCCATAGATCAGGGTTTTTCAAGCTTGAGCACGCTGTCATGTGAAGAGGTTAGGATAGATCCAGTTTTGAATGACTGAGCCGCTGATGAAGCTCCCGCAAATCAGTCACAAAACATACAACAGCGGGGCAATCAAGAGGACTTGGAACGCAGGAAAATGTGCATCAGCAGATTTATCTTCAGCCATGTGTGGCCTTGCCGCTCTGGCTCTTGTCCAAGTCAAATCCGCTTTAAGAGGCAATTTCACAGTGTTCCCTTCAATTACTTTACATATCAAGGACATGGAACAGGTGATTATCTTGGGGATGTGGACATTAATGCCATTATTACAACCAGCGATAAAAATGAATACCCTCATTTGTGATCACAGCATATTACTCAAATGCATGTGGCGAGAGGGTGGGGAGGGTGGGGGGGACACACATTAATGAGCTGCACTAAATCCGTCATTGCGCCACAGTACAATGCTGACAGTACACCAGTAATTTTACAGATGCTTTTACCAAGACTCTGACCTTATCCATTACTGCTTCTATTTTGAATCGGTCTCTCTGAAGCTCTGTGCTGACCAGATGGCAGGTCTACAGAGTGATAAAATTTGAAAGACAAGAGCACTATTACACCACAACTCTCTCTGGCACAGGCCCCAGAGCCAGTGGAGGCTGGAATGAGCACAAAAGTCCAGCTCAAAATTTGAATTCTCTTCATTATTTTGCTCCCCTACATGGCCAACAGAATCATCCCGTTTCAGATGTTCTGCAATTATCACATAGTGGCAGGTCTACTACATTGGAGACAGGGAGTTTATGATGTTCTTGTAAAAAAAAAAAAAAAAAAAAGAAAGAAAAAAACACCCTTCAAACTGAATACATTGAGTGTCTTTACAAGGAACAATTTGAGCTGATACCCAAACTATGAGTTTGCACTTCACTATGAGGCCAGATTTAGTGATAACTTCAGGTTTGACTCCGGCTTTCAGTGTTACATAGCTGATTAACAGTGACAGCTGTTTAGTAATGAAGGCATTACAGATTTTGTGCCATTTTTCCAGACTCTTCAGTTATTTAGCAAAAACAGAGGTCAGCACCACTGATCATTTAGCATATTTTCCAATGAGCCCAGTGTATTTGTTCATGTTTTAATGCAAAGACAATTTGAAACAGGATTACATGTTACAGAATAGGACTGAATCATGTTTATAGTTGCACCTGCAATACATTAATTCAATGTACAACGGTAAATTATCAGATCTAGTTGTGCTTTAATGATATGGCTTTGGCACAGATATCAATGCACACGTTCACATCATCAGCACTTTCAGCTTCCCTTTTCTATCTCTATTGTTTTGCTAGACTCAAAGGAATTTTAGTTTAAACTGGTATTAATTAAATATCTAAGGGGGGGGGGGGGGGGGGGGGGGGGGGGGGGGGGGGGGGGGGGGGGGGGGGGGGGGGGGGGGGGGGGGGGGGATTCATCACTGCTGGAACCGATCCAGACAAAAGTGGAGGTACGGTTAGAGTTCCTCTCCGTGTTCAGTATGTGTACTTAATTTTCCACAACTGTTACAAGCTGCAGTCATAAATCTCTGTAAAAGTTTTCTTTGGCACAGCAGTGCTTTGGTATAAATGTTAATTTATTTAAGACTACGGCACCCCACTGATGATATACAGATAGATAATTCACTTACATTTAGCGATTGATGGCAAGCACAAAATAGCTTTGGCTGATCATCAATTACCCTGCAGGTATTTGGTCTTTTACCAAAGTTATGGAACGTATACAGCATTGGACTGAGACTAGTGTCAAATGAATAAATCAAAACTTAATACAATTAATTTTGTGGATATTTAAAAGTTTTCACTTATACTTTCATTGCAATCTAAAGAACAGTTGGAAAAAATGGCAACCTGTGGGGGTGGATGTGTCTGGGTATCACTAAAAGAAGTCACCAGCAGGGAACCATTAAAGACTTCACGGCAATACATTACATTTTGCCACCTTTGTTGTCCTCGCAGTGGTAAAATTGAAAAAGACAGCTCTGATAAGAGTTCTTTTTTTTCCACCCCCTCGTTATCATTTTATATTTTCCTGCCAGCTATTTTAATGCCAGAGTGTATATCCAACTGCTGTTTAAAACCTCTCCTTTCTATACCTTTCTTGTCTAATCAGGATTTAAATGTCTTCACTGCGAGACCAGATCAATAAGTCGTTCATTCTGGTCATGTGTTGGTATTAACTGCCTCCATTAATCTGTCGGCAATGGCATGGCTGCCACACATGTATTTATCCTGGCTTCAGTAGATCTATAATACAAATATGTGAGACAGAGACAGTGAGAGACAGCTCTAAAGGTCTAATGAAAAGACAACAAAAAACTGAATCAGCGCTAGAAATGGTTGACTAGGCTGAATACATTTATCACGGGCATGATGGGGGGGATACTTGTGAAATGTGAATCAAGTTAGTTGGCTCCCTGCTGATAGTCTACAGGATTTTCACTGTATGCGGTCATAAAGCAGATATACTACACAGTCGACAATGCATTTTTGCATCTTATCTGTGCTCTGCTCATTTTCCGCATGAGGAAGCTGAGGAAATTGACTTAGAATTGCTCCATGCAAAGTAGCTGCATTTTCAACTCACATGGTTAGACACAGAGCATCAGAGTGCAGCACAGGTATGCAAAGTTTCTGGCAATGCAAGAGACCCAGAGCATCCGTGCTGAAAATGAAAAGGATCAGCACTCGTGCGTTCATTAATGTTTTGAATGATAGAGTGCTGCTTCTTTCATTAGAGAGAGAGAGAGAGAGAAAAAAGTATGCTTGAAGAAAAATACCCCCCCATTGCAAATTTAATGTTTCAGATTTAAAAATGATTGTGATTCATTAACAGTTCCCATACTGCCCTTAATTTGACAGACTCACTCTTTAAATTATACAGGACAGTTTTTGTATTATGCTGATCATTTGTGAGGAAAAAAATTAGTCCACATACATTCAATTATCTCAAGGTTCAGACATGAAATGCTAATGTAAAGGTAAACTAAGTTCTTACAAAAGGGAAGAAGCCTGTCATAAAATTAGTTTTGTATTTTTCCCCCCTATAAAAGTTTCATACAGTCCATTATTTTTGCCTCACAGGACTTCCTCTGAATTGCCACCACAAGCTTCGTAAGTATAACACTGGCCTGAAGACGCTCAGAATAACTAATTGGTGCCACTTGTATAAGAGAAGGACCCAAACACAGAAGTTAATGAACAGGAGGCAGACACAAACCCACTCACATACACCCACACCCCTCAAGATGTATATTCCTTTCATGGAAGAAGCAATGAATACCTAGCACAGAACCCAGAGACCCCCCACCCCCACCCCCCAAAGAAATTTTTTTAAAATATATATATATCTTTTTTTAACAACGCAGGTTAAAATACGGGAGATTTAGGGAAAAATACTAATACGGGAGGGCGGTGGGAGAGAAGAGTAAAGTACGGGACTTTCCCGGGATACTTGACAGGTATGGCGTAGGGCCCCGCGGCCCACAAGGGGCACTTTCTGCAGATTGGTAAACGGTGCTCACGGAGCGCAAGACTGCTGAGGTACTCGCCCGAGGCTTGAGAGAAATAAGTGAAGTAATTTGACAGGGCATCGCACACATCGCCATAATGATGATTGACAGGACAGCATCTAACCAATCAGCGGTCAGATGCACGACAGTTTATGGTTGATGAAGAGATGGCCTCCAAACGACAATGAGTCAGGAGCGAGTAAAAGAAAAAAAGAAAACAAAACAAAACAAAACAAGAGGAAGTTCTGCACTTAAAGGAGAGTATGTTGAAATAATAAAAAAAAAAAACTTTGTGGCATAAACCCCCAGCAACGGACCTCACGCTATCCTATTTGTGTGGCACACATCTGATATTTTGACATTCGACCACTACTTCATCCATCCTTCATCCTGTTAGGAGTCATGGGAATTACTGTAGCTAAATCTAGCCATCACTTGGTGGGATGTCTGGTTACCCCTTGGAATAGGTTGCCAAAACGAAGTCATAAAAAAATACTGAAAATATACCTTTTCAACATTGTGTTGCGTTTGATTTTGTCAAAGTGGCGCAAAAGAACTCTTGCCATTTTTAGCTCCAAGGCTTCAGCTTTAGGCTTTGAGATTATGTTACAACATTGTCCAAGATTTAGTCTTACTCAGGTTTTGCCTCAGGTTTCATTTTCACTTCAGTCATTACTTAGAGTCTCTGAGGCTATGTTCACACTGCAGCCATAAGTGACTAATTATTTTTCCTGCCCATCTGACATCACCGTAATGATCAATGTCACAATTCTGCCTTGGCAGGAGGTTGGATGACGTGTGCTATTCAAAAGGCACACCTGAACACTGGTGCCACCTTCCTCTGTCAGTGGTCCCCACACTACCTAGCTTAGACAGGAACATACCTGTCCATAAGACTGATAGAATTATCAATATTATTGTGTCAGGACTGTGTCAAGGCGCATTTCTGGGTTTACAAGAACCCAGAATATATGCAGCCTTAAAGATACCAGCTTCCATGATATAAAAAGCATCTGAAACCAACAGACTTAATAGATCTGGTTGTCCTATTAATCTAACCAATGGCCTTTTTGAATGAGACCCAGAGATCTTTTGAAGAGAGAAACCTACAGAAGGAAAAACAATTAAAAGGGCATATGAATGACTCAGACCATGTTAAACGGCTTCCTCCAGTCTTCTTCCATGAAAAATAAGAGAAACTTCCAAGGAAAACGAGTCCAAAGATTTCAGAATGACTCAAAAAGACTTGCAGCTGCCACTGATGAGAAAATGCTAATGAGGGTCATTAGTAGTTTTATATGTAGACAAATATAATAATAATGAACAGTCTTTACATGATGCATCAATCATTTGCTTTTATGCTGGTTCTCTTCCCACAAACTGCTTCGGATTTGGTTTGATCAATCCATTTTAAAATCATCTCATTTAATGGAGGTCAGCGTTTCAGTATGTGATGGGCGGCGAGATTCTTATTGTGTTCAATTAATCCAAATCCAGATCTTTGTGACACAATTAGGCAAATGCAGCTCAATGGCCAAATTGTTGTTGTGAAAAATACAAACCCTCTCAACCAGGACCACCACGGACCTCAACTGTGTTTAAAACCAGTGAACATTTGTATGCAGGCAGGAGGGGTTTGGTAGGCAGGAGGGATGAAATATTCATCAGCTGCTGTACTTTGACAATGAAGCTACATGACAATGGTCTCACTTTCAAACATGAGGGGCACAAATCCAAAGGGGAAGGTAGCCTACATAATTTCTGCTTGTTTCATTCAGTGCTCACGTGCAAAGGCGAAGAAGACACCGGAAATCCACTGGTACAATTAAATGAGAGCTTAGTGAATCACTGAGATGATGAACACTGTAGACGAGCCTTTTTCAAGGGTAAAGATAAACTACACTGTGTGTAAATATGGGCATAAGCAGCCCATGAATGTTTAATTTTCAAGGAATATAACACAAAATATTTAAAAATAAATAATAATGCTCCTTCGAGTCAGAAGGAGCATTATTACATTGGTGTAAAATATATTCTGCATTATGAGATATCATAGGAAGCCCCATTTCTTTTGAAGTGCAATCTTATTTAAATGTCAGGTGATAAAGAGAAGAAAATAACCAAATCCTATAACCAAGGATAACCCTATAACCAAAATAACACTTTTCTCCTCCTGTTCCAACCTGCTTGCAAACGTTTCTTTACCTCTTTTCCACACTCCTATGACTCTGAACTGATGACCCCGAGTACTTAAAATCCTCCACCTTCTTCATGTCTGTTCCCTGTAGCCTCACTGTTCCACTTGGGTTCCTCTCATTCACACATGTATTCTGTCTTGCTATGGCTGACCTCCATTCCTCTCATTTCTAGAACATACCTCCACCTCTCTAGCTTTTCCTCCACCTGCTCCCTGCCCTTCATTACAGATCACAATGTCATCTGCGAACATCATAGTCCTTGAAGATTTCTGTCTAACCTCATCTGTCAGCCTGTCCATCACCTTAGCAACAAGAAGGGGCTCAGAGCTGATCTCTGATGCAGTCCCACCTCCACCTTGAACTCCTCTGTCACACCTACAGCACACCCCCACCACTGTCTTACAGCTCTCATATATGTCCTGCACCACTCCAACATACTTTCTCTGCTATTCCAGACCCCATATAATACCATAGCTCCTCTCTCACCACCCTGTCATAAGCTTTCTCAAGGTCAACAAAGAAGCAGTGCAGCTCCCTCCGACCTACTCTGTACTTCATCAACATCCTCAAAGCAAATATTGCATTTGTAGTTCTCTCTTCTTTGGCATGAAACCATACTGCCATTCACAATTTTTCCACTCATGTCCTCAGTCTAGCTTCCACAACTCTTTCCTTTAACTTCGTTGTGTGGCTCATCAACTTTATTCCTCTGTAGTTGCCACAACTCTGCAGGTCTACCTTGTTCTTAAAAATCAGCACCAGCACACTTTCCTATTCCTCAGGAATCCTCTCACTGAGATCTTGTTGAACGTCCTAGTCAAAATCTCTGCCACTTCCCCAGTCAACTTCAGTCTTGGTCCCTTGATGTGTTCAAAATGGATTTTTAAAGATCAGAAGAATTGAAAAATATGAAAGATGCTACAAATCAGTTCTCATTCTAATCTGTATACCTGACTAAATCCCATCCTTCTCTTCAGTAGTTGTGTATTTGAATCACCCTTATGGGAAAGCATGAGACTGCACAGCCGAAGACACATTCTCTGATAATATTTTCCAAAAAACAAAAATAAAAAAATAAATAGTTTTTTTTTTTTTTTTTGGCTGGCCACTGATTCAATTGTTCTGCCAACCGAGGCTGGAGCTTTCCCACAGGCTGTTTTCAAAACCCTTTCGGTGCAGAGTCTGTATAGTGGAGCATTCTTCTAGCAGATATGACGGAAGACTACAATTGTGATAATGATGGAGAGACCTAAATGTTCAAATGTTGTCCATTACATGACAAGTAATGCTGAAAATGCAGGATGCCTGCATGTACAGGACGTTAAACAATTTGTCAGGTTAAATACACTGTTCTCCATAGGGCTGTGTCAATGAAGAAATGTGCTCCATGTATTTAGATCAGTGTCATGTATTGCAGACCGCTATAAAAGGTTAAGTACTCTGGCTTCCTCCCTCCCACAGTCCAAAAACATGCATCTCTGGATGAATGATGACACCAAATTTTGCAAATGACCTTGTTATGGACTGTACATGTGTCTTCCTTATGTCATTGGAGAGCTGGGCCAGGCTCCTGCAGATGGGCATGTCCACGAATATGAAGAAGTGGCTGGATGGACAGATGCTTTCACCCACGTACATTTTTAGACCACAACTCCATGTGTATGTATTGTTAGTGCAACAAAAGCGTCCTAGGAACAACTGAGAGGGATGGGGGAGAAAATATTTTGTCTTTGAATTTATTCTGCTCTAAAAAGTTTTACCACTAATGATCAACAAGCATCGCATTGCTAAAAAAAAAAAAAAAAAACATTGCTTACACTGAAGGCAACAGTCAACACAGACTACAGTCCAACTGTAAGGACAAACAGATTCACATGACCTTTACTAATAACTGCAATGCATATAAATAGCATACCATTTCTAGCACAATTTGTGCAATTTAAATCCAAGATTTTTGCCCCCATCATACCATTTGGCACACCGTATCATGTTCCCTTTACAGCACATGCAATGCTGTGACACTTGATGAAACGAGTATTAATTACATGTTTCATAATTGACTTTCCACTAATACTGCACCTCATGAGACCAGCCTGAACTTTTCAAAACCAAGATATCTCATAACTGGACATGAACCAGCTTATTTTCTGCTTAAGACAAACTGCTATTTAACAAGGCATAAGCCTAATGAGGGGGGAAAATATAGAAATAAAATAGCTGGTAAGTTCAAGTTCCACTAGACTCGAGCAACCTAATGTCAATTCAGATAATGCCGGACCTCCTTCATATAAGATCAATCATCGTTTCATTATTAAACACTGTATAATGTCAATTATGAATGGAATAATTGAAAACACCGGTCCGTGTATATTTAAATGAATTTGCATCATCTCTTTATAGCTTAAAACTACCTCTTTTGGGTACCAGTACAATAAAACTAGTTTTTACACCACATACCTAGAAGGTTCTCTGAACAGACTCGACCTCCTTTTCTGCAGTGATGATACTAGTTGGATGCAATGTGCAACATTCATAACTGTACTCTCAGATGGAGACTTGGGTGTGCTTGTTCCAGTTGCGGGTGTGCACATACACAACCTATAACAAAAACCACCACCCTCCCTCCCCCCCCCACCACATGAAAAATCTAATTTTAAACCCTGACTGGGTTGACTATCAAAAGCACTTTAAGAGATCAACGACACCTGATTAGACTTAGGGTGGGGGTCAGGGTGTGGAGTCCCCCACAATCAAACAAGATGCACTAATGCCAGTTTTAAAAAAAAATGCTTCATGCAAAAAAAAAAAAAAAAAAAAAAAACATAAAGAGGAGGAAAAATGTATTTGAGAGTTAAATTCAGTCATGTGGAATAATTAGCCCTGTGATGGACGGGCGACCTGTCCAGGGTGGATCCCTGCCTTTCACCCCAGTAGAGTTGGGACAAGTTCCAGCAGATACCCATGACCCTAGATAGGACTAAAATGGTATGATAATGGATGGAATCATTCATTTTGGGATTTCAAAACTCTGCCAGAGTTTCAAAAGTAAAACCAAACAGAACACCCAGTTCAGCCCTCTTCTGTTATGTGGATGTACAGGCAGCAAAAAATAAGGAGAGGATGGCTAAAAAGTGTCTGTGCTCCTGAATTTAAAAAAAAAAAAAAAAAAAAAAAAAAAAAAGTCATCTACCACTTTATTATCCAAATAAAATTGCTTTGAAAATACATGTCTGATTTGACTGGATTATTTTGCCACAAATCTTAAATAATTTAAATTGCCATTTTTCAGACCTGCTTTTAAAAATCAAGGTTTCCTGAGATCCTGTACCTTTTACAATGTCACATACTAAAAGATGCAATTTTGGCAAATACTTTGGAAATTTCTGGGAAAAAAAAATGCATAAAATTGATTTTCCTGTGATGAATTTTGACATCCATGCTCAATTGCCATTTCCTGGCTGCATTTCACAACCAAAGTCACTTCAATTAAAAAAAAAAAAAAAAAGGTCACGTCTTGCTGGTTAGACATGTTGGTGCTGATGCAAAACTTGCATACTCTCTTGCAACTACCACCAAGTACACTGCAAACGGTACCATCGCTCGTTTTTCCCTGAGAAAGCTCTTTCTGAGACCGGTTTAAAAAATGTTGACATGTATACAGCAGGTTTTGTTTGATAAAAGTGACTCCCAGGAAGCTGCAAAATTTTGTTCCACAGTATGTAGATGCAGATAGGAGATTTTAAAGCAAAGATAGTACATTCACAAATGCACTCATGTGACCCTAAGCAGGTTGCAATTTTCAAGTATGTGCATTAATTTCACTTGGAATTGGTTTATGACAAGTCACTTCTCATAAAGGCAATGTGTATTATTATAATTTGTAAGGTGAAATCCAGGTGTTTGAGAAATATTGGCAGCACACTGAAAGTGTATGGATGTCTATAGATGGAACTTGGGTGGCACTTTGTCTCCCTCTTCTGGCACAGATGTTTTTTTTCTCCTGCAGTGCACCTTTTCTGCCCTTTTCATAGTTCTTACTTCAGGTAATACCAGAATGTCATTTAAAGTGTGTGTATGTGCGTGCATATGTATGCGTGGAGACACACACACACACACACACACACACACACACACTTTATTAGAAGTGGGTTTTAAAAACCCCTTTAATTCCTCACCACATCACTAAACTGCTTTCGTGCCGCTGTGCAGTTTGAGAGCGTTGTCATTTCACTGTGACCAAAATTAGCTCGTCAAGATTAATATTCAGAAGTCTGAGTTATGCAATTTGATTTTTATAACCCAAGAAACAGTTTTCTCTTCACTGAGTGCATCTCTAATGTACCGTCTTTATGAAACTATGCCTACTGTGCCTCCTGCCATCTTTGAAAAGAGCTTCCTACACCACAGAATTAACTGTTCAGCATCTAGAAATGCTCCATCAAACCTGAATCACAGTAGAAATTAGAGCATCACTCTCGTTTTCTGGGGCCCTACTGCCAAGTTCCTTAAAAAACCCACGCAACACAACTTTTTACAACTTTTGATAGACCATCTAATATTAGTACTTTGGTTCTAAAACAGGAAACCTTCATCACTATATTAGACTGTTTTTTCACAGCCATGATGGGGTGGTGCCTTAAAGGACATGCCATTAGGAGAGGCAGACGATGCGACAGATTTGAAGGACAAGTGATTCGGTCTGTAAGGGGGTTATTGCAAATGTCAGGGTAGTGTGAACTGGATATTGATCCTGTCGGGGTAACGGTGTGGGGCAGGCAGGAGCTGAAATGAGCCTCATTTCACTGAGAGCGACCATGAGGACAGCCTTGGTGATAACAGTCCAAGTATTTAAATTCTGGCTCACTGCTCAAAATCACAGCATGTTGGCAGAAGACACCTTCTAAATGAGTCAAACTATAAGAAAAGCTGCACAAAACAAATCTATGATAAATATAGATAAAGAAGAAAAAACAATATACATCTCCATCTATCCATCTATCTGACCATAGATTAAAAGTGTGGATAGGTAAACTCCTTAAAACATATTGGAAAGTCTCAACATGCTGATTACTACTTCTGCAACATATCATGTGCACCGTTATGATGCAATTGCAACTTCCTTAAAAGTACTTCTGCTTTTGACAACATAATATCACGATCGTAAAACAACCAACTACTGGGTTTTAGGTGTACATTTAAAGGACAACCTGCATGAATGTGTTTTTACAAGAATGTTATTGATCCATTCATGAGTTTGTATCAGTCATTTTCATTGACTCCAGTCTGTCTTCAGTCCTCGACCATCCCGTTTTGTTGCTCTACAATGAGGATTTAAAAAATGCATTTCTGTGGTGGTCTGCATCACAGAGAACACAACGTCCCCGCCGCAGTAAAGGGTGCAAAATACATTCACATGTAAGGGGTAAATAAAAACACACAAAATGTACAGTAAATGGTAAGAGGAGAGGCAACTCAGTTCCCGTCACACCCCATCAGGAACGCTGCACATCAGTAATCTGATGTCTTTTTAACATGCTCGTACTTCGCAGTGCTCCTATTTCTCACGTGGGTTGTTGATATTTTTTTTTTGTTTGTCCGCAGTACAATGAAACAAACAAACCTCAGTGTTGCTGAACATCAACTTGAAAACAACTGACATCAACTGACCCTGGAAACTTAATTTTTTTACTTTGCAAAGACCATAATTCGCTGAAACAACCACAAATAAGAATTTACTGGGTGGTATAATTCAAAAAATTCATCTTACCAGTTAAAATACTTAGATTTAACTCCCTCCAAGTTTGCCAACCTCCATTTATAAATTGGTTGAATGGGGCTTCAGCCATGTCTGAATATTTTCTCAACCCTAGAAGCCTTATAACAGCGCAGTCTCCTGAGGACTACGTTTCCATTTACATTTTTAAAAAAAAACCAAATTACATGTATGTTCCTCCGCCAAAGGGAGCCTGGTGTCTCTGCAACCACTTGAAATAGTTTGGGGTTCATTTGCAGGCTACATAAATACATGTAAATCCTGTATTTATTGGCATTCACCCAACGTTAACCAGGTATTCTAGTTCCCAACTCCATCCATTCAAGTAGGAGAAAAAAAATACAAACTATAAAGAAGTGTATGATAAAAATAACCATCATTTTAATTTCAAACTCGAGACTTCACAAATTTAGATCAAAACACACACCTAATAAACGAATATAATATTTAGAATTTTATCAATTTTAACCAACAATGCAGTTAGTTTAAGATGCCTTGACTAAGAGGATTTAGTGAGGGTGAACTTAATCAGCATCAAATCACAGTTTGTTATCTCAAGGCACCATACAAGGAAAGCAATGTTCTGTGCAATCCAATACAGTCCACCACCTATTCAAAGTAAACAATTCATAATATTTCAGTTCAACACAATGGTAAGTCATATAATGCCAAAAATTAATATAAAGCAGCCCGGTATACCTGAAAACAAAATACAGCACAAAACCAGGATGGGGAACTCTATCCTCCATCTTGAGCATGAAGGAAAAAAAAAAAAAAAAAGAAGAACTGAAACAAAAATGAGCAGTTTTGGTAAAAAAAAAAAAAAAAAAGAATTACTCGTCATTATCATTAACTGGCAAAGAAGATTGCTTAAGCTCTGATGTAATTTGTTCATTAAGGACTTAGAATCAAAGACAGGAAATCTCCCAGTAACACGCGCATGAACGGGGTCAGGGTTGGGCCTGTGGTGTAAAATTCTTTTTTTTCGCCAAGTAAAATGGAGCAATAGACTGTATCAAAGGAAGTGCTTAGATCAAGCGTGATTAAACCAGAGCAATCCTCAACACTGGCAGCCAGCGGAGGATCATTAGTGAGTTTATGGGTAGCCGTTTCAGCTCTGTGAAGGGCTTTAAAGTCAGGCTGATTAAAAAGAATTCTGCCTTCTACACAAAGCAGAAACAATGAAAAACTACTTTTTCCATCACTGTCGATATATGATTGAGGCTTTAGATTGTTAAGCCGATATAAACAGGTAGGATTAGACAGCGCACAAGATCATGAAGGCTTTTTTACGAAACCAATGTTTGCATTTTACGTTCACAAAGCAGGAGACATGTAGTTTAAGCTGCTCAGAAACAGTTTCCAAAGCGCCACTGAGAATCCAAGTATTGTAATATCTTTGGATTTAATATTGACTTCTTTTTTTCTTAAGTTCCTGAAGTGCCCTAACCCCTTCTTCTTGTCTAAACTTCCAGTATAAAAAGCCGTCGTCACCTCCCCTCCACCCAGTCTGTCATTTTGGTTAGTGTCTTTTTGGATACTGAAGAATGAAAACTGATCTTGGCCCGGCCTCGAGTCTGACCTTCATCCATTCGCTGGGTGTTGTATTTTCCCCCATATTTACCCTCAAAGTCCCCATAAATAAAAAATATTTCTTGGGGGGGGGGCTCTTTTAAATGGAGCTAATGGACTTAAATCAGCAAAACATGAAATCATGGGAAGAATTTTGAAAAAAAAAAAAAATCATTGACAAATTTCTATAGTTTGCCAAAAGGATTTAAAAAAAAAAAGGAGTAATTGAAAGGGAAAAATAAAGCAAAGGAACAAAGACAGGAATGACAAAAACATGATCCATTTGCTGCTTGAGATTTAATATCTTGAAAGTGACACCGCAGCATGAGTTCTGATGAGGATTAGCAGAGACAGATTTCTCCAATCTTAGCTTCACTTGATTGGTTTCTTGTTAAATCTTGGGTAGAATTTAAAATTCTTGTTCTTGCAGACAAAACCCTGAAGGGCCTAGCTCCTTACCTTAAAGAAAACAGTTTCACATTGCCCCAACAGATCACTTCATACTGCAGGCTTACTTGTAGGTCCTGGCGTTTCCAAACGCTCCTGTCTTGTGGGACCAGCTACCAGTTCTTCCTCACCATGTTCTCTTTATGTTGAATAACAATATTGTACTATATAGCAGGTTTTTGTTGGTTTTTTTTTCTCCTCAGCTGTTGCCTCGTCCACTAAACTGGACTTTAGTGGAATGAACTGGGTAACTGAGTTACACTGAATTGAGTTGGAATAGCGTTAAACTGAATTAGATCATGTTTGATTGGACTTGTCTTTGTGTAAAGTGCTTTGAGATGACCACTGTTGAGAATTGGTGCAATACAAACAAAAAGGTGGAATGAACTAATCTACAAGTGTTGATCAAAAAGAACTGAAATATCTAGTCTGCATGTCTGGGAGTTTCCAGCAGGCACTGGAACAGATCAAACAGGCCGAATGCCACATGAATCTCTCAACTTAAAGAAAGCACGCTCGTCTTCTTAAACAAAAAGAATTCAGTCAGAATGAGTAAATATCAAGTTTCACTGTGAAACTGATTAAAGTAAGTTATGACAAATGCTGTGTGAAAAGCAAATGAATAGGGAAGGGAAAAAGTATAACTGATGCTGACATTAATTTGACATTGTTAAGCTTTCTAAATGAATAATGCTAATTAATAGTGCTGAATTAGTCATTTTCCTTTGGGAAGTAAAATGGGCTCAATGTACATGCATGGAGAATTAGCTCATTAACTGGTACCCCCCCCCCCCCCCCATCTTGTGTAAAGTCAAACAACTTAAAAAATTGACCTGCTGATGGGAAAGATGACACAAAGACCATAACTGTTGAAATTAATGAGTACCAAACTCAATAATTGTCAAAAAAGGATTCCTTTTGTGTCACCAATTTCTCATGTTTGAGCCAAGAGTCATTGTCAGGACATCATGAACATCTTTCACTGCACATTACTAGACCAGTATCATCATTCCTTCGTTTTACGGTGCAGATGCTTTTTAAACCATTGAAGGGTTTATTTAATTTCCAAGAATCAAAAATGAAAAATTGAATCTCCTTGATGTCCATTACAATTAAACCTTGTAATGCCAGTTTGTCTGTTCTGGATAACTTGACAAACCCAGGCGCACTGAAGTTTCTGTCAAGGATTTTTTCTGAAGAGACCTGTGTGACTGAGATACAACACAATCCAGCCAACTACAACACCTTGGCTCTAGTAAGTCTATAAGACATGCTGCCAACAGATAGAGATTGATGATAGCATCTGATGCAATTTACTCCATGTCCAGGGTTGCTGGTTCACAGTCTGTTGTAAATGGTGAAAGCACAGGTTGCAAAGAAAATCTCCTGTGAATCTGTCAGCTGGAATTGAACTCGGGGCTTAAACAGCACAGCCTGTGGATTGGATTTCTTGTTTATCTGCAAATGCAGATGGGAAAATTCATAGGATTTGTGCAGTGAAGAAAATGACAACTGTCCAGGGTTCTGGGTACTTTAAATATATGTACAGACTTGTTAAAATATACAATCATGCACAATATTTGCATGCAACAAAATGTAAAACATTTTTGTCAGCATGCAGAAAAAATAAATTGTTTTGGAATTTGTGTAAATGAGCTGCTGGGGGTGGGGGGGGGGGTGGGGGTGCATAAAAGCAATAGATGAATGATGGATAGCCGTTCAGAATGAATGCGTGACAGATGAATCATTAAGCAAATCAGTAAAATGAGAAAAATTACCATGTTAACTAGATTAGACAGGGAAACTTAATCTCCTCATAGGTTATTTGAACCATTTGATAGATCGTGCACTTTTTAATAAATTTATTCTTAATTGCTTCTTGTAATTAGATTAGTACTACAGGAAAGACTGATTCTTAGGGTGCTCTCGTACTAGAAAAACCGTACCTGGCCCCTGCACAAGTGACCCCTTAAGTCCGGTTCGTTTGGCTAGTGAGTGCTGTGTTCCATCCTCAAACCTGGCAAGTTTCATCTCCTCATGCACATAGAGGAGGGCGTGTGCACAACGTATGTGGAGGAGCAACTGCACGAAGCGAAGAAATTCAAGAACGTGAGAGGGCTGCATCTGACCAGAAGAGCCGTTCAGTCAGCAGTGTCGCCATCAAGTTTCCTGTGCTCTTCTGCACTCTGCTGATTCTGGGGCAGAGCGCAATAAAATACACACAGACATCAAGGCTGCGCAATCGGCCATCACACTCAAGCAGGATTTAGATTAAAGTAATGTGGGTGCAGGCCAGTGGCAGGACGGATGCTCGACCGAGCCTGGACAGCCTACAAAATGGCTCGTGTGAGCGGATTCGTATTTTAAATAAAAAAAAAAAAAAAAAGGGTTCCTGACAGTTTGGTTGCTTCTAATAATCACTCATGAATTTATTAGTCTTTCTCATGACTGATATTAGCTTGTTACTGACACAAATGAGCTCAAAAATGTCAGTGTCAATTCCAAGAGATTGCAGTCCAGACAATATATATCATATTTTCTGGACTATAAGCCACACCTGAATATAAGCCGCACCCATTAAAAAATAAATAAAATATATATTTTGTCACATATAAGCCGCACCGGACTATAAGCCGCCGGTATCCAGGCTGAGAAATTAGATATTTAAATCGAAAGATTTTGTGCCATAAGTGTTTATTCATATACCTGAACTGATTTTTCCTCCTCCTGTGTGCTGAAACCACCCCACACAGCAAAGACATCCGGAACAGACCCGCGAAATGGACCCGCATCGGAGTCCACTTGCACTCAGTGCCGGATCTGCTTTGGAGCCAGATCGCGGACCTGCTGGCTCCACGCTGCGTCCGGTCCGCATCTGCGATTAAAACCTTACCTCTGCAGCGGGTCCACTCAGAACCCTGAAATCCACTGGGCCAACAAACTGACAAATCCAGGTGTGTCCGAGTAGCTACAATGGTCAGGCACACCTGGATTAATCAGTTTGTCCAATAATAATAATAATAATAATAATAATAATAATAATAATAGGTATTGATACTCACAAAATGAATGTAGAGTAGCATAGCCAACATAGGCTACTTAACAAAAAATAGAATAGTCTTTAACTACTTGGATTGTTTTTTGGTTTTTGCGCTTCCTGCTAGAGCGCCCCCTGAGGGCTGAAGAAAAATTCATAGAAAAGCCGCATCTCTGTATAAGCCTCATGGTTTAAAGCGTGGGACAAAAGTAGTGGCTTATAGTCCGGAAAATACGGTAGATATATATTATAAAATAAAAACTAATTTTTATTTATTATTAAGTTTTCATTGCTCTATAGATCTCAAGCAGGCCCATCTTAACTGAGTATTTTGGAAAGAGAAATGTGTTAATCCCCCCTCCCCCATCCAAAAATCATATCAAACCATTTTGGCTTCACCTTTGAAGAGTTCGTTGGACAGAAAACATCAAATATCTGCATGAAGTCCTGATCACCCAGAGCATGAAAAAGTCCTGATCTGCCCCCCCCATCCAACTTCAGGTCTCACCAGAAGCCTTTCAAAAGCAGATCACTTGTCCATGGGTGGAGGCCTGAGATTAGACGTTTAACCAGAAGATTGGGATCACGTGGCAGTCAGCGATTTTACAACGTTTTACATGGTCGTCCCTGCGTGGGGTTAATGCTAATTAACAAGCTTCTGATCGCACTCCCAATGCGCGATAAATTGGAATTTCACAGTCTACAGGATTTCATGAATGCAATACATTTTGTTTTGAAAAATTACATAAGATCAGTGCTTCTGTTTGCTAAAAGACAAAAGTCGACTCAGAATTTGATATCTCAATTTAGCATGTAGAACTAAAAGTTTAATCAGTCTAGTGTGGTTGTTTGGCAAAGACCAACATAAACTGTAATCTGTCATTATTGCCAGTTTTATTTGTTTGATTCAGATTTGGCAACGTGATTCCATTCTATTTGCGGAGCCAGGCTACTGACAGCAGATTCATATATTCTATACAGATGAAGATCATGTGCATTTTCTAATCCAACTCTTGACAAGCAAACTTGAAGAAAAAAAAAGACAAACATTCTTCTAAACCCAGCAGTTTCTCATTATACAGATAGTTTGCATTCATAACCCAGTTTGACTTTGTAGTCAGGACTGCAGGGTACATGATGGGGTTGGCTCCTACCTTTTGTGTTTTACGTAACCTAAAACACTGATAACCTATTGACATCTACATCAAATGTTAGAAGTGGAGTCAGGAAATGAGATCTGAGATGAAGCAAGAGGAAAATAAGAGGCCCTACAATAACAAACCATCCACATATTGACATTAAAAGAGGTGGGGTCTTTGTTCTGGAATGGATTAGATTTTTATTTAAAAAATAAACAACTTGAGAGTTAAACCATTGAACTGAATGAATGAATAAAGCTGTGCTGAGAGAATCGTGTGTGCGACTACCCGTGAATGAAGACTGCTTCTTAAATGGTGCATATTTTAGGTGCATTAGTTTTGTGCCAGTCCTGCTTTTATAAAATGAGGATGAATTATGCTGACCTCCCCCCACTAAGTGAATTAACACGGGTGATTGTAGATGTAATTGCTAATTAGCATCACACAGTGATTCTACAGTCTCACAGGTGGATCATTTTCAGTCTCACTGGGTTTTAAAAGCAAGAAAACTTCATGAACAAAGCCATTAAAAAACACTCAAGCTGCCTAGATCCACTTCAAAAAATAAAAATAAAATAAAATCACTGTGAACCTGACTGTAGTAAAACTACTAATGACAAAGCCAGAGTTCATCCACATCACAAAAGTTTTAAAGAATATCCTGTGCAGCCTGCAGTCATTCACACAGAAGTAAAGCCATTTGTCACTGTAACTAACAAAACTAGTATATAAAAAAAATAATGATGATGAGATGAGTCGACCTGAGTTAAAGTGACATAAGCTTTAAAAAAGAAAAAAGAAAAACAAAAAGAGAGAGAAGTAGGCCCCACATGCAAAAGTCTGAGCACCATTTCTTCCAAGTTATAAGGATGACGCCACAGTTGTAAATGTGTCTGTAACCAAGAATCTTCCAGTTGTTGCATGTTCATTTTTCATTTGGTCTTCTAAGACCTCTTGTGCTGATATTTTAACCCATCTTGCAGGCACAAGTATTTCCATGTCTTAATTCTGACATACGTTGATTGCAAGTACTAACAACATTATCCTGGGGAGAAAAAAACAAACAAAACAAAACACACAAACCCTTTTCAAATAGGAATCCATCTGTTGAGAATAATTTCCAGACCAAAAGCGTCCTCTGTATGCGACAGCACTTCTTTTGAAGTCATTGTGCAGCATTGTGTCAGCATATTCAAGAGAGCTCTGTCATGTAAAATGATGTCACATCTTAGTCACCTTAGCTCCAGCTGAACAGGAAATTATTCAGACTATTAAACCACCACCACCAGCCTCAATTTAATTCTCCAATACACTGCTCTTCTTTGGGCTTTTGCAGACAAAAGATCAACCTCATGCAAGAACTGCAGCGATCTCTTTGGTCAGAACCAGCTGTCCGACATCCTACAGCACAAGCGGTTTGACAACAGACCGGTCTTTGGTCAGAAATCCTTCAACTCCGACTACTTACAGCCAATCAAAACGCAATCAAAAACCCTAACCCCAACCTGACAAACAGCAATCCCAAGTTGGCCTCTTCTTCCCAACCATGACCAGGAAGACGTTCTTCTACATACTTCAGCTGTAACAAGCAGCTATCTGAGGTACTGAGTCTTTCTATAATCTGGAGCCATTTTCCTACAGGAATGGCAAACCATTTTCACCCTTTTTTTTTTTTAAAGCACCACTTCAACTCATTCATTTTCAACATTCTTCAACATTTCACATGCGATGACAGTAGGTTAGCAGGGATTCATAAATCCACAACAAAAGGCTAATCATCGTTTAACCTTCAACCTAATTTCATGCATATATGAAACAAGAATGTGACTCTTTCCTTTTGACTCCACACCTGTATTGCGTGCATAATTGCTCCTGTGAAGCTGCAGGGGTTTGCAACAAAGGAGAGTTCCACATTAAATAAAAATGAATAAAGTGAGGGAAGTTTCATTATTCATCTCACACTGGCACACCCAATTCCCCAGCTTCCCGAAGGGAACACTATGAAATTTCAATTGGCATCATTCTATGTGTTGGGTTTTAATGTCAATATCGCAGACAGTCTTCAACAGCCTGGCAAGCTCCCATCTGACTCCCAACAAGAAACTTCAAAAGGAGCACTTCTCTGAATCCCTCAGTCTTGCATTAAAAATGTTAACCTTGGAGACATGCTAACTACCCAGCCGTGTCTGTTGCCGAATTCCAATGAAGATTCTGATCATTCAGGACATGAAAAAAGGGGTTTACGATGCCCCCTGCCTCTCAGTCTGTCCATCTCACCACCAGACCATCACCCCGATTCTCCCCGTGCATCATCAGCTTTCCCCTCTCTGTGATCACTTCATTCTCAGAAACAGAAACCATTGCTTCATCAAGGGCTTCTCTTTAAAAATTACAACCTTCAGATTAACATGACCTTTGTGCCGCAATATTCATTTTGATATATTGTGATGCCAGTAATAAAAATCTCATGAAATAAACATTTTATTTGATGTTTTGTGACTGAAAGAGAGAAATTTAGATAAAATGCTATGGAAAAGCTGCTCTGGTTCTTTTGGAACTTGTGCGGCTGCGGATCAATTAGATGTACTTTATTCATCCCCCAAGGGGATAATTCAAATTAGCCTCAGGTGTTGGCATTTAATGGTTGGTGGAAAAGCTTCCATCTGACTGTGGATGTGTCCAACTGTGTCCATCATGATGCCAGAGCTTTAGTGGTGGTATCAAAGGTATACTGGAGGCACTATATATGCAGGTGCTGGAGTTCTACTTTGCCGTTCTAAATGAACGAATTCAGCAACATCCAGTAGAGGTATCATCAGTAAATATCTCTGAGTCCCACAATTACTGGCAACTTCAGCGTGCCATGTAATCATCGCTCAATAGAAATAGACCCTCTAAAACAACACAGACACCAAACTTTAAAAAAAAAAAAGAAAAAAATAACTTGCTACTTTCATATGAATCTCCGGAGACCTCTGACAGTCTTTGCCCCATCTGCTGCAGCTGATGACAGGCAAAGTAGTTTTAAATAAAAATCTCTCTGGATGTCACTCCGCCCTCATTTGATTTGAATTAAACTCCTTCCAAAGACTGGAGAAAAAAAAAATAAAAATCCTCTTTCCCCTCCTGCCCTCACTTAATATATGGAGAGGTTCAAATAATCCTTCTAAAGTTCATCTCATGCAGCTGTGAATCTCAAGGAAAGCATTTATACATAATGCGAGCCGTCCGTCTGATAGACCTGTAAGAAAGATTATCATCATCGCTGCATATTCGGAACACCCACACGCTCTCTCAATCGTCGCGTTTAGAGAGGGCATGAATGGGAAGGAAAATGTCATTAGTGAGATAGGTAATCTGTTTCTGGAGAGGAATCAAAGATCATAATTGGATTTTCTTCAAGGCTGCTCCAAGCTTTTTGGAGTCTCAGGCCACCATCATATTAATGATTGTAAGCTGACCGAGTTTAAGAGTGAGCTCAGTGAAAAATGGCCTCCTCTACAGGTGCCGGCCCCCCCAACTTCAGACTGCAGCAACTGTGCCGTCGCTGATTTCCTCCTGCCTCAAGAGGTTCGGTGATTGAAATGGGTTTAGAGCATGTCAACTGAATATTACGAGAAAGATGAGGAAAAATGCTGGGAGATGTTGAATTGTGTTATAGAGGTGTTGTATGAATCTATGGGGAAAAATGAGCTTATTCAGATGCTGCAAAAAACTAAATTGGCAGATTGAATATCCCTCCGCCAAACATGACGGTTAACCCCAGCACAGATAAATACCAGCCTACAGTAGTACATCGTGCTCAGATGTGCGTGCTACCCCTCGTTTTCATCAAATACGGTCATGCTTTGTTCTGTGTGTGGTGTAATTTTGCTCCCTCCATCAAGCTCACACCACGAGAATTGCAGAAAACGAGCACATCGTCCCCAAATCTATGCAAGTTGCATTCAAATGGGAGGGAAAAAAGAAAAAGTACTTTTTTTTGTGTAGCTGTATTGAATAACTCACCCAGCCCTAAAACTTGTGCAGATAATTTCCACACCTTGTTCTCTTGATGAAAATAGTGTCTGCAGTTTGCAGGAGCCTTGCAGAGCCACTGCACAGAAGAGAGAATCAGTCATTCATCAGGCAGGTGTGCTCTGCTCAGAAGGTAAACCGCTTTCTACCGCTATGTAACATCACACTCCGCATCGATGTGTGCCGATATCTAAAGCTAAAACCTCGGGGTTTGTAAACTCGATTTGATCATCACTTAAGGATTAACGCTGGAATTATTTCAGTTTTACAGGAATGAAGAGTGAAAGGACATGGTGATAAGAAAAACGATATTGGATTCATTCTACAAACAGTGATTTCAAAGTGCATAAATTAGATTAAATGGGCTTAGCCTCTACAATCCGCATAAAATGACTTATCAGGCTCAGATGTGCACATTACCCCTCATTTCAACTGCACGTTGTGGTTATGCTTTGTTCTGTGGGCGGTACAGTTTTGTTCCGTACTTCAAGCTTACGTCGGGAGCTTTGCAGACACCGAGCTAATGACTGCTTATCTAGAAAAGTCACATTCAAATGGGCAAAGCTGTGTATTTAATAATTCACTTTTTAGACGAGGTGAACCTTGTTTTCTCTGAGTTGTTGTCCTTCATAAAAACAGCATCCATGCTGGTTACATTAGAGTTGACCAGACAGTTTGTCACTACAGGTTTGTTTCTTGAATGTCTTTGTTGCAAAAACAGCTCACAGTCGGAGTGATACAGTCGACGCCAAGTTGTCCTACAAATCTGTGCATCTTCCCAGCCGGAAACAGATTGAGCCATCTAGTTAGAGTTTATTAGCTGCATTTCACTCAATGATCAGTCTTCTCCTTTTTCCTTTTCTATGATTTGCAAATGCAATAATTTTGGATGAATCACATTAATTGAAAAATCAAAATGCTCACTGACAAATCGTTTTGTGCTTCACACCGAGCAGGGTTAAATAGCACCTTCTAATGCTTGACATGCTCTAACATTGATGTAAAAAAAAAAAAAAGAAAATCAGTATTAGTCACATGGTCCATTTTATAAGTCACTCCGTAGGTCCAGATATAAATCACCAAACTCTGTGTTCCCAGTCAATCAGGTCCAAGGATAAAGCTGGTGCTAACACAAACAATTTAACTATCAGCAGTAATTCCTCAGACAGTTTAACAGTTTATTGTTTTTTTTAATCTTACCATCAGCCTCTCTGGTGTCTTGTGGCAGCTCTGCCCACAATCACCAAACAGCACAACCAGGTGCACTAATAGCTCCCCTACTGATTCTGTGTCACCTTTAAGGTCCATGTGACAGTAGGATTTTTGAATGGTGAGTGGTTTAGGGGTTTCTGTTAACTCCTTACAAGTAAAAGAAGAACATGAAATGAAGTAAAATTTCATCAGTTACCCGTAAAGACAATGGATTCATTCCCGGGCCCCTTAAAAACTAGATTATTTTATACTACTAATTAAAAATATATATAAAAAAAGCTAATTATCAGTTTAAGTGATACAAAGGAGCTTATACAACTTTTTTTTTTTTTATCCAGTTATATACGTAACCGTTATGAATGAGGGACAGCCCAAAGATGCCTTGGGTGGTCTTTGCCTAGACCTAGATGACTCTCCAGAAAGCTGCTCTGATTTGCAAATGCATCAAAAGTAGTGAGATTGAACAGATCTGTCCATGAAAGTTGCATTCTCACTTTACGCGACGAGAGTGGAGACATTTGCTGTCATGGACAACACCACATTTGGTGACAATGAACACAGCATAGAAACACCACATACGAGCTATCAAGTACGGCGTGGAGTGGAAGGATCATGGTTTGAGCTTGTTGTGCAGCCACAGGAAGCTAGCATCTTGCAGTCACTGAGTTGAGTATTAACTCCTCTGTATACAAAAGTAATTTAGGATCAAGTTTGATCAAAGAGTTGTGCCATGCAACAGGACAATGAGCCAAGCACACCAGCAAATGCACAAGAGAATAGCAAAGGCCCAGTCAAAGTTGAAGTGGCTGATTGAAATGCCTTGGCCAGAGAGAATACCTGTAAACCTTGATGAACTATCACACGCTGCCAAAAATGAAGGACCAAAATTCCTCCACGACCATGTGAAAGGGTGATAACATTACACAGAACGTGATTGTCAAGAATATGGAGGTTTTGGTGGTTCCAGGCTACCAGGTAGCTTGAGCGGATGACCCATGTACAGAGGTTACCGTCCTCCCACAGTGGTTGCAGGTTCAACTCCCAGCCTGTGACCCTTCGCTTCATCTCTTAACTACTCTCTTTCTCTGTGGCAATTTCCTGTCTCTCTTACCGTAATAAAGGCTACTGGAGCCACAAAATCTAAAAAAAATAAGAAAGATTTTGGTCATTCTATAAACTACTGAGGAATTATTCAAATGATTAATTTATGTGAATTTTTTAAAGATATGATGGATACTTGTATTTATAAAAAGGTAAGATGAGAAAATGTCTCATATTTCTCCGACATGTTGCTCATGTCTCAGCAGATGGGAAAACTGCAGCTATGGAAGAAGACTGCAATGATCTGAAGTGCTGCCAGTTTGAAGTACTTTGAAAATTGCTTTAATAGTGTAACATGTGCAGTATTTTTTACAGCAGTGTTATTTCTCGCACTTGTGATCTTGAAGTTGTGATGTATTAGAATTACACACTCAGCCTCTGAATTAGACTCTTGGAGAGCAGCAAAAGTGAGATGATAACAGAGTAAAGACATATGAAGCAGACACCTCTATTATCGTAAAAAAAAATGCTTCAGAGAGCAATAGTTTGGATATCTTTTACAACTCAGAGCTTCTTTTCTGTCCGTTTACTTTAACTGAACCAGCTGACAGCAGAGTGGGGTAAATGACCAGATTTTATTCATGGGAAAGAATTTATGAGTGAACAAAATGTATGCATGTTCTAGCCAACCACATGTAGATACAGATGGGGACGCATTTAAAACATCCTTTAAACATAAGAATAAATTAGAAATATAAATCTATACAGTGGGCATTTTTAACATATTTAACCTTCAGTCCGTGTTTCTTAAAAAGCCAATGGGTTGATTAAATAGACTTGATATGCTGACAGACTCCCATGGAGTGACTCAGGCCGGTATAGAGCGCATCACTGGTGTCATGATGGTGAGGTGGTTGTGCTTGGATGCGAGTGGTGGCACACTGGTCATAAACTCAAGAAGGGGTTCAAAATAATACTGGCTTGCTGTGTCTTGCACAAGGAACAAACACATATTTATGTGCAAATCTCCCCACAAATTTACAGAGATTTCATGAATGAGGCCCATATGCTACCTCTTCTGTTTCACTTGTAGTAATTTCACTTGCATCAACTGAAAGTAGAGCTGCTTTTTCTTCCCTTTCTGCCTAACTATTTTTAGAGCAGTAGCCAAGCCCATCTACCTTGCACGTTATTTCCCCAGGTGTGAATTAGCATATACACCTGCAGTGTAAACCCAGCCTTTGTGATTATCCAGGTGAGAGGAGATCCACTTCATATGACAAGTTCAGAACTTTTGAATACAATTATGAAGGTAAATATATTTCAAAATTCTGCAAACGCACGCATTTTGGAAACATATTTGCGTTCACAACAATGCCTCTTCACCTGCAATTGTAATACAGCAGCCAAAACTCAGGGACAGACTGAATGTATCATTTATAAAGAGCATTTTAAGATTATCATCCATCCACGGTGGAGAGGTAATCAGTTCATCACAAGGCCACAAAGAGACAAATGAAACAGGTTCCACACACTCACACTCTCTCCAACAGTAAATGTGGAATAATAAGTCAACCATAATACTGATTGAATCACCTAACTCAGTCTAACTACTGGAATAACACTATCTATCTACTCACCAGTGTTGTGCAACACCTATAGTTGTTGCCTGGCAATGCCACTGCAAATGAAGTAAGAAACATGCTTAAATTGCCACTCTGATCATTCATTTACTATTCAGAGAAGGTAAATAACGATTTCAGACACTTGCTTATCATTATCGCTTTGCAACTTTTAAGATGCTCCACTGAAAATTTCCGGTGTTTAAAATGTGGCACACTGAAATTGTATTGAATCTGCAGAAAGAAGTGTAAAAGCCATGAATTGGAAATTTGGCCCACTGGGAGTTTTTTTGGGGGGAAACTATGTAATGGATCCACTTAAACAGGAGGACAATAAATGCAGTGAACTGCATAGTAAACAGAAGGGGTTTTAAGCACAGCCAGCAGCACTTTTTCTTTGTCATTCATAAAAGGGAGGATTCATCATTTACACAGAGTCTGTCCTATAAAGACAGCAGCATGAGTACTTTCTAGTAGGTACACTGACATAGATGCTTCATGCAGGCTCCTGTTCAGCAGCAGGATACGTCACTGCCGGGCCGGGGGCGGGGCACATGACGGGCCCTTTAAGCCCAATAAAGGTTGTGATTACATCGTTTTACAACATATACATGCCCGCAACAGCGGAGCTTACAAGCATTACTACATTTTACTTACATTTTTGACACATAGCTCAAAGCATTTGATAGTAAGGGTTCAACACCACGAAGAGCGACCATGCCATTTTAAAATCAATCAAACCTGTAGTATTATGGCATAATATATTGTCTAAAATGTATTCGCACCACCATTATTACCTCCGCCAAGGAGGTTATGTTTTTTTCTGTCTGTCTGTCTGTGTTCAAGAGCCGGGGGAGTACTGCCCCCCCAGCCGCCCCTGAAGCTCCGCCACTGCTCCTGTTGATGTATAATCCAGAAAATATACAAACTGGTGTATTATAGCATGACATAAATAAAGTTAAGAATGTATTTTATGTGATTTTTTTCCCCATAACCTCAAAGTAGTTGCTTTTATTCTGAAACCCAACAAAGAAGATGTAGTGACTGGACTCAGACAAAGAATGAGTGAAAATGAAAGCTGAAAACAAGTGGTCCAAGTTATTTAACTCAAGTGTTGTGATTTACTATTCTTTTTCTTTTCGCTACAAGGCCGACGCAGTTAAGGAATTTGAGGCACATTTCTATCCAAAGTCTGAAGTTCACAGAAAAGAAAAAAAAAATAACATCGACAAAATGGCAGATACAACTTTAAAATAAAACTGTTTAAAGAAAGAACTGAAGTTAGTTGATGTAAATTAAATAACCACTTCACTTTAAAGCATGCAAATTAGCTCTTTACAGTACAGAAAATTATGCCTTAAATTGATGAAAGTGGATATTTCTTCAAAGCTGTAAAGCACAAGAGTAAACGTACATGTTAATTGGAACTAACGATAAAATACATGTATGTGATTATCTGCACAATGTACATGCATGAAGGGATAATAAACTGTACAGAGGCAGCACATAAAAGATGACAGACAAACTTTAATATTGAAGAAACATATATGCTAGTTGTCTCTGAGGAGCTTTGCTTTAAATGTGAAAACTGGGATATTTGTTTTCTATTAGGACAGAGGAAAACATGTTGACACCTGAGGGGAGAGTTTGTTAACCTTACTGCAATTTCAGGAGAGATATTTTGTCAAAGTGGAAAATGAAAATCTTCTTCATTTCTCGGTTTTTCCCTTTAGGGGTCACCCCAGCAGATAATCTGTTTCCATCTTACTGTGTCTTCTACATCATCCTCTGTCAAACTGCATATCCTTTTCACCACATAGAGGAATCTCCTCTTTGGTCTTCCCCTTTTCGTCCTGCTTGGTAGCTCTATCTCCAGCATCATTACCATCCATCCATACCAATGTGTTCACTATCCCTCCTCTTTATGTGTTCAAACCAACTCAATCTGGTCTCTCTTACTTTATCTCCAAGATGTCTAATCTCAGCTGCTCCTTGGATGGGCTCAGTTTTAATCCTATCCATTCTTGTCACTCCCAAAGAAAGTCCAAACATCATCAACTCTGCCACCTCCAGCTCTGCATGCTGTCTGTTGGTCAGTGGATCCTCCAAGCCACAGATAATGCGGCTTGGAGGATGAATCTGAATCGAAGATGGAATACCCCACTGCAGCAAAAGCTCAGTTGACAAAGCCTTTGTTACCATGGAGCTGTGTAAAAAAACAAAAAAAAAAAACATGTGAACTATCAAAAAAAAAATACTTCTTTCCTTCACTAGGAGTCAGTTCAGTGAAATCAAGCATCACCTGATCAAAAGGTTTTACCAGGTGGTTGCAGCACTGCCAGAGGCATCCACACTCCTCCCTCTGCAAAACCTTGTGTAAACCACTATTTAGTGACGGTAGACAACTTCACCTGCTTAGACACACGATCCAAACATGAGTCAACTTTGCAAAATTAAGAAACAAATGTTTGGGCAAACAGGGTTTCAATCCCGCTGACCACCAGACACAACTGTTTTATGCAACAGCCACAGCTGTTCTCTCATCCTGTGAAGGAAAAGATTGCATTGTAGTTAGTGAACCAAGGATGTCCTCATCGTTAGGCGTCGCTGTGAATAGAGAGTAGAGAATAATGAATTGAAGAACGGGCAGCAACCCTCCCCCTGTGCATTAACATGAGACAGACATTTACACACAGCTATTGAGCTCAGCTAGAGGATGGCTTTCAAAAGTGCATCCACCTTATCATCATGATGAAAATGCTCATCATCAGCCTGTAAAAAGTGCATATGTTTCCAAATTGCACCAAAATCATGACAAATCTCAGGATGACCAGGACCAGGAAGAAGCATCACAAGATTAAGGGCCAATTCCAATTCCTCTCTTAACCCTCAATCTCAACCCTCGCCCTTAACCCTCAATTTTTGGCCCTCAATCTTAACCCTCGAAAGTAAGTGTAAGGGTTATCTTGTGACTTAGAAATGGGACACCCCTCGAGTGCAGTTACGTCATCAGACTGAAACGTATCAGAGCCCGTGTTGTCTCTGTATTTCCTGAAATTACACAGGGGTAACATTGAAAAGAGCGCTGTATATTCTCCAAATAATATTAGCAAATAACACAATAGAGGATACATTATTCAGTCCATCGTCGCTACACAACAAGGTATACAAGTAACGTGAAGCCGCCTGGGACCGCCGACGGGACCCGTACCGCTGACGGGACCCGTACCGCTGACGGGACCGGGACCGCTGACGGGACCGTTACGGCGGAACGGGACCACCGACGAGTACAAGTAACGTGAAGCCGACTTGGACCGCTGACGGGACCGCTGACGGGACCGAGACCGCCACGGACGGCGGACCGGTCCCGTCGGCGGTCCGGGTCGGCTTCAAGTTACTTTGTGTGTAGCGACGGAGGACTGAATAATGTACCAGGACCACCGACGAGTACAACGTGAAGCCGACGGGACCGCCGGTCCAGCAGCAAACATCGTAAAATAAAAAAATAAATGTTACGCAACAACGATGTTAATCCATGAAAAAAATCTCAAACAAACACAATAAAATGGTTTCGTAACATTTATATCTTTAAGATATACGAAGATACTTACGTTTGTAGCTAGCTTCTGGATAGCCCTTACTTCCAAGGGTGGTGTCGGAAAATCTCAATTTTGAGGGCGATACAGCCCTTAAACTCGTCCCTCAACTTGATGTCCCTTAGAATTGGGACACCACTTGCCCTTAGCGGGAGCGCGCATTTTTGAGATTGAGGGTTAAGGGAGGAAATGGAATTCACCCTAAGAACACCACAATGTTGCACAGTCACAGTTAAGGTCAAGAAGAACCAAACCTCAGCCGCCTAGCAGTGGATCGATTTGATGTTTTCTGTTCTAGAAGAACCATAGAAACTGTATTTGGTACCAGAAAGATCAATCATCTCAAATCAATTAATGAGATGCACGTCATGCATCTCATGATGTGGTTTACCCAACCACGTCATGAGATGCATATACAGCCCTCTCAGTGGCAGCAACGGCATGTAGGCAACGGAACAGCCCTGTTTTTTTAAATGTTTTAAAAGTTGGACTGCATCCAGATGTGGTGGTGAGGATTTATTCTCTCAAAAAAAAAAAGGTTGCCAAATCAAAATTTTCCCTTTTCTGTGTGGGGTTTGCATGTTTAGCCTTCTCAGTGTAGGTTTTGTTCAAATCCTCTAGTTAATTTCCACAGTACAAAAATTATTGGTGTTAATTAGTGGCTGTGTGACCCGGTAAAGGACTGGCAACTTGTCCAGGATTTACCCCGCCTCTTGTTCAGTGACAGCTGGGATAGGCTTCAGCCCCCTGCCACCCTGGATACGATTGAAGTGGGTATAGAAAATGCATGGAAAATATGCATATCAGTTTTTTTTTTACTTAAATCTGCTTGACTGTTTCATTGAACATGGCTAACACCTCAAATCTTTAGATTAATCTGCACTCTTTGACTTTAATAACTTTGTTATCTGCGAGTCTCAAAATCTTTACTGCACTGAAAAATGACTGTAGTCGAGATTACAGGATGATATTCAGACATTTTTCATATATTACAAAATCATACATTGAATGCTTCTTAGTGCTGAGTCATTGAACCTTGAGGACACAGAGCTGTAATTTCTAGTTCTATAATTAAAGCTCCCAGAGTCATAACTTCTATAAGTGCTAACATAATTGTTGACTTTAATAATGTAGATCGATACATGAATATCACTCACTAGCACTGTGGTCCTGTGAGACAAAACTTTTCGTTCCACTATATGTCCAAACGTGTAGCAGAATGACAATAAAGCTCGACTTGACTTGACTTGAATATTTTGCAGTACGTCATGTAACTCACCTGTACACACAACTGTTACCTCATAGTGTATGTAATCACATCCTGTTTGCCATTTAGAATATCTTTGAAAAAAAATTGAAAAAGAAAGAAAAATATTAGGCACAATGCAGGAATTCCAAAATTTCTTGTACTGATTTTGTGCTGCAAAGGTTTGAAGACAATCCCCTGATTTAATGTGCAGAAGGCTGAGGCAAGAGCTTAGGTTCAAGATTCCTTTCCTAAACTTTCTCTTTTTTTTAAGTGGCCTTTATTTTATAGTGGAGAACAGACAGGAAGGGGGGTAGAGAGAAAATGAGGAAGACATGCAGCAGGGGTCACATGGACCAGGGGCCGAACCTGCGGCTGCTGCGCGGGGACTATAGTCTCTGTATATGGGCTGCCTGCCCCAACCACTGCGCCACCAGGGGGCCGCCCTGGGGGCCGCCCTGGGGGCGCAGTGGTTGGGCATTGTTTAACACATCCAGATGGACACAATCACCTGTAGAGGTGGATTTGCCAGGACCATTTATATTCAAGGTTGATTACTTGCAGGATGTAATTTGCATTATCAGAGTCTTATCACTAATGAGACTCCTGGATTTAGGCCTTAATTGGATTGCTTCACCACAGTCCCTTATTGATATTTGGATGCCACAGTTCATCACGATAAGTAATGAGAAGATTATCCACTGGAGGTATCCAATTGCAGACTCCATATGTGGAGCAGAGGGAGCCTTGTCTGTGCTATGGTTTCCATAAGGGACTGAGGAGGGACAATAGCAAGCAGTGACAAGCATAAATGGCCACACATACATTACAATAGATGCAATGTGTTCCAGTGAGACTCTGATGACTGACCGCCTTTATACCCCATGGCAGCTCCTGTTTACTATTTCAAGAAGCAGTTGTTGTTCACCTGCTATCATGGCTTGTATAATAAATAAATTACGACTGTGCAAGCCAACCAAAGCAACATCTGCAAGGGAATGAGGTAAGGGGATTAAAAAACAATGTAGCTCCCTCAGAAGAAAAACAACAAAAAAACATAATCTGAAGAGAAGTAACAGAAAAGCAAAGTATAAGACTTGGGATTGGAAAGGCTTGAAACCCCATGCGGTTAATTTCTTTCACATGATAAGACCTCCACTCCATAACTTAATGACGTAAAGCATGCTGCAAGCCCTCAATCACTCTCACAGTGGTCCTGATGGCATTGTTGAAGTATATACCTTTTTGCTCTGGCCTGTAAGAAAGAACCGACAGCTTATGAAGAATGTGAAGTACGGACTGCTGATTTATTGAGACACAGTGAAACAAAACCTGCTCATCAACAGTTCTCTTAAAATTAGCAAAATGTTCATGGAATGATGCTCAGATGGTGTTGTGCTTTGTGCATTAGAGTGTGAAAGCACTTTGCCTTGAAATCAAAGACATAACTTTCTGTCATTATAGATTGTTTATTAGCTTTGGAAATTGCCAGGCATGTGTGTGTAATAAACCTTTCTTTCACAGCTGTCAACATGCTACATGTTAAAACCTGCAACCATTCTTATCCAAAGAGATTTTTCAAGGAAAGTAATGTGTCTTGCTATGAATTTTTCATGAAACATTGAGAGCAGAAATGCTTAGAGAAGATATTGAATCTCTATGGGAAGTCTTGACTATTTGTTTCTGAAGGATGAAACGCAGAAATTTTGCATTCCTTTTGATTTGCACAAGCAGCCCTGCAGCACTTGGGCATTATCTTTAGTTTTAGATTCAGCCAGGAAAAATAAAACTTATACCAATTTAGCTACCTTCAAAGGTTCAAACAGTAAACATCAGACGGAAAAAAGTGGAGTCCTGACAAGTGCTGCTACGTTGCTGTTATCAACAATGCCTTGAACTTCCACTGTGGTGAGGGTTGAAGTCCACGGCTGCAGATATTGTTCACTGTGAACCCCATTAAAAATGAGACATTCCTCTTTGCTTGAAATTCTGATTTTGGGAAAATAAAAGAGGGCTTTCAGCATACCCGCATATTGTTGTTTATTTTCACATTTATCCAAAACAGTATTTCAGCATGTGAGGATTTGATGGATAACATGTCTTTAGCCATGGATTCATAAGCACATTTTACTTTTTTATCAGATGCCTTTTTAGTTTGCATTATATTTCGAGACCAATCGTACACCTCCCGCTACCCGCTACCCGCAAATTGTGGGTTTAGGAACCTCCGCTAACCGCTAATGCAATCTTCCGCTTCCCTAAAGCCGCTACCCTCTATGCCGACTTGCTTGCTCACATTGTAGGTGTGGCAATAGGCATGTCTTTTGCGCTTTCCGCAAACTCAGTATCTTGCAATCGCGGGTTTACGATAGCGGGTAGCAAGTGGTCAGTACACCCGCTACCCGCTAACCACGATCGCAAGATACCCAGTTTGCGGGATGCGCAACCCGCATGTCGGCGCGTAAATGAGCGCATCCAAATAGCATAAATGTGCGTCCACCTGGTCACATGTGGACATGCACAAACGGCTCTACCTCTCGATTACGCATCACCGTATTACTTGCATACATTTTTATTCTGCTTGAGGTCAGAGGATGTCTGGTCAGCAGTTGTGGTGGATGTGGGAATAGTCACGGCCAAACACGTCAGTCTGTACAGCTGTGGCATGATCTCATTCAGATGTTTGCAGTGGAGTAAACCAAAGAGATCTTTGGGACATTTCCCCTCAACATCCGTGATGGCCTACATCACAGTCACTTCTGTTTTTAAACAGGTCAGATCATCAAATAATACTCTGGCTCTGGTGTCACGCTGGAAAAAGAATGTTCCCGCGGCTCTACCTGGCCGTGTTTACCGGGAGCGCACCAACTATCTGGGACTTTCAGGTTGCAGATAGGAACTGTCTGTGTAAAAATCTTTTTATGTATATATCAGTGCAGAGGAGGAGGAGAAGGAAAGAAGAGGAGGAAGCTCTACAGCAGAGTCGCAAACAAGCTGCGCATGAAAGCTGCTCCTTTCTGGATGAAAAGATGCTCCATAGCGGTTTGCGGGTAGCAGGAAGCGAGTAGCGCAACCTGCTCTTAAAGGCAATGGCTACTGATGCACTGATTGGTTTAACAGGTGGAACGCCCTAACCACTCCTATGCATAATGTAGCGGGTAGTGCAGGTGGGATAGCGGGTTTAGCAAGGTGGAAGATTGCGTTCTTTGCGGGGGAACACCCGTCTCACGGCCATTTATAAGGTTTATTTCTTTTCAGGGGTTGTAAATGGACAAAATTACAGCCTCCTGCCATACTTACTGATGCCATGTTGGTCTTAGAGTGCTCAGTCCAGCATAAACTTGGCAATGGCTTCAACCACTTGGCGCTGCCCCCCCCCCCCCGCTTCATCAGATCTCTCAGACATAGCCGGGCCTGAGGCGTGCTGCCCTAACTCGACGCTTGCTCCGGGCGAGGTTGAAGCAGAGGGTACCTTGGCTAAAAGCACATCTCCAGTCCTACCCCCAAGATTTTTAAAAGTAACACCTAGAGATCTTCTACTCTTCTGATCTATTTTTTCTCACTCTCTTCTTTGATCTCATGGGGTTAGTTTTATATTCAAGGAAAATGGAAATTTTTCTTTCACATTAAAATCTTATCGAATGAAACATGAGCAGAACTGTCTGAGAAAAACAGCTGATTAAATGTGCAGAGTAAATGAAATATGTAGTGAAGGTTTTGTAATTCTGCTGATAATTAATTCTAATTTAATTTTCTTATAGCCATGTTCATAAAAGCACAAATTAGCCTTTACAAAGTCCCATAGTCCCGTACACAGAATGTGCATACAAATTAGTCTGGATTTCACACAGACATAATATTACATAAATTCTAATTGTGTGTGCAATATATATAAACACACTCACACACATACATATATATATATATATACACACACGTGGACAAAATTGTTGGTACCCCTCAGTTAAAGAAGGAAAAACCCACAATTCTCACTGAAATCACTTGAAACTTACAAAAGTAACAATAAATAAAAATTTATTGAAAATCAAATAATCAAAATCAGCCATCACTTTTGAATTGTTGATTAACATAATTATTTAAAAAAACAAACTAATGAAATAGGGCTGGACAAAAATGATGGTACCCATAACTTAATATTTTGTTACACAATCTTTTGAGGCAATCACTGCAATTAAACGATTTCTGTATTTGTCAATGAGCGTTCTGCAGCTGTCAACAGGTATTTTGGCCCACTCCTCATGAGCAAACTGCTCCAGTTGTCTCAGGTTTGATGGGTGTCTTCAAATGGCATGTTTCAGCTCCTTCCACAGATGTTCAATGGGATTCAGATCTGGGCTCATGGAAGGCCACTTTAGAATAGTCCAACGCTTTTCTCTCAGCCATTCTTGGGTGTTTTTGGCTGTGTGTTTTGGATCATTGTCCTGTTGGAAGACCCATGACCTGCGACTGAGACCAAGCTTTCTGACACTAGGCAGCACATTTCTCTCCAGAATGCCTTGATAGTCTTCAGATTTCATTTTACCTTGCACACATTCAAGACACCCTGTGCCAGATGCAGCAAAGCAGCCCCAAAACATTACTGAGCCTCCTCCATGTTTCACCGTAGGGACAGTGTTCTTTTCTTCGTATGCTTGGTTTTTGAGTCTATGAACATAGAGTTGATGTGCCTCACCAAAAAGCTCCAGTTTGGTCTCATCTGTCCAAAGGACATTCTCCCAGAAGCTTTGTGGCTTGTCAACATGCATTTTTGCAAATTCCAGTCTCGCTTTTTTGTGATTTTTTTCAGCAGTGGTGTCGTCTCCCATGAAGTCCACTTTGGCTCAAACAACGACGAATGGTGCGATCTGACACTGATGTACCTTGGCCTTGGAGTTCACCTTTAATTTCTTTGGAGGTTGTTCTGGGCTCTTTGGATACAATTTGAACGATCCGTCTCTTCAATTTGTCATCAATTTTCCTCTTGCGGCCACGTCCAGGGAGGTTGGCTACTGTCCCGTGGGTCATGAACCTCTGAATAATATGAGCCACTGTTGTCACAGGAACTTCAAGCTGTTTAGAGATGGTCTTATGGCCTTTACCTTTAAGATGTTTGTCTATAATTTTTTTTCGGATGTCCTGGGACAATTCTCTCCTTCGCTTTCTGTTGTCCATGTTCAGTGTGGTACACGCCTTTTCACCAAACAGCAAAGTGACTACTTGTCTCCCTTTAAATAGGCAGACTGACTGATTATGAGTTTGGAAACACCTGTGATGTCAATTAAAGGACATACCTGAGTTAATCATGTCACTCTGGTCAAATAGTTTTCAATCTTTTATAGAGGTACCATCATTTTTGTCCAGCCCTATTTCATTAGTTTGTTTTTTTAAATAATTATGTTAATCAACAATTCAAAAGTGATGGCTGATTTTGATTATTTGATTTTCAATAAATTTTTATTTATTGTTACTTTTGTAAGTTTCAAGTGATTTCAGTGAGAATTGTGGGTTTTTCCTTCTTTAGCTGAGGGGTACCAACAATTTTGTCCACGTGTGTATATACACAGCAAATGCCAAAGTGTTAAAATCCCAGAGTTTTGATGACCGGAGTAGAAAACTTTACACTTTGGTGTCAAATGAGCACAAAGTACACTTCTCAGGCTGCGCCAGAATCACTCTCGGGTGTTCTTTCTAAGTAGAGTGTCAGAGTGGTGTAATTGCAGTGTTTATTTTGCAATGACGGACTCTATTGGAGTCTATTTGTTGATTGAGTCTTTCCCGGCCTCATCGAAGTTTAGGTTTCGATTTCATCATCAGCTCTCTGCGCCCTCTCATTGGTTGGCACGGTGGGCGTTACCTTTCATGTCGGAGCAGTGCAGCAACGGACTGTGGCCTGTCTTTCTCTCAACGTTTCTACATCGACAACCCCGCCGGACTGCAGGTAACAAACTATAAAAAGAATAATGTCGAGAATTTCAAATAATTCTTCACGTTTTAAGTCTCATAACTATCATTAATAATTAAAAACGGCAACGTCACTCGGTAACATAAGGATGCAATACCCATGGCTTTAATTTAGTTTAGCTAGCTTACTCCATAAGTTGTAAAGTCACTGAAAATGTTAAACTTTTTAGAATTTTAATTGCGGCTGTGATGTAAGCCATAGTGAACCAGGTTACTCGACAGAGAAAAATATGAATTGCTTATTAGCTATCTCGCCTGCTGAGCTAATATCATTGAAGCTAACTACTTAAAAGCTTCCGACTCCCGCTCTAACGCATCTATGCTCTAGCCCGAAACTATATTGCTAGCACTGTGCACATTTAACACTGGAGAAAAGCACTGTCCTAATGAAGAGCGGGCTTTTCGGACTCATACCCGGCCGTCACTGGGAGTAAGGCGGGTATGAGGACCGAAGACCGTGGCAGAGAGCAGGCAACAGCACGTGCTCAGGTCGCAGCTAGCATAGCCCTTGAACCTCTTGTTACCGGAGCAACCCGCGCTTCACTCAGACAGTACTTTTCTTGCAGTATTAAACAGATTAATTATTAGAATGGAGTACTTATAAGCTCCGACATTTAAGTTTTGATATAATTTATTATCACATGGCTGCTTCCGGTTTGAGTGAACGCTGGCGTGAGTGACTGCCGCTGCTCTCCGGATTTTTACTCGGATTTTTACTCCTATCTCGACTTTTTTATTCTCCCATCTCGACTTTTATGACGGCCATTCTACTTTATTTCTGCTGATCTTTTTGTATTTTACCTTCTGACATCATATTGGAGAGGACGCTGGCGTTTGTTTGTTCGCCGCTTCTCCACTGGATTCAAACCGACTCTAACCGACTCTAAATAGGAATTCTTCCTGGCTAACCCTGGACCTGTGCCTTGCCTGCCGTTTATATGCCCAGTTTTATCTGTTTGAGCCCTGTGATTGCTGTAAAACTGTGTGGCTTTGTGGCTACTTCTGATAACCACCTGTACGGCACCTACCTGCTACCGGCTTTGAGCTACCGCTCGACGCGTCCACCGATCCTTCGTCTGTAGCCGGACCCCGTGCTCAGGCGATTCGTCCTCTGGTACCTCCTCATTTCCTCTATTACCATCTGCACTAAGGGGCACTTTGCGGGCAGCCCTGTGGCTGGTATCGCTGCCTCTCGGTGAAGCTGCTCCAGCTGACTCTGCTCCTCCTCCGGCTGCCGGTGTTAGCTAGCACCGGTGCTAGGCTAACTCTCCTTGGTGGATATGGCGCTCATATACACCTTCTCTGAACTCCTTCGCTTACTTCCAGCATCAACCAGTCTGGGAATTAATTCACTTTCCACCATCAAGGAGCTTGGATTACTGCGTCGTCCACGTTACATCCACAGAGGTAGCGGTCGTAAGTTTGTTTACACTGCTGGAAGTTCCATCCCCTCCCTGTGGTCCAATCGCCGTGCAGCTTCCGCCTCGGCGGTTCGACGTCATCACAACAATCCCCACGTGGGCACCTCCAATCACCATGCAGCTTCGGCCTCAGTGGCTCGACGTCATCACAGCAACCCCCACGTGTGCACCGCCAACCTGCGCTCCCTCCTCTGTGTTGACAATGTCGCTCCTCTCTCCATCAGCTCACTATCACCCACGGTTAACCCCACATCCTTCATGCTGTTGAACACTCGTTCACTTAATAACAAGGCTCTACTCATCAATGACACCATCACTGACAGAAATATTGATATCACTTGTTTGACAGAGACTTGGCAAAATCAACTGGACTTCCTCACACTCAATCAGGCAACACCCCCAGGTTATGTTTACATCCAAAGCCTCGGTGAACTGGGCGTGGTGTGGGCTGGCGGTCATTCATCGTGCTGAAATTCTGCTAAGGGAACTCCCTGCTCCCAAGACCACCTCTTTTGAATGCACCATTTTCACACTGGCAGGGTCTGTTCCACTCCTGGTGGTCCTCGTTTACCGCCCCCCCAAGCCCTCCACCATCTTCTTGTCTGAGCTCGCTGAGCTCCTCACCTCTACTTGTGCCATGTCTCCGTCCACACTCCTGCTTGGAGACTTTAACATCCACGTTGACTCCAGCACCTGCAAGTTTGCCGCTGAATTTCTAGCTCTACTGGACTGCTTCAACTTCATCCAACACGTCCAAGGTCCCACTCATGCTAAAGGTCACACCCTTGACCTAGTCTGTTCTTCTGGCTCTCCCCCCGCCCATCTGCAGTGCTTGGATCTCGCTGTCTCCGACCACCTCACCATCCTGTTCACCATACCTGTCTCCCCGGCCAAACTCCGTCCCAAGCGCATCATCACTTTCAGGAACACCAAGTCTATCTGCACATCAACCCTTTCCAACCTCATATCAGCTCACATGGTGTCTGCCTCCCCCCCTGATACCACAGTAGATGGTTGGGTAGCCCACTACAAAACACTTCCCTCTCCCTCAGCCTGGACTCTCTCGTCCCCCTGAAAACCAAAGCTGTTTCCTTTAATCGTCCCGCCCCCTGGTATACCAACGAACTCCGGGCCATGAAGGCCAGGGGTCGGCAGCTGGAGAGGCTCCATAAAAGATCTGGCCTCACGGTCCATCTGCTGGCCTACAAAGACCATGTGGCAACTTACAAAGATGCTCTCTCGGACCAAAACTCTCTACTACTCCACCCTCATCAGCTGTCATGAAAATCAGCCTAAGTCACTGTTCACCACCATCAACCGCCTACTTCGCCCCCCTGCTGACCCCCAACCCCCCGACGCTGCCGACCTCTGCTCCAGGTTTTCTGGATTTCTTCCAGGCCAAGGTGGAGTCCATCCACCACCAACTACTGGAGCCGGCCCCTCAACCACCCCAGCCTCTGGCTGCTCCTCCCCCCACATCATGCCCACCTCAATGCTGCCTCTCCTCCTTCTCCCCTGTTGATGTTCCCCACATCACCAAACTGGTCACCAAGTCCAAGGCCTCCACTTGTGCCCTGGATCCCCTGCCCATCCCTTGGTCAAAGCCTGCCTGCCCACAATATGCCCCCTTATGGTTGACATCATCAACCTCTCCTTCACTTCCGGATCTATACCCACCTGTCTCAAAACCGCCTCTGTCACTCCTATCCTCAAAAAGCCTGGTCTGGACTCTGACGATCTGAACAACCATCGGCCAATCTCCAACCTTCCTTTCCTCAGCAAAATCTTGGAAAGAGCAGTCGCCGCCCAACTCCACCAGCATATGTCCAACCATGAGCTCTTTGAGACTTTCCAATCCGCTTACAGAATCCATCACAGCACTGAAACCGCCCTGTTAAAAATCACTAACGACCTCCTCATTGCTGCTGACTCTGGCCACATTAGTCTACTCATCCTCCTTGACCTCTCTGCCGCCTTTGACACCATCTCCCATTCCATCCTCCTCAACCGCCTCTCCGACTTAATTGGCCTCACTGGTACGGCTCTCTCCTGGTTTCAATCCTATCTCTCAAACAGGACACAGTTTGTCACCATTAACCGTTCCGTTTCCCCCCCTGCCCCAGTCAATCAAGGTGTGCCTCAAGGCTCGGTCCTTGGGCCCCTCCTTTTTTCAATTTACATGCTCCCCCTAGGTCAGATCATTCGCCATCACGGTCTTAATTTCCACTGTTACGCGGATGACACCCAACTATATCTTAACACCTCCCCATCAACCCAGCTTCCCCCCCAGTCTCTTGTTAACTGCCTTCTGGACAATAAAAACCTGGTTGACTTCTAACCTACTCAAACTTAACAGCAATAAAACTGAGCTCTTGGTTGTGGCACCCAAGGCACTGCAAAGGAGGGTTGGAGATTTCCTCCTCCATGTCGATGGCAGTTTCATCTCCCCATCCCCTGAAGTCCGCAATCTAGGAGTCATTCTGGACTCAACCCTGTCCTTCCACTCACATGTCAAATCCGTCACAAAATCGGCCTTTTATCATCTTAAAAATATCTCCAGACTCCGGCCATCACTCACTGACACTACAACAGAGACCCTCATCCACGCCTTCATCACCACCCGCCTGGACTACTGCAACGGAGTCCTGTTCGGGGCGACCAGTAGAACCGTGAACAGGCTCCAATATGTCCAAAACTCAGCTGCCAGGGTGCTCACCCATTCCAAGCCCTGGCAGCACATCACCCCCACTCTCATGCACCTCCACTGGCTCCCTGTCACATTCCGGATCTCCTACAAACTCCTCCTCCTCACTTACAAATCCCTCCACTCCCTGGCCCCCCCGTATCTATCAGACCTCCTTCACTACCACACTTCATCGAGGAACCTTCGGTCCACCGGCATGGGTCTGCTTGCTGTCCCTCGCACCAACCGACGCACCTTTGGGGACAGAGCTTTCAGTGTGGCTGCCCCCACTCTCTGGAACTCTCTTCCCTCTGACATACGCCATGCTGCAACCCTGGACTCATTCAAAGCATCACTCAAAAAACATCTGTTCATTCTGGCATTTGGTCTCGATTAGCTAGGCTGAGTTTTCCCGTAGCATGTGTTGTTGTCCGTTGTCTTTGTCCTCTGTTCTGTGTGTTACTACTCTGTAAAGCGTCCTTGGGTGTTCTGAAAGGCGCTATATAAATTGAATCTATTATTATTTATTATTATTATTGCACATATCGCGAGAGCTTTGCAAATCAAGCGTTCCCTTCTAGAGATGTGTGTTATGTGTGTAGACTCTAGGGCTGCAGCTATCGATTCTTTTAATAATTGAGTATTCTAACGATTGTTCTGGCGATTAATTGAGTGTTGTGCATCCTGCAGTTTTTTCTATTACATTATTTTTGCTTAATTTAAGAGAAATGGTATACAAAAGAGAAAATAAGACAGGTTTCTTAAAATTAAAAAAAAAAATTAAAATAAATTTTTAATTTATTACGTCTTAGTATTACATAAAGTAACTTACTTTGCTGTACTTTTATTGTTTTTACATTACTTTTCACTGAAGTACAAAGGTAGGTCTCTAGAAGGGAACGCTTGATTTGCAAAGCTCTTGCGATATGTGCAGCCATGTGATAATAAATTATATCAAAACTTAAATGTCGGAGCTTATAAGTACTCCATTCTAATAATTAATCCGTTTATTACTGCAATTCAGTACCCACCTCTAAGTCCAAAACACAGTGTGCTATACAGTTGTTCAGATTCAAATGGGGCATTCCTCGAGGCAAATTTAGTAATTGAATTACCCAAGTTACTCAAGGAAACGTTTCAGCCCTAGTATTCTCCATTTCTCCTGGCCAGTCATGAAATAGAATCAAGTTGTGTACAAGGCCTGGTTTTGCACTACTGTGTGTCCAATAACGCAATTCTATCTTTATGTTGTAGATGTGGAAAAGCTACAGCCATGCTGTTCAAAGTGCAGTATAAAGGAAAGAAGAAGTACATCAAGCTACATGGAGCCTCTCACTCAGAATTTCTCAAGGAAGGTAAGTTCATATCTATGCTGCAGGTAGCCTAAAGGTTGTATATTGTGTCACCAGAACATTCATAATTAAATAACCTGTCTTTGGCTGTTGATGGAAGCAATGGACAGTCATTCTTAACTTAACTGAAAAACATATGCTCCCTACAGGTAAATAAACAGCTGGTCAAATTGACAGCTATTAAGACATATATTATCTGTTCACTTTCATCCACTATACTAATGACATGTAATTTGTTTCCCCAGGTTGTTACAGGAGCAAAAATCTTACTGTAACACTAAATTGAACAATAATGCACCCAAGCTTCATTTATCTTTTTTTCTGTGTTCAAAGCTAAAATGAAGTTCAGTATACCTGCTGAAAAGGACATATATGTGCTGGATGACACTGGAACAGAGGTTGATGAGGAGGTCTTCAGCGACATCCTGGAGGAAAAATCTGACATCCAGTGGACGATTGTTGATGATCTTTCTGTCAGTGGTAAGTAGTCATTTGATCAAATTGTACCTTTCTGGCTTACACTATCGATATCTGACCATTGTAATTGGCTTTCAATCACACAATTGATAAGGTTCTCACCAATTTCCTGTTTAAATTTAATTTGGTCATTTAGGCAGAATTTGTTTTTCATTTACAGAACCAATCCAATTACTTATGAAAATATCAACTGATAAGAATATGGACCTTAGCACTTAGTTGCCACCAAGAAGACTGTCTATCATAGCCTAAATTGCCCTAAAATATAGCGAAATTAACCACCAAAACTGATGTAGTCTATTAATGGTTTATAAATGAAAGACATATGCACAGTTTCACCATATCTTCCCATGCTCTCACCTCTGATTTGAAACTGTGGGTCAGTTAATAAAATCAGATGTGAAATTTGTTTTTGAAAGTTATGTGTTTCCTCTTTTCAGACTCTCCTGTATCCTCATGCACAGACACCTTGTCACTGTCATCGCGCTCGTCGGATAGTGATGCTTTTCTGATGTCTCCCAAAAGACAGCGCATCAATGACTGCATTCTGAACTCCCCAAATAGTCAGCATGTTGTTGACAGTTCTACACAAGCCAAAGAGGTGATATTTTTTGTACATTCCTTCTTATGATGTAAATAATGTGTTTTTGGGGTGAGGGTGATCTTAGTTATTTATTTTTCTTGTTTTCAAGCTTGTCAAGAGACTTCTGGAACAAAAGCCTGGAGGGGACAAAATACTTGCAGAATATGCGACTAAAGGACAGATGAAGGACCGAACACGCCGTGAACTTGTCAACATTGTTGTCGCTGATATGTTGGAAAAGTATGGGTAAGTAAAATGCTTCAAGGTGCATGATTTAGTTAAAGGCATATTCATAGTATTTGATTGCAAACATGTTGTTCATGAAAAACATGTGATGGAGTTTCTTGCCATCAATGAAACCTATTACTTTACAGCCACAGAAGTGCGCCACCGAAGGACAAGAGGACACAATATGCGTTGGGGATTATAACACTGTTCCCCTCCCTAAGAGATCCCTATTCCAAGAAGGGCTATGTGAGTAAAGTTTTTCATTGAGAAGTTCCCCAACTTGTCAAATTATTGCAATATAAAAGTTATTGTTTCCTATTAGTAATATACACAGATGTTGTTGTACAGGCAGCAAGTGGGCACTTAACATTCTTGAAATTGACAGCCAAGTCTGGACTGTATTTAGTGCAATGTTTTTGGTTGTAAATCTTGTTGGTAAATGATTAATGTTTTGATGCATTTTTCCTTTCACTAGGTGTCTAATCATGCTTAAATTTCTTTTATTTTCAACTTAGGAGCATTTCTTTGATGCAGAGAGCAATGAGGGTTACATTGCGTGGAAACTGAAAAACACACAGCGAGGACTTAGTTCTGGCAGTAGAGTCAGGAGAAGGACCTCTCAAACCGCAGAGAGCAGTGGACCAGAGTTGGAGAGAGAAGTGATAAAAGATCAGCAGCTGGAGGGAGACCAGTGTTGTGAGGCTATATGTCTACTGAAGCACAGCACAGACAAAGACCAGATCTTCATGAAAATGAGAGCAACCTTCCAGTACAGGCAGAAGTTGATCCATGATCCAGAGCAATGCAGCACAGTGCTTACAGTTTTCCCGAGGTTCCTTGACACAGAAGGCCTGGTAAGTCCACATTATGTTGATAATGTATTTTCTGTCAAACACAGCTTTGTTTAGATGAAATTGGTAATTTCCCCCTTCTTTCACCATCATCAAGTCCACCTATACTTGCTTCCCCCTATAGGTTCTGCAAGACTTTGCTCTTTTATTTGGAGCAGAGACTTCATCCAAACTCTTGGAGAAATGGGGAACAACCCTGAAGGCAAAAGTAATAGAGCAAGCGAAAACCCTCAGTAAGACACCGATGCTCGACTAATCTCATTCAGTGTGCAGAGGAGAACCCCGACGAGGATGATGAGGTCCCAGGTAAATGACAAAAAAGAATAACCTGTGTATATCCGGCCCCCTTTTTTCAAGTGTTGTCTTATTGTATTTACTGTAACACCATTGTGCTGATAGATTATATATTTTTTTCTATTTTTAAAAGCCTTTTGGATGTTTATATTGATTTATCAGGTGCATTTCGTACTGAAATCAGGTTTTCTCCTCTCTTCTTTTCAGGTTGGGATGGTGACATGGCGGCAATTCTACTGCTGGTCTACCTTTTGCCACCAAGTGGAAAGATGGGGACTGTGAAGATCAATATCCAGGAAGTTGTGCATCGTGTAGTGAAGTTTCATAAGGTCAGTGTGGTCTGATTTCCATTTTTAAACCATCCAATGTGCAAGAGTGGAACCCTGACTCCAAACACACGTTTTGGCCAATTGTTATAATATAAACAGCAATAGATTAGTGTTGCATGATACCCACAATATCCTGCAGAGCCAAAATCACAGTTCCTACTAAACCAGAAATTCTACACAACGGTACTACCGTGGATCACTATACTACTGCTGAACTCGGTGCCAGTTTTCGCTGCGTAGTGGACTGGCATTACTCTCCTCCAGGCTCCTGTTCTCACTACATGCTGTTCTAATGTAAACAAACACACGTGGCACATAATTTAATCAATTGCACACATTTCTAACCAGTCAGCTTTACTGGTCCATACATTGTCTTTTCCATTTTTAAGTAATCCTCCAACTGTGCTATTAAAGATTTCTGTCTGACATATCCATAAAAATTGGATGTATAATGTAGTTGTACTTTTGATTCTTATGTTACAGTCGGGTCGCAGCCTGCATGAGCACTCTTGTCCAGACAAGCGGAGGCAGCCCTACATCCTGGCAGTTGGCTTGACAAGAAACAGCATCCATGAGTACTACATCGCAATGGATGGTGAGTTCCTTCCCTGCAAGGCCAAGTCTTCCCTGTCAGCCTTCGATGAACTTTTCAAGGCACATTACGTGTTTGGCATCTCGTATGACCAGGCTTTAAACAGCATGTACACATTTGTGCAGACCACCATCTACAATATTGATGTTGGGCTCTCTCATGAAACTCCTAGAGTCAAGGACCTGAGGGCAAAGCTCCTAAACTGATGTGATGTATCGATGCTTTGTTTGTTTGCAAGTCCACTTTTGTCACCATTCAGCAGTTTGCTACGCCATCTTTATTTTATTTTTTTATCTCAGTGATAATACAAAAAACATTTTTTTTTTCAAGCTTATTTTGCATCATGGATGCATAACTTTGGCAGTGTTTGATGTCCAGTGTATGAACTGATTTATGGCTCAGTTTCAGATTTCACCCGTTGACAGTACTGCAGCACCAGCTGGATGTCATGTTGTACAATTCAGGGGTGGGCAAATCCAGTCCTGGAGGGCCGGTGTCCTGCAAGTCTTAGATGTTTCCCTCCTTCAGCACAACTGATTCAAATGAATGGATCACCGTCAGCTTGTCATCAAGTTCTGTTAACGATCCATTCATTTGAATCAGTTGTGCTGAAGGAGGGAAACATCTAAGACTTGCAGGACACCGGCCCTCCAGGACTGGATTTGCCCCCCCCGTTGTACATTATCAGGCTGTGCATATTGTGTTCCAAAGTACAGTACAGTAATTGTGTTTTGTTAATATGTTAATGTGTTTAAAATATTATAATAAAATATTATATTTTCAAGAGAATAATGTGTGGACTAAATATTCTTGAAAAGTGTTAGGTGTACACCAGTCATAGAGTATATACTGATTCTCAGTGTTAAATGATCAGCTCTGCAGAGTTCTATAAAATACTTACTTAGAGTATATCTTTTACTCTCTGGGAGTTCTAGGTTTACGCTGCAGGTGTTGAAAAGCACTGTAATGGTGTCTAAAAGTACCAGTGACGGAGTACAATTGCACACTGTAAGGGTTCAAATGTAACTCTTTATTTGGAGTATATATTTTACACTTCTGACGGTGTTCAGTGAACACCGAACTCTTGGACCTATATATGCCCCGAAACTGGTGTTAAATGTACTCCTAAAGAGTACAATATACACTGGGATTTTTGCTGTGTGTGTATCTATATATATATATATATATATATATATATATATATATATATATATATATATTAGGGCTGGGCAACGATTAAAATTTTTAATCGCGATTAATCGCATGATGTCCCTGATTAATCACGATTAATCGCATTGTATACGGAAAGTCAAATAATGAATTCAAAAATAGTGTAAAGGTCACTTTCATTTAAATGCTCTGCTGCCATATGAACTAAAGTGCCATAACATTGTTGTTTTTAAACACTTTTAACATCAGCACTTGTCAGTAACACATATTTAGTGTAAATCTCATCTTAAAAAATGTAAAGTAAACTAAATCTTTTTGCCACTGCCAGGGCATTAATGTCATCCTGTTTTTTTCTGAAAAATAAAAAAAGTCTACCAACAAAATCCTAACAATCTAGAGGCCACAATCATAACATTAAAATAGGTCATTTCTGAGGTAACAGCAGAAGAAACTTTAAACGGGGAGTTCAACTTGTCAGTTGTTACAAATAACCTTGTTTCTGTCAAATCCTCCGTCTGGGAGAACTTTAAAATAAAAATGTCCATGTTAAAGTTCTGTAACTTTATCAATCTGTAATTATCTGTGTATCATTTGTTTTTTCCATTTTCAATTGGCAGTCAAAAATTAAAAAAGTTAAAAAGTGACTTTCTGCTGTCATTACACATCTGTGCCACTAGATGGAGCCGCACTGAAGTAACCAGCTAGAGAATAGCAGCACAGTGAACACATGGAGCAGATCTCATGATAAATGGATGAATGACGCGTTCGTCTTGAACAAAGGGGTTTTAGAGGTTTTTTTTTCCAGACAGAATTGTTAATTTTGCTACCTGAGTTGCTACCCCCAACTGTAAAGTATACTGATTTTTACTGCTCTCCATGTCCGCATGTTTACCTGCCAATTATTTTCCGGTTCTGCAGCAGCCAGTAACAGACTTTGCACTTTACACTACTTTTGGATTCATTATTTGATTTTGCGTATACAGTGTGATTAATCAGCGACATCATGCGACTCATTGCGATTAAAAATATATTAGGGCTGGTTGCCCAGCCCTAATATATAGAATAACTGTATGATGCAGCTGCAAACATGAGCCTACATGCAAAAGCTCTTCTCCAATCCAATTATAAAGTCAGATACGTTGCATCAGTAATCTCTTCACCTCACTTTGTGTCTTACTGGCCGCGGGTCCATTGAAGCATCAAAGGGATCTCAAAGACCGAGGCCTCCTCTTCCCGCTTCCTCTGATGGTCTGGTAGATACAGCATACTTTCAATGCACAAATGAGCATGGGCAAAAATGAACCATGGGGATCACTAAAAAGGGGTAATTGACTCCCAGTTACATATTTTTTGTGCACTGGAGTTCATAGTAATTATAAAAAAAAACATTTCAGAAATGTGTTCAAGAATGTAATAATCACAGTAGTCCATATAGACCTCTCTTCCAGGCTCTGTAGGGGTCTGTGACACCTCTTTAGCTCATGTGCCTGTGCCATGATCTGTTTAGACCACTTGACCAAGCTCTTAAAAGGGCAACTGGCACCTTAGCCTGAACCAGAGTCAGCTAAAGTTACACAAGCTTCTTTTCCTACCTTGAGTCACTTGTGTTACCAGACCACAGACACCAGTTTCTGCATTTATACCTGTAACTGAACAAACATCCTACCTTTGGCTCTGGAGTCCAGTGCTCAAGTTTTCAGTGCTGCTATTATGCCTGGCTGCAGCCTGGTCTCTTGACAATTTGCTGCTTCACCTTGTTTGCCAAATTTGCAGGCCTCTGCAGGTTCGCACCCATATTTGCCACTGTGCTACACTTAAAAGTGGTCTTGTCTTTTTGTCTGACATCCATGATGTGCTTCAAAGATTTTTCACCAGACTGCATGGGTTCTTCACTGTTTTCCCTTTTCTGGTTTGTTTGTCTGTAGTTTCACCTACAACTAACAAGAGGATGAAGGAATAAAAGTTACACAAAGCAATAGGATTGGGCTTATTGGAAATTTTAATTTCACTTTGATTTCATTTCTTCGAAGATGACATGACCTGTCCAGGGTATGCTCCTGTATTTCACCTTAAGGCAGCTGGGACAGGCTCCAGCAGATCCCATGGACAGGAATAAGTAGGTGTAGGTGATGGATGGATGGATGGATGGATGGATAGATGGATGGATAAATGGATGGACGGAGGATCAGATGGATGGATGGATGAACAGATGGATGAATGGACCGATAGATGGATGGATGAACAGCTGGATGGATGGATGAATGGACAGACAGACAGATTGATGGATGGGCGGACGGATGGATGGAAGGAAAATGACAAATCATATTTATATAAATGCATTAAACTATCATTTGTAACTGACATCCTTCCATCCAGAAATTCAGGACACACCTTGGAGAGGTTGTCAGTCTATTGCTGGACCAGAGACAAATGACACAAACAAGGGGGAGTAAACAGAGAGACCTCATGCAAGGATGGGGAGACCATGCAGACCCCACACACAGAAGAAGGACTCTGGCAGGGACTCAAACTGGGAAATGGTAAATAATTGAAAGAAATTGAAAGGATGCAAAAGCACACAAAGACCTGTAGCATTCTTAGTACTTGAGTATCTTATGAAGGCATTTACACAAAATGTAAATGTAAAATTGCAAAAAGTGACAGAACAGAGGATTTCTAACTAAACACAACCTGACATAAATTTCTGACAGTGTCAAAATTCTAACTACTCCATCTATTTACTAGCTAATTAAAATGCAACTTGGTTTATTTTCATGTGTTTTTTGTTTACTGCGCATACAGATTACACAATTCTACATCCATCCACATGTTGGCATCAGTCTTAGCCTATGATTCAAGAGGGTTGGTCTTCACACAGTCTGCTCATACCATGCTGGATGTTGTACCTGAGACTGAGCAAATGCAAATCGTACAGTGAGAGATGTTATAATCTTACGCAACTGCAGAAATTGGGAAAATTAGGAGCCCTAAGGAAAGCTCCTCTCACAGCTTCTCCATAAATTAGACTGCACTCTAACAATGTAAATGAATGAGCATTTTTAAAATTGCTGCACTTTTCCCTTGAATCTCAAGAAAACAATAAACCAATTAATTGTTTGTCACAATTAAGACATTCATTGTAAGATATCCATAAATATGTACAATATATTTGAACAAATTCTAAATTAGAAGTATGCATCTAGAAGTTCTGTAAGTGTAGCTCATGAAGACTGAGCACCAAGCTCCAACACAATTTCAGTACCCAAAGCAGAGGCTGTAATTAAACCCACACTGAAATATTTCATCATTTTTAGCCTCTGCAGACTGTATAGATTTTTGTGGCAATTTGTGTGCTGCCAGCTACACTATGTGGGGTCAGTCTCTCCGGTGTGTTTAGCTGGGCTGCCTTATCCCCTATTCAATCTAGCCTTTTGTTTTCCTTCATGAAAATAAATGAAACAGTGCAGTCATCTGCAGAGGCGAGCAAAGCCCTCTTGACTGAGGAGGCCTTCGGGCTTCGTCAGGCTTTTCCAGCACGTTGTCATGGCAGTTGAGAGAGACTGAGGGAGAACGAGAACATAGCAACTCGGTGCTGCTGTGGAATGACAATAGGAAAAGGGGCTGCGGAGGGGATTGCTAATGCAGTGTGCCAATCATAGCAATGTTCTTCTAATGTACTGCTTGAAAGACAGGTAGGCCCAATGGCAACGTGAGACCAGGATCCACCTGAAGGACAAATAAATTAATAGGGAACAAAGGCTGACGAAAGTTAATTGAGGCAGAGAAAACAAGAAGCACCAAATATGGAAAATTAAATTTAATACTTCAAAGGTGCACTGGTAGAATCATATTTCTTTAATCTGTTGAAGACTGAGAGCTTTGAAATTTACAGCTTGCAATTAAAAAACAACCAATATTGTCTTATAATCATAACAGCAGTGACTAGAAAGAACAATAGGTTTAATGATGCAGTTTAAATGGGCTGCCCTCAAGTTGAATTCAAGCTGCTATATCAGAAAGTTTTTTTTTTTTTTTTCTGAGTTTGCAGGGTCTTGTAGTTCAGCCTTCTTATGTGGCTTTATTTGCTCAAAGGCTGCAAGTTTAAAAGGATAAGAAACCAACCCAGGCGTGAGCGGTGAGGTCTTAATGAGTTACGTAACTTCCCTGGTGCCATACATCCTCTGATGTAGCACCAGCCCAAGATTTTGGGGGACTTAAATCTAATCCACAGATGGAGGGAGATTTGCAGGTAGACAGTCTGGAATTCTTATTTGATGTCTCTTTTTTTTTTCCCAAACAGAAAGAGATGTTAGCAGCCTCCCTTTACATGGTGATGGATGAAGAAAGTTGCTTCTGTCTTCATTTGACCCCAAGTTTTAGAAGAAAATATGTTTTTGCGCCAAAGTTTCAGCCCCCACAAAAGAAATTCATCTTTACCAATGCAGTAAATGGATGTTAAACATATAAGACAAAAACAGCATGCGTAGTATTTGGATCCTACATTTATTGTTTTTCCCTGATGTGCCACCGACTGCTACAAAATCTCAAATCAAGAACACTTCCACCCACTTGTTAAACAGCTGGCAAAGTGCTCATTTCATTAATCACTAATAGCCAGAGAGCCGATCTCTCTCTGTTCACAGAAACTCTTTTCAAACACGCCTTACCAGGCAGCATTTCAGTGTTCTCTCTTTTTTGAGGAAGTCTAACGTGAGTTTTCTTTCCAATCATCCTGGGTCCACGGAGTTGTTGAAGACTCAGAATCACGGTTGTCCAGGTCAGACAGAGTTGCACCAGTCGCAGCCTTTACATAGCACAGTGTCTTTTTGCCTCTTTTACCATTTTCAGGGTAAAAAAAGAAAGTAATAATAAATGACACAGATTTAAAAATCAGGCAGTTTTCCAGCATGGGTTGGATTTCTCTATTAAGATCTCTAATTTTCCTTGTCAAAGCCTTTGACCACATCTACTCCACAGAAGATCTTTCATTACACCATCTTAGGTTCTGAAAAGCTTTAAGAACGCTCAGCTTTAAAGTAAAAACAACTGTGTTTTGTATCAGTGCTTTGAAAGCTTTGTATGAATGAAAAAACTGTACAATCCAACATGTAGTTTCGTACTTGATTAAATGTGCGGTCTGTAAACTATCAGAAAATAGAAAAAATGTCACTAACCATTTCTTTCTGCCTGAACTTTCATCTGAAAGCATCAAATGCTTTGTTTTATCCAAGTAAGAGTCGAAACAAATTCCAAAGTGGCTTAACGGTGGGATGTTTTCCTTGCTAATGACTTAAGCAGTTAATCAATTATCAGATAAGTGGTTAAATAAGTTTCTGTCAATTGACATACTAATTAAGTGACTAAGCGCTTCAGCTCTAGTGTGGGCATTACCTTCCATGGCAGCTGGATTTTCACAAGATGCGTGTGATCATAATCAACAGAAAATCCATCTTGGAGGTAGAGTTTACGGGGTATTCTGACAGTCTCACACAGGTTTAACCATAATTAGAGGAATGCTATTTCTTATAATGGAAATAAAAATGATAATGACAATGCAATTTATTTAAACTGTCAGGGCAGACCTTTTTCAGACATCCATTTTAAATGTAACATTTGTAAAGTATAATGATATTTTTAAACTTTTAAAATCTGTCGAGTTTTGCAAATATATATTTTTTCAGCCTAAATGGTTTCCAAGCCTCAATCATTCAAACCAGCAATTATAATACCAATTTTCACTATTTGTGCTGTCTGTGCTCTTTAAGAAAACTACCACTGGCTTCTTCACATTATTGCAAACAGAGCAAGCGAATGAGTAATCTACTTTTATTGCTGTGTTAAATCATTAAAAAAAAAAAAAAAAGATCAGAAAATAAGTAGTTGTGGTGGTAAAAATTAATTAACCCATTTTAGATATAGTATAAAAGCAACTAAAAAACATATACAGCTGTAAAACAGAAATCTCACATTTAATTCTAAAATCATCTTTTATTTAGGTCTTAAAATTTGATAAATACAATCAAGATGAACAGATGAATGATTCATGGCTTATTCTAAATAAAAACCAAGTCAAGCTGCAGAAGCAGGGAAGGAAAAACCATTCACTGGATCATTGCAACACCAGTATTCATTACATTTTCAGCTCGTCTGTGGTAGAGTTTCTGCTGTGCTTGGGAGCTTTGTCCCATTGCATGAATCAATTTCAGACAAGCTTTAGTTGTCGGAGAGACTTCATCACTATAGTACTATAGTACTTTGGTATAAAGAGAAGTTCACAGTCAACCACATGTTATCACCTCTCCACCAACAGGCCTGACAGTTCGTACGACAGAGTTGTGCCAATATTCTGAGTTTGGTTTTTGGCGTTTGTGTTTTTGTGCCATGGGTCCACCTCCACGGTGTAATGTGTCATGAGTTGTCACTTATGTGTGGCAGTAATTTTTAGATATGACCAGGACTGGATGATGTATTATCATCTTGCCTTGATGTGTCAAACCTTAGAACTGACAGAGGGTCCACTATCTTTTTCACACAACTTTATGTGTTTTGTAAGAATTGGCCTCCAAAACTCAAGGTACAAAATATTTCAATTGAGTAAGCCATTTAAGTAATTCATCCTAAATTATCATCAAGTGTTTTTACATTAGACTCAAACGGCTGCCTCTTAAATCACTTCAACAGTTTTAGTGAGGCAACCAAAGTGCTTCCACTTGAGAAATGTACAATTTTGAGGTGATTACTAATGAAAGCGATAATTTGTTCTCGGTGTTCCATCATAAGACATTGCTTGAATGTCTTGAAAACAGTTTAGCCAGTCAACCCCACTTAGGTGAAGGAGGTGAAGACGCAAATGCTGTTCTCTTCCTTTTGGAGTAAATGTGCAGACTGGTGAAAAGACACTCACACATACATGTTATAAATGTTACTACACGCCTGACACCTGAACATGTGAGTTGCTAAAAGCTTCCAAAGTTGTTTATTCTTTCATTTTTGAAAGGTGTTTCAGAATTGCCACCATCAAACTTAATAAATAATAGCCTCTCAGTTTGGACGTGTGGTGTTAATGGTGGAGATGGGAGAGTCCATCTTCGATGGAGCAGATCTGTGAATGGCCACTGTGGCATTCATTGCACGTTGAAGCTGCCAGGAGAAATAAAGTTCACTGGATCACAGTTCACTCCGGCCCTGTATGTAATCAGTCAGTGGTGGGGCCTGTCTGTCAATTCTTCGACAGCTGCCTGTGCCGTTAAATGTGCAGAGATCAGTGGTCGTCAGTGCCATTCGTGTGACAGCCTCTAAACGAGGACTTTAAATTAGTTCCATGGGTGGTGGAGCATTTCGCTTAAGGTCCGCTCAGCACAAACACACACACACACACACACTACTAAAATCCCTCATTTCTATCCTCACTGCTGCTTCAGCTGCCACTGCCAACCACACTCGGTGATTACATATCATTAATGGCTCTCCTTACCTGATACTCCAGTCTGTCTGTCACATTGATTTGTCTGTCCCACTCTGAAGATGAGATTCTCACCACATAGGAGATGCACAATTGAGTTTAGTATTAAAAAAAACAATACTAAAAGTTTGACATTGGATGAAATTATTTAGGGTGATAATTAATACCCCAGATACCGTTGTTTGAGAAATCACGAATCAGTCTCTAAAAGCCATACTTATTTTCTTAAAGTCTTTAAGCTCACATATTTTTATTACTACTCAGTAATACTGATTGAGCTGACAGTGCCATGGGAGGAGGGACTGGAAGCTGCCTACGAGAGAAAGAAGGCGAAGTATGCTGACCTGGTTGCAGAGTGCAGAGAAAGTGGATGGAGTGTGAGGCTGTACCCAGTGGAGGTAGGAGCCAGAGGCTTTGTGGTCAGATGAACCTGCTCAAGGACCTGGGACTGCGTGGAGCCACACTGAGCAGATCCACCAAAGAGCTCTCAGAGGAAGCTGAGAAAGCAAGCCACTGGTTCTGGCTGAGACGACGAGACAAGACTTGGGGGAGCAACATCCGGGTAGGTTTTGCTGCAGGGAGTGTTAGGGAGACGTCCTTGTTCACTGCCCCGCCACCAGGAGATGTTCTGGGCTCAGGGGCGAAACATCAATGAGCGGTGGTCCCCAGTTGAAGACCCTGCAGCAAAACCTTTGTGGTCAGGTTTAGGCCTGCCTCAGGGAAGAGGACGCCCCTGCCATGCACAGTCCACTACAGGCACCGTTGGAGGTACGACAGGCCTAAGGCCTAGCAGAAAGACCATCTCGCTGTGATGAAGTATTCATAATCTGTAAGTCATGATAAGTTCCACATGTTTATCAGTTTCAAGTCATTTACTTTTAATTCACAAACAAAACATTCAGCCAACAAAAGCTACCATTAGTTTCCCTTTATTACACTGTGGTCTTGCAATAACAATCTTCTTGTACAGCAACTGAAGCAGAATTAAACTTGAAACAGTTTGCTTTCAATTTTCACAGTTTTGAAGCAAGTCTGTTATATCGTTGAAGACTTACCTCAGAACAACCGCTGGGGTCCGTTCAAGTAACGTTATGTAGCAAAGGAAATTGCCTTCAGCCAAGTAATGGGAAAGAAGTGTTGGCCTGATCTTGACTGTGATTGGCCAAAAAGGTTCACATGCACATGCTGCGTTCCACCAAATATGAGTTATTGCAAAGAGGATTACTGATGGTTCTGTAAGTCACGTGCATGACATGTCTTGATTCAAAATGGCTACTGTCGCCAAAAAATGACCAGTTTGCAGGGAAGTGCGTTAGATCAAGAGGAGGCTAACTGCCTTCATCCAGAACTCAGTGAGGCTGTGGAAGACAACTCTGGAGGTCGACTCAAAGCCAGTTGTACAGGTAACAGTATTTATTTATTTATCTATTTATTTATAATAACAATAATATTTATTATTATTATTATTATTATTATATTTTTTACTTTACGTTTGGAGGCACGTCTCAAAGTGCTATAGCAAAAAAAACAACAAAAAAAAAAACAACAAGCAGCAAGTGCACATCAAATGTGGTATATACCAAGGAGATTCCCTATCCCCCCTGCTGTTCTACATAGGCCTGAACCATCTCAATTAGATTATCAACGAGAATGTCTATGGGTACAGATTCCGAAATAGGGCAACCATCAGCCACCTTCTCTACATGCATGACACCGAGCTCTATGCCAAAAACGAGCAAGACATCTACTTCCTGATTTACCTCGCTAGGATCTGCAGCAATGTCAGGATGTCCTTTAGACGAGATAAGTGTGGGAGGTGGATGGTATCTGGAAGAGGAAAGATAATCACAATTGAAGGGGTTGAACTACCTGAAGGCAACAGAGCAGATATTCAGGACAGCTACAAATACCTGGAGATCTTTCAGGGAGATACTAATCATGAGGTGCACAGAGGTGAGCCACAGCCAAATACCTACAGAGGGTGAGGCAGGTCCTGAAGAGTCAGCTAAAACAGGAAAAACAAGATACAGACTATCAATACCTACGCCCTACCAACCGTCACCCCACTGGCATTATATCCTGGCCACTGGAAGCATGCAAGCCCCCAAGATCAAGACAAGGAATTTTTGAGGTCTAGTGAGGGTCAGAGCCACTATCCAGGAGGAAAGAGCTGGCCTCCAGGAATACATCAAGAAGATGGTCCCACTGATGACCTGCTAAGTGAATGCATCAGCCAACTAAAACCAAGTATGGAAGAGGAGCCAGAAGGGCCAGTGGAAGGACTGGCCCCTGCATGGCATGTACCTCTTCAAAATTAAAGAGGTGGCTGATGTTGGAAAACATACCAATGACCGGAAAAGGCTGAACTGAAAGACAGCACAGAGGCACTGATCCTGGCTGCACAAGAACAAGTCCTAAACACAAGATTGATAGAGGCTGGGGTCTACCGCACCAGATAGGACTCCAGAATCAAGCTGTGCAAAGACGCCCTGAAACAGTGCAGCACATCATAGAAGGGAGTAAGATGCTGGCAGGCAAAGTGTAGATGGAGCACCACAACCAGGTAGCTGTCATAGTATACAGAAACATCTGTGCCAAGTATGGACTGGACGCCCCAGGGTCAAGATTGAAGATACATCCAAAGGTGGTCTGGTTCATCCTTGGGTACATTTTCCAGGTGCCTGAAGGTGCCACGTTCATTTATTCAAACAATTATATGCAAGTATAAACATCAGTCAAAAAGTTAAAGCTTGGGCACAAATGGGTCATCCAAATGGACAATGACCCTAAGCATTCTGCCAAATTAGTTACAACATGACCTAAGAACAATGAACTCAGTGCTTTGGAGTGGTCATCACAAAGCCTTGTTCATACGGCCCACTCATACAGTTTAAAGGCAATGCTACCAAATACTAAGGAGAATGATGTAAACTTCTGACTTTCAAGAAAGTAATAAAAAATATTCTCAAAAGATTTTTCTTTCATTATTCTGGCATTGTGCAAATAGAAATCATTTTGTTAACCCTAACTAACCTAAAACAGGGAAAGTTTAGTCTGATTCAATGTCAGACAGTGAGAAAAAAAAAATATGCCTTTTCATACAGTGTATGTGACCTTCTGGTTTCAACTGTATATTTATTCATTTGTTTATTTAGCTGATCAGGACAGTTGATGTCTGTCCTTGCTCTGTCAAATGGTAAGGCACAAAACTGATTGCACTAGAAGACAAGAAAGCAGATGTTTCTTGGGATCCAACAAACAAATGGCAACTATAAAGAGGCTGCAAGGATGTCAGCCACAACTAAGCGCTTACAAAAAGTAAGAAAAATAATTCTTCTTACTCTGAACAGCTGAATGAGGAATCCAAAGGTCTCTTCATTTAATGCTTTTCGCTCATCTTGCTTGTATGGTAGCATTTCTAGGGTTTGATACATTCTTTTCCAGTCTGAATGTTTTATCCCAGATGGCCATTTCTCATTAGCATGTACCCCTAACATTTGACGTTGACCTTGTTAATTCAGGTGAAGTCTGAGCCAGCATGGTTTCAACTGTGTGTCGCTTTCTATTAACCAGCAGCAATCAGAACCACAACATATAAAGTGCTTTTGTTGCCTAACCACTAGAAACTTATGAACAAAATGTCTTTTATTTGAGAATCTACCTTCCTTTTAAATCTGAAACCGAATGGTTTTAAGTCTATGGCTATTTTTCTTTTTTTTTTTTTACCTGGAATGCTCCACGTTAAGGTTATTTCCTTAATTATCATTTGAGAAAGTTTTACTTTCTGGCATTTCATGCTTGATTTAAAAGTCTTATTTTGTTGCTTAATATGTGGCTGTTTGATTTGAGACATGTTGGGGCTTTTGACATTGAATTTTTGAAGGTTTCTCTTTTGCAAGAAATATTGATCTCAGTGAGACTATCGAATTAAAGAAAATCACTCACCGTTGACGAATGCAAATTGAATGCAGACCGGAGAAGAAGAAAATTAAACTTAAAAATAAAATCTTTCTCATTTCTCACCCAAGAAAATATTTCTTTCTGTGACAAATCAACCAGGCAGTCTTAAAATTGATGCTCTTAATCATTAATCCTTTGCAAATTTCTTTAAAATCTAAACCCAAGTCATCTCCATAATCTAGGATTACATCGAGTAGAAAAAGAAAAAGAGGCAATCAATCTTCTTTAAAGGTTTTAATCCTTTATAAAATAGACTGGATTATTTCTTGGGTTAGGGTTTATGACCAGGATTTAATTCCTTTGAGTTTCAGTGCCAACTCTATACAGCTCTCCTCTCTCTCCTCTCACTCTCCGCCGGGGGATTCTTGATTTATAGATATCATTTGACCTGTTAAGGCAACAGCCTGCCAAAAGTCCAAGATTAAGTGTCAATGTCTGAGCTGACAGCGGTTCCTGCTGCTAATTTTACATGATCTATGGGGCTAATACCTGTTCTCCATCCACCCCTGTACGTCCTGTAGGGGGTCAGTGAAAAACTGCCTATTCCTCAAACCATCAAGCAGCTATTAGAACCACGTTTGGCACTTAACTTAAAATATGTAGAATTGTTTTTTTTTAGCATTATATTATCCACTCCAAAAAGGACTTTTCAGGTGGAATATAACAGTTATTCAATACTCACAGTTTTAAAGAAGTTGCAGCTGAGAAAAATAGCCAGATTTGCTGAACTATGTATAATCTGTGACAGAAAAGATCGACAAAGATCTATGAAGTAATTACAAAGCACTTATAAAGGACAGTCTTGCATTAATGCATAAAGAATCCCAAAGCAGTTTTTGTTCATCAAAATGTCTGGATCTTAAATCATGTGCCAGAATGCTGGCACATGACTGCGAATGTGACTCAAATCCCAAAACATCATTCCCATGGTACTGCTCTTCCCAATCCTGGTCCAGGGGACCCGCTGCCCTGCTTCCTTTAGATGTTTCTCCGCTTCATTAGGCTCAATTTGGATTCACTTCAGTTCAATTCAACTTTTGTGTATAGCGTTATTTATGATATAAATTGTCTCTTTGCGCTTTTCAGAGACCGAGAGCATGACCCCTGAGCAAATATCAACTAAAGTGAAATTATTAAATCCTAATTAAAGAAATAATGACAAGTAAAAAGACTCCTTTAGCGGGAGAAAAACATGACCCATTGACCTTGGTGAATTGGAGTTGGGAAACATCTTAAACATACAGGGCAGTGGGCCCTGAGGACATGACTGAGAAACACTGCCTTAAAAAGATGCAGCCAGAAAGATGGTTGCACAACTGTTACCCTTCATTAGCATATTCCTAAATCAATATTAGAAGCGTAACTCATACACTAGTGTTTCCTATCACCATCATTTTGGTCATTATACTCCAATTTACAGACATAAAACACATCTACATCCCCAAACACATCCACTGTAGCGTTTTCATCAGCGGCTCCACCCCACCTGACTTTAGGGAACTGAGTGTTTCAGCAGGCTTTGATGGCAATTTCCACTTTATTTATTCATTTATTTAATTTTTGTGGGGACTCATAGGAGTTCTGCATGAATGAATGAAGGCTGTCTGCAAGCTTACAACATGCTCGCAGGATCAGACCTGACAGTAATCCATGTTATCAAGTCTAGGTGTGAAAATAGATTCATACAAAATGGATGGAATGAATATGATGCTTGTTCCTATTGTTTTAGTTCCATTTTAAGCATTTGCACCATTCAGGACCTTCATTATACCCTGCTACATTTTGGAGTGCTTCATGTGAAAACTTCTATACTAAATTATTTTTATCATTTTTCAATTAGCTTCATCTTATTATCCCTGGTGAGCCACCCACAGAACATCCAGGTAAACAACTTTGTGAATATTCTCAAAATTTCATCAGTGTTAATATTCAATCCCAAAATCACTTGCAGCCAGTTCTAGAAATAATCAAATCTTCTTAAATATATCGTTTTCCTTTAACTGATATTGATTAACTTATTCCATATCATATATAATGGATTTATTCTGTCTAACAGAAACCTGGTTACATCAAAATTAATGTGTCATTTTGAATGAACCTGCATCCCTACGCATATCAACTTTTTAACAGCTCATAACAGTGGCAGAGGAGGAACTGCAGAGGAGACATAGCTAATTCAGGCATTCCAATATGAATGCAAAATTCACGTACTAGTTTTTCAAAGCCTCCCATTCAGCCTTCCTCACCCACTGTGTCTGGCTCGAAAACCACATCTGTATGTTCCATTGTATTGTTCACCTGGCCCTGACAGCGTGTCTCTGATTCAGTTAGTGCCCAACACAGGCAAAATCATTATAGCTGGTGATTTCAACAATCATGTTGACGTTGACAGTTAAACTGTTGGATTCGGCCACCAAAAGATATGAATATTTCATCTGTTTAGAGAGTAGTATCTGTTAGATGTTCCATGGTGACATTATACCTCTTTTTACCCTTAATCCACTGCTTAAAGTATCTGTTTAGTGTGAAATGAATGAATGAAATAAATTATTTCAGTTGTAATCTTATTTTCTGAGGCGTTTGGGTCGCTCAATTGAGAACTCACGATCATGAGACTGAAAATTAATAGACATAACTGTACTTCCTGTTGGAAGCAGTGTCCTTTTTTAACAATAAATTGTTTTCTAAAATGCTTATTTGTTTTTAATCCGACAAACCAGATTCAAAGAATTATTGTGAATGTCCTTTACAGCATCCTCTGACTGTAAATAAATGATGGCAGCTCCTCAGGTTATCCTCCCACACAGCTGTCTGGCTGTGAGGAGTTTAATTCCATACTAGTTTAATTAGTTTACGTACATACATACATACTAATTTAATTGGATATTAGAGCGCAAAGTGTTGATTCAAAGTAAAATATATACACCCATAGGTAAAATCTCCAGTTTTACATCATAAAACAAACTGAGGGGAAACCAGAATAGAACTGACATGTAGTAAATCTGAAGGATGTCACTGAGCCTGGATAGAAACACAATCAATTCACTGCTAATAGAGGAAAACATGTGGAATGTGGCCAAGCTAGAAGACAACTTTGTATTTACAGTCACTGAGAGTGCTGAAGACGGAATATAAACTGTACCGATTAATAACCAGCCAGTAGAAATGCGACATCAAATTAACCCCCCCACCCCCACATGAAAGAGAAACTCAGTTTAAGGAAATTGATGTTTTAGAGAGAGTAACTGAACCAACGCCAGGGGATGTCAGCACTGGTTATTGTTCATAGAGAGAAAGAAGTGTGAGAAAGAGAGGCACTTTGTCCCCATTGTTGATGAAATGATGGGGGTAAGGTGAGTCTGAGATCTACAGACAAATCAAGGTCTTCTTAAAGCACAAAACATATCAGACAAATACAACATGATGCAGGATTGCACCAGCTGACAGTGACCAGCATCCATCCATCCATCTATTATCCATACCCTTTTATTCCCATCTAGGGTCACGGGGATCTGCTGCAGCCTGTCCCAGCTCTCTTCAGGCGAAAGGCAGTGGTAAACCCTGGACAGGTCGCCAGTCCATCGGAGGGCCCAGTAACCAGCAACAAGCGTTTAATATGGTTGACACAACTGGAACTGATTGGTCACATTCTTTCCAAAAATGGCATTGGGGCATCTCCATCAAAGATTGAGGCCGTGGAAAAAAACTGAACCCTTTCCTTGCTTTTCAACTGAAAAAGCACTGGTTGAAATCCAGCAAAACTGGTGCTATACTGGCCCCAAAACCTTGCAGGGCTAGATGCAAGAACTGGATATGTCAGAGGCAAGGGCCAGGATTACTATCAGCAAAAACACTGTGATGGTCATTATTAAGAATACATCTGTCTATAGTTAGTAAAGAAGAAATAAATGAAAAAGAATTAACAATGAATGGACACCAAAATCAAGCAGCAGTGGTTTGAGGAGACCATCTGTCTGTACTATGTGATAGAAGCACTAGGAAGACCAACTTTTCATGCTATAAAATTGGCAGTCGGTGTCTCTGAAAGTACCCCATTGTGGAGCAGAAAACAAGATTCCCAATGGCTGTTGTCACCTTAATCTAAAAACAGTATTTGCATCTTCATGAATAGACAGTATTGAGTGTTTCAGTATCACCTACATGTAATTATGGATCCCTCTCAGACATCAGAGATGAATCATAAATTATAAACTCCATTCAATATTTGGAAGAGCAGTGTTTTTGAATGCAGTCTGTTTCTCACAGAAGTTTCAAACTTAAAATAAAAAAAAAAGGTTTAGTGTCATTGAAAAACATTGCTGGATGTTTTCAGAATCAGCCGCTGGCGTTTATGGATTCTGCTTAAAACAGCTTGTATAAATCTTGTTTCTAACCGCGTTCATAAATGCCAGTCAGTATTTGGAAATGACGGTCAGTATTTATGAACGTTGTCTGCTGCACTGCATAAAGCTGCGTTCACAACAGATGTTTTAAACTGAATTTAACAGCACTGGTTGTATCTTCATTATTGAAGCATTTTGGAAGCTTCAATTTTATCCTTTGGCATTTAACGATCCAGCTCAAAACAGCATGTTTAAATCCTGTTTCTAGCAGCGTTCATAGATGCTGGTGAGTATTTGAAAATGCTGGTCGGCACAACAATCAGCGTTCGCAATCAAAAACTACAGCAATCTGTATAAAAGCAGACTGGCAATATTAAGGCACTGAAAATGCTGTTACTCGTGTCCTTTCTGAAACGTGGTCCTTTACAGACTGCTTTGTTAGGCTGCTGTTTTCATTGGTGAATACAGATGTGTAGAGCCGGGTTGCCCCAGTAGTGCAGTTAGTTAGGGCAGGTGGCCCATGTACAGGGGCTACAGTCCTCCCGCAGCAGTCACAGGTTCAACTCCAAACCTGTGATCCTTTGCTGCATGTCTCCCCCATTCTCTCTCTGCCCTGATTTCCTGTCTCTGTCTCTCTCTCTTTCTCACTGTGAAATAAAGGCCACTAGTGCCACTAAAAATTAGGAAAGAAAAAGATGTGTAGAGATTGTACTCACATCGGACCCACTGATGCTCCAACATACCTCTGCGATATTAATGTTCCCTCTCAGAACTCAGCATGAGCTGCTGTCTCTCTTTACTTTCTGTATCTCTACGTTAATTAAGCAGCTCGGGAAGCCTAAAGGAAAAGTGTAAACTTTTATCTTGCCTTCTTAACTCTATTGGTGTATCGTCTTTGCCGTCATTATCCCACCCTGTAAAAATTGGCTGTGCTCTACATCTTCTTACTCTGCAGTTACTGTGAGTGTCCTTTCCTCACCCATAAAATGTATTCTCTCTTAAGTTTGAACACCACTTTTGGTACTTTTGGTCCATTTCAATGCTACAGTAATGGGAGGAGAGAAAAAATGCTAGTGACAGAGACACACAGACATGAGTGTAGATTTTGACTGCATGCTACAGATGACTGAAATGCATTATCTAAGGCTGAGCTGGTACTCAGAGTAGAACCAGCTCTAAACTGGCTTTAGAACCAGTCCAACACCTGTTTCAAAGATGGCTGTAAAGGAGAAATCGAGTCAGGAAAGTGTCCACTCACCTGAAAACTTGGTTACTTTGACAGTCATTGCATTAATGGAGCAGAGTAGTAAACTCCATATACGTATGGAGATTCTTTTGAACATATATTCTGTCTAAACTTAAGATGTTATACTGAAACTGAAGTAGGGGCAATAATGTCTGAACTGGAGATGATTTGGAAAGAGTTCCTGCTTTAAATGAAATATACTGTTTAACATTTCTGTTCAAATCTGAATCTATATTTATGATGAGGTTGCATTGAATACTAGTACAAGGCACATTGAGTTTTTTTTTTTAAATATAGTACTGATGAATATCTTCTTATTTTCATCTGTTCCCTTCAGGGGTCGCCACAGCGAATCATCTGCCTCCATCTAACTCTATCCGTCTGCATCCTCTTCTCTCACACCAACTACATGTTCTCTTTCACTACATCCATAAATCTCCTCTTACCATTGATGCATATCCTTGTGCATATTTGACATGCAAACATTTAAACTACTAAATTTTATAATATTGCAAGTTTGAGATGCCATTTGTATCAGACGTAGTGAATGAAAAATGCTACAATCAAGCAACAAACATGCTTAGTATGTACAGTCATGGAAAAAATTATTAGACCACCATTTTTTCTTCACTTTTTGTTCATTTTAATACCTGGTACCACTAAACGTCATCATGTGACTAAAACAGACAGAAAAGAAAACACTGAATGCATAAAAGCAGTGTTTTTGGTAGTACAACGCCATAGCTATTGATGTAAAAACTTAAGTGATTTAGGTTATAATCAAGAAAACCATGAAAATGGTAAAAGATATCAGCTCTTAAATAAAACTCTTATGAGCAATCTTTGAGGTTATCGTTATGTTTGTCCAAACAAATGTACCTTTAGTTGTACCAGGCATTAAAATGAACAAGAAACTGAAGAAAACAAGGGTGGTCTAATAATTTTTTCCATGACTGTAGTAGGTGAGTTGAAGGAAGTGTTGATTGTCTCTTTTTTCACACTTTTACTTTTACTTTCACTCCAGAAATGTAAAAATGGCAGCATTTTTTTCACCATAATGGGGCTGCAGTTCTACTGTCGTTTTCATTCACTGGTGGATGAACATGTGCAACGTCACATTCACCTAATCGTGTCTGGAGGTTACCACTGCTTTATTAATGTGCTCACTCAGAACCCAGCAGGAACCCCAGTTTCTGCTGCTGGTTCGCTGTTCTCTCTTTACTTTGTGTAATTCTGCAGTAATTAAGCAGCTCATGAAGCCTAAAGGAAAAGCGTAAACTTTTATCTTGCGTTCTTAACTTGATTGGTGTATTGTCTTTGCCATAATTATCTCACCCTGAGCAAATTTGCTGCGGTGTACATCTTCTTAGCTCTGCAATTATCATCAGGGCAATTTTTTTTCACCACAAGGTTTAGGTTTAAACACACATTTAGTATTATATCTGTCCGTTCCTGAGCTACAGTAATGGAGGGAGAAAAATTGCCAGTGACAGATACACAGGAAATGAGACAAGGATTTAAGAGGGGTAATGAGACCAATAAAGACCACGAGTGCAGAAGTTGACTGGAAGCTGGGCATGATTGAAATGCATGGTTTTATAATGATGGGTTCCTGTTTAACCCGCTCTCTGCTCACCTAATCAACTCAAACAGCAGAGATAAAGACTCCTTGTTTTAAATTACTGTTTTGAGTAAACTTTAGAAAGAACGGAATGAGTGAAACTGAAAAACCTGAACAAAACATTTGTTGCTACTGTCGACTCTTTGTGGCAGCACATAACACTGTGCAGCTTTCACATTAAATGTTATAGGTTGGTTTTAAATTATTATTTAAAAAAACAAAAACAAAAAAAAATCTCCAGTAGAACCAGATTAAGGGAGATCAGCCATCTGTCTCAACCAATTAGGAGTCTGAAATGACAGGAAAGAGAGACCAACAAACATAGAGGGATTACAGGGATATCTGCCTATGAGACACAAAAGACCCGTTTTAATTGCAATAATGGTGGATACACACAGCTGCGTCGCAGCAACTCAAGGTGGGGATGGTGTTTCTGAAGTTTCTTCGTCACACCAAAAACAACCAATCAAATTTCTTCCTACTAGCTACACAGATTAACCACATGCTCTGAATTAGTCCCGCCTCCCTGTACAGTTTCATTGGCTGGCTCTCGTTGTGTAGCAACTCTTATTGGCTGACGTGTGCGTTGAAGTGGGAAAAGTAAAAAAAAATCCCTCAAACTTTTGACAGAGGCAACGCTATTGACATGTTGTGGCAATTTTTATAAATTGCACTAAAATTATAGATCCTAAACAAAATGCAACAGCAGAGAGCTCAAAATTTAACCAAGTTTGTTTAAGCTGAGACAGCGAGACACAATCATGCAGCCTGCAGGCTGGATGGTTGGGCCCAAAGTAACGCGTCATTACATCTCTTTTATAGGTGACTTTAGAAAGTCTGCCAGATGAAAGAGTAAGAATAAACAATTGATTATTCAATATGGATTGTGGTATTTGAATTAGCAAGTCTGGTATAGCAAAAAGGCAAAATTTCTCACAATGCATTGTAAAAGGTGTTGACCCCTTTCATCTCAAAGTTTCTTTGTTGCACCTAACACCACATCTGAAGCATCTTGTATTCAAATTTTCCACGACAGACACGATGCAGGGAACCCATAGTTCAGTTGGCATGATGTGGATGACGTCACCCCACTCAAAGTCTATGGAGACGGATGCAGGCGATGCTTGCAACACGTGCGTGTGAACGTACCGTAACAATGTGGTTGAGCCTAATCTTAACAGTGGAGAGGGTGTCTGTGTCCTGAACACCGACTGGGAAGGATCCACACAAGAATACGCAAAACACTAAAGTTAGCAACCACTTTGATTTTACTTTCCTACAGAAAAATATGTGCACCTAGGTTGTGAAGACAAATGCACAATTCTGGGGTTTCCACACCATAATTGGTTTCTCTTTAAATCCTCAAAAGACCAGGGCATGATTGTTAGGCATAAACATTGTAAAAGTTATATTGTGTTGCTTTGTTAGTGAGGATGCACCCCTTAAAGTTCAAATGCTGATTATTTTGGACAAAAATTTAAAAGCTTTGACAATGACAGAGAATTCTTTCATCAAATGCCATTAAAAGACAAACCAATTATTATGTGATTTAGTTTTGGAGGATGTGCAGTTATAAAGCGATTATGTCCACAGTTTATAATTTGCATCTCGTTCTTTTATCTTCTGTTTAGTTAAGTTTTACTCGTGCTCTTTTTTGCTGGACCTCTGTTTTGTAATTTTCTTGATTTTGTGTTTTGTTTTGAAAGCACTTTCACTGGTGTGTTCCTCCTGTGATCTCCCTTGCTGTAATTGTCAGTCCCAGTGTCTTGTTCTTGTTTGCCAGGGTTCATATATTGTCTTGTCTGTCATCTTTCCCCTCCCAGTCCTTTCTCATTCATTCCATCATTCTGTTCTTAATTGTATTGGCTGGTGATTTATGTTTTTTTTTTTTTTTTTTTTTTGATATCCTGCTGTTGCAGCACTTTTGGTTCAAATGAAAGATGTTATTATCATTGCTCCTGATAATATGACCCCATGGTCTTTGTCGGGACAGGCTCAAACACTCACCTGCAGAGTACCCTGCTATGATCTACTCCAGGCTCAATCTCACCCTTCATGGACCAAAACCTTTTCATGTTCTCAATAAACCACTTGCTCTTAGATAGGCTGTATATAAGACTTAAACCTAACATCATTTTCTCAAAACTGCAATCTGGCAGAGACATGCAATAGCAAATTAGCATTCTGAAAGGATGCAATACACCTCTCTGAAAGGCAAGGCAAGTTTATCTGTGCAGCACATTTGGTGTACAAGACAATTCAAGGTGCTTTACATAAAACATTTGAGCATTACAGAGCATTAAAGAGTACATTAAAACAGGAGGAAATAAAAATAAGACAAAATATTAAAATGCAAAAAGTTAAATCAACAGTTGTTTTTGATAAAGAAAAAGAATTAAAAATGTAGATAAAACGCAAGAAATAAAAAAGTTTATTGTTTTGATAAAAAGGTGGCAAATAGAAAAGTTTTTAAGTTCTGCAGGTTTCTGGGAGTTTGTTCCACATGTGAGAAGTATAAAAACTGAAAGCTGCCTCTTCGTGTTTTGCTCTGACTCTGGGAACAGAAAGTAGACTTGACCCTGATGACCTGAGGGATCTGGTGGGTTCAGAACCAACCAGAAGCTCCTGGATGTATTTTGGCCCTAAACCATTCAGTGCTTTGTAAACTCACAGCAGGATTTTGAAGTCAATTCTTTGACAACCAGGAAGCCAGTGTAAAGATCTGAGGATTGGAGGTATGTGATCCAGTTTCTTGGTGTTAGTGAGGACTGGAGCAGCAGTGTTCTGGACTAACTGCAGCTGTTCTGATGGTCTTTTTTAGAAAGAACTGTAAAAACGACAAGCGTTACAGTAGTCTAGTCTACTGATGATAAATGCATGGACGAGTTTTTCTAAATCCTGCAGAGACATCAGTCCTTTATTCCTCACTGTGTTCTTGAAGTGATAATAGGCCGACTTCACAACTGTCTTATTGTGACTACTGAAGTTGAGGTCTGAGTCCATGACTACACCCAGATTTCTGGCTTTGTTTTTGGTTTCTAACTTAGCTCTGTGATGCTGAGTGCTGACTTTTAATCTTCCTTGGCTCCAAAAACTACTATTTCAATTTTGTCTTCACTTAACTGAAGGAAGTGCTGACACATCCAGTCTCTAATTTGATCAATGCATCTAGTCAGTGTTTTGATCGGACTATAGTCTCCTGATAAGATGGTTATGTAGATTTGCTGTGTCATCTGCATAGTTCTGGTAACATATTTAGTTGTTTTTCATAATTTGAGCGAGTGGGAGCATGTAGATGTTGAACAGCGATGGACCCAAGATGGAGCCTTGGGGAACTCCACAAGTTATTATAGTTTGCTTAGATTTATAGTTACCTATAAACACAAAGTAGTCTCTGTCTTTTAGATAGCACTTAAACCAATGTATTGCAGTGCCAGAAACTCCTATCAAGTTTTTTAGCCGGTCTAGTAAGATGTTATGGTCGACCGTGTCAAAATTACAAATGGACATTTCAGTTTAATTCTAGAGGTATGTAGTGGTGTAGCTAATTATTTATATATGTTGATTGACCTTGCAATGCATTGTTTACAGCCAGCAGAAAGTGGTAAAAGTTTTGAGATCATATAATCTTTGCGTGTTTACACATGTTGAAAAGAAAGCTGTTCCTCATATGTGCTGTCACTGCTTCTTTTATGTTAATTCTGCCTTTAAATTTTCTTTCCAAAAAATATCACAGACATTTCAGTTAATGTTCATTTAATCTCTTCCTGAGGATTACAGTAATATAGGTTACTGGAAATTAATGAAGAATCGATTTAGATTAAAGACCAATTTAGCACAAGTAATCTGTCAATGTCCTTTTATGAATAAGATTTATTTAAAGAACCAATGCGTCCGAACAAGATATAAATACCCATCTCAGCGTTTTTCACAGCATTTCATAGGGCTACGAACAGAGAGATGAATGAGGACAACATTATTTATTCTGCCGACATCCCATGATGATAGCACCTTATACAAACACTGGCGCCTAATGTTAATGACTTCCTGTAAATCCATTAAAATCTTTTCAGAACAACTTGGCTCTTTTATGAAAATCCAGAAGGCCTATCTCTAAGGAACATATTGGAGAAAAGCTGTCACACAGTGGGACCAGAGGGAGTGCCTGCGAAGTGTTTAAGTAGCTCTGCATTATGCTGCCGTGTCTCTTTTATAAAGATGGCTTTAGAGCAGCCGATCCATCTCTGCCACCGTTCCCCCCCCAGTCTTCACAGAAACACACAGGCCTTTCTTAAGGCCGTCTCACACTCGTAGACTCTCCGACCCAGTGTCAAATCTCAGGTTAAAGTACTGACATTCAGCCTCAGTTTATGGGAGGTCGGATTAATTCCAGGTAAACAATGCAGAACTGTAGAGCTGTTTTTAATTGGATGACAGACAACCTGAATGTTTTCTGGACAGGTGTGTTTTGTGTCATGATTACTTTGTGCGGAGAAAAGCCAATCAATTGGCATTGCTTGGCTTAGAGTTAATTGAGAGTTAATTTGTCTGTCTTTTCTTTGTCAACATAAATGCCGAAGAAGTGCCAATAAGATGAGATGAAAGGAGAATTTAAAAAGGGGAAATAATTTGCACTTTTCTCAAAAGCTGGCAGTGGTATAAATGAAATATCTGACTGCTTTTGACAAAATACTAAAGAGATATGCTACAACAGCTCTTTTTTCAATGTGTTTTTACAGCTCTGCTCAGAGCTGCCGGTTTTAAAATTGAAGTAGCTTTGCAGAATCCACTTAATCACTTTCCAAGCAAATCCAGCATGTTGTGAAGCTGGGTGGAGATGCAAATTGGGAATCTGGATAATACTTCTCTGATCAGAGTCTGTGATGTCACAGAGCTCGTGTAAATCTGATCAGTTCACTGAATTACATGTTTTCAGACTCAGGCTGCCCAAACCTTGGAGACAGTAATTTTTTTTAACCGCTAGTCATTAAAGCATCCAAATATATGCTCTTAAACAAAGAAAAAAGTTTTTTTTTTTTTTTTTTTTTTTTACATTTTTCCTCTTTAAAAATGTGAATCATCATCAGAGCCATCTTTGAAAGATGCCAGTGAGTAGGAGTCCAAGGTTGTTCTGGTGAGGGTCACAAAGGATAAGAAATGTGTTCAAAGTAAGATGATCAGCAGAGTAAAGGAAAGTGGTAGGAGAAACAAAAGGCAAAGTTCAGCACCAGTATGACAAAAAAAAAAAAAAAACCCAACAAGAGCAGAAAGACAGAAAAAAATACAAATGAAAGAAAACTGGGAAAGTTGTTTTGCATCTACATGTCCTTGAATGATGAAAAAGATGAGCATCTGCCTTTGTGACTGTTTTTAGTTTCTGCCTTCAGACTGTCACTGGAACTGCTTAGTTTATGGTTCTTGATCATTTCTATTTGTACTACTAGAGTGTAAACAGACATCAGTCATACTGTAGAAACACAGATTTAAACAAATTCAACACAAGTCTTTTGTACGTGTATTTTTCAAATAATGTCACTTTTAGAGACTTTTAGGCACCATTACAGCAGGATGTCAAACTCTGTTGCAGCTCGGACCACATCATCATCATGGCTACCGTCAAAGGGTCTGTGATTTTTTGCTTTCTCGACCAGTTGTGTTTTCAGATTTCCCCGCTAGTTCCAGAGGGCTGTAGTACGAAGCAAGTTCGACACAGCCAGGCTTTCTTTGGGTGAGCTGGCTTAACAAACCTGAAACTCCTCATCAGAGATAACCGGTACCACGACGGTGGTTATCAACTATCTTTGTTAACCGCGGCTTTCTGCTTTCTGCTCTGTGCGCGTTCACATAAAAGGAGGCGTTTGACGCGTCATTTGACGCCTATTCCGGATAAAATGGATAGATGGCGGTCCGTATATTTCAGTCAGGAGGAGCAGGTTTTAATAATGCAGGGTCAACTTTTTGTCATAAAATTATTAACTTTGCAAGATTAAAACCAAAACTTTTGCTGCACAATCACAACTTCTTGTCATAAAACTACAAATTTTACAAAATCATAACTTTAAGTCAAAATTACATTTATTTTAATTTTTTTGTAAAATCCATTTTTCCAAAAGATCTGGACTTTACCAAAAGTAGCCACTTTTTTTGTAAAATGACTGGTTTGGAATTATTCATTTTTCTTTTAAAAAATATGACAGTTTTTGTAAAGTTTTGACTATTTGACATGAAATTAGGTCTAAACTAGCTTCACTATAGTTTCACTTCAGTTATTCCAGTTTGCGATGTCCATACCAACTTAAACGGGTAGTTGCAATATTCTAGTTAAAAGTAAGTGTTGTGTTACGAGTTGTAAGGAGGACCTAAATGCAGGAGATTCCAAGCAGACATTGATTTATTTCCACAAAAAAGGCAAAAATCCACACTTAATTTAAAACTCTGGTGCCAAGGAGACAGGACAACATGGCAGGAACACAGGAGGGAGAAGGGCTGAGACATGCAGGGTGAAGAACAGATGATTCAGCCACAGCACAGGGAGAGACCAGACTTAGATACACAAAGGGACAAACGAGGGGCAGGTGCAAGCAATCAAGACAACACAGGGGAGGAGAAGCAGAAACCAATAAAGACAAGACAGAACTTCAAAGTAACACATGGAAGAAGAGACTCAAGACAGGGGAGACGAGACTAAACCTTCACCAAAACCAAAGACACACCGTGGACAACCCACACCATAACAATATGATTGTCTTTGCAGGCTCTTGTAGGCCAGATTAAGGAATGTTCTTTACAGACCATCAGTGACCTGATCGCACACCATCTATAAATAATCAAATTTTTTTTTGCCAAAGAAAAGACCTGAAGACGGTCATGTGAGACAATCAAGAAAAATTTCTAGACTGACAGACATCACCAGAGTTGATGCTTGGTATCTGTTGATGTTTATGTCTTTATCTCAAAGACTGAGTACATAATAGATATTTTTTTTAACAAGGGTTACAGTTCCTTTAAGTTTCGTTTGAGTTGATCATGACATTTGCACCAAACGTTTTAGTGAGAAGGAAAAAAAAAAACAAGGGAAAAAAGAGAGAACTGCAGGAAACTCTCAAAGCCATTAGATACTTTATTTACTTTCTGGAATTTGCTGCAGTGAAAGCAGTTTCTGGTTCTTCTACACTGGAGTTCATGCAGTGGTAAAGTCATTTTGAAATTGTATTGATGTGTAGTACAAGGGTTTGCATTGCATGGCAAAGCTTTGAAATGCTGCATTGTAAAAACTGGGAAAATAGCTCTTGAGAGTCAGTTTTTACATGCAGCCTAATAGGTCATAGTGCCAGCAGCAATGGCAGCTCATCCATTTAAGCACATGAAGCAGCGTTTATTCAAAAAGAAGAAAAGGATTGTAATAGGAAAAATAATACCACAAGGACACAAACTGCTAGTTTTTTTACATGAATGGTTGCTATATATTGCTCAAATGATCCTGCAATCAATCGTATAAATGGGAAAAATTTGTATTTATCCCATTTTTTGTTGTTGTTGTAAGTAGTGTTCGGCTTAACTTCAATAAAAATACTAATATTAATCATTTCAGGGGGACAGCAAATTCTGAAAAATTTAAACTTGGTGGCAGATAAAGATGTGGAGGCTGGACAATCCCGCTCTGATTTGGGTCTGTGATGTCACAGTACCCTGAAAATCTGAGCTTTTCACTGGATGAGAACAATTTCTGACCTCAGCAGCTCCAAACAAACGGATATGATTGTCTTACTGGAATGTTTTTATTTGTGAGTCACTGCAGATACACAAGTACATAAAGACTGTTGATTTGTTTTTTTTCTTTTTTTAATAATAAATCTCATTCAAGATATTTACAATTACTATGTAAAGAAAAAAGCCTTTGATCTGAAATGTAACAATTTTGCTTCTTATACAGTGATCCCTTATTTTTAGCGGTTAATGGGGACCAGCGCCCCCCCTGCATAAATCAAAATCCGCAAACTGGAGCCGGAGCCCCCCGAGCCTCAATAATGTGTTTAAAATATGTTTAAAAACCCCCCAAAAGTAGTGCGAGGCACAGCAGCGAAACAAGACAAAGGCTCAACTGTGGTCTTTCTGTTACCTTCACAGCCTCTGGTCTCTGAACCGTAGTAAACAAACCGCTGGTATTGTGCTATTTTTGGCTCGTAATTAGCGGCTAACACGCTAACAACAACAAAACAAACAGTCAGGTTTTCTCTGCATGGAACGAGCACTTTATTCTGGCGCTGCAGGAACTTGTAACATCGCACAGGTTGTATTGTTCGGCTCCTGTCGGTTAACAGAGAATGAAAATCTATACACAGCATTTGTCCATTGGTTTCTTTAAATTTTACCAGGCCGATTTTTCAGATCTTTCCTCTGGAGGACCATGAACCCAGAACCCCCAACTTTCCTCAGTTTCATACAGTTTTATACATCACTGGTGAACATATTTGAATGTGAGAGAGGGGAGGGTGTGAGAGAAGATGAGGAGCCCAGCTCACCTGCCTTTGGACCCAGTATCTCTGCAATGGAGACAGATTTCCACACAAAATCCAGATTGAGCCTCACTGGCTGGGGATCCCTTTGATATGAGAACAAGACTAATCCCTCTAGCTCTGACTGCTGCGATGTCTTCATCCTCCCAACCAGGTGCCCTTTCATTAACCTTTGACTCATACCAGCACAGTGTTTGAAGGGCCTGGTATTAAATGGGCTTATCCAAGATTGTTACTGCAGCTGCAGTAAAAGGACTTGCTCTGTTTCCCACAGGTCTTTTAAGGTGTCGAACAGTATAAAAGTAACATTATGTAACCATCGGATACCTGCTGACCCAGGCTGCACTCCACTGCACCCTTTGTTGCAGGGCGGCACACTGTTTAACACATTCAACAAAGCCCACGTCAGGCCAGAAGTCAAACACTTCTTTACAGCTGTCACAATTCTGGCTTTAATCATTGTGTTCTCTTTTCTTTCTTTTTTTGTTTTTGCCGGCGTTTATCTGTTTGTCTTTCTGTCTGTTTGTTTGTTTGCTTGTTTGTCTGTGTTCAAGATAACTCAAAAAGTTATGGATGGATTTTGATGAAATTTTCAGGAGTTGTTGGAAATGTAAAAAGGGAGAACTGATTTCATTTTGAGTGTGATCTGGAAGAAATTCTGCATCACTTTCAAATTTTCGATAAGATTGTGGTAAATGAGGCCAAAAATATTAGTTTCTCAATACCTCCGTTAATTATTGCCCAAAACTCATAAAATTTGACTTAGGGATTGACAATGGGAACCTCTATCAAATTTCAAAGGCTGATCCGGATCTGATCCAGAAGGCAGATTTTATCGCAATCTCTATAAAACATTGAGGTTGTTTAATTTCAGTATATTGACTTTGGAAACAAATATTGGATGAAATATTTATAGCATTATTACTTTTGTATGCATCACAAAATACTTTTGTCATGGTCCCATATTGTCAGTGCTATATGTACGACTAATATTTATGGTGTAAATTGCTATATGGGGGAATTGTTGCCCTTGGCAGAGGAGTGCACTCTCCGAATGCTTTTCTAGTTTTTTCTGTTTTCTTTTATTTTCTTAATTGAACTAACTCTGAACCACAACTACATCTTGTTTTAAAACTATTAAAAACTCTCACTATTGAAAAGATACAAGAGGACTTTAAATAATATCTACACAGTTAAGCTGCACATATGACTTCAAATAAGTCACCAAGAAATATAAAGACATATATAACGATACATTTATAATAAACAAGGTTGAACTATAATACAAAGACGTGTATCAGAGATGCATATTCATACTTTTGTCACATTCCAAAACAAAAAAAAAAATTACAAAGTCTCTTCTATTAATGGCTTTGTAGAGTCTTTTACATGTACAACCAAGTACATCCCAATGTCAAGTGTTAAAGTGTTTAGAAATGGACCAAAGTTCATCTTAACTGTGACACAGCGCTGCAAAAATGCATGTTTTGAATCCTAATGAGTAAAAAATCAGTTTACACTTGAGGTTGATAAAAAAATAAATAAATTAGACAACATTGATGAGAGTAAACTTTCATGAAAATCATGGCGGTGATTGACTTTTGTTTTGTTTAACTATTCTTTGTGGGGCAGAAGTGTGTTTTCTTAAAGATTTTGCACAAACAAAGCAAATTAGAATTTACTTTGGCCAGAATTACAGATACAGCATAGGAGAACCTTGAGGATGCTTTTTCCTGCTCTGACAGAATCCTCGTTAGATGTTAGAAGCAATACATTTTTTGGTTTTTGTTCGATACATTTTTTTTTTTTTTTGGTTTCCTGGTCTGACCTTTAAACACATTTGACATGATTTGATGGGACTGAACTCAGGATGTTTCAAAGGCCATTCCAAAATGTCAGTGTTAGCCTCTTTTATCCATTATACAACCAATTGAATGTGGAACGCCAAGTTATGTCCAAGAGAGCTGCTTAGCTGCTGGTTTGCGGTCATGCAGTAGGGGTCATTTTGAGACAGTCCTTCACCCTTATACGCACATAGGGTTAAATACTAATTTAGTTAACAGCAAAACCCCCAAGAACATGATGCTAGCACCGGCCTGATCGATAGTGTGTTCTTGGAGATGAAAGACTCACCTTCAGGCTCGTTCAATCTTTGTCTCATCTGACCATACAACTTTACCCCAGAAAGATTTTTCTCTGTCCAAGAGTGTTTAAAGACCCAATCTTCTGGCTGCTTCTGTCATTATTTCAGGTTACTTTAGTGAAGAAAATGTGCTATAGAGTAGTTTATAAAGGATCTGAGAACCTCTTATGTGACACATCTATTTCTACATTTATTGACCTCAGAGTTCATTTCCAAAGTTAAATATGTTTTGCTGAAATAATTATTTAATTGATAGTCTGTGTTCTGACTTCTTTTTTAAACTTTACTTTGGTTGACCTGATTTTTTTTATCTTTACACCCAACAACAGCAAATATATATATTTTTTGTCTGCATTCATGGCTAGTGCCATCATTTGGCAAAACCATCTTGTGTGTATATGCAATTTTATCTTGTAGCAGATTTTTTCGTGCTAAAAAAGTGTGAAGGGTGTGAATGTTGTGATCAAAGTGTGAATGTGTCCTTCACCTTTATTAACATCTTAAATCCTGATTCTGTCAGAGATGACTAAAAAACACCAGAAGTGAGACATTTAAAGACAAGGCAATTAAAGAGACGCGGCAGTGAGGGTGTGGTGTGTGCTGGGTTGTGAAGTGTGAGGGGTGTTGTGTAGTGGATTGTGTTGTGATACAGAACAATCTTAAAATATATTATATAGAAAGCAGAGAAAACTACTAACAGAAAACTGGATGAGCATCTTCTACCAAGCAGTAGGCCTGTGGACATGTGGATAACTCATGTGTTGTTAACTCATGAATGCAAGCGTGTTATGGGATGTTGTAAAGTGCTGACTCATTCATTGTTTGAAGGTTCTAGAAAGTCCAGGTAGAGGGTTGGGGAGGTTGCTGGTGTTGGTGTTGAAGCACCATGTCAAAATATTGCTTCGGGACACATTTCTTTAGGCCGTTTCCTGAGCCTGCCCGAGTTTTACACGTTTTGATGATCACCCTCTCTCTCATTTTCTCTTTCTTGTATCCTCTGTCATTACTTTCTTTAGTTTCTCAAGTCCACTGTACAAAACTGAACTAGCTGTAAGTTAGTCTCTGTTATTGTTGATTTATGAGGAGGTGGTGTAAAGTGACATGCAGCTGTCACGACGATGTGCTGTGCTGTATTCAGAAGATTAAGTTTCTGCATCCAAATTACATTTATAATTGGCAAAAGATGAAGAAAAATGTAAAATTTAACACCATCGCAAGGAAATGTTGTGGGGTGTGGCTTTGAGGATATTTGCAACCTCTATCAGCAGCAGCATTATGTCAGGCAGACGTAGTGAATGTAATTTCGAATAATGTAAGTGGCAACTCGCATTGCAGCAGCAGTTCATACATCATCAGCATGAGCTGCTTCTGTATGAGCTGCTGGATGAGCCTGGCATCATGGGACTGAACAGCATGTAGACTTGCTTGCTCTTTCATCTCCTGTGATGGGCGGTTTTCAGTGAGCAAAGGCTGTTTCAATAGAGTCCTCAAGGTCAGTGATATTTTTGGCTCATACGTTTGAGCAGCTTAACTGAATGAAGGTAGTAGCAGCAGCACACCTTGCTGACACAAGTCATAATATTGCATTATAGTTTCAGTTCACAGACTGATGGTGCAGCAACTCAGTGAGTTTAAATTCAATTAAATTGAAAAGTGCGCTCCAGTGCAGGTCATTTTGCCTTTATCATTTGTTTTGGTTTTTTTTTTTTTTTTTCAAATTAGTTTTCTTTCATCTTTCAGTTTATTTTGGGAAAAAGAAATAATATATTTCACCTGTGTGTGCATGTGATTGTGAGAGAGACGTGCAGTCAAACAAAGACCCCATGAAGTCAATACAGAATCCAGATATTGGGATTTAGCTACTTGTGTGAAAATATGTTCAAAAAAATTGGCCAAAAAAAACCAAAATAACATCACAATTTTCACACACATGTAGTCATGCCAACATATGCCTTTTTATTCAAAAAGTAAAAGGAGAAATAGCTCAGTATGGTCCCCTATTTGTATTTTAACCATGTCATGGAGAACCTGAGAAGAACTTAAGAAGTGATGGGACCTTCACCTTCATGGTTAGTGAGGTCTAAATGTGGATAACATTTAGTGGTGCAACATCAGCCAGAAAAGGCCATCTTCAGTTTTATGAGCTGTGCATGAACACCAAAAGCTATGCATGTGCATTAAAGCTGCTGACTGACTTGAATTGATGCTGGCAGAGAAGCTCATCAGCATCAGTCTGTGGAAAACTACAGATATTATCCTTCAGTGTCCTCAGTGCAAAGTTAGTTGTGTAGACCAAAATGGACATATTATTTGATGGAGGTTGGTGAATATTTTCTTGACATTTGAGAAAGAAAAAGTGCACAAACCCATTTCCCTTGGACCTCTTCGAAAGTAGTTGCAGTGTGACATACTTTGGACATGACAAAGAATATTTTCAAAAATGCTCTGAGGGAACAAAAGCCTCTCTGCCTGACATTTCTCCAGCTTGTCTGCCTCAAGAAATTGCCTGGTAAGTCTCTGGGTTGTGCCTTAACATAAAACCATGAAACAACCCTTTAAACATTTCAGCTTGTGTAGTTCTTCTCATGTGACATGGATGATATATCAGATTAATTCTGGAGTGATAATCACAGTGATAAGGCCGCACACACGCTTGTCTGCACTGTAAAAAAAAAAAAGGAAGCATCCACAGGTGCATCTAGTAGGCTCCACATGGAAGAAGGAAGTTTTAAAAGTGAACTGTATTTTAATCTCTTTCAAAATCTTTCCCTCTGGCACAGAAATCCTCTCCATGCTCTTTCGCATCGTCTCTGCTTCACTGGGGCATATGATGGTTTCAGCTGTGTCCCGAGGTACCGATCTTTGAGAGATGACAGGCCACGAGTTCCATTTTTATTATGATTTATTCGAGCCGGCCAGTTTTCTGTAATGGAAATTCGTTTGAATCAACGTCCCTTTGCAGAGCCATTCGGGTACCATACTGGCCATCTGTGAAGCAGGAGACACAGAAACTGGGCCCATTTGGCAAAATGAAAGAAACCGTTCTTAATGCCAACATTTGCCAAGCATCAAGATGTGAAAATAGTTCTTAAGCTTCCCTTTTCAGGTCTGTGAGCTACTGCATAAGCTTGAACTCTCAAAATTGGAGTGAGCTATTTTTCTTTTAGCTTTGACAAGTTTCTGACCATTTAAAATATTATTGGAGTTACAGTTTGGCTAATTTAACTACATTACATTTAGTATCTAAAAATGTTTTTGATGTTGTTTTACAGCATAAATACCACATTTACATTATTTCTTCTTTTTTGCCACCCACAAAATGCGCATCTGGAAAACAAAGTTGGCGTTAAGGTTTAGGGGTTTAGGGTTAGGTTAATGACATTCTGAGGATGACGTATGCAGTCTGTCATCAGGTATGTCAATCCCCTGCCCTAACACTAAAATGAGATTAAGGTAGTGAGAGTTTTATCTCGATGACTCTCCCCGCGACAGTCCAATGACCAAAGCAGTTTGGTATGGAAAGCCAAAGGCAAGGCACAAGGAAAAAAGAGGGAAGGTGGAGGAAAGACAGAGAGTGCATATAGATATGTTTTTGTTTTGTCTTGTTTGGTGTATCTCTCTGGGCTTGTTCTTTTAGTGTTGTATTCCAAGATGTCCCAGGCCAACTGTCGTAGAACTTATTTTTGCCCTGGAGTGGACCAAAGCCAGACTTGGTTAGTAGTCAGGGTTAGGGTTAGGGTTACCCTAACCCTACCCTTACCCTAAACCTAACCCCCCTTCCCCTGGAGTGGACCACAGCCAGACTTGGTTAGTAGTCTTCTTCACCAGCAAAGGAAGAAATCTTCCTGAAAGTCCCCATTCCATTCTCATCTCACTTCCTGGAAAGGTTTGAAAATGCTTGGGTTCCCATCCTGTCAGAATCAGCTGGCTTTTATGCATAAAGTCTCTGTGGATCAATTGGAAATGGTCCTCCGAGGATGGGCAGGGAGCATGAAGTCCTCAGTGGATGGGTTGGAGGTAGCGTGAGGATAAGAAGAATGAAGACCCAAGACTGAAGTCCCGTTTCGGGTTTTCTAGCCTCATCAAGTGGCTGGCGTTAGGTTCCAAAAGATGAAAGGGGGTTAAGATAGAGGCTAGGGTTAGGTTGTAAAATCTATCCTCACTGCGAGGGTTAGGGTTAGAGGCAAACATGGCATATTAATCTATCAAAGGAGGAAATTATATGACTGCCAGAACAACATGAAACTAAAATGGTTCCAAGTGTGACTGCAGGTGTAATTTTGTGGTAGTTTGAAGTTCACTCAGACTCTAATTAATTGAAGGAGACGATATGAGAAAGGACAACTGAAGCAAAACAGAGAGCAAGGAGAAGGATTTTTTTTTTCTTCCCTCAGTTATCACAGGGAATGTGACAAGAGCGGCAGTCAAAATGGACAAGGTTGGAGCGCTGATGAGGACAGAGTGGGAATATGGGGAATGAAGTATTATACACTATTTTGCCAAAGGTTTTCGCTCACCTGCCTTGACTCTCATATGAGCTTTAGTTCATCCCATTCCTAATCAATATGACGTGGGTCCACCCTTTGCAGCTAGAACAGCTTCAACTCTTCTGGGAAGGCTGTCCACAAGGTTTAGGAGTGTGTTTATTCTTCCAGAAGAACATTTGTGAGGTTCAACACTGATGTTGGACCAGAAGGTCTGGTTCTCAGTCTCTGCTCTAATTCATCCCAAAGGTCTTCTATCAGGTTGAGGTCAGGACTCTGTGCAGGCCAGTCAAGTTCATTCACACCAGACTCTCCATCCATGTCTTTATGGACCTTGCTTTGTGCACTGGTGCACAGTCATGTTGGAAGAGGAAGGGATCAGCTCCAAACTGGTCCCACAAAGTTGGGAGGATGGAATTGTCCAAAATGTCTTGGTCTGCTGAAGCATTCAGAGTTCCTTTCACTGGAACTAAGGGACCAAGCCCAGCTCCTGAAAAACAACCCCACACCATAATCCCCCCTCCACCAAACTTTACACTCAGACAAGTACCGTTCTCCTGGAAACCACCAAACACTGACTCTTCCATCAGATCACCAGATGAAGATGATTCATCCCTCCAGAGAACGTTCCTCCACTGCTCTAGAGTCCAGTGGTGGCTGCTTTACACCACTGCATCTGATGCTTTATATTTGCTTTGGTGATGTCTGGCTTGGATGCAGCTGCTCCACCATGGAAACTCATTCATGAAGCTCTCTGCTCTGTTGTTGAGCTAATCTGAAGGACACATGAAGTTTGGAGGTCTGTAGTGATTGACTCTGCAGAAAGTTGGTGACCTCTTCTCACTATGTTCTTTAGCATCCTCTGACCCCGCCCCATCAGTTTACCGTGTCCTACCACTTCATGGCTGAGTTGCTGTCGTTCCCAAACACTTCCATTTCCTTATAATACAGCTGACAGTTGACTGTGGAATATTTAGGAGTGAGGACATTTCATGACTCCTGAGCTCCTGAGAGCGACGCATTCTTTCACAAATGTTTGTAGAAACAGTCTGCGCGCCGAGGTGCTTGATTTTATACACTTGTGGCCATGGAAGTGATTGGAACACCTGATTCTGATAATTTGGATGGGTGAGCAAATACTTTTGGCAATATAGAGTATGTAAAACTATGACATGGTTGCAGGAACATACTGTATTCCAAAGTCCAATACCACTACAGAGATTTCAGAAAATAAGAAAAGAGACTATAAACAGAGTGGCAAGAGTAATAGAAGATGGACTGCACTGCTTGTTGTCAGTCCTTTACTACTGAGGATACTGAGGCATTCCCAGGCCAGAAGAGAGATATAATAGCTTCATCCTGTTCTGGGGCTCAGGACCACAGGTTAGTCATGCCAAAAACACCTCACCAGGGAGGTGTCCAAGAGGTCTGTGTAATTTACACTTCAGCAAGACATTTTGGCTTTTGGACATAATGAAGTATGATTAAACGAAATCCATCCATCCATCCATTATTCATGCTGACCTATCCCAGCTCTCTTTATACAAAAGGCAGTGTGGTGACCGGTTCGGGGGTGCACTTTTGACCACCTCAAACAGGTCGCCAGGTCCCTCAAAGTCAATTCAATTCACTTTGATTCAATTCAACTTCATTTTGGACACAGATAAAAAGGGTTTCACACTTCATCACAGAGGCTGATAAATCAAGTAGAACCTGAAATAAATCATGCCTTTTTAAATATAACTTATTTCAGCACAAGACACATGTCCATGTTATCTTGCAGTTTTTTAATCTCTTATTGGGCAAAGTCGAGACAATACAAGGATAGTGAAGGGAAATTTTAGGAACCTCTTTATTGATTTTCCAGTTAGAGCCGATCTTGTTATTTGTGATAAACACAAATCGAGCTGATCATGCTACAGACAGGAGCTGTGGACTTTTCACAGCTTTGCCCTGAAAAGAACATGTGCGATAAGTAAAATTTATGTGCCAGACAAACCCACACAGTGACTTATACTCAATGCTGGCCCGAGCTAAAAAGGATGGATGTTTGAAAATGTGATTACTTTAAATTTAACCACTCTGTCATGGAGACAGCTGCTCCATTCCTCTCTGCCTCCAGTTCTCCTACTCACCTTATATTATCAGTCTCTATTCTATGAGTTTTAGTTGAGCTTTTACTGATTTTAGGCCCCGTTCATGCCTCGACTGTGTGCAAGTCACCCAATTCTTTAACTCTGACTTCTTTCATTTGCAAAAAAGTCAAGGTGAAGAGTGTACTTACTCTACTGGGAAAAAAAAAGAGTCAGTTACATACAGTACAACACATTTGTTTTCACATCTCATTGATGTATATTAGCTTTCTGAAATCCTGCCTTTTATTTATTATCAGTGTGTTCATTTATTTTTGACAGAGCTCTGGCCAACAAATTGAGTTTGTTGCACTATGAAATGTAGCCATCTTCCATTCATCTTTGTTTTAGGTTGTTTACTCCTGTCATGTTTCCTCTCCACTCCTACATTGTTATGACTGTGGTTTTATCATGTAAAGTGAGTTAAGTGCATATGTTGCAAAGGTATAAAGAATATTCAGCTGAAATGTTCTGTGGTGAAGCAAGTTTCTATAACCCCACACATGCGCTTTTAAAAAAAAATGTAAATTCACAAAATCTACTTTCAGCTTGAAAGGAGACATGGGAAAAAAAACACACACACACAAAAAAAACAAAGAAAAATTCTGTGCTGGAGACCGTATATTTGTACGTCTCAAGTCACGACCAAATCAAAAACTAAATCAAATCAAATATTCAGTGAGATGTTCACATTTTTTGAGGTTCTATGACATCACAAACCCAACTGTGAAAAGAATAGTCATCTTCCCAACTTCATGTCATGCAGCATTTGCTCCTTCTCTGAAGCAGATAGCACAAAGCTGTAACACCAATTTCAAGTGATGTACATCCTGCAGAGGTTTGGAGAGGACTGGAAAGTCCAGTGTCTCACTCCACCTTTGGATTCAATAAAAAGAGCTGTTAAGACATATTAAAAAGGGAACCTTTGCTGTATCTGTGTGGTACCTTGATCACAACATGTCACAGACATTTTAATAAGACCCCAGGGAATAGTGTCACCTTCTGAAAAAAGGGGATAATATTTCTCCTTTAAGTTCTTCACTGCCAGTAACACATGGTTGCCAATCCATAGGGCCCAAGTGATAATTATTTTTTTTGTAATATCTTTGGGTGTTTTGATGAGAATGTTAAAGCAATGAGTGGAGCCAGTGTTAAAAACCCTGAATGTCTTCTCCATTGATGAATTGCTCAGTCGTAAGTTCAAGCTGAACCCAAACAACCGGTGTCTGTGTTGTGCATGCACCTCAGGTGCCGTCCATGTCTGTGTCTATGCAGTGTGAATTGAGTGTCAGCAGTTGTGAGACAGTGCTTAGGGCCATCACAAGCCTCTCTGTAAATGTCAAATGACAAAATGTGAACTCTGGGCTGCATAAGGAGGGACAACACTTTAATAGATGACTTTGTGTAGATGTGACAAAATGTACCTCCACAATGTCACTGGGTTCATCCATAATTCAGTATTTGTGTGCCTGTTTGTGTCTATGTTTAAAAAAAAAAAAAAGAAGTGTGTATGATGTGTTAAGGAAAGGAGTCTTATGGAGGGAGATGAAATGTGGCAGTGAGTAGAGTACGACTTGGAAATGTTGCAGCAATTATGGACTTTTTTTTTGGACTTGGACTTTGAAGACTTCAAGTCTCTGACACTCTTCATCAGTTGCTTTATGAACACAGACCGTGCACGTGCGCACACATGTGTGTCTGAGCTCAGCCAGAGAAAGACAAATATTAAAGATGATTTCTGTCGCTAACAAACTGATGTTTTTCTGAGTGAGAGGCTCTGCCAGCACGCCCGAGCGCTGGCTGTCATGTTCTTGACTGGGATGTCAATCATCCTCTGTGTTTAAGTGCACTGTGCTCGTTTACTGTCAGTGGGAGTCTAAGGAGACGTTCTTCATTTTTGGACTCTACCGCTGCCAAATGCCGCACAGTACAATAGACAGCAGCAACAGATTATAACTGAATACTGCATCATTAATTGCAAATGACTGCATTGATGAGATTTCTAAGCAGAAACAAAGAGAAAAGACTCCCTAGAAAAGCACTGAGCGCAAAGTAATTTTTCAATAACTTCTGTTGAGGGAGTATCAATTATATTTGCTGTGTTTGTTTGAGAGTCTGGGTGCACAGGAATAGAAGCTTTCACCCACATGAGCTCCAAACAAAATTATATGTTCAATACACCAATAATACATATCACTCTTCTTGACAGTTTATACGGTTTAAGAGTCAGAGGATATGAAAAGCAAACGATAGAGAAATATATGAATAAAACATTGGCATTTGGAAAACGTATAGATAGGGTGTATGTGTCTTATGTAAATATGCAAAACAAATATCATTCCAGGGTATATACATAAATGGAATCTTCCTTAAGACCAGGCAGCGAGAGGATATGCTCTGAGAATGGAAATCTCATTAGTTTGATATCAAATAAAAGCAGTCATCTGGAGGGAATGGCACTAAAACTGTGGGTGAGGGAGCACAAGAGACGGAGGGAAAGTGAAATTTGTCTTTGAAGTCAGTGGTATTTACAGAGACATTTTTTGGGCTATTTCATGCTGGTTTCATTCTCAAAAAGCAAGAGCTTGTTGTTTTTGCAAAAAAAATTTGCCTCAGAGATGCAAGCAACCCATTCTCCTCCAAGGGCATTACTTGCTGTTTGGTCAAGATGCCTTGGTCCTCTTGACTTTGGCGCTAGGACTCACTTTACTGTGACTCATTCCTGGTAGGTTGACCCGTACACAGGAGAAAAAGTCCTCATACAGATGCTAGAACCCTGCAGAGCTCGAAGCCTCACATTTATATTGGTCTAACCATGTTTGCCAGTTCTAAGAACCATTCATTAAAAATGCAATCATCTGTTAATTTTCTAGAACAGTGGCTCCAAACCTTTATTTCTTCGAAGTCGACCACTTGATCATTCTGAGTGAATGCCTCCATGCACACACATAATAATCTTCAAAACCTAATTTGCAAATCTTTCTAGAATAATCACTCATATCCTTCATTAGATCCAACAGTCACCTTGAGTGACCTCTATTAGGAGTGTGATCATGGTGTGATGTTTGTGACAGAAGCTTCGACAGGTACCAGGTGGTAAATGAGGATGTAACAACATGTTTCTTTGTTTTTATTTTGATGTTTTTCCAGACCTGCGATGGACTGGGGAGACCTGTCCTGTGTGTACCCCTGCCTTTAACCCAAAGTGAGCTGGAAAAGGCTCCAGCAGATCCCCGTGAACCTGCACAGGACTAAGCAAGTCTAGATGATGGATGGATGGATGTTTTTCTGGAGGCTTACCTCCAGTCTACAAGATACACTCATGTCTGTTGCCTAATGACTGTTCAGACAAGCTCCAGCACAAACCTGTGACCCTGACAGTTTTTTTTTTTCCTTTTAATTTGAAGCGGGTTTATAATAATAGATGGATGAATGTTCTCCAGGAAATATTTCTTTGACATTGAATCAGCTTGGAGGCTGCTTCAGTGTCAAATGATGAGCTCTTCATCACAGCCAAGGTGTCTCACATCTTTGAGGTTGTCAAGGTCAAACACTCAAGATACCTTTGATAAGCATGTGTTAACATGAGGAGAGAAGGCTGGATTTCCTCCCGAAGCACATACATTTGCTTAAAACCACTGGTCAAATCAGTGCTGAGAAAGTGTGTAAAGGTACATTCAGTGTCACTGCACCATTTCATTCTCTGTGGAAAAATGTTGTGAAACTTTGACATTAGTTTTTTTTTTTTTTCTGTTCTCTTCTCAACTTCGCACATGTGAAGCATCTTTGCACTACACGATTCTTGAGTGGGCATCTGTTTGCAGCTATCATTGTATGAAATGAACATGTCAGCTGAGTCTGCCAGTACAAAGTTCAACATACAGCTATTTCACACAGTTGTAGTTGTGCTACTTCAAGAACATCATTGTTTTTGTCAAGGAACACAGATATGTGTGTTGATATGTTATTGATTTTGAACATGTGAAAATCTAATTGTTACAATGTCTGTGAAGGTGTAAAAACAAAAAAAAAAAAAACATAAATGGGGAAAGGGGAGGTGTGTCACCACCTGATATGAGTCATGCCTTAATGTGAGATGAACATGCACAAGCTCTACTGGGTAACACATCTAAAATAAAAACAAAAAAACTTGATACATATTAGAGTTAAATGAAGTTATTTACAGAGTTTTCCAGTCACTTAGAAGAAAAACCTGACAAACATGATGAAGATAAAATATTTGAGATAAACAGTGTTTGTGATTGGTGTAATGACACCGGTCCAGGTTGCTCAAGTGACGCTATTACCACTATATGTGGGTCACCTGACACCTCCTCACCTCAGCAGCCCATCTAGTGAGTACACAGGGAAAAAAATAAAAAATAAATCAAAAAGTGGTCGACATACATAGCTCTAAGCTCTGTAAGCTGAAAACAGTAGAGTGAGGGAGCCTGGCCCTCCAAACCATCATTGATTGCTCCAGCTAATCACTGACAGGGGGAGGACTTGTGCTCATGATTAGGTGTATTTTCTTGGCCAACAGGAAAACGACGAGTTGGTTCTCTGTGTTTTGTTGATGTTTTGCTCAAATATCAACAGATATACCTTCATCCAGAAATCGCTTACCCCACCTTTAAGTAACGAACTCCCATCCTCCAAATCAGGTTAGTTAAGCAGCTAGGAGGATCAGAACTGCATAGAGGCAGAAATACTAAATGAATATAATTAGAAGTTGACACTGCAAAAAGATGTGGCTTTGTAGTAGAAATATTACATCAAAACACAGTAACAATCCACATCAGCAGCCAAGGACACATCTAGGTTTCTGAGGTTTGTGCAGGTTGAGAGAATGAGTTAGTTTCCCTGACAAATGTACAAGTCTCATCTGAATGAGTGTGACACACATCAGGTTGTGACAAGGTGCTCTAAAACTACTGCACATCGTCCGACATCAAATGCGAGAGTCAAAGCATCATTTCAAGTGTTTGACTAATGACAACTTGTGTTAGTCATCAGATCTTTGTTTGCCCCTGAGCATCATTCATCCAGTAATTGCAATAGTCTGTTGGGAATATGAGTAAATAATATGCAAATTATTTTTTTGACATACAATCATAATTATAAACTGCATTTGCATGATGATGATGATTTATATTTAATTGTCTCTCAGCATCATTCACAACACATACCGCTGATGACAAAGCCGTCTGACAAGTTGCGCTTAATGAGTTAAACCATGACAGTTAATCTCTGCAATAACATTTACACAAGACAAGCTGATACAGATAAGCAGATAATAACCAATGATTATGTCAGATAAAATAATAACATCAAAGAAAAACTCGACGCTTTTTGGGTCATCTGTCTTGAATCCAGTTAAAACCCTTCAGAAGCACTGATGATGACTAAAGCACGTCATGATTTGTACTTATTTCAGTCAACTGTACTGTTACGCTTCTGCATAAAATAAAACTGCATGATCAGATATAATTAATTAAAAAGACTGTAGTTTGTACCAGTGTCTGTCAGATTTTAAGTTTATTTTATTTTCAATATTGTGATTTATTGTCCAATTTTTATTTCTATAAAGCATAAATGGTTGCCAGCAGGACACAAGAAGGACTTCTAATGATTAATTGTGCAACGTTGTCTTCTATTGTGGGTTCAGCAGATTGCCTCCTATAATACATTATTCAGCCCGCGACAACTCTGTCAAGCATTTAAATAATGACGGCAACAATTCATTTATTAATCAAAAATACTGTATACGTTGAATTTCCTTAAAAGGTTCTCTATCTGCTGCTGCATCATAATCACTATCATCACCGCCACCAGCAGCTTCCAGTGGCAGCCACATCACCCTATATGATATAAAAAGCCTAAAATGGGGTATGTTGTCACAGACCATGATGGATTCAGGGGGCAAAGCTGAATGTTGATCAAGGTGAGGCATGGAGGAGGCCGTGCTTGTCAGGGACCCGCCAGCATCCCCAAGCAATCTCTGCAGTCAGGAGATGAAAAGAGCACCGCTCGGAAATCCATCACGCGCCACCTACAAACAGAACATTGATAGAGAGGAGCCACTGTCCCCCAAGTAACAACATGTGAATGATATGAAGTTTTGAAGCCTGTCGCACTGTTTCCAGAAGAATTATCAATTATTGCTGAATGTTTGCAGATACACAATAGCAGCCTTGTTTTGTTTTTGTTCCAGAATTATATATGGGTTTGATCAATACCTGAACATCTTTTATAACAGCTGACGTTGTTGTTATCATCACTGTCCTATATGTGTTTTCAGTATCTTGCTGCTAACCAACACAGTGGTATCATCATAACAACAGCTGAGCACAAATCATTACCCTAATCAGATAAGCTTGATTTTGAACCCTTACCAAGTATAGTTTTCTGTTAGTTTCAGTTGACAAAGATATCGAATCAGGGAACATGTGACTCAAACACAGTTCCTTTTTGGATGGAGTCTGTATGCTTAAACAAACAAACTTGGTACAGGTCAGAAGGAGTCTGCACTAGATAACAGGCTCTGTGATTATTCATTACATTTATGGTAATTTACATCCTCTATAGATAGAACAAAAGTGGTTCGGAGTATGTAATAAACGACTAGAGGACAGATTTCAGTAAAGGAGAATAGCTTGTGAGAGTTGGTGAAGATTGTGTCCATCATGGTTGCATAAATGCAAAGCACATAGCTCCAAAGAAATCTATGTATCAGCTTCACTTACCTTGAAAGTAAATGTTTGCATACACTGTTCTGGACAAACTGCACACTGTACAAATGTTCCTTTGCTTCTTTTTCTTTTCAGTCATAAATGATCTAATAACATCCTGATAAATCTCCCAAGTGATGTGAATCATATGTAAGTCATCTCCTGCATAAAACACATATTTACCCTCTATAAATGTTGTGTTGTGTTGTGTATGCTGTGTTTGGAACCATAACTGAAGAGAGAGGGAGAGAGGGAGAGTGAAGCAGGGATGTGGGGGGGGCATGTCTGACTTAGGACCGCAGCTCAAGGTTGAAGCTGTCAATAGAGTCACAGCATTGTAAAGGGGAAAGAGAGCTGCCATCCAGAAACAGCAGTAGTCCGTGCTATTGTCACCAAAGTCCTCTCCATTTCTCATGGGTCACAGGGAGAGATAGAGATCTGAGAGGCAGCATTCTGATAAAGATCTCAAATTGAGTGGGAAACCTCCCTCCGGGTTTAATTGAAGTCAAACCGAGCTCCAACATCTTAGATCTAAATGATGACCCAGGCAACACTCCATGATTCATTTTCTCGTTTTGACAGGATTCATCTCATTTTCCCCATGTATTTATTCATTTATGAAAATTTACAGTGACCAAAAAAAATTAGCCTCTCCTGATTAATCTGCCTCACTTGAAGCTCTAAAAGGTCAATGATACATTCCCAGTGATTGTAAAGTGTCTTTAGTTTTCTCATTTCTGGTGGGTCAGCGGGCTGATATCCTGGATGTGTTGGAATCTTCTTGGCCAAGAGACCAAACCTGACATTGGTAGCGTTCATGCTACCAGCCACGTTGTCCAGTTCTGATTTGATAAAGATCCGATTTGATGGCTCACAAATGTCTGGCATCAGAATCTCATTAAACAGCTCTTCCGCACCACACAAGTTATTTGAATTTATAACATCAAGCAGATTTAAATGAGGCAGAGTACAATCAGCTCAGGATAAAAATGGCTGTGGTGGAGTTACTGGTGACATCTGGCTGCTTATGTAGCTGAGTTCTTTATGCCTGCTGGGAAAAAAAATGCATGGATACGGTGCTTAAGGAGATCATCCATGTCTTCAAAGCATGTTTTTTCTGATATCTAATCTTTTAGCACTTTATTGTATGGAGTTGCCCAAGGATTACTTTTTTGTTGCTTGAAATCAAGCAATCGATTCAGCAAATATTCAGCAATCTGATGTGAATAGTGGCATGTTGTCAATACCTAACAGTGGCCATCAATGAGAAAGTAGTGCTCTGCTTCTTTTAAACGGGCGTATTCATCCGTTACTCTGTTTTCTTCTTCCATTGTGGGTTCCAAACACCTGTCTCTGATGGTTCTTCCTGCTTCATTCGTCAACATTGTCTGACAAAGTAAAAGCTGACAAGCCATTCAGGCATACATTTCTGCTGTCACATACTCACTCACTTATATTAATTACTCACTGTACGATGCCTGAGCTTCTTAGGGCCAATCCAGCTTGAGTTCAATTGGGTCTTTATGGTAGAACCAAGCTCCTGTTGTCTCCTAGCTGAGCTGTCAGGGTGGGACAAGGAGTCAGTGATTGATGCATTTCCCAGAGTGGCGGATTGTTCCGCTGAGTTGCCTCATGCACCAATAATGACACATGATGGAAACCCCTGTCAGTGAGCCGTGATAGGAAATGAAGATGGATAGTGTCTTGAATGGAAAGTGATTTTGTTGAGCAGGAAGTTAGGAACATTTTTGTAGTCATTATCTTGCATTTTAACACCTGCATTGCACCACTTTAGTTCCTGTGTGTGTGTTTTCATGCTGTCTTTTCTGGTTTCCTTGAGAAGTTAGTTTTCCAATATCGTACTTGAATGCTTATTGTGTTTTATCTTATTTCATTTTTGCCGTGGTTATCAACAAAAGTAGAGTCAAAACGTGTTTCAAACCCATCACAGTCTCACTGTGTCTGCTGTGATCAGTCTCACTGCAGAATGTTCATTAGCTAGATTGGTAAACAGGAAAACACATTTCTCAATCAAGTCTCCAAACTTGTAAAATTACCAAATTTTAAGTGCTCAAAACTTGCCGCATGCCTATAATTAGCATGATGTGAAACTGTCACACTGAAAAACGTTAGTTCAAAATGTGTAAAATTACTACATTTTAAGACTCCAGAAACATTGCATTTTCTCCAATTGTACATAATATGCTTTGTGCTACGTTAAACTGTCACACAGGTGATATGTCACACAAGCATCATGGGGGTTGTTGGACCATGGACTGTCAGACCAGACAACAGAGTTTGGTCCTCATCTGGCCCAAAACTGACCAAGGCCTTTTCACAATTTTTCTAATCTCTGGCAAAATATTACACTCTTAGAAGGCATTTCTCTTTGGATTCACGCAGTGACAACCTAAATCCATGCTGTGACATCTCAATACATCAAGATTGATATTTCTATTGTGTAACAGAGTTTTTATAGGTTTTTGAAGTGGAAAGTTTAGACAGATGTTTCAAATTGGCCATTTTGGCACACTTTGCCATACTTGTGCCATTTAAGGTTTTCTTTGTTGTATTTTTCAGGCAGCAAAGAACAAAACTTTTTATTTTATTTCATATATGTCACTTAATATGTGAATTCTTTTTGAATATAACTGTTTTGGGGTGTTTGTATCAGTTTGCCTGTTCAACACAAGTTCCACATGTCCTACTGAAAAACAGTTGCTAAGCTGTGGGTGTTTCTGTAAGACGATAAATCTGGGCAACCTCTTGATCAATTTGGATGTTTGGCACCTAAATGAAAAAAAAGAACACAGACTGATTCTCGAACCAGGGTCAACAGCAGAGAAGGACTTAACCTCTATCTGTAGGACGGTTGCTCAACCAGCTCAGCTTTACAGCACCCTGATGAATTTGATTTTCTCACAGGGTGACATTAGTCAAGTAGAATTTCACCTGGGAATATGATTTCCCATGCAATTTCCCAAACTGAATTTAGAGTTGCTGAAAGTGACTTCTTTGTTACAAAAACAACTGAGCCAGCAGTTTGAGAACAACAGAGTGTTGATTCTTTCATTTTATTGTAGCAGTCTGTGAAGTCTTATCTTTAAACTGATAACAGCCCTCTGGTTGCAACGGGTACCATGTGGTCAGTAGTTCCAGTTTTCTGTGGCACAACACATTCTGATCTTTTTTACAATGTGTTCATTCATGGTTCGTGGTGTTGCAGTTGTGTGTTGTTTAGGTGGACATTGTCTTCTTCAGCGTAAAGTTGCACTCTTCCCCATTTGCTTGTCATGCTGCATGTGCATGTTGTATCATGTTCTGCATGATTAAAAATGGCTTGAATGCATCATGTGTCTGTGGAGCTGGGGGCACTGTTGGCACAGGTTAATAAATATCCATCAATCCACCTTAAACTTGCCCCGTAAGACAAATATAAGAAAATGTTTCCATGTCACAGTTTCAAATACTTTATTGAGACACTAACGGTGGCAGCGCGTGCACTCGAATTTAGGCAGACATTTCAAGCAACAGTTTGTTTGTCGGCTGTCTCTGCTTATCTCTGGACAGATTTTTAAACCAAGTTTGCACCTGCTCAAAAATCCCACCACCACCTCAGCATCCACCTGTAGAAACTAAGAATCACGACACGGGCCACAGGTTGAGGCCGTTGTTCATCAGTACCACTACCTGAGTAACCTGAGTTACCTGTAGAGAGGGATGAGGTCAGTACTTTCTAGAATATTAATGATGAAATATTTGTGTTTATTTTAGGCATAGTTGACTGAACTACATATTGGAAATGTGTATCAGATACCTATTACACCCTTTTCTTGTGAAATCAGATCTAAAGAGAAAATGACGGCTGGTGGTCTGAGGACTAATGAGCCTGCTGCATGTCTTACACGCCTGTCATAAACAAATGCATTTATATTGACTGCATTAATTACGTTTTTCCATCACTAATAGATTACTTGAGCATCTGTGTAACAAGCCTGTCATCGTCACACGCATTTCAACTCATCATAAAAAAAAAAAAAAAACAAGACCCTGAGGTGTTAATCACTACAGAAAGGATTCTAGAAGAAGCTGCAGCGGACAGAAGAGGATTTATTTAAGCTGTTTTATATTTTTGACTCTGCTGTGTTATCTCAACATCTTCACGGATGACACACTTGAGTGTGCAACTGTCTTAGGTTTACACTGTGGAAATGAATCATTGTGCCGCGACAGCTCACTGAGTAAAGCTGTGAGCTCAGTCGGCAAGTACACAGTGCGTACTTGAGCTGGCCTTGTCAGAGGAAAGCATAGCTAGCACCCCCCCCCCCCCCACCCCTCCCCCTGGTTTGGAGCTTTACTCTCTTCACTCGAGTTGGGTGATTTTAATTTGTCAAAACTGTTTACCAGCATGCCTCCAAGGCTATTACTGGTGTGTCATGAGGGAGAAGATAGGTAATGAAAAGCATACAAATGATAGATAAAAAAAAAAAAAAAAACATTGCTGAGAAAAGAGAGGGGGTGGGCTGATAATGTAGGGGGATCTTTCATGTAAAAGGAGGCCGGCATTGATTTATTATTCCATCTTTCCTGGAGAATCAATTATGGTAAAATGCTAATCGGGGACATTATGAATTTTTCCATTTGTTATGAATAATTCAAATATTTATCGCGAGTGGGTAGACATCACAAATTACTTTGTCCTTTGTACAATGCATAACCTACGCAGCCTAATGAGGTGATTTTTGATGTCCTCTTTTCACAAACAGACAGACCCTTCTCATCAGGGCAGTGATTCTCCTTTATCCTGTCCGATACCAATAAAAAGGCTGAACCGTCTGCCCTCTGATGCTTGAAACTACATTCTGCTCGAACAGACAATGCCACAAATAAAGCCCCATCAAGTAGCACACAGCAACACAGCCAAGGGAGCGGTACAGTGTGCCAGGGAAGAGGAGACGAGAGGAAGAGAAGTGTCTCTGGCCAACGTAATGAGGCCGCACAGACACGAAGATGACAAGGACGCGTATGGCTGCCTGTCGTCATTTAAGTCCTGCAGAGTGGACCACCACACAGTCAACCCACATTAATGTCACACTGGCTCATCATAGGGAATTAATTATACACCTGTTAAAGACAGGCCACTGGAACGGTTGCCTCTAATATCCATCTGGATGTGGCATCTGATCACATGATGTTGTGGCAGTTGCTTCGTCTTATAATCAAAACACATGCCAAAGTGCCTGTGATCATGTTAACTACCATAACATATGTCACTTTTGCAGATGCTTTAAGTGCCACCATAGCATGGATTTCCAGCAGAGAATAAAACCCTCAGATGAAATGTGAAAGCTTGACATACTGGATGTAGACCTCCAAAACAGGACTGTAACTAAAAATGCCCAGCACTGACAGTTAAAATAATTATTAATAAAGCTTGTTAAAAGCTGACAAAATCTCAGTTTTTGAGCCTTAATACGTTTTAGCTGTTGAATATATCCGTAACAAGAGAAAAAGTGAAGTTTTTCTGTTTTGTTTTTTTGTCAGATTTAATCAGTGATAAGTATGATTTTGCTCGGATGGACCCACATTGAAACACCATGGAGCAGACTATTTTAAAATAATGAGGTGATATTACTTCTGGGTTTATGGACTGTAACATCAGGGGTATAAAGGAGGACCAATTCCATGGGTCTGTTTCAAAAAGGAGGTTCAATAAACTGAGTTAAAAAAAAAATCTAACTGAGCCAACAAACCCTGAGAAAAGAAACTTTGCATTTCCATTTCAAATCGACTGTTGAGAATTGGTTTTGACAACTCTGAGTTACCGCGTCTATAAAAAGACATCTTCTATTGAGCTCCCTTAACGTGATTCACCATGGAAACGGCAAGTTAACAGAGCAGATCCTCCTACTTTTCTTAGTTCAATTAGAGCTTTTATTGCTATCGCATGATAGATTTGGGCGCATCACTGTAGAAAAGCAAGGTGGCTGCAGCAGTGAAGGAAAGACAGTTGATGTGGGAGAAATTTCAGAACAAGTGAATGCATAACTTAATTTGTTAATGACTAGTATATTATGCCGTGAGCGACAGGTGGTGGAGTGTAGGAGTACGAAACCTAAGATTGTCTTTTCTTGCAGGTGATAAAGAGATGCAAAAAAGGAAAAAACAATGAAGCAGTTGAAGATGAAGTATAAGAATTTGATTCAAAAAAGCCTGGTTGTACTCACCTCAAGAACATTAAAGCACCATTGATAACAATCACTGGAATATGGATGCAGTTAATACAGTCACAACAGGAAATCCCAAAGAAAAATTCCTTAACTCATTCATTCACTTCACAAAGATTCTGTCTTATAAAATAGGTTTGGTACCCTTCCCATTCACAGCCACCTCCATGGTACAAGACAGGTACAAGAAGGATCCTGTTAAAAAAGTTATTTTAAATCATTAATGATTTCAACTTCTAAATCAAGTAGACTATCAAAGATCCTCTTAATTTTTTTTATGATGAACGTTGTGTAGCACTTGTACTAAACTACAAAAGGTACAACTAAGGTTTTGAGTAGCAAGAAAGAGTATGATTTTAGTGAAAAACTGACTATTTTATTGTCGTAACATACTATACCTATGCATTTACTATCACAATTACAGTGACTTAAAAAAACAAAATAACCCCAAAATAAAATAGAGCTCTTTCTTAGTAAACAATAAAATAAAAAAAATAAAGCAAAATCACACAAAACTGGGATTCAGACTTTAATCGTTTAAACGAAGGGTCTCAAAAAACCAGTCTACACATATTGTGCAGAACAAGAATTAAAATTACTTAATCACTTAAATGCACCTCAAATCACTATAAATGACATATCATCTTCAATTGCTGCATCAAGTTTATACTATTAAACTTGTAACAGATATAATTTCCACATGAAATTATTTTTAACTGTCTTTAGACATAAAATGTCTCAATACAAATACATTTTTTAACAGTACTTGCAATATCATACTAACTTATGAAAATATTTTAACTCACTAAACATCATGAACCTAAAAACATAGGAACATAAAATTCTAAACTACTCTGACTGGTTTAAACCAACATTCTACAATGTAATTCACTAACCAACGGCCTTACTAGCCGACAGCCCTGCTAGCCGTTAGCTTCACATTTTAATATCACTCACCTGAATTCCCACCTTAAGTAACCAATTATCCAACCCATCAATGTCAGCGATTCACATGACAATACTGCACCATACAACACCCACACTTGTACTTTATCCTCTCTTCTTTTCCTTTTCTTTTTAACTTCCTCAGTGCTCAAAGCTCCTCACTGTTCACGTGCCAGGTCCCCTTATTATGCCTTCCCCGCGCGCTTGTTTGCCATTGCGCAAAACAGCAGAGGGTCGGTTTGTCATCTCTGAGGTGCTACCCAGGATCAAAAAGCAACTCGTGCATTAACCCCTTAGTGACTGTACACTTTTAGTGTGTGGGTTACAGTTGCATTTGTGGTTATTTTATTTATTTTTTTCTCATAGCTCCACATACTGTCCCCTTTCTAAAAGGCTATGTTCAACATCCTTATCCTGATGAAGAAAACTGACATTTCCATATAAATAAATAGTTAATAATAGTTAACAACCCAAGGTATTTTGTGTGACTTATTGGCATATGATGATTTGATATTTGTGACGTACGGGAGGTAAGGTCATGCATACAGGTTTTGTAACTCTGGAGTAAAACCAACAGAGCTAACGTGCTTGCAACATTCACAAGGGTATCCCATAAATAGAGTTTGCACATAACCGGCTTTCTGAAACTGGCACCAGAAGATCAGAGAAGCAAGAGTAGTGAACAAACTCTTTTATTAAACTAAAAATGCTGCCAAAGCAGGACTTTTTTTTTTTTTTTTTTTAAAGAGCCAAAAAACAAACAAACCAAAGAAGAACAAACAAGAAACATGTGGGGAGCACAACAGGGTGACACAGCAAAATATCACAAAACAGATGGACTAGCTGTGACAGAAGGACAGGCAGGGCGATCTATAGACATGCCGACAAAGGCAACCAGAGGCAGGGAGGGAACATCACACCAGAGAAGAGAGAAAACAAAAAAAAAACAAGACTAATGAAAACTACAAACCATGACAGGGAGCCACTTTAAAACCACCAGGCCTTGGCCCTCACCTATGATTCAAAATGGTAAATATGTATAATTTTGAGCCGTAATACAATTTAAGGTGGTTTCTGGAAAAAAAAAAAAGACAATTGAGACCAAAGTATTTAATTTCAGGCTGCAAAATGTTACTTCTGCTATAAAGTTGGGTATTTTATCATATAATCTGTGGCCACATCCAAGCTCTAGTCACTTTTGACCACCGTCAGCCCCATTTTCAGTCCCAGAGGTCAGCACAAGTAGAAAACCAAGAAGGAGGACTTACACTTAGAAATAAGAGAAAAACATTGTAAAGCTTTAGTATTTTAGATAAATGACTCACTTCAGAAATGATTGAATTGATCCATTCACCAATAAAACATAAATATAGTATCACATGCCTGTCATAGAGTGCAGGAAAAGTCTTCAAATGTTCTTTCAAGCTACACGGCTCTAAGGGCAATTGGTCAATTTGTTTGCCAATTTGTTTAAATGCAGATCAAAACATAATTTCATCTTTGTTAAACAACAGAAGACAGAAAAAGTTCACAGAGAAGGGGGTGTGATCACTACCCTATCAGATCGCCCTGATGTGGCAAAATAGCTGTCAAACTACATTTTAGGTAGACTCCAGTGACGGAGTGCAGCAATGAGACGTTAGAGCTAATTAGACAGCCGCAATAGAGCGATCGCTTGATCCAGGACTGTGGCAGCCAACCGCAGCCTCGTATTCAGGTCACGCAGATTGATATGATAATCCCAGGGGCACAGCTTGAAAGGAACGGCTAACTCTGCATTGGCAGGGTGCGAGCCACGGATGTGAGGGGGGAGATATTTCATCTGAAGTCAGAATCCTTCTCAGGCCTTGGAGAGCAAGTTCAGTATGGAGGAGAGATAGAAGTTGAGGCAGAATAGAAGAGAAAAATACATTCCTCTTATATAGATAATAATCTTGGCTACTATGGAATTTCACTGCACAGCAAGAAAAAAAGGCTGAGGCTATAAATGCACAAAAAAAATGAGGGTAGATGTGACTCAGTACATGTCACAGAGGATTGGGCTGCATTACAGTGTCTGTCTTGTTCTGAGTCAAGGTAGGAGGACTTTAAAACAAGAGTAAAACTAAGATGACTTAGATATCTCCATAGATGTTTCTGTAGAATAAGATGAGCAACTAATAAAAAGTTCACCCTATGAAAGTGCTTTATGATGGTGGTCAGTATTTTAGCTTGAAGTCTATAACCTTACAAGCTTTAGGTTTCACTTCAAAGGCAATAAAAGCCTATATGCAGTCAGTTTTTTTTTTTACTATTTGCTCCACAGTCCAACATCAACTCAACAAATTATTTTTAAAGGTTTTCAAGGAAAGCTTTTATGCAGTGTGACTTCTTCTCAATGGCTGAAGAAGATGGGGTCACAAACATTGTTCCATATACAGATTAAATGTCAGGAACTGTAATATCAGCCCTTGGGTTGTGTTAACAGCAGGCCATTCTGACAGGACACCCGTAATCTGTGACAAAGGGCCGGACAGAGTCTTGTCGCTGATGAGCTGTGCTGAGTGATCAGAACTGATTGGTCAAATGTCTTTAAAATAAATTGTGTGAGGTTTGGGTTCTATTAGGAATCAAACTTACCGAATGAGACAGACGGCTTTCGACCTGAATTTTATTTTCAGTTTCACTTGAACAGTGATGAAAGAAAGAACAGCAGGGAGCAAACAGAAAAAGCAGAGAGAAAATGGAGGGAATGTCAAAGAGCTACTGACTGAATATTAATAACCTGGATAGACAGTAAAGCTGTTTTCACTGATGAGATCTGGACGATACTCAGAAATATCAGGAGCAAAGATGCCCTTCCCACAGAAAGATTTTCCCTGTCAAACATTTTATCAGAGCTAGAAATGTAGAAATGTTTTCTGTAAGCACAAAAAGTTCCTTCATCTTCTGGCTCTCCAGCTAGAGATATTCAAAAACCGTTTTTAATGCTTAATGGCTTTTCAAGTTTATATTCTTCCAGTATTGCACCATTCAGATGATACAGACATCAACAGGCACACTGGATGTAAATTCTTTGGACAAATGCCTGCTCTATTCACACATTTTTTATATTAGAAGTTACACTGATTACAGAAATTTACACAGATTTTTTTTATTTTATTTTTTCAACTCAACATCTCAATAACTGTGTAATCTTTGGAGTGAAACAACTTCTAAATACATATATTTCCCAGTCTGTTGGCCTCGAGATTTCAGGTTTGCTTTAACACAAGGACAAGGAGGAAAGATATCAGCAATGATCATGGAGAAACAACTGTGTCTGCCTATCGCTCTGGAAAAGTTCATGAAGCCATTTCCTTCCTAGATGAAGCTAATAATTCCATGATGGAGAATATTATTCCCAAGATGAAAACGCTTTAGACGTGCCAAGACATCTCCTTCCCAGGAGTGGATGTCCCAGCAGGTTCACCCTGAAGTCCAACCATAAGATGTTCAGGAAAAAAAAGTTCAGGTTCTATCAGGCTCAGGTCACATGACATATTTGTTGAAGTTCATAATAATACATTTAGAAAAACACAAGAACAAAAGGAAATTGTTCTGACATCATTTAAGCATTCTTCCCTTTTAAAACCTCAAGGGGCTTTACCTTATTATTTAGCTATAACCATTTATTTTTAGTTTTTTTTTGTCACTGGTTCTTACAAAATCAAAATGTATAGTAAGCTGACGGTATGTTTTTCACGGTTGGCTTCGGCACATGCGGTGACATCAAGCTACAACGTAATCATGGGATGTGCGATAGTTGTTTTCCAAGAAGCAGTTGTACACAGCGTCTTTTATACTGAAAAAAAAACAAAAAATACCAGTTGTTGAGACTGCTGAAAGAAATAGCAAGGGTTAGGGTTTTTGCTTTGTCTACATTTTGTCAACAGTCCTGGGGGGTGCTAGTGAGGAGGGAGCTTTTATTAGAGAAAATACATGTAAAGTAAAACAAAATACTTTGGGTGCTTTTAAGGGATAAATAAATGATGCTGGATATAATAAACTATAGATTTTTAAATTGTTCCCTATTTCACAGGACCATTAAAAAAAAAAACCTGTACCAATAGATGCTTGAACATTTGCTGGTATCATCATGAAAGCAAGACGAGTGAACTAAAAATGTATTTTACCTCAGGGTATTTCAAAAGGACATAATACATCAGTCTCTCATCACATCATTTATGGCTGCGAAAAAAAAAAAAAACCCAAAAGAGCACACTAATGAAACACTTGGCAAAATATATGATGAGGAGCATCTCTCAGTGTCTGTCCAGCTCTGATGATGATATGCATACACTTCACAAAGACACATTTTCCCCATATCAAAGACATTCTTTGTGGCTGCATCAGAGCTACATAGGTTACCAGACAACAGCCACTCATCAGCAATGCACTTTTCCTGACATTTGCAACCACATGCCATTACCAAAAGGCCTTGCCTTTCTGAGAATGACATTTAGGCCCTGAGTGAGATATACTATATCAACATTACACGGTGCAAATGGGGACCGATATCTATTCTGCCTTCATGGAAATGATATTAAACCAAGAGTGGCGTCACATGGGTGGAAATTCAAAACGATAGTTCTCAACTGAAACTTTTTTTTCCTGAATTCTGTTGCAATTCTCCCACAAGTTACCAACTTGAAGACTAACCAGTGTATAAAGGATGAGTGAGAGACAATTAGATCTGCATTCCCTGAATGGGAAAATATTGGGCTCAGATTGTGATAATAGAGGAGAGCTGGCCAATACTGACAAAACTTCACATGCTTCATGTGCATTATTTTTTACAAGAGAGTCGTAAAGAAAGCAAATAATATTAGAAAGCTTGTGTGATTCATGTGCAGACTTTGATGGAATATTCAGCACAGTATCCCTGTAACACTCATTTGAAGCTGGGCAAAACAGGTGACCATGCTGGGCTGAAAAGGCCGGCTGGGCTGGAGATAAAGGAAACAAGTCATCAGGATATGAGACAAAAGTTTGTAACTCTGGAAAGACCTATATCACCACCTCAGCATGAGTACGAAATGGTAAGACAAACAATCTGGTGACTTGTGGCCAGAAGTCCAAGACTTTATAGAGACTGGTGGAGATGAGTGGAATGAGCCTCAGGTGTCCCGGAGGTGTAGATCCCTGCCCCCTATAGATCCTAGATAGATAGATAGATAGATAGATAAATCCCACTGCCTCCAGAGCTCAGACTAATAGCACTGAACTTAACGTTTGACAACAGCAAAATTATTTTATATTTGGAGTCTTTTAGTCTGCCAATGAATTTAAGCATAGGCCCCTCAAAACAGACTGTAGAAAGCCAACACAAGCTGCTGCAAGCATTTCACTGGTGCTTGTCCATCATGATTTTTTTTCTCAGTATTCTGAAAGCATTATTATATTGCCATTTGCAGACTCTGAAGGCTTTTTTTTCATTTTTTTTTATAACAAAACCAAAGATGTGCAGCATAGTAGTACAAAAGGCCTTGAAGAAAGTCAGCTTCACAGGATCATGAGCTAAATTTCTGTAACAAAATGTTTGCTTGCACATAAAACATAAGATCGTGTCAATAAATATCTTCAGTATCTGTGAAGCTGATCTGTAATCCAATGTCCAACATATTTAACTTCACTGGAGACATGTAAAACATCACCTGCTAAGTTGAATGCAGGAAAGGTCTTACCTTTATCTTCCTTAGTTCTACAGATCATAGCGGCACTTTTTGCAGCATTATATTTGTTGTCATGTTGTGCACCATAAGCAGAACATATTTTAAGAAGCTGTTAGAGACCTGCTGAGCTGGGGCTAAAGACCACCAAATTCACCGCTGTACCGTCTACCATTCAGCCAGTTCTATACACGTTCTGTTTCGATAGATCATTCATATACAAGTCAGCAGTGCTGGGGATAAAATACTCCCTTGTCTGATATGGAGCTAAATCAAGATCAAATCTTTTATAATTCAAAACAAAAAATTAAAGATGAAAAATAAACATTTGTAAAATACAACAATATATTCAAATAAAAGTTTTGAAGGCCAAGTTTTTTTTCCATTTAATTATTATTTTGATTCAAATCTCAAATTCCTTTGAATAAACCATTTACTTTCAATTTTCACATTAACACACCTTTTGTAATTTTGGGCTCTTATTTATTTCTTTTTTTTTCCCTTCCAAATTTTATGTTTTCGGATTCAGATCTTAATTTTCAGGTTCAGATGTTTTTTCCACTTTTCGATCATGTTTTTTCAGGTTTAGACTTTTGTCCCTGATCTCACATGGGGGGGCGGGACATCATGACTGACAAGGCTGAGAACCTTCCTCAAACACGTTGCCTTTAGGGAACGTTCTTACTGTTATTGTCCGAACAAATGGTTTCTTCATATCACTTTCACTTGGTTGACAGTGAAAACCTGACATATGTTTAGCAAGCTGATGTTCCCAACACCAACTGGACACAGGGAGTGCAAGGTGAAGGAAGAGCAAATACAAATACAGGAGGAGGTCAGGACTGCAGTGGAGGAAGGGAGGACAAGTGGAGCGGCTGGTCTCTGGGAGCAGTTTGACGAGGACGTCGACAAGGTGCTTGAAGCATCTGCAGAGGGAGATGTGGATCAAAGGCTGCAGGAAATGGCAACCATCATCATTAGTCTGGCCCAAGAGCGGTTTGATGCAGAGGAGAAGAGAGCAGCTCAGGATCCACAAAATCCGACAGGAACTGAATCCTGGTCGACCAGTTCAGCATCATCTTCCTGCTGAGCGTGGAAGGAACGATCTTCTTCAGCATAGTAGCAAGGAGGCTGGCGGACTTCCTTCCTCTCCAGTAAAAACTACATAGACACATCAGTGGAAAAGGGAGTACCGGTGTGTCTAGAACACACTGGAGCAGTAACTCAGCTCATCCGGGAAGCGGAGGAGAACAAGATTCTGTGGTCAGACCTAGCCAATACATATGGGTCCATCCCACACAAACTGGTCCAGACCACCGTGACCAAACATCATGTGCCACACCACATTGATGAATTCATCCTGGATTATTATGACCAGTTCAGGATGAGAGTCACAGCAGAGGAAGTGACATCAGAGTGGCACCGGTTGGAGGTGGGGATAATCACAGGCAGCACCATCTCCATAACCTCGTTTGGCAGCAGAAAACAAACTGGCTCGCGGCACATCTGTCAAAGTGCGCCAGAAGGAGTCCGCGGGAAGAGAGTGTATTTTTGCTAGCAAGACGGGAAAGAGAAAACTCTGTTCAATCATTAATTTAATCATCATTAACCTGATCAGCCTGTCATCATCATTCAACAGCCATCCAAAGACAGAGGATGACAGTACAACCGGACATTTTGGAGGAGCTGGTTCAGTAAGAAGGCTTGGCTAACGGCATGTAATGACAGCAATGCTTTATTTTGCTTTCCTTGTCTCCTTTTTCAAACCTCCGGATCAGACCCAGCATGGATCCAGACAGGACTGAAAGACTTACAACACATATCTGAAAAAATTAAAAAAAAAACATGAACAAACCAGGGTTCATATGGAAAATGTAATGCGGCTAGTCATTGTTTGGGAAAATAAATATAGCTGCTCAACTTGATGAAGGCTACAGGATAGGGATCCGAAAACATTAATGAAGAGGTTGACAAACACAGGCACATCCTGTCCAAAATAATAGATTGTGTCAAGTTCTGTGGTGCTTTTGAGCTAGTGCTTTATGGCCATGGTGAAAATGAAGGCTCAGAAAATCCAGGTGTTGTTAGAGGAGGTGAAAATTAAAAAAAAAAAGTTTACTTGTCTATTTCAAGAGAAAACATTTTATTCTATTTTGTTATGTTATATTTTATTATAACATATTATTCAGCTCAGCAAAAACAAAAGCAGGCATTTTTTAAATATACATATACTGATATTAATGTACGTATATCGATATTGTACTACATTTGCTTCTTGGTTTTTGGTGTAGCCCCCCCCTGGAGAAAAGTGCACCAGCCGCCACTGCTGACATCCCTGACTCAGGGAGAAAACAAAGTATAAGAAACTCTGTGAAACAAATTGCCAGAAGAAGTTATAACTTCATCCTGGCTTACTTAAGATGTTGAGAACTGATAAAGTCCTTAACTATTGTTTGAGTATTAAATTTTAGGTTTTTTTTGATATAGCGACATATATCTTATTTTAGTTAATGATATTTGCTCGGGGGTCTTGCTCTGGGTCTCTGTAAAGCACCTAGAGACAATTGGCATTGTAACAGACACTATACAAATAAAATTGAATTGAATTGAATTGAATTCAATCTCATGAGATTTAATTGTGTCAATACAATTAGCATTGTCTACTATATATGGTTCACCATGGACACTGTTGAATATTTTAATATAATGCTGTCACCAGGCTTGATTTTTCTTTTCTTCTTACTCCTATTATAAGGTTTACTTGCTACTAGAAGTGCACCAAGTATTTTATTATAGAGTTAGGAAATGGCTGTTCCGTGCAAATCATCAGTGGAGTTATCATCCCCGCTGGTCAGAGCATCTTTGGCTAGATCGATATCACCCAACAACTGATCAGTGCAAGTACATTAAGAAGCAATATTATCAGCATTAGCATTTTTCTGACAAACAAATCAAGAGAAAATTGATTTTATCCAAAACCCATCTCTGTCCCATCACCATGAGCACTCTCACAAGATACTGCAATGATGCCAATATATTCTAGATATGTTTCAGTTGTGGCATATTGTGTAACTGGCCTTAGCTGCACTCAAGAGTAATTGCCAGGTCCTAGCTGCAACATTTCCAGTCTGCGTTGTATCGTGAATGATGGGCAAGAGGCTTGCTTATCATTTTGTGCTGCTTTTTATTGTGTTCTGAGCTAGCACTTAGCTTTACCAATAAAACATATAATGCAGATACTAAACTACTGTCATCTATCCAGTCAATGTTAACAACACTTTCTGGAGCACACACAGAAAGACACACAGGAAAAAAAAATTTATTGATTGATTTTTTTCCTGCCTTATTGAGTCAAAATGTCTGGAACACACACTTATTGGGAAAACTGAAAATGCATAAGTATACAATCAGACATGCACTTGGGTGGTTTATATTTAAGCTCAAAATTAGTATTGCGGTTTGCATTAAAATTTAAATTTGATATGGCTACTAGATATGTCGACAGAGTTACCAAAGACTTCAGAGGGCATAGTTCATGTTGTTTCCCGGAAATCATTTCAGAGGTTAATGAGCAGTCACTAGAGGAAAGATATACACAAGCTGCAGCTAAAACACAGTGTTCAGCAAACAGACAGAGAGGGAATGAATAAGGGAGAGGAATACAGGCAGAGAAAGAGGCATTATCAGAGCATTTTAGACAGCATGTAACCCAACGGAACGGCTTCGTTTCAGAGAGGCTGCCTTGACCTTTTCAGTATTCATCACCAGATTGCATCTCCAGCTCCTAAACCAATCAGCACTGTGGAATTTCCAGGTCAGTGTATCCACCTTAAAGCAAAAGGTCAGCACAGAGGATCCAGGGCCCGCTATTACTTGGAAGACAGTGCATGGCGAAGAGGTTTATCTACCTGGCAAATGACATATTACCCACTGCGGCTTAAGTCCACTTAAGTCAGTGGTAGGAGTACTTTGGCTGACTGCAGGAAAAAGTGCTTTTAATCAAAGAAAAGTGCTGCTTCAGAGGATGTCGGCTTCAATTCAGATTGTGCTGATAGACATTGTGCAGACTGCAGAAAAAAAAGCACTTTATTTGTGATAAGTCTGTCAACGCAGGAAGTACTGGGCGTGTTAAAGTTGAAAAGTAATGATTTAGGACTACAGCCAAATGTGAAATTCTTTTGGATTTTCAACAGGCACTTTACTTTTCTTCTGTTGTTGCTAAATTAGTGTATCAGAAATGTATGGCCACCATCCATTTAAGAGGAGTAAATGGTTCTGTACAAGGTAGAAAACAATGAAAACTAACCGGGACCATGCACATTAACACTCGTGATCCTGATTCAGAGGGTATTCCAAGTGGAGTCAAAATCATCTATTATATTCTCAGTTATATTAACATGTAAATCGGAAATGTGAAATATTGTACATTGTTGACCATTAATTCTCCACAAACTCATTTTTAATTAGTTGAGAGGGCTGCTGCCTCAAGTGGCATCATCTGCACGCGCAAGCTTCAAATTATAAAAATGCAGATGTTTCTGAAGTACGGCTCCATGACGGAAATACAGGTCAAAGAAAAGAAGGCAGTCACTCTTTGTGTCAAGCCTGCCAACATGGCTCCATTGATCTCCATCAATAGTTGTATATCTCTCACTCTACCTCCGAAATAGAGATCAAAGCAGTGATATCAAAGGGCACAGAGAGGAAAACACAGGCTGCTGAGTGTTGATTTTTATCCACCATTGCTTCAACTAACTCTGGAATTAGATCAGAGCTGTGCAGTTGCGGGTGGGAATGATTTATGGATTTTGCAAGATTATGTTTTGCAGGATTTGTACCCCATTAAAAAAGTCTTAATCACTCAGCTGAATGGGAGTTAGAATGGCAGCATTTATATAGTTGCTACGACACAGCACCAAAGGCTGAAACAAACTAAATGTTGCTTATTGTCTTAATTATTCTATTATATGTGTAATCAAGGTGTTTTGAAACCACAAAGGTTATTAAGAATATATATTAGCATCTGTTTACGGTTAATATGCAATCGTAACTCAACAGCACTCACAAATTATAACCTTCACTGAAAACAAATTTCACAGCTGTGAGAGTTTGTCATTCTACCGGCATGTAAGCCAACATAGGAGTATTTTCGGTAATAATGAAGTCATCTGACAAAATTAAAAGAGAAAAAGCCTGTAAGAACAGCTAAGAGGTTGCAATAGAAAATCCTTTTACTTACATGGTCAAATCACGGTGTTAGTGGTGAAATGATGATGAGATTCTGGACAGTATAAGAAGCAATAATGAGCAATTCATAAGTTTGATTGAAATTGGTTTCAGTTGTACTATAATGTTTCCCTGAACAACTCATTCAATTGGTAGGTTCCTTTTATATACATATATATATTCTTTTGTTGGTCTTTTTGGGGGGTGGTTGCTATAGAGGCTATAGAAGTACTATAGCAAAGGATAAGGTCTCAGAAGAGTTGTCAAACCAGTACAAAATCACAGATCCTGGATCTGCAGTGAAGAGAGTAAATAGATAAATAAATAAATCACAGATCTCCATGGGGTTCTTTCATCTCAACATACATAAAAATGAATATTAGATTGGCTGCACATTTGTTGGCTATACATAAATATGAGTGCTTTCATTGTACACTTCTTCCACACAGCCGCTGTGTTTATATGGAGGGTTGTCAGTTTTTTTTTTTTTTTTTTTTTTTTTGCACATAGAGCCTTCGTGTGAGAGCTTTGCTTTTATTATCTTGACTCTTCGATTTTGCTGCTACACAGAAGTGAATTCCATCATTGTGTGAAAGATTTGATAACTTGCAGGAGAGGTTCTGCCTTTGCCACCGACAGGTTCTTAATGTGTGTCTGCGACCTGCCTGGCACTAATGGTCAAGAATGGCTACTAATACTCTACTGCTGGATATTTAATCACCCAATCAATCTTGCCTGTGACAAAGGCTCCTTAGCCACACTTGCCAAGAACATCTCTGCCTGCAATCTCCACCACATTTCCCTTGTCAATGGAAAAGGAGAATAGGTGAAGAAGAGAAAAGAAGGGAGGCAAGTGGGGAGTGAGGAGAGGAGAGGAGATGGGGAAAAAGAGGAGGAGGAGGCGGGGGTGTTTAATCTACTGATTCAATTCCTGCCAATGCCCGTCACTCTGCCTCTCTGTCAGGAGGGCAAATGGAGCATGCAGCCCAAAACACCCAGACCAAATCACATTTTCTCTCAACTTCTCAGTTTCTCTCTTGCTGTCTCGCTTGCATCTCTATATCTATCTTTCACTCCATCACTTGCTCTCTGCCTTTCTTTCTGTCTCCTCATTGCATTTTCTGTCTTTTTTTCCCCCTCCCACCCACTGGCTGACTAATTCTTACACTAATCAACACATCAGCCAAGAAAGCAAAGCTTTTGAAATTAGATTGAGGTGATGTTTGGAAGTTTGTGAACCCTTTAGAAAAAAAAAATCCTCCTTGGGGATGGCGTAATTTGCTTAATTTGCCTTCTTAAATTTCTTTAATGTAAAAGAATACTGAGAGGTGGAATGGGCTGAAATGCAGCACAGAGGAAGCAATGGAGGGGCTTAAAGAAAACATCAGAACCATCTGATTCATGCATAGTACATTAGTTAGCATATTATATATTTTTTTTTTTTATTGAAAAGTCAATTCAACCACAGAAGTTAAAAGATGGTCCACCTGTTCAGATGAATGAAGGAACTATGGTCAGTTGGTGCTCAGTGATTGATTTTTGTGCAGGTCCACAGTGCGGTAGAACCAGATATAACTGTGCTCTTCAGTTCAAATATGTGCATATACACTTTTTGCACTTGATTGATGCATGAGTTATTCGTAGTCATGTATTGATGCAGACACACAACTATTTAAAAAATATGCATTAAAAAACACTAACTGCACACTACTGGACATGCACAACAAAGAGGGGAACAGCAAAGATGTGTGATTTACCAAAAGGAAACACTCATCACTGAAGAAAAGGAATTATGAGCTGAAAATGAACCACTTAATGGAAAATAAAGGAAAAAAGTAACAGAAGTGATTTACTTTGTAAACAGCTAAAGCTCTGCAACGGTTAAAAAATGACAAGAAAGACTACAAATGAAAAGCAAACAAGTGTGTCACAGATTGGTAAGGGCAGGGAAATGTTGATTTATACCTGCAATGGATGGATGCAAAGTTTGCGCTGAGTTAGAAGGGAGCCAGTAGACTATGGAGCATGTTGTGTTGGCCGTTGTCTAAGTCAGGTTGTAGAAGCCTGAAGCAGCAACTATTATCCTGTCTGTGGATAAATTACCCAATCACCCAGGGGCGGACTGGTAATCTGTGCATTCTGGAAAAGTCCAGAACGGCCGTCTGGTCAGTGGCCGTCTGCCCTGTTCAATAACCAAAATTTTCAGTCTATCAACTAACAGCAGGGGGCGCTAAGACAATCATTTATCAGATATAGGCAAAAAAAAACCAAACAAAGCAGACCAACGTTAGTGTCCGTCAACAGAAAGATGGCAAGCAGAAAAGCCAAGTAAGTTTGAGGGGAAGAAGTGTTTTCCTATTTTGGTACTATTTATCTTTGTCTTCTGTTTTGTGGTGCATGATGGTGCAATGTCTGTGGAATAGGCAGTTTAGGGCAATTTAATTTTAAGAATCAGTATAATGTCAGGGTCCTACAATAGTATTTGCTAGGTAGTCTAGTGGTTAAGTGGGTGGACTCTCATATAGTGGTTTGTGAGTTTAATTTACCGTTTTGTAATATGTTGTTGTATCCCTTTTTTGCCATTGCTTTCCCTCTATCCATTAAAGCCACGACAAAATATTTTTTAAAAACATGCTGATATAACATATAAAACATAACCTGCTAACTACTGCAGACCAAATGGTGAATAATCTTCTCTGTTGGGTTCATTAATGTGTGAAATCTGATTCTGATGGAGTCAGTGCCTCACCAGCCATGAATCTCAACACATGTCACTGGTTATGAGGCATTATTTATGTTTACAGATCAGAACATTTTTATTTCAAACAGAAAATGGATGTTTTAAATAAATGCATGGTTTATAAAGGTACTTTGTCATCTTTGATTATCTTTAAGTATTTTTGCTGTCCGGCAGCAAACATCGTAAAGTAAAAAAATAAATGTTACACAACAACGATGTTAATTAATGAAAAAAGTCTCAAACAAAGACAATAAGATGGTTTTGTAACATTTATATATTTAAGAACTATGAAGATACTTACGTTTGTAGCTAGCTTTTTTTTTTGTTGCCATCCTTTTCGAAGATGTCTTGGCTAAATTACCCAGTGCCTTCTGGGTAGCCCTTACTTCCAAGGGTGGTGCCGGAGAATCTCAATATTGAGGGCGATACAGCCCTCAAACTTGTCCCTCAATTTGACGTTCTTAGAATCGGGACAGCACTTGTAGTTAGCGGGAGCGCGCATTTTTGAGATTGAGGGTTGAGGTTGAGGGTTAAGGGAGGAATTGTAATTCACCCAAAATCATTTCAGTATACAACATATCACATCATTTACACAATTTACCTGAGGCATATTCTCCCATCTATCACTCTCCATTTCATTTTACATTTGCAAAATAAGAGCATCTGAGCAAATGAACAGATGATGTCACACCTACTCATTTTTTGATGAGATCTGTTCCCAGCAGCTTCTCCTTAGTCATCTCAATGGTTAATAGCCTGGTACCTTAAACCATATAATAAGTGCAGTTCTGGTCTCCTGGAGCTTATATACCTCATCCATTTTGACCACCATCATTTAAATTTCTCTGATTTTAAAGAGAACGTCGGTCTCTCCATGACAGATTTCATGGAACAGTTCTTTGCTAATCTTCCAGCGTTGGTGAGTTTGGTCGTAAACACCTCTTTGTTACAGCTTTCTTCCCTCTGATCAATAATATCCTCATTAGATATTTATCTGCCATCGATTGAGTATGCAGTACCTTGGAGCCCAAATACACTGACCTGACATCAAATGTAATAGTTTGAAATATGTATCCCAGACGTTCATGAATTTCAGACCAATATGACAAACTCCCTGGAGTTATATGAAGCGTTCCAGTGTAGTTGACAAATGTTTTCCCATTCATCCTCGGGTATGACCAGATCCCCCTCTCTTTCCCATTCACGTTTAATATGCAGAGTGTTTGAATTTAAAGGGTCCCGGAAACTTTGGTATGACCGAGATATCAATCGACGTCCACTCCCTGTTAGCAGAGACAAAAACTTTCACCATGTCACTCCTTAATTCCTCTGCCATAATTCAGTTTAAATGATACCTTAGTAGCAGATATCTGAAAAAAGTCTTGATTCTCCAAACCACACTCTCCTTTAAGATCTTTCACAGTCCTGCTCTGTACAGAGCAGCAGTAAGCCCTTAGACCTCTTCCCATCCACAATTTAAACCTAGTATCCACTTTGTTTGGAATCAAATCCATATCATATACACACCAACATAATATATTTCCTGTGCCCTTTAGTTTGTTCGTCCTGCCTACTTTATGCCATATTGTTAGTGTTGTTATTTTTTTTTTTTATACCTCAGACTGTCTATCAGTTTTTTTTATCTGTCATTACTGCCCGTACAGGTGGTCCCACACATCCTCCCCTCTCTATTTCCTTCAACCTTCACATGAACTACAGGTCATAAGATCTTAACTGAGCAGGATAGTACTAATCTTTAAATCAGCCAGTGCCGTTCCCCCCTTTATCTTTTGATAGTTGCAGTTGAAAGCCAAATTTAAACAACACTTTATACTGCCTAAAAAAGTCCATCTTACTGAATGAACGTCTTTCTTGCATCCAATCCCATGAACATAGCGTGTGTCCTGTTTTCATGTACTGGCCACATGGTGTGTAATTTCCTCCTCAGGCTGTCCTGGCTCTGACTCTTATGGATAAATCCTGTCTGGTCCAAGTGGATAAAAGAAGGCAAAAGTTTTTCAATCCTCCTCGCTAATATTGACATAAAAATGTTATGGTCTAATCTCATCCTGAGATGGGGCTGCACTGTTTACAATCTAATATATCTTTGCCTTTCTTTGCTCTTACCGAGATTATGGCCCGCTTCCACGGGGGGAAATCTCTCCCTTTTTAAGTGCCCCATTAAATATCTGGCACCGTTTTGGAGTCAATTATTCTTTGAAAATGTTATACCATTGGGCTGTGAAGCCGTCTGAGCCTGGGCTTGGTGGTCGTGAGTCTTGATATTGCTGGGTCTTCAGGTCTTCCTTTTGAACTGGTGTGATTGTGAGAAAATTCAGAGATGCGAATTGTCTTCTTTGTTCTTTAGCTTTGGTTGTGAATATAATTCCTTACAATAATTTTGAACATTTTGTTGGCTTTGTACTAGCCTATACTGTAGTTTTTCTTTATCTTATTAATGGTGGCAGCTGCTTGTTGTTTCCCCAGTTTATATGCTAAAACATTTCATTGCTTTGCTTCATGCCTCACAGTGCCCAGGGCTGTTTTAGGAACACCAGCTTCCTTTTTACTTCTTGTGAGTCTGTCTCATCCATCTCATTTTGCAATTTTCTTACTGATGCTTCCTTATTAGTCTCTGGTCTAGTTTTATGGTCTTTTTGTAATTTTCTCAGTTGGGTGTGCAAAGAATTGGCATCTCCTGGCTGCGTTTGTTTTTTTTTTAGTGATGAAGAAATAGAAATTATTTCCCCCTCTAGAACTGCCTTGAATGCATCCCACACCATCGGAGGGGACACTTTCACTTCTTGAAAATAGTTGTCTGTTGCCTTTTTCAGAAACACACAGCGTAAATGAGTTAAAGTGTAAAATAAGTATAACTTTTTGGATTCAGCTCCGCCCAAACATCTGCTTCACCAATTTCTTCCATTACAGCAGTGCTTCTCAATTATTTTCTGCTCCGCCTCCCTAGGCAGAAGAAAACATTTCGCACGCCCACCTCCACCCACCCTCCACCGCTACTATAAAAAGTATAATTTGTCTATAAAACTGTTATAACTTATAGGTACACCTCTGCATAACACTGTGTCCTTATTAACATTAAGGGAAACAAAAAAGAAAGAAATATTAATCAAATATTAAAATATTAAATATCAAATATTAATATCAAGAAATGTACATCAAATAATAACTTTATTAAAATTGTTTTTTAGTCTGTAAAGATTTAAAGTGCATCAATCCCACCGTAGTCACAGTGAAGCCAAGCGCTACATCAGCATCATCATATTTCCTTGTCTTAACTTTCTGGTTACTTTCGTTTGTCTCATTATCTCAGTCTTTCTTTTCATCCCTGTTAAATATTTTTCCATGGAGTCTCTTGAGGGTTTGTTCACTTCATATCTCCTGCTCTGTGCTGGGTGCCTGCATGTCCGTGCAAATAAATAAATAAATAAGGGGTCGCACCCCACTATTTTAGAAGGACTACATTACAGAGTTTATGTGATTAATTGTATATTTGCCTATGTCCTAAATTAGATGTGGAAGTCTCCATTTTTTGACTGTCATACATTCATATCTCCCCTACATACAAACACACCCTGAGTCTCAGCAGACATCAACTCAAATAACATTTTTTGTAGTAGTACCACCTATGCTCCCTCCCTCTCAATTTTGACGATATCTTAGCCCTCTTAATTGGGTCGGGTATTCCATTTACACTGCAGGAGACCACTTCCAAAGTTTAATTTGCCTCTGCCATTACTTTGAGTTGTTTCCCAATCTTTAGATGAAATTTGTGTAACATCTCTAATGCTGTCCTGAACTGCAGAAAACAAACATTGAACATAATTACAACCAGTGAGGTTTGAAACTCGTGACGGTACGGGTTTTCTCAAAGGTGGGGTTGAGGGACAAACCCTGTATCGGGTGTTTAAATGTAGCCTAAGAGCAGGGAAGTCTCTATTTTGAGAGAGGGCCCTCGTTTATTATGGATTCAGCGGGAATGTCATCCATAATGTCAAAACTTGGTCCCACGACATATTAACTGCTCTCTCATAAGGCTCTCTCATAAGTGCATAAAAGAAAAAAAGAAACTTAACTAATTTAATGAGGTGAACTATAGAGTCTCTGTTACATGAAAAATAACTTTATCTCTTCAGAACATAAACCAGAGATATCAGAGTAAGTGACTTATTGTTTTAAACAGTCTTGCAGTGGGGAGGCTTTTCAGCATCTTTAATAGTTTTACGCTCACTCAGTAAACAACACTTTGGTGAGGAGAGCCCCCTGCTTCTCTAGCTGGACAATGTTTAAGCATAAATCAATGATGTTCAAGTCTATAAACAAGCACCTTTTAAACAATACTGGCGTGACCATTTTCTGTTCAGCTTTATCTTGACTGCTCTGCACTGGATCCTAGCTGAATCTCTAGAGCTTGTCTCTGAATGTTGTTCTCTGGCACATCCTCGCCTCCCGCTCACCAACCATGACAGCCTCCAGATCTGCTCCAGCAGCATCTCGTTTGGTTTAAGGACAGTGACCCGCAGCCCCTTCTCTGCCATCTCTTTGTTGCTTCCTTGGTTGTATTATAGGTGCGGGTCCTGTCTGACCAGGAAAGGTGTCTGGAGGTGGAACCAGTTTCCTGAAGAACCCTCTTAGCTTCCATCTTTTCTCTAACACGCTTGGTGCATAGTCATCCAGATTAATATGCGTATTTTTCCCTGTGAAGTAATTTTTCTGCCACACTGTACATTTCCTATTTAGTCTTGTAGCTTTAACAGATCTTTGATGGATCTCAGAGGAGCTTCTTCTTTTGGCAATGGGTTCAAGATCCATGTCTCCCACCAGAGGTAAGCTATGTTTCAGCAGTTCTTTGACTAAATATATCACCAACAAAGATTCGTTCTCTGAACCAGAATGGAGTCAATTCTGATGTTGTGTTCGTCTAGATCAGGGGTCGGCAACCCACGGCTCTGGAGCCGCATGCGGCTCTTTAGCCTCTCTGCAGCGGCTCCCTGTAGCTTTGGGGAAAAACTTGTCAGAAGGTGATTCTCGCTCTGGAGCACTTGTAGTGTCCTGTAGGTTGCTCGACAGCAGGTGGCAGAATGAGTGTGTTTAGCGAAAAAAACTGCCAGGTTACTGCACAGAGGAAGGTGTATCTGCGCGTTACATCCTGGGAAAGAAAATAAAGGTGAGCGCGCGTTCGATGACTAACGCCGGACATCTTTGTGTTCCTCGTGTACCGCCGTAAAAAATAAAATAAAAATTTTCCACACCACGTCGGTGCTGTCGTGGTGTAACACACAAAAGGAGCGATATTGGAAACCTTCCCAAACCCGACAAACTTGTCTTTGAAACATGGATGTCAGACGTTGGCAAGAATGATTTTCAGGCTTATTTCCATGTTTGCTTCTCCACCTTCACTGGTACCACTAGCTATTGAGCTACAGCTAGGTGAGGAGGACACTGGACTGTAGTTTCTGCGTGATTCAACGTTCTGTACAAATCTTTCTTTGCTGCCTGTCTTGCAATTAGGCTGTGCCCTTTTCATGTTTTATGTTCATTTTTTATAGCAAAATCACCAAGTTAGAGGGGACTTAGATGCTAATTTTCAGTCTCAAGTATTTCTCTCAAGCAGCCATCTTGGTTGTTGTTAAATCTGCTTGAGGTATGAACATTTTCATTACATTTATTTCCACCTGTCTACTGTTGGGACAAAATTACACCTGAGTTACATACTGTTAGAAAAACCAAAATTATTGCAGTTTTCCAAGTAAAACCTTAGTTTGAAGATGCATGTTAATGTTCAGCTGGAGTGAAAGTGGCCTACGTTGGCTGCACATGCTCAACAATCTTCCCACCGGGCTTTAGTGTGGAAGTGACAGAAGAAGCCGAAACAAGAAAAAAACTACAGCGTTCAACAAATACGAAATGTACAGAGCTGTAAGTCCTTCCAGCTTTCACCCTTTCACCATTGATCTAACTTCCTGCTGCCAGCTTAACCATAGATTTATATGTTGTTTGGTGTGTGACGTGATAAGCCAATCATAAAATCCCAACGTTTACAAGCTGAAAGCAGATATACTGCCACTTACAGCGTCAGAGGCTGCCATACTTTGACCTGTAAATTTATTCCCTTTGCGTGCTTGTATATTAGGAGAAAGGAGTGCAGTTTAACAGCCTGGTCAAGAACAGTCATGGCTTGACTAAACTGTGCATTTAAATGTATTGATTGCAACCTCTCGACAGCATTGTTGGCAGGACATCCCTGCCGTGAGAGTGTAGGCACAGTTTAAGAATCAGCAGATCTCATCCTACAGCTTGTGGCTTAAATATTTAATGTCTGTAGTTAAAACAAACTCAGCTCTGATTTCCCCAGTAAAATTGTTTAGTTAGGGTGGTCTGAGACTTATAAATCAGAGTTCTCAGCAGATGTGCCCCCAGTGTCCCAGGGATTATTTTCTAATAATCCAATTTTAATATCCTCTGTGATTGTTTCAGTCATTCCTGTTGTGTTAAGAGGTTAACGACATAGTTTTTTGTAATGCAGGATGCATAAGTTTCAACTATACCAGATTGCTTACAGTGGAAGAATTTAAACCTTCCCCAGGAGTCACCGGCAAAGAAACATCATTCATAGAGCGTGTAAAACACTGCAAGGTTACAAAGAGTAACTGATGTAAATGAGATCCTTGCTTACGTTAGCTGAAGTTGCTCAGCAGCAGTTAACCATCAGAAGAACAGCAATGCTGTGTGGCAAGAGCGCAAGGAGAGATCTGCAGTGCTGCAAAGGAAAAGTTAAAGAAAGAAAGAGAGAAAGTGCAGGGCTTGACAATAAGCATTTTAGAGCACTGGCCCACAGGGCCAGTAAAATTTGGAATGTACTGGCCCTGATTCATAAATCAGTGGCCCAACTATTCGCAGGCGCGCGGAACAGCGGCCGCCGAAGGAATTTTGAAAAAATGATGTAATTTGGTGCATTCTGGTGCATTCTGACACTGAAATGAAGAAATAAAAAGTCTCACATATTTTAGCAATATTATGTTATCTGACACAACATTTTTGTTGAATAACTTTTTTTCTGTTTGCAGGTAGCATGCACATATAATCTTGAAGAATAACCCCGTAGATTTTCCTGTCTGCATTGTAGATGCACATAGTATTACTGTCGTAAAACACCTTCTGTGTTGTTAATGTGGTGTGATGCTTTGTTGCTTTTAGTATAAACTTCTAAAATACCTTCTTTGTAGCATGGAGCTTTTTGGTCCATAACCTGTTAGATTTATCAAAATTAATCATTCATGCTTTGGTGATGGTTTAATATATTATGCACTCCTCCAATCTTATAATATACTTTTATATAATCTTTAATTAATGAAATGATTACACACCTAACATACAACACACAAGCCCAGTCCCAAGTCTGGGATAAAAGTGTGAGGGAGGCAGCAGGTGAGTATGTGGTAAGTTGTTTTTGGCACTAAAATAATCAAACTGCATTTTACATATCAAAGTAGAAAATTTTATTCACTGTTTTCACAATGTGATATTAGATGATATCTGAAAAGCACAGAATACTTACTCATGTCTTGATACTTACTATCAAGCAATAACCATCATGTATGAAAAACTTACACATATTAAGTGTTTGACAGTCTCTGACATCACAAGTCCTTCCTTTGAAGTAATTATTTTGATTTTATGCTATATTTGGCATTGACTAAATAAATTCTCATCACAGATGCTTTATGAGACTTTTTCAAATTGGTATTTATCACATGGCATCTTCCTGAGTATATATTTGACTAGGTACATTTTGTTCAGTATTTATTTCATGTTTAACTGTTTATAGTTTTGTAATTTGTGTTTCCTGTGCCACCACTTCATAGCCATCAGTTTCGTCCTCCACCCTGTCACAGCCTAAAGAAACCATTATCTCCTCAGACCCATAGGAGGTGCTAAAGCAGTCTGTAGTCAGTTCTTCCTCCAACTGCAGCAACTCTTCTTCCAACTCTGCATCTGTTGGCTGCTGACTCCTGCTCCTGGCTTCCCAGGAACTATAGCCTGGGCGTCTGGCTCTCTTGCCTGCTGACCACCAACGCTTTCGTTGTTTCGATTCTTCTCCGTCTTGTATCTTTTCGCGCGCATTTAAAGATGCTGCTGCCGAACATTCCCGAACAGTTCCGGAAATGCACGAAGACGCGACACACTCCTGCAGCGAAATTACGTTCTTCACATGGCGGACTATCTTCATGTTCCGATAAAATACAAGTCATTTCTTGGCGATTATGACGAATATATACATAAGAAAAATCTGAAATTGCCTCAAAATGTGGTGGCCCGGACGGGCCAGTGTTTAATAAAGTTTACTGGCCCGTACTGGCCCGAGACAGGCGAAAAAAACGCTCGGGCCATCGGGCAAATGCTATTGTCGAGCCCTGAAGTGCTTACAGATCATAAACAATGATGATGTACAATGATCCAAAGATCATATGCAACGAGATATGAACAGAACCTCCCAGCTGAAATGAGAAGTGTTATTTTTGGACAGAGTTAAACACTGCATTCAAACACAAGGCACCCCTGTGAAGCATAGTGGGTGTAGTATCATTATCTGGGTCCTTTTTTTTTTCGCAAGTGGGTAAGAATTACTTGCATTTATCAGAGCAACAATGAATGTGTCAGGAAATGTGATACAGTGATAAAGTACTTGTCCACCAGTTGAAAGGTTGGTGGCTCAATCTCTGGCTGCTCAGTTTCACATGTTAGTGAAGTGTTTATCAGTATTTGAGTGTTTTTGATAAAGAAAATCAAATGTCTTGAGAATAGCTTCAATATCTGTGTACAAGAAAAAAAGAAAAAAAAAGAAACCAGTAATAAATATGAGTTTCCATGGGTCACATGGGTTTCCAGACTTCTAAGCACGACTATGCATAAAGAACTTAGTGGTGCTTGTTATGTTAGTTGTGATGGTTTGATGGTTGGATGATTTTTTTAGTCTTTATCGGCAGCTGCCGCTTTCATGCCAGTATCGTCATGCTACTACTGAGGTTTCCACACCTTTAAAGAAAACCTGAGAAATAATGCATCAAAACCCAAACAGCAAAACCTGCGGAGGTTATCACTCTTCCTGTCCACTTTAATATTAATTATAAAAAGTAAAATATGTGAGGGTTCACCCGCTCAGACCTTTCACAAGCAAAAGCCAATCAGGTGAAATATTTCTAGATAAAAAAAAATATGTAATGGCAACATGAACCAGGAGAATAACTACTAATTATTACCCAAATGTTACTGTAGTTGGACCGGCACAGATGGAATACCATGAGACTTTTATCACACTTTGCTGCTGATAAATATGCAAATAGGTCTTTCAAGATGAATTTATGAGGGAAACTGATTCCTTTTTATGATGTTTCTGTTAATTTTCCATAAGCCTTGCTGCGTCTGTGTTCAGTGAAGCCACGTTGTTTGTACTCGGGGTTTCCTTGAACGTGCAGCTGGTACAAAGCGTTAGGAAGACGCACAACGAAGGCAAATCATCTTCAAAAGACACCTGTAGTAGGATGCCATGCCCTAAAAACTTTTTCTCACATCATCTTTTTAATTGTATTATTCATAAACTGTCGCTTCTCCAGTCCCACATACCAGCTCGCAACATCAGGGACAACGCATAAAAATCTAAAAGCATTCACATAGACTGTAATTAGCAAAATGTGCTTCCCTGTATCAGCTTTGCTGCACGCTACCAGAGATGAAGCAGCTTTATTCATCCTCTTGCCAGCTTACTGAGTTGACACATTAGCATACATGCCTTATGTTCTGTCTTTTTCTCCATCCTCCTTTCATCTGTGCAGAGCCTAAGGCTGAGAGAGCCACTCTGCCGTTACAGTATAAGCTTTGTCACCCCCACAAGGGGCCTCTGGCTGTCCACGCCAGCTCTCTCCTCAGTCCTCTCATTTACACCCAGCATAATTAAGAGCTTCGACCCTAAAAAGCTGGTAACTCTTGTAGAATGAACTCCCAGAGGATTTCACAGTAAAGCTGCCAAAGCAGCTCAGGGAGTGAAGTCAGAAATAACCAGTAAAAACTTTCAGTAAGTGAGACATCCTTGTTCAGTGGAATCACACTGCTGTATAAGAGATCCATTGAGCATGTAACGGCAGCTGAGGAGATAACATTCGTTTTACAAGTGCTGATCAACGTACACGTTCTCAGCATTAGTGAAAACCCTTTTTTTTCTTTTGCTTGCTTGCTTTTCCAATCTCAGTTTACCACAACACTCTTATGGCATTGATATTTCCATCTTGCCAGGAACAGGAGCATTATAAAGATACGTATTTTTATTTCTCACTTTCAGCGAGCACCACAGCATCGACGCCATAACTGATATCTGTGTACATTCAGCTGCAGCACGGTGATTTATTCCTCACCTTGTTGTTGTTGGAAACTGCTTTCATTTGGAGTCGAGTGTTTGTCCCTTTGACAAATCTAAGTCCAATTTTCACCCCTTTTTTTTTTTATTTGATTTTTGTTTTCAGCCAGTTCTGTCAAATGTTCTTTTTCTGCCCGGGCCCTGCACCGCGGTCAAATGCTTGTTTGCTGTTTGCTGCACAACAAGTTGTGTTTAATGAGGTTTTACAGTGTGTAGAATGAACAAAATCGCTGGTCGCACGGCTCACAACTTGGTGCTCTCCAGAGCTATAAAGCTCTGCTGGCATGAGGTGTAAAATCTGTGAGGAAACGGCCAATAATGGATTCATGTGTTTGATAGCTAGTTATTAGTCAGTTTTGAACTCACCTCTTCCTTCCATGAAGACATGCACTCTGGTACATAATGAGCTTCCAGCAGTGTTAGTAATCGAAATCAATATATGTCCGGATTTATCATGTGGTTTTATTTCAGGCTTTATCTGTAAAAAAATGTTTTTTTTTTTTTTTTTTCTTCCCCCAGATAGCTACTGAGTTGATTTGACAGTCTGATGTTCATATTTACTTATGACTTACTCATTACTTGTTACTTCCAACATTTGCACCATAAGAGCTTCATTTCAGTTTTCATTAAAAAAAAAATGGAGGAATAGTTACTGCATGAAAATGTGACTTGACTCACAATCGTAATGTGGATGTTTTATAAGTCAGATTTCCAAAATCCTTGTTTAAGATGATGGGAAATCAAATAAAATGTATATGGTAATTACGATTTTTTTTTTTTTTTATTTATCTGAAAGGGGGGAAAATATTGTGGTTTTAATCATTGATAAAACATGACTACTTAAATGAAACATCTTATGCAAAGCTGGAAGTGTAACAGAAAGAGAGGAGTTGTTGAAATCTCCAGAGATTCACATGAATGCATCAGGTTTTCCCTCTGAATCCTTGTCTGGACTCTAAACTCATATACGCTATTTATTTACCTGAGTTATCTCGTTCCCCATGATGGCCAGAGAAGATAAAAACACCCTCCTCCCTTCTTCGTGTTTTGATCTTCCCCTCCATCCTCGACATCTCCACTTCAACTTGTCTGGATTTGGGGTCTTATTCTGGGCATTACTTCGGCTTTGCAGAGATCAATCAGCTTCTCCCACCTGTAAACAACATTCTTGAAAATGGAAACAATCTCTTTTGGAGATTAAATTGCAGTGCATCTGGATCATCCATCCAACAAAAGCAGTTTTTTTCAGGAGAGTTTACTTTCTTTTTTCCTTTTGCTATCAAATATTTTCTGATTTGAATTTGCTTCTATATGTGGAGTTTGTATATTTTTCGTCTTGCTTGCATAGGTTTTCTCCTGGCATTCCAGTTTCCTCCCACAGTCCTAAAGCATGTACGTTAGGCTGATTAGAGTTTCTAAATTAACTTTAGGAGTGAGTGAGTGTGAGGAGCTCTGTGATGGGCTGATAACATGGTTGGGGACCCTGAAGACAACTGGTAGAAGCTTGTGACACTGAATAGGAAGAAGCTGGTAAAGATGAGACAGCAGTGAGGAAAATAAAAGGAAAAAGACTGGTGGATCAAGTAACTGGTGCTGGTCCATGGATGTTCATTCATATTTTTCTCTTTATTAATTCACGTATTAAGTAGATGGTTAGATCTTGAATGTGACCAACTACTTTCTTGGACATTTATCTGGAGGCTATAAATTAGGGCTGTCAGTCGATTACATTTTTTAATTGTAAAAGATTGAAGGATTTTCATAGTTAACTCGCACATTAATCACATTTTTTAAAATGTTCTGTTTATCCATCCATCTATCATCTATACCCATTTTGTCCAATACAGGTATCAATACCGGGATCTACTTTTTTTTTTTTTTTTTTTTTGAGCCTTTTAGTTTGAAAACCGGTAGTCCACCAATGCTGCTGTACTTTTTAGGGGCTTAATTCATCAGCTTCTTTGTATATTTTGTCGGGGCTGCAGCTTGACCGCAGTAATTTGCTAACGTTCCCTCAGCTCCACGGCAGCAGCAGGTACTCAGAAGGACATTCAGCGCTGTTTCTTAGAGTTTTTGCCACAGTCACTGAGCTTGGAGGGTTGATGACACTTGTGAAATGTCTGGCAGACTTATATCTACAAAATGATACCAACCTGGATGAAATAGGCGCCGTTTTCATGAAGCTATAAAAGTTTAAAGAGAAAAAAAAACAAGTGAATGTCGGATGTGAAACTAACATCACCGTGTCCTAACATCACCGGTGGTAACTCAATTCACAGCGAAAACAAATACAAATAACCTTTTTTCTTGTTAACAAACCCATCTGGCAGCACCTTAAGGATAAACTTGCTGTTCATAAGTCCCTTTTCTGTCGCCATGTCTGTCCCACATTATAAATACACTTATTGGCTGAGGATCACATTTACAGAAATGTGTGTGCGTTAATCTCACGTTAAAAAAAATAGCGGTGTTAAACAGAATTTGCGTTAACGCGTTATTAACACGTCAAAGTTAACGCGTTATTAACAGTTCTACTATGAAATACATGGAATTCAGATGTCTGCTGAAAGTTTCCTTCATCATGAGTGCCATAATGAGTCCAGCAGTTAACAGGATGCTAAACAAAGCCTAAAATATATCTCAAGTCCCCACGACCTTCCCTATTATTCATTCCTTCAACAGCAGAGCAAATACAAAGAGTAGGGCTGCCAACAACATGTGTGTAATGTATATAGTTAATGGCTGGCAGGCAGGCTGTACAATGTGCAGAATAATAACAAATATTCCTTACACAGAGAGCTGGAGAGATCCCCTCTGTTGGAGATTAAAGAGGTGACCCTTATTTCCCATAGGAGCGCTTACATTCCCTCCACACACATGCACAGAAATCCCTACTGAATACATGATCATTGCTAAGACTGCAACCTAGAGGATTGGATGTAAACGTCCCAGAGAGAGACGGAAAGACGCTAGCTCCTCTATCAACTTGATGGGAGGTGTTATTTCTTAAGCAGGCAGCCAATATCTATGTGATCTGCCAAGGACAGACAGAGGGTGGTGGAAGTATAAAGCAGGAAACAGCATGAGACAACGCAGTGTCCCTTGCAGGTGCATGTGTGTCAGTACACACACACAAACACAAACACTCCAGGCTTTACATACATAAAACTTGAAATTTCTGCACAACTCAGCAATAGAAGAGATGAAAGACTTCATTCCTGGCGACCCTTTTCCATTACCGTTGATCGTGAATGGATGATCAGATTCAACAACCTGCGTCAACGTGTTTGAAAGGCGAGTGGCAATGTTGACAATTGAGGTTTCCCTAAAAGCAGAAATGCGAGGAAATGCACTCCTCCGTTCACCTGTCCTTCAGCAGACGCATCTGCTTGTCACATTTTATTGATGTGACCTTGCATCACTGTCATCTCTAAATGAACCACTTATTACCATGCAGTGCTGCAATCATCCAAAAGCAGGTTTTTTTTTTAATCACAACACTTTTATATCATGACAACATGAAAGATGATTTAATGACATCATTTTATGTCAAAATAAAGGCATTAACAAGATTCCCAATAATTAGAAGAATGTCACAGTGCAGAAGGGGGAGGGGGGATGTGTCCTCTGCAAGTGTATGTTCAATTAAAAAAAAAAAAAAAAAAAAAAAGGAATCCATTAAAAAAAAACGGTGTCTACATTTACAAGCCTGCTTCTCATCTGGTTTATAAGTCTGGATAGTCTTCCTATGCTCATTTCAACAACTATTTTCAAATAAGTACAACAAATATTAAGTGGATTTCTTTCCCACGTATAAGAACACTGGAAGAGCTGAAAAGATAAATGATGGGGACCAACATAATCCAAGCTGCAGTAATAAATAGACAAGCTGGTTAGTTTAGATAGACAGGATGCCTGTGAGACAAAAAAGCCTTTCACGCATGCACGTAAATCACATATAGTGATTCTGAATTATGTGTTGTCAGATGCTGAAACATAAAATACATGAGTTGAATACGAAATTCCTCCTGATTCAGTCACAAAAGCTATTGACCTCGAAACTAAGCCATGCCTCCCCACTGTTAACATTTTTGTGCACATTTGTCCACAACAGTTTTGTAATCCAGCTCAAAAATGGATAAACAAAATGTATGCATACATTGTCAGTTGTTCCAAAGCCACTACCTTGTTGTTTTAGCTGTGTGCTTAGGGTCATTGTCTTGTTGGAAGATGAACCTTCAGCTCAGTCTGAGGTCCTGAGAACTCTGAAAGGGTTTTTTTTTCTGCCAGGATCTCTCTGTACTGGCCACATTCATCTTTCTTTTGAATTGCAACCAGTTGTCCTGTCCCTGCAGTTGAAAAATACCCCCATAGCATGATGCTGCCGCCACCATGTTTCACTGTTGGGATTGTATTGGGCAGGTGATGAGCAGTGCCTCCATTCCATGTCTTGCACTGAGGACAGGCTTCCGTCGGGCCACTCTGCCATAAAGCCCCGACTGATGGAGGGCTGCAGTGAGTTGACTTTGTGGAACTTTCTCCCATCTCTCCTACTGCATCCCTGGAGCTCTCACCTTCTCCTACAATTGCTCAGTTTGTCTGGACAGCCAGGTCTAAGAAGACCTGGCTGTTTTGGGTCGTCCCAAACCTCTTCCATTTAAGGATTATGTGCTCTTAAGAAACTTAAGCGCTGCAGAAACTCTTTTGTAACCTTGGCCAGTTCTGTGCCTTGCCACAATTCTGTCTGTGAGCTCCTTGGGAAGTTCATTCGACCTCATGATTCTCATTTTCTCTGAAATGCATTCTGAGTTGTAAGGTCTTATATAGACAGGTGTGTGCCTTTCCTAATCAAGTCCAATTAGTTTAATTAAACGCAGATGGACTCCAATGAAGGAGCAGAAGCATCTCAAGGAGGATCAGAAGAAATGGACAGTATGTGAGTTAAATATGAGTGTCACAGCAAAGGGTCTGAATACTTATGATCATTTGAGATTTCGGGTTTTTTTTTTAAAGTCTACATTTCTGTTTTTTTCTGTCAAGATGGAGATGCTGAGAGTATATTAATGAGAAATAAAATGAACTTTTTTGAGTTTAGCAAATGGCTGCAAAGAGTGAAAAATTGAAAGGGGTCTGAATTAGAGGGACTTTTATGGACCTGTGAAAATTTGACACGAAACCGAGTCTTTAGTTTCCAACCACGAATCAAATCAAGATACCCAAATAGAACTGAGACAATACAGATGTTAAAAGTTGTCTAGCGTTGAATAAACTTGATTTTCTTACCTACATAGGTAGCTACATAGGCTACGTGATGTAAACAACAATAAATCCACGTCGTTATTTTCTTTGTGGATACAGATGCTTTTTGTAGCAACTGCTAACGCTAATAGCCTACACCGGTCGGGACGTGTCATGAACATATTTCCTCATCCAACGTTGTCGTATTGGTGATCTGTTGTGCTTTACAGCTGCTGGGCATACCGGTAATAACAGGCTAGGTCAACAGGATAGTTTTATGACAAACATGCCATGTTAATGAATAATTATTTAACTGCCCTGAGTCCTGACATTGGCTAAACCAAACTAATGTTTGTTTGTTTCCTTTTGCTTGACCTTTCACCTGACATTTCGCAGCCTATTGGATGGAAGGGGACGGCCGGGGGGGGGGGAAGTGACGGCTGCCACCACCAATATCTCTACCTCTCTCAGGTAAACGTGGACGCAGCCTGTCAGAGAGCACCAGACCGGACCCAAGACTAACTGTATCAACTCTGACCCGAACCCAGAGTCACATCTTGTGAATGGACCCGAGACCCGATTCGGCTCAGGTCAGAACCTCGGGTTGTCGGGTTGTTCCGAAGACCTCTAGTCTGAATACTTTCCGTACTCACTGTATTTTTTTCACCGTGCTATTATTCATTTAGCAAAAATGAATCCAAAGGGAAAATCACCCCTTGATGAACTGACCACAGAGGCTGTGCATTTAGCATTTAGGTATGTGGTAACAATGCCAAGACAGAAGGACAAAAGCACTGGATTTAGAGAAGAAACTGTTGCATGGCTATGTGGTAAAGGTTATGAAAGAATTTTAAAACAATTTGTAGTTTAATTTTCCACGGTGAGAAAGTCTATTCATCAGTGGAAAGCGTTCAAGACAGTCGCTAATCTACCCTGGAGTGTACATCCCATCAAATTAAACTCAAGGTCAGACCGTGCAATGCTAAGAGATCCAAACAAAGAAAACAAACAAAAAACAAGAGTTGCATCTCAGAACCTAGAGGCAACTGGGAGGAGGCTGAACAAGTATGGTTTGAGTGGAGGGGTTGTTAGGAGAAATACTCTTCTATCTCAAAAGAACATGAAAGCAGACTGAGGAATCCATGTATCATTCGCTCTTTCCTTTTTCAATTAACAATCAAAAAATGAAAAAGTATAATTTGTTCTTTGTTCTTGAATCAAATACCAAAAAACAAAACAGAACTATTTTTTTTCTTTTAACTAAAGATGGTGGTTCTCACATGTTGGTGCGCCCCGCTGTGGTCTCGGTGAGCACAATATTACATTGTTACATCAGTTTTCACTTAGTTTGGTTCGTGTTCACATGATCTTGTTTCATGGTGGCCCAAACGTCTCTCCACAAGTTATGTGACAACAGTCAGGGCTGTCATTGTTCAAAAGCTGTCCTGAGAGTCCTTTTTCCTACATCATTTGTTTGTACCACTCCAGACGAGCTAAACAGCTTGTAAACGAAGCAGCTAGAAGAAAACTGCTTTCTCATGTTTCGAGCTCCTTCACAAGCGACAATGCCCTCACCAGCAGACCATGGAAGCCTCTTTCGCTCAAACGAAAACGTAGTTGGGTCGGACTGAGATCATGGAGCTTTCACACCACAAGCAAACCACGCCAGAGTTTGACAACAGCTGGACCGAGACAACCTCTTCAGATCGATATCGTGCTCAGAAATGAAAGTCAGAAGAGTCTGTTCTCAGCATGATCTGAAAAGGAAAAGACATTTTTTATGTCTCTGTCCGTCTGATGAAGAAAAGAATCGATATTTTGGAATGGTCCCCGTCAAAGTCCAGACCTGAACCCAACTGAAATGCTGTGAAGAATTAGAAGAAAATTCTCCACAACAAACAGGAAACAACTTCTTCAAGTTATATCTGCTAAAGTTGGATCTACAAAGTTCTAACTTATGGGGTGCTTTGTATTTTTTTCTTTTTGCTTCATTTTGTTACATGATTTTTTTCCACTGTGTCATTATTTTTCTAATTCAAAGACCCATCAACCCCCATTTATCATGTTTTCACAATCAAACACACAAAAATAGGATTAATGTGTCATTAAAACACACACACACACACACACATAAAAAGGTCCAAACTGAAACTTTCGCAAGGTATATTTTACGTCCATTTTCCAGGATTCCTATGTTTGTTACCGAGACGTTATTTAAACCACCAGCCCAGAATGAAAGCACTTTTGCATTTGAAGACATAAATGTGATACAGATGTGACCAGATCATACAGGAATGTCTCAGCATGGGTCTTATCCGCTTTACTGAGCTTTGCAGAGTTTGTTTAGTGTCGACAACAATGACAAGTGAGAGCATTGCTGAGTGGTTTGGCCAACACTGAGAGCAACATTATAGATGCCAGAGAAACTTTTTGTCAGCGCTTTTATTCAAAGAAAACGTATAACCCCCAGCAGAAGTTGCAGGTAGATTCATCATGATGAATATCTGGCATTGAAGAAATCTGGAATAGGCTATTTTACAATTCTTTGTCTTTTTTTACTTCTTTAATGTAACACATCTGTCTATGTCACAGAGGTCATTAAAAAAAAAAAAGCCAGAATGGACATGCATCTATTAGGACACACATTTCTGTAAGTGATTATAAGTCAGCTTGAGACCCCCCCCCCCCCCCATGGTACAGGAGTAGCTGAGTTGCTATCAGGGCCAGAGGCGCATGTCAGGGGCCAGGAGAACTATTGAGCTGGAAGTCCCTGCTTCACGGCTTGTTGCTCCCACCTCTGTGAGCAACAGCACAGGGCACATAGCTCCGAGCAAGGACACAAGAGAGGGAGCTGTGTGTGTAGGTGTACTTGTAGATTGTGTTTGTGCATAATTAACAGGCAATGTTTTTGCACAGGCTTGTCCACATGTGCATGTGGCGCATGTGTCCTCTCTAATTAAGGTCTTCGTAGCATAATTAACAAAATACCCTGAAGGGGGATTGCATCACAACATAAAACATAAAACCATGTCATGTTCCTGGAGAACGAACGGGGAGCTCTATCTTTTTACCTTCCTCACCTATTCAGTTGGTTTGGGTTAAAGCTAGGCGTAGGATAACATGTGACTGCAAACATAAGAACGAGACAAGTTGAAATGGATTCATCTAAAGTACGGTGGCATTTCTCCATATGTATAATTCATGGCACACACCTGTCTGCTCAATAGCTGCCCCCTCTTCCACACTCACTCTTTGCTTTGTATTCTGCCATGTTCTTTCACTATGTTATAATTATTCATTACAAGGGCCTTCAATCCAATGTGACGGCGCTCCATTATGATGAAGTGGGCTTTGTCTGAGTTTGCACAGCTGGATGGTCTGAATGCAGAATAAATCCACCACTGCAGGTGGAAGGCTGCAGCAGTTTAGCATCTTTTTTGTTCCATTCAGACCTGCAAGGATACTGTTACAAGACTGATCAATACCAATCAAACAAGGTCTTTAGTGTCGCAGGCTGTTTTCTGCAATTTCATGTTTTGGAAACGAGGGAGACCTGAGGGAATTTTGACTTGACAAAACCAAAGAAAGCCTATCATGTGACAGCAGTGGAATCCCATGTGTGAAAGACAAGTCAGAGTGTCTGTTGCCTGGGAAATACTGAAACTTATAATAGCCAAATTAAGCACAGTCTCAATTATTTTGGTCTTGCTGCTAAGACTGCAAGGTTGTGAGGTTCTTATGTGCTTTTCATCCAGTCTTACTAATAACCAAGTGGGTGTAGCGAGCCCAGATGTAAACAATAGAGATGTGATCTCAGAAGGAGGCAAGTTTTTGTCAAACAAACTTTGTAATAAACAAACCAACCAGCTGCATGAGATGGATGGTAAGGAATTTCATCACATCAAAGATCTAGTATTGAACAAAGGAAACCTGTAGAATACAAACTGAGGGAAATGATTGATACAATGCAGGTGTGTGGCAATTACTGGCTGAAACCTGGTGTAAAACGAGGGCAGGAAGCAAAACTCAATGCAATTCAGAAGGGCTGATTGTTTCAGAATTAAACAGGATGTGAAGTTGTGAAACAGGGAAAGTTAAGAAATTCAAACAAACAAAGACTGAAGAAAAAAAAAAAACAATGGATCATGACATGAAAACAAGCCAAAATATGTTCATGTGTCTGTGTAAATGGCTTGTTCCTCATTATCCCAGTCTCCTTCAGAGACATGGTCTTTATATATTGGTTCACTTTATCATTCAGAAAAGAAATTCCTGTAACACAAATACTCGGTAATTAAGGGTAAAACTTTAGAAATCCAAATGTCAAAAAGGAATAGACAAGCACAATCCTGGACCGCATTACCAGAAAACCAGTTCAATTCCATTTAATTTAACTCAACAGGGGCTGCTGCGAAAATGTTATCCTCTAGGAGGCAGCACCAGTCAAAACCAGTTGTTACTGATGCATTTGGGGGTTTATAAGATATGAAAACTCACTGCTTTTTTTGGCACTAGTGGCCTTTATTGACAGTGAAGATAAACAGGAAAGGGGCCAGATGCAGCCAAGGGTCACACTGGCTGGTATTCAAACCTGCAACCACTGCGTTGAGGACTGTAGCCTCTGCATATGGGCCACCTGCCCTAACCACTGCGCCACCGCTCATCCTGAAACCTCTCTCATTTTGAATGCAACAAATAAAGACTCCCCCTGGTTCGGCAGGCACTGATTAAGCACCAGGGTAAGGGCAAAATAGGGAAGAATGTCGACGTGGCTAATCTCAAGAAATTCCAGTCTACGTTTCCATCAATTCAGGAAGGAAAAGATCAACACTGATAGTGACATCATGGTGATCCTGTCTACTTTGCCTGGGAAACCATAGAGGAGAAAGGCCCAGGAATGCAAAGTCAATATTTTAAGGTCTTTCAAAGAGTTACTGTAGAAAGTGATGGCTGTGAGCAAGAACTATTTCCTGTACCAGCATGTTCTGCATCAAACCTGTGGATAAAAATATAAATGAACACTGACAAGTTTGGTTTCCATATACTTGTATTCTTTAGAAGCACAAACATGCATATTTAGGTAGCACTTACTTTGCTGATTAGAAACAGAAAAAAGAGAGCAACCAGAGGAGGGAAAGCAGGCAGAATATATTACTATGTGCTGAACACACAATGAATGAGATGAGGTCCAAGATGGCACGACTGGAAGATGCACGATGTTGGGCTCTGGCCAAGCGTTACACCTGTACAGCGTAGTTTCCGCTCAACAGACAGACTGCAGCTGATTCCAGTTGGAATTTGTGTGTGAGTCATAAGGGCAAAACCAACACGCATTACTGTTTCTATTATTGATTAGCGAATGGTTTAGCACCTATGAGGGTACTTCCTCCTTGGAAACTGTGTTGTCTGAGCATGGGCAAAAATTTGATGGTTTTGCAACTTTTTTTTCTTTAGTTTCACTCACTAGTTCCATTTACTTGTTAGATTTTTTTTGTTTTTATAGTTTTTGACAGAGAGTGACCAGTGGTGCAGATCTGAAACATCAAAGCAAGTAAAAGGCTTTTAGTGGGCCCTAAAAAAAAATAAATTTTGAGCCTAACGTGAGCTCTCTAGCACATAAGAATCTCATTGTTATTCATCAGAAGGCTGAATTATACTTTCACTTTCAAACACTATGAAGAAAATACACCTCCAACAAACTGATTACGGCAGCTTACAGTAACTCTTACTTTAAAAGGTAACGCCAAATGTGCTGACTGCAAAATAAAATCAAATACAATATTCCATGTACATCAGCCACCATTCACAGTCTCACCAAGGATGTTGAACAGGAGGTTGATTCGGCGTCACCACCAGCACCTGGAAAGCGAATGTGAGCAGTAATGAGTGGAAAGTTCAGGGTTCGGGACATGTAGGAGGATGATCTGTATTCTCCACAGGCAGCCAGGTCTCTGGACCCCTCTCTGGAGGTCACACAGATCAGACACAGCCTGCTGCTGCAGCTGCCGCATCACAAACCAAGGCTCTGGCACCTTCACTGGGAGCATAGCAGGTCAGGGAGGGATACAATGTTCTGAAGGCTTAATGTGAAGTTCTTTTTTTTTTTTTTTTAACAGCCTACCTGTTCACCAGCACCTTAATGTTCTCATTTGGGTAGTTTGCATTAGAGATAACAGCAGGGAAGGGCAAAGAAGCAGACCAGCTGTATAAGCATAATGTTACCCTAAATGGGTCAAATGAGACAGAGTTGATTGAGTTGGAACTGAACTGAATGTGGGTGTTCTGTTTGTAAACTCGCTGTGGGGCGACCCGTGAGTGCATCCGTGTTAAGCACTGCCTCCATCCCAGTCACATGGACCGAACCCAACCATAAAGGGTCTGTGGGATTTTCTCATGGCACGGCTCAGTACACAACACACTCAAATGAGCACAGTTGATGCTTCAGATGTGCATCAGAAAAACTAAGGGCTCTTTTAAAAAAATTTTAATACCACTCCTCTTGGTGTAATAGGGATTCAGTTTGCAGATCTTCTGTCGGTATATATACTCCATCATCACAGGTACCAGAAATCAAAAGCAGAACGCAGCAAGCTTTGACATGCCTTTATGTTGCTTCAGGACTACCGACTAGGTCACTTTCATCTCAAGCTTGTCCTCTCACTCTGTTTCCTGGCTGTTCGTATTTTCATTTTCCATTCCCAGCTGCATGCCCACCCCTGTCCCCCTCCATCTGTCTCTCACCTTCTCTGCGAGGATAGACTGCTTCTCTTGACTTTGACCTTATGAGTCAATAAACCATACAAGCGTCACGTTTTCTTACCCTATGAAAATATAATTGTCTCAGGGGCCATTTAAATAAGGTGACCTTGTTCTGTTCTTTTTTTCTTTTGTCAAATAATATGATAATATATATAATATATAATAATGGTTCACTCATTAAAAAAATAAATAAATCAAAGATGTATTTGCAGTCGAACAGCTGTGAGATAAAAGAATACTGATTGATAGCGGAAATTAAACCAAAGGGAATGGACCCTCAGGGACACATTTAGCATAAAAAGGGTATGAGGAGAGAGGGGGAACTTCAACAGAAGTTATTGGTGCAATTATTTAGCTCCATTCCTGAAGATTTTAGGGGTCTTTATTTATTAAAGCGATCACGCCTTCTTTTTTTTTTTCAAACACTGACATCAACAAGTCTGTCACATATGAAACAAGACAGCCCAAGTCATTAAAAACTTAGTGACACATTCCTTTTATGCTCCTCCATGAAATAAAGATCTCCTTTTAGGGTATAGTGAAAAAAGACTGAGGAGCAGAATCAGACCCTTGGCTCACCCTGCAGAAATCCCCGTGGCTAACTCTGAGGGTTACGATGCTCTTTAACCATGCGTTACAGTATCTGGTACAGAATATACAACATGATTTATTCAACTTTTCTTTTGATATCTCATTCTCAGCCGACTTTTTTTTTGCATCCAGTGGGTTTTACATGAACGTGATGAAACACTGGCCGAAACCACCCAGAATTCATATTGAACATTTAAAACTCTTCCGCTATCCGCTTTATTCAGAACTTTAATTTTAATGCAGTAAAACACTTTCACTGCTTCTGTCATCTTTCTCATCTCATGGCCCAGAGCAGCCCTCTGAACTCACTCTTGATATAGTTTCATAACAGTGCTTCCCAGTTTTCTCACCTTATCCACAGCACACTGTGAAAGCCTGCGCGTCATACCGGGGTGTGATGATGGCCCACTCAGTCATACAAGGACATCTCAGACAGCGCTGGTTTAGCATGTAAAAAATGGATACCACCAACACCCCACCAAAGAGAAAAAAGAAAATCACTCCACATGCTTCAGTGCTCGTTCTTACTCAGAAAGGGAATATGGTGCTCAGGTAACACTGGGGTATTCTGAGAAATTCATTAGAGGTGGATTTGGGTCATTCTTATCCTCTGAGATTCTGCGCTGACACCATGTTTGATGTTATTAGTAAATCTTATCTTGCAGGAAGCATGGATGTGATGTTACAGTACAGCACGAACGATAAGGCTGGTCGCATAACCTCCCTGAGTGGTGATTTGTGATCCCATCTCCCTTTGTTTCAGCTTCAGTGCTGCAGTGACATGTCTCTGTTTGTGGCTATGCTCAAAGATCCCACACTTCTGCACGATTTGGAGAGCACAAGTGCATTCACACTGACAACTGTGTCTTTGCTAAGTACACTGCAAGTGTCCACGTGGTGCAGTCAGAACAGTCAGAGACCTGGGAAAGTGGTGGGACAAGAGTTCGCTACGATTTTGGTTAAAAAGGTGACAGAGGTCCAACTTTGGCACCAGTGATGGCGCGACTTTAATCGCTCATAAAAAATGGTGAAAGATTACGTGTCAATCCTGTTTAATGTGTTTCAGAATCAAGAAAAAATCTGGATTCCTCTGTGCGCATTGACTAACAATCAAACTGACAACCACAAAATAGACACAGCATTTTATAACACTGAGCAAAGGCTCCTCAGCATAAGACAGGTAGTCTGGACCACAACTGATGACACAAGTGAGACCTCCTTCCTCCCAGAAGTAGCCCCAGTTGCTGTTTGTTCAAGCAAGAATTCTGACTTACAATTATGTTTCAAGAACATACGATTTCTCTGGTGGAAATGAGAACAGCGCGTTTGAATGTTCTAAATGACCCTGTTAATTCTGTGGTTGTGTAGAGGAAAGGATGAAGGGTATTTGTAACCTTTTTTTTCTTAACCTTAAATTACTAATTTAAAATTACAAATAACTGGCTGAGGTGTTGGTACCATTTTTAAAGAGTCACTGTGAGTTTATACAGAGAGTAAATGTATATTTCTGTATATAAAACTGGACATATTCATCTGAATATGTTCAGTTTTCAAAGTCATTTGACATGCAACTGAATGACACTTAATATTTTCCAATTGCATCAAAAACTCTGATTTTTCCAGGCTTTGTGGCCTTTTTATGATGGTTATTTAACCAGTATAAAAAGAGCCCCTCCACACATTTTTTTTCTGCAGGTTAACTTGATAATGTATAGCCAAATCACTTTTCCCAAAAACGGTAAATGCAACTAAGTACATGAGCTCTTAAATGTTGCTTTGGTGCTTCTAAAATTCTCAGAAAGGAAAACCGAAGTGACTAACGGAAAAATGTAGTGTGGAGCCATCACATTTAAACAAGCACCTACAAAACCAAAAATGTTTTCAACCATCAGCAAATCATGAAGCTCGTCAGTGCTTTTCTGTGGGTTGGCCTCTGATTGAATATGAGTCATTATGTTAATGGTCAGTGCATAGAATAAAGGGCAAATTGATTGTCTTTTATTATCTTCTTTTTCTAAAATTGCAATTCAGAAAGCAAATTGCAATTCATAAATTATTTGTAGGCTTTAACACAAATCAAATGCTCCCTTTTATTCCTCCAACACATGTTTCTATCAAAAGTTTGCACCTTTTTTTAGTGATCAGTGAACTTGATTCACTGAAGCTTAGGTCCAGTTATTGCTTTTTGATACTGCGCAGGTGGCTGAGTGTTTTTTGAGAGCGAGTGGTCTTTGGGGTCATTAAGATGTTGGAGGTTCTCTGTGTTGCAGTGCAACAGGCGAAAGTCAACTCCCACAGCTTTTAATAACACTCGAACCTTAATTCCTTTCCAGCCGTTTGTTTTGTTTGGTATCTTTGTTTGTTTTGGTATGTTTTTCTTTCATCCATCATATGATGTGAACAACATTTCCCTGAAAGAAGCGAGGCAGCTCTCAGACATCTTTGCTTATAAATCAGATTTATCCAAAAACACAATTTACGAACCACAAAGGAGTAAACAGATCACTTTATCAGGTGCCTTCATCTTTGCAACTTTGCAAAGTGTTCATCTTTTTAAACTTTCTTATTTGAATATCAGTTTAAATGCCGAGACTCAAGGCTATTTATTTATTCATTTAATAGTACCAAGTTATGAAGAAACTATCCAGAGACAGGTTTGCTGATTGGCCACTGATTCATGGAGTTCGTAAAATGTCATCAACATTTTAAAAATGTGTAACTGTTACTATATCAGTATTATATATGCTCTTATAACTCATTTAATATTGAATATATATTGCACATGTATGTTGCAATTTCAGATAATTTTGTTTTGTTTTTCCCACCTTGAAGAAAGGGTTAAGTAAAGAGTTGCTGTCCCATCCTTCACCAGTCTGTTAAACAGCTGCAACCTGTTACCAGGGAAGCACAAAGGACGGACATGAGAGCAAATGTCTCAACTTGTAGCATTGATCAGTGTGTCATTGGGAGGGCAAAGTGACAGGGACAAGAACATTAAGGCAAACGAATGACTGCAAAACACATATCTCACAAATACATACATGTCAGGGATAGTGGACCCAGCTGTTATACTGTAATGCTATACTAATGGACTATACCAGCTATTCCCAAACTTCAGAATACCAAGGCCCAATTTGAAATGTGAAAAATCTCTGCGGCCCATGCAAACTTTTAAACACCACTTTGATCAACATGCAAGACTGAAAGCTACATTCCAGTATTAATGTCAGGGGTCAACAAGTAAGGTGACACTTGTCACTTGTTGTGTTAAGTTTAGATGACAGTAGAATAACTCTCAATTGGTTTGTTTTATTATTTCTAAATATTTTTAAAATCAGGTAATAAATATTTTACAGTAATTAAAAAATATATTTTTAAAAAATGGAGGATTTAAAATATTTGTTTCTTTTTAATGGCCTCTCACGGCCCATCTGCAGTACCTCAACAGCCCACTAGGGGGCCGCGGCCCACACTTAGGGAATCACTGCTATACATGTAAGTAGTCGTGATATGTTAGCCTAATATGACATTTTTATAACATTTTTTAAGACATGTAACTTCCAGAAGTTTCATGCTGGTGGAAATTGCTGTATTGTATGAATGTAAGTGTCTGAGGTGAACAGAGATGAACAGTGTGAGCACTTACTTTTAGTCATTAATTGCATTTTTCTTTTAATGTAGCATGTGTTCTGTGGTTAATTTGTATTGAAAACATTGCTTTGTTTGACAAGTACATTAGAAATGCCTTGATGCAGAATTTAGTGTTTTTTTTTCTAGTTTTGCAATGAAGGGCTATTGTCTGACCCTTATTGACAAACTTGGCCTGATAGTGAGATTTACTGGAAGGAAAAGTTATAATCAGTATAATATTTGTCATGCAAAAAATCTGAGTTGTGAGTTATTTGTTGGAGTTGTTACTTTTCCAGAAGTTGAAATTTGAAACTTGTTGGGTGTGTGAATTGATTTGTTGGAGTCTTAGTGATGGTTGGGTTCCTCCGACAGTTCTGACATTTGATGGGGGGGCTTATAAACGGTAAAGTTGAAATCTCTGTTTCACTGCACTGCTGTTGTTCTAGATTCATCCAGATGTGGCTTTGTTCACTGGAAAGGCTCCATTTGGCTTTGATGGTTAACTTGTTTGCTTAAAAGTAATTACAGAATTGTAATACATCAAAACGTATTATTTGGTTTTTTTTTTTGTTTGTTTGTTTTAATTAAAAGTTTGTTATCATTGAATCTGAGGATCTGAACCATGTAAGGATAAGTTGCTGGGATCACTGAACCCAGTGTGATTACTGTTCTTGCTATTGAAGATGTTGGTATAATCATCCATTTGTTTGTATCTTTGTATTGTTTTGACAAGTCTTTGGAAGATTAAGTGCACAGTGTTAAGCTCTGACAGCTTGGGGGAAAAGTCAATACCTAATTTAGATATCGTACTTCTTTTTAGGAAAGGAGGGAGAGATAACAGTAGGACTGTCAGACCCAGGCTTTTTTTTTTTATTTATTTTTTGTTAGTTTTTTTTTCCCTCAGCCATCATTGTGGAGTTTTGCCAATTAAATGAGTCATTTAAAAAATGTGGCACATCTGTTGAGAAGGGTCATGGAGAGACCTGTGGGTTCTGCAGAGACACGCATCATCTGCATATAAATTTATTTTAATAGTTTACAGTGGTAGATTGTACACCTTTAATTGTCGTGATGATAATTCATTTGATTGTGATTACAGCTTTTGGTGATTTATATCATGTTTTAATCCTTCTGGCAAAAGAAATTCCTAGTCCATGTAAAGTGGCGAATAGAAATGTTCAATTAACTCGATCAATTGCTTTTTTTTGACAAGTACTGACATTGTTTTTAATTGCATAATTGATCATGCTCAATAGCCTTCCTATATTATTATTATGTTTTCCTTTGGTAAAACCTTCAGAGATTCAAGTAATTTTTTTTGTGTTAAGAATATATATATATATATATATATATAAATATATATATATATATATACCTATGGTTAGCATAGAATTGAACTGATAAAGACAGTTCTCTCTTTTTTCCAGGAAGAGGGGTTTCTAGACCCTTTCGTCTGTGTTTATAAATGCACACTTTGTTCCAGACCACACTTTGTATTCAAATGTTTTATTAGAAAAGAACTGAAGGTCACTCCAGCCCTCTGTTTGAGACTGTCTATAAAGATCGTGCTACTGCTGCCTTTGGCATCTACGATGCATCTCTGTGACATTCATGTACTCTCAACACATCCCTTTTACACTAAGTTTGCCCTTGGGAATGTCATGGTTTCACTGATGCCTTTGTGCCCAAGGTGGTGGGATCACACTTGCTCATTGTTCTTATAGCATTCTGTCCACCACCTTTTTCTTCATGTCTCAGAAGAATAGCATGCTGTGTGCAGTTTGTGCTTTGTGCCTACACAATCATTTTAATCTGTTGCCTTTTCTTCTCGTCCTTTGAATGTTTTTATTCTGATCTTTTAAATTCTTGTCTTTTTAAACTTAACTGTCTTGATTGCTTTTCAAAAATGCCTTTTATGTCTTTTTGCCTTTCTTAGGCACCTTGAGTTGCCTTGTGTCTGAATTGGGCTACACAAATAAACTTGCCTTGCCTTGGCCCATACGGCCAAGTGATTTTGGAGAGTCCAACTTTGTATTATGTGACAACGTCCCCACAGCCGTGGGATCACAAAGCAATGGCTTTCTCACCAGCCTGCTCGACCATTTGCTCCAGCTATTTCACATCAGGGCTTGCAGGCACTTGTGGGCCTGTGCGCTCATCCCCCTTGGGACCCGCCTGCAACCTGAGCCATGATTATGTTCTTCTCCATCCAGGACGTTTGCGGAGCTGCAAATTTACATCCACTTTTCGTGTTAATTTTGTTATGGAAACTGGATGTCTCTGCTTCTCGTGTTGCATAAGCTGCACTGAGCTGCAGAACAGAGTCCCGATGCTCGAGTGCCACTGCGGTATTAGACTTTCCATCCAGGCTACTCATCTTGACTCCATGAGGCAATGGGGAGGGGGATCACCAGACCATGGCAGCATTCATCTGGACCACTGGATGCAGACTATATGATATTCCACAAATGGAATACCAAAGCTAGGGTCTGGAATTAACCCACTTATTTTCTACATAATTTTTCAATGTAAAATTTGTCTATGCTTGGATGGCGCACTGCGGTGGAGAATACACACTTTGAGGCAGACTATTTTGAGGTGGAAAGCCATTCAAGACTATCATCAGTATAGTCAATCTTTCTTTCTACTCGTCCTCTCTGAAAGTCTGATCGAAGATATTTTTTCAACCAGTGAAACCCTGATTCTGTCAGAGAGGACCAAAGTTGCAGATAGTGAACATGTGAAAGGACAGGACAGACAAAGACAACGCAGTGATGGTGTTGCACTTTTATGGTGCTTCCTTCAGTATGTTGTTTTCTTCCACACTTCCTTTATAAGGTTTTTGTCTGGAGAGCAAAAAAAAAGGGTTTTATTTTCCAGTTACAATCTTTATTTCTCCTTAGAATGTGATGTAGTTTCCACAACACTGTCCACCAACTGATCTCTGCCTTTGTCCATCGTAAATGACTCAGCTGATTATCGAATAATTAATTGATATATAATTATATATTAATAATTGAATAAAGTATTGTTCACACGTCAACTCATGATAACTATACATCCTCATACGATGCTCTGAATATGTAGCTTTTGTATTTATGAAAAGGTAAACATCATTTTATTTAACCTTCCATGCAACGTGAAAAGAACTTTTTTAATCAATTAGTTGATTAAATTATTTATTTGTTTGTTTCAGAAATAGTGAAACTCTCCTATATACCCCATTTCTCAGCCATAATTCAGTAACGAGGCAGCATCAGACCGAACAACAACTACATCAACAACAACAACCAGTGGCAGATGAATAGCTGCTGAGATGGAGACTGGGATCGAAGGGATTGATCCGTGCCCCGCTATCTCATCCCTGTTTTTACCCTCTGTCAAACAGGTGCCGAGGGGAGATGGATTGTGTCTGCCGAAAGAGTGGATTAATGGTGGTAGGAGAGGGGGTGGGGGTTCTGGCTGCACTTTGGACCCAGCAGAGTGGTGCTCTCCTCTGGGCAAAATGGAGGTAACAGGGGTGTTATTGACAACGGTCCAGGAGAAGAGGTGGGGCCAATGGCTCCGAGAGACTGGAAGGCAGATTGGGACCAGAAAAAAAATCTGTGCACCCGTATTCAGAAACCAACATGCAAACACACTCACTCTAAAACAGTGCTTCTCAATTATTTTCTGCTGCCCCCCCCCCCCCCCCCCCTTGGAAGAGGAAAAAATTTGCTCCCATCCCCCTAGCCCCCCCACGGCTATACATAGTATAATTTGTCTATAAAATTGTTATAAGTACACCTTTGCATAACACTGTATCCTTATTAACATTAAGGTAAACATAAATCAGCTTATAGCAAATAATAACTTTATTAACATTGTTCTATAGTCTAAAGATCTACTTGATGGCAATTCCACTGTCATCACAGTGAAGCCAAGCGCTACATCAGCATCGTCATATTTCCTCGTCTTAACTTTCTGGTGACTTTCGTTTTGTCTCATTATCTCCATCTTTCTTTTATTTCCCTGTTCAATAATTTTCCCTGGTGTCTCTTGAGGGTTTGTTCACTTCATATCTCCTGCTCTGTGCTGGGTGTGCGCATGTCCGTGCTAAAAAAAAAACTGACACAATACAGCAAATATTCCCTGCGTGCACTGTGACAACGAGAGCACCACTGCCCCCTACTGTAGTATATGTGCCATTGCACTTTATTCCAGTACGGAAAAAAAAAAAAAAGCATGTTCCCCTGGGTCACCCCCCCCACATTGCACTGCAACACTTCCCCACCCCCCCAACCCCCAAGGGGTTGCCCCCCACTATTTGAGAAGGACTCCTCTAAATAGATGCATATAAACACAAAACTGCCTTTTCAAAATACCTGCTGGAGACATGGTGATGGTTGTTTGGAAGGTTTAACCTCTCATTCACCTTTGTTCAGTCTTCTTGCTTTGTGAATTGAATTTCTGGGCTAATAAATATGCATGGAGACGTTGATGATGTTCATAAGCTCAAGATGGTGCATATGAACTGCCAGTTGCACTGAGTTAATGACACAAACATAACCCTTTGTTCAATTTCCATTGACTTACTGTGAGCTTAATTAATTGTCTTGTTTCCAATTAAAATTGATATTTTCTGTGCGTGGAGATGTATTCTGTAAACACAGATTACACTCCTCCAATTGAGAGGAAAAAAAAAAAGAAAAAGTCAAAATCATTCCTGATATCACATCAACACTAATGGCGAAACAAATGGAAAGTGTTCGATTCCATATCGCTGCATCAACAACTCATTAACTGCAGCATGAATACATTAAACACTGAAGTGGTCACACTTGATTGGTATTCGTAGCAAACTTTGAAGGTCACAGTCCAAGAGCTCTTGCACTTGCTGGCTACGAGGATCCGAGTGCTGCGAGGAAGGAGAGCAGAAAAACTCAGTATGCTAGCCGCATCCATTTCTCCCTCTCAGCACATTTTTACCGTGAAACATCGCTGACAACATTCTCAATGCGGCACAAGTGCTAATGCTGGTTTTTTATAAAAGATGCTCAGCATGACAACAGGGTGTGCCCCGTCTCAGATTAATGAGGGCTCAAATGCAAGCAGACAGCAGTGGAATTAACAACCTCATCTCCTTCCATCTCTGCCTCCTTTCCTCTCGCTTTTTTTCTTTGTTTTCTCAAGATTCTGGTGTCTAATTAAAGAAACTGCACCACGAAATGTGTGCTTCCTTCTTATCACCCCTTAGTTCTTCGCTGCTGAGAAAACAGGAGTGTGATTGCCAGTGCTCCTCTCGCCTCTCCGCTCCGTGACGAGACATCCTCGCCGACATTTGCTGTATGAAAACCTTTGCCTGGTTTCTCACACATATCAAAGTTAAGGAAAGGTGGAAAAGTTTGAATCATCACCCACAGATGGTACATAAAATAATGAAGCCAGAATGGATAAGGTGCAATGTATGGGGTGATGCATCACCTCTGTAGTGTAGCAAGTCAAATGAAGTCAAGTTTGCATATGGAAATTAATCTGCTCTCATGAAAAAGCAATACACACACAAGGAGGACGGGTGATGTAATACTTGTTTAATTACACATGACAGTTTGTGATTCACAAACCCTAAAATAGGGTGGAAGCAGACTTCACAAGTACAGGAGGTGCGAAAATCACAACGTGCGACTTTAACCTCCAGCTATTATAACTCCACTATCAACTGTGTGTGGACGAAAGGACTGACTGAGGCTTAATGATTGTCAAAATATTCATGGAAAAGAAGTCTAACAATCCAAACAATCCATTCAACAAGTTCCTGGCTTTCCCAACCTGCCGCTAAATGTACATTTCTTCATTTCAGTCCACTTCAGAGTTCCCTCAGAATAGACGTCAACGTGCACCACGTGTGTTGCACGTGCTGTTTTCATGGCCAGATTGGCAACGTTGGCAAACATTGTTTCACTTAGTTTCTATTTGTGTCCAAACTGCAGGTAGGACAATCTCTTCAGCTGGATTTTTTTTGTGATTTCGTCTTAAAATAATTCAGCAACAAAGATATCGAAGAAAACCTCCAAAAAATATTTGTTTCTTGAAAACAGGCATATTTCTAAACTTTTTTTGGTTTGTTTCATTTTTTTAGCCAGAAAAGGCCGGTGTTTCCTAGTGATGGTTGGACAGCAACATGCAAGTGCTTAAATATTTTATCCCACGTCATAAACTATTAATCAAACTCAGACCAAGTTTTTATTTTCTTTTTCTTCTTTTTTTTTTTGTACTCGCCAAAATAAAGAACGAGAATGATTTAAAAGCAAGTCATGTCTCTGGGACTTAAAGGAGGCTGGAAAAGATGTGTCCAATGTGAAATAACTTTTGTCTCAGACTAGAGTTAAAAAGAATCTTTATTTTATTTTTTGTTTTTGCTTGTTTGTAAGACTTGCATTGCATTTACTTTAACTATTATGTATAAAGTGCTGACATTTTTTTTTAAGATAAAAAAAATGTGTGCTAAGATAGCTCTACAAATATATAATACAAATTATTATATATAATTATATTAACTGGTAGACATTTTATTGTCAGCTGTCACATTTTGAGAGAAAACATTAAAGTGTGAGAGGAGCTGTACTGATAACTACACAAAGCTATTTTTACTTTTGTACTTTTGTCTTTTTGAACTAAATATTTTTCTGAATTTCAAATAACTCAAAAAAAAAAAAAATTAACTGGCAGATGTAGCTACACCTACAGGAGCTCCTGTTGAGGGATTACTGGGTTCTTGTGACCAAGCTGTGCCCTTGATGAAGGAGTGCAACAGTAAAGTGAGGATGGACGCGTGGGTGGAACTGGGATTGGGATTTAAGCGAACTGCAGACACGGCAGAGGCATGGGCAGAGGGGTCGGCTGGTGTCTGATGGATCATTTTCTGGGAACAGGCGAGCGGACTTGGAGTACTTTTTCTGCTCTCCCCAATTACCCCATTTGTCAGTGTCACAGTAAAATACAGATGTGTGAGTGTATAAGAGGAGTTCGTTTTGAGGAGTAGTCTGCTGTTCAGCACAACCACGTGACGACCGCTTCGATTAACCAGATATTCCCGTACAAGTCCAAAGGAAAGCACAGTGTACCTTCGATTAGGGAGGTACATGTGTTATTTTTGGATCAATACATTTTATACTAGATTAGTTATCAGACATGTGCAGCTTGAGGAAACGCTACTATGTGTTACAGATAGATATCCCCCTCCAAGGAGGAATAGGGGCCTAAAACAACATTATTAGTGTGAGCTCAAATTAAGAGGTAAACTAATGTATACAGGTGAATTTTTAATGGCAGATATAGCAGTAATAATTAAATGCTGGAAACAGCAATAGCCACTTAATTGGCCCATAACCAAACACCCCCCCAAGATTGTTGGAAACAAACAATCATTGAGTTAATTAAAAACAGCTTGCAGCAGGTATCTTTAATTAAATGCACGAATAATGTCATATTCCATCTAACAATGTAATTTAAGAAGAAAGTGATCTTAAAGGTAGCTGACTTTCAATTGAATTTAAATGATGTCAGATACACAAAGTCAAGTCAAAATTAAATTGATACAGTACTTCGCAGGGATGATGTAAAGAGGAATTAAGATAAACAACATCAGTGGGGAAGAAAGAAGTTATGATGGCTGCCAGACCAAAGTACAGGGAAGGAAATTACTGAATAAACAGCTGGAAATTATGTGAGAAAATGTTGCAGAGTCAGAGGAAGGTTGAAGCCAATGACAAGTTTGGGGGGAAAAAAGACACACAGGAAACTCTGGAAAAATGTTACCTTGTCGCTGTGACTAACAGCAGGTATGTTTGCCAAGGCTGGTGACAGGACTCAACCTGTCACCAAGGGCAACAATCTGTCCTTAATGAACTGTTGAGTAGATCATTAAGGACATATTTTTGGACTGTTTGAAACAGTAGAAAATATGAGTTGAGGAGTGGCAATGACATGTTTATATGTGTCAACCTTGTGCCTGCTGTCCTTACCATTACAGAGAAAGTGAAGGTACATTTGTTATACAGTGAAAGTATTCGGCCTCCTTGAACTTTTCAACCTTTAGCCATATTTCAGGCTTCAAACATAAAAATATAAAATTTGTATTTTTTGTCAAGCATCAACAAGTGGGACACAATCCAAACATATTGGATATGTTAAACATTTGTAACAAATAAAAAACTGAAAAGTAGGGCATACAATATTAATGAGCCCCTTTATAGTGCAGCAAACTGACTCCAGAAGTTCAGTGAGGATCTCTGAATGATCCAATGTTGTCCTGAATGACTGATGATCAATAGAATCCACCTGTGTGTAATCAAGTCTCCGTATAAATGCACCTGCTCTGTGATAGTCTCAGGGTTCTGTTTAAAGCTCAGAGAGCATCATGAAGACCAAGGAACACACCAGGCAGGTCCCAGATACTGTTGTGGAGAAGTTTAAAGCTGGATGTGGATACAAAAAGATTTCACAAGCTTTAAACATCTCAAGGAGCACTGAGCAAGCAATCATATTGAAATGGAAGGAGTATCAGACCACTGCAGATCTACCAAGACCCAGCCGTCCCTCTAAACTTTCATCTGGAACAAGGAGAAGACTGATCAGAGATGCAGCCAAGAGACCCATGATCACTCTGGATGAACTGATCTACAGCTGAGGTGGGAGAGTCTGTCCAGAGGACAACAATCAGTCGCACACTGCACAAATCTGGCCTTTATGAAAGAGTGGCAAGAAGAAAGACATTTCTCAAAGATATCCATAATAAGTCTTGTTTAAAGTTTGCCACAAGCCACCTGGAAGACACACCAAGCATGTGGAAGAAGGAGCTCTGGTCAGATGAAACCAAAATCAAACTTTTTGGCCACAATGCAAAACGATATGTTTGGAGTAAAAGCAACACAGCTCATCACCCTGAACACACCATCCCCACTGTCAAACATGGTGGTGGCAGCATCATGGTCTGGGCCTGCTTTTCTTCAGCAGGGACAGGGAAGATGGTTAAAACTGATGGGAAGATGGATGGAGCCAAATACAGGACCGTTCTGGAAGAAAACCTGTTGAGTCGGAGCTTTATCTTCCAACAGGACAATGATCCAAAACATGAAGACAAATCTACAATGGAACGGTTCACAAAAAAAACAGATCCAGGTGTTAGAACGGCCAAGTTAAAGTCCAGACCTGAATCCAACCCAGAATCTGTGGAAAGAGCTGAAGACTGCTGTTCACAAACGCTCTCCATCCAACCTCACTGAGCTCCAGCTGTTTTACAGGAAGAATGGACAAGAATTTAGTCTCTGAATGTGTTAAACTGGTAGAGACAAACCCCAAGTGACTTGGAGCTGGAACTGCAGCAGAAGGTGGCGCTACAAAGTATTAATGCAAGGGAGTCGCATAATATTGCACACCCCACTTTTCAGTTTTTTATCTAAAAAAGTTTAAAATATCCAATACATTTTATTCCACTTCATGATTGTGTCCCACTTGTTGTTAATTCTTGACAAAAAATAAAAAATTTATATCTTTATGTTTGAAGCCTGAAATGTGGCAAAAGGTTGAAAAGTTTAAGGGGGCCATGTACTATCACAGGTCACTGTAATTTGTTGCATATTGGGATAAAAGTATCATCTTGTGGTATACGCACACCTTTACTTCATGTGCATGTTATGCTGGTTACTGTTAAAAATTGCTCAAGACGAACTGATGGAGGAGGAAGGTTTGATTAGAGGGAAAGGTGGACATTTTTCTGAAAGTAGCTAAAACGCTGTTCTGGTGGTGTTGTCACCTAGCAACAAGTGAGACTGGCTTTCCACAGGATGCTGATGGATTGGTTTTTGTTTTTGGGTTTTTTTTGGTGGTTTGGTTCAGATTTTTCCTGGATAAAGTTAGGTCATCAGACTTTCATAAAGGAACCGTAGTTTTAGTTTGTCTGTGTTTTATTTTACATCAGGGGTATCAAACTGATCCATGAAAGGGCCGTGTGGCTGCAGGCTTTTGTTCCAACCATGCAGAAACACAGCTGGCTGGTTTCATTAAACCAACTGAACTGGTTCAGACCTTCAGTGAAAACAACTAGTTGATTGACTAAAACAAGTCAGCTGTACTGCTGCATGGTTGGAACAAAAACCTGCAGCCACACGGCCCTTTCATGGATCAGTTTGACACCTGTGTTTTACTGTATTTCATTTTGTTTTATTTTATGATATCATAGAACAGGGGTGTTGGACTCCAGGCCTCGAGAGCCGCAATCCTATAAGTCCCAGATGTTTCCCGGCTTCAGCACACCAGATTAAAATGAATGGGGCATTAACAGACCTGTGCAGACCTGGATGACAAGCTGATGGTGATTGATTCATTTGAATCAGGTGTTCGAAAGCAGGAAAATATTCAAGACATGCTGGACAGCGGCCCTCGAGGCCTGGAGTCTGAGACCTGTGTCATAGAATATTGAACGCAAACTCCAGGAACATTCTTATTTTTCTTTTTTAGAACAACAAATCAATGAAAAGCTGAATGAAAGTCTGCAATGGGCTGCAGAAGTCAGACTAATCAGCAACACCATAACTGTAGATACACCCCCCCCACCCCCACCCCAAAAAAGATTAATATCTGCAACTTGGGATACTTGAAAATCTCCCAAAAGATACTGGAAATACCTCCACAATGACAACGCATTGAAAGACCTTCTAGGTTTTTTTAGTCATTTAAGTTCAACTATTTTCGAGAGAGCAGTAATGGTTTATGTGAAAGTATCAAATGTAATGGCTTCAGCTGCAGCATGAAACAAGCAGGTATGATGACAGGTCGGTCCTCAGATTCTCCTCGTGTCAAAGTGTTCAGTGAACCGTCTCATTGGCCTCTAAATGCTCCTCGGTGTGTGACTGTAGAGACAGAGGCGTACATATACAGCTACAATAAGAAGCACTCTGAGTGTTTGTCTGAATGGGTCAATACAAAACCACTTTGTAGGACCCAGGTTAGGCGAAAAGATACCAAACAAGTGTGGACTATTAAGTATAAGACAGCGAAGGAGCAGGCAGCAAGTCATCACTTTCATTGTTTTGAAATACAATGTTACTTTGATCCCTGTTTGATTGAGTCTGTTGAAAAAAAAAGCCACATTTATTACAATGACAAATCTAAACTTTTTCTGTGGATGAGAAAATACAAATATTATTTATATTATTAAAATATACCAAATGCCAAAAAGAAAGGAAAAAAAAAAATCCTATGAAAAATGTTTCTGTGAACCAGTGGAAAAGCTTAAAACCAAGGCAAGACTAGATGGACCAGTTCTCATGGATGGACAGATGATGGGAAGAATAAATATGGAAGCCAGTATGGGACGAGGGTAAGCATGATCCCTGGCCCTCCACTGATGGCCTTTTTCAATGAAAGCGACATTGACATTGGTTACTGTAACCATCTCTGAGTGGTTGTTTTAAAACTATTCCAGATTGAAAGGATCATAAAGCTGTGGATGTTGAAAACAGCCACTGGTCATATTTCACAAGTAACGCACAGTATACTTAAATAGATTTACAGCAAAATTTCTCATAAACATCTTATGCATCTCTGTAGAACTGTGAAGATCAACCAAAGTTCCAGCGAATAAAACGTCTTTAGAGTGAAAACATTGCTTTAGGCTGTTTTCAATTTGATAAATAATTAGCTCAACAACAACAATAGCTCAGATTCTGTGATAATAAGTCAGTGGATGCAATTTATTAGTTTACTTCTACTTTATTTCTGCTACATTCAATGTGTAATTCTCAGTGGTGTAGTGCACAAGAAATTACAAGGCTTCAAAATTCGACATTGTCTTTTGTATCATATTATCCTACGCATAAATGTGCAAAAAGTCAACTTAATATTAAAACATAATATCAACCATAGCACTAGCTGGGTACCCATTAGTCTGGATCCAGGGTGAAACTTTGGAGGATGGGAGTGTAACAGGGCTGACCACCTTTTGGGTCCTTTCAGCCATTGTCTCTCCTTTGAAGTGTCGGACCTGGAAGGATCCACTGGAGCTAGCAAACACTCATATCATTTGGGGGTGGTAATGCACCCCTTTTACTGTTTTCCAACCAGCAATAAAATAAAAGTAGAAGACAGCCATGAAAAATAATAAAGAAAAAAAAACCCTGCTAATGGAAACCCTCGTATGATGACCACCCACATAACATGAAGAAAGTCCTCCGATGCTCATGGACTGGTCTTTGTCCTAAACAGATGCCATCAGATCTGATTAGTCTGCAAAACCTATTTAGATGGCAAGTGTCAGAGCAACACCCATGTGAACGTTTCGGTGCAAGTAGGCAGATGAGCAGTGATATTTAGTTAAACTGTCGCTGGTTTTATCATTTTGTCTGGTGCATGCATGTTGCCGGGTGCAATGATGCTTGAAATGATCAGAAGAGAAGCTGACTATTTAGAAAAAGAAAACATGCAGCTGCTCATCCTTAAAGAGGCCAGTGCACAAAGCAATGACCTTCCTCTGATTCTCTTCTCTGCTTTTCCGGCTCTGAGCTCTCTTCCCCCTGATCTCTCGCGCACATCAGCCGACTTGTCCCTTGCAAGCCTCCTGTCACACAAAATAAATTGCCTTCACTGTGAATGGGTCAAAACAACACAGAGATGTCATTATTTCGCTGCAATTGATCATACCTTGGGAAACACAAGTCAATAGATTTTAAAATTGCAATGTCTTCAACCCCTCAGAGGTTCTTCCAGAAGGGATCCTTTGCTTCTTTTCATCAGCATGCTGATCATGTAGACGTTTGCCGCACTTAAGATACATAACATCAGATTGTGCCCATTATGAAAATGTACAGTAATTCTAATGTTTTATCACTTAAGTTTAGTGTCAGTCTTGGATACCTTTTTAGCATCTGAAGTACACAACTGCAGGCACAAAGAGCTGCAAAACAATCAGCAAATCTACAGTTTTAATTAAAGGAAGCATTGGCTTTTTAATGAAAAGTCCATGTGCTTTTACTGCATCTTTAACCAGCACATATTTTCTATCTTGATGTTTATAAGATGCCCTTGCCTTAAATTACTCAATTCTGAGATTTTTTTTAATTTCTGAAGATTACTGCAACTTTTCAAAATTGTGAGTTTTTTTTTTTTGTTTGTTTGTTTTTTCCACAGTTGAAGGCAGACATTTTTTCACATCCCCACAAATTATGGTAAAATGTATTTAAATGGGCAAAGTCAACAGAATCACGAAATAAATCATGACTCAGTCACTGATTATTCCTCTCTTTATCTATTGATCCATTTTGTGATGTATTAGCTCACGGTAATAAAATTAATTCTCCAGGCTATGCAGCAAGCGTACATGATTTCCCATGTAAATGATTTATCATTATTGTCATGCAAATGTGGAAACAGTCATCTTAAAAGTGAAATTAATCAAAATTAACAGTTTAGAAGTGACTACGTTTATTTTGTTTGCCGTCTTCTGTAAAACTAAGTCTCACAATAAAATCTACTAATTTTACAGCACATGTGCAGGAATCATGCTGGTGAGTTAGCTGTATACAGCAAAGTGAAAAATGGTGGCTCTCTGCAGAGAATGGGCTGCACTTGTGAAAGTGTGGCTGAGACTCACATGGCGTTTAATGGAAGTGAAGTCCTTCAGTCTGGAAAAAAAATCGAGCTTTCTGTCAGACCTCACCTGTTTGTACACCACAGGCAGAAAATAAAGAAATAAATGAAAAATTTGAAATAAAAGTGCCAACCCAAGCATTCCCCTTCTTTGAGGTCAAAACATGATTGGATGTATCAATCAGTTTTTTTTTTTTCATTTCATCATCTGTATTTGTGCACTTTCCTTCTGAACTATGTGATGGAATGTATGAAGATATATTCCATGTAGAAACAGAATAAACCAAGGATACAATAAAATACAATTTACCGCATTATAACTCCTAATATCATAATTAGATATAGCAAGTGATTTATTCACACCTGCAAACAAACACAGAGACATATTCACATGCTGTATTGTGTTAGTATCATCATCCCCTGATGTAACCATCTGCTCCACTCTGTACTTCTTTTATGCATAAAATGTGAACCAACTCTTGGCAAGAGGCCCTCATTCACCATCTCACATGCATCACACTAAATTAATGAGTTACCTAAGAGAGCAAATGAATAGAGCTTTTGTGGGTCTAATGGGAAATTAAAAAATGCCTAATAACTTGGAATCTGCCAAACTAATGGAGAACGGAAGGTGCGGCTGAGGTCTTTCTGAACCATACAAGAACCTCGCCTCAACTGCCAACACACTGAGAAAAAAAAAAAAAAGGAAGACATACTCGATGGTCCCATAACCAGAAGGCCTAATGAGCAATGAAAAGTAGGGGGAAAAAAATCATGGGTGAACAGCATGCAATGTGGAACAACACTTGATTAAAAGAGATCCCCAGAGGAAACAAAAAAAAAGATTATTAGAAATAGCTTATCTATAATGGATCTCTACGTTATAAATATAGCATTCAAGACTGAGCTGATACACAAGTCTGTTTGATCAACAATATATTTAGCAGAGTGCAGCATGACATGCAGATCTGTGAGTAGAGACAACTCTTACAAGAATATTCTTCACATTTATTTCAATGATATACCTTGTATCACCTATCGCCTCTGGAAGCAAAGCTTTTTCTTATTTTCTTCCTCTTCTTTTTTTCTAAAGAAAAAAAAGAGAAAAAAGGTAGGAAAGCTTGACGCAGGAGAAATATTATCCTCTTCTCATTCCAATGGCACCACATGGTCCCATTTCTTTCAGGGCTACATGGTATCATAGACCTTGAGACATTGGTCAGGTGATGGGAAGCCACAGTGTGTGACTGATATTTGCCATTTGTGCTATAAAAAGTGAGATATAGTTAAAACGTCCTCGTAGGGTACAGTTTTCTCACATCATCAAGTCTTATCGTCATAACAACTCATATTAGCATGCCAAGAGATGAGCGGTTATTACTTAGCATGGATTAATAGAAGGAGATGTATATATCTACTTCCTACATGTTTAAGCATATTATTGTTATTCAATTGACCCTTCGGTAAGCACCGCCCCCTCCCTAGTTATTGTTGCTAGGTCGGACATTCTTGCTGCTCCTGCGTTAAGGACTGTGTTAATTCGCTATATTTCCGATGTGTATCATCAGTGTTAATATTTCACTATAATAACGCCATGGTGAAATATTGCTACTAGGGACCTGCAACAGTGATTCGAGGTGTCCATTTTTTATTCTCTTTTTATTCCCTTTCCCCCTCCAAACGTTCTGGACATCTCAGGTCGGGAGGGGGAGGAGGCGGTGCCTACCGATAGGTTAATTGTAAATATTTTTTCCCCATATTCATTTAGTAGAGAATAGCTGTTTGAATTACCTTGCCTGTGGACAAATATTCCCAGTGTCACTGCGAGGTGGGAAACCTGCAGCAGCACACAGTCCTACAAGAGCTCAAGAGTTGAGGTAGGTCTGGCACAAGGTATCCCCTATAAAAACTCATGTCAACATTTTGTGTACCCTTTTAGTAGCGTGACTGTAGAGTTCAGACTTGTGCTTGTGCCATGTTGCAAGTCATACATGGATGTTACTAGGTCTGACTAGTCGTTTTCTCACTATCAAACCAGGCTAATAACCCCTGGCCTCAATTTGCTGGCAGACAACCCATTCCTGTTCCCATTGTGGAGCTGATAGCCCCACTGTGCTGCCTCTCTGACCCACCCATGATGTTGCATCATGGTTGAAACATCACACCCCGAATTCCTTTGATGAAGTTGGATGTCTATAGTGTGTGGATCACAAATGATGAAAAAAATCTTTTAGGCCATTGAACTCAACCAAATTCGCTTACTGCAGCGATCACCTCACACTTCGACTGAGCTCAGTTGTGAATGTCATAGTGAGCAGAGAATGCACGAGAGTGTTGAAGGAAGATTTCTCAACTCAGGATCAGTATACCCTTATGGAAAAATGACAGACTCCTATCCTTTTGAGTCAAAGATTGTATTTATGTCTACATACAGAGAATAGTTACAGTATCAGCGCTGAGGCTTCAGTGTCACCTCCACTGAACAGGAAGATAGGACGAAGCCCTGAGTTACAAGAAACACAGTCTTTGATGTACTCTTTGCCCCTCCAATGCAGAAGGGGGACATTTTCTTATCTTGTATCAGTAGCTAACTTATGTGTAGCTCAACGGCTTTTGACTGTTAGAAATGAATGTGCCATACAGTGTGATGCATACTATCTATTGTGCAAGCGGCAGCAGAGAACAAAACTATTTCCATATACAATAATAGTAGTTATAGTTAATATACCATAACCAAGTGTCTCCTGCTTCCCACGCAATCAGAAAGGAGAGATTCTATAAAATCACAAGTCTGACAAGAGTTAACAAATGTGATTGCTGCTCTGCAATCAAATGACTTCCATTAATCAGTTTGTTCAGTACGTTGTTGAAAAATGTTCATGACTTTTCGTGGCTACAAACAAGATCTAGTCCTGCCTACAACCCTGTGTAGCGCTTGCGTAGATGAGGAGCGCTCATAAATATTGCTGTTACAATGTTAATGCCTAATGCGGACTGCTATTCTCATAATATACAGCTGCTTTTAAAACAGTTATTTTAAAGATGAGAATAAATATGAAATACAACACGTTTATCTTAATCAATTGGCATTTCACTTGTTTGTGATTGTGATTTCAGATTGTGTTTCTTGAAGTGTCAGTGGGTTGATTAAATGGACTTGATCTGCCTCCCACGCTGCAACTCTTTATACAACTTTATAGAACAGACCAACGGTGTCGTGAGGCCACGGTGAATTCTTTGGATTTCTCAGAGGTTTCTCAGATATGGAGACAATGCAGTTGTTTGCAGCATAGTTTCTGCACAACAGTTGTGCTGTTGTGTTGCGCTGTTCGTAACAGCAGTGTGTTTAGGAAAAGAGAGTAAAGCTCATAATCCTTATGACAGCTTTTACTTCTAAACACGCAGGTGCACTGGGAACACTGCACATTCAGTTCCAAATCAAACCATGAACAAAACATTTTCATTTTATGAAATTCATTCTTTCTTTCTTTCTTTTTTTTATTTTTATCCCCATTAAGCCCCACTTGGTCAGCCTCAATTGGCGCTCGTAAGCACTGGAAGAGACAATAGGAAAGCAACTGGCCATGCTTGGCTTCGGTAGACTTGGCTTTGACTTGATAGTGGGAAATTGGCCACTGAGTGATATTTGTATTGTATAATGTTATGGAGAAACACCAGATAGAAGTGGTCTATATCTGATTGAAGCAATAGTTTCCAGGATTCTGGTGTGCTGCATAATGATATGGAGTGGTTTTAATTTAACCTAAAGGTGTTTTTGATGCCAAAAGCCCAAAGTGGTTTTAAATTCTCCTCTCACGAATCAAGGTTCTACAGCCTTCTACATTTACACACGTTACGTGTCATAATCAGATTACAAAGGTAACACGAACTTGCGACTGCACTTTTTCCTCCAACGTGTCACTTAGTCATGTGGCCATGGACCTGAATGAGTCTCTGGATTCAGATCAGTTCATGGACACATTTTGCGTGCAAGACTTTGACAGTACAGCCGGCATGCCATCAGCTCGGGCAGCAGATGGCGAAAGCTGTTGTTCAGTTTTGTGTGCGCTGTAATGTACAGAATACATGGAAAGTAGTGAAGTGTTTTTGACATCCAGCTCACGCTCCACTCATTATTTCAACAGTACTCATAGTTTGGCATCTAGGCTCCGGGTGCTTCATTCCCCACAGATAATAGCCACATTGAAACACTGGGTGAAATGTTTTGTTTCCAGGTGGATGCTGGGGTTTTAGGCGGCAGCAAGTTTGGCAGTTGTACATCTGTTGGCAAGGCAGAGAAACAGACAGATGAATTGAAGGGTGTAACTGCAATGAACCATGAAGAGGGGATGTATATTAACACAAAATGTATCTGATGCTGTCTGCCAGAACGAGCTCCAGAGTTGCGTAATTTCTGTCAGCCAACTCAGGCTCCAATTGTTATTTTAAGATGGCTTATAGTTTAGCATATAGACTCTGACTGCATCATTCCCCTCATATTGTACCTATATTGAGATCTTGGGAGTGATTCACAACAACTTAGTCCTCCCTCACAAAACAAAGAATCATAGTGTCAGTGAACTGAGTAGAAGTAGATGTCAAATGACATTTCCACAACGTGGAGTGAACTTAATGAAAGACTCTTGCTGGTGCCTCCTCCAATGAAAGCACACGCTTAATAAGTGAATAAACAGCAACCACCTGATATGCAACACTACTGATAAGCTCTGAGTTTATTGTGATTTAGTTTTTGGTACACAGAGGATAACCAGCCTGAAGTTTTCAGACTGGAGTTGAGCTGCAGTGTATGGCCTGAGCCGAATAGCATCAGCAGAGGCCGTGTGGCTGATGGAGCTGGGACTGCAGTTCCCAAAGTTCAAAGGGGCACAGCGTCACCAAATGTATGCCCATTGTTCAAGCAAACGACGGTGAGACTAATATAAATGTTCCTGTGCAGCGAGCAGTGCTTGGATCCTGTCCCTGGTCGGATTCTCAAAGATAATGAGGAGTTTTTTAATCACTGTTAGGTCATTTCAGGAGCAGAGCTCCAGCAGGAAGTAGAGCATCGGCCACCCAGTGAACTATTCAAGACACACGTGAGCTGTGGAGTTGTGCATGAACTGAGGGAGCTGGAGTCTCTGGAATGAACCCATTTTTCTTTCCAAACACCAGAGGAGGTAGACTTTCAGAAGATGGTGACGTCATCCATTAAAGCTGAGCTGTGTTTGAAATTAGTCCAATAATTATTTACTACAAATATTTTTGAATATTTTGTTGAACATATATACTGTGCACATCTGTTTTAGGGAATTCTGTACCATTTAAAGACATGGATTTCTTACCTTTTTCTTCAGGAATCTTGCTTGGATCAAATGCTTTCGGGCACAGTGATACTGAAATACAGGGCGAGTTATACAATGACATCAGGCAAAAGAAAGGTCAAAATGATACCACAAAAAAAAATGGAAATTGCATTTGCATAGAAATACAGTGTAATTAATGGAGTTGATATCATAGCATTTTTTTTCTTCTGCATTTATGCTGTTGTGTTAATAAGGTACAGTAAAGAAGTACAGTACAAAAGTGAGAGGAAACCAGTGACAGGCATCAAATAGCCTTGGCTGGGACTCAACCCAGGCCTGCCATGATGAGGACAAAGCCATGTACGTGGGAGCTATAGAGGTACCCCAGGGGGTATCACTTTAATATTTAACATGGCATCTGGACATGTTTGATTGGCAGGAATTTCAATAATCTGTCATTGTGTGTTGTCTAAATTTCTCATGTAAACTGATTTGAAGGAGGGGGGCTCTTAATTCAAAGGTGACAATGTTAACACCCTTCAAACCCATCTTTGACACCTCCTTTGACTTCACCTCTTCTCTCAGTTAGCATTGCTTAATCTGAAACTCAAGCCTCAGGTTACAAGAATCACTCTACATCTTGTCAGGACAATATTTTCACTGCCTACTTTTCCCAGCGGCGATGACCTTCCTCTGTCTCTCTGATGTGTGCAGCAAAGACTCCCAGCCCACGTCGGCAGGACTGTGAGAAGCAGTCAGGCATATCTTAATCCGTTCTAGCTCTGCTCTCCTTTGGTTTGCCATGTCTAAGGTGCTCCTGGAGTTCTCTCTGCATATAAGAAGGGTTTTTTGTGTAACAGCTAGTCCATTAGACCAAAAGGGAGATTTAGACAGCTGACAGAAGCAGAGCTATTCTGTTGTTTCATGTTATGCAGCTGAAACCATCTATTTTCCCTGGCCTTTCTCCTGGAAAATTTTTAAGCTTTGTTCGTGAAAGTGTTGCACACTGTATCAGTTTGCTTTCCATGTAAATACCCATAAGACAAACTATTCATTGAGAATAAATGTGCCAACATGTTTATTGTGAAAAACAGTTCTCGGAGCCAAAAAAAACATTTTGTCTCAGATGCCTAAGCTTTTTTCAGCAGGGATCCATAATATATTAATTCTGCATACTGCTGTTAAAAGTACCTTTAAGTGATGTCAAATTCCCTGTAAGGGCTTAAAAATCCAGAAACTCTGTCTGTTTCATTTTTTTTTTCTTTTATAGCCTATAAACACACGTTGCAGTCCCTCCACTGTAAAGAAGGTGAATATATGTGAAAATGATCTGACTTTGCTTTCAAATACGTAACTACCAAGCATGTACAAAGGCTGTCTTCCATAAATAGCCATGTGGCTTCATCACCTGCCACCTCACCACTGTCTTTTGCTAAAACATAGCGGGTCTAGACTGTTGCACTTTATATAACTCCTGTTAAGCTAAAACAGCAGCAACAGAGAGGTGTTCACACTTAAAAAGGACAGCTGAGGGTGTGTGTACCACGCTCTCTGCTGCTTGTGGGCCAGTCTGTGCGTCTCTCTGGATTCCTCCACAGATGGAGGGGAGCGCCCCAGGTAGGAGGAGACCAAACCAAGAATATGAAACAAGGATGACCAGGCTCCCGCCGGAAGAGAACAAAGGAACTAAGGGATTGTGGGATCTGCGCTACAATAGATAATTAGTCAGGAACATCTGTTGGAGGAAGTTCCAGTGTACCTCATGGGCCGTAGATCTTAAATCAGTCTTTGGCTTTTAGAGGAGAGTGAGCAGCTCAAGATATTTTTCTGCTAAATCATTTGTATTGATCATAGAGGTCTCCCTGTACATGTCTATATGGCTGTGACAGGGTGGTATGCAAATCTCTACTGGCCCCAATGTGGTGAAAAATAAACATCAGTGAAACTAAACTGAACATTATTGAACATTTTAAATAAGTCTGAACTGAGAACAAAACACTTTCACTTTAAAGTGTTTCTTATTTTCATTTCGGTCTCAAGAGTTTGAAAACCAACAATTTTCTGCACATTCTTATTTCAAATAGTCAAACAAATGAGCAAATTGCATGACATAGGATGGACCTTAGGCTCTATTCTCAGTTAGTTTTTTTGGTTTTGGTATTCTTCATGAATATTTCTGGGATACTGCCCTTGCATCATTCTCAGAGATCAGGTTTGAGATCAAATAAATGATATCAGAAAGAAACTCAGCGGTGCCAGCAGTCTTCCATGGGTTAAATGAGAGTTAGGCAATCGTCTAAATGCCAAACTCAAACATCTGTAACATCCTGTACTAAATGGGTTTACAATGGGTGTGCATGGTCATAGTTTTCACACTGCACTATCATGTCTCCATTTGCTCCTAAAACCTTTTCCAGTCATTGGTGCTCGCTAATGCAATCCAATGGATTGATTTATTTTTCAACAAATAACACAGTTTGATGATAAATCTTTTGTCAATAAATGAACAACATAACTTCAGTATCCCAGCAAGTGACATTGATTTGCTCTCCGTCCCCCAACTCCGTTCTAAAATTGGGATGTGGAATTATCGAGAAGAAGAAGAGATAATTACAATTAAACCAGACATATTATGGCCGTTTCTTTCACAAATTGATCCAATTTCCTGAAGTCTTCATTACATTTCTTAGATGTGCTTTGGGAAAGTGGTCAGTACAAAAGCTCTGTTTACCATTTTCAGGCGTGAGCTGGAAACCCCTGTGCTGCAGGGTGTGCCCTTTTTGAAAATCAGCTTTACTGCTTTGTGCTACCCAACTCTGAGGTAGAGCAAATGGAAAAATGTGGGGGGGGGGGATAAAAGCTAAAGATGAGACACTTCTACTTTGATTTAAGTCAGTGATGTGACAGGACACATCTGAATTGATCACTGAATGAGACATTTTTCAGAACAAAGTGACCTGGTTGTGCTGTGTCAGTATTTTTGAGATGGTAGTAACTTCTCCGCAAGTTGTCAAGACTGGTTCTTCTGATCTTGAACTCACCTTCCTAAAGCTGTAAGTGATGCTCTGCAGATTGAAAGCAGAAACCAGAAGCAGCTGATGGCATATCATTAACAAAGTCAGCCTTTTAACACATTGATGATCTAAAAGACATGTTAACAAATTAAAACATTTGATTTTGTTTTGGAGTAGGTCTTTAAAAGTCCAATTTTTCATATATTACCTTCTGTTGTGTGCCAGGTATGAAAGTAGACACACAATCACACATAAGGAGAATGCACAGAGTCAGGAAACCTTTCAGGTTCATGGATTTTAGTGTATGCATGCAAGACTTCGCAAAGTAGGGCACATGTGGAGGATGGACTTCCATATTATGCTCAACTGAATAAAGGAAATTCTTCAGCTAGAAAGCCTCCCACAAAGAGAAGGATAAGACCAGAGTCAACACTGCTGTGGTTTTCCAAAGATATTAAGCTCCAAAACCCACTCAAAAGGACTCTTAAGTTAAGTTGTACTTTTTATTTTGCACACCTTGGTTGAACTCGGTGTTTGCTGCTCAACTTTCTGAAGTTGAAGATTGGACCTTTAAACACAGATCTTAAAACAAGGAAACATGTTTTTCTGCACAGTTCCTTGATTAAAAAAAGAAGAAGAAGAAATTGTATCTGTTTGGCAAACACACAATAGATGTGCTCTTTTTCAACATGCAGCATAGTGACAAAATAAGACAAGTAACCAGCACTGCACTTCAAGTAAATATTCATAAATAATTGAATATGATACCTGTTTTGGTATCACAGATGTTACAGAACGTATGATCCAGCAGAATCTCAGAGCACTGAAGCACATGTGAACCACATTAGAGCATCATCAACACTTCCATGACTTTCCATTTACTCCACAGACCTCTAAGAAAACAAATGAGGACATACTTGAATTTCACAAGAGATTCTCGTGTCCTCAAATGTTGTAGTTACATCGCCCCAGCTCCCGGTGCGACTGACCATCAGAGTGCCAAGAAATAAAGTTAATAAATGAATAAGCAAATACATAAATGCACAGTTATGTGTTGCAAAATGGAGCCAAGGAGAAAAAGGGCAGATAGAAATCCATCAGAATGTCATTTTGTGTATCTGCCTCTCCCTCTTCACAACCAGATAGATATCAGCTCATTGGAAACCTCACTCCCATTAACCCGTTCACAGGCTGCCAAGAGAAGAGGCTGAATTTTTCACCTTTCCATCAACTCCCCCACCCTGTTGACACCCACTCGCTCGTCTCCCTCGCCTCCTCCTTCCTTTGGTCTGTCTGAGTAAGTTTCACAAAAGATAATTTCCTTTTTCAAATTACATCAGCCCCTCTTCACTGACCTGGGAGCATTGTGATAATGCGGTGTGGGAGCTGGGAGCATCTCTGATGAGAGGCAAAAGCAAATGCACTGGCCAGCGCTAATGTCAACATCGTCAACATTATACTTGAAATCTGTATGTAGGACTCTGGACAGCTTCAGACTTCAGAATTAGACAAAAAAAAAAAAAAAGAAACAGTGTGATTAGCTGAGATTTGCGTCAAGCAACAGAAGAAGAGGTGTATGTGAAAGTACAGTATGTTCTGCTCCAAATAGACAGGAAAGAGGAAAAAATGGATAGGAAGCTGTAACAGGATGTATGAATGACTTAATGAAGCAGCTTGTGGGCTGTGTTGTGATTCATGAGCTAATCGCTTCTCAGTCCGGTCAGGCATAAGAAACAGAGAAGAGGATGTGTCAGGTACTGCATGGAATACTTTGATATTAGAATTCAAAGCGTCTGCGTCTTGCCTTGAGAAGGATAATCCCATTATGCCTCAGGTCACAGCAGTGCAACACACAAAGAGGTGCAACTCCCTTCAAAATAAACTGCTTACAGTTGACGAGAATAGCACAGGCAGCCATCAGGAATAACGCCGAGGTCCGACCAAGACTGAATTAGGACATCCAATTTGAGGAAGAAAAATAATTTGGATATTGAGAGGAGAAATAACGCAATTAGATTTGATAAACCAGGAAAGTTTTCCCAGACACGCTTTTACAGTTCATTTGGGTGTTTGTGAGATCAAGTGGTTTTTCATTTCAGTCTGTCAGCTTTCATTATGAAACAGGAAAATATCATTTTGCTTGGTGTATCTGACGGTTTCTCAGACTAATTCATCATGTCAAGAAAAGCCCAACAGATGGTGTTTGCGTGAGCGTTTTATTATCCGTGTGCGTATTTTGCATAGTTCAAGGCCCTTCTTGATTTAAGTGTAAATGTGCAGTTTGTCTTACTTTAGAAAAAGAAAATACTTCACCAAACACCAATATCTGATTACTTCTTTGTTTAATTTGATGTGTCTATGACAGAAATAAATTGTTATAGTGCCCTAAAGATTATATGGCCTAGTTATTTCATTAAATGAAATTATCGCTCAATAAGAAGGCCACAAGCAGAAAGCTGCAGCTCCAAGATAAGGTTGCATCTAATGTTGGTCTTCCAATAAAAGTGGTGAGTCAGTGTCACACTTCCACTGAGATGTCTGCACCTGACCACAGCTAAAAAAAAAAAAAAGTAATTTTACAAATATTATTTTCTGCTTGAGGTGGTTCACCAGTGAATCTATAACAGGGAGGAGTTATGGGAGGATTTTAATCAACACCTTCAGAAGCATCAGTCTGTAAAAATTGCAATGAAACTGGCTATAAGCTAATAATCTACATACTATAACACAGCTGAAAGAGTTCTATTAGTGGGAGACACACTGGAGAAGTTTAATGTGCAGGATGATTTACATGCATTTCCCTTCCTAATGAGAGAAAAGACAGATAATATTGAATAAATGACAGGAAAATTGCAGCAGTTAAATAATATACGGAACAAAAATTAAATGCCATTGACTGTCGCCACCTATGGAGTTAGTGTTTGATTCATATTCCAACACATTTTCAACATGAAACCGGTCCAGCTGAATGATCAAACTGGGGACGTGAGGCGTGAGGAGTGGCATTTCAGGGTGGGGTGTTACCCAAAATATATAGATATATATATAAATATAGCAGGCAGAACTAATGTTTCAAACCAAAGTATCTCCTGACTCATTTTTGGGTTACACAGTTAACAAACCACATCTCCTCTGATTAAAGAGTGAGAGGCAGAGTGACAAACACTGAGAGACAGAAACAGAGAGATTGAGTCGTGTCACGCAGGAATTTGGAAGCCCAAAAAGCGGAGACAAGTCTTGAAGCTGAAGCCTATACATAATAAAAAATAATTCAGGCAGATCACAACTTGAGAGCCGAAATAAAAAGCACAAAGGAAAACTCATGATGCTCCAAAATAAACCTGCAGAAATCCAAAATGCTGAGACAGACTGAAGACATGAACAACGAAGTGACAAGGAAGAGAGTGACTGCCGGCAGGCTTTTTTACAGCAGAGTAAATGAGTTCATGAGACCCGGGTGTCCAGGGTGAAGCAGGAAACTGGCAGACAGAGCACAGAGACACCTGAAACCAAAAAACACAGGGATATATATATATATATATGAAAACCATAATATGAAACAAAAACAGCTTTATCACACTAAACAGTGACGGCAGACCACCAACTCAGAGGGTTTCAAGTGTTTTCCTTTTTCTTTGCCACGTCCTCTGTGACATTGGCTTTTTGAGGGGTGATGAGCAAAACCAAGATAAGGGATTAAGGCAGGATATGTCACCTATCCCGGCTCAACGTAGCCTTGAGTTGGCGGCACAAAAGCAGGTGTGGAAAAAGTTACCATGTCAATGTATCTGTAGATAAATTTAGTTGGCAGTCATTTGTTGTTGACTGTATGTTTGTTTCATTAGCCTGGATCAACATTTTACATGCAAATTGTATTTTAGTTTTATGATGATGATATATATTCCATTTTTATTTATTCTATATAATATTCATATATAGTTATAATTATAAAGGTGATGGACTTTATGAAGACTGATATTCATTTTGCTGTCAGACATTTAATCAATAGCGTACATATATTCAATATTATTGTTGTTGGGTCAATGATTAGAAATGACTCAGGGTGCAAAGGATCTACAGTAATGAGGGCAATGGTCGTGACATGTTCATTTCTTTCACAATGATGTGACCGTTTTTTTTTGTTTTTTTTTTAACTAATGTTTTGGAAGATGAAGCTCTCGTGCTTAGAACGGCTTTTTGACAGTGTGGAGACTACTTTTTTCCCGTTTCCTTTTAATTTATTAAGAACTTATGGTCTACATGATGGTACAAAATGTACAAGACTTTAAAGGGGAAACAATAACAAAATTCTATTAAAATACTAGCCTCTTCTACGATAGATAAACGCAAACAACCAGATTGGTTGTAAAGGAAATATGACAGCTGAATAAACATATTAAGTTCTTCCTGTTCTATGGTGCAACACCATAGCAAGGGTTTAGGTCAAGAGAGTTGGTTAAACCCTGTAACAAATTCCATATATCATACAAACCATCATCTTAGACCTGCAAGCTCTATGCCACAACTATACTGTGGGACATTGCTTGTATACAGTGATCTCTTAGTTTTCAATGGGGGGGGGGGAATTGTGCATTTGTAAAATGCGTCACATCTTGATTAATGTCACAACTGGCCTCCGACATCGACAGCTTGGTGATCTACTTTAATTCTTTTCCTCTTTGATGACACAAGAAAAATATTCTGGTTCCTCTGGATTCAACTTTGATTTTTAAAGGTCAGTACCAGCAGAGACATTTTGCAAAGTGAATGAGTACGGCTTCCGTGGCTAACCTACACTGGCCAGTATTAGTCAGAATGAAAACCAAGGATTCATCAAGAACAGAGAAATTGTGAAAAATATCTCTATTTTTAATCTCTAAAAACCCAGCCCAGCAGTTTACAGCAAAGTCAGGGTACACCCCAAACAGGTCACCAATTCATCACATGGAGACAAATGAGACAGCTTTGCCTATATTTAGAGCTATGTTTTATTAAAATCTTATGTAGGCTAATGTGGTTGGATGCTGCAGGCTACTCGACATTACAGTGTCATTTGGAAAATTAATTATGGTTGAATATCATTAAACCTATGACTTGCTATTCTCAGTATTTACAGGATCATCTCCAAAGTCCAATAAATCCAACAAAGTAACATTAAACTGGATGGATGGCATGTTGTACAACATTTATTCAAACCCAAACTGTATATTCTTATGCAGAGAGGAGTGGCAGTAAGTCTCAATAGGAGGAAAAAAAGTATTATTTTAACGTACAACTCAGATGGAGGTTTGCACTCCAAAGAGAATGGGCCATTGTAGAGAAGGACAAGATTGACTGTGTGATTTTGAGTTGAGGCAATCTTTTCAAAGATTTCAAAGATTTTGAAATATTGTTTTGGAAGAAAAAAAAGAGATACAAAAGCAGCAACAATGGAGCTCAAGATGGGATGTCCGTAAGTGCACGTGGCACCAGGGTACCTGGGGTCGAAGTTCTATAATCAATTTTCCAGTCCTGTTGTCATATTTGCAACAACATGTTTTGGAAACTCAGGTGAAGAGAGGAGCTAAGCTGTCAACTGATCACTGCCTGGTGGTTAGTTGGGTCAGATGGATGCTGGACAGACCAGGTAAGCCCAAATGTAAAGTGACGGTTTGCTGGGAATGTCTGGGAGAGGAACATGTCAAAAACCTCAGTAATCATCAAGCTTAGCTAGCTTGTGGGACTCTGAAAGTAGCCAACAGGTGCAGCAGGCCAGTTTGGGCTGCAGGCTCAGTGGTTGCTCAGACAACAACTCAGGTGTGGGAGGAGTTCAGTGGGGCCATAGAAAGCAATTTCTGATCAACCCAGAGAAGATTCTGGCAAACCGTGAGGCAGCTGGGTGAAGGCAAGTGGTGCTTTACCAACACCGTCTACAGTGAGAGCGGGGTGCTCTTAACCTCGACTGAAGATGTCCTTAGGTAGCGGAAGGAATGCTTCAAGAATCATCTCAATCCCACCCACATGTCTTCTGAAGAGAAAACGGAGTCTGTGGAGGTGGGCTCACCAATTGCTGGAGTCAAGGTCACCAAGATAGCTTAAAAGTCCCATGGCAGCAGGGCTCCAGTGCTGAATGAAGTTTGCCCTGAGTTCCTCAAGGTTCTGGATGATGTTGGATATGTTTTAGTTCACACGCCTCTACAATATTGCGTGGACATCAGGGGCTGTGCCTCTGGATTGGGGGACTGGGGTGATGGTTGTCCTTTTCAAGAAGGGGGACCAGTGGGTGTGTTCCAGTTACAGAGAAATCACACTCCTCAGCTTCCCTGACAAGGTCTATGCAGAGATGTTGGAGCAGAGAGTCTGGTCAATAGTCAAACCTCAGATTCAGGAGGAATACTGCAGATTCCAGTGGAACACTGGATCACCTCTATATTCTCAGGGAAGCAGTAGGAGGAGGGAGTTTCCTGAACCAATACATATGTGTTTTGTGGACTAAGGGCCTGATTTACTAAAGGTTTGCATGCGTAAAAACGTGTGCAAACTTGACACCACCCGCAAACCAATGTGCAAGCTGATCTACTAACAGCGTGCAAAGAGGACTGCGCCTCTCAAATGAGAAAAATAGCACACGCTGTTCATTTAGCACTTTTGCCCTGATGAATAAACAATATGGGGCGTACCCGCCAGAAAGCGCAAAATACTGGGAGGGGAAAATGCAAATAGGTCCATTTACCACACGCAATGAGATTTACCAACCCTGAAAGTAATTGCGGGGATTGTGATTGCGTCTGTATTTAGTACGTTCGAAAGGAAGGTGCTATTCTGTCCAGCATTACGCACCGATGGCTGCTGTTATTGTGGCAAGGAGGCGACATCGCCAAAATCAAAGAATACGCAGAGAGAGAGTCTTTCGGACTCGTGTAAATTTGTTTGCACATGCAAAAGGAGAAATATTTTATTTGAATGTTAAATCGAGTATTATTCAGCAAAAGGTTGCCACAGGAGGCACCAGGGTTTCCGTTGTCTGGTAATTGCTGGACTTTGTCTGGTAAAATATGCGGGAGTCCGGGATTTTATAATCTCTCCGGTCAAAATGTCCGGTGAAAATACTCCTCCCAAGCACAATTTCAGTTGTAATAAAATGGGTTATTTCCACATCATTTTATGAAAAACGCCTCGGGATTCTCCCAGAGGAGCTGGTGGAAGCGGCCGGGGGATCTGGACGTCTCTGCTGAAGCTGCTGGCCCCGCGACCCGACTTCGGGTCCATCCATCCATCCATTAGCGGAAGCTAATGGATGGATGGATGGATGGATGGATGGATGGATGGATGGATTTTATGAAAAAACATATACTTTTTTTTACGAATGAGTAGTGTGTGAGGACGAGTCGGCTCCAGCCACAGCTCCACTCATTGATGCCACAGCTGCGCGCAGAGACGCATCTCCGTAATGACAGCGCTCCGCGGTTATGGAGGCTTTTTATTTTATTTTATTAAAGGCCACTTTTTCTTTAGTTCTTTGCCTTATATCTTGCCACCTTCTTTTAACGTCATCTGCCGTTTCTTTTTGTCTTACCAACTGCATTTATTCTATCGCAGATTTTCTCCCATATTGCGTTTCTTTTGGTAATGTTTAAATTTCTTTGCTTTAGTTCATGAATGTGTTTATTTGCCTCTTCCACTAATATCTCTAACTCCAACTCGTCAAATTTCATTTTGCGCTTGCGTCTATCCTGCTTTCCATCCAGACTCTCCATGGCGCAAACCGTAAGACACGCAACACCTCATTTAAATACTGCGGTTTGCACCCGTTATCAATTGCGCGAGCATTCTTAGTTGATCACCCGCAAAACACACAACAACAGCACGCGCAAACTTTTTCAGTGCACACGCAATTTAGTACTCTTTATTTAGGATCTTAGTAAATCAGGCCCTAAGAGAAGGCATTTGACCGTATCCCATGAGGTATCCTCTGGGGGATGCTCCAGGACTACGGAATACTAGGTCTCTTGCTACAAGCTACACTAATTTGCCAAACGTATTTGCTCAGCTGTCTTGACTCATGAATGAGCTTTAGTTCATCCCATTTCTAATCAATATGCTTCTTCCAGAAGCGCATTTGTGAGGTCAAACACTGATGTTGGCTAAGAAGGTCTGGCTCTCAGTCTCTGCTCTAATTCATCCCAAAGGTAATCTATCGGGATGAGGTCAGGACTCTGTGCAGGCCAGTCAAGTTTATCCACACCAGACTCTTCCATCTATGTCTTTATGGACCTTGCTTTGTGCACTGGTGCACAGTCATGTTGGAAGAGGATGGGGCCAGCTCCAAACTGTTCCCACAAAGTTGGGAGCATGGAATCATCCAAAATGTCTTATATGCTGAAGGATTCAGAGTTCCTTTCACTGGAACTAAGGGGTCAAGCCCAGCTCCTGAAAAACAACCCTACACCATAATCCCCCCTCCACCAAACTTTACACTAGTACTGTTCTCCTGGCAACCGCCAAACCCAGACTCTTCCATCAGATTACCAGATGGAGAAGCGAGATTCACACCAGAGAACGTGTCTCTACTGATCTAGAGTCCAGTGGTGGCTGCTTTACATCACTGTATCCGATGCTTTGCATTGTACTTGGTGATGTATGGCTTGGATGCAGCTGCTCCACCATGGAAACCCATTCATGAAGCTCTCTGCTCTGTTGTTGAGCTGATCTGAAGGCCACATGAAGTTTGGAGGTCTGTAGTGATTTACTGCAGAAAGTTGGTGACCTCTTCCCTCTATACGCTTCAGCATCTGCTGACCCCGCTCCATCAGTTTACGTGTCCTACCACTTCATGGCTGAGTTGCTGTTGTTTCCAAACACTTCCATTTCCTTATAATACAGCTGACAGTTGACTGTGGAATATTTAGGAGAGAGGAAATTTCAGGACTCGATTTGTTGCACAGGTGTCATCCTATCACAGTTCCACGCTGGAATTCACTGAGCTCCTGAAAGGGACCCATTCTTTCACTAAATGTTTGTAGAAACTGCATGCCTATGTGCTTAATTTTATACACCTGTGGCAATGTAAGTGATTGGACCACCTGTCTGATAATGTGGATGGGTGAGCAAATACTTTTGGCAATATAGTGCATTTGTTCCCTGTACAAATGGAGTGAGAGTTTGGTCCGCATTGCCAGTAGCAGGTTAGATTAATTTCCAGTGAGAGTGGGACTCTGTCAGGGCTGCCCTTTGTCACAGGTTCTGTTCAAAACTTTTATGGACAGAATTTCTAGGTGCAGCCAAGGAGTAGAGGGTCTCTGGTTCGGTGACCTCAGGATTGCCTCTCTACTTTTTGCAAATAATGTAGTCCTGATGGCTTCACTGAGCCGCGATCTTCAGCCCCTGCTGTAGCGGTTCACAGGCGAGTGTGAAGAGGCAGGGATAAGAATCAGCACCTCCAAATCTGAGACCATGGATGTCATTCAGAAAAGGGTAGAATGCCCTCTTTGGGTTTGGGATGAAATTTGCTGCAAGTGAAGGAGTTGAAGTTCTCAGGGTCTTGTTCACAAGGAAAGGAAGAATGGAGCCAGAGATCAACAGGCAGGCAGGCAGTGTCTGCAGCTGTTGAAGTGAAGACAGAGCTGAACCAAAAGACAAGACTCCGTTTTGACCAAAAGAATGAGATCATGGATACAAGTGGCTAAAACTTAAAGTTGCTGGACTCCCTCATAGAAAAAGGATGAGAAGTTTAGTCATTTGGGAGGAGGTTTGAGAGGAGCTGAGGTGGTCCGGGCATTTGTTTCAGAAGTTTCCTGGGATGCCTCCCAAGGGAGGTTTAGGGCAGAGGGACAGACCCAGGTTTAAGCCCAGGGACAGACCCAGGACACACTGGAGAGACTATGTCCCTCGGCTGGCTTTGGAACACCTCAGTGTTCCCCCTGGAAGAGGTGGCTGGGGACAGGAGGCTTGGGTCTCTTTGCTGAGGCTGCTGCCTCTGCGACCCAAATTTGGATTAGCAGAAGTTAATAAATTAGCGCTAATTAGTGAATATGTAGATCCTTGTCAATTATTCATGGGCTAATAATGACAGTTAGCATTCATGGCTCCGGGTAGATGATTTCTGTCTTTGCAATGGAAGTTACTTGATCTGTGACTTTTGCCAACTCATTCCATGTGTATCTGCCCAACTAATTTTCCTGCTAGGAATAATACCAAAGTCAAAAGCAGTAGAAAAAAAACATCAAACCTCTGATCCACATTGTGGTTTCCAAACAGAATGCAATATCCATTTCACTTTTATGAAGGTCTTTTATGGCAGAACAACAAAACCCAGAGGAGGTGTGGTATGAAAAGATTCTTTATTATTAATAGAATATTAACTCATATAAAGGTGTATGACTGAAGGAGTGTGTTTCAACACTGTAGGGGCTGTAAAGTGCACGGAGGTTAATTCTCTGATCCAAGGGTAGATTTGTATCATTGTTTGTAGATAAAAAGGATTTTTCCAGGGGACCTGATTCACATCTTTGCTCTATGCTCCTCGGAGTACTGTGGTAGATTGCCTGGTCTGATTAATCTTAATGAATTATGCAAATAGCCTTTATCTCAAATGATTTAGCAATGTTTTTGTATTGTTTTATTAATGCACTTTTGAATTACTCTGTATAATCACGTAGCCTTTCCTCAGCCGTTCGCTGTTTGTAATTCATCGCCAGCTCTTTATTAAATCCATGGCAGTCTCTGGTGAATTGCGTGCAGGAATGAGAAATTAGTCATTACTGTAATTTAATGATTTCTAACCAAACAAAACGCAACCTAGACTGCTAACCATAGCAACCCTCCTCATCCCTTCCTTTCAGCGTCAGTCCCATGGGTCTGATCTTTGGGAGCGAGCCTTCTCCATTTTTGCTTAATTAATTGTGTTTAGTATTAGAAATATGCTACGGTGAATGTACTGTTTCAATTACAAGCTGAAATTGACTTAAAAGTTTCATAGCATTAATTTAGAAGATACTTTTATTCAACGTGACTGACAATTGAGGAGTACATCGGTGGACGATATGAGGTTTAGAATCTTGTCCGAGGACACTTCGACATACAAACTGAGGGATCAATCCAGCAATTTTCCAAATGAATGATTACCATTTACTCTCCTAAGCTACAGCTGTGGGAAAAAAAAAGTATAATAATTCTCTTTAAGTGATGTTTTGCTTTAAATCTAGACCCTTACATTTGACTGGCAGGTTTTCTTTGTACAATGCATGAATTTACATAAGTTTACTGTGTTTCTTTTACAAAAAGAAATCTGTAGATTTTCCTCGGTTGTCTTTCTTACACAGGCAGAATGATTGTGTGGGTTTTGTGACAATGAATACGATAACCAGAGAGGAAATTTACATTTCAAAAATGTTTTTTTTTTATCATATCAGAGGAGGGGCCTGTGGCTTATATAGTGTGAATTCGTGTCCCAACCGATGGTCACAAGCAGGAGAAATATAAATAAATACCCAGCTGTTTTCTCCCATCAGAAACCTGCATGTAACCTGTTTGGTTTCCACAGAGAAAGAAATGGAGCTCCATGTTGATACCGGTAATGATAGTAACTACATTATATTTGGATGGACATTTTATTTGTCCTTGGATCCCATTGATTCCGCTGACTTGCAAGGCCGCTGTGACTAATCCTTTTTCCATTCATCCATCATCATCCAGGCTCCAATAATGCCTTCCAGCCTATCTATATATACCAGCTTGATACAATAAACTCAGATTTGGATCACCTACATCTAGTCTGGGAAATTAATATAAAAAGATGTTTTTGTGCTTCCAGGTAAAAGCTAATTCTCTATTTGTTTCCAGACCAGATGTGTTGATGGCTTTTTGTGACACCTGTGCATTTAAGGAAAAGCTTTAGGAATATTTTCCCTTTTATATGTCTTTTTAAAATGGTGTCATTTTTGCATTTGATTTATACATTTTGCTTCCATCATGAGAACAACCCTGATCAGCTGTAAGTTTTCCTCCTCTTTTTTTTTCTTCTTTTATTTTTGTCACATTATATGCATGATGAGCATATGAGTCCCCATAGCTCCTGCTAAAACAGCACTGAGATCTGGTAAGGTACACTGTGAAAAAATCCAGATTTTTCTTAACAGCAATATTCATCGAGTTAGATTTATTCAGATAATATTGACATTTGTAATGAATAGTAGTCACCAGGCTTTGAAAACAACAGATACCATTAAAACATTTCGGCAGAAGTCAGCTATGTTGGTGACATGTCAAATATCATTGTATTTTTTTCTTTATTTCTGGGTTTAATGTTGTGGCATTGTCCTTTGTTTCTGAAAAGAGGAGTTGACATCCTAACAAACTTCAAAATAAAAAAAAAGCCAGACTCCCTCAAACCAACACAAACAAAACAGAAGCGATATCTGCTCCATAAGGCTAAAAAGAATGGAAATGCTTATTATCTCACAAGATCATCCACACAGATATGCACCATGAGTCCAAGGGCTCTGTGTGGCAAGAAAATAACACAGTTTTACATCACATGATTTTGTTTTCAGGGTGATTTTCTTTCCTGGGTAATCCACAGTCTTTATGTCAATAGATATCTTCATGGTTAAGTCTTGTAGTCCGTAGGAGTAGAACTATAATACAAAGAAAGATCTAGTGGGAAGCAGAGATAGCTACTGTTGATACTAAATCAAAGACCAGGAATCTATTTGGCTATTGAGTTTCAAATGGAGCTCCCTGGTACTTTTCCTCCTTCTGTTCACTGGAATGTCCGTGATTACTGTCCTTGTTGGTCCCTCATTTCCACCAATCCTTAAATCACATGGTATCCAAATGTCCTACTGTGTTGGTCAAAGAAACAATGTCTGGTTCCAAATAAGGTTGTCCTTGAAACGCACAACTATCGAGTCACCTGGAAATAAAAAGAAAAATGCAAGTTAGGGAACACAAACTCCAGTTCTAACTGACATAAATATTGATGTTCAGTCCACTGTAGTTTTTTTTTTTCAAGAAATGAAAGATATATAAAGGTAAGGCAAGTTTATTTGTATAGCACATTTCGTGTACAAGACAATTCAAGGTGCTTTACATAAAACATTAGAAGCATTACATAAAATATTAAGCAATAAAAAGTAAGCTAAAAACAGAAACAAAGTTTTAAAAGAAAAAAAAAAAGAAATATAAAAAATAAAAAACAGCACAGCAGGACTCTTCCACTCACTCTGCCTCATGACTCAAACAACACCACAGTCTCCCAGGTACTGTTGGTCATGTTGTGCTCTGTTAATGACCACCACCGTCACCGCAGCCCCCAGGTTCGTTTTTAGGCACAACCTCCGGTTAAAAGCCTCCTGCGCGAACCCCAGGTGCAGTGTTGGGCAAGTTCACTTTCAGTTAATAGTTAATAGTTCATAGTTCACAGAAATTAAAATGAACTAGATGAACTAAAATGAACTACTTTTTTTAAAATGTTTTTTTAATGTTGCTGCGAGCAATTATTTATCAAAATGATTGCCACTGCCCATATACTACACCACAACAAACAGCAATTATTTTATACATTTTATATGTCAAAAACTATGTGTCCAATTCTGAATCTTTAACCAACCAGGGTTCACATTAGTATTGAAAGGACAGCCAGTTGTAAAACTGTAATTTCCATTTCAACTTCTCTCTACAGTATGTTAAAAATATGAGGAAAACTTGCTGCCAAATGGTCTTTATTATAAGACAAAAACATTTTTTTAAGGTGCAAATGTTTTTTTCCCACATTTCAATATTTCAATCACCACTCCTCCTCACACTCGCCTGTGAACCGCTACAGCAGGTACCTGCTTGTTTTAAACGTTTGATGACGCAATTGTTAGCGTGACAGAAGCAACAGCCCATGTTGCCATGTTTGATTGTTTTCCTCAGATACATATCAGGCTCGTTTGTGATGTGTATTTTGAATTAGGTTCGCTGGAAACCTGGCAAGGTTTTGACAGTGCGTGAACTTTGAAAGAGCGTTGTTCCCAGTTGCCCAAATGAACTCGTTCACACCCGAAGGTCGTCAAGAGGAAAGAGAGCGCGTTCAGTTCACGTTCGCACAAAATACGAATTAGTTCGTGAACTTTCGTTCAATGAATGCGTTCAGGTACAACACTGGCCAGGTGGCAGTTTACCAAAAACTGTCTACACTTGCCAGCCTAGCCGGCGTCACCTGGCGTCGCCCACATGGCAGTTCGGCCCCCGAACTTTCCAATAGCCACTGCTAATGTGGAGCGGCCTGTCCAATCTAAGGTGTGGAAAACTCCAGAGATCAAACCCCACTGACCCACTAACCACCCAGGACACTCACCCAGCACACAGTAGTCAAATGGAGGATAGGGTCACCAGCAGAGTCCTGCACCTCCATGCTCACACAAGCATAACCGCCAAAGTTATCAGCACCGCAGGAGAAGATACAGATAAAGATATCACATCTAATAAAATGTACACGATGGCCACTATGATTTGCATCTAAACAAGAGGAATATTATTATTCATGATGCCATAGTGCCAACAGATTCATAAATATTCATCTAAAATATTGAGAGATACATTTATTTCTTAGATTTCCTATTTTAAGAACAACTTCAAAATACTGTGCAAGGTCTTTTTTTTTTTTTTGTCTGTGCCCTTTGAACAAGCGGAGACTTCCTTTGCTTTCTTTGCTTTCTCTGTGATACTTGAGGGGCTTAAAAGTGTATACACACACACACAGACCCGATAACAAATAAGAACAGGTGTTCCTGCTGAACATTAGTACATTACTGTCATTCAGAGAGCTGTCGGTGGTTCTCACCAGTTGAATCAGCATGCCACAGCCGCATAGTGTTCTGAGCTAAACAGTTCTACAATTCAGAATTGAAGTGTAGTTTTCTGCTTCAGCTGCTGGCACAGTGCTCACTGTTTGGGGAGCCACTTTTTAATTTTCACTTCCATGTGACAATTCTCAGGAATCATAACACGGAAGGGACACGAAAATTATTTTATCTAGCTACTGTTGCAGCACCTGGGTGTCGGGCTGATCCATTATACAAAAATCATGAGCATGATAGTTTTTGTCAATAATGAGAACAGTTATTTGACATGAATCCCTTTTCACTCACACTGGAAACATCATATATTCATGAGTATTTTAAAAATTGATATAATTGCTGTTTCTTTTCAGATACTTTGAAGGCTCTTTGGTTTGTTCTTAAGGAAGTCTGAAATTATTTACACACATAAAAGATTTATCATTATGAAAGTAGTAAAAACTTGATCAGAATTTAAAAAAAAAAAAAAAACTGCCACATTTAAAAACTGGTGCTTTACAGAGACAAATGAAAAGGGAAAGAGAAATATGCAAAAAATCAAAAATAAAGAAAAACAAACCAACTAAAACAAAAAAACAAAAAATAAAGCAAGTAAGACACAAAAAGCAACAAAAACCTGATGATCCCTTGTGAGAGAGACAAGCTTTCTGTGGTGTTTGGGTTGTGAATACAAAGGTTACTGGTGATTAAATACATAAAGGTGAATCAGAACAAAAGGTAGCTTCTCGATTTTGATGTGTAAGCTGTTGTAAGATGAAAAACCATTCTGAAAACCCCACTTGACTTGTAAGCTTAAGTTTCAAAGCCTTAAACACCATCAAACTAAGCACTCATATCTGTGCATGTGCATAAAGTGGGTATCAATATTCACAAGCCTAATTATCATTCAATATTCATAGTTTTTTCTGACTATTTAAATTTTCTTTGAGATATGGTGGGCATTTCTCATCATTAAGTAACATCCTGCAGCAATGTTTTAATTGAATAAAAAAGAAAAAAATTGCAAATTTATTGTTAATATAATGATTTCCCCTCTTTTCTTTTTTAAGTTATCCATTGAATAAACATTTACACAATGTCCCACCTTTGAAAAAAGTTTTAGCCACATGCTGTTTTTGAATAAAATATTTTCCCAAAAGAAGACATTTCAAATTCTTAACTCAACGTGTTATTAATCTTATGAAGTTAAAGTAACAAAAACTAGCTAATTAAAACCAGAGGCACAGACTTTATTGTGAATGGCACCTTTACACAATTAAATTTTTAAAAAGGTGTTTTCATAAAAGGAATAAGTTAATCAAATGCTGAATAACCTCCTTCATACTTTTTAAAAGATTTTTTTTTGGACTTTTAGTCACCACTGTGATGGTGTGTGGTTTCTGCCCAGCTGTAAGCAGAGATGCAGGGCAGTGGTTAGGGTTAGTGCCAGGGGTTGGTGGGTTGCTGGGTTAGCCAGTCGCACGCCTCCAAGGTGGTAGTTGGAGTACAAGTACCACCTTGGAGGGGTACTTGAAGTCAGAATGAAAGAGGCATCTTCCAGCACCTCTGCCAAGGACTCCAAGAAGGCTGGGTACTCTTTGGCACAGAATATGACAGTCAGAGCCCGTTCCCTGACCCAAAGGTGCAGAGACGCTGCCCTCTCATCTACTGGGGAAAACCCCAAAGTACAGGCTCCAAGGTGGGGGATAATAAGTAAGTCCACTCCAGCCCGTCGCCTCTCACCTGGGCAATGCCAGAGTGGAATAAGGTACAACCTCTTAAGAGAAGATTGGTTCCAGAGCACATGCTGTACATTGAGGTGAGTCTAACTATATCTAGTCGGTACTTCTCAACGTCAAGTACAAGGTACAAGGCTCCTTCTCCACCAGAGACGTATTATTCTGTGTCCCAGAAGCCAGTTTAGTGAGGTGGCGATCAGTATGCCAAGGCCCATGCTTTTGGCTGCTGCCCAAGGCACAAAGCACCCGGCCCTTACGGACCTTCCTGCAGGTCGTGAGTGCACAAGGAGACAGACCTATGTACCTCATTTGGGCTGAGCCCAGCCAGACACCATGGGTAAAGGCCCGGCCACCAGGCAATCCCCGATGTGCCCCTCTGCCAGGCCTGGACACCAGAGTGGGGCCTCGGTGATCCTAGTCCCGGCGAGGGACATTGAGCTCTTGACATGACTTGTTCCATAAGAGTCGATTGAAGACTCCAAGACCAGAGTGGCTGAATTGATTGCACATTATCAATAAATACAGCTAGTAGAATGTGTGTGTGGGAAACCAGTAATGTACAGCAGTTCCTACTGGTTGGTTTGGACACCTGGAATGTGGGAAGTGTATATATACATGTGAGTTATTATGGCCAAGTGACCCTTGAAATATCACTATTGGGAGCAAACTTTGATTTTAATGACAATTTCAATGCAGTCATCTAATTTCTATTTTCTGAGTGTCAATGGCATCATCTGGGAAGAACAAATACATCAGGAAGATGGCCTCCAGCAATAAAGTTGCTAATTAAATGTCTCAGGGAGTTGAGTAGAGACTCAATGAGAGAAAAGAGACAGAAGAAACTATCAGGAAAGTAGAAGCCCTTGGCAAACATGCGCAGTAGCAGAATAGAGTGGCAGATATCAGGAAGTTCTAGCAGTGGATAGAAAAGGCTAATCTGAAAGACAGCACTGAGACACTAATCTTAGCACCACAAGAAAAAACCATGAGCACAAGAGTAATCGAGTTGGAGGTCTATGACACCAGACAAGACCCCAGGTTCAGGCTACACAAAGAAGCCCCTAACTAAGTAGCTTAAATACTGAACAGGAAGATGGGATATCTCCAAGAGTGGCAGAGGAACTGGCGATGGCTAATCAACTGGACATCGAGGTGCTCGACAAACTCCAGAGGGGAAATGCAGTGAGATAACCTTTGCAGTGAGTTGTATATTTGAAAAAAAATCAAGTTAAGGCTACCTTTGACGGTAGAATACAATATATTTTAATGCGGTCAAATGTCAGATTTTTTTTTCATTATGTTTTCAAAAAATATTTCACAAAGACAGCTATGTATCAACAAAACTTCGATACATTCTCTACAGGTTTCATAGCACCTGTCAGTGGAAGGGCTCAATAGTTGTTTTGCCCTCTCTCACCTGATTGATGTGAAGTTAAAGGCAGGAGCAGCCAGGGCTATAATTCTTGATATTACTAGCAAGACAATAAAACTAGCTGCACCGAGAACATGCAGAAAAAGAAAGAACAAACGGGTTGTCTGTGGAGGAGCTAGAGGGTGTTAAGACATCTGATTTATTGATGCAACTTCATCATGAGGTGGAAACCACACCATCATTTTTTATCAACAATACTACCGCTGGACATCAAAGAAAGGATTTATAGTACTGTATGAAAGCTGCTCCGTCCACTAGGGAAGAATAATAAGATGGTTTTCTTACCTGTAAAATTGGAAATATAAATACCTAAGAATATTAGATGCATCTTATGTATAAAAATATAGAAAAACCAAAGAGCTGAAAGACACTACAATACACTGCAGACTATCAAAATGTCATGAATTTTATATAAAATAAATAAACTGTTGGTTACTTTAACTTTAAAAAAAAAAGGATCTTGGGACTTTAGGGAAAATGGTATCAGTTGTGATTCATTGTACAAACTGGCTGTCACAGACTTAAAACTGACTTTATTTTGAAAACTCTGATTGAAGTTAGACATGCTTTGACATCTTTCAAACTGCAAAATTCTTGAGTATGTAAAAAGGAAATCTATAATATGTCTTTAAGCAGATTACATCTATTAACTTCAACTGAATATCACATTTGATGAATGTACGCAGGGTTGTGCACAGATTGTGCCTACCTTATTTACCTTATTATTGTACATGATACCTATAGAACCACTGGTTTTACATACATTGCAATTTTCTTCTTCACTAATGCATAATTATGTCATTGAATATTTTTTCTTGTTTTATTCTTTTATGCACCAACAATGTCCACACAGCAGCTGAGTCACAGCTAGAGCTGTCTGCAAACCAGCAAATCCACAGTTTTTTGCAGAACTGACAAGTGGAGCATTTAATGCAGGTACAGCCAACAAGAATGCTGCATTACAAATGTATTATTGAGGTATCAAAAGGTGATACGTCTCATCCTTTCTACTACTGGATAGCTTGACCCTGGGATAGAAGGAAATTGCTAATTTTAACTGCCTCCTGTAGCTCTTGTTCTTTTTGTTTGCTTAGCTTATCCTTTTTTTTTTTTTTTTTTTTACTTTTTTCTGCAAGAGACCTTAGAAATGAATGCTGTGTACGATCATTAAATGTTGTTCTCTCAAAGTGAACCCACTGTTTTAAATATATAATGGTGAAAAATTGACTGGTGACATAGCTGTTGAATTGTTAAAGTAAATATATTGTAACTGTCAGAGGCTCATGTTTAATTACTTAACAAAGGCGTGCTGTGTTTGTTGCCAATGAATGTCTATGGACTAATTGTCTGGAATTGTTCGGAAATGCTGTGCAAATTCATTCTAATGCATACTTAATACATCACGTGGATTGCTACAGGCAACTGTGATGTAGGCTTGTCTTCAGTGAAGCCAGTTCAGCTTCAATGCTGACAGAATATTAACATTCAGCTGTTGCAGCTTTATTCCTGTGACTTTGGAATTTCCAAACCTCTTTGTGTTGTTAAACAAAGTGCAAATTTATGTTAAGCTTATAATATGAGAGACAAAATATTATGTTAACATTTTGATGAATAGTTATACACTCAAATTTGATCTTTCAACTACAAAATTCTTCAGTGCTGTGACTAGCTGTGGTTAGCCTGAAGGGTTTGAGGAGGAAGCTTAGCTGAGAAGCCGTGCTAACCGGGCGTCAGCTACATGCAATGGTCATTTCAGATGTTGCCACAGAAACACTATGTGAAATGGGAAGTACCACTGCAGATGTCCACCAGCAGCACCACAGCTCCTCCACTGCAGCTTGGCTGAAGGAGCCAGGAGCCATGGTGGATCATTCAAGGACCCTTACATGTGGAAGTCCGCTGGGAGCTGCAGTAAATCATCCCGCAACTAGTGGACCGATGGCGCTAAGCTTGGCCACCTGCAAGAGGTGTATGCGAGGACAGACGGTCGGTGACTGGCAGGTCATGGAAAAGTCTTTGTTCGTCCTTATTCCAGCTCTGGCAGCTCTCATTTAAGATGTTGTTCTTGTAACAACACTTGAAATGAGGATGTTTAGACAGATTTGATCAGAATGAATATAAAGTAATATTAGTTACCATCTTGAGTAACATAAGCTAAACCAGGCAAGGTAAAATAGTTAACTGTTTAACTAGTAGGTGTGTTCCAGCCAGTGTCTCAGTGACTGCTAGCGCTACCCTTTTTCAACATAATGGCACATATAAAGTGCTTGTTTAGGTATAAGGGGGTTATTAATAAGTGTCCCTAAACAGTTATTATTAACAAAAGAAATGTGTTAATAAAATGAATAAATTAAAACAAGACACTAGCTCATAATTGGGAAACAAAGCCAAAGCACAATCAGTCTCGAAATGTCTGTTATGCTATCCATGCCAGCCTGTAACCAAACGTGGCGCTATCGAGCTACAGAGAAGAAATGAGTCAGAGCACAGAATATTTTCAACCAACAAATGTTACAAACACATGCAAAAAAACCACAGAATACTTCTCTCATCAGAATATATCAGAATTTATTACAAGTATTGAAGATAAAGAAACACAATCAACAAATTGATTTCTACTAAACTAGATGCCAACTGAACTAACATTAGCAAACAAGCATGAGATGTAATTAAAATATCAACATACATGGCATGTATGTGTGAGTGAGGAGAGAACAATGGTGAACATGTGAGTGCGTCATGTGAAGCATGTGAGCAGACTAGTCTGTAAGAAACAAAACATGGCCTTCAACCTACGTGGTGTGTGATGTGATCTACAAAAAATGGCTCACACATGGCTGTTGGTCTGAGAGTATGTAGGTTTGATTGCGTCGACAACCAAGATGCTGGAACTGAGTGCCAACACAAGAGGGAACACAGTGCTCAGGGGCCAACACTCTTTCCATTGGTATTTCCCATCGGACAAGTGCCTTAAGGCAGAGCGTTGTTTCCTGCCTTTCCCAAACTATGCAGCCACATCAAGCACATGGGTGATGAACCAGATGGCACTGGATCCACATCATTTGGTTTCTGCTGCTGCACATTGGCAAGGGGCTCATGCAATTTCAGAGACTTCAAACTTAAAAACAGTTGTAGTAACCAATTTTTCATTAGAAACATCACTCAAAGAAGTAATGCTTTATTCAAAAACCAAAAGTTAGTTTTGGAAAATAAATTCCTCCAGAAAGATGACTTTCCAAGTCAGAGGGCAAAAGAGCATGTGGTTGAGCACCACCTGGAGTCTATCTGTGCAGGTGCCTGAATGTACATCTAGATAAATTTTAAATGAGCTGCTCAAGCAAAGCTTAAGTGCAAGGTTTGAAAGGTAAGACTCTCATTTTCTATCCGATTCCTCTAAGGTGAATGCAGGCTACCCCTTCATGCAGGCTACTTTCTGATGACTCCCAAATGCTTCTATACTTCCTTATAGCCCCTCTATAACTTCCTTATATACTCTTATAGCCCCCCTTCTCTTAAGGCCATCACAACCACCTCCACCGTCTTGTCTCCGACTTCCTACCTCTGGTCTCCATGTCTTTGTGGCCCATATGAGGTTCTCAGCAGAATCTTATTATCAAAAAAGTCTTCAATACGCATGCTTACATACTGCAAGTGGATTTTTTTCTCCACATTATATCCCTTTAGAAGACTCCACACAAACAGAGCAGCGCCAAACCTCAAAGCCCTGAGCTCCATCCTCAGACAGTCTTCCTGTTCATTCCTCAGAATAAAATTAAGTGTCCAGGAAGTTTGGGTACAGAGCTCTCTAACAAACACAAAGCTGTCCCTTGCTGGCTCTTTGCTGGAAGCAGCAAGGCCATGAGCATGGAGCAACCCCCGTTGACTCTCTAATTAAAAAAAAAGAGTCAAGGTTCTGACGGGTTCTACTAGCCACCTGGACCCCTGCTCATCTGTGCCTCTGTTTCTGCTTTCCCGTGGCTGAGTGAGGGGGAATGAATTATTAACCTGGCGAAAATAAAAAGCTCTGCTTCATCCAGGTCTCCTGTATACATGAATAATGGAGGAGGCAGCTCAACTACAGGCATTTGGTGAGTCAAACAGTGGACCGTGATGGATGGCAGAGGATCTGCTGTGTCTCCCCCTCCTCACCTACCATCCACCTCAGGTCTACCACACCCCGGCAAGCAAAACATGTGTCCAGGCAACCTCTATTAATCTCTGGAAATGCTAAAGCTTCAGCCCTCCTGCCCTGCTTCAGCGCAACAATTTTGGTTTCTGTTAGGATTGGTTTGTCTTTCTCTTCTCTTTGCATGTTTGTTTTTTGTTTGTTTGTTTGTTTTTAAGTGTGTTTGAAGTCATATTTGAGCCGGTGTAGGCTCACAGGGCGGAAACTGACTGACTATCTCTTACTCTTAAAGATAAAAACTCAGTGTTATGTAAACACATGAAGCTGCATGCCTTCATTTCTCACTTAAACCACCAACTGGCAACGGAGAGCTTAGTTATTATTTTTTTCCCTGTATTATATAATTATGTACTTTGTACTAAAATGAGCTCAGATGTCCACGTAAGGTGAAAGTCATTCATATATCTAATTTGCATTAAACCAGATAATCAATTTCAAATCATTTCTTACTATTTTTTTTTAATTGCTTCAATGTGTTTAAATGTTTAATATAAAATACTGTGGATTCGTAGATGATATAAAAAGAAAGAAAGAAGCGATTCTTATATTTGTAATAATATTTTGGCTGCAAAACACTCCCAAAACAGCTGGAACAGGAGGAATTTAGTGCTGGTAAGGAGGTGAAAGATGTAAAATGTTATGTGAGATGTAAAAATGCGATGATTGCTTTTTAATGAGCAGTTCTTGGGCAGCAAAGATGGGGAGAAGACCCACACCTTTTTGGCTTATGTGTGAGAAAACCTCTGAAATGTTGAAAACTAGTGCTCCTCAAAGAAATACTGGAACTAATAAAAAATTCTCCCCTCTGGACTGCGCATTCAGGATTTCAAGAAATCTCGAGGAATTTCAGCATCTAAGCTGGACACGTGCTATCTGTGACCCTCAGTTGGAACGGCACCAAGAACCATCATTGATCAGTAGCTGGTATATCCACATGGACACGGGTTTACTTTAGGAAACCTTAGTCAAACACAACAATTTGGAGGTTAATTCACAAACACTGGAACATTTCACAGTGTTGTTGTCTCAGGGCTCATGGGTGTGACGAGCCTGTAAGACCGACTACCTTTCAGACCAAGAGGAGATGGTACAAAAAAGCCGGGAGGACAGAATGAGGATGAGAGAGAGGAAGAAGAGACGGTGGGCAAATGGAGCTAGTGAGAAGTTTATGTCAATTTAAAAAAGAAAATAAATAAATGTCTGCTTGGTGGACAGTTCAGCTGAACCCAGGATCATGTTGGTTCATTTGTACCGTGGTCCTGAGTGAACAGGAGTCTGGGTCTGGGTTAAAAGACGTCTCTGGAGCTGGTGTGGACACTGGTGTGGTTAATAATAACAGGTCGTTTTATCTGACAGCACTTTTCACGACACTTATTGAGATATGGACTCAATCCGTTTTCTTCTGTATATACGTATAACTCTGCATTCATTTGTATGGAAAGTGGCCTAATTGCCCTTCAGAAGAAATTCAGGTTTGCATGCTTGATTTTAAGTTGAAGTTGATGAAGCTTTGGTGCACTTGTGAGCACTGAATCCAATAGTTGCTGAAACCTCTTAATTTTGTTGCTTAGAAACAAATGCATGGGAAATTATTTTGTTAGAAGCTATCGTTAAGCCTGGGAGGTTTATTACTGTCCCGGGACACGGTACTGATTAGGTCATTGTTCCCTTCATTTCTGAACATTGTACTTTTGTTTAACTCAATAACTGTCAGGAGAGTAAAGGCTGAGTTTAGTTTTAATAAATCTGTGGTCAATCAGCTCATGAAAACAGTCTGCTAACTGAGTTAAGAGATAAGAAATAATGAGGGCACACATAGGCATTCACTGCACCGAGCAGTCACATTAATGAGATTAAACTATCAGCACTCATCGTGTTTCTGCAGGGTACGGACACACCCGTACATACGCATCACAGATGAACATCACTTAGTGGAACTGTGCATGCACGGTGGTCAGACAAATCAGCGCTGGTTCAGAGCCGGACTACACTGGAACCAGTTCTCTGTAACTTCATGCCATCTGTAATGGCGCAGTTTGTTCACAGCTAATAAGCACAAACCAGCTACAGTATTGTGAGTCCCATCTTTGAGAAGAAAACAGAAACCAGCAGGTCAACAAGTTTCTCTGGTCTGTGGTTCACAAGTAGAGAGTTGAACATTTTCGATATACAATTTTTACTGCAGGGCTAATGAACCAAACCAAATTAAAGAAAAAATATTATAAATGTTGACAAAATGCTAACACAGCCGATACACACTTTGTCTTAGTTTGTTTTCTTTGTGTGTGAATCAGAAGATGATTTGGTTTTCTTAGATTAGATTAGATTAAATTAGATTAGATGTACTTTATTCATCCCCCAAGGGGGAAATTCAAACATCTTGTTTGATGTTCTCATGTTAAGAACCATTTAGGTAAGCTTAATTAAGATCTACAGGTGACAAAGATTATTTTTTTTCCTTGCCCAGGTCAGATGTTACTTCTCTGTAAACCTGTTCCAGCAGGAAGTTTTTCTGATTAATGATTATTAGTAGTTGTTTTAGTCTGCACCTGAATACCAACAGGGATAATGAACCACAATCGAAGCTACTTTTGGACTAAACCATTTGGATTTGAAACTGTTTTCTACCACTTTAAAATTAGGGCTGTAGCGATACACTAATCTCACGATACGATACGATACATTTGGCTCACGATACGATATTATATTGATATTTTTCTAACAATATATTTACATCATTTTCTGAAAGATTTTAACAGACCAAAGTGATTTTGGTGACATCTTGTGAGTGTTCCAATTTGTTTGAATTAACTGAACTGAAAGGTAGGTGACTGCAAACAGCGTCGCAGAGAGGAGAGAAAGGAGGCTTCTGATTGGTCAATTCTACATCCACGTCATCGAAGAAATGAGGAAGTACCCACATCTGTACGATTCTGGTTCTCCACACTACAAAGACAGCACATATTCTAGTAATTCATGGAGGGAGATAGCGATGAATGTGGGTCTGGATACGGCCGAGACGGTGAGGAAGTGGAAAAACGCAAGAGATACGTTTAGTAAGTTTAGCTAGTTCGTGATTGTCCCTCTCCGTTGTGGTGTTGAATAACAGCGCAGATGCGCTTCAACATTAACATATATCAAAAATAACTGCGGCATACCGGGGACAAGATAACTGCGACACGTTGCCTGTGAGAGTAAACACAGCCCTTAAAGCCGGCGTTTTCCACCACTGAATACGGTCTCAAATCCTGACAAATAATGTTTGGCTCGCTCTCAGTTAGCATTACCTTGTCCGGGTGGTTGATGTTTCAGGTGGGCTCGCCTCGCAGGTTGGTGGTATTTCCAGAGTACTTTACGTTTGTGTGACACAGCTTGCAAACCGACCATACTTTTGTCTAAATCTTCGCTTTCCTTTTTCTTTTTCAACCCGAACTGCTCCCACACATCTGCTTTTAAGCACGCAGGCGCTGGGTTTATACTTCGCCGCCATCCTCCTGAGTGGCTCAGCTCTAGCTGGAAGAGTAAGAAGCTGCTTCTGGATAACTTGTTAGAAATGCTCTACAGCGACACTAGCGGCTGGAGGACTAAATGGCACTTTGCAGGAAGAGGACCCGTGCGAGACAAGGGGGTTTTGAAGGGAGCTTAGAATATCGATACCCGCGGCTGAAAAATCGATACTATCTGGGAAATAAAATATCGATATATATATCGCAGAATCGATAAAATCACCCAGCCCTAGTTAAAATAAGCTGATACATGGATTGCTTGGCTTTAACTGTACTGGAGAGGATGTCTTGTATTTGGTTTGGGAGTGTTGTCACAAAGGCAACCTATTTTCCTCTCGTTTCCGGACTGTTAACGACAGGATCTACATGGCTCAACCAAATCAGCAGCTTAAACAACATGCAGCTAGGTGACTGTAGTTAGACTTCCTCAGCACACCGGGGCTCTGGTGAAATAGATGGATTTAACTCACCCCTTTCTAGTGCTGTACGGCAATTGCATCAAGACACACTTGACTGCCTCTCCCTTGTGAGTTACATCTTATTCTGCCTCATAGTCTGAAGTTGATAAAAAATTCTGTGCTTTCTTAGGTCTGGTTTTATTCTCTTAAACAGACCCTTTTTGTACCCCTGGAGTATTGTATTCGTGCAACAAATCCATTTATTTATTCTAGAGTGAATCTCTTGAATTTTGTGTATATGTTTTTTTTTGTTTGTTTGTTTGTTTTGTTTTTTTTATTTTAAGAGCACATAGTATCTACCTACAATATAACTTATTAATTTAACCAACCTTAGTCGTCTTAACTTTGTTCCCTGTACTGCAGCTCCATCCTTTGAGATCTGGCAGCACTTTACACTCCTCCCCATCCATGCAGGGATGCATCTGGCACCACCACTTCTGTGCAACGATTGATGCTGTGAGGAAAATAAAGATGAAAAGGGGTACAAAAAAAATAAATAAAGTACTGGAAACAATTAACAGCATGATGTTTTAAAATGTAGCACAGTTCTCCCTAGGCTGGAGTAACAACAAACCAATTTGGCTTCTGCGTACATCCCTAGTGATTGAAGGGATTGTCTTGATCTCTGTATTTGTGGAGACCTGTCAGTCCTGCCCTGCTGTGTTTTCTTGTTTGAATTACAGGCCACGGGTCAATGTCAAGCTGGTGAGTATTGTGAGCAGGTGCGTTCACTGTGAGGAGGGTGCTTGTTTGTATGTAGCAGGGCAGGGGAAAGCAGGCAGTCAAGGTCTTATGCTGCTTTGAAGAGGCTTACAGGGGAGAAACAGCTTCCTCTGACATTCCCAAAGTGAGGAGAGAACTGTCAAAATCGAAAGAAGCCCCCGTCAGAGCTCAGACACTGAAAAGAGGAGATGGGGATCGATTCACCTGTAACAAAGGCCACTGCTGACATATTATTAAATGTCCAAGCCATCTGTCTACCCTGCTGAACATGTCTCATGTAACCTCGACAATAGATAAAAGGCTCGCTGGATGAAATGGCTGATTGATTAGATTTGGAAGATTATTAAAACTCACAATGCAGCAGAAGCACAAAAATCTCAACATTGCATCTTTTTTCCTTCTTCTATGCAATAAACCCTGCATGCACAAATGATAACTGAAACAAACAGCAGACACACAGTGGCAGGTGTTACGATTTTGCACCATGCCAGACATTCCTAAGCTGAAGCTGGTCTCAAATCATTACCAGTGCCGTAATGAGAAGCCCGACATACCATCTACACAAGATGGAGCTGCTCTCGTTGTTCCCGCCACCTGTCCAGGGAAGCAGGAGCATTTGACAGTCTGGGATCGCTCTTCGATCTTGTTCTTGTTGCAGCACCGGTGTGCAGCAATTACCTCGCAGGTTCCTGCTTTCACGTGAACTGGAACCACAAAAACACACTGGTTAGACTGCATTCTTTCTGCACCACATCAATACATTTATTAACATTTCCCACCACGATAACACACAGCTACACACAGCCAATAACAGAACACTGAATATGTAGTTTATGTACACTGGCTGCTTTTTCTTTAAACGTATGTGTTTTTTTTTTTTTTTGGTCTCAAATATGGCAGATTTTATTGCATATTTTAGACTAGTCACAACTGAAATAACAGATGGGATTTTTATCCTACTGTGACTGAGGTAACAAGCCCAAAGCCTGTTCCATTGTTTCCAATTAAAGGTGGACATCTTTAACAAGACAAGGTGAAAACCGTGGGGTCCCAGTTTGTCCTGGGATTGTCAGTGTCTAGAAGCTGAAATTCTCAATATCTGAAGGCAAAGGAAAGACATTTTCTTTCCTTTGTCAGATTATACTGCACTGAACAGGCACAGTTGCATCTTGCCAGGTGTCATTTTCTTTTGCTGGAAGTGGATGTGCCAGTCACACCTCCACGCCAGTCCCAACTGCCAGCAACTGAACATCTCACACCGTGGACCACTGTGGCTGTGTCATGTTCTGTCGTGGGACTGAGTGGCTGCTTGAGTTGCTGCTCTCGGTGATAAATGTGCAGAGCCATGGCTTTAATTCCCTTTTAATTTTTTTTTTTGTTCAAAGATAATGTTCTATGACACCAAAAAGTGAGATACATTAGCTGACATACACATAGAATACTAACCAGATGGACTATCATGAGAAAAATATGTCATATATGCAGTAACCAGGTGGAAGTTTCATATTTATTCTACCCAAAATCTTATTAAGAGCATTTTTCTCTAAGTTTTCTCGTATCCTTTTGGATCTGTTTCACAGGTTTGCTTTAACCAGCTTTCGATGTGCAGGCAACGATCCAACTGATAAATACATCTCTCATTTTTAACATGAATCTCTGACTTTATGTCTTAAGTGTTTAATCCTCACCAACCGGTCCTGTGTTTATGCAGAAATCCACAGAAGCATGTACGCACTTCTACCTAAGGTTGGGAAAATAATCGCGAGAGCTAATCACTGAGATTAGTGTTTAGACATCTGTTTAAACAGCAGGTCAAACACGCTTTCCTCGGTGGAGAGCTGCTGCTTTGGTCCCTGTCCGGCATTCATGAAACTTTTCAGTGAAGCCTTATTTTAAACATCCAATTGTAACGGCTGTTTGAAATCCGGGACATGCCCCATGTGGAGGAACCCAGCTTTGAACCCAGCAAAGAACACTTGCCCACATATCCTTGACCAATATAGTAAATCCACTGACCCTCCACCCCAACTAGAGGACAGAAAGTGATGCTGCATGTTAAGATATACTGATTGTAGTACCCCCCCCCCTTCTAAAAGCAAGCATTAAAAGCAGAAAATGAATTGCTCTGCATTTCTAAATGGTCGACGTGTGAAAGAACAGTCCACTCTGTTATAGTGACACTAGTTTCACATTTAACATCCCTGGTGCTCTCTATTCTTATATTCATTACTCAGACGCATCAGAATTCAGAGCGGGTTCGTGTAGTTCAACGTAACCAGGCCTGCATGGGGGGGGGGGGGGGTGAGCGGGGAGCAAAAAGTTTTGACATTCCCTTCAGATAAGCCTTAATTATGTGCGTAAAGATTTTCAATTTGGAACTTGACTTGAAAATAGATTGAAGGGAGCTTCCATCTTCCCATTAGCTAGCAATCCAGAAATCTCATCTACAACATTAAAAACATTTTGCTCCTGATCAATAAGGGTATTCACATTCACACAAAAGGCAAGTCAACAATTGCCGATTGAGTGCTTTTCATCGAGCAAGAAGTTACTGATGCAAAAACAGGTCAGGCTCTGTGCCCTTGATGTGATTATCTTTAAGCCAACAGCACGCCCCACAGTCAAAGTTTCTTTCAAAAGTTAAAATAGCTTCAATGGAATATTCAGACTTTGTTAAAGCGATACAATAAACGAGTTTGCTCTATGGAGAAAGTGCTTCAAGACTTTAAGTTGTTATCTATAACAAATTTCACATTAAGACAGTAACATAGATAATTCTCTACACTACACCAGTATGTTACAACTAAACAGTATAAAAATAGAGCAACACGACGCTGTACCACCCTCAAAGCCTTTAAAACCCACTCTGCTTCTCTTGGACAGCAACGTCCTTCATGACTGTTGTTTTGTTATATGTAAGCTTTCTGGGGACTGATTTGAAAAGGAGGAAAGAGCGCTACGCCATGGGCTCTGGATGAGTCCGGCCTGAGACTCTGGAGTCATTAAACTGCAGGAAGCAGCTGGTTAGGGCGGCTTGTGTGCAGACGAGTGCTGATTACAATCGGAGCTGCTGGCCAAGGTCGCCGACTCTTCGGCTGGACCCAAAAGCACCATGCAACGTGGGGAGGATGAGAGGTCAAGAGCAGGCGTGGTGGTCGGCCTTACGCTCCATAAGAGAAGAAACAACCATGAACTGGCTGACGACTGTTGCTGCAACATACAAAGCGTGGAGGCAGGTAAACTGTATTAAAATGTAGGAGGGTTAAAAAAATAACAATAATGATTTTTTTCTATATCATTAAAAGGCATCAGTCTCAGCTGATGAAGGACATTTTAAACTACTGTTTTGTTAAGATTGTCTATTGCGCAATGTTTCACTAGAAAATGGTGTTTCTTATCCCTTCTTAAGAGCTAAAATGATCATGCAAATGTGACGATTTATAGGAGATGTTTATTAGGAGGCAGCCACAGAGGACGGTCCAGTTGTCACCACAGAAATGTTGAGGAAAACTGCCTCCTTCAAAAAAATGAAACTATATTATAACTTAAAGAGAAAGTTATTAAATATTTTGAGACTGAGAGGATATTACACTTCCTAATAATCTCATTTGTATTCTCGTTGATATTTACTGGAAGCAGGCTTATGCCAAGAATGAATAAGAACAGATATTTAAATAAAGGAGCTTGCAGGGAAGATGGATTGTCATAAGGCTTAAAAGAAGACGGTCAGTGGAGAATCTGTCCTGCAGGCTTTCAGCATCTGTTTGTGGCTCAAAAACACAACTTTGAGAGAACAACACCCTGCAGTCACAGCTTTGGCTGGTTTTAGGTGTGAAGACGTTTAACAATGACTCAAGTACCTTCCCTTTTCTAACTTACACAGTCGACCTTCCTCCATCTGGGGCTTCAAGTTAATACAATTGTTGTGACTTCATGAAAACATTTTGTATGGCAGTATTCTGTCTATTACACTCTGTTCTGCCATTAAAGGTCAGATGGCTGAACTGCAGACTTTTCCCTTTAGATTAGTAATCACATTTCAGAGAATTTATATTGGACGGCTAAAAATAATTTGTTTCATTCATTCAAATATAGTATTCACTTCAGAGCTAATAGTTTTACGAAGGTAAATGCTTTGATCTTTGGGACGTTGACAGGAGCAAGACGACCATTCAGCCTCATTGTAAAATGGAATATCTCCACCAGGGTCACCCTGTCACTTTGCTTCCACTAAAAAAATGGAACATAAGAGCTGAAAAGTGGAATGCATACATTAATAAGAAAAGTTGCCAGTTGTCTGCTCAGTGCAGAAAATATCCAGGTACAGGCGTAAATGGCTTATAAGACACTACGATCAATACATTTCTATTCAAGCACTTAAGACAGCCATCAGGTTGAATCATCAGGCACCTATGTCAGCGGGAGGGGGAGATGAGAAACAAAGAAAGGCGAAAGGACAGAGACCATTAATGAGAACTGGCACAAGGCCCAGCCCTTCAGCCAATCAATAGCACTCAAAAGGAAAAGCACTCTGATGCACAATCATATTCATCAGTCCACGAGCGATAAATTCCACCATGAAACCAAAACAACCTATAAGCCACAGATGATAAATACTGAAACTCATTGGACCCTGGTCTTCTCTTCACGACACAAATATGAGGCAGAAGACAGAAAGAAAAAAAAAAAAGAGTAAAACTCCAAAGATGTTTTCTGAGAAAAAAACTGATGGTGAATGAGAGCAACATTAATTTTTACATGGCAAAGGAGTCATTGGTCCAGTGGCAGTTGTGACTTAACTTTTTTCCTTCGAAGTTTTCCCTGCTCTTCCCAGTGTGTGAGTGTGTGTGTGTGTGTGTGTGCACCATCACAAAAGAGGTGTCGTATCAGAGAGAAACTCTTGTTTGAAGGATCTTGTTGCTTTTATCTGAGACACAGGAGTTTGTGTAACATTCCTTTTCATAAATGTACAGTAACGTTAAACAACTCCTGGCTAACCTGTCCAGGGTCTAACCCTGCCTTTCACCAGGAGAGAGCTGGGATAGGCTCCAGCAGATCCCTGTGTCCTGGCACAGGATTAAGCAGGCATGGATGGATGGATGGATGGATGGATGGATGGATGGATGGATGGATGGATGGATGGATGGATGGATGGATGGATGGATGGATGGATGGATGGATGGATGGAATTCTTGGCTAACCTGAACGGTTGCTGTTCGAACATTAAACTCTCACCATAGCTCATCTATCACAGTGGCCACAGTCATTCACAACCCTATACCACTTTATTAATATAACACTTGTTATATACTAAATGATGTCACTCAATATGATGCATGAATGATTTAAAAAAAAATCTGTGTTTGGTAAAAAAAAAAATGTAATAAAAAAGATGCTGCTAGAGATGAGTTCAAATGCTCATATATATTGGACACATATAGGCCTACTGATTAGTCCTATGTTAAAAAAAAAAATGGGTCTCAACTCAAAAAATCATTGTGAAATCCCACTGAAGCTAGACCCTTATGTGACAGAACTCTACATTCACTTCTGTATTGAAATGTGCTGGCAGTCACGAGGTTAAGCGCTCTCCTGTTGTCCATATCACAGAACTGATCGTACAGGTTAGAACAAAACCACAGGTTGCTTTCAACCATCAAGCAGTTCATCTAACATGCAGGTAGGGAGGCATCAAGAACAATACACTTTTCAAGCTGTCAGTTGCATGACTGGCTGCATCAGCTTCACCCGGCCAGCCAAGCACAGCATACAATAATAGAAGCACAACAGGGGATACATAAAAAAACAGAACCACGGTGTCCATTCTAATGCAGACGGGGAGACTTCACTGGCTACAACAAACCAGAATCAGAAATATTTCTTCTGCGAAGAGTGACACACATCAGATCTCGTTTGTCATTTTGACACTAAAGAGCTTCTCTGTTGGAGAAAAAAAAAAAAACTTCTCAAACAGACATCTATTATAATCCTACATCTGAGATTGAGGTAAAATTGTCTATTTGGCAAAATTGTCCATGAAATGGGGAAATTTTCTTTTGTGCTGAAACTTATTTTTATAATTTTTATGTCCTTGAACATGTCTGAAACACAGTGCACTAAATTACAGTTTTTATTTTTCATAATAAGCTTGTCTTTAGGGAGTAAAAAAAAAAAAAACAACTCAAAACATTGTTTCAGGGTTAGGCATAATTGCCATCTTCAAAGCCTTGTTGATTTCTGCAACTATATTTCCATACAAGAACGTCCACACGCTCACATGGAAGTCACCAGACGGTAGAACCATCAACCAAATTGACCACATCATAATCAATGGAGAGCGGCCAAGGTCACTACAAGCAGCGACCACTACCTGTTCGTTTCCACCATCAAACTCAAACTGAAGAGGTTGGGTCCACAAGGCCAGCGGCAGAAGAAGCTGGCTATTACAAAGCTCCAGTATCCAAAAAAAAAGAAATGCTCTAGCACACTAGATGAGAGACAGAAGTGCCCACTGTAAACCATAAATGGAACATCATCAAGAAAACATATTCTGAAACAGCACAAAAGGTCCTTGACTTCAGAGAGGAGCTGCGGAATGGATATCAGCTCACACCTGGCAGAAAATTTAAGAGAGGAAACAGCTAAAAGCAAAGCTACTGAACCTCTAGTCCCAACGGTTAAGTGAAAAATCAAAGCTGGCCTAAAAAAACAAGGACAGAGAAGTGAAGAGGAGCGCAAGGAAAGACAAGAGGGTTTTTACAGAAAACCTGGAAAAGGAGGCGGAGAAGGCCACAGCCTTTGGGAGCCTGGGGACAATATATAAGATCACCAAACAACTCTGTGGAAATCACACAAGCCAGAACACCCATATTAGGAATAAGAATGGTAACATCTGTTTATCAGAACGTGAGCAAGCCACTAGATGGGTTCAACATCTTGGAGCAGTGCTTGGAATGGCACACATCCCTGGACATCAACTTTGTAGATTTCAAGAAAGCCTTTGACAGTATCCATCGCAACACTCTCTGGAAAATTCTTCAAGCTAAAGCATTTCTACCCAAGATAGTTACAGTAATCAAAATCCTCTATGAAAAGTCTGAGTGTAATGTCCTTATGGGCAACACTCTTACTGACTGGTTCCCAGCTCAGTCTGGAGTGAGACAGGGCTGCATCATCTCTCCCATCCTCTTCCTACTAGCAATAGACTGGATCACAACCAACACAACAGCAGACAAAGCCAGAAGCATCCAAGGGAGTCTGTCATCTCAGCTGACTTTGCAGATGATCTTGGTCTCCTTTCAACAAACCACTTCAGTGTGCAATCAAAAACATTGACAGGCTCAACAGGTATGCCAAAACAGTGCCAAAAAAAGTGCCAGAACAGTGTTGACTTAACGTCAACACTTCCAAAACTCAAGTGAGTATTACCAAGGACATCACACTAAGATGGCTTGGACATGAGTTAAAAATGGAACAAGACCAGATCCCAAGAGTTGCCTTAAAGTGGACACCACCTGGCAAAAGAAAACCTGGGAGATCCAAAAACATCTGGCGTACAACGGTGGCAGAGGAGCTTCAAAAGATTAAGATGTCGTGGGGAGAAGCACAACATGCTGCCAAGGACCACATTCGATAGAGAGAGATCAATGAAGCCTTATGTGCCATAAGGATGAAGAGGAGTAAGAAAGGAAGTCGGCATAATTCTCATTGTCGTCAAATGAAAAAGGACAATCCACAGAAAACAATTAACACATCTGAACACGATGAAAGTGCCTATAAGCTGAGGTGATGCACTGTTTTTCACAAAACACTTATTACAGATTTATCACTGTTTTGATTTCATCAGAAAAATGTCTCACTGGTGAGCAACTTTTGATATAAAATAAATGCACAATATACCAATACAGCGAATGTAAATTTAACTGAAGTTTACAATTTCTGCTTGTCCTGGATGGAAAATGAGTAAATATATCTAAGCTTTACTGGCTTTTTTTGTTTTGCTTTGTTTTGTTATTTATTTTTTTTTATTAATTACTGGGTCTGAAAAAGTGCTATGGACAAGTCGCCAGAGACAAATGAAACAGTTTTATTTTTACACTTTTTTTCTAAATTTATTTTTACCATGAGTGATTGGGAGAAGATATCAGCTCACAGAGGTACAGGGAACCATTTTGACTGTAGTGCACAGAAAAAGAACAATTTCCCACTAAAAATGAGAAAAGTACAACAGTCAATGACATCATAGGAGTCCTGAGGTAAAGCACGAGCATCTCAATCATGGAATCACTTACATGTAATTTCAGTGTCACCATGTGAATAATAATAATTAAAAAAAAACCAAAAACAACAAAAAAAAAAAACTCTTAAACAAGATAAATACTCAACTCATAGTCAAATATCAGATGCTAGTAGGGGCCTCATAAAAAATGTATAAATGTGCGTAAAAAGAATTGATACTGTGCTACTCTCAGACTTTCCGAAAACTAAATAGTGTAATAGGAGCATGCAAAAGTAGCCAAAAATAAAGTCAAGTAAAGAATAAAAAATATTAAAGGCATTAAGCCACATAGCAGCTTCGTGTACACAACAGTACAGATTGTTAACAGTTCAAATGTACTGAATAGTTGTGTGATAACACATTTCTACTTCAGTTACCACAGTCACAGAACAATAGTCTGTTCATCTCCTCATCAGTCCTTTAACTTCCATTTATCTGGCTATTTTGGATATTCTTTTTTTTTTTGGGGGGGGGGGGGTAATATTCTAAATATCTTTCTACGCAGCTCCAGTAAAAATATGATGTGAAAGTTCAAATATATAAATAGAAAATAAAGCATGATCACAAAAGAGAAAAAGGCAGAGCCTAAATAATGTCTGACACTGTTGAGACATGTGCACAGTAACCTCTACTGAAAACTCTTTGAGATGCTAAAGGTGAATTCATCAAGGAATGACATGATAAATAGAAGAGGAAGCAAAGTGAATATCAATGGCACATCCTCACATGGGAAAGTGCTTAAATTAGACAATTACATGGTTAGGTAAGTGACACCGGAGCAATGTGATCACTGATAAGCTAAAGGACGCCTGCATGATGCGGTTTCCTTTTTTTTTTTTTTTTTCATGAATCAATTGCGCTGTTTTGAAAGAAAGAGGATATAGCACATAACAAATCAGGCTCTCGGTTATAAATTTATCAGCTGCTGCCACTGGTGCATGGATGCTCAGGCAACTAAGACTGATTGGAAGAAATTACTTAATTAAGCCCATTACAGCTTCAACATAATATCCACTAAACAGTAATTTACAGAAAGTCACAGAACCTGGTTATCTGCAGACCAAGTGCAAAGATCAAGCGTGCACACAATGGAACGCCCGGAAAATGTTCGGTTGAATTAATGTCACGTCAAATGTTATTCTTCGATGACATTAACAGATGTAATCACATGAACACGAAAGCATAAACAGCACACAAACAGACACAAGCAGCTTCGGTGTGGCTTTCATGACGAAGGGAAAGAGCTAAATGTATGTGGTTTATTTTCCATATTCAATCCCAGCTCACTCAGCGTGCTGCCGGCGAGCCCTTTTTTTCTGTAGACAAATGCAGAGGCAGATCAAAACACTGAAAACAGTGTCACGTCCTGGCCACAGGGCACGACCGCAGAAAAAGCAGTAGCCATGAAAACAGAGGTTATAGGCTCCACAACAGAGACACAGTATGAATTAATAATGACTCAAATCATCCCGTTTGCTCCACATGGCGATATCTCTCTACATGCTGGACACAACTCGCTGCTGCACATTTTCCAGGTAGGAACCGAGCCTGTGAAGGAGTGCAGCTGCCGGCTTCACACAGCCAAAACAGCCATTAAAACGAGCTGTGAGGAGCATAAAAGTAGATCCAAGTAAAACATTTCAAATGGCCACATAAAAAGCTAAATCGGCTAATGTGCAGGAAAGGGCTCCTGAGACATACTGAGATACTGGTTTATGAAACATTAACTGCTCTAGCCTGGTGAGAAACATGAAGTGATCTCACACAAATCCAGTGTTTAATTGGATTATGATATTCTGAAATGATGGAGTAATTTCTTCCCAACTGCAAACCCGCGGAGCTGAAATTCGGGACCAGCAGGATCCTGGAAATGCACTTAACATCCAAGAGACAGAATCAGGAGTTAAGCTCAAAGCCAAGACGAGCCCAAAGGTGCAAAGCATGATCCCCAGTGATGTTAAGAAGAACTCAGAAGGAAGAGCTAAAGGCTTGACGACATCTGGGGTGCCCGTGGCAGAGCACACTGTTTGCTGCAACAGTCATAAGAGGAATCGGCATCTGTATTTTTTTTCCTCCTTTATAATCAAAGACAGGTGTTTGAGGTGAAATCAGACTGACCTCACTCATAATTACAGAATATTTATGGCATGATGGTGACAGCCTGTTCAGGCTGCGTGAACTATGACTCTGACTCTGTCACAAGCTATGATTAAGTAGCATAGTGATAATGATGCGCCCCTTTAAAACGGTATTTCTAGCAGCCTATAACTATACGAGGCCTTAATGTTCAAGAGTGATGCAAATTAAATGCATTTGTATCAGCATTTTCAAAACAAGGAAATATGTACACGTGCATGGGAAAGCGACAGCAAAACAATACAGATTAATTCTGTTAATTCATAGTAAGTATAATAGTAAGTAAAAGGCTTGAAATTAAAGTCAAATAATCAAATGTTTCCCTTTAAGAGTGTTGTACATTTAGTGGTACAATAATGCTCAGACAGCAATTAAAATAAAAATCCAAACCCACCTTAAACTCTTATAATGAGCTTATAATACCATGAGCAGTACAGCTGAGCGATTTTATCGATTCTGCAATATATATCGATATTTTATCGAGTATCAAATTTTCAGCCATGAGTATCAATATTCTAAGCTTCTTTCAAAGCCCCCGTGTCCCACCTTTAAAAGCTTGCAAGCAACAATTTGCACTGTTTAAATAAATGAAACTATTTTTCTCAACAAATCTTTTATTCATTTTGTCCAGCATTTGCAAGCTGCCTGTCAGCCATATAATGTATAATTGATGCTTTCAGTTCAATAAATTCAAACAAAGTCATTGTAACACTCACAAGATGTCACCAAAATCACTTTGTCCCTTTAAAATCTTTCGTAAAATGATGTAAATGTATTGTAAGATGAATATCGATATATATCATATCGTGAGCCGAATATTGTGTAACGTGTATCGTATCGTGAGATTAGTGTATTGCTACAGCCTTAATGAGCAGCACAGAGACTGCTTTCTCGACTCTTACCAGTGTTTAAATAAATTTGAAGAAATTAATTAATTAAAAAAAACCATCACAATATACTTTTGTCATTTAATGTTTTCCTCATTGAGAAACAGCTTTAGGGAGAAATAATGCAAAAAACAGATGAGTGCTCTCATACACTCCCAGAGTGCACGCTTCAGTCGTTCAGATGGAGTCCATGCCAGTACCATTCATCTGGCTGCCACAGAGCAAGAGCCCACCACTGACTGATCAATTGGAGTCCCTCAAGGAATCATACAGCCTTATAAGTGAAAGGCTGCTGAAGTTATTAAATCTAGGGACTGCAGCGACAGCAGAGGAGGCAAGAAAGACTTATACACAGACAAAGCCTGTTGTCTCGACAGTTTTTCACTTTGCAGTCACAGAAAATGCAATAAAAGATGTTCAGACACACCATCAAAGACCCATTCAAATCTTTTTCTCATCTCATATGTGATTTTATGGCACTTTCAGTGTATGGAACTCATTTTTCATCATCTCATCTTAACATTGCAAAGCACCTTCGTACTTTTATTTTTCATGAGGTAAGATTTTTGATGAAGGCCGCCTTGCATTTTTATCCTGACACTAACGCATGTACACCATTTTCATGTACATTTAGACCCAGAAAGCATTTTCAGCTCTAAAAGTACTGAAAAAGTTCAAGGATCATATGTGCTGGGAACAGTTTACATTTTCTTTTTTTTTTTTTTTTTGTCACATGTGAAAAAAGGTAGATGAGCTCAATTTGTAAATATATTAAAATGATAGCAATTTGACTAAAATTTGAGAGAGGAAAGTGACTCTTGACTAAAGATTTTGACTCTGCCTCTCTTTATATACACACATACACACACGCACACACATATATTTAATGAACTTTATTCCTCAATAATTTCAGCCGTAGCAACATAATTGCATCTATGGGGATGAATTAAATAATATTTAATATAACTCAGTTCACTTCAGTTCCGTTTAAGCTCCAGCCGTCCATGACCCTGAACAGGACAAAGTGGTTCTGCAAAAGTGGAGAAATGAATGGATATTTGTTCTGCAGCATTAAGATGCAGTCATAAACACATATTTCTATAAGACCAGCCTGAACTTTAATTAAATCTCGAAATAAATTTGCAAGCTTCATGTCATGCGTCATAAAACTTTACCTCTAACCTCATAAAATAGCACGTGAACTAAATGCACCTAATGAAATGTTGCATGTTGGTGATCACGTTCCAGATCTTCAGCAAAATCTTTATACATAAAAATGCTAATTAAAAATAAAACACGTTTGACAATTTTCGGTGGCAAATTAGTTACAGTGCATATTTTGTGGCCAAAGTCTACATCAGGGACTGGCGCACTGAACTGAGGGCAACAACGTCTGGCTCGACAATTATGTACATATGTAATAATGTAGATACATAAGTTGTAGCTTATATAAAACTGCTATTAAAACATGCCTGAAAGTGGATTTTGTTAATGGAGTATTCTACGGTTCTCCGTGCCAAGCTTCACCACGTCTGTGTGGGCCCCAGAGAGCCAGACAAAAGAGATGTCTGAGATCCTCTTCTGCTCTCGCTGGTCTCTCATCTGACATGCACACACGCTGGTTATCTGTCAGGCGGATGTCAGGCCCGCTCTAAACTGCTGCCATCTCTGCTCTCCGACTAGATTCCCATGTTTTTCATCTTGAACAGATTCCGTCGATGTCTTTCAAAGCTGAGTGACAGGCCCAGTGTCATGAAACACACAGGGTCTGGCTCGGCGAAAAAAAGGGAGAAGAGGGTCCCCAGTTAAGCTGCACATTTCTGGAACAATGGCAGAACCGCTATGATCCAAACTACAGACAGATCCATCTCCATTAGATGTGAGAGACGACCGACTGTGGTCGAAGTAGAGCACGGTCTGCAAATAAGAAAAATGGTTTGCTTCAAATTATTCATAGCTGAGCATCGGAGATTATTCTCCTTTAAATCAAACTGTCATGTAATTACATTAACAATGCTTCTAACTGAGAGGTATATTTAACCACTTGCTCTAAATAAAATCTTGTGCTGGAAAACAATATTATCTCGTTAGTGGAGAGGCAGCCACTGGCAGTGATCCCCAGCTGAATAGCAGGCTGCCTGAGGACAGTATTAAAAGAGCATCTGACCCGTCCTCCCACTGACAGCCCAATATAAATGTTCCTCTTTTTAATAGACCATCGTGCTGAAAAATATGTCGGCAGACCTTTTAAAAAAGCCATTTCAGGAGAACTCCAATGGTCCCACCCATTACATTTTATGCTTCAGTCCGTTCACATAAACTTGATGCTCAGCCTCGGCCGCTGTTTTTATGGTTCGACGTGGACACTTGCTGCACCTCGTTCCTGGGGAGATGCGAGCCAGAAGGCAAAGAAATCGTGGAGTGCAACCAGAAAACAGAGGCAAGGAATTGATAGACTGCATTACAGAAGCTTATATTTCACTTTATTCAGTCATTATCCAGCCTCTAGTGAATACCCACCAGGCTGTAGCTTGGCATTACTTTAAAAGAAAAGAGGAAACTACTCGAGGCTGAACGGAGTTTCTTTTCAACATCCTCCTTGATTTTGTCTGACAAAAGATGAGCATAAATATAAGTTAGAATACACACCATCGAAATACTTTTTTTTTTTCAAAAAAGCTTAAGGGGACCGCTTTTAAAGGAAATGTGTATTAATATTTGCAGTAAATTAACACTTCGAAGGGACATTTTTTCCCCAGTAGCAGCGTATGTTGACTCAGAGACAGACGCTGAACTCAAGTTAAAGCGTTCAGTGAACCAAATGATCGAAGAGCCACCACGGACAGGTACAAGAGGAAAAAGTGAAACCTTCAAAGTCACGCTGGGTCATGCCAAGATAAGCTTTTCAAACATTACCTAAGTTTTGAAACAGCCGATATTTGTTTACCTTTTAATTAACAGACAAAACATTTTATTTTCAAACAATGCAGATAATAAGCTTTTACCAGGTGATGGCTGCACAAGATGTAGTTTTTCAGTGTTGGCCATTTTCTTTTTCTTTTCTTTTTTTTTTATACCAATTTCTTCTTCAAAAGTGTTGTAGAGTTTCTTGTGCATTCTGCTTTTTTGATATCTTTCCTTAGATCTCTAGTAACGATGCAGCTGGAGGACTGCTTGGCTCATAAGGAAACCTTTCGCTCTTGGGAAAGTCAAACGTGAATTTTCAGCTGTGGTTAGAATCATTACTTTGTAATAGCAGCAATCCTCTTTTCATCCTCACCTGTTTTTCTGACATCTGCTCTTTGATTTTCTGGTATTTACTTGAACACATTCTCCTCTCTGCCAGTGAGACGTAATATGTGACACTGGCTGTTAGACAAGATTAAAGCATGCAACTGTCGGTGCTTTACAGTCATATAGGGGGTTTGATGTAACCCAATGGATTATATGGGCTGTTTTACTCATAACCTTCTTGGCAGGTCATTAGAAGAGACCATTCAGAAAAGGGCAGGCACATGAAAAAGTACTTAGCAGGTCATTTGGTGAAGCATCTTTCAGAACATTGCCTTGTAGGTAACCAGTTCGTGACAAAGCTGAGGAAGGCAGCACGGCGCAAAGCACAACTGGTCTGCAGCAGAAATGACCGAGGTGATACAATCACTCATAACCAGACAGCATAGGTTTAGGTTTGGGATAACTTAGGGGTGCACGATAATTATCGGCCCAATAGTTATCGGGCCGATAACAGGAAATTCTGACGTTATCCGATAAGTCCGATATAATGACGAATGGCCCCGATAACATATATTTTTGTCAGCACGGCAAATGTTTGAAAAGTTACTTATCTGTTTAAGATATTCTATAAAACATAAATGGAGACGTCCAATCTGGAGAAAAACATGAACATTCTGAGCAAATCTATTTCAGGTTTTGGTAAAATACATTTTTCTCTCTTGAGATTTTTATCATTTTGTGTGAAAGCGTGCTGCATAAACCTTTTTTTGGTACACAGATTCAGCAGTTCTCTGGACCTGAATGAGCAAGGTTTCCTACCTGGGTGCTCTTTAGAAGAGAAGGGGGTTTGCTTTAATGGAAAACTCAACGTTTAATGGCTCTCAATTCTTTTTTTTTTTTATTTATAAGGGTTAAATTATCTGATGAAGATGTCATATTGGAATCAGAGATACAGACTGACAGTGATGGAACCTGTGGACTGTAAATCTTCTTTTTTTTTTAATTTAATAATCTGGCTTTAATTTCGCTTTTACTTTTCCCTCCCTTTCCTTCCTCAGAAAACCTTGGCATAGCACTGCTGTAAAGAGCAGCATAAAGTCCAGCAGCTGATCCTTTGGCATTAGGGTTGGTTTTGTGTCGATCAGTCACCAGTTCTCTGCTTGTTTTTGTCACAGCACTAATTCACAACTCTCTGATGCACATTATCTTTCCTAATACTTGTCCTTTTGTGGTCTCTCTGATGCATATCAGGCTCATAATTACAAGGCTGCAGTGCATGTGAATTTACATTTTTAATCTCTTTTGATCCGGCTGGAACCCATATTTATTAGCCTTTGGTAAAGTCGCCCTAGCTTGGCAGCTGTCTCTTATGCTATATGAATGCTGAGCTCTCTATGCTGAGCTGTGTTTTTTCCACTTATCTTTGTTCAGCTGTACACAACTGTGATAATACATACCCGTTATAATGCATAATCAAACAGACACGTCTTTCAAAAGTCTAGTATTTGCATCATACACCTGCACTTTAATTCACCAAGATTGTTATCCTACAAATTGAAACTGCACAAAGCAGTTTGAAAAGAGTTACAGAGCTTTTGTTAAATGATTTGGAGTTCAGAGTACTACAGTGAGAAAGATTATTCAGTTGTAGAAAGTACTCACGACAGTTGCCAATCTTTTCAGGGGCAATTTTACCCGGAAGGTCGGAGATGCTCAGAGAAGCTCAAGAGCTGCACCTCAGATCCTACAGGCCTCATTAAGCATATTAAAAATTAGTCTATGATACAATATGATATGATATACACAGTTAGAAGAAGGCAGTTTGTTCAGAAGGGTTGCAAGGAGAAAGCCTCTTCCATCTAAAATGAACATGGAAGCATGAGATGAGTAAAGTTCACACATCTGCATCTGAACAAACCACAAGATTTACTAACAGTGACCTTTATACAGATGAGATCAAAGTGAAACTGTCTGGCACTAATGCCAACAGATGTCAGTAGAAATATCTCATACCCGCTGTCAAGCATGGCAATGGAGGGATGAACATTTGGGTTTATTTGGCAGCCGCAGAACCTGGGCACCATGTGGTTATTAAGTCGACCATGAACTCATCTGTACACCCAGGTATTCTAGAGATAAATGTGAGGCCACCTGTCTGAGATTGGGTCCTGCAACAGGAAAAGGACCCCAGACACTCCAGCAAATAGACATCCAAATCTGAATTTTAAGTCCAGATCTCAGCCCAACTGAAATGTTTTGGTGTGATGTTAGCAGAATTGTGTATGTGTGAATACACAAAAAACTTTAATGAACAGAAACAGGAGAACGGCCAAAAATGGCATCCACTAGGTGGCAGCACTAATACGGTGGCAGCCGCTACAGCTGTATTTGGGGCTTTTGCGAGATATTCAAACTTCCAGTTTTGAAGCGACTATGCAAACTCCCACTGATTTGGTAGGCGCTGTCTTAGCGTAACGGTAAGGACAAAGCGGGGAAGAATATCAACAAATGAACGTTGTCAAGAAAAATGACTAAAATTCCTCCACAGCAAGACTGAATTGATCTATTCCTTTGACGTTAAGTTATTTCTGATAAACCAGGTGTACAAAAATATTGAATCAAGCAGATACTTAGTTTTTGTCTTAAATATACAGATTTGCTCGAAGTTTTTATATGTTTAATGTGCAAATGTAGATTTTTTTTTTTAATTTAAGTATATATTAGGGCTGGGCAAGTTAACACGTTATCGCATTAACCCATTAATTAACCCACCGACATTTATTTTATTGCACGTTATCGCATTTTGCTCACATGCATTTGTTTTGAAAAGGCTGTTCCTGGCTGCTGCGGAACCGGAAAACAATTTTCAGGTAAACATAAGGAAATGCTAAAACAGACATGGAGAACGGTAAAAATCAGTGAACTTTACAGTTCAGGTAGCAACTCAGGCAGAAATATTAACAATTCTGTCTGAAAAAAAATTCTGGACTGCAACAAAACTATCACGTCATTCCTCCACATTACATCAGATCTGCTTCATGTGTTCACTGTCCTGCTGTTCTCTAGCTGGTTACTGCAGTGCAGCTCCATCTAGTGGCACAGATGTGTAATGACAACTGAAAGCCCAGTCCTCGATTATAAAACAAATTTAGTCCTGTGGCCCATTTTTTCATTTCGTATTTTTGATCCAAGTCTAAAATTGAAATATAAAAAAAAACTGGCTTTTTTTTTTTTTTTTAGTTTTTTTGTGTTAGATTAAAAAACGAAAAACGTAATAAAATGTCATTTTTATTTTTTTTTTTTAATTTTTGACTGACAATTGAAAATGGAAAGAATGAATGATACATGGATTATTTGGTAAAGTTACTGAACTTTAACATGGACATTTTCATTTTAAAGTTCTTCCAGATGGAGGATTTGACAAAAACAAGGTTATTTGTAACAACTGCCAAGTTGAACTCCCCGTTTAAAGTATCTGCTGTTACCTCAGAAATTACCAGTTTTAATGTTCTGATTGTGCTGAGCCACAATTATTTTGTTGGATTTTGTTTGTAGACTTTTTAAAATTTTTTATAAAAACAGGATGACATTAATGCCCTGGGAGTGCCAATAAGCTTTATTTTATTTCATATTTTTTAAGATGAGATTCACACTGATTATGTGTAACTGACATGTGCTGATGTTAAAAGTGTTTAAACAACAAATGTTATGGCACTTTAGTTCATATGGCAGCAGAACATTTAAATAAAAGTGCATTTTACACTACTTTTGAATTCATTATTTGATTTTGTGTATACAATGCAATTAATCGTGATTAATCAGGGAAATAATGCGATTAATCGCGATTAAAATTTTTAATCGTTGTCCAGCCCTAGTATATATAAAAAGATGTATATCTCCTTCAAAGCAACTATACCTGCAGCTGCAGTTTCCAGTTGCTCATTGATATGACTCCACTATCAGGCCATTAAAGTTAAGCTGTTAGAAATTCTGGTGTTCACACTTTAGGCTTTTCATGTTCTAAAGAAAAATTCATAATTAATCACACAACATTTCACCCTTAAATTTCTAACGAGGATCACAGAAGAGACACCTACATTTTGGCAGCTTTTGGAGTTTCATGTTCATTATTTGGCTTGAATTTATAATAAACACAGCAGTTGGTCTTGCTCTTTGATGTCTGTAATCCCCACGCACCACAGGACCGTGCAGGAAGGTCGTAAATATCAGATGCGTTTGATAAGACAGGAGCAGTTCAGTCAGTCCATTTGTTAGTCACTGTCATGGTTGTGCCAAATGTTTTCATACCCTTTCAACTTTTTCCACACTTTATGTCCCATTCAGGTTTAATAAACATTCAATTAATTTTTTCATGATTTCTCTTTTCATTTTTTTCAAACTAAACAGTTTTAAAAATGACACGCACATACATACATACATACATACATATATATATACACACGTGGACAAAATTGTTGGTACCCCTCAGTTAAAGAAGGAAAAACCCACAATTCTCACTGAAATCACTTGAAACTTACAAAAGTAACAATAAATAAAAATTTATTGAAAATCAAATAATCAAAATCAGCCATCACTTTTGAATTGTTGATTAACATAATTATTTAAAAAAACAAACTAATGAAATAGGGCTGGACAAAAATGATGGTACCTCTATAAAAGATTGAAAACCTATTTGACAAGAGTGACATGATTAACTCAGGTGTGTCCTTTAATTGACATCACAGGTGTTTCCAAACTCATAATCAGTCAGTCTGCCTATTTAAAGGCAGACAAGTAGTCACTCTGCTGTTTGGTGAAAAGGTGTGTACCACACTGAACATGGACAACAGAAAGCGAAGAAGAGAATTGTCCCAGGACATCCGAAAAAAAATTATAGACAAACATCTTAAAGGTAAAGGCTATCAGACCATCTCTAAACAGCTTGAAGTTCCTGTGACAACAGTGGCTCATATTATTCAGAAGTTCAAGACCCACGGGACAGTAGCCAACCTCCCTGGACGTGGCCGCAAGAGGAAAATTGATGACAAATTGAAGAGACGGATCGTTTGAATTGTATCCAAAGAGCCCAGAACAACCTCCAAAGAAATTAAAGGTGAACTCCAAGGCCAAGGTACATCAGTGTCAGATCGCAACATTTGTCATTGTTTGAGCCAAAGTGGACTTCATGGGAGACGACACCACTGCTGAAAAAAATCATAAAAAAGCGAGACTAGAATTTGCAAAAATGCATGTTGACAAGCCACAAAGCTTTCTGGGAGAATGTCCTTTGGACAGATGAGACCAAACTGGAGCTTTTTGGTAAGGCACATCAACTCTATGTTCATAGACTCAAAAACCAAGCATACGAAGAAAAGAACACTGTCCCTACGGTTGAAACATGGAGGAGGCTCAGTAATGTTTTGGGGCTGCTTTGTTGCATCTGGCACAGGGTGTCTTGAATGTGTGCAAGGTAAAATGAAATCTGAAGACTATCAAGGCATTCTGGAGAGAAATGTGCTGCCTAGTGTCAGAAAGCTTGGTCTCAGTCGCAGGTCATGGGTCTTCCAACAGGACAACGATCCAAAACACACAGCCAAAAACACCCAAGAATGGCTGAGAGAAAAGCGTTGGACTATTCTAAAGTGGCCTTCCATGAGCCCAGATCTGAATCCCATTGAACATCTGTGGAAGGAGCTGAAACATGCCATTTGGAGAAGACACCCATCAAACCTGAGACAACTGGAGCAGTTTGCTCATGAGGAGTGGGCCAAAATACCTGTTGACAGCTGCAGAACGCTCATGACAAATACAGAAATCGTTTAATTGCAGTGATTGCCTCAAAAGGTTGTGCAACAAAATATTAAGTTATGGGTACCATCATTTTTGTCCGGCCCTATTTCATTAGTTGGTTTTTTTAAATAATTATGTTAATCAACAATTCAAAAGTGATGGCTGATTTTGATTATTTGATTTTCAATAAATTTTTATTTATTGTTACTTTTGTAAGTTTCAAGTGATTTCAGTGAGAATTGTGGGTTTTTCCTTCTTTAACTGAGGGGTACCAACAATTTTGTCCACGTGTGTATATACACTGAAGGAAAAAAGAAACGCACCATTTTCGTTTTCTCAGTTTTTCCAAAAATATTATAGACAGTGAAAAATTACAGACTACAATGAGTTTAGTACAATTTTGAGTCAAAATGAAATCACTGTTTTCCTGGTTCCGGTTGATTGATTTTGATCAGCAATAACAATTGTAGTTTTGTATAATCACCTATGTCTGGGTCATGAGTAAAACTCAGAGATGAATTGGACCTGTCCTCAATTGTGCACAACCATTCCCTATAAAAAGACACCAAAATGGATAAAAAGCACATTTGTTCACGATGCCACGACTACAGCAACCAGAGAGAGATCGTGCCATTGGCATGCTTCAAGCTGGAAGGAGCACACGGGCTGTAGCAGGGTGTTTGGAGTCCATCACTCTACTGTTGTACGCCTTGCTGAGCGTTTTCCAGACCACTGGATCCTCCAATGACCGTCCAAGATCTGGTCGACCACGTGTCACAACGGCCGCACAGGACCGAGCGAATCGGCTGTCACATCTCCGTGACAGGTTTCGACCAGCAACAAGAACTGCTGCTGAAACCATTGGGACCCATCAATTATCAGTGTCCTTGAGGCGAATGGTGGTCATGTTAATTACTGACATCGAAGCAAATAACTGTGTTTTTGTTTACTGTGATGCTTTATGGTTTGGTCATGTTATTGCTATTGAAACTGTCACAAGCATTGATTAATTGGGTCTGAATATCAGGGACAGGTATATGGTTGATGTGCACATGTAATATTTCCATTAAAAATAAGTAACCAAAGAAAATGTGGTAAAAAAGCAGTGGTGCGTTTCTTTTTCCTTGAGTGTATATAAATATATAAATATATATATATATATATATATATATATATATATATGAAAATGAAAATGAAAAATGAAATGAAAAAATACTTTATTTATCCCATAAAGGGAAACAATGTAGTAGTAAAGGCTCTCTCTCTCTCTTTTTTTTTTTTTTTTTTTTTATATATATATATATATATATATATATATATATATATATATATAAGTCACCGGACGCTTTTATGTCCCGCGGTATTTATGTTCCAATAACTTTGCATTGGACTTGCACGTGAGCATGCGTGCCTTTTAGGCAACAGGCCCAGTTGTGCGTCTTGGCGCACTGCATGTCAATGTCCACTCGCCTCCGCTCACTCACAGTGACCAGCCGATCACACTTTGGCCGGTTGGCTGCAGATCATAGACACAGAAAAAAAAAAAAAAAAAAAAAACAAGCAGGCATGGCCAGCAGTAGCGGAGAAATTGAGGAAAAACTTTTTTTAATCACCGGTGTGGAAGCATTTTGGTTTTGCTGTTGAATACACCGGCGAGGGAGTGAAAACAGTTAACAGAACACAATCTTCCACCTCCCTAAACCCGCGATCTTACCTGCGTAAGATGCAGTTGTTAGCAGTTGTGCGTCTTGGCGCAGCTGATGTGCTTTTTAAAATACTGCAGAATGAATCGTTGGATGCGCATTTAAAGATCACGAACAATAATGTTCCTGTCCCTCCTCGACCACCAACAGTTTCAGACATATCGGAAATAAATTCCCTCATCCAACCTTTTCCAGCTTGATACCAGAGACAAAGATCTCCTTGGTTTCCTCCACAGCAGACATCTGGATGAGATCATGCCACAGCTGTACAGACTGACGTGTCTGGCCGTGACTATTCCCACATCCACCACAACTGCTGACCAGACATCCTCTGACCTCAAGAGAATAAAAACGTATGACAGTAATACGGTAATGCGCAATCGAGAGGTAGAGCCATTTGTGCACGTCCACCTGTGACCACATTTGGTCACAGGTGGACGCACATTTATTCCATTTGTGGTAGGTTACGCGCCGACGTGTGAGTTGTGCTTTCCGCAAACTCGGTATCTTGCGATCGCGGGTTTAGGGTAGCGGGTGAAACTGTACCGAATCCGTACCGAAACCGTGACACAAAAACCACGGTACGGGCCGTACCGTGAGCCACCTGTACCGTTGCACCCCTAAAATGTATATCAGTGACGTGCGGTCAGGTGAGGCAGGGGAGGCCGTGCCTCACCTGCCATCATGGATAGAAAGAAATGAAAATATATATATATATTTTATATTTATCAATTGATTTGTACTATAAAGTAATTTTCCATTTAACTTCACCATTTTTAGATTATTTTTTTATTCAAAATCGCCGAATTTTCACATTTACCATTCAAATACTGAGAAGATGCGGGCGGTGAGGCAGCACCCCGCTGAGCCTCACCATGGATTGCGCAATGACTCGGCTAACTGTGCTGCCATGCTATGTAGTGAGACCAGATCGCCGTCTCTTTGTATGTCACTATTAAAATGTTCAAACACGTTTGCTATATGAAATAAGTTTCCATAGTTTAGCTGATTTATATAATGAACAGCAACTATATGTGTGTAATGTGTTTCTTGTGCCGGCGCGATCATAAAACGGCTGAGAAGAGGCACGGGGTGAGGCACGCACTTCTCCTGCCTCACATTAGGGGGCACTAGTGAGCACAGGGATTCTTCTTGCAACACATTGGCTGCAGAATAAGGGACAGCAAGCGCTGTCCCTTATTCTTCAGAAGGAGCGGCGCATGGACTTCATTTATAAGTAAAGGTAAGACCATTATAACTTTTTTTTAAATAAAATGTGCTTTTTTGTGCGTTACAGTTTGTATGTGTAAAGAATTTATATGTGAATGACGATAGGAGGTTTTAAACATAAACAGTTAACTGCTGCCAATCAAATGGTGAATAAGTTGTTCTGGAGGGTCAAATGTTGTAAATGTGACTGATGAAGTCAGTGCCTCACCAGCCATGAATCTCCACCGCACGTCACTTCCACGTTTTCCACCCTAACTGGAGAACAGCTTTGTCAAACTCAATTCCACTTTGTTGTCACGAAGACAGAACGCAGCTACAAAGGTCCCACAGTTGAACGTACATGTCAGAGTGAAACCCAAAAAATGGACTGAGACAATTGTCAAAAACAAAATGCGTGTCCAAGTTAGCCTTTGGGGCAGCACAGTGGTTTGGTGGTTTAGCACTGTTGCCTAACAGCAAGAGGGTTCCTGGTTCAAGACCTCAGCAGGGGCATTTCTGTGTGGAGTTTGCATGTTTCTGTAGGTTTTCTGCAGGTACTCCGGCTTCCTTCCAAAGACATGCATGGTAGGTTAATTTGTGGTTCTAAATTGATTGTAGGAGTGAGTGTGTGTGGTTGTTCGTCTACATGTGGCCCTGCAACAGACTGGCAGCCTGTCCAGAGGTTACCCCCTATGTAACAGTGGGCACATTGAATCCTCAAACTGCACATATTATATTGATATTGAATATTATCAAAAACCTGAATGAATCTCAGACCATGCAATGCAAACCTTTCTGACATTAAACACAGTCTGACATTCCTATTCCTAAAACATGTCCTTGACAGCATCATTCTATGGAGACTGAACGACAGAGAAAAAAAAAAGTGCAAAGTTTCAGATTAATCCAAGATCAAAACTTTGCCTGGGCGCTCAGAAACAGGGGGGAACATTTACCTGGGCAACATCCTGTAACATGCCATCAAGAGCAAACAAGTGCCTCCGGGAAAGCTTGTTGTAAGTTCTGTAATGTTTGGATCTATAGTGTCTCTGGCAGTACACAAATGCTGCAGATCCAACCTGGTTAAGATAAATGATTACATCAGGAACAATAGTTGAAATTTGAGGTTTACTATTCCCAAAGAAACCTGATGTTGCCACTGATGCTTTAAACTACTGTGTTAAGGATCTGAATATTTATGAAAATATATTTTATATGTAAACATTCACAAAACACTGATCAATGAGAAAATTCTGAAATATAAGAAAATATGCCAGACTTGTGTGTTCTTCCGATGCCCTCCCCTCCCGACCGTCCTGATTGACTCTGCACCAACACGTCTCAAGCTGCACTATGCACAATTACACCTATCTGCTTCGATTTCCATCACGGGATCATGCTCCTCCGCAGCTATGATGTGCCCTACAGATAGATGCCATGTTTACCACTCCAGAAAACACCAACTAAAAAAATAAATAAATAAATAAAAGAAATTTATACAGCATCTAGCAACAGTCAACCCATCTTAAACTTGTTCAACTCCCACAGCAGCTCTTGAGATTTGATGTGCCCTAAATGCCTTTCAAAAGCAGATATTGGAAGAGATCATGTGTAATCTGTGGCTTTATGCCGGAATATATGCTGCTGCTGCTTCACTGACATCAAACTGGGAGCATGAAAATATGATTTCTGGATTCAAGCAGAAAGTGGACCACCTGCCTGAACACGTTAGAGGATGGATGATGCAGTTTGAAGACTTTCTTAGGACTCCAGCATCCTCATACTTTACCTTCTACTGCTCCAAACGTCCTTCAAATTTGACTACAGAGTGATGTCCAAAAGATTGAATTCTTGTAATGGAAAATTAAATGAACAACTGAGTGTGCTGCCGTTTCCTTCTTTATTTGATATAGAAACTCAACCAGCACATTAAGAACAATAAGTCTGATAGCTGAACAATGGCACCATTCTCGTTTATGAAAAGTAAACTGTATCATGTGACTAATTCCAAAGTTAATGTTATGCAGCATTAGACATGAAACAGACTTCCATATAACAGTCTGTGGAAGCTGTAAATCACCACCACAAACAAATTAATCACTTCAAGAATTCTTCATCACATTAAAATTTCAACGCAGCATTAAAATCTTGCGTATAAGGAGCAGAGCCGTGGCCAATTTGATAGAGAACTTACCTCTTCCTTGCACTAAGCTTCAGCCAAGCATGCACCATTAACAGCAATACAATTGACTAACTTTAAAGGGGGTTGCTTTAATTGCTGGGTAAGGGCAGGCTTTTAGTTTGTAAGACCCAATTACTGCCACGCTGTTAGCACTTCTTCACTAATTGCATTCATCAGCTGAAATCGTTATCAGCGGGCTCTGTTTCGATTTCTATCAAAATCCAAAAATCCCCATTTCTTTGAGTTTCACAAACGCCAGAGGTAACTCATAATGCGGCGAGGGATAATGGTTTTACAGTTGAGCTGTAATTAGAGAGGGAATGAAAATGGAAGATTTCTGGCACATGTGTTTCTGGCACAGCGAGAGTCCTTTCTGCTGTGATGAAACACTATGACAGCTTTTACTCTGAGCGATTAAGCTGGTCGATGTCTCTTTAAAACATCAGTTAGATGGGAATGGAGATAAGTACGATTGGAGTAGCTTCTGGTTTTCCCTTGGTTTTGTGATTTAGACCCTCAGTTTCGGTTTACATTTTTATAGACACGCGTTCACATTCAGGATGACATCACTCCTGAAATTTCAAGTTAGTGTGATGAAACCGGCCATGCTGTCAAAAATGGATCAAACACTATCCAGACTACCTACTTGAGTGTCAGTCAGTTGTCAAAAAACACACAGCAGTTAACAAATAGCTTCTGCACAACCATTACACATGTAAATAATAATAATAAATAAAAATACCAGGCTAAAAAAATACAGATCTAAGATGGTTATGACTTTTGTAGATTGTAATGTTCAGCCACAGCCTGTTCTGGTTTCGCTAGCTATAGCTACGAACCTCAACTGGATTGCAGTGCTTGCAGAAAGAAAATGGTAACAAATCAAACTCCTTAATTTCAAAGAATAATGCAGGATGAGAGGATCTACGTCACTGCTCAAGAAATCTATGAGGTGCACGGGAAAACAGAGTCAGCATCTTGACCCATTGATCAGTGTAGGGCTGCATCTGAGGGGACATGCAAAGGAAAAAAAAAAATTGCACCATGCAGCTCACCATGCAACACAAGTCTACGGCACATCAAACTTTAATAGTAACACAAGTATGAAATCTGTGATGTCAGATCTTTTGGGAAAATATTTTACATTCTACCGCGCTCATCACAAAGTCCCCAAAATACATTCTACCTTGAATAAAAAAGATTTTCCCTTTAACCTTTGCATATATCAATGTGTAAAATTGTTTCCCATATTTCCCAGGAGCTCATGTCTGAACTTTCATTTCCTCTGGGTATGTGTATAAAACTATTGATATTCTCTGTGCACATGCCCTCTCCCCCTGCTCCACTCTGTTGGCTACGCAACCGCACACACAGATGATACAACCAAGGCCACACGCAGCCATTCACGGCTCATATATACAGCTGCCATTCAGATGCGTATAGCAGAAGACGTTTGATGGTTTTCTAATCTCAGGAGCTGCCACTGGGAGATGGGACGAGCTGACCCCTGTCATCCCCACAGTGCATCTCAAGCAGCCCCACATCTCCATCTCAATCTTCCTCTGCTTGCTAGGTCCCTTCCATTGTGTCGTCCACCGGCTCTCCAAATGTCAGGACGAATGCTCCGCAGCTGTGTCCCCGCGCATCCCCAGGGTGGTGCCTGACCTACTTGCAACCACTTGATATAATGTCATGCTATCTCTGGGCAAGGGTTCCACGGGTGGCCTGTGGTGTGGAGCGTGCAGCTGGCCAGTTCGCGCTAGCACGCGACAACAAAGACTCTGATGCACATCTACCACATCTCAGGGCTACGTAGGAGCCGGCAAACTCCCGATGAGAAATAATGAGGTAGAAAAATGCGCAGAGGGTGAGCGCACCTGCCTGGGTTTGGAATAATTATCCAGAGCATTTCGTCATTTGGGATCTTCTGCCTTTATGTGCTTATGTGAATTAACAAATGCAGCTCTGTGACCTCAGGAGCCGTCAGTAAAAGCAAACAAGAGCCAGAGGTCAACTGATAAAACAAATCACTAATTAAAATGACTTTTAACTTAATATTAATTCACTTCCCAGTTTTGTCACCACAGCACAACAAGAATACTGCTGACAGCATTATTGATGATTGTTATTGATGAGTTTATGTTGCAATGCTGCTTTGAAAAGTCCAAGACCAATGTGTTTCATTTGTCACAATTTGACTTATTAATGCCTCAATGATATCTATGTATGCCTCGATGACATCAAAGCTTGGATGCCCCCCACCCCCACCCCACCACATTGACCTGAGTCCCTTAACACTGCATGTACGGCCTACAGTTACAAATATGGGCTTTAAGATGGACAGTGATTTTAAACCTGGACCGTCAAATTACCACGATAGTGAGGTCCAGCCTTTTTTCATTTAAGGCAGTTGGCAGAGGTGAAACCCATTCTTTCAAGACAGCACTTAGAGTTAGTAATCCATGCCTTCATTACGTCTCGGCTGGATTACTGCGGAGCACTGTATTCTGGAGTCGGCCACATCTCCAGATGGTCCAAAACGCAGCTGCACGTCTTTTAACCAGAGCTTGTATGAGAGATAACTTTACATCCATTCTGGCTTCATTTTACTGGCTGCCTGTGTATTTTAGAGTTCAAGCTTCTTTTATTTGTTTTTAAATCCTTAAATGGTCTCTCCCCGCCTCCCCTCTCGGACCTGCTTCCACCTGTACACTCCTGATCCGTCTCTCAGGTCACTGGATCGGCTGCTCAGAGCTGTACCCAGATCATAGCGGGACATTTCCAACTCGTGCTCCTGAAATGTGAAACCCTTCATTGTCCACTTTCTAAAGCATTTCGACCCAGCATGAGACACTGATTTGATTTGATTTGTTTTAATGTTTTTATTTTTAGGATTTCAGTCTTTTTATTTCTGTTTTAATTTTATTTTTTGTTTTATTGGCTTTTAATGTCTTGTGTTTTAATTTTATTCCTCGTGTACAGCACTTTGTTTCAGTTATGCTTGTGTGAAAGTGTTTTATAAAAAGTTGGCGAGCTGGTATGATCTACTTATAATAAAAAATGGTCAAATAAATATACTACTCCAACAATACCTTTATTTATTTATGGATGTATTTACTTTCAGCCTCTCCTTTTTGAAAGGAACACCAGGATACACACTTACATGTATATCTTATATCGATTAATATTTATCCATTTACCCCCTCCCCCTGAAAAGATCATTACAGACCTACACACATCCCACATGCACATCACAAACGCGCACACACACCTGCGCACACAGAAGTATTGTATAACTCAATATAACACTTCTCCTTCTGCACTGACCGATTTTCTTTACTATGTATTATGTTGCTTTACCTTGATTCTCTTCCGTTTGCATGTCTGTCCTTTTATTTCAAAACAATCCACCACACCTTCATTTACACACAACACACCACACAAACACTGCAAAAATCACCAGACCGCACACACCACACCACCACCGTCTCATCTCTTCGTCTGTCCTGTCCTTTCGTGTTTCACTATCGCTGATTTCAGTCCTCCCTGACAGATTCAGGGTTTCAGGTTTTAATGAAATATTTGAGATCAGACTGGTGAAGGACACATTCACTCACTCACGCCCTCAGACGAGAAAAAAAAATGTAACTGGGTTGGGGATCTATTCAGCAGCATCCTGGTTGATAAGGTAACTGTCTCTACCCATCATGCCATAGCTGTGTTGTTAGTTGACCATGAATGTAAAATAATAGATAATATATTTGATCCATAAATCCAACATCAGCTTTGGGGGAGGCCTATAAAAAGGTAACGTTTCATGTCTAATATTGTATATATCATGAGTCAAACTTTCCCAAGGTAGTTACATTTATTTATTTAGTATTAATATCAACATTTTAATCATTTCTTTAATATTTTAGGTGCATTTTCATGTTCAGAACAGGAATCAGAACTGCCACTGAAACAATGCTCAATGTTTAATTTTAACAGCTTTTTATTTAAGTAGATTTTGAATAAATAATTTTAAATTTGCTTTGTATCATGAAATAATTTCTTCAGTCAGACAAAAGTTTTTTTGAAAAGAAAGACAATATATTGTTCTGTAATTTGTCGATGAGTGAAACATGACTCACAGTGTTAACGCCATGAGGATAACTTAAACTGTCTTATATTAAGATAATCTAAAACGTTTTCTGTAATTAAAAGTGAAAGGAAAAAAATGAAATACCTGTATGCCTGATTACCATAAATATCCAGAAGATAATGAGTAATAAAATAAGCAGAAATGCCCACGATCTCAACAGTAAAGAAGCAATGGTTTTGCCTGTGGTGTCTCACTCCCAAACAAACTTTTATCTGTAGTCTTGTAAGTCATGATTAAAACATGAAAAAGTCACAATACAAAATTAACCACAGCAGCACAGAACTCATATCAACTCATCAGTATACATGAATCATTATGTAAATTACAAAAAAAAAAAAAAAAAGCTTCTGAATGTTGTCTTCATAAAAAAGCCTTCATCTTCCTGTGCATGTTTTAAATCGCCCTCATCAGTGAAACCCAATGGAAATCATTTTAGTTTCTTCTTTCTTTCTTTGTTTTGTGTTCCTCCAGTGACCATGAAAAAATCAACAAAGAGAGAAGCAGAAATTTATAGAGAAAAGCATAACATGCCATTCAAATATAACCTTCTTCATTTAATCATCTACCAGTTTTTAAGATGTCTTTACTGGTCCACTATGGAGAAATAAATGATACATTTTACTGTTCACATTGCAATGGTTAAATCCTTTACAGAGACATTTAAAGTTGGACTGTCAGAATGCTATTTTTGTATTTCTAAAATAATCTTTAATCTTTTAAACACTCTTTTCCATTTCATCTGGTAAGTGTCAGTCATGTCCAAAACCTTAATATTTATGATTTTTCCAAAAAGAAAAAGAACTTGGAAAGCACAGAAGGAAATTAAAAAAAAAATAAATAAAAACAATTTAAATAAATAAATAAAAACTCTTTACAGAATTATGCCAATAATTTGAGCTCTGGAGAATCACTTTACCACATGAATATCATAAACATTTAAAGTGAAAAGCTAAAGGAAAGTTAGAGCCAATTTACATAAAATACAAAAACAAAGAAAAAAAAAAGAAAGAAAAGAAAGTCCCCTAAAGCACAAAAATCTGCTGGAGAATGAACCGAGAGTGTATCACACAGTTTTTAGAAAGTCTCCACCATGAGTAAATATGGAAATATTCTAAATTCAAATGAGAGGCAGGGCACAGTTTCATCTTATTAATAGGGCAATTATCACCCCTCCTGCATCTGTGTGAGAAAGAAGAGGATACTAAATCTGATCTCCAGCTGTTTTGCAATTTGTGGAGCCATCTATGAGCCATGCAGCTAAATGCATTATATTTAAATTTCTAACAAGGTTTATGACCTGTAAACAGCACAGCTTAGAGCATTTTTATCTAAGGAACGTGGCACCACACACCCTCGCTAAGAAATGGCTTTTTCATGCCTGTTTTCCTCTCTGCCACATTTGCCCGTGCAGACACCGACCAACAAGCCACAGAGAGCATGACTGCTGAATTTTAAATGAGACAGCACGAGCTACTGTTAAGAAAAAGAAAAAAAAAAGCTTCCAAGTATCTAAATAGCTGAGTAATGAGGCTCTCATTTGACCTGGTCACATCATCAGTCTAAATCCCATCGATGGGTCCAAAACAAATTGTACAGCCGAAAGGTACTTGTTATTGCGCTAGCTCCCTCTCCCCCTCTCTCTCTCTCTCTCTCTCTCTCTCTCACCCTCGTCCGGCAACCCCTTTCTTCTCCTTTTCCACTCTTTCATGACTAGCTAATGACTGTAGATGGTGCTCTGGGGGATGCAGTGGTCTTATTACTGGGGTTGTGTGTGCGCGCTTGTAAGCTCAGCCTGCTTCAGTCAGGCTATGGTTAGAGGTTGAATTACTTTGGCAAACCCCCCACCTCAATAAACAGAAGGGCTAAAGAGGTTTGTTTATTGGGTCCACCTTGGCTTGACCTCCGTAGCTCAGGGACAGGCTGCGTGATTACAGAAGTGTCAGAGCAGCCCGGGGAGAACAGGGCCAGTCCACCTGTATTGGTTCTCTCTTCGTCTGCTAATAAATCACATGAATAAGTGCCCGACTTACAAGTGCAGGACAGAAGCACAAAGACATGGAGTCCACTGTGAGACTGAAGATTAAACGATTTATCCATCAGTTGGATCCGTTTGTGCAAGCAAAGAAAAGTTGGGAAGTTGCGTAAAACGTGAATGAAAACAGAATGCAATGATCTGTGAATCTCTTAAATCCACGTTTTATTCCCAGTGGAACACAAAGAACGTCAGATGTTGAAACTGAGACATTTTAACCATCGGCTCAGTATTAGCTCAGTTTGACTTTGGTGGCAGCAACACAGTTGCAAAAAAATTGGAACAGGGACAACAAAAAGGCGGGGAAAGTAAGTTGCACAAATCAAAAAGAAACGGAGGAGTATTCAACAATAAATTAATCAGCGACTAAAAGGAGCATAAGATGAACATTTCAGAGAGGAGGATGTAAAGATTGGTAGAGGTTCACCGCAAGAAACCACACTGTCGCCTACCACAAGTTCAAGTCCCAGTTGCGTCAGGAAGGGCATCCTGTGTAGAAACTTGTGCCAAACCAACCATGCATGCATGGTGAAATATGATCTAAGAATGAGTTTTTACATAATTGCTTCGTTTTTCCATAAGAATGAGCTTTTACATAAAAATGGATTTGTTTTTCATAAGAATGATTTGTGTGTCAATCACAGCAGAGAGGGCGGAGCCATTTATGTGATTGGCTGCTCTTTTATTCAGGCATAAGCAACAGAACAGTGAATATGGTCAAGGTTTCCCGTAGCTCAGTCCTAAGCTGCCATAGCTACAATCGGACTAGGAGCGCACCTTGATGACGCCGCAGCCCACTGCTAACGGGACCTCACAGCCAAAACTAGTCGATGTCAGTGTGTAGAATGGAGAAGGATCAGCCAATGAGCGTGCAGGTCAACCACTGGTCCCGCCCAGTGGCAAAATGTCATTATTTGTAAAAGCTCATTCTTATGGAAAAACGAAGCAATTATGTAAAAACTCATTCTTAGATAAAAAAAGCCATTCTGAAATAAACTATTATGCATTAAACTAAGATTAAATATCCAGATAACGTCTCTTCCAGGGAAGGTCTTGCATGTTTCAGCAGGACAGTGCTAAACCACACACTGCATCCATCACAGCAGCTTCATAGGAGAGTATGTGTGTTGAACTGGTCTGCCTGCAGTCCAGACCTTTCACCAATAGAAAACATTTGGTGCATCATAAAATGGCAACAAAGGCCCAGAAGTGCTGAGCAGCTAGAATCCTGAATCTGAATCCTGAATCCAGCACTCAGCAAACTTCAGCAACTGGTCTCCTCACTTCCCAGACGTTTACAGACAGCTGTTCAAAGAAGAGGGGATGATACACAATGATGAACATGGCCCTGATGTAACTTTTTGAGATGTGTTGCTGCCATTGAAGTCAAAATAAGTTTAGATTTTCCATGATATGCTAAAATGTCTCCCTGCATGTGAATATCACATATTGCAGGGACTTAAATAACATGTCAGATGAAACTGTACTGGAGAAGTTTGTCACCATGTCCATCTTCATCAAACTCATATGCATAATAAAACAATAATAATTTCTTACAAGGGGAGCATGTAGCATGCTGAATTATTTGCAGATAAGGCTATTTAAAGGCTATTTAAAACAAAGTTTGTTCCATAGAAATGGAACAAACTTTAATGAAAATTTAATGTAGACATAAACTCCTCGTCTATTTAAAAAGAGACAATCCAATATTACTGACTAATGTAACCTAATCACATCAAATTCTGTTCCTCCAAGTTTTTCACATGACCCTGTTAGCTATTAGTTGATAAAACTATTCAGCAAGATCAACAACTTGCCAAAAAAACATGACTTGAGCTGTCACAACTTCTTCTGATCTGGCCTCAGGCACGCCCCAGCGTGCTATTTCAAATTCAATAAATGCAGCCTTTTCTCCATTTCCAACCTGTCATTGTCCAATCACAGTCTTTCATTGGTCATGTTTGTGCTTCCAGCTACTGTATGGAAGCCACAGTGTGCTGCTTGTCCTCCAGCAGAATAAAGCTCATTATTTCAATGTGAAGTCACAGTTTCTACCGTTACGCCCAGGGATCAAGCCATCTCTCCATTAACGAGAATCACTTTGAAAGGTCTTGTCCCTTGCCTCAAAGGACACATACATACGCACACATGTTGTGCACGGGGGAATATGATCTCCAATTTGGTGCCCAACTTGCCAGATACCAAAGTGTTTAACTATCATACGTGTGAAATGAAATCTCACAGTACATTATTATTGTGCTGCTCCACAAAAAACCTTGAAAATTGAGTTAATTATATCAGTTTCCTATTAAAAATGCAGTGCAGCAGATGTGACAAGCATGTGCAGCCTAAGCAGTAAAGAATTAGATAGCAACATCGTGCGACTGCTGTACCAATTTACCCAGAAAGCAGTCAGCTGTAATTTAAAAGAAAAATTATTATTATGAAGATGCATTTCATTACATTATTGTGGCAAGTTATTTTTCAGGGCAAAAACAAACATGGTGATAAAATAAAAATGATTCTCTCTTAAAAAGTCAGTTTAAAATGCAGAACCTTCCCTTGTGTTTAAAATGTTTTCTAAAAAAATAGCTTAAAAAAACAAAAAAAAAAACATTGTTCACAGGGTTCTTCTTCAATAAATATTCAACTTTGCACAACTCCAGAGCGTTTTTCCAGCGTGTTTCTCCAACTCACAGCCGTTAACTGTTCTTGCATCTCCTGCATCTCCTGCTGGGGTATTTAAAACTGCACGGTTTCTGCTTTCTGCTCTCCCTTAGGCCGAAAACTCTTATTACTTTAAAAAAGTACGTTTTAATGCTCTCCATCAAATAAGAAATCTCTTTAGACGTTTTATGAACAATAAAAATTAATAAGGCTACCACATCAAGAAAGTGTATAAACAAATCCAGTTCCTGTAGAGCTGGTTTTGTTTGTTCTCGTCAGTTTCCCACAACAGCACATCTGGGTGTGGATGAATATTATAAATGAAGAAAAAAAAAAAAGAAATAAATTCCTTATGAAATGGAGTAGCGTGTTTTGACACTCATCCTTGGAAAGATACCAGCTGGGAGTGCATGCGGTGTACCTATGTGGCTTCGATGTGATGATGCGCTGGTCATCTGTCCCCAGAGAGACACCATACAGACGGTCAGCAGCAGCACCCTACTGCACATGCTCTGTAGGTCCCTCTCCCGCATTCTGGAAGAAATAAGACGAGATATAAGAGGTAAATAAATAAATAGTCAGATAAGCAATGCAAAAACATGTTTAGTGTGGGTCACTTGGTCTCAAGCCAGCCAGCTCCCACAGCTTTCACTTGGCAGGCATTGGTGGCCAATTACTGCAGCTCCCAAAATCAAAAAAAAAAAAGGTTTGGACTCAAAGTGTTTGAGGTGCTCGTCTTTATTGCGTAGGACTGACCTTAGGATTAAACCTGCTGAGAAGCCAGATGCAAGAGGTGACCATAAAATGACTCCCATAGCATCAATAAAAACACTCTATCAAGGACTTTGAATGACAGTATTTGAAACACAAAAACTTCAGAGTGAAATGGCTTCATATAAATGTAGGTGCCGTGGTCAATCCATTTGCTTGACGGTGCTAGCGGTACATCTTTACAAAGGTGAATACTTGTACTGTCATATGTGAATCTACAATTGTACAAGTCATTGAGCTGCGGGGCAACACGACAGTGTTACAGTTGGCACTGTTGCCTCATAGCAAGGAGGTGCACTGCTGAAACCTCCAACAGTCCAAGTGCACGCACATTCGGTCAACTGCTGGTTTGTGAGAGTGTGCCGTGTGCATCAGCCCTGTGATTAGCTGTTGACCTGTCAGGGGTGAGCCCTGAGTCTCACCCCACAGCAGTCGGGATACCCTACGGTTTCTCCTCACCCTGAACACAGTGAAGGAAGTGCAGGCAATCGATGGATGTTCTGACATGAATTGCCATCACCTTGTCAGTGTTTAACTTTGGGAACAACAGAGAAGAAACTTGTTGTACAGGTGTTTATGTCAGGGATTTCTGTCACCACTAAGGTAGATATTTAATATTTGTTCAGTACTTTTTGTATTTTTTTTTAGTTGTTTACATCATATTGAAGTTATAAAATGAGAATAGGCCAAATATGCAGACTCTCAGCTTTATTTGAAGGGTAATCAGATCCATACCGTATTTAGGGAAAGCTATTTCATGGACAGGTACGGGAATTTAACACAATATATCAATCAATCCAATAAGCATCTAAAAGCTTTGGAAGATTATGGCAAATGTTTGAAAATTCTCACTGTGAAGCCACATCATGCAGTCACTGGAGTGCTCAGTGCAAAAGAAACAGGTTATCCTTAGGCTGCAAAGGCAGAACAAATTATTTTGAGGCATAGAAAGAACACCAGGAATGACCAAAAAGTTACATCCTGAGAAAAACAGGAACGCATCAGTGAGTGTCACAACATAAAAAGCCCCAGACATCCACAGAAGACAAGATTAGTGGATGACCGCACAATCCCTCCATGGTACAGAAAAACCCCTCCACAAATAGTCTACCAAAAAAAAAAAAAAAGTGCCAGGAACAAAGCATCAGAGGGAATAAAGACAGTCAGTACAAGAGTGAAAACTGTTCATTTAACCTCAAGAACAAAAAGGTCAAATTAGTTTACGAAAAATACATTTTAAAAAAGCCTGAGCGGTCATAGAACAGCACTACTTGTAAAAATGACATAAAAATTAGCCTGAAACAGAGACAGAAAAAATAAGAAAGACAATTAAAAAAGAGTACAATTTAAAAAGAGTACATAAGGAGGAGCCGGGCCCGGCTCCTCCTATGTCTCACCAGGTTCTAGACCTGTGCATTGTGCTTGCAGCTGCTCCTTACACTTCATCTTTGTTTGATGGATCTTCAGGCCCTTTTCATTCTTGCAGATCTTTCCGCACAAGCACTCTTTACTCGTCGACGTTTATTCATTGCTGTTTTTTATTAACCTTGAATCCCTCCACCCCCCAAGTAAGTCACGAGACACTTGACACCAACAGGATCAACTTTTCTTAACCGTAAAAGCCTGATATACTTCCTAGCTTTGTGCCGTTGATGAGCTAATATATTAGCCGTTCATTCCCCAGCTGCAGTTCAAAAATCACTGCAAAATCCGTTCTCTTCACATGTGGGTTCTTGACACATTTCTAGCCCAGGGTACCTTTAACATAATCTTTCTAGCCCAGGGTACCTTTAACATAATCTTTTGACATTTAAGATTTTCCTATGGCACCAGAAGACTGTTGCTAGTGATGTGACTGATGCAGAACCCATCGCCATGGTAATCTAGACACTAGAAGAAAATATTTCTGCAGCACGGTGGTGTCATTTATCAATGATGTTTGCCTGACTGAGTCAGCTGATAAATTCAAGCCTCCAAATACTGATTTTTCTTTTCAGTCAGTCAACGGCAGATCAGTTCAGTGCATGTTCAAAAATGACGACACTTCATTTTGTCCCCACAAAAGTGACACTTGAAATGTGACATCGAGGGATCCAGACCAGACTCTTGTGATGAGATGGGAGCAACATTGTCTTAAGCTGCATGAAGCCCATTAAGTATTTGGAAAAGCTACTTTTTAAATACATTACTGGTAAGGCATCCAGCAGGCATCATAGCTAGATTAACAAATCACCTCAAAGTGGCTCCTTTTATTGTGGAGGAGAGGTAACTCTACTTTGAACCTCTCCCAAATGACTGAACTCTCAATTTACCACAAGGGGTAGAATGAAAAGGATTGTCAATGTCCCGCTCCATTCTTCTATTCTTTTATTTTTTTTCTCTGCTTCCATAATAAACGACACAATTAGTTTGTGAAGATCGTCAAAGTATTCTTTTTTTTTTACTAGTGGACTAGATAGTTGAGGTCAGCAGCAGTTTTAGCTCCACTTCACTTCAGTGTAAACAGTGTGGGTACTATTTGGCACTAGTGTAGACTGGATTGTTTTGATCAGGAATTAGATTTGGGATCAAACTCTAAGAATCAGAACTGAAAAGAATTGTGTGCCATCTGAAGATTCGGAGCCTGACCAGTCATTAAACTAAATCTGATGGTTAACAGACAAGCGAGGGTGAAGGACAGAGATATAGCCAAAATGTACACGAAAGAAGAGGATCTTGCAATGAGTAAAAGATAATTTCCTTTGTTATCCAGTTTGTCTTCTCGATTCTCTTTTGTTGGATCAGCTCTGTTATTCCCTTGGACTTTTGCTTGGATTTTATCTTATTGGGTGTTTAGTTATCTTGCCTCTGCAGAATCCAGTAATTACTTCAGTAGGTCTGATGAACTATTTTGTTCTACACCTGTCTTTGTGATCTTTAGATCTCCATCTTGCTGTATCCATGTCACAGGTATATAATGGCAGGTTTTGTGTGAGATGTGTAAACACTTGGCTACATTTTTGCTGACTCATTAAGTGATAATTTTAGAAACTACGAGCACACCTTAATTTATGACATCAATTTAGATCAATGGAGACAGTCAATGGAGTCTGTCTTTGCACTTTTATCTCCACTTGCTGTTATCAAGCTACCTCGGAACTGAGCAATGCTGTTTGTGTGGTCTGTATTAATGTGCTCGGCTCCGTAATCTTTATGTACTTTCCAGCGACTGTTGTCCTGTTACATTCTCCATCTCCTTCTAAGCGCCCACGGAGAGTGGAACAAACAATCGGTGGCTCATCTTACTGCCAGCAGAGCTCGCCTCCTGTCTCCCGAGAAAGCAGCTGCATATCACAGCTTTGCTTTGAACTCCATTCCACCGCAGCCACTCGAATTAGTAAACTGTTGGGTTTCATGCAAAGAGATCGGCTCATGCTTATCTGGCTGAGGCTCACAAGAGGAAGATGTTTTGCTGTGACTGTCTTTGTTCTGACAGCCAGAGGAGGGGAGATCTTAACAGGACGCTCTAATTCCGTACAAACTCAGACAGCTGACGCAATCACAATGTTACAGGAACACAGACTGCAGAAAAATCTGAGAGAAACTGTCTGTAACATCAGAATCTTCAAGGGACTTTTTGAAACCGAGGGTTTAGGTTTTATGCATGTTGTTGTCCGGCCAGGTGCTGAAACCAAACAGCACAGATTCGAACAGAAGAGAAGCCTGGTTTGATGTGACAGGAGGCAAACTGCCATGAGGGCTGAATGCAAGAATAAGACACATGTCAGTCAATATTTGCAATGTCAACAAAATGCATATCCATCTAAGCCTATTTTTCCTAATAATCCTTGTAACTTTCTGTCATTAATCTCATGACAAATTGATGTCTTTCATTTTTTGTGGCATGTTGGACTCCCTTACAGTGGGCTAAAATAGCAGCATCACATTTTAACTTGCTTGGATGTAAGTGGATTTTGAGGGCAATAATTTCCTGGAACATTAAGCAAATCGTTTAAGTTTAAAAAAGATTGGTAGTAGACACATCAGCATTGTGTAATGCTGTGTGTGTGTGTGTCTGTTTTTCAAGCTGAGCATCAGAATGGGGAAGAGAGGTTATTAAAGTATTATGATTGTTGGTGCCAGACAAGCACAACCTTGTGCGTGTCTGGCACCAACAAGGCAAAAATATTTTGCAACGGTAACTCAAATAACTACTTCTTCCAAACAAGGTACCCAGATGCCTATTTTTGACTGAATACATCGAACCTTGAAGCAGATGAATGAAACTATCCTGTCACACTAAACGGGAAATAAATGCAGTCTGGTGGTGTTTCTATTACCACCACAGCTTGAAATTAGAGGGTTAAATTTGAATTTGTGGAGGTGACTGGCCATTTGTGATGTGAGATCTGCAGATTTTTTAAGACTTTGGTAAATATCAATTGTCAATATCAGCACCAAGTCATGGCATAGTCGTGTAATTCGGGTTACAAATCAAAAACACGTCATTGTGCAGTAACACTTTAACCAGTTTAACTTGGAGCAGAAACGTGATGGGAGGAAGGAGAGACCTTCTTCACCTACCTTCCTAGACTCTATCTTGCTCTGATAATTCCCATGGGAGGAAGACTGGTCAGGAAACAATATTTGTTTCATACTGTGTTTTTGTACATTAGCAGCACCACTACTTTCTGATCGCATGTCTCTATGCTGACATTAGACATTGGGCTCGACCTCAAATCTCTGGCATGATTTACATTTCATTGTTAATCCTGATCATCCCTACATATTTCAGCTGTAATATAGAGACATAAAAGAGACAGTCTGCCTGACAACAAGGTCGGTGTATGGTTTTATTTTGTCCTTTTTATTCCCAAGTGCTCTCAAAAACAAACAGCTTAAAAGTAAATTGAGTTCTGTAAGATACAACTGCCAAACTGTTATTTATGAAATGCTGTTCATTTGAAAGCCAAAGGTATCAAATTTATACTAAAGCCATATACTTTTGCATGGTTCTGAACTGGATATTGCTGAGTAAAATTCTATCCCAGTGGCAGCTGTTTCATACACGTGAAATGCACAAAGAGAAAAGAAATTAAAACATCAGCTGTCAAGGATAAAGTATGTACTGCATTTTAGAGGGCATCAAACTGGCCTCCCTCCTCTCTTGGCCACAGCAACAGTCTGAATTTCTGTTTCTTCTGCTGAACAGTAACATGACAATAATAGATCCACGCAGCTGCGTGCATTGTAGCTCAAGTGGGGGATTTCATCTTTTAGTTTGTTTGGCAGGGACTGAACAGATGAACTATCTTCCACTGCACTAGAAAAATTATTTTCACCTGCAGTCCCTGTAATCTTGTACAGAACCGATGCAATCCATACCCAACGACTGACCAGATGAGGAAATGTTCCACTTTCCTAGAGAGAATTTGAAGCATGGCAGCAAACGCCGTACTTCTAATAGAGTCCTGCTCTGGAGAGCAACTGGACAGATCCACCTCAATTTTAGTTTCAGAATTTATTTCACCTTGGTTTATCTTAACACGCTGAATTCTTTACCGTTTGTGCAATCATTTACAGTTAGAGATAACAAAAAAGGAGAAAACTAAGCTGCCCTGACAGCTGAACTCCAGAAATAATTGGAATTTGAGAGCCCACTGCTGCCGTTGAAAATGAAATGTCTTGTCGTTAATGAGCGATTGCAGATTCTTGGTCCAGCCTGCGTAATGCAAGATTTTATTCCAAAATTAAACACACTCCTGCATCTTGTGCTGGGATTCCAGTCGTGTGTCTGGCGGTGTTCAGGTGGCTTATTGGAGATTGTTAACAGGAAAATTATTCCACCTGGCTGATGTGACACTGAGAGCAGGTGGCTCATCACAAAATGCCCTGAACAGGCTAAAGCTGTTTTGGGGATGGGTTCAGACAGATTTTTACATACACATGTGGTAATCAGGGTGACTGCAGCCATGTCCTGTTACGGTCCACCCAACTTCTCCTCCTGGTAAACCTGAGCCCTCTCATCAATGAACTCCCTGGTTTGGCTAAATTATGAAACAGTCACACCCAATCAAACTGAGCATGTGAGGTCTCAGCGTGCGTTTGACGAGTGCACCGGTTACGGCATATGCAAAACTGAATATTTTCTTAAAGCAGTTTAATTATTCAGTTGCCCTTTAAAGTCAGGATAATTACTCAGGTTGCTTTTGAAGATAAGTGTTTTATATAAAAAGGCCTGATGTTTACAAATGCCTTTAACTTGTTTGCAAAGTCTTCACATACCTTTTCCCTTATTTGTTTATTTATTTATCTTAAATAAATCTTAGAGGTGGATAAATGTGATAAATGTTTTCATTTAGACACTGTAACTCATATAAGAGTATGAATCCTGATTCCACCATCAGGAGACCACGAGAGCCAAAAGGATATTATTCAGTGTAAACTATGAGCCATAAATTACAAATCTGTCATTTGAAAGTGGATCTGTGTATCCATAAATGTGACCTCCTGACCCTCAGGTCACTGGAGCAGCTTCATGGTCAGAATCAACAGGCTGCTACATTTTAGATGCCTTCACAAAATTTGATCCACTATCAGTAACAGTGGCTATCACTTTGTTAAAAATCTCATAAACTGAAACGATCTGTTCGAACTTCACACTGTCAAGAAGTGTTTCCCCCTGAAGTGTTTTCAAATTAATGTAGCCTTCTCGTGGCACAAGCTTGACCAGTTAATGAACTATCATGCCGAGTTTTTATGTTTAACAGTCCAGATATTGGCAGTTACAGAGACGCAGTCGTGTATTTCTGACAAAAGTAAAGTCAAAGTAATAGGGATATTTTTCAAACTGGTGAGAATGAGCACTAGCCACTACTCTGAGTACCTGAGAATTTAGTAGCACATCATTACTCATTTTGCAAACTTCATACAGAACTCATTAAAAGTAACACTATAGTGAGTTATTTCATTTTGCAATAGCCGTAACGTCAAGTTGAACTTCTTATAATTGGAAAAAAAATTATTAGAGTTACTTTTAGTAACAGTACTGCTCAACACTGGACGCGAGTGTCAAAAGGCTCATATGCCATGACTCCACAAAGCTACTGGTCAGAACCAAAGTTATAATCGCTATGTAGCATTCAGTTCTCAAAATGTGGGCGGTTCTCAAAAGCCACCAACGCAGAACTAGCTCTGCGTCTTTACATCCCTTGCACCATCCAGTGCAAGAGAGTGTTATGGCTTCCACACAATTCAAGAGCAGGAAAAGTATCTGACTGCAGAATCCACAGTTACAAGTTACATTTCTGCAAAATCTTAAGAGACAAAACTCTTCATTAGTAAAGTAGAGCTGAAATGGCTGCACTGTGAACACTAAAAGGCCTAAATGAATTATGAAGCCCATTAAAACGTTTCACTGAGAGGCTTCTCAAGAAACAGATGCAGATTAAATGTAGTTTTCACACAGGAAGGCTTCATTTAACTAAAATAAGATCACAACTGTGGTGGTGTGTTTTTGCTCGGTTGTAGGGGGAGATGAGGCGTAATGGTTCAGGAAAACTAATTTAACACAGCTGCTGTAGATCTCTATCAAGGTTCCCCCTCTATTTATGCATTTGTTTCCTGGGAACTAAAGAGAAAGAACCTGCAACTGACAGAGATTCAGTGTCTTTACACGGACTTCAACTCTCCAATAACAGTCTGATTAAGACAATATCTGACAACCTTAATTTAAGTAAGGCCATAGTTAAAGTAAATAACTACAATAATAAAGTACATCTAATCAAATCTAATCTAATCTACACAAAAACAAGTGGAGTGTTCCAATTATAAATGCATTTCTGAAATTGATTCGAGACATGTAAACACCTTGATCGTAATATAGCATCCCTTTGATTTTGTAAACACCAAATTATCTACACATGCAGCAGTTATAAAATGTCTGAGGACAACAACAACAGCATATGACATCCTAACACTAATGAACTCATAGTTGACGTTCTAAGAAATTCTGGGAGAAATGCTGGACATCAGGACCGAGGAGATGTGCCATTAATCAAACTAAGTTCCTCAACACGTAAAACTGGAATATGAAATTAATATTCCTAAAGCACCTCATGTAAACACCTTGATCAGAATGATGTCTTATTTAGACCAAGGTCAGTAGTTGGACTGTTGCCATCCTTGTAAACATGGTCACCATGTTTCCCAATGACTAGCGCTAGTTTCTTGGAAAAGAGAGCAAAAAAAAACAAAAAAAAAACACCATTGCTTGAAAATCCCTACAGCAACTCATCTCATAAGCAAGTCATTAACATTGTTCTTTCATTTCTAAAAACTTATTACCAAGTGAATGTAAACGGATATCTTTTTCTGTGTTGCATAGCAACTGCAGCGAAATAGGACTGTACCCTTAGCACAACTGCTCATTGAGAAACAAAGCCTTTTCTCTGAAAAAAGCCAAGTGTATCAGCATAATGGAGCCACAGATGTACATGTGAATGGGGAAATATATTTTTAAAGTGGAACCTAAACTAGGTTTAAAAGGCGCTACTTAAGTGCCGTCCATTTATACCCCCCACCCCCACCCAAAGCATCTTCTTCCTTGTTGCTGCAGTGATTCAGTGGACCAATAAGGCAGAAAGAGTGTTTATACCTGATGCGTGACACAAAGTGGAAAGCTCGAGGTGGCTGCTGTGGTTGGAGGGCAAAACAAAACCAGTGCTGTAGCTGAGGTTAGGTTAGGTGTTTTTGTTTTCCTCTCATCTAAATATGACACAAGGCCAGTTGTGTATCAGCCTCAGGCCAAATATTCCCGGACAATTATTACACTGACTGATGCAGAAATCAACTACACTTAGACTCGGCTGAAACGTGGTCAGCCCAGCTCAATAAATATCAAGTTCAATGGTTGCTTTACAGTAATTCAGACTTCATGTTTTTACAGCACATGTATGTTTCTGTTCAAATTTCATGTCAGTTTTCTCATTTTCTTTACCTCCAGTTTTAGGTTTACTGGTCTGTTCTACTGTAAAGTACTCAAGGACTTTTTTTTAATCACCATTCAATAATACTTTACGTTTCTACAGAAAAACAGCCCACTTTTTAATTCACTTATTTACTACATGACTGCTTTATTTGTAAACAGAGTTGATCAAATTTGACTCTGTTATAAACTAGTCTGTGCCCTTTTACGTGCACGTATGTGTGACATGCTGTGTGCACACAACCACAAACAGATTTTTAAAAAAAGACTGCCAGAGAGAGTTGATGTGGGTTTTGTGAGGAAGGCAAGCTCACAGAGTTAGAGTATAACAATCTGTGTATAGTAGCTGTTCAGTTTCCTTTAAAACTGCATGTCATTCATTCAGTCGGACTGTTTCTCAGCTCTTTTCTCCATCAAGCAAACTTAGTGTTGTAATTACTGCAAATATTACTTTTATTTAAATAAAAAAAAGAAAACTCTGCGGTAATAATGCACTTCTATCCATCCGTTATCTATCCACTTACTCTAATCTCGGGTCACGGGGATCTCCTGGAGCCTTTTCCATCTCTCTCGAGGTAAAAGTGAGGAGTCCACCCTGGACAGATTGCCAGTCCATTGTAGGGCCACATATACATAAACATCCATACACACTCACACTACAATGCTCTTCATGCTCTAGAAATAAAGTATACATTTGGAAAAATCTCAAGAAAGTGAATCTCAAGAGAATTCAGTCCGGCAAGACTGTTTTTTAGCCAAAGACAAACACAGCTCATTGAATCAAAGAACTCCCAACCATTTAAAGGAAACTAAATTAATGAGTGTCAAAAAAAATGCAAAGAACACATACACGTACATAAGCACAAGAGGCCACATCCAGATATCCCTAAATGTAAGGACTTGCTGTTTTTCCTTTTCAATAGTTTTTAATTTAATCCAAATAAAAAATTAGTTTCTAATTGAATCCATTGATTAAATAAATAAATAGGATTTCATCAAAGAAACACGCATTGTGAAGGTGCCACTTGATGATTTTAATAATATCTAATATGCAAACATTAATTACATAAATCAGTGATGACAAACCATAACCTTCGGCTCTGAACTCAATATGTAAATTTACTTTGAACAACTGCTGCAATAATCAACATTTTTTATTGTCCAAAGTAATAATGACAATGTTCTTGAACTTTCTAACTCTGTACTTGGCTAAGCACATGTGGCCTGATGGAAAAACTGGGTCACACCTGTTTTCCTTGTTTTTCCATTCTATATTGTTTTGTTTTTGTTTTTTTTTTTTTTGTAAAATGTTCACACAAGTTGTTTAAATGCGAGTGGATTTTTTGTTGTTTATCGTTGTTATGAGTGATTTTGAAGCCTCTCTTTCCTCGTACTGCATGGCACCATGTTCTAAATGGGCAGAAAGAGACGCGCCCACCTTAGTTCACCTTAGTTTTTTTTTTCTTTTTCTTTCTGTAAATTCCCAGGCCAGTTTCCAGAGTTACATACTAACCTGCAGTTCCATCCTCTGACCATCCCAGCATTTCCCTCTACATGTGTGTGTAGACGTCTTTGGGATATCAACTAACGTGCTGACCAGCAGTCTGATCCTCTGACCACCTCAGTGTTGCTGCCCTACACCTGTTTATATAGTCAGAATATAAGTGCATGGAATTCTTAGTTCTAAAGTTAATGGATAATTATTATTCATACATTTTGTCTAATATAGTATGTGCTGTCCTCTCTCTTTCCTGTCTCCCCTCTCTTTTTCTTTCTTTACCCAGCTGGCCTTCAGCAGGAAGGTCCCCCCTTATGATCCAGGTCCTGCTCAAGGTTTCTTCCTCTTAAAGTGGAATTTTTTTCTTGCCACTGTTTGGCTTAAAGGTTTTTTCCCTCCCGCTATGAGAGTTTTTTTTTTTTTACTTGCCATTTTCTTTGATTAGGATTTAACATTATCATTTTAGTTAATGATATTTGCTCGGATGTCATGTTCTGGGTCTCTGTAAAGCATCTAGAGACAATATGCATTGTAATAGACGCTTTACAAAAAAATTGAATTGAATAGATTTGAATGGTTCAGTTACAGTAAGCTATTTTAGATTGGCTGGCTTAGTTTATGGTTACCCAGGATGACGGTTGGGACGATTTTACAGTCATTCTAATCAAATTTGTCGAAACATCCTGATATTGTCTCTACTAAAGCAACATCTAAACCAAGTGCTACCTGAGCTGAAACGAGGACAAGCACACTGCTGCGACCAGTTGCCAGCCGTCTACTCCCAACATGCACACATTGCAGATGTGCAAAGCCTACTGCCATCAGTCTGTGAGTCACACCATGGTTGACTGCAAATCCCAGCATACTTCCACTTGGAAAGGCCCTGAAATGATCCACAGTGCCTTCTTCAGCCAAGCCATGCCAGAAGGACAGTTTCAAATGTCTTTTTGCTGGCGGTATCAGAAATGAGTGCTGCCTGACACTTGGTTGGCGCAGCTGCTCAGCTAAGCTTCTTCCTCAGACCCTTCCCACAGCCAGTCACAGTAAAAGATCTGGCAATAGATCTAACACAACACACGAGCACAATAGAACATATTCTCTTTTAAACATGACTATTCTGTTTGGTTTGTAGTCACAGCTCAGAATTCAATATATTGCTAAGCACTAAGTAGCCATTGGCTAGCCAAACGTTGGCCAGCTGACACACATTTTTTTGTTTAATATAATTTTACCTGATGTGGTTCAAAACAATTCACCTCCCATAAAGTTGTTATGGATGTAAAATCTAACTATAGAGATTAAAATAGTTCTTTGTACCAGAGTGTAACTATGTCCATTTCTGGGGCAAAGTTGGGCATTTGTGCATGGGAGTGGATGGAGATCTGCTCTGTTTTGGAGCTCACACCTAGTGGTCATACAAGGAGCTGCAACAAAACCTACTTCCTGGTAGGACTCAGCCTGGAAGTGGGGATCTTGGTGATGCTGGAGAGCAAAGTTGTTACCTTTGTGTTTCAAGTTATATTAGAGTGAATATGCACAGACAGACAGCAAGTCTTGTTGATGAGTCTTGTGCCGTGAAATAGGTGTGCTTACGTGAAAGTACAAGAAGGACTCTGGACGGGGTTTTTCAACAAGTACACCGAGCTAGTTAGCCATTTAGCCTGAATAAACTTAGGCCCAAACTCTGCATGCAGGTCGCCTGCTTGGCGACTTGCATCCCTGTAAAATTCTGGATATTACCAGCAGTGCAGAAATGAGAACTTCAGTCCTGTGAGTGATTGTAACCTGCGACAAGCTCATCCACACCACCTGAACCACGTGGCTCTTCCGAGGACAAGATGAGGGTATCGTTTCTGTGTTTCAAAGAGTTTCGTTCACTTGACTGGACTGATTAAAAGCACGGGGCTTATTTGTGTATTGAGCAGGAAGAAATTTGATTGTTTGATTTTAGTATGATGAAGGCACATCAGAAGCACATCAGAAGCTCTCCACCGAAGCGTCGCAGCAATGCTGCTGCATGAACCTTCCATAAGGTAAGACTGAAGGTAAGGTTTAAAGCAAATAGTTCATCACATTTGAAAGCACATTTATTCAGCTCATATCTAACGTAATGTAAGTACTAACAAGTCAAAAGGTCAAGTATCCAGGTCACTAAGCTTGAGGTTGACTCATTGTGGTTTATAATAATATCTAAACCAATTCCTGCAGGAGTTGAATTAAGACACTTCACAATAGGAAATGTAATACCTTTGAGATCCGTCAACCTGAGGGAGCCATGGAAACAGCCACAGAGCTTTGTTTGGTAGTTAAACACAGTTATGTGTCGAAACACCAATATGCACTCTTTACTGTTCGGCAGCTGAGCCACATGTGATATTTCAGGGCTGCATGTTATACATCAGGTCCCCTGGTTACCTGAATAAAAATAAATGCAGAGGATGCAGACTTATGAAAAGACTCCTGTTGTTGTTGGTAGTTAGGATATTTAAGTGAAGCTACAGCACTTTTGGATGTGTGGTTTACCTGTCTGTTAAAAGCTGCTGTTCTCCAGCTCTAGTCCTGAGATAGCTCATTTGATGGCAGGAAAAACTGGATGCTTACAGTTGTCTTTCTGGCGATAGTAATTCATTTTTCTGCCATTTTTTTCTGCAGATGTCTGACATGTGATCCTGTTTTTTTTTTCCAGCATCTTTCCAGGTAATAATGAGTTGAAATGCAGAGAGGAGAGGCACTGCTGCTCCAAGAGGCAGCTGGAGTGACTGCTTAACAAAAGGATTGTAATAACAGGATGATGAGGGGAAGAGCGTGCAACTTAAATCCCTAGATGAATGGATTGAGGGAATGGCCATTTCCATAAAGTGATGGAATTTGCTCCAAGCGTGTTTTGTTCTCACAAATCCCAAGCAATCCAACAGATAACTGAAAGAAGAAAAAAGATTTTTGCATTATACGACTGACTGCCATGAGAAAAAAAAAATCACCCAGCAAGTGACAGATGAGCATCATAGTCTGTCAGCCACCACTTTAACTGTGAAGGACTGATTACCTGACAAAATTATAAGTTCTCAGGGAATACTGCAAGCTTATAATCAAATGCATGATCAACACTGCAGCAAATGGTGCGGGTGGCAGGCCGGTGGAAGATGATGTCAAGTATGTAAATAGAGCAGCATCATAAAAAGGAGATTTTTTTTTTTTCAAAGTTTGCAAAAGCATATTACCTCAATCAATTTCAGTGTTGGCTATGAATATATTTTTTCCATCCGTCCATTAAATGGGCATTACTAACTACAAATAACGCATCCAACAGACCACAGACTTCACACACAGCCTGCTGCAGTCATGTGGATCAGTGCCAACGGTGAAAGAGAGGCTTTTTGGCAGCAGGAGAACGGAGCCTTCCACCATGTGGGAAACTGTATCATGGCCACTATTACCTCATGACCATCATCGCAAACTAACAAATAACTTTTGCAGTCTATATACACTAACACACATATATATGATATATATAAATAGAAGATTTAGGGGTTTCATTGCTTCAAACCCACATACTCAGCTAAACAGCTCATCCCACAAATGCACGTTCTTTACAAATGTGGCACCATTTGAAAGGGAAATAACCAGGTTTTCCAGAAGTCTCAGATTAATTGCCAAGAAGCATTGTTACAACGAAGAAATAATCTAAAAAACACAAATTGAATTACTTTTTGTGCTTAGTTTACAATCAAATTCAAGTGTGTTAATGAGATGTTGGGCCATCACAGGAATGATGCCAGAAGCAACTGTCATGGCTGACCGGCATTTGCATCACAGTAAAAATCAATTTTCTCCTCCTTGATCTTTTCTAGTATTGCTGGGTAAATGCTGTGGAGCTAAATGTCACCAAAAATATAGCTACATAAGTTTCAATTTTTGTTGCTGTTGATGCAAGTGATCCACGCTGAAAGGTATCTGGTACACACGTGTGCTGTTTCAAAAGGGGCTGTCGCGTTCACACAAAAGTTGAAAGCAAGAAATTTGTGGTCATGAATGTGAACAGTCAAAGCAGAACTTAACCAAATCAGAATTGCATCAGAATTTGACAATGTGGCTGGTAGTGTGAACATCATCTTCCAAAAAAAGTTCCTTCAATTAGAGTTTTGATGACACCTTGGCCCAAAATGTCTTGATGTTTTGAGTTGAGATCTGGTTCCTGTAAAGTTCACAGAATATTCTTCATATAGTTAATACCTATTAAATTCACCGTATGCCTACTGCCACTCTGAATGAGACTGCTGTCCATCCATTCATTCCTCCATTATCTATACCCACTTCTTTCTATTTAGGGTCACTGGGATCTGCTGGAGCTTATCCCATCTCTTTCTGGGCAAAAGGCAGGGGTCCACCCTGGACAGGTCCCCAGTATATAAACATATAAACGAATAGAGACCTCTTCCATCAACATAAAAATGTTTCATCACTAGACACAGGTGACGTGCTCACTGCAATGATCAAATCGAATCCTGCCAGCAAATTTCCCCACAAAATAATAGCAGCACCAGATCCCCTTAAAGTATAGGGCAGTGGTCTTCAACCGGGGGTCCGCGACCCCTAGGGGGGCCGTGGAGGTACTGTAGGGGGTCCTCCAACTTAAAAAGAAATAAAGGCAATTTTAACCAAAATAATTTGAGAGTAAAAAAAAAAAAAAAAAAAAAAATATATATATAATATATAATATATATATATATATATATATATATATATATATATATATATATATATATATATATACAGGCAGTTCTAAATATATAACTGCCTGAAGTTAAACGTTTCATTGTTGGAAAATAACAATAATAAAAAATATTGTCTCATACCAACTAAAAATAAATAAATAAATAAATAAATAAATAATAATAATAATAATAATAATAATAATAATAATAATAACGATATGCATGAAAGTTTTATCAACCATAAACACATGTAGGCTAAAAACCCAGTCAGGAATTGGTTAATAAGGTGAAATAAGCAGAATAAAATACAGCTAAAAGTTATTATAAGCCAGGCTTAAAATGTGACACTTAAAAAAAAAAGGGGGGGGGGGGGGGGGGGTAAGAATTACAAGCAGGGGTCCCTGCTCTGTTTTTCTCTCATCCAAGGGCTCCCTGGGCTAAAAAAGGTTGAAGACCCCTGTGCTAGAGCGCCCCCTGAGGGCTGAAGAAAACTTCATAGAAAAGCTGTATCTCTGTATAAGCCTCATGGTTTAAAGCGTTGGACAAAAGTAGCGGCTTATAGTCCGGAAAATACGGTACATCCACACTGCTGACTGCTGGGGTATTGAGGCCACACCCCCACATGCACGCTGCATTCCTCAATCACATGCACAGATGATTTCTATAATCCTAGACTATTGAGGCCATGTTTTTGAGCCCAGAGAACATTTTGAATGGGACTTTTTTTTTGTTTTTTTGAGTAAGAGTTTTATTGTTCAATGACATGACTTTTTATTGGAAAACTCAATACAGTTCCTCTTAAAAATAAGTATTTCCTTTCCAAATTTCCAAAAAGCTAAGCTTTCTATGTGAAGTTTCTACAAATTTGCTGTAAATTTTGGAACCCTAGTTGCTTAGCAACATGAGCAACATTTAAAATGTGTGACATAAGTGGTCAGCTATATAAGCACAAAGAGACAATTTTTTTCACAGATCTTGTGGACTTCGTTCGATATAGAGCTTAGTTGAGATTTGTTAACCACTGAGACACGGACCAGTAGAAATTGATTTTAGCATATACTTCGAACACGATTTTGTGACTGGTCATACTACAGAGAGAAATGGAAGATCACCATCCAACAGCAGCAAGAAATGTCTGTAGCTTCTGTCAGCAGAAGCCCAACCATCACGACAGAGAGTCATTCCTCCAGACGATCTGACGCCATCTATTTAGGTGTTCGAAAAGAGGATCTTGGACCAGTGGAGCTGGTACGGTATCTGGAGCGGAGGGTGGCAGAACTGACTGAACTGGTGCTTGCCTTAGTCGACAACACTGACAAGCAAGAGGTCACTGCTATTGTATCTGCACCAGATATTGAAGTCTTTACCCAAAAAGACTCCTGCACTAATATAGACTTCTCCACAGAAGAAAACAGTGACGATTCCTCACTTGACGACTGTGTACGAGGAGACATTTCAGTGCAAACACAGGTCTCCACAGCCAAGGATGTCTCTCAACTGGATGCCACACTGGGAGGAATTTTTGCAGAGAAAGAGGTCTCAACGGAAGATGTCCTGGACATTCAAGACAATGATGCACTAGAACATGTTTGGGTGCACGTCACCATCCCAGCAGGAGATGATATCTCCATTGCAGAAGATGAGGGTTATTGTTACCAAGACTACGTCCCAAAAGACAATTATGAGAAATGGAAAAACATTTCTCTTCCACACAACGGTACACCTGAAATGGATAGATCTCCACCAGAGGACATCTTTTCACTAAAGAAGTTCCTTGCAGAACAGCATGGCTCCATCTCAAGTGAAGATATCCAAAAGTCAAAGAAGCCGTCTGTGTGGAGAAGAATCAAGAAATTTGTCACTTTTGCTCATCTGCGACAGTATAAGAGTGGCAAAACTAAAAAATGTGAACCTATTGAAGTCACCTCTGACACTGAGAAGGCAGATCCAGAGATCCAGAAACAGCCTCCCAGGACTCCTTGGTACTTCAGTCGCGGGTCCAAGAAGAAGAGAAGGATGATTTGCGGGGTGAAATAGGGAAACACTCAAAGATTTGGGTTTTCTCTCCGGGCGCTCCGGTTTCTCCCAAAAAACAAAAAAAACAAAAAAAAAAAAACATCTTTTATGGGTGCTAAAGTTCCCTCCCAATATAGCTTTCTGCTGGAGGTTAAAGGTTAAAGGTTGGGTAGGAGATCTATTTCTGAAGCATTTTTTTTCCATATTGTACTAATTTACTTTTACACAAGGACATCAAACTTCAATGATGCCACATCATCATAGGAGTTTTATTGTTCAATGAAAGGACTTTTTATTGGAAAACTCGATACAGTTCCTCTTACAAATAAATCTTTCCTTTCCAAATTTCCAAAAAGCTAAGCTTTCTATGGGAAGTTTCTACAAATTTGCCTGGAAATTTTGCAACCCTAGTTGCTTAGCAACATGAGCAACATTTAAAATGTGTGGCATAAGGGGGTCAAATGTCACCAACGGTTCAAATGAGAATTCTAGAAGAAAACCCCATCAGCTATATAAGCACAAAGAGACAATTTTCTTCACAGATCTTGTGGACTTCTTTCAGTATAGAGCTTAGTTGAGATTTGTCAACCACTGAGACACGGAGCAGTAGAAACTGATTTTAGCATCAACTTCGAACACGATTTTGTAACTGGTCATACAACAGAGAGAAATGGAAGATCACCATCCTACAGCAGCAAAAAATGTCTGTAGCTTCTGTCAGCAGAAGCTAACCATCACTACAGAGAATCGTTCCTCCAGACCAGTGGTCTTCAACCGGGGGTCCGCGACCCCTAGGGGGGCCGTGGAGGTACTGTAGGGGGTCCTCCAACTTAAAAAGAAATAAAGGCAATTTTAACCAAAATAATTTGAGAGTAAAAAAAAAAAAAAAAAAAAAAAAAATTATATATATATATATATATATATATATATATATATATATATATATATATATATATATATATACAGGCAGTTCTAAATATATAACTGCCTGAAGTTAAACGTTTCATTGTTGGAAAATAACAATAATAAAAAATTATTGTCTCATACCAACTAAAATAATAATAATAATAATAATAATAATGATATGCATGAAAGTTTTATCAACCATAAACACATGTAGGCTAAAAACCCAGTCAGGAATTGGTTAATAAGGTGAAATAAGCAGAATAAAATACAGCTAAAAGTTATTATAAGCCAGGCTTAAAATGTGACACTTTAAAAAAAAAAAGGGGGCGGGGGATAAGAATTACAAGCAGGGGTCCCTGCTCTGTTTTTCTCTCATCCAAGGGGTCCTTGGGCTAAAAAAGGTTGAAGACCCCTGGTATAGGGTAAATAATCAGGCTTTTCAATTACTCTGCCATCTGTCTTGGAGTGCTCAAGAGATGAAGACGCAGTAATGGGTCGCAGTTTATTCTAAACGGGAATTGTATAGTATCAAAAGTTAAATCTAAAATTAAAGGGAAAAAAAGAAGGAGCGTTTTGGGAGGATGAGTCCAAACTCGCTCTGATGGGTTTTTCAGGGTTCAGTTCTAGCTTACATTCACTCTGTATGTAGGACGCTGGCTCAATGACAAATAAAGTCTCCTTGATCCTTGACTCTGCTCACAAAAAACCCACAGACTCATTCTTGAATAATTGAGACTAAAAGGTCTTCGAGCACTAAATCTGATGAACTAACTGCCCTCAAATAAGGCTATTTTTTTTTATTCTGAATATGAGAACATTAGTGTATTTTTTTTAATAAGAAGAACAGAGGAGGAGATTTTCAATTCAGCCAAGTAAAAACTTTTTTCCTGTAATTTCTCGTTGAATAACTCCACACAATGTGACTCCCAGGCTCTCTTTGGGTCTACTGCGGGCAGAGAAAATTGGAGTTATGAAAAACAGCAGTAAATTTGGAGGGAACGGGTGGAGGACCGTGGCTACTTTCCAGTGTTAACCACCCGCCGGGCTTGGTATGGTGTTATTTCGAAGTGGTAGATCAGGGAAGGCCGAGTGCTTAGTTCCAGAAGCCAACATTAGGCTCAGACCTGCTGAAAAACATCCCCTCAGGTGCAGAGGCAGAGGTCGTCTCAGTGCAGCAGCAGTCCGCTGACACACTTGGCTAGTCCCCCTCTCCCTCTTTATCTCTCCATCTCCTCTGCTGGTGAGCTTCAGTGGGGTCTACTTGCCTCTGACTCATCCCGCGTCCTCACAGCATGTTCTGTGCCACGCGGCACCGCACAGCAGGGTAAAGTAGCTGTCCCGCTGCACGATCACGGTGCCCAGGCGAAAAGGAACAAAGAAAGAATCAGGCACCGCATCCTTAAACTGTACGTGTGCATGGGGACAGAACACTTTCCCTTTCAGACACATTTTATGCAAACAACCTGCACGCTGTACACCTCCATCAAAACATCACAAAGCACAATGAGAGCTGGATGAAAATTTACCAGGGAAAACAAATTTAGGAGTCTTCAGACAGTTGCATTAATTTTTAGAACAGTCAATACTTTTTAATATGCAAGCAGAATTGCAAGCAGATATGTAATTTAAAATGTCACTTTTTAAACTGCTAATGATGGCTTATAATAATTATCATACATTTTGGCTGCACAACTTCAAATGTAAAGTTACCCAAACACTGGCCTGAATTTAGTTTTAGCTTTTTTTTGTGTGTGCGTGTGTGTGTGCTCTCCCTGCAAATGTTTTCACAGAGTGCTCCAGTTTCCTCTGAAAGGGCATTTATGTTGGATCATTTGGTGAAGCAGGGGGAGCAGGAGTACGTGCCTTTTAGTGCAAAACAAAGAAAATAAATCCAGGCCAATGACTGGGACACCACACAGGGCCTTAGTTTTGACTATTGCAGGGTTGGATATCTAATTAGACATTATTTATGATCGAAAATCCTTTTTGCAAACAATGGCTGAGCTGCCAAAAGAATAACACCATGCAAACCTTTAGAAAATCTTTACCTGTAAACACTGTCTTTGTTGCATCAAGCCAACTTATGATACTGTGGAATCGCTTCAGTAATTTGAATTTTAAACAGTAAAGCAGGTTTGTTGAATTTCCCAGGCTATTTTTCTAAATTATTTCTCTCAGCAGCACTGTTGTCATGTCTGATATTAAATCACTCAGAGAATCCTGCTTTTGTGTCTGTGTGTGTCTGAGTGTGTGTGTGTGTGTGTGCTGTGTTTACCACTGACTCAAACGAATATTCAAAACCGTGAAAAAGTATTTTGAAATAAACTGAATGCGTGAGCCAGCCATAAGCTGTAATAAGATCAAAGTCACGCTAAGTGGATCTTCAAGCTTTATTTCCACATTTTATCCAACAATGTGTCTGCTGAAGCACAAAATTATTCTGCTGCTCTAAAGCAATGTAAGTCACTCTAGAATAAACAGCAATCACTCGGCTCCTCATACTTGTACAATTAAGCTCCAACGACTGACTGAGCAGATAAGAGCTATCAGGAGATGAAACCAAAATAAGATGAGTAATGAGAGCAATAAAGCAGCAGACCAACAATATATGTGTATGTGGAGTTTTTACCAGCAAGCAGGAAATATTTCCGATGCTGTTCCTCTTTGAACATAAATCTGGATTTTACCACAGCAAACTGCATAACGGTGTCCTAACTGCTCCCTGCTGTCCTTTAAAACCTCTCTGCCAAGGACGCGATTGCTTCTAAGTATATCTTAATGCTCACAGTCTTTTACTTCATATTAAATTTCACAGTTAGATGTCAGCAATTAGGAGCCCAACGACTAAGGGGGTCACAAACCACAGTTCTTACAGCGCTGGTCCCAAACCTGGAAAAATGGGGTCGGGGGGGTGGGGGTGTCAGGGAGAGCGTCTGACATAAAATCAGTGCCAAATCAATGTGCAGAACAGCATGATCTGCTGTGACTGCCCCGAAAGGGAGGAGCTGAAAGAAGCAGAAGAAGATGTCAGCAAATCTGAACAGGTGGGCGTGGCTAGTTTTTATTTCAGGTGGACATAATGGCTCCACTGGGGAAAGGGGAAAGGGAAAGAAAATTTTTTGGTAAAGCTTTAGAAACTTGGAAACTTTCCATGGGAATAAAAACAAATAGATAAAAATTACGAGGACAAAAATAGGAAATTTGTGATAACTGTATCACACACAAACATGAATATGAGCATAACATAAGTAGACATTCATACAAAGACACAAAAAAGGAGAACTAATTAAAAGCATGTTGAATAGATTGAATAGATCCACAGCCTTTATCGTCTGCTGGACTGAAATGGGTCCACATGGCAGATGGTTTAAACCAGTGGTCCCAAACCTTTTTTCACCACGGATGGGTTTAATGTCAGGCAATATTTTCACGGACCGGTCTGTAAAATGTGCCAGAGATAAATACAACAAAATAAAATGATACGACCGGCAAAAAAACAGTGGTATTTTCTCTATATTATATTAAACGTTAATCCGCTGCGTATTCACGTGCAACTTTATTAGAAGTGTCCTCGTAACATTGCACCAACAACAGAACATCGGTAACATCCTCTCTGCGCAGTGACACTTTCTGAAGACGTGTGTTTTTTACTCGATTTTCCAGCTTGGGGGTTTAAACGTATCACATGACTGAGACACGGGTCTTGAAGTCTTGTCATGTGTCAAGAGTGGGTCATAGACGGATGTAATGGAGAGAATCTGGTCACTTTTCAAAATCAAACATCATTTAGAGTCGGATCATGACTCAGATGGTAATATTGGAAGCTATTTATTTTTTTCTCTGTGGTTCGGTACCAAATAACCCACGGACTGGACCCAGGGTTTGGGGACTCCTGGTTTAAACAACTGCAATTTTCTGGAATTAAATATCAGTTTACATTTAGCTTATGATTTACTTACTGGCTCCCTCGTAGCTGTATAGACCTTTTTGTTAACATCTTTAATAATGTCACAGCTTACTTGACTGGATGGCTTCAGAAGTGCGGTTTCAATAGTCCTGGTGTAAATCTGATGGTTCATCAATATCATCCTGAGATGTTTTTAATATTTCCCTGAAGTTCCTTGTTTGAGGCCAACTACCCATTAATTCCCATGTATTACTATTCATTCGTACATAGCCGCTGTGCCGTCTCTGGCATTTATACTTGTTTGCAGAGCGACGTAAATGATATAAATTAGACCAGTGACCACTAGATGGCAGTTGAGGCTCTGTTTCTGCAGCTCGCAGTGCTGAGTTTCATTTTGCTGATTTCCTGTATGTAGCTCAGACTTAGCATTGGAGCAAACAAAGTATATTTTACACAAGTTGGTGCTAGTAAACGTTGAGTTGTTATCAAAGACATCCTGGCAAACTATCATTCTACCCGACTTGACGACAACAGATGAGAAGTAGTGGCGGGAAAATTCAAAGACAATGAAGAACAAATTGATAAAAATCACATTTTAATTCGGACATAGCTTTGACACAGAAGTATAAATCAGCCTTAAGGCCTGAAGGTCGGTGCTGAATGGCTGTGATCCTCGTCTGAGCTCGTTTAAGATTAATTGATCATGGATGCCGGGCACTGCAGGCTAAAGAGGAGTGGGACCATCTCGCTTGTTGAAAAACGTCAGCATCAGTGATGGTCCAGGGCTACCTCCAGACCTGCGAATGCATCAGTGAAGCTGAGCAATGTCGGCAGGTTTTTGGAGCAGCGCCCTTTCACGTGACTTGTTCAGATTTTAGCAACCCAGTGAACGCATCTGCTAAACTGGTCCTCCAACGCAAAAAGACACAAGAAAGGGAACCTGAACTTTTGAGCAGCTGCAGTCTTACATCATCCAAGACTGGGAAAACATTTCACTTTCAAAACAAAGTGTCCCTAGTTTCCAAATACTTACAGGGGTTTTTTAACAGAAGAGGTGATGTAACGCAGTAGTAAGCATCCCACTGGCCTGAATTCGAGCATGTGGTTTCCTTCATCAAACCCAAAATATGCATCTATTTTCAAAAAACAATAACACTTCTCAGTTCCAACGTTAAATATGTTTTCTATGCACCAATTTCAAATGTCACTGTACTGTAGTTTTATTTACATTTTACAGTATTTCCCCTCTTTTTTTAATGTGTTGCCAGTTATGTCACAACGTCAGCGTGGAAGCCGTGGGGGTGTTTGTGTGGAATATCCAGAGAAAAACACTTGTCATGATGTTTTTTTCTTTTATTTCTCTTTTCTTTTTCCCTGTGTTGTTTATCTCAGCGTAACGTTCCGTGACACTCGGAGCACCGTGCAGTCTTACCCCCTCTCTGACTAAAAAAGAAAATATGCCTTCATAAAGCTGTGCATGAACATGCATGAAAGTGTGCACGCGCATGTCCCAAGCATGTTTTCAACAGCAGCGGTTCGGCCTTCACTGTCTTTCCACCAACTCAACCTGTTTCTGTGTTTATAATTCAACAGGAAACCGTTTAGTTTGTTGCATTTTTATTAGCTTGTTTAATTATGAAGCGAGAGTAGCCCAAGTACAGTGTTACCTCCCCCCTGTGACTCTGTGCCGTTTAGACTTGGCAAAACCAAACACTCTTTGACCCAGTTTCTGCAGCCGCTCCTGAGCGGCTGGTGTGCATCTCTCAGAAAGATGACACTGTCATGATGTCGCCTCCTTATTGTGCGAGCTGCACGGTTGCAGTTATCAGTACAGTGCTGACTCTTAAATAGGTCAATTTTCTATTCTACAGATGAGCTGCAAAAAAAAAAAAAAAAAAAAGATTCTAATAACCTGGCAGAGTGAATGAGCATGAGCACGATGCTCTGCATAAATGCTGACCAGGGGCGATGGATCTGGAATTCATTACAGATAAATTAACTTTGCGTCACCGATAAGAAGTGTAATGGTTCTCTGTTTAGAGAAGTTTGTTTTGTTACTTGCAGAGGCATGAGCTATCTAAATTATTCTGTTGATGGAAGGATTGCAGAAAAGCATGCTTTCCAGGAAAACAAAACACCCTTAGCCATATTACCAGTTAGATAATGAATCCCCATGCTGCTCCTGGACTCTGTTCTGCATCATAATCAACGTGAGGTTAAAAGGATAACTTAGAGCGACTGCAGTAAACCTCATTAGCTCCCCTCGAGCGTAGGAGATTAGGTGCCAATGGCTCCGTATGGCAGCCTTTTGGGACTCTGGCCACTGTTCATGGGGGTCTGAAACAACAGTGTTCCACTACCTAAAAGTCTCATAATATCGTTTTAAAAAAGCTGCAGGTTTGAGTCAAATGCATTATTTACACTGGAGCGGTGCTGCAGCAGAAGTGATTTTGCATGCAGTCATGAATAATAAAACATGCAACACGACGTGGGGGAACAAGGTAAAGCAAGCATTAAGGGAAGGCCAGTCGCACAGCATGAAAGGGAACACGGCTGTTTAACCCGGGAACACCGAAACACTGAAATTCAAACAGAACAACAACAACAGCGAGAGTCAACAAAAGTAAAGCAAAATTAGCATCTCTGCAATTATTTGGGCGAACAGCCGCTGAGCTAAACTGATGCAACTACTGTCTGGGAGAGCGAAGAAACCAGAGAAAAAGGCGCCGCTTCGCAAGGACATTTCGTGTGCTGTAAGGTGCAATGCGAAGCTGACACTGACACTTATGACAACGAAGCTGAAATGCTCCAAGACACGGTTTAGTGCTTGTTTTCACAAAGCTGCCACTGAACTAATTCTTCTTTTAAGCTGCTGATGAGGATTGCACGCGGAATGTCGTGACTAGCGCCGTGGAAATGAACAAACCTTTTCGAATGGGATTAGACGTCAACCCCGACCCCTCACATATCTAATGAGGATTTGCCAAATGTTTGGATTCATTTTTCATAAGAGAGCGGTTAATAATAGTTGTTCCAGCCGGCAGCCTTGGGAGAGCTGTGGCTGTAATTGGATGTCTAAGTGAGTACTCTGACATGTTTGGACAAGCTAATTCTCACAGCAATTTGAAACTATAGTTTTACCCCATGCAAAGCTCCTCCACTGTGTTCTCCTGACAGCCCAACACAAACGTTTGTTACATGCAGCTTTGAGCATTTTTAATTCTGGATTTAGTGAGTGTTGCCTTTCTTTGCTTTGCTTGAGTTAAATAAGCAGATAACCTAACGGCTTTATGACACGGAGGCAAATTTTGCCAGTGATGTTCCATGAACAAAATACACAAAAAAAACCAAAAAAAAAAACAGAGGCAATCTTTGAACAAATTTCCAACATCTGACTGTGTGAATTTGATTTTTCCTGTGTTCCTGTGGCTCCTGCTGCATAATAGGTCATGTAGCTCCAGTAGCATCACTGCGGCCGACAAACGACAGAGACAATAAGCTGCATTCACAGACTCTGTGTGTGGTTCTCTTCCATGGCAGAGAGATCTGCATTGTGTTCTGCAGCGTCTTGGCAAAAGTGTTCAGGGAGAAGGAATGGCGAGGCAGGAGAGACGAGCTAAAAAAAAAAAAAAACCCTTTCAAACTGGAGCCAGTTTAATTTTTTGACAGGCCTGCTTAATTCCCTTTTAGAGCCATATCAAAAGATTTTCTCCCATGCTGGCTCTTTGTGCCTTTCCCAGTGGGGAGTGTTGTGTTTGGATTTTCCAGTCACTCTTCCGCTTGTTTATGCAGCCTAATTTAAAGCACAAATGAGGCCAATTTTTTTGTGACTTTACGGACAATTGCAAGCAGGAATAGAGTCCATAGCCAACTTATTTCCACCCATCGACCTCTGAGCGATGATCCTTTGTCTGCAAACTTTTGTTCAAGAATTCCAATGAATTTTTCCATTAGTTCCATTAGACTGTATATAGAAAAAACTTGCTACAATTTGATGGGTTTTTTTTTTTTACATTGCTATTAAAAAAATAAGACTTCAGCTTACTGTAAGTAATAAAACCCTAGCATAACCTCGGAGAAACAGAAGCATTTAAGGATCAACACTGTCAGACAACATTTTTTCCAAAAATGTTGAAATGCCTTCTGTTATGAGGAAAAAATACCTAGTAATGGTTCAGGTTCAAGATGTCTCTCTCACTATTAGATATTACTGTCTTTTGTGCTTTTTTTTGTCCTACACCTCTGCAATCTTTCTGCTCATGCTTAAAAGTCACAGTGTCTCTTTGGGTCATTTGCCATCATCTGCAGTTTCCCTGTCTGACCCCGCTACTTGTAATGGAATTAAACTTTTCTAAAGTCAAGAGCGTGTCACATCTTTGCTTTCAGTCCTGCTTAGAGGTTTTTCCACAACTGGCTTACTGTGGTGCTAAATGCAGACAAGTAACGCAGGCAGAAGTGAGAACAAGATCATGTTAATAAGGCTTGCTGAGAGGGAAAAGACCAGAGGTATGCAATCCAAAGTTGGGTTTCCATTGACAGGGGTGTCATGGTCTGGGGCAGCCATGGCAGCCATTTTGGCTTTTTCCTCTTTGTTTCTGTGTCAAGTTGGCGTCACTCCCCGTCTCTCGTCTGCTGTTTCCTGTTTTACTTTGTAGGTCTGTCTTGTCCTCGTGATGTTCAGTTTTTCTTCCTTTTACCTCGTCAACCTGATTGTTCACAGCTGCCTCTCGTTCTGTTCCTTCCTGTAAATAACTCCCATCACTCCCATTATGTTTGGTGGTTGTTTTTTTTGACTCACTACTTGTTTTTGCTGAGTGTTTTGCTGATTTCTGGATACCTGTTTTGGCTTACTTTTATGGATTTTGGTTAAGTTTGGACTTTGTGTTTGTGAATAAGTATCTTTGATACTCCTGCCCCTGGGTCCTCCAATCTGCCACACAATCCTTACAAGAGGCTTGCCTAGATTTAAAGGGCCAGAGCCATCAATGCGCGTTGGATGAGATTATTGGATGATGTTGTTATTTCTTTATTCTTTAACACTCTTGCTGTATATGCAAACACAACAAAGAGCAAAGCAGCAACCATCTCAATTCCTTCCATGTTAATCTTTTTTTTTATTTGCTGTTCTTTGTCACAGTTGTCATCTTCTTTTATTATATTGGTGGTGGGGGGGTCAAACACCAAAACCGGTTGCTGCCACCAAGTAAGACGGAGTGTTTGGCCACAGAATGTGGAAAGCTCCACACTCCAGTTTTCCCACGGCCTTGCTCCATCCTCGGCACGACCTCAAGTCCCACAGGCAGTGTTTCAGAGCTTAGCGGCGCCTGCTCGACTGGATTCATCGGACATTACGAGTCTATTCAAAGGTTTTGAGATCACGTGACTGTCCTGTGGTAGTCTGCTTGTTTAGAGACGTATATTTCACCATGATTTTTCTTTCTAGAATCAAACTTTTAAAAAGCATGAGTGGAGTCAAATGAAATGTGCTTCTTGACTTCTAAACTGACCCTCACCTCATACATGACCCAAATCTCTGCTGAATTGTTTACGCGTGGCGTCTATGGGTTAATGTGATGTCTATGTGGGAGTCGGAGCCCACTCCAGGCATTCAAATGTAAAGATCCACCAGATTCTCTCAGCCGTTCTCTTGTCTGACTTCCTGCCAGCTTGATGTGCTGTGTGTAAATTGACGTGGTTTTGAAGCAGTCCAGCACCAGAATAGACTCTGTGCATATTTGCAGCAGAGTGGAGAGTCACTTCTGGGAAGCTTCTGAACCGCTGCAGGGCACCTCTGGTGCAACAGCTTTCATTGACTTTAAAAGCCGTGATTCACGGTGGCTGGCGAGGCATCGCCGTTCCACGGCCGTTTGGCATTTTGTGGGACTTGATCTTCAGTTTAGTAGGTCAGGGGATTCTACATTGTCAACACTAATGGAAACAGTAGCTGAAGGGACTAAGGACGAGGTCGGCCCCTTACACTTCCAGCCTCGTAGGTTTTTACACCAGACCAACACCAATGGAAATCTGACGCAAAGCTGGAGCAAAACAAAGCTACTGCAAACAGGTGAAGAGGTTCAGGTAAACAGAGAGGAGGTAAACAGATGGACCAACAAATGAGGAGGGAGAGACATGGTTATAGCACTGTCGAGACTGTCAAAACAGATGGGGCAACAATTAAAATGGAACAGATAGGCAAGCAAAATAAGTCAAAGCAGACATTGCACACGAGGGAAATACACTTTTACAAAAAATAAATAAATAATGCAGCAATCCACAAATAAGGAGCCTGAGTTAAAGCAACAGTGCAAATAACCAAGACTAAAATTCAATCAAAACAATAAATTAATAAAGCTCAATCACACTGCAAAACACCAGAGACAGGTTTGTGTCCTTTTTTACCCAAATCATCACTGAAAGATTTCCTGACATTTTCTTTACAACTGACAGATATTATTTATTATTATTTATTACAGATATTATTTGATTAATGACATTTAATGATGGCAAGCTATCATGATGGTGAGCGAAACAGGCCCCAGACGCGACAGTGCCACCGCCAGATGATGTCAAAAGTTAAAAGACGAACTGATAATCACGGGAGATTCACCCTCTTGAAATGACAGAAATGAAATAAAAATTAAAGCAATTTGACTAAAATTTGAGAGAAGAGAGTGACTCAACTAAAATTTTTGACTATGTCTCTCTTTATACACACACATACATACATTTTATATATATATATATATATATATACATAACCCAGCTACATGGATTGGGTCTGTATAACACAATTAACACAATCTCTTCTGGGTCATGGTGTTAGAACTCAGAGCAGGTCACACAGACCACAAACTGAAACCAAGGTTTAACATACAACCCCACTGTAAAAAGAGAGGAGGAATATCCCTTAAAAAAGAAAAATAAAAACGAAAGAAAAACTGCAGACAGGCAGTTGTGGTGATTTGAAGCGAAGTGAACACCACTCCATCTCCAGAATGTCGGAGTAGTTTGCTTTTAGTTGCTCCAAAAATACCCGAGGTCCCTCTGTGGATTTGCAGACTACTACACGCCTTAATTTGAGAGTTTGTTGATACCACTCCTGGGGAGGGAAATGGTTTTCCTGAATTTCTCTCTTGTACATTGACTGACTCAACGTTTAATCTGTTTCTCTTTATCTTATTTTTGGAACAAATAATATCTTCTGAGGTCATTTTAGTCAGAAATATATAAAAATACTATGACATTCACAAAATTTTCAAACACCACCGTGTTTCCAGAAGTTAACTACTATACATGCACATACAGCATCAATAATAAAATATTGTATTAAAGAAGTGTTATTAGTACTGCACAGAGAATAAGTGATGATTTGTTGCATTAAACCAGTGGTTCTTAATTATTTTCTGCTGCATGCTGAAACATATAAAAGGTCTGGAGCTGATATCTGGTATTGCGTTGGCATTTGGAAGCTTCTGATTGGAGTCTGGGATGATCTCAATGTAAGTAAAGGAGGTCATCATTACGCTGAGCAACTCTAAACAAGTTTGTTGAACTTCCTTTTTGAAAGGCTTCAGTTCTGCTGATAAGAGCCATATGGTTTCCCCGACACTGAATGCAAAATGGATAATCTTTTATTAATTGATTAAAAATAGTAATCCCGTCTCTATCAAACGCAGTAATAGACAAAGTCAAAGCTGTTACATCATGAGTGTTCTGTGCCTGAGCCAACAATCCTTGGTCTCCAGCCCACATTAGTCTATTTTTGTTTTTAAAATTATGTTTTAACTGTCAGAAAATATGTCCATCCACCATTACACCACTGCAAACTCGTAGCGCGTGACCCCCTCCACGCTCACTGAGCACGCCAGCGTGAGTCAAAACAGATGGACAGTTCTGCTGGAAATAAGCTTTGTTGCAGACTGCTATTATAATGGCTTTCCTCCTGCACATGGAGCCATTTCCAGTTTTATTAAATACTGAAATTTGAGGTGTTGCTGCTGATCCCAATGAGAGCAAAATCAGCAGAATTTGCTGCTTTGTTTCCACATTCTTATTTAACTATGTGTCTGGGTGTCATTTTCCATCATGGATTTCACAAACCTGGGAAGGTTATGTATCAACCAAGAAGAGGACATCATAATGTGAACCTGTGTGTCATCACTACCAAATGCTTTTAAAGGTTCTGCGTCCCAGTGTAACACGTATGTCATGTGTAACCGTGACAAAGGTTTTACATTTTAAAAAACAAACGTACTAATGCGGGCACAGTCTGTGCAACAAGCAGAAGTGCTGCCTCAGTGTTGTGTGCAGTTTTAATAGTTATAAAAAGGTCTCTAAATGAAACGCAGCATATTACCAAATGCAACCCAACCTACAGTATTGTGAGACTGCAATGTTTGCAAAATCACTGCGTGGGGCGGTTTGTATTCCCAGTTTTGTTTCTCTTCCCCTCACTTCCTCCCTCTTACTTTGCCTCACCCTTTTCAGGCCCCCGTCGATTTCTGCACCAAAGTATCTAAATACCTTCTGCTCTCCATTGTGAGAAAAAAACTGCTCCTAGCTTATCTTACAAACTGGGAATTGATTGGTTCATCAGCATGAGATGTTTTTAATTACAGTGTCAAATGATCTGTTAATGGACAAAGTGAAACGTGTTACATCCTTCTATATATATAAGTGAGCTTTGTGTGCCCGAGCGAACAATCCCTGGTCTCCAGCGGCCTGAGGTCATACCGGATTACAGATACGTGAAACTGTGTTCAGAAGATGCATAAGCAACACATAATTAGCTCTGGCCTGCTCACTTATCACCAGCTCAGTTTAATCCTACTGCTTGGACACCATAAGACACCATAAAAAAAAAAAGAGAAAGTAAAAAGACAAGTAACATTCACACAAAGGCATAAAATTATGAAAATGAAACATTAAAGAGAAAAAGAGAGTGAAAATGAAATCCAGTTCATTTCATAAAGAGTTATCAGTGTGAGAGGGAGCTGAAAATGTGAAAAGCGTGTAACCTTGACATTGTGGTGAAATAAATGGTGGCACAGTTGCCGTCCTGCAAAGCAAGCTCAAGTCTTCGGGGCTGAAAACTGCTTTCAGTGCGTTTGGCCTGAAATGATAGCACAGCACATTGTGATGGCATTCTACCCAACGTCAGGCGATGGTTGATATGTGCTGTGTTATCGTTTTCACAAAGACTCTTTGAGGGCTTTCCTTCAGCTTTGTATTTTATTCCATAAATTTCAAAATTAATCTCAGGATCAAAGATGGAAAGCCCTTCCACTGCATGTCTTGGCATTACTTTCCACTCCTCTTTTGGTTTTTGTTCATTTATATAACCTTTTTTCTTTTCTTTTGAACAAGTAAGCAGGCAGGGATAGGAGAGGAGACATTTTCAATGAGAGAGATTTATAGATGATATCTGACCCAGAACTGTAAGGGATCATTGTTGCTCTGAATGCTTCCAGCGCGAGACTGAGAAGTTCTGTTTTATAAAATATCTCCTGGTTGCCACATATGTAAAACATCCTTACAGACATTCAGGAGGCCTGCCAGAGCTATTGACATGAATTGTGCACTTAAACTGATGGGACCGTGCACATGCAATGCAGACAGTGAGTCTGCAGAAATGTCATTATCACCAAGAAAGCAAACCGTAATAAAGCAAACAGTTGCACCCTTTTAATGAAACATATCACCGAGTCTGCAACATTTCTGAAAAAGATCTGCAGTAAAGACAGTCGTTTGTGAAATGGACACATCTAGCAGAGTGAAAGGTGCTTTAGTGGAACAACATAAAAGCCTCTCAGAGCGGCACAATTTCTCTCTCACACCTACCATCTGACCTGAGAGCTGAAATTACTCAGTGGAAGCTCCCGCAATGATCTATTAACTAACGTGTAAGGCGACTAGTAAAATGTTACCTTACACTGCAGCACCATTATGTACAGCCGCGCCTGCTCTGCAGAAGCAGATTTCCTCTTGTCCCCTGTTTCCTATCCCTTCTATCCCATTTAACCACACTTAACACCATTTTCCACTTAGTTTTGCCCATATTCAGTGGCTCCCTCAGGGACGAGCCATGCGCACAGTGTATATCTAGAGAGGAGGAGACAGGAATGTGAGCGGCAGCTATTAAACACAAAATCAGGAGTCCACTCTCGCTCAGACGCGTGTATGACTCTTACTAATTCCTCTAACCACTACTGGCTGAAAGCATCTGTCTGCTGGTGGCTACAGAGAAGCACCACTCTATTTGTGCTCTTCAGTGTAAGGCGATGGATCAAACACCGCTGTGGGATACCGGCCGGGTCACGAGTTAGGAAAAGGCCTGATTGGCCCAGCAGATGGACTTTAGTGAGGAAGCTTTAATCCATCCAGTTTCCACACTGTTGACAGAAAAAAATGTTAACGCTGGGAGAAGGAGAGATCAGAGGAGAGGCTGGGTGATATTAAATAAACTTTCACATTCCTCTAATTGATTCATGTGCTCTTGTGACTGGTCTTTTATTGACCATATTGTTCATCCATCCATCCATTATCTATGCCCGATGCAGGGTCACGGGGATCTGCTGGAGCCTATCCCAGCTCTCTTCGGGCGCCAGTGGACAGGTCACCAGTGACCATATTGTTTTGGAGCAAACAGTTAAGTCTCGATGAATTTAATCCGTCAGTTAAAAACTATGACTAAGTTGCTAAACCAGTACATAAAACTGCATATCTAAGCTGCATTTTTGTGCTTTTTTTTCTATTTTCAGTGTGGTATCCTGTCCTGGGTTTGTCTGATGGCCTGCAGCTAATATCACAGTAGCAACAGCTGCTGTTACGAGGTCAGACGGCAGCATCAGCCCTCAGCTTACTGCGCTTGCTCACATGCCAGAGGAAAGGTTCTGACCACATCAGCGTAGAGACTGAGTTGGTCATGTAAAGAGGTCTTTATTCATTCATTCATTCATTATCTATACCCGTTTTATCCTTGAAGGGTCACGGGGATCTGCTGGAGCCTATCCCAGCTGTCTACAGGCGAAAGGCAGGTAAAGAGGTCTTTAGTTGGTGTATATTTCTTCCTCCCATAAAGGAAATAAAAAACAAAAGCGAAATCTTAACTTGTGCATGGAATCATTTTGCCAAAGCTTTCCAGATCTTTATAGACCCATATAGATCAAATTCTTTGCATTTGAGGGGGTTTGTGATGTTTGTAATGCTTTCACATTATTGTATCTGCTCCTTTTTCCGTGATTTCTTCCAGAAACAGCGTTGCCAGCCAGTGTCCCGGTCCTCAACTCAGACATACAGTATTAACAGTTTGTCTCCCTACTCCTTATGTTACTCCCAAAGCCTCACTCAATACCTTTGTAAGGTGACATGACTTTAGCTTACTTTGTTGCCTCAAATCTGACTGGAAGATTTGAGGCAATCTCTTGGTTGGGGCTGTTTATTTGATTTATTCATTTTTTGTTTTATCAATGAATTGCCATACTATACGTTTTGAATCTGGACTATATTGGAATGAATTGGACAGTAACCTGAACTGAGAGATGACTACGCTGAAGCTGCATTGTCCTTAATTGGACTGTATTGAACTTTTGTTGTGAGCTGGTGCTATACAAATAAATTGAATTTACTTGCGCTTTTATTAGCTGCATATTAGATTGTCTTTTTGCTCGAGCATCCTCAATGCTAATGCTCCCTTAGGAAGCTACAAATGATAACTACTGATAGAAGGAAGCCACCGATGACCGTAAAGCATCTTAATCTGCTCCAAGTGAAGTTCAGGACCCAGTGCGTCAAAGATACATGAGTTCTGAGTGGGAAGCCTTAATCAGACTAGCAGAGCGACTCTGAAAAGCTGGACTGATGTAACAACAGTTAGCTGAAGAGTGAGCCTGACAGTCAGTGTTGACCTACATTCGACTGATGCAGACAGCACATTTTAGCTTCCCATGGTTGGCATATTACTTATGATGTGATTAAATTTGTACAGTTAACATGATCAATACTGTGACACTTCATGATTTAGAGGTTAGTCGGAAATAGCAGAAGAAGTGTGGAGAGTGTGACAGCTGATGGAAACTTAATGGAGGCCTGTTTGGAGATAAGTTTTTTTTTTTTTTAATTATTTAAGTGATTGACATTTTCTTTCTGTGAGGATGATTTGAGGCAGAGATAAAAACGACACTGATCATAGTCATTTTCAGTGCATTTTAATCAGATGCCTCAATGGATGAAAATAGATCCTTCTATTTATGCAAAGGTACAGACAGATTGTTGCATATGACAATTTTTCAAAGACACGCAGGTTCGTAAATCAGTCAGATCAATCTGGTTACGTCCCTAACCCACCTCATAAAACAGTTGTTCTATATTTCCATTGTGATTAAATACAAACCAAAGAAATGGCTTGTTTTTCACTCCCCTTTGATCAACCTGGTGAAATATGACTAAAATATTCACCACTTATTACTCTTTTTATTTTTTTTTTCCATCCAGGATTTATTTGGACTGTGACTGTGCATGTTATTACTTTATTACAGCCAGTATGCTAAGTGGATTGCATAAGCTTGCTTATGATAATCTCAGCGGTGCAAGCATATGTGTCGCTGCATGCAAAACCAAACACACATTCTGGCTGCTATCAGATGCTAAACCATAACTTTATCCATGAGCGTTCCACCCAATTAGCTGGTGTATTGCTATCATTTTTCCCCCTTTTTTTAATTTCATAGATTACTTCTGAGGTACATCTTCTCATAAGCCCTGGGCATGTCCTTTCAGTGTGAATATGTCTATAGAAAATAACTTAACAGGGGTGTTTTACTCTGACTGGCATCCTGCTTACCCTCTTCAAGAAACCTTCTCTTCTTATTTCCTCGCCTGTCTTCTGTTCTAATTTTGTTCCCTTGTTACATCATCTGCCCTTTACCCCCCCCACTTCGTCCCCTACACCCGTGTGTTGAGCTACCTGCAAGTTCAGTATCACCTTCCAAATGGGACGTGTAGCTTGCAGCTTGCAAAAAATAAGCCTCTTTTCTGCACAACTGTTCTGCAGCAACAGGGGCAGATAAAGAAAAGAGCGGCCTGCTGTGAGAATGCCTTTTTCTAATTTCGGGAAAAAAGAAGAGCACACGGCAGGAATTAGCATGGATCAAGTGAATAATCTGCCTGCGAGAATGTAAAATATGCACATAAGATTTCTTTCCTCGAACGTGAAAAGTACTAGCTCAATGCAGATTTGCTCTTTCAGGTACAACATATTCCGCATTCCTGCTTATTACAAATGTGCATGTTTTTGCTGGTGTTTTCCATTTTGTGTGTTTCATTAGGTTTCACGTTCAGTCCCTCACCACCATCTACATTTTTCTCCTGCTGTCCTTGTGTCCAGCTTTCGTGTAGAAAAACACAACAACCACTTCTTCCCAATAAGGCAAGCAGATGAACAATATGCACTTCTGCTGGAGCATCATCTGAATAATAAATACGCACCGCACATGGAAAAAAAAAACACTTGTATGTAAAAGGAAAATAGAAAACTGAAGCAGATCCTTGGAAATAGGATCAAGCTGGAAAAAAATGTTCTCTCTAAAACAAACAATTCACTCTTTTGTCCTTTAAAATAGTTTCAACGTACCGATCTCTAACGAAGCTTTGAGGATACAATCACTTGAATTAATAAAGTTAAAAATGTATGGTCAAATTATCTTTAAAGTTACAATTTTTGAATTTTATGGCAATCCTACCCATGGGGTGCCTTTGTTTTTGTTTTATTATTGTATTTTCAAAAAAACAAAAACTCCTTGCTTCTCCTGTCCCCCCATCTCGCTCATTTAACTTCTCCACTGCACCACTCCTGACAATACCAGTAAAACCAGTCTGCATGTATATACCTAAATAATCTAGGTCTTCACAGATTCCTGGCACTTTCCACCGGCCTTTTGTCAGTCTACTGTTGAGATTGTACAGCCTGAGAAGCTCATCTCTGTTGTGATGCCTGCCAGGAAAACTGAAATGTGTCACCAAAGAGACAAACTGTACGATCACACACCAACAACTGCAGCTCAGATGCAGGAGAATGCATGACTGCAACATTTAAAAATTATCTGCATACAATCTGGCATTGTTGTTGCTCTTGATACATGTTTCATTAAACCACTGCTCACATCGACATCATAGACTGTATAAAAAGAACTGGGCAAACCCTGTGTGATGGGACCAATAGGTTTTTGAAGACTGGTTTTTCAGCCCATTTTTCCAACCTATTGTATTTTAGATCATACAAGCCCATTATGCCGCAGCAATCGTGGTCTGGACCCTTCCACATTGGCCTGAAAGTGATACCAGCCAGCCGTTAACACCATAGACCGCCGCATACGTAACTGTCACTGTATTTTAACATGGCAAAAATGGAGACTGATTCACTTTTGGAGACAAATCTAGTGGTCAGTTTTGGCACTTCCACAAAAACATCAGTTAAGTAAGCCAGACATAGCCACCTGAAATGATTTTTTTAATCTTTTTAGATCATCTAATTGTTGCCACCTATCTTGGACAAAAATACATAATACAAAATCTGGAGTACATGAAACATCTCTCATCTATATGATATATTTTGAAAAATCATTTATTTTGAAAAATGACCGGATTGTCTCGGTTACATCTCGGTCACTTTAGCACCAAAATGTAACCCAGCTAGCAAAATGAGTAAGAAACAGATGTCTTTGGAAAGTTTCCTTGTGAGCACAGTGAAGAGAAAGAAGAACACCCTACAACTTCCACAAATAAGAAAACTTTTAACAGAAAATACCAGGAGTCCTTTTGAAATATGGATTTATCACGTAACAAGCCTGCTCTGTGTGAGTTTTTTTTTTTAATTTATTTATTGCCTGTTGACTGTTCCGCACTTACAAAAAGGTTGAGGACCACTGATCTATAAAACGCACTGTGTGACAGTGCAACTTTTGTCACATATCTACATCTGCCTCCGTCAGTCTTATCACACAAATTGCTGAGATACAACCAGAAGGAAATACATGAAAAGGAGGTGCATAAGGTGATGGTAGTCCATGGTAACGGTAAACTACATAAGATGTAAAGTTGCACATCAGTACTAAACTCTGTAAACACTCAGACTGCTGTCAGATCGAGTCAACCATCTTTGACCAGGGAACCTGATTCTTTATTCAAAATGGTGAATATTGATTTTTCAATTAGTGTCTCCATCTTTCCTTTTTCCAATCAAGTGACAGTCAGTGATGACTGGCTCTCTTCTTTTTGTCAATTCGCCTGTGGCTGATGTTGCATTAAAATGAGGTGGGATCAATCTGTCCAACAGCCTGACAGCTCAAAGCAGCACCCTGGACGTGCAGCTGTGTTCAACCCTTTGGTGAAGTTTGGTGGACGACAATGAAGACGCAACGTTACCATGTGAAAGGTGCTGCTCTCAGCTATGAATCTGCAGTTCCCCTGAGTTTTTCAGAGCTTCACTCTAATATGCAGCTTATTGTTCTGTGATCTGCCCACTTCATTCATGTGTGTTTGGTTTTCTAATGGCAATAACCCTAATCTGAACAATACCAACACAGAACCAAAGAGTGGACTGACAAACGACTGCCAGACAGTGAATAACTGGAGCGTTCAGCTACCAAAGTCAAACACATTTTTCAATCAACTTAAAATTAATCAGGTGATGATATGTTAATGTCATTGTTCACAAACATAGACGGAGTAAAAATATTTACCGTTGTAAAAGCATCAAGCATGTCCTTGTTCCAGCTGGTGGATGAAGGATGAGAATGAAGTAACGAAGGAGTAAAAAAAAAAAACTCTCAAATGGTGATTTCTGGAGAATTTGGGAGAAAAATACTTTGACAGTTGGGAGGAAGGGAATGGAGTAGAGCACTGACACTGGAAAGAGAAGAAGAAAGAAACTGCACAATTCATCCACCCCACTGCATTTTAGAGGAAAATACTGGACTCTTTAAATTATTTAATTTATCTGACAGCATTAGAAACAAGTTACTTTTCAAAAGATTTTGACATACATAATGTATGGATCTTATGAAATATTGTGCAGTTTGTTATGGATTAACATAGAAGTAGGGATGGAATGTGTTGGTTTTATTTCACCTTTAAGAAACTATCTGACAACTATTTAGGCTAGTTTTCTTTTTTTTTTTTTTTAATGTTTCAATTTTGCCACCATTTTTGACAATTTTGCTGCAGGTTTTGACACAGTTTTGGATTTAAGGGAATTTCATTTAACTTGTTTACTTCTTGTGTCACATGCCTTGAGGTGATTTTTGTTTCTAAGAATCCATCGACCGCGGAAATGATCAGCAAAATCATAAGCTGAAAATTAAACATGTTGAGCTCCACCTCCATCATTTCCGTATGTTAATGTAATAATGACATCATCGCATCCATACAAGACCTAGTGTTTGCAAGCCTCTAAATCAGTGGTGCGCAAACTGTGGTACGTGTACCACCGGTGGTACGTGAGCGCTCTCTGGTGGTACGCGGGGAACGTCATGACTTTCCACATTTTCACTTCACAATCGGAAACATATAATGCATTAGAAATACAACATTTTAAATGAAATGTGTAGCTTGAGATAATTTAAAATTGTGTCTTTTAAAAAAAATATTGGTTACATATTTAGTTGCAGTGCAGATGTAACAACCTTTGAGTGTGTTTATTTTGTGAGTATGTGAGAATTGTTGGACAGAGTTGTGAAAGTCAGATTCAGTAAAGTAACAATTCAGGCAACAATAAATAACCACAATAAGAAATAAACATCTCTGTGTGTTTAAAGCTAATTGAGTAGGCATATATGGCTATATTTTAAAATTGGTCATCATGGTGGTTCTCAGAGAGCTGAACAGTTTCTCAGGTGGTACGCAGCATTAAAAGTTTGAGAACCACTGCTCTAAATACTTCTGTGACTGACAAGTTAGGACTCACCTGCCAGGTATCCTGCTTTCTGCGCTCAACAAAAGGCCTTTAGGAAAGCCGATACAGACAGTAACCCAATGTTCAGTAAATGTAATAGGCAAAAGAAATAAGGAAAACTATAAATGTATTTGTTCTTCTCAGTTCCACTAAATCATTTCCAATCTTCTATCTTATAATAACTGAATTCGCATGCCGACGCCCTGTTAGCACACAGACGTGCACATGGGTGACAAGATGCGTAGCCGGCGTTTTCAGAGTTGCTCTGATGTCTTCCTACAGCACTGGTTAACGAACTGACAAAAGCCCCGTGCGCCCTCTCGGCCAGACAGAAGAGTTATCAACAATGCAGCGCTGGCATCCGTTTCTCAGCCGGGAGGGCCGTCCTGCTATCATCACACTCTTTTTTTTTTTTTTTAATTCATCACTTTTTCACAATCTTGTTTTTCTCCTGCAAGAGAAGCATGTTTCTAATTACCTCAGGGCTATTCATTACAAATGACACCCTCCACACCGCTCTGCACTTGGAGTGTTGAAGAAAATGAGGGTTTAGGTTCGGTCTGTGTTCTCCTGTGCTGATCAATAGTGAGATAGAGGGGAGGAAAGCCTTTATCTTTTGACAAAATGCTGTGCTGGTGCATGAATATCTGCTTTTATTGTCAGACTATCTTCGGTGTGAAGAATCTTTTAAAGGGAGTTGGTCTTGCTTGAGAGCGCAGTGAAAGAAAGTCTGATCCGCAGTGGAGAATCACCTGGAGGAGGCATTCACGTTACAAGTGACGTGAGGAAGATTCATCGTGTTGCAGAAAGGATCAAACGCGGGAAGGAAGCGTAACAACTGCAGCATCACACGGCGTCTGCATCTCTGGCTCTGTTACGTTTTAAAGGTCCTGCAGTTTGTCTAATCTCTTAGTCTGCAGCAACGGTTAATGCAATCAGACATCCGGCCGTCTGCCTCGCTTCTGGACAGAAATTATGGGAACATATTCAATCAACCCCCAGCGGAGTGAAATATTTACCTCCTGCTTGTCAAAGCATAGCGAAGACAGCTGTCGACTGGGCTAACACTGAAATCACACATTTGATGGTGTGGCTGGCGTGATTGCTTTTGAGTAGGCTTTTAAGTGGGTAAATTCTGCATGAAGCAGAGCTGGATCAAAATGTATTATTAACTTGCACTGTGCTTGCAGCCTAGTTTACTTCCTCACACGTCGTTCAAATGCACCGTTTTCAACTCAAAAAGAAAAAAAAACGAAAAGTGAATGCAGTTTCCTAAAAAAGAAACGATCGACCCTTTCCAAACCTGAAGGGGAAACTCCAGTGGCCAAAACACAAAAAGGGAGAAGCCAGAATTTGGTTTGTCCTTCCTGGGTTACTGTAGAAACATGAAGGCCCTCCAGGGTGGGGGACTTTCACTTGGGGGTCTGTCAGTACAGATCCATGACCAAATTAATTTGAGACAATCTGCAAAAAAGGTCATATTTTATTACCCTGTGCCGAATTAAATCAGTAGCATGGTTATGTTTGTTGTCAGACAGACGTAAGAATCTATCTCTGGAGGAGCTCAATAAAGAGCTTGAAGAACCCCTCATGAAATAACACTTTTAATTTCTGATGCTTTTTTAAAAAAGCTAAAAAAGAACCTGTGGATTATCAGAACATTACAGTTTAATAATCTCAGCCAATATAAGATTCAAACACAGTTTTATGGAAGCTATTGAATGTCGATGCAAAATAGCTGCATGTAAAAATCTAGTCTGATGGCAGGACTGATTACAGTTTCTAACAGGTATAAAAAAATTTGATGGAAGTCAGCAGAGACAAAGACATTATCTTACAAACATTAACAAACTTTTATCTTTCACACTCCACAGTATTTCTGAGTAACCTGAGAGCTGAAGAGACAGAAGCCCCCACCCCACCCCCCGTCAACCACAGATGGAGAAGCAGACGGACTTGACAGGCCACGTTCAGAGTTTTATCGCAGGACTTGTATCTACAGAGCGAACCCTGCTGCCGTGCTTAGAAACCTGGAGGGCCTTCCACCAGCTGAACCCCGTCTCCCTCCCACTGAAGCTGTGCGGCAATGTTGCACATTTTATAACTGACATGGAAAAAGCAGGTCATGACTTTTTTTTTTTTTTTTTTTGTTAAGGCATTTTTTTTCCCGCATCATGTTTTATTCAGTGCTGACTGCACAAAAACCGTCAGAGACCAGCGACGTTAGTGACTCGGTGCTGACTGTGGACCAGGAATGAAGGAAAGGGACCATCTTCAGATGCTGGAACGCTGTAATGCTTTGTGAAAGCACAAATTGGGGAGGGAGATCACTGGGAGACCACTGTGAAAGCACAGCTGGAGATCACGAGCGCGTCTTTGTAGCACAACTGCTGCTTGAAAGCAGACAGAGAGATGTATGACTAATGTGGGGGATATAAGATATAAACTACTTTCACAATGCAGGACAGTCAACTCTTGATTCAAAAAGTTGCTAAATTTGCCGTCAGGGGCTTAAAAACACACATAGACACACACAAAAACACACAGACCAGTAAAAGGGTCTAAAGCAGTGGTTCTTAACTGGTCAGGCTTCAGGACCAACCATCATCCCCTGCAGCCCAAATTGAGGACAATTTCCAACTTTTTTTCATGAAAAGACGTTTTTTCATGAAAAGACAGTGCAGTTTGAACCTGATAGTTTAATGATAAACCAAAACGTCCAGCAGGTGGCGATGCAAGAGAGAGAAATATTCAGTTACACACTCAATTAGCTGCATTGTTTTTTAAACCAAAAAGTGCCCAAGGTTTCAAGAATAATGACGTCACTGTAGCTGTGATAACCCGACATTACTGGATACACACTGAACAGCTCTGTAATAATAATATTCTATCAACAGCTCTTATTGATCGTGAGGCTGTTACAACACACAGAACTCTTCGGTCACTTCAGCGATTTTAACAGACACAACAGTGCTTTCATGTAGAAACTCATGTAAAAAGTCTCGTATTGGCCTGAATATAGGACGATTCTGATTACAAGACAATCCCTGTTTTTCAAATATCATTTTGGGAAAATAAAAATATAATGAAGACAATAAGGTTATTTATAAAACAACTTTTTATTGTACAATTGTTATAGAAAACTTACAGAGAGATAACATTTTGCTGTATTGTTAAACATTTTAATGATTTCATCTTTTTTAGGAAGTATGGTGCCATACTTAAGGTAAGATACGTGTCAGGTTTTCATGTTATTTAAGATTAAAGTATAGTACTTTTTAATAAACTTTATTCTCTTAAAATCTGAGACTATGACTGTGAATAAGCAACAACCATGTAGTTTAGTAACTGCATTAATGATGTCAATAACTGCATAACCATCAAAGTCGAGTTATCTTCGGTTTCAAGAACAACATTAATAATTCAGTCTGTAAAAAACAATTTCTAGACTGCAACAAAACTTTCAAACCCCTTTGTTCAAAACCGTGACATTGTTCCTCCTCGCATGCGTTTACTGTGATACTCCATTCTTACTGGTTACTTTAGTGCGGCTCCATCTAGTGGCGCAGATGTGTAACGACAATAGAAAAGTCTAGGCCTCGATTAAAAGACGATCCCATTTTTGAGAATATGATTTCCAGGATAAAATATCCTTCTGTAGTCAGGCCAATATGGTAATAAAATCCAACTTCTGAAAACTAGTTCAAAAGAAGACTTAGAAATATGCAGCTTGAGCTTTTCTTTTTTTTTTCCGTCCAAGCAAAAGATTGCGACTCACTGAAAACAGGAGCCACCAGTTAAGAATCACTGGTCTGGAGTCTCTAAGGTTGTTTTCACACTGGCATTATTTAGGTCGCTTTGGTCATTAGTGCAGTTCATTGAGATCAGTGTGAACACAAGAACCACACCGAAACGCCCATACAGCCATCGGAGAACTCTGATGCGGTTTGTTTGTTGTGTGAAAGCTCCGCCTACACAGCTACAAGATGTACGACATGTTTGAGCTAAAGCAGCTCCCGCCGTTGTTGGTTGAACGAGTACGAACATGACAACAAAAAAAAAGTAACGCTAGAAGTCGCAGGCAAACGACACCGTGTTTTTCATCTCTTGGCTTCAGGTCACGGAAACGTGACCCTCTTCCAGGACTGACCAATGACAAGACTGACCGCTGTCACTTGTGGCGTGGCGTTGGGGTGAGAGCGAAAAACAACACGATGTGAACACGAACTGAAGGAAATGAAAAATTACGCACTGTATATGCGATGTGAAAACAGCCAAAATTTCCTGAGAAACTTGCAGAACCGACGTGTGAGTGACAGAAGTGCCAGACAGTTCAAAAGAAATATCAAAATTCAAAAACGCCATACAGACAAATATCCAAGTAATGAAACACTCTGGTCCAGCCCAGAATTTATCCGTCAAAGATGCTGTGAATCATTTATTTCCCAGAATGAAACTCTAAAATAAATCTAACCATCACTACGAGCAAAAATGTTGCTATTCTTTTGAGTAAATGACTGAATGGCTGAATGGGGTAAAGCTCCACTGCTGAGACAGCCAAGCAAAGACACCATCAGTGTGATGTTCCTTTAATCCAAATCTTCACAGGTGTGGACAATTAAGACAATCAGCACACACCACTGGAGCACCTGCATCTTCTCCGTGACAGCAGGGAGGGTGCGGCGAGGCCTTACATCCACCTGGAACGATTTTCACGGCTGCAGTCCTTCCAAAAGGAAAAGTATCTCACTGCAAATCAGCGTGAGTCACCAACCATCTGACAAACAGCGGCGCTCGTCACTCAACGCAACTACGATCGGCAGAAAGTACGACACACTCAGAACAAACGTGGCATTGTTGCTAATATTGTTTTACTTTCATTCTTTGTGTAATTGGCGACAAATCTAAAACACCTGGCTACCCATTGCGTTTTAAAATGATACGTTTCCGTAACCGTTCACCCAGATGTTGTGTGAGCAACCCAGCCTGGGCCCAGCAGCTGTTTTAGACTGCTAATGATGTTTCAGCATGTGCTTCGCTCATCATTGTTTGTTCAGGACTGATTCCTCCTTTCCTCATTTCCATTTTCTCAAACAAGACGACAGAAAAGCATCATCAGCAGATGGCGACTTGGTCATGGTCATGTAATGAAATGGAAAGCTATGTAAAAATGTATCAAATATATCACAGTCAAGCACTAGTTCATGCTTTGTTTTTGTTTGTTTGGTTTGTTTTTATTTGATTTTAACTCTTGTTTATCCCTGCTGAGAAATCTGTGTTTTACCACGTACTAGTTACTCAAAATCTCTGCCTTCGTTGTTTGGTGGTTCGTTTTTAGACATGGAAGTGACATGACATCTGGATATTTGGAGCTAGAAACAGGTTTAAAAGCAGGGAAAAAGATGATGTAACAACAACAGTAAACATCAAATTTGCTGTCGGTGTCAGTCACTCGTAATCGAAGAGCGAAGCTCCTCTCTGGGCTGAAAAACACTTTCCAGTCACACAGATGCGAAACCACGGCAGCTGCCAGTTTCTCCACAAGCTTTGGTCAACTAGCGCTCACGCTGACCTGCAGTCACGGGACTTCTGGCAGTCTGACCAGTTCTGGCTGATCTCAGTGTAGCTGCCAAAGCAACACTCTTCTTGCTTTCTTATCATTATTACATGATCACTGTGTTTTTTCCCTCTACCTCCACATACAACCCTGAAAAGAGAAAGTCAAGTGGGCAGTAAAGGCGGGATTTCTGTACTTTAGTTCCTCAGCTGCTCTGTAGAGGAATGTTCTGCTCGTGTACGAAGGTACGTCATAACTAGGGCTGTAGCGATACACTAATCTCACGATACGATACAATACACGATACTCGGCTCACGGATACGATATATGTCCATATTCCTCTTAAGATACATTTACATTATTTTCTGAAAGAATAAGTGAATTTGTTGACATCTTGTGAATGTTCCAATGACTGTTTGAATTAATTGAACTGAAAGGTAGGTGACCGCAGTCAGTGTTGCAGAGAGGAGAAAAAGGAGGCCTCTGATTGGTCAATTCTACATCCGCGTCATCGAAGGAAATGAGGAAGGACCCACATCTGTACGATTCTCGTTCTCCACACTACAAATACAGAACATGTTCTAGTAATACATGGAGGAAGATAGCGATGAATGTGGGTCTGGATACGGCCGAGAGGTACCACTGCATATTGAGTAATTTAATCACACACCTTTCATGGATTTTTTTTTCTATGTTGCTGAATTGAATTTTCCATCTCTTTACGCCAAATTAGCTTCCAGCTAACCAGACCCCATGTTGAAGTGTAATCAGCCACCTCTGATAAACACTAGTGAACAGTAAACACACTCACACAGAGGCCATACATGCCAGATCTCAGGGAAGACAGGTGGGAAAAGCTGGAGGAGCGATACCACGGAGGGCAGAGGGAGGCTGACAGAGCAAGGATGGAGCAAAGGATCATGCGAGGTGAGGCAGAAAATGGAGAATCTAACAGAGATGGTGAGTGAGAGTGTGGGAGGGAAGGCAGACATTTAAGGGCATAAGGAATGAAAGTGTAGCCATCAGGTTGAGGGGTTAAGCCTATGGCCAGTTGAGAAAAGAAGAGGGAAAGATATAGAAAGATGTAGATTTGGCAAATAAAGTAGAGGCAGAACTCCAAGGAGGGAAAAGATCCAGGAAAATTAGTCCAACAGAAACAATATATGGCCTTAAGAGCTATTGCAACTGACAGGCCAAACAGCAGGAGCTCAATTATCCACACTTCCCATTGCTTCTCCCTCCGCCTGTGATTGGACAGCATGAATCTATCACCTCATGCAGCAAACTAATTAATGCTTATTTGGGGCAATAACTTCAAACAAAGTTCCATTTTGCATCATTATTACATGCAGAATTCCAAGCTGTTTGTGTGCTGTAAATATTTGATTAAAATTAATTGAGCAGTGAGGCGAGTGCTGTCAGAACAAGCAGCGGCGGCAGGAATCACATATTTTGGAGTGATTGTTCACAAACTCTGCTCGCAGCCCCTCGGAGGGATGACGTCATAGTCGGCTAATAATAACAAGAATTTAGCGCACTCTCTCAACTGCTTGGGCCCAGCCCTCTGTTTGATTTTTTTTTTTCCTTTTCCCTCACCGTTTGCAAAGCCGGAGCAAACAAGGCACTCACACGCGCTCGAATAAGCGCACATCGGAAATGGCAGCGGAGAGAGACCACGCACGCAGGACTGACAGGGTGGGGAGGGGCGGGTGCAGATCAATAAGCCTTTTGGATATTTCAAGAAAATGACTGAGGAGGCACGCAGACGGCCCAGAGCCGAGCCGCTGTGTGTATTTACAGAGTTACTCCTGAGGGAAAGGCAAAGAGCAGCAAAGCTCAAACAGAGCCACAGAGTCATTATTTTTAGTCGTATTTGCTGTGGGCTCGTCCGAAACACCCTCTCTCCTCACTGCGAGTAAAGAGCAGCAGCATGTGAAGAGAAATGGAACAGACCCCGAGGAGCACGCGCACACAATCGCACCAGGATGGAGGCAGATACCGCCGTAATTATAGCCAGGGGCGTTTCTAGTCACCTTGGGGGCCCTGGGCAAGAGTGAGCATGGGGGCCCTACCTGTCCAAAAACACCAAGAAGATCATTCAATCCAGAAATCTGTTATTTTAAATAACTGAGGTGCACAGTGATGTAAAAAAAAAACTTAAAATACAATATAACAAACACAACTGAAATGTGCAAAGTTTAACAAAAACACAATCAAGAAAAAAAAAATATCACATGACATGCAGAAAATTCAAGAAGACATATGATATCGCCCTCTTCCAAATACAAATTAGTTACTGGTTAGCTTACTGTTTAAATAAGCTAGGCTAAAGTGCAGTAAACATGTCATGTGCAGTTGTGCTTCATGAGACTAGACTTGGACAAAATGGCATCATAACTTTTTTCTTTTTAATAATCTCAGATTATACACGTTTGAATTTAGTGCTTTCCTGTTCTCTTTTTCCTTCATCTTTTTTTTTCTTTTTGCATATCCTGACGGATACACTCGCTTCATTTTGAGTTTGAAGCACTGCAGAAAGCCGGCCATGGGCAGTCGGGGCCCTATTAGGGGGGGTTCTAAATATCTCACTGCAGTGTCTATGGAGGTTTCAGGTTGTGTCATTGATATGGATCGATATTAGCCGTGTCTTGGGGGTCCCTTAGCACACTAGGCAGTGACAGCTAGTGGGTACCCTATGTGGGGGGGTCTAACGTATCGTCGTTGCAGTGTCTAAAGCCGTTCAGTCATTTTGTCATTGACAAAACGACCAATGTCACCGCTGTCCTGGGGCCCCTTCCAGCTCGGGGCCCTAGGGAAATGCCTAGTATGCCTACCCCGTTGGGACGTCCCTGATTGTAGTTACCGTGTTTCTTTTGTTACAGTTGGGTTAAATCATGAAAGTGTTACTGTCCATGCATTCTGGACAAAGTTCCCAAAGGTAAGTGGCTGAAATCCACATGTCTCAGCGCCTGCACCTAGAGATATTTTCCACATCAAGCCAGACTTCACGAGTCTTCATGCACGCGGGCTTTAGCGGGTCAACGGGCAGAGGAGGGGTCTGATTCTTGTAGGGCTGCAGCTCTGAAAGTGTTTCTTTAACATGCATCTCTTCCCCACAGGTGTGCAACTCAGTGAGAACATTTTTTTTTTTTCCCACAAGGATGCCGCACGCATGCCACGTGGGTGCGCACGTCTCTGTGTCTGTGCACGTGCATGCCGCTGAGGTGCTAAAAGAGAGGAGCTCTTTCCTGAAGCGCTAACACAGAGCAAAGCAGAGCCAGAGATGACATCTATGATCTATCACACTCAGCCACCTGCTTCTCCCAAAAAAAAAAAAGGCCATTTAAATGCCACATCTGCTCCAGTGCACCACCACCCATAAAGTCAGAAGAACTCCAGATTTCAGCCCTCACATTACATAACGACTTTTTCTGCATCTGCACGATCACCGCATGTGCACACTCACAGAGGGGAAGAGCCACTGAATCCTGACAACTATGGGAAAAACTGAAAAATATATAACCTAATTCTGGGTTATTCTGGCAGTAACCCACATGGAGGGAAATGATTCATGTCCAGCTGTCATGAGTTTTAGAAATGGCCAAGGATAACTTCAGAGGTCACCCTGGCTGCACTCGCTGAGAACCGAAAGCCCACTGGTCACAAAGCACATGAAGCCCAACTAAATCTGACCAGCTGTCTGAGTCCGGCTGGCTCACCGAGTGAACTGGGCTGCACTGGGCTGCACTGGGGTGGTTAAGAAATGAGTGTGCTATGCTGCACTGCAGTGGAAGGAGAAGATTCAAAGGGTGGTGTCTGAGCTTGATTATTTATTTCATGCATGGTTTGTTCTTTTTACTGTGTCTGTTCATCATCTATTAAAGGTGGAGCCAAGACAGCTTACCCAGATACCAGACAAAGCAAAAACAAATGCACATTTTCATCCAACAAAAAAATGGATTCTGCTTCAGCTCGTGCACACACTTTGATCTGTGTGGAGCACTTTGGCAAAATGTTCTTCATCAAAAAATGGACGTGTCATAGTGCAGAGGTTGGAGAGAGAAATCCTCACCTTTTATTTTTTTTTCTAGTTTGTGGACAGTCGCTCTATTCAGAATGCCTGGAAACACATGCAGCAACCCAGACCAAATCTGCACAAGAAGATGAGAAATCATTGCATTAAATGGTTATTTTTACAGTTTGCAGTTTAATAGATGCTGGTAGATCAACTTTGTTACCTCTGGACAGAGGCCATTCCCCTCTGTTTCTTATCTTTATGTTACTCTAAGCTGACTAATTGCCGGGCGCAACTTTATATTTGCCACTGAGTGATACCGAGAGGAGACTGATACTGATGTGGAGGATTTTTAACGTTGACGTGTTTTCCAGGCATCTTTATTGCTCATCAGTTTTCAGCTTTCTCATTTGTGAGAGAAACAGCTTCAACACTCCTGGTGCTGCTGAAAGTTTCCATCAAAACTGGGCAATTTTTGTCGCATTGTTGGCATTTTCTTGTGCCTTTAAGGTCATCCTGTTATGCACCAAAGACAAACACTGAGCTGTAAACAGGAAACAATTTCAGGCCATGTATGCAAAACAATCTAGATGTTATCATGCTTCAATGTGACGCAAGGTGTCACGTGAGAAACAGTAATTTACTGCAGAAATGTTTTCTTTTCCAGTATTTCCATTTCCCATCACAACAACCACAAGGCTTCCTGTGCTTTAAATGCAGGAGCAGACGGACAAAATGAATTCAATAAATTAGATTTAAAAAAGAAACAACCGTACAGCGCACATGTTATCTTCCTCATGGAAGACACACATCCTTTACAGGTTCAGTACATTATAGATTTTACTCTACAGAGGGTAACAAGCGTGTTTCTGTCCAGAGAAGGCTGTAAATGAAGCATCAGCTATGTTCTCAATATGCTGATGTTCTATGTGAATAAAGCGTGAATTAGAGACCAGGTCACCTTCTGTTCGTTCTATTTGAGATCTTGACCAGGACCCACTCTTTTAATCCTAGGTTTCGGGTTGTTTGTATCAATTTTCTGTGTGTGTGTGTGTGTGTGTGTCTTCGTGTGTGTGTAAAAACATAAATTCATCTTATTGAAGAAGGACTGTTTATTTGAAAAAAATTCAACCCCGGATAAACAACGTGCAATTGTTTTTGCACTGTGCTACTTGTTGAAAAAAAAAAATAATAATTTGGGGAGGACTAAGGACCCACATGACTCAACAGGTTGTAGATGCACCTTTGGCAGCATAAACATGCAGTGGTCAACTCTTGAATGACTTTTTCAGTTCTTCACAGACGGCCTCACATTTGCCTCTAGCCTTTGTGTCGTGTTTGTTTCTCCCCCTGTTACTTTAGTGCTCCCGTTAAAATTTGACCGGCCTGTTTTTACTGCTCCTACATTAACAGAAAAACCACTGATCATCACCAAATTTTATTTAACTCCTTTTTAAGCCGTAACAATGTCTCAGACCACTGGTTTACATGAATAACTGCAGTGATTATACATAAAGTAGACACAGATATAGTAAACTGTATTCCAAACTTATCATTTATTGTAAAAAAAAAAAAAAAAAAAAAAAAAACAAAAAATAAAAATAGTGGTGGGAGCTGTCCAGTGCTGAACGTGAATTTTCAGCACCGGACAGCTCCTACAGCCCGGATAAGTGGTGGGAGCTGTCCGGTGCTGAAACTTCACGTTCAGTACTGGACAGCTCCCACCACTTTTCCGGGCTGTGGGAGCTGTCCAGTGCTGAACGTGAATTTTCAGCACCGGACAGCTCCCACAGCCAGGAGAAGTGGTGGGAGCTGTCCGGTGCTGAAAATTCATGTTCAGCACTAGACAGCTCCCACCACTACTCTTTTTTTTTCTTTTCCAGTATTTCCATTTCCCATCACAACAACCCAAGGCTTCCTTTGCTTTAAATGCAGGAGCAGACGGAAGAAAATAAATTTAATAAATTAGATTAAAAAAGAAACAACCGTACAGCGCACATGTTATCTTCCCCATGGAAGACACACATCCTTTACAGGTTTAGTACATTATAGATTTTACTGTACAGACGCTAACAATCGTGTTTCTGTCCAGAGAAGGCTGTAAATGAAGCATCAGCTATGTTCTCCGTATGCTGATGTTCTATGTGAATAAAGCGTGAATTAGAGACCAGGTCACCTTTTGTCCGGACAGCTCCCACGACTTCTCTGGGCTGTGGGAGCTGTCTGGTGCTGAAAATTCACATTCAGCACTGGACAGCTCCCACCACTGTTTCTTCACATGTGTCTTCACACACAGGAGTGGCATCCTATTGCGCAAATTGCCATCCTTGGACTGGAATATCACGGGTGCCTTTTCCTCAGGATTGTCTTCCTCTGGAGCATCTTCCTCACCATCTGTTGACTTGTTGGTCTCACAATGGTCTGAATCAAAATCGGGATCAATGTTGTCTTCTATTTCTGAGACATTCTCTTCTATTTCTGTTTAAACTTCAATCCCCTGTTCAACAGGTTGAAATAAAAGGTCCAGAGCCTTTCTGACAAGAAATTTTCTGATCGGGCGCCTAGTCAATGTCTTCATAGTAAAATGAGGGCAATGCACACACACAAAAAAAATATATATATATATATATAGGGGGTCTCTGAGAAGATATGATATATTTTGTATCAGAAAGTGCGGTTCATGTGGGGGGATGGGCACATAAGCCTGGGAAAGAGACGGTTCTCATAACAAACACATAATTGTTGACTTTGAAATGTGGAACAAGTGTCTAGGGTCTATTTAGGGTTTCCCATTAATTTCCTATGGGGGTCATTTTTGACCAGGAACACCACAGGTGTTACAAAGTTGAATAAACTACTCAAAATTCAGAGAAAGTGGTGATCAGCAATTATATATGTTCAAATGGCTAGTGTGGAGGATATCATAAGGCCCTGAGACAATCAAATGTAAAACACTATATTTATGATTGATGAAAGTAGGAAATCGGTCAGATTTGACCCGAACACGACAGAAAGGCTAGATCAGTCTGGTGTGCAGTCGAGTTCATGAGCGATCCAAATAGTGCAAGGTGCTAATTTGTGTCCAGTGCTTCATTTTTGCCAAACATGGCCCCTGGCATTAAGACCAAACAAGTCCGATCTGGTCATTGTTACAGAAGTCTAAGTATTTGCTCAAAAGCAGCTTTATGGACTGAAGGCTGGTCAGGGTGCCGGGGAACAGAACGTAGTTCACCTAGAGCGGAATCAGGCAGGTCAGTACACGAGGGTAACCCAAGCAGGGTCGGGTCAGAAGCGGGCTGGGTCGGCAACAGGCGATCAGGCAGGTAAACACTGGAAAGTCTTACATGAAAACAGAGAACAATCTGGCAAGACTGGGTGTGAAGCAGGAGCATATATACTTGGCTGACGGCAGAAGCCACGCAGAGCAGCTGAGAGCACAGGTGAGTGGAGTTGGCTGATGAGGTGGGAGGGTTCTGGTAAGCTGAGTGGGGATGGGCCCATGGAAAGGTACCGACCTAATAACAGAACCTGCATGTCTTAGATGTTTTCCTGCTTCAGCAGGACCAAATGAATAGACTTTAACATTTAGCATGTGTAGTGAGGCCTGAAGGGTCTGAGATCATCTGCTGATGATCATTAGCTCACGCTCTTAAATCCTATGTAAACTTTAAGGCGATACTTAGTTTTGTCGATGTGATTTCTTTAAAAAATAAATAAATAAATAAATTACAGCGTGGTGAAAAAAATGTAGCTGTTGTTGTTTGTCTGAAGGTGTCTGTCAAGTACCTACTAAGACCAGCTGGTTTCTATCCTGCTTTTACACAAACATTAAAAGAGGTGGCACCAGCTTTTACACAACTGTAACCAAACAACATAAGCAAACTAAGGAAAGGAAAAAATAATTCGTACAAAAATGTGATTTGTAAAATACGGTTTTAAACCAGTAAATTCCAGCAACCTTCACAACCATAAGGGAGTCACCAGCCAGAAGGCGTCCTTAAAGGTGAGGTGGGTGATCTTTGAAAAAACGGTTCCAGCAATCCAACTCAAGGGAGATTTTGAAAATATACACTCCCTCCCTCCTCCCAAAGGCTCCGCCTCCTCCTCTTCAGCTCACCCCTCGAAACCACGCCTTCACATGATTCACGACTACATGTACCACAGGGAGGGAGGGAGGGGTGGGTGGGAGTGCATTGATATTTGATGGACGTATTAGGCAGCCAGTAAATGTAAAGATGATCAGTACATTGATTGGTCAGAGTTTTTTTCTGATTATACCCTCTAGACTGGACCAAAACGTTTCGTTTTTTTTGCAAACATTTTATTTCAGTGGGTGCAATGGGAATGTGAAAAGGTTTTCAGGCAATATTGTAAAAAGTGCTGCAAAGAAAGAACACCTACCCCACCTTTAAGGAAAGTTGGTTCATGTTTTTCAGTTTAGTTTTGTTTGATTAACCTTCACCTGGAAATCTCAGGCTTTTATTGCTACAGATGAAGCTTGACAGCAGATTATTAGTTTATTCTTCTCATTTTGCAGTTGTTTTTGCTATGACAAAATTCTTAACGGATTTGATCTGCTCTACTGTGTTTTGAATAGCTAAAACTTATTTAACTAATTTAACTACTCTTGTTTGTCTTTTTCTTTTTAACTTTCAAATATGTTTTTTTCATTCCACCCTCCAGTGACCAAGTTCAGCATTAGTAGAGAGGTCACAAATCCACAGAGGTTCACGTCTTCTCTCCCCGTGGTTTTGAACTTTTTTCTAATTAAGAACCTAAACAGCGGAGAAACGTTTCTCTAAAAAACAAAAACGCAGGATTTTCCTACATCTTATTTGGTATGTCATAAAGGTTTTCCATTAGGTGACGTGTTTTAGTCGGTAAAAGTATTTTTCATCTAAAATCTTAAACAGAAGCAATATTGCATGTTATGAACTCAAACACAAATCAGTAAAAAACATGAAAACCAAGATGTTTAAAGACTAGGATGTAGCATATCTGTGTAATTATAAGGCTTTTCTATTTGGAGGAATTTCTTTCTTGTTTCTTCTAATATTTCTGAACTGTACCAGTGTGTGGTGAGATCACTTCTTGACCCCGTTTGTTTAGGATGGAAGGCTGACTTCAGTTCAGGAGCCTCAGAGGAGGCTGCGTGGGTTATTTTAATGAACTCCCTGCTTCGGAGAGATAAATAGGCGAGTGTGAGTGCGGTGTGTACTCTTTCTGAAGACCCGACAGTGGCAGCTGCTAGTTCGAACATAAGCACAGACTTGTGAAATGGAGTAAGCTTGATTGTTTCAGATGAAAAGCTTCTCAAGGAAAACTAAATCAGCTTTAATGGAGAGTTATACATGGAACTTTTTAAAAATATCTGTGTCAATCTGTGTGAGAGGAAAACGTAGTACTCCTTAGGAAATACTGTACTCTTTTTCTTAATTTATTATCAAATAAGTGAAGTAAAGTGAATTAATTTTTTAGCCAGAAGGCTTGACTTACAAATGCCTCTGAAAAACTGCCAGGAAACGCAGATGGAGGGAAAACCCAAAGTTAGTGGCTGAGAAGGCAGGAGTAGGAGGGAAGACCTTTATTATAAGAAAAAGTGCTGCACACAGCAAGACATCCAGAAAAAAAAGACTCACTAGCGTCAATAACAAAGACACATGAACAATTAAGATCATAATCTGTATAAAAAGTATACGTACTGCACTAGTCATCATTCATCAAAGGACCACCGCCCTAATTATAAAATGTGTTGCTTTTTATCATTTTACCTGATGTGCTACAAAAAAAAAAAAAAACTTTTTGAACCAGGCTGTGAATGTGTTTTGTTTTGTTTTGTTTTTCCTGCTGCAAATGTATGCATTTTAACACGGTGATCAGCAGAGATTAACGGAGACTGACTCGTTTATGGAGCCAATTTGATAATAATAGTAGATTTTCATATAGAAATACCAAAATTTCTGGTCCAACTTTTCAAATAAGTCAACTTGTATTTATGCATCCTGTCTGGACAACGGAAATATTTTGACATGGTTTGTTTGGGTTCAGAGATTATTTCCTGAGTTTTGATAAATTTATATAAATGAATAAAAAAATCTACATCTGCATCATTCAGTTTATGATTTAACATGTTGAGCTCCACCTCAGTAAATTACATATGTTTGCATCGCTGCATGCATGACACCGCGACCTCCACCCAGTACTGTAGTATGAGTCACAAAAGACCATTTTCATTTCAGAACAGGTGAAAAGACACTTGTGAAATGTAGTTTTTCGTAGTTTCCAGGCTTGTAGTTCTTGAGTTTGACTTGAGCCCTAATTTTAGGCACTCGTGACTTGACTTGGACTTGAATACTGTTGACTCAGACTTGGACTCGAGCATTAACTGCCTTCTGACTTGAAAATCAGAGACTCAGATTTTACCGTACTGACCCGTAATAAAAAGGATGAAGTTTGCTTCCCCCTAAACGCATCTGAAAGCATTGGGTCGTCTCATATCCTGGGTCACTAACCGCTGGTACAGAGCCAGCATCCTGAGTATGTGACCCAAAAAAGAAATGAAGGACTTTCCATCAAGTGAGCCATTAGCCTTCTAAGCTGAAGGCCTCGGAAATCTCCAGAGAGTGGAAGAAACCCACCACCAAGTTTAAATCCAGACTCCAGACTGATGCGGATGAAGGTTGCAGAGCAATAAGCGGTGATTGCTGCTACACAAGTCTCGCCAGTGGTGGATCTAGGCTTTTTCTAAGTAGGGGGGCATCAAGGGGCTGCACTCCTCTCATTAATGTTGCATGAATGCAAAAAGACATGCATGATAAATTCTTAAACGATAAAACAGTGCTTCAAAACCAGGAAAAAGAGGACAGATGACCAGTCACAAAAACATATTCTCTCCACTCAAAACGTGTTGTTGCAGGTGAATGTTTGTACAATTTACTGATGGCAAGTATGAAAAAACCCACAAATAACAGACACAAGTCCACCTATGTGTTGTTTTCCCTCTTGTGAACTTTTCTTTTTTTCTTTTCTTAAATCCTGTTTCATCTGTTTAAATGGACGAGCAGCTCCTGGGGCTCAACGACCAGGGTGTTCGTGAGCGGAGCTTCCCACACGCAGTCATCGAGACAAACCCTCTTGCATGCTAATAATGAAGCCAAGACAACACGCACAGGCACGTAGAAATGATGCACTCAATCTGGAGCAGGATTCTTTTCTACAAAACAAGTCATTCTTCTCGGTAAACAAGAAGCTCTGAAAGTTAGAGGGCAAGAAAACATGATCTTGGACTGCAGAGACTCTGAAAATAATTAATGCAGAAGAGACAACACACACACAAAATGTACATGGAGTCCCTGAAAAAAAAACATGTTGTTTTTTATTTATAATTATCTCAGGCACCCTTTCCTGCCAAAGCAATATCAGTCTGGATTAATCAGCATGATTAATGAACATGAGGGCAGCTCTGTTAGTAAACTGGACGACATATTTACCAGGAATTCAAGATTTCAATGGTTCGGAAATGTGGTTCAAATGTTGACTTGTGCTGAATCAGCCGCATAACGTCATCATTTTTATTTGTGGACACAGCATTTTAATCTATTAAACATTTAAGAATAGCTTAGAATATAAGAGGCAGTTTTTTTTTCAGGGAGTTATTCAAACAGGCCTGTGATGCTGCACTTTGTTTCTTTGCCAGTTTGAGAAAGTGCTCACCAGCCAGAGTTTTGGGAAGGACGGAGCAGTCTCTCAGTCACAAGGTATTTACATGCACATAAAAGTTTCACTTACACATGATCGCTGAGCTAACAGCCTCTAACTAATGTAAGCACCAGAGACTATGGTTAAATAGTGTGGCACATCTTATTTATGCTCAATTAATTTCACTTTTGCTTTTAAACCATAAAGGTGTATTTGAATTATTCTTTTCTTCTTTGCTTCACTTTCTCAGCATGAAACAGCTGTTTCCACAAAGAATTCAACAGCAGCAAAAGACGAAAGGCTAACTAACTGTTATCCCAGTGATAATAAAATCCAAATATTTCCAAAATCCAAATATTCCTGAACTGTAAAAACTTACCTGAAGTCATGCTGTTTCTATGGCATGAGCTGAGACTGATGACTCTGCAGTCAGCAACACATTTAACTCTGACTTCATACCTTCCTCATAATGACTACAGTGCAGCTTCGCTCTACAGTTATTGCAAACAGCTATCCTGGTATAAGAGGTGACACAGTTTCCAGTTCTCTTCCAATTACCTTTGGTCAAATCTGACCTAACTATACCTTTTTGTTCTTTGGTTGCTTTATGTGTCTCTTCTTAGGAGCCCCACCCTCAGAGTTGTCTCTGTTTAACTTTGTTTACATCACTCATTTTTCACAAAAATTAACCAACGTTATGTGGCATAAATGCTAACGTTTCTTTTAAAGAATAAAATAATGTCTGTCTTTGTTTCTGTATACTGGTTTCGTTGTTGATTATTGTAGAAGCAGCATTGCTGCCATGCTCGTTCACCTGTAGACATGTGTGACTTCATACAGCTGGATTGTGCAGGTTACACGGCCACACGGCTCAATGTGGTTTCCAAGTTGAATGTCAAACTGTGAATCCATTTGCTCTCCATCCTTGGTCCCCCTCCCTGCTACAACAGCTCAGCCGCCCTTCCTTTTCTGTCCTACGTGCCTGAACTTTGAACAGATTATTGGCATGGCTCTCAAACAGTCTATCAACAGCTGGGTTGCTCAAATATCAGCGGGTCACTTTTTAATGATAGATCTGTGGCAGTGACTATGGTTCTGAAAGAGCACGCCTCCTTGTTATCTGCATTTCTCCTCCAATCTTCAATCGTCCCCAGTTCCACTGGGATTTCATTTCCACACAAACTGTATTAAGTTACATAAAGGCCCAAAACAGGCTCTCGTGTCTTGAACATGAACCATTAGCTCTTTAACTTTGTGTAATGATCCAATGTTAATAATGGAACAAAGTCTCTGAAGAAGTGTCATGCTCGAACAAAGATACAGAAAATAGGGAAGCTGGCTTTCTTGAACCTAAATGAAATACAGGCTACCTAAGTACCACAACACGGTGTTATCTTTATCCACCAGATGGCAGTAACACATTGCATTTGGGACTTTTTGCAGACACAACCACTTCCTGTACAGAAGGCAACAAGCCAAAACAAGCGATACAGCTCATCATCTTCCGACATTTTCCACCTTTAAACAGCCATGGTGTATTACTACAGCGCTGCAGAGAAGCAAAGAAGCTACACATGTATTCCTTCATGGCTGACATGGCGTGGGCAAGCGGCTGGCAGATCTCTCTGCGCAGAGAAGATGGAAGGCACTGATTCAGCGTGAAGAGAAAGAACAAAACAGTTAAGAATGTTGATGTGCTGAACCTCAAAAGAAATTCAACAAGGAAAAGTTCAGCAGTGACACCTACACGTGTGGTGATCCTGTCTACTTTGCCTGGAATAACCAGAGGAAGCAACTAGCGCAGAGAAGACTGGAAAGGAACAGATGTTACACATCACGCTCCTCAATTCTTCAGTCTTTTTGTTCAACAGCCAATAATCAGCCAACCAATATATCAGTCCACCTCTTATATTATCACTATAGTTTCAGTTGGTTTTTTAAATACATGGACTGAAAAATGAACATTAATCGTGATTGGGTCCCTCAGACTTTTGCATTGCATAGCTGTTCATCAAAACTGGATAAAGTTGGCACTGCCATACTAGCTGTTTTGGGTGACTAGCTGTTTTAGCAGATTTTGACCTTTGTTCTATGATGTCAGTCTGATTGAAAATGTAATTCAGTGTGATTGCTTGGGTCAATAACTCTGAAATACAACCAGGCACATGGCATACCAAGAGCAATATCTCTGCACTTAATGCAAAAGGTTTCATGTCAGCCTGTAAGCTGGATTTTGTCCATAGATTGAAGTGAAAGTAAGTACATTATATTGTCATTAATAATCCCTGAGCACACAGTACAAACTACTGGTAAAGGAACATCTGGACTCAAAGATGTTATTATGTTAAAGTGGATTTTTTTTTAAATGGCTAGTAAATGTATCACATGTGTTTGAGATGGGAGACCAGCTAGTTTTATATCCTGGTAATTACTCCCATTAAAATAATCAGGATTATTAGAACCAATGGTCAGAATTAATTGGCAACAACGGCTGAATTAATTTAGATGAAATATAAACATTTTGAAGCAGCCTCAGTATCTGATACTAGGACTGTTTGGAGTCGTGTAACAGATGGTCCTCTGAGAGAAATAGCAAATTTTATTAACCTTTTTCTTTCCATAGCGTGTTGAAGTGCACGCCATCCGCCATAGAATAAACACTACCACCAACCCCACAGAGAGTTATCTTTTCTTTCTTTTTCTCAACAGATGGAAGGGACAGCTTCGATAACATCCATCCATCCATCATCCATACCCGTTACGTCCTATCCAGGGTCACGGGGATCTGCCGGAGTCTATCCCAGCTCTCCTCAGGTTAAAGGCAGGGGTCCACCCTGGACAGGTACCAGTCCATCGCAGGGCGCTTCGATAACATTTCACAGTTTATTTGCTGCACGGCAGAACCGTGCCATTTTTCTGTCTCTTTCATTGAGTGTTACTGTTCTCCACACCGCGGGCAAAAATGATGGGCCGTCAGATACTTCCAGATGTGTCATGGAACATACTATTTGGAGAGAATGTGCTGTAGCCGAGTCTTCTCTGGCTGCAGGACTCCCGGGCTATGAGGGCGAATGCTTTCACAACCCACAGTGTGTTATAATGCAAATGTCCATGTCCATGTCCAGCTCTGTGGTCCCAGCGGTGCCTGAGGGGCCTTCAGGCCAAGATGTCTTATATCGTACTACAGAATTACAGCCTGTCATGTTTCAAACCATTAATTCTGCGAAGGCTGCACAAACTGTTAACTGTCAAGTTATGAACTCCCTCTCTACCCCTCTCTGTCTGCTGCTCTCTCTTCTTATAGACCTCATTTGCAGATAATAGGCCATACAAGGGTAAAAGTGCTCTCTTTAATTATCCCAAGGATCATGAGGTTTGAGATGTTCCTGAATGCTAATAGATAGATGGCAGATGCGCATCTTTGCATAAGGAGGAATATATTACCCTCCCATTTGGTCTCTGTTGTTGATGGCTTCCAGCTGATTGTTGAACACCTCATTTGACAGGAAACTAAAAGACTGGAAAACACTGCATGAGAGACCTGGGACTATAATATATTTCTGACATCCGATTAGACAATAAATGCACCAAGTAAATGAAGGAAATGAAAGATGGAGTCAATCGGGAATTCACCACGAATGATAAAAGCTGCAGATAATGGTGACTTTATGTTTAGGGAGCCAAACCCACATATCAAAACTTACAAGTTGATACAGTTTAGTGAATGTTTAAGTGTACTCAAGCGACTTTCAAATAGTCTGCTGTAAACAAGCATATTTATTGTGCTGTTGTCTTCTGACACAGGTTCAACCAGCCAACAGCGATAAGGAGCTTAAAAGGCAAGCACAACACATGGGCTTTCACCAAAAGAGGATCACCAAGTCTGCTTAATCTCTTTTGCACATAATGGCCTTGTCGTCTGACAGTGAATGAACTTGATGGAAGAGAATGCAAATACGCTGTGTACAAGCCCTGGCATCACTGGAGCGTGTTCAGCTGTTTTATTTTGGAACACAAAACAGACATTGAAATTTTAGACAAAATTATTCAGCGTTTTCCTTTTTCTTTTTAGTTTTCAGATCAAATTCAAAACATTATGGGAGGATTCAATCAATGGTTATTTGCACTTCTAAAATTGATACCTGCACAAGTGGAAATATGCAAATTAAAGTCAGAGGAGAGTGTGCAGACTTAATGAACAGTTGCATCCGGTTGATTGACAGAAAATATGGCCCCAACAAGAGAGCTGTCAATTTAAGCAATGGAAATGATTTAACTCTTTTTTATATTCAGCACAGACTTCAGCAAAAAGATGTTGGCTGCTCCCAGTTAGCTGTGTCTAAAATATCAGCAAACACAATGGGAAGACTGGAAAAGGGAAACATGCAGGTAGATCAAGGGGGCATTAAAGCAACGAGACAGAAAACCTACACGATAAAAAAAATCATTGGCAATAGACAACGTGGGACAAAAGTAATGAAAAATAAAAGAGCAGAAAGGAGACTCTGGTTTTAAACTATCCTCTCCAGGCATTTTCCCAGCATCACATTTCTCCTGATTTTCTAGTTTGGAATAAATATCGTTCCTTATTTTGATGTCTGTTGGTTGGGAAGTAAGTGCTTGTGTCCAAACTGTAAAAAAAATGGCCTCGGAGAAAAACAAGATTATAGTGAAATGTAAAAAGATGGCTTTTCCACCGTCATAGATGATAAGAGGGTTGCGTGTGTGGTGAAACAGCAGGGGAGGTGGTAGTCTGACTGTCCACAGGCACAATTAGTTGGCTCTGAGTAGCCTACTTTTATTCGGCTCAAGATTAATTTTTTTCTTGATTAGATCTGGAAAAAAAATAAAAAATAAAAACAATTTCCATTCATTACAATTTGATTAAAATTTTCAGGCATGTTTTATGAAGCCAGATGTTGAAATGATATTGTTTTGCATCAAATGTGTGGCTTTTAATTTGAGTGAAACAGCTGAACAAAACCTCCTCCAAGAGCAGTGGTTCCATATATTTTGCCAGCGGCTGGATAAATCATTTACATGAAAGACCAGTTTTTAAACAGCAGCCCTATAAACAATATAACATTGGATTAATCTTAAAAAATTAAAAAAGGACATGCTGGATGCTATTTCAGAAATGTTCATCTTATATTTAGTACACTCCTGATTCTATGTTCTGTGGACCTGTGTGAAATATTACCAGAGATTTCAGTAAATCAATAATACTCACAGTGGTCATTAATTACTTCTACTTTGCAGAGGTGTACAGGATTTTAAAATTACCACCATGTTCTTAATACAGTCCCTAAACCCCACAGCAGACATATTTATTTTCTTCTCTTTAATTCGGTGTTTTCGTCTTGGCTCTCTTAGCTGCTACTTTGTCAGCAAATGTGGGAGACAAAATAATTGCCTCTATATTTCCTGAATTGATTTCCTGCACAGTACTAATACAGCGGTCAGGCCGGCACTCAGGCATCCATGACAGACCGCTGCATTGAAAGGCTTTGTATTTCAACAAAAAAGAAGCACTGTGGAGTCAAGTCCTTTTTATTTTCTACAACACGTTGTAGAAAATAAACAAGGTCAAGTGTTTGTAATCAAAACAGAAATCTCTTCAAGAAAAATCTGTTTTCAGCTGCAGATCGAGCTCTGGCATTTTCTGTTCATTTCAAGAGGAAAGAAAACGCCTCTGAGAAATAACTTTGGCCCTGCAGGGTAACTGAATTGATGCATCAGAAATGAAGAGAATATGTAATTTACCAAACAAAAAAGGTACAACAGACTGAATCTTAAAGGCACCATTGATGCCCAACCTCAGATTCAGGGAAAACCAAGATGACTTACAGAAGAAAAAAAAAGATTATTCTTAATTTGCTTATTGTCATAAATTTAATTTCTTCGGGTCTGTAAAATGCATTCAAGTCAGAAACATCCCTACGTTCTTAAAGCATTCCTAAAATGCAACCACGGGAAAAAGGAAAACCTGGGCAGGTTCAACATGTCCCAGGTTCTCCTCTAATATACTGTTACTGTTTCTTTAGCTCCTATTCCTCCTTGTTCTTTAATTTGATAAAATGCATCAATCATCAGTAACAATGACAAATTAGTCATAAACATTAATGAGTCTGCCTGCACTTCAAAAAATGTTTTTCAGCTGTCCATAACAAATACACTACAATGCAAAAGTCTCAGACACCCCTGGTCTTGGTTGTTGTTAGTTCCTCATTACCATTAGCTCCTAAAAGATCGTGTTTCAGGGTTGAATGTTAACTTGTAACACATTGAAAACAGCTAAAATTGAACATACTGCCATCTGAAAAAGAAAGTACATCATCATTCAGAGATATATGTTAACACAATGCTTGAAAGGAAAGACATCCGCATTGATCTTAGTGAAGAAATCAATGCTGCCCATCAGTCTAGAGGGAGTTTTTAAGGCCATTTCCAAACAATTTGGAGTCCACCATTCTGCAGCGAGAAAGATTATTCACAAGTGCAAAAAAGCCAAGACAGCTGCCAATCTTCCCAGAAGTGGATTTATCGCAACAAGTTCCACCCAAGTATCACCCAAGATCAGCCCTCAAAATACAAGAGCTACATTTCAGCTTCCGTGGGTCTCAGTCGGCGTGGCAAATAATAACATCTGTGACAGTATAATTAGAAATAGACAAGTATGGCTTGTTTGAAATGTTTGCCAACTGTCAAGAACGGTAGCTTGCAGTCACTGACCAGACCAGTGCTTCTCAACCTTTGTTGAACGAATGGCCCCTGACCTGATCGTGAGTCTTTTGTTTTTAATGTGTTTTTATGGATTCTGTTGGATCATTTTTAGTTTCTGTAGGACTGCTGGCATGGAGTTATTAGGCTTACATTTCTCATAGGACTATGATCAAAAGCTTGGCCCATGTTCATTAGCTAGACACCTATTTGTCCAGCTGAAAACTTAAAGAAAAAGAGGGGTACAACAGTTTGAAAACTGTCCAAAGGTAAAAAGGGGAAATAATGCATCTAAAAATTCAAACAACATGCACAACATGCCAAACCTTTTTTTTCCCCAAAACCATGAATCAAACAAGTGAACTACAAAACTAAACTGAGAAACTTTATTGAACATGAAGACTAATCAGTTCACCTGAATTAATGAACGATGAAACGATGCTATTCAAACAATGGAAGTGAATTGAATGAAGAACAAAACAGATCTGGGCTCAGTGGCTGCTGCAGCTTTTTCACTGCTGAAGACCAAAACGTCAGCTTGAGTCTTGGTGCATCTGAGCCAACAAAATCAAGATGATTGCGGTCTCGGGCCTCAGTGTCCTCCAGCTTTGCGAGGAATCATTAAAAAGTTTCATTCAGAAGACTTGTTCAATCATTCAGTCGAATCCTTCAGTACCTGACTGGAGCTCTGACTGACTGAAGCTGAAACACAGCTGAACAGTCTGTGATTCGCCTTCAGCCGCTTTGACAAACACACCAGACTCCTCTTTAAATTCTTGGCACTATAAAAAATTCCTCACTGCATACTGAAGATGATCGCTGGCTTTAAATTATTCTGAAGTCTTTTTAGCTTGTCTACAGCTTTGCATTGTTCTTGGACTTTAAGCTGCTGGTTATCAGTTAAGACCCTCGGGTTCACAGCTGGCTGTTAGTAAAGTCAGTCAGTTCTATTTCAATACGTATTTTAATACATTATTTGAACTGATCACTGATCTAGAGTCTTTGAACCTTGTATTATGGTCCAGACTAACTATTTAATTCTGTATTTGAGCTCTCAGCTCTCACTGCTGCTCGTAGGGATTTGTTTATCGGTATTTATTGCTATGCAAACCCTAACCCTAACCCAGTGGTTCTTAACCTGGGTTCGATCGAACCCCAGGGGTTCAGTAGGTCAGTCTCAGGGGTTCAGTGGAGGTCAAGACACCCACCTGACTCATGATTCATGATGACATGCCTTGCTTGGCCATCACTGGCTACAGGTGATCACGTTACATTGCTTGGCCAATCAGAGAATTTGGTGTGCTCTGTAGTCGACTTATGACTGTCATGCTGGTACATCCTACATCCATACTATGTCTAGCAAAAAAAGAAAGTGGTTGGATAAAGTGGGTTCAGAAAATGATTGAGAAATGCAATAAATAATAAGTAAGATATGTAAATCATGTAGTTCATGCATTGTATTGGTTTTGTTCTTTGAACACAGTGATGAAAATGAAATGAAATGAAATGAAATGAAAAATACTTTATTTATCCCATAAAGGGAAATTCAATACTGTAGTAAGGGCTCTCTTTTTTTTATTTTTTTTATTTTTTTTTTTTATAAACAACAGACAAACGACAGCAATAATAATAATAATAATAGGTGTTAAGTCTTGTTGTGGAGGCTGATGGCTGCTGGCAGGAATGATCTTCTGTATCTTTTAAGAGACATCACTCACAGTGATTTGTGCGGTTTTGTGCACCAGTAAAACATATACCTTTGGCTTGAATTTGAAAAAAAAAAAAATCATATATTTTTTTTCAATAATGAAGGGTTCGGTGAATGTGCATTTGAAACTGGTGGGGTTCAGTACCTCCAACAAGGTTAAGAACCACTGCACTAACCTCCAATATGGTCTCCATATCGCTATGGAGACCATTTTGTACAGTTGTGTATAAGAAGTCATCACCGTCAGCATGAAAATGTCATAATCATACACTAGTGATGTTACGTGAGGTGTCGAGGCATGTGTCGAGTAACGGAGGAGGCGTTTCCACGCAGCACGTATCGAGGTTTGCTTCATTTAGGGGAGGAGCCAAAAAAAATGTTTCGTCCGAATCCCCTTTGCCCGACTGTACCACATGACTGCTCTGAAGTGGTTCAGGTGTCCCCACAAGGTTCAACAGTGATATAAACCCTCAGGCTCCTTTTAAAATGTAGGTTGTTGGTAGAGAGTTGCTGTTAGTTCAGAGTTTGAATTGAGATTTGATAATCTGGATACTAGAGTTTGTTTAGTGTATACATAGTTCTGAGAGTTTAAAGAGAGAGATAGTTCAAAGATTTAGGAGAGTGAGGGGAGAATGATAGGTAAGAGGATGGAGCCAGCAAGGAAGAAGAGGATTTCCCCTGTGTGGGAACATTCTGATTTGACAACTCCTAAAAACCCTCCAGAACACAGGGAGAGGCTAAAAGGACTCTACCCCTATTTATATAATCGTGTTGTTCTTGCATTTTTGTGCACATCAGCATCTTCTGTACTATGTGAAAGAGCCGGAGAGGTTGTATGAAAAAAATGGACTTGCTTAAAACCAAAAACTGTTAAGAGACTGTTACTTCTGAATAATAAGGACTAAAATCTCCCCTGTCCTGTACATCACTGTCAAAGTTTCAGAAGCATATTCAGTGTCCTCTTCCTGGTTTCACCAGCACTTTCACTGTCCTCTGCCTGCTCAGACTCATGCCATTCTCCTAAAGTGACAAAAAAAACCATTATTACACAACCTGCCACATCATGTGATACTTCCATACTGGGAAACTTTCCACACACAGAACACATTCATGACATATTTTATTATACCCATATCCAATTGTGTATGTGGAGAATTTGTTTGGTCATACGTTCTTTGTAATTCATTGTCATTCCCAAGGGCCATGACAGACACAAATATTCAATGTGCCCCAACCAGCTGTGGTTGAGATCCAGCTGCCTGTGATTATACATCTGGCCAGTAGGTGGTGTCGTGTGCACATGAAGCTTCGGTTAATGAACTCTTTCTCGAACCACTTGGCTCAAGCGTTTTCGGTGCCTCATGAGGCTTCATCTCACTATCACTATCATACACATAACAACATACAGTTTTTTATTTGTTGTGATGAATAACTTTGACTAACATGTATGCCTGAGCGCCCCCCTTTTCAGTGACCTTGTTCACAGTATTCAAGTATTCGAGAGGTCAAACGTGTAGGCGTTCATCCGCTAAAGCTTGGCTGAAATTGGATCATCCGACAGGACAAAGATCACAAGCAAGGAAAGGCTGAATGACTGAAAAAGAAAAAAATCAAGATGTTGCAAAGTTCAGGCTTCAGCTCGATGGATTTCACACTCTGCTTCTAATGTTTTTTTACAAGACCTTATTCATGACATCACAGGAGGCTGTCCGAGGTTGCTCTCTGCAACCCAGATCTTTCCCAGAGATGTAATGGGGACATCTCTTACTGAACCTGCTTGCTGGTGAGGAAGAGCACCGTCTGGATGTGGGCGAAAAGTGATAATGAGCATTTCATGGGCGAATAAAATTTAAACCATGTCAGAGGACTGATCAATAGGTCTCTCACCACAGAGGGGAACGGTCAGGTTTTGGAAGATTGTTGACTTTTAGACTTTGTCTTTCAGGTTTTCATAGTAAGTAAATACTTTAAACTGATTAAAATGGCAAAACAAAGGCAGTCTGCAAAACAGGCAGTTGTGATCTGGCCCACCACGATGACAAAACAGCCACGAGACCTGATCAATACTATCTATTTACAACATAAATGACAGTATAAACTATAACATTGCATATGACATACATTTGACTTTTGTTGGTTTAAGACTGAAAGTATACATGGCACTGATATTCTGTCTGTTATGCTGCCAGCCAAGTCTTTTCTTCTTCTTTTTTTTTTAATAGTTGCTTGGCTCCAATCACATGTAATATTATATGTGACAGCAGGTAATACATTACATGTAAGTGTAATACATTATCCCACAAATTAATATAGCAGTTCTTAATTACTTCACTTCTCATCTTGTCTTACCCTTGATGTTTTGTTCACTATGGTGAATACCCCTTGGACTTTTCCTTTTCTTTCTTAAAGCTCCTCTTTAAATAAAGCAACAAAAAAAAAGGCGGCTCGACACACGGAAGGCGAATATGGGGTCGGGTTCAGATTTTAAGATCGAGAAAGACTAAAGAAAACTAAATGTGGATCGCGTTTTCTACTTGCATGTGCCTTGTCTGGCACAACACAATCTCATGGTGGTCCAGTGAGGTGAAGGCACCCTTTTGAACCATTTCATGACATCACATGTTCCGTGAAAACCCCTTCATGGGACCGAGGGAAGAGGCAACACGCCGTATCAGGAGGAAAGAATAAGACACGTAGAGGTGCACATGTAGTGAGAGTGCATTAAACCGACAGCGTCAAGTGATCATGAATTAATGAGCGGCCGACGAACGTGTCCGTCCATACAGACTCCTCACCACAAGAGGACAACCCAGGGCCACAATCAACGGGGGGACATGAATAATTCAGGTCTCTCTTTTAAATGTTTATATGAAGCAGGACCAGGGGAGGAGATGTTAGGAGATGAGCTAGAGGGATAGAGGGAACAGAGGTAAACATATCTCTGATACTATTATGCTTCTAATCATGAAGAAGAAACATGTTAGTGTGGTGAAATGTGTGAAAATGAAGCTATGACATCAATGTGGGGTTTTTTTTTTTTCTTTTTTTTTGTTCAAACAGGGAGAGGCTTCAACAAATGTGCACAATCTGTGCACATAATTCAACATCTTGGGGTGGGTGTCAGCCACTTAGTTCTGAAAAAGATCTTAACACTTCTACATATTTGCTTTTACTATCTTAAACAATCAATCAGCTTGGTTAAATGGTTAATGAAGGTAAGTTTTGCTTTTATTTATTTTGGGTTTTTAAACCAAGTTTTTCCCCCCGTCTGTATGGTGCATCATACTCTGTGTGATTAAAAATTGCTTGAATGATCGATGTAAATGCCCCAAGTACTGAACCGCTTCTTAGGAAGAGGTTTGTTGTTTTTAACCTTAACGAAGCAGAGTGATACGTAAACTGCCGAAGTTCTCCCATATCCACACTCATAGAACGACTCTTGTCCAATCAAATGATAAAATGACAAGTTTGTATTTCATTGTCGTATAATTGATAGACGCTTCTAAAATCCAACTGGGATGCTTTTAAAAAAGACAAGCCAGCAGTGGGAATTCAGGAAATATGTTGTCTATGTGGTACATTATTGTATATAAATATAAAAGGAATCAAATAAATATATAATAAGCTCTTCATGACACCTTTAAGTGTTTGTGTCAGTCAATAACCACTCACTGCATCCTCCTAGAACATCGAAGAGCTTTAGACGAGGGGCTTTGCTGCACACTGACCACTGCAGGACACAGGAGGATGCAGCCGTGATCTTTCAGAAGACATTCCCGTGAAACAAATGCTTGCAAATCAGGAAATGTATAATCCCACATTCATAGTCCTGCCATCTCCTGTGAGAAACGCTCCCTGACTTCAGACAGGCTGGCTGAAGTGACACTGGTATTTTCAGTCTCCAGAAGAGGAGAGCAGGAATTCAGCCTTCAGAACAACATTTAAAAAGTAAAACTGTGAGAACAAATACTGCAAAAAAATTTGAAATAAAACCGTCTATGCAACTGACTCCCGTGATGTTTTCTGCTTCGGCAGAAACCAGCACCGACTTTCAGCTCAGCGAGGTTTGAGTTCAGACAGGTCAACTGTCATGTCTTTGTTTATGAAACTTAAATGCAATTTTTTAAAAAAGCAATTTCCCCTTAGCATTAAATATGTAAATTTAAATGGTGAGTGATCATAAATATATGTATTTTTATATATATATTAGGGCTGTCAATTTCTCAAAATAATTAATCAGATTAATCGCATGACTGTCAATAGTTAATCATGATTAATCACAAATTAATCGCATATTTTTATCTGTTCTAAATCTACCTTATACAGATCTTTTTCAAGTTGTATTACTCTTATTAATTCGAGTCCTGACTAGAACCAGGAAATATGACCATATTAGTGCAGTTCTAAGGTCTCTGGCTTCCTGTCACTCAGAGAATAGACTTTAAAACAGCTCTACTTGTGTTCAAGTCTCTTCATGGCCCCAAAGTCCATCTCTGACATGTTAGATTCATATGAACCAACCTGGACTCTGAGAACCTCAGGTAGTGGTCTTCTGCTGGTGTCCAGAGTCAGGACTAAACAAGGTGAAGCTGCATTTCAGTTTTATGCTCCTAAAATCTGGAACAGTCTTCCAGAAGATGTGAGACAGACCTGAACTCTGACAATGTTCTGATCCAGACTGAAAACAGTTCTGTTTCGATGTGAAGATGATGACTGGAAGGATTTTATCTGCACTCTTCATTTTAAATTTAATTAATTAATTTTTTTTATTAATTAATTTTATTTATTATTGATTGTTTTTATGCTTGTATGGAATTATTCTATTTGCCTTCTTGTGATTTTATGCATCTGTAAAGCACTTTGAATTGCCTTGTGTACAAATTGTGCTCTACAAATAAGGTTGCCTTGCCTAATATGAGAGTACACAAATGCTTGCCTTATGCAAAACAAATGCATGTTTATTTATTGCTACAATGCCAAATCCATTATATATTTTATATATATATATATATATATATATATATATATATACTCAATATTTTCTCTTATGTTCTTCATGCAAAATATTTTCGCGGTTTGCTTCAAACGGGGGGGGGGGGGGGGGCTCTCTGCATCAGCGCTCTGATTATCTGACAAGTGATATTTCAGTAGTCGGGACTCCGGTGGTAACTAAATTCACATCGACAGCAAACACAAACAACATTTATCTTGTGGAGTTAGCCATCAGGCAAGGTTTTGAAGCTGAACTTACCATTGAAAATAGTATCTTTTGTATCCACGGTTTGTTTACGTCTGTCTGTCTGCGGCATGGCCGTCGACGTCAGTGCATGGCTTCCTGTTTTGACAAACTACGGAGGACTACAACTACGGCGGGGCCCGAGGCTCATTAAACCTACTCTCCCTTCTACTGTTGTACATCAAACGGCCAGGCGCGTTAATCCGCGTTAAAGAAATTAGTTGCGTTAAAATTATTTTGCGTTAATCACGCGTTAACGCGTTAACTTTGACAGCCCTAATATATATATATACAATCGTGTCCAACGTTTTGAGAAAGGGGGGGAAAGTTGAGTCCAATCTCCGGGTTAGAAAGGAAACAAGCAGCAAGTGAAGATGTGAAATGGAAAGATACCAGCTGGGATCAAAGCTACAGGGGGTCTCATGTGGCTGCTCCTGTCTTCTGGTGTTGTCATCCATTTACATTTTATCACTAGAAAAAGCTACAAAAAATGGACCACAACCCTTTTTATTTTTCTTTTCTTCGAACGGCTAAAAATGTATTTATGCATGTTTCAGTAAAAGATTAGAATTTATTTCACTGATCTAAAAAAAATGCCCTTCATATTATCTGTTGATGAATTCAGATATAAAGACCGGTGCTTACATGACTGCTGAGTCTGAAACACATGCAGCACTGATATCTGGAACATGCAGCAGTTATTTTTGTGGCATGCAACCTATTTCAGCTCAGGCTTGATCAAATTATACAAAGGCACAGAGTGCGACAGTACAGCAGCTGATATTTGTGTTAGACCGTTGTCAGCAGGATGCACAGAGTAAATAAAGCTGTGCTGATTGGCAACCGTTCCACTCTACAGCCTCCAGTCAAGACAGTGTGAACTGTGAACGCCGCACTTAGATTTCAGTTTCTCCTCACATCACGTACGTTGTTGTGTTTTTGTTTCCGGTACCTGACACCAGAGAGCAAACAGTGATCGGATCGATACGGCCCCCACAGAGGTTACACACATGCGGGGCAGTCTGGGCCGGCGCTCGTCTGTGAGACGAAACGGACAGGTGGCAGAAAAGGCGACACGAGGTGGCATCGAGCTTCGATGTAGGCAGCTTCCTGCGAGCTGCCAGCACACCACTGTGCTTCTGCTCTCTCTTTCATTTTCTCCTTCTCACCCTCTCTCACGCTGAAGTCCAAAGCCCAGGAGAAATTAGTCACCCAGCACGCTGTGGTGAGAGAGTTGTTGTGTGCGCAACTGTGCGCCTGAAGAAAAGAGAGAGCGCTGCGACGATGGAGGACAGAAGAGAGGGAGGGAGAGAGAGATAGTTTTTCATCTCAAGGCTTATAATTCCACCTCCTATCTTAAAATTGATGCCGGTGTAGAAAAGGCACATCAATCCAAACATCAGAAATGTACTGCAGTTTGAAGAAAAGCAGCTCTGTACTGTAATGATGCAGCCGTAAGGAAAAATAAATCCAACAACCCTTAACCTTAAAGGGCTCCTGACACCAAAAATGATGTCAAAATCAAGAATTTGGACACACTCTCTCGAATAAAATGATGTATAATATTGCAACATTGAACGTCAGAACGTTGACGAAAACTTGTTTTGAATCACGCGGCCAGCCCTCAAGCAGCCGGGGAAGAAGGCGGATATGACGTCACATGGAGAACCTGCAAGGCTTGTGTTGCAGCCGTTGTCAGCAGGCGTAAACTGTGCTTGTGGACGACTTTTTCCGAGCAAAACTCCCTCCTTTTTTGCAATATGCTGGCTCGATGTGTGGCAGGGTTTTGTTCGAATACCAGGGAAGGTGGATGCAGTATGTACACATTTCCAAAAGACCCAGTTTGACGGGAGCAGGAGTCCGGAGGACGAGGGACAAGTGAATGAGACAGACACCTGTGGAAGGGACAGGGTTCTTAAAAAATAACCTCTCTGATCATTGTGGGTGACCCCAAAGTCACTGGACCACTGGTTTTCTGTCAAACTCTCATTTTCTTCGATCAACAGACCTTGCACATTCATGTTCTTTGGAGGTGTGGCTTCAGATCTGAAGTAAGGGAGATGTACTATTTAACGATGGATCAGTCTTACTGGTTTGAGTATCTCCTACCCAACCTTCAACTGACTGACTCTAAGTTAGTTCTTTGTGCACTACAACCATTCTGTAACTGTTTCTTGATCCCACCGATGTTAAAGAATCTGATGTCTGTCACAACAAAGCATAATGCAAATTTCCCGCTCGAGCTGGGAGCTTTTCATGTGAGGCAGATGCGTATCCGAGTCAGCTCATGATATTCATTATGAAAACACATCTATCTGCTTTATACTGTAATCGCGCCACCCATGTGGTTCACTTCACATCTGACTTGAACATACACTCATTTTGGAGATAAAAGTGCAAAATAAAAGAATTTAAAATGTGTGCAAATTCAGGCCACAACCAGGAACATTGCTTTTGGACATGTTTTTGCAATCTTTATAAAAAAAAAAAATATTAAGCAGCTGGCGTCTCTGATGTCTAAGCAGTGAGTTTCACTGCTTTGAGGTGTATTTAAAAAAGGCTGCTCCTCCAAGTCTCCTCTGTCTTCACTCTTTCTTCCTCTGGGTGCATTTTAGGATGTTTTGCTGAGACTGATTTCTGGGTCACAGAAGATCTGGCGATGTGGGTGGTCCAAACAGGCTGCTAGTGAGAGAGTTCTCAGGTCTAATTTTCTGTCGTGATAAACGTTCAGATTCACAGTAAAACAAAAAAAAATCATGAAAAGCAGTGAAAATATTTATATGGTCGTCATGTAACTGCTCTGACCAATCACAACAGGCCATTTTACATCGACCTATACCTCCTAAACCAGCAGGTACTGGCGACATCACAGCTCTGAGGTTCTTTTCTGACATTCATTTTATTTTTATTGATATAATGTCTGTTTGAAGCTCTGTAGATTTCAGCAAATACATTTATTATATAAAGCAGAAAAATCAAGAGAACGCTGCTGACAAGAAGGACAGAAGCCAGAAAATTTCCACCAGTTTTGTCTTCCCTGTTCTAAAATGACGCCAAGCAAATGACTGTTGAAGCTCTGGTCACATTGAGTCTCTACAAAATTTGAAAATTTTTCATTTTTAAATACAATAAAACCAACTTCTGCATACCATCAAAAGTTAAACCACTGTGTACCTACATTTATAAGTAATTTATTGCTCATCTTGGTCCGTGACCGTCTCTTTTTTTTCCCACTTGAGCGCAATACATGATGTTTGACCAGTGACTATCAATTGTACACTACTTTTCATGATGTATTGTGGGATATAATGATTGCTCTATACAGGGATTGACAATTTTCACTATTCCGACACCAGTTGAAGATGTTGTCCATGGAATATAGTGGAATACATAGCAACACAGCCATAGTCATTGTGTCACAATGTGAATGACACAGAAGACTATTTGAAATCCTATCTAAAGGGAAACTCCAACATTTCTGGGAAAAAATGTAGTTTGACATCAACTCCTGTGTTAGGTAAGGGGACAAATATTTCTCTGCAAATCCAATAACGCAGTCGAACAAAAGCCCCCTAGCTGAAATTAACATTCACCCTTTAATGGATTGTTCCACCTAGCCCAAGTGACAAATTGAACTTCCAAACAACTCCAAAATGTTCTCATTTTTAAATGTTGTGATTTGGACATATATTTTGTGTAGAAATAAAAATGTGAAATGAGACAAATACCTAAAGGAACTATGATCTAATTTTGGCGTAGTATCGCTGCGCCAAGACACTGTTTTAACTTGGATCAAGGATGCGACTGACCAGTTGCCAAGAGCTAATGTAATTGCTAACAATGGCAGACTTTGTGAGCATTCATCCATCAGAAGATGATGACCACTGCAAAGCAAATGATCCAAAGATGTATCTGTTAGAGCCAGAATGAACAGATGAAGAGCTACAGGTTTGGAAACAGAGCAGGCAAAAAGCCAAGAAGCACCTGAATCACCAGCAGGAGTCAGAACTGACATGTACTGGTTGTGTAGATGACCCTTCTTTATCGGGTTGTTCAGTTTTTTTTTCAAGTCACTGGCCCTGATGCTGCTCCATGAGCCACAAAGCGGTCCACCGTCAGTCTCTTGTCCATCATTGATACACCCACCGCTGCAAAGTCATCTGCATATTCTGAAAGTGTGAAGTGCACAGCAGGAAGAGGAATGGTGAGAGTACAGTTCCCTGTGGTGCTCCTGTGCTGTTGACACAACGCTTCAGTCTCCCAAACTGTGGTTTCTTTGCCAGGTAGTCAATAATCCTCGTATGTTCACCTTTAAGATTATTGTGTCTCATTCTACATATTTATTTCTACAAAAGGTAAATGTACAAATCACAGCATGTAAATGAGAACATCGTGTCAGTGGGCTAGGCTAGGTGGAGCAATCCACTTAAAGCTAGAATATCTATTACAATGCCGCTAGCTGAGGCTTTGTCAGACTGAGTTACTGGATGCACAGAAAACATATTTACAACCTTATACCTGATTCCCACAATGTTGGAGTTTCCCTTTAAGCAACCAGATCATTCAGACTGGGACACAGTTGAGCAAACGTGAATGGAATTACATTTGACACCAACTCCGTAAGTGGTTATACTTCAATTTTATTTATTTATTTATTTTTTTATTACTTATTGCACGTGGTTCTTGGCTGGTCAAAAAGTCTATGTAGATACAGTCTGAATGTGCTATAAACTGTATTTGGGCTGGCAGTGTGAACATAAGCCAAAGTCACCGAGCAAGTGATTCTCTCTTTTGCTCTCTCTCCCTGTCTCTGTCTCCCCCTCTCTCTCATCACATAAAAACACAGATCTGAATAAGATTTGATTTATAAGACACTTAGAAACGTGGGCTTTTAGCGTGAATATAATTAAGTGAGCAACACAAAGTGATCTTAACCATCTTCACCACCAGCAGCAGAAAAGAATGAAGGTTCAGTTCCTGTTTTTGAATTGTAATACATGAAAGCTGTATTAATGGTATTAACTTCTGCAATTACAAGGCCCTGCCAAAATTAATGTTGCCTGTTCAAAGTTGAGCTTTTGGCACGATCCCAGAGTCACTGTTTGGAAAGAGGCAAAGAGTAAAATCACAGCCAGAAAATGACTTTCAATTTAAAAAAAAAAAAAAAAAAAGCTTAGACCTGTGCTGGTTATTCACCAAGTCTGATTTGTCTAATTATATCACAACAAAGTCATCATTCACCTGCTTTCTCAACAAATATATCTAGCGAGTACAGACAATATCAAAGTCATTTTCGTCCTCATGATCGCAATTTTCTACCTAAATTGCAGTTTAATGATGACTGAATGTTGCCGCATGTCAAAGTGGAGCTTGACAGCGGCAACACTAGGAAAAACACAAAAAGCAAAGGGAGAGGAAGAAAACATCCTGCTTAGGACCCAGAGGCAGTTCTATAGATGAAGAGAGAAGAAAATCTGCCAGCTCAAGAAAAAAAAAAAAATCTGAATTCCCTTTATCCCTAAGGAACCAAGGTTTAGAAATGGAACCTCTATAAATGTGCAATTCTCCAACCTTTCCACTGGAGATGATGGTTAAAGTCTTGGAAAAGTGAGTTCTTTCTTCTGCTGTACTGGAGAAGGAGTTGATGAGAATTGAGCACAATGGCTCAACCCTCTAAATACAGTCTATGTGAAGGAAAGGCAGCATGGAGACGGACTGAAGAGAGGGTCGGCCGTGCCGAAAACCACCCCCTTGGAAAAATGAATTTCTCTGCCGAAGCTCTTCTCCTCTCCAACCTCATCATCCTCCTTGTCCATGGCTCTTTAAGAGTCGGCTGGAGAAATACCTGGGCAGAATTGGGTGAGTCTTACACTAGATACAGATTGTTCTTAATATTCCAGGACTCTCTGGGCTTAAAAATGTCTGCTTGCCAGCATATGTCATCACTGCAAAGTGAGAAATCTGGGGACGTATTTTGATTAATTCCACAACATGGTAGGATGCTTCAGGAAAGAGTCAAACTGTGAGTCTGAACTCTAATCACAATAAACTTACACCAGTTTTTCCAAACTTCCCAAGATGAAGATCACAAGAGAAATCGAAGAGGTTAATAGACCAAGGTAGAATATTTACAGTGACAAATTCTCACACATTTGCTTTGTTTTAATATAAAAATGATGCCAAGGTACCAGCAAAATTGAGACCATTCAAAAATAAATGAATTTAAGCTTAAGAATGTTATTTAGCTTTCTCAAACGCATAATTTTGAGCTTCAACAAATCAAATTATTAATACCTGTGATTGGATGTTTTTTAACTAGATGTACTCCAGAGAATTGATAGATGGAACATTTCCGAACTAAAATGAACATGAATATCTTGCAGAATATATGTTTGGGACACTGTGTAAATGTAAATAAGAACAGAATTCATACATGCATATATTCAGATACTGAATCTGATACATTTTACCGTTTCATGGAAAAATCATCATTTTTACTGTGATGGCGGCAACCTATCTCAAAAAAGTTGGACCAGAGCCATGTTCATCATTGTGTATCATCCCCTCTTCTCTTAACAACTGTCTGTAAACGTCTGGGAAGTGAGGAGACCAGAAGCTGCAGTTTTAGGAGAGGAACGTTGTCCCATTCTTGTCTGATGCAGGATTCTAGCTGCTCAATAGTTCTGGGACCTTGTTGCCATTTTATATACAGCTTTAACCTGCATTCGTGGATTGTAGGTGGGTCAAAGTCTTTGCAATTTTACATTGAGGAACGTTTTTCTGAAACTGTTCCACAATCTTTAGGTTCGGTTTGTCGCAGATTGGTGAACCTCTGCCCATCTTTACATCATAACGCTCCTCTTTATAACCAGTCATGTCGCCAATTAAGTTACTTATTTGTCAAATGCTCCTCCATTTGATTTTGATTTGCGTCAATTACTTTTCCAGCCTTTTATCACCCCAGTTCCGACTTTTTGACATGTGTTGCTCCCATCAAAGTCCAAATGAGCCGATATTTTCCATGAAATCATAAAATGTTTCAACGTCTGATATGTTCTCTGTGCTCTAATGGGAATAAAGTATTGATTTATGAGATTTGCATATCATTGCATTCTGATTGTATTGGTCACTTTAAACAGCATCCCTTACTTTTTTGGAATTGAGGTTGTATTATTCATGCAGATGTGCATAAATTCTACGTAGTTTTTTCATGATTTCACAGGTCTACCATGTCAAGTGTCTAGCCAATGGTTCTTTTATCCCTCGTAACATATTAAAAAGGATTTATTGCATAACGTACATAATGTAAGAAGGCCCATTTTACGATAGCCATGATCTTTACATAGCGCTGAGAAGATGTTTACAACTTAAGATAGTGTTTTAGATCTCTAAACCTGTCACTTGCACGTTTAACTCCGTCTTCCACCCTTTAAACATTTTTTTTTTTTTTTGCTTAAATGCAGGAAACTGTAGCGTACTGTCTGTAATTATCTTTGTGTTCATGTATGAGAAAAAGGTATTTACTGTTTAAGTTGCATACTTCATAGCAGAAAACTGTGAAGCTGCAGCTCAAAGACATGTTCAGTTTGCCACAGCTGTGGCTTAACAGAGCATCTAGGTGGTGGAGGTGGCTGCACATGAACTACATTCCCATTTGAAGTCTTCAATTGGGTATTAACAGTTCCTAGAGTCAGAAGATCATGAGCATCTGTACTCTACTCATGTCCACTGATCAGACCACAGATGGAGCTGATAAAATACATTGTCATCCCAATTCTCATATGGATGTACTTTAACTGAAGCACAAGGAGACACACACAAGTATAATGACCCTACACACATCATTCAAATAAGCACTCAGGGCACACTGCCACACTTGAGCTGTACACATACATTCACTATCTCCCCCTCTTTCTCACACAATCTCACAACCGAGCATGCACAAGGCGAGATGGAGTTGTGCTTCATACCCTAATCTCTCAGGAAAAAGCAGCTCGCCGCATCGGCACGGATCTGCCGGGGAAAGGGACGAGGACACTGCTGGCTTCCAGAAAACCAATTTGTTAGTTTATTGTCTTGGTGTTTAGTCTGCGGTTACAGTTCATTTCAGCCAGCCAGTCTTGAACATGCTCCTTTAAATGACACCTATAAAACATGGGGATGTGCTCTCTTCATGTCCTCCTTCTCCTCCTCTGTACATGACACAGCAGCACGCCAGCATCACAATGCTGCATTTCTCTTGCTGTGGTGGGGATTTGAATTTTCCCTTAAGCACGCGGTGGATTCACCCCAGCAGCTCGCAGGGCTGGCGCATTGAGAGGTGGAACAAACAGCTCTCTAAACGCATTAGCTTATGAACGGCACTGAGAAGCAAATCTTGAGGTGCTGAAATCGGGTGTAATCATGTAGATAGATGGCTGACTTTTTTTTTCTGCTGTTACGCCAAACCAAATCTCCAGAGCTGGAATGGAAGGCAGAGTTTCTGAAATGATGCAATACCCGGGATTTCACGGTTAACCCCCGTCGTTGCTGTGCTATGTTCTCTGTGACACTGGGATGTCATCTGCATATGAATTCCTCATGAAGAGGCACGTCTGGCATCCCGACGCTGCAGGAGATGAAACAAATGTCAGCCTCAAATTGAGACGTTTGGAAAGACTGCAGTAGAAACAGGCCATCTTGGTTGCACAATTACACATAATCTGAGCCCTCTTTTATATTTGTAAAAACTAGAGTACGAATGGTTTTGTTTCATGCCTGCAAACACTTCACAGACTCTGGCATTATGCCCTATTGATCTGACACAGGGAGCAGGAGAGTGGCAAGTGCTGCCTGGGGTGGGTCCTTATAACTAGAGAGAAAGTCTCTTGTCCATGATGTTCTGCACTCTTCTCTTTCTCTGCATATCACCTGGTGGCTCGACTCATAAAAAGGAGTCTTTCCAAGCCTCAGTCAGCACTCTGCCTTCTTCAGGTGCTGCTGTTTGCAGCTATACGCCTGCGTGACGGTAGCTTTTCAAAGGCAAACAACATCGAAAGCCAACCTCTCTTACCTTGTCATGCTGGGTACTCTGTGGAGCTGCAGCGTGTTTCGTTGCATCCCAATGACATGAAAGCGACCATTTTCGCTTCACTTCTCGTCGGAGAGAACGGATGCCATGGCGCAGTGTTGCGACGTCACAGCGGCACGACTTTTGCTCTGTGCCTTGGCGAACAAAATTGCAACTTTTCCAGGCAAACTCTGCAGAGAAAGCCTTTTCGAGACTCCAGCGTTACTGTCAAACACAGTGGACCTGTCACGGAGATCCCATCTCAAGTAATCCCAGGGTGGCCTTTGCTATGCCTGTCAGCAATAGCAACCAATAACCCTGCACAATAAAACCCTCCAGAACAACAGCGGGCCACATGGAGCTTCAAGGGCTACCGACGGCGATCTATAAAACAATATAATGGGTTGCCTGTCATTGAGTGTGAAAGGGAAGATCTACGCCTCCTCCGACCCTCTGAGGGAACTTCAGTTAATCACAGCAGGATTGTATCAGCACACAATGAGAGTGTAAGGTTATTACCATCCCCGTATTCTGCAGGATGAAATGCGATGATAGCACTAATAGAGGGAGATGGGGGGGGGGGGGGTGTGTGTTGACCACACACACTTGTCAAGAGAATGAAAAAAATCAGGGGAAAAAGGAAATGGACTTAAAAGAGAAGCCAAAAAAAAGGACAGAAGAAGGCACAAATTGGATGGGGGAGAGTGGAAAGTAAGACATATTTAAACACATTTATAAATATCTCCAGTCTGTGAACAGAGCAGCTGATGACCAACCCAGTTGCCACTTTCATCAGGGAATCAATTTGAGTATTTGAGACAGAGTCTGACAGGATTTAAAGACCACTGGACATTTGCTCATGTCAAACCGAAGCCGCTTTTTCCGCCGGAGCTGCTTTTCCATTTTGGTGGGAGTTGAGGGAGAAGCACAGCAGTCACATCATCCCCCTGCTGTGAATTCAGATCCATCTTTGACCTGGCCGTAGAGCCGTAGAGCCTCACAGCGGGGAGCCATGTTTAGTCCCCGGGCTTACCTTTCTATAGGTACAGAGGATGAAAACATGGAGATGAACCGATATTGCAAGCTCTCGTTGTTGGGTGGGGTCCACAGACATATCAAAAAAAAAAAATCTCATATAGATAGATAGATGGATAGATGGATAGATAAATAGATTCATTTGCTTTATACGTGTCACAGAGAATAAACTTCCCCACATTTCCCTTCCAGTCTGAAGGAGTTTCTTTCATGCTCCTCTGCACCAAAGGAAGGAGGAGATGAATCTTTCTGTCAAATTTAAACAGTCGGTGGAGTTTATTTTTATTATTATTATTATTATTATTGCTGTACAAACCTGATTTCCTCTGCGTCTAGACAATCTGAAGTGGAACATTTGCCAGCCTGCAGATACACCTGCACGCAGCCTCAAGTCATTAGTTTCCAGTATCCCCAGTTCATACCACAAGTTATTAACTATTTATCATAGTCAATATTCAAATCGATCAGCCTGCACCAGTAAATGGTTTTGGCTGCTTTGGCCGTTTAACGAGTTTGGACATCCGCATAACATAGTGCATAATTCTGCATAATCGTGCAGAAGGCTTTTAATCAAACAGTTAAGGGGAATCATAAAGTGCTGTCCTACCTTTCGTTTTGTTCTGTCAGTTAATCCCGGGAAACGTCCCTTTTAATTATGCTCCATTGCGCGCCGCAAACACCAGAAATCTGTTCTTCAGTGAACTGCCATTTCCTCGTGGCTTCAAGATGCCCTGTGCAACACATAACCTAAAGACAGTCCTCTAATGTCAGAGCGCTCCTCGGTCTCTGCAGTCAGAAACAAGTCTGCTCCAGGAGTTACCGGCTACTTGCGAGCAGCGCGCTTGAAAAGTCTATAAAAGTTGCCGGTCCTCCGGCTGCGACTCGCAACTTCCCATCCGCCGGAGCGCCGCGACAGCTGGACTACACGCCGGACGGCCGCGCATACTTTCTGGGTTCAAGCAGAGGGTGTTTTTTGTTATTTTTTGTTTTGTTGTTGTTGTTGTTTTCACAGTGCTTCGTCCGCATACCGGGTACAGTCGGCAACGGCTTCGTGCGGTTTGAGAAATGGGTTTGAGGTGCCTGAGAGACGGGAGGACAGCCGGCTTCATCACAGTGAGTGTGTGTAGGATACTGCTGCTGCAGTCCTGGTATTTTAGCGACACCCAGCGGCCGTTCTCATTACTGCAGCGTCAAGGGAGGAGGATCAGAGTGCTGTCAGATGCAGATTAACGAAAGCAGAAAAGATCATATAAGTCCTGGCGTCACATTATCGGTTCCCTTTAAGGATCGTTTAAATATTTAATATAAAGCTTTTAACGGATTCCAGTTTAAGATGTGACACGATATGGAGGAAGCGTGTTTTTTTATTATTATTTTTGGTTAATGGATGAGATTCCACCCATTCAACAAAACACACTCCCCCAGTAAATACTGATAATGAAACTATTCTCTACTTTTCAGAAAGAAAAAAAATCTTAAAGTGTCCATACTGACACATAACAGAACATTATTAAATCTGACAGTTTAGTCTGTGTTTTCTAAAGTTGTTCATAAAATCATTCATTAAAAGAATAAATGAAAGAGTGAATAAAAAATAGCACTGAAACTAGAGGAAGGGAAATAAGCATCTGTCTGCTGAGTCTGATATTTTGTCACTTCCTCCTGTCTGTACTCTGTATTATCTAAACTGTAGCCATTTGAGGACTCAGGCCCTTTTTTTTTTAATTAAACACTTAATTGTTTATAACAGCCACCAAATGTCAGGGACCAACTGTGTGCTGAAGGCTTTCTGCACTGCAGTGCATATTCACTGCATTTGGCAAAACAGACTTCTATGCAGCACTTTTTGTTGTAATCTATTTGATTTCCTTTTCTGTGACAGATGGAATTCAGAAGTCCCGCAGGGTACGAAAAAAAAAAAATACTTTTCACACAAAGTGAATTGGCCTTCCATCAGCATTAACTCTCCTTTTTATTTATTTTTATTTTTTTACCCGACTCACACAGCTTATGAAAAGAGCTTGATTATTATCACATCATCTGAGGTCCCGGTGATACGAGGGTGAACAGAGGTTTTCAGCATCCCTGTTCAAAATGTACATTATCAAATAAGCGAGTAAAATGCTACTGATCTGAGGCACATGGTGAGGTTAAAAAAAAAAAAGTTGCAACGGGCCCAAAACAAAACTTTTGGCATGTTCAGTTAGTAACAGCCTTGTTGAGAAGGTTATTGATAAACTGTAATCAGCTGAGAGTTAATTTTTGGGGGATTTTCATTCATTTTCCCTGCAAAAGCCTTTTTAATTCTGTCAGATTACTGGGTCTTCTTGAATGTAAAGGACGATGGCAAAGCCTTCAATTTACAGCTGTTTAGGATGTCCATTGTGGATTTTTGGTGTGTTTGGGATCTTTATTAAACTGTAGATGTCATTGTGATTACAACAAAAAGCCCACAACACGATTAATCCACTCCTGACCTTAATAAATGAAGGCGTGCTGTTTTTAAGAAATTTTGTGCCTTTTGTTCTTTTTTTTTTTTTTTTTTTTTTTTTTTTGCTTCCAGACATATTTATCGGAGTCAAGATAGTGACTGGAATTTCATGAGGACAAAGAAATGAAAAACTGTTGCTGAAGTGCATGGGGTGGGTTCACATGTTAATCTGCAAATAGCTAAAAGAATCAGCTAAATCCTCCCGAAAGTCTTTCGCAGTCAGACAGGGATTTTGATTTGTTATTACAGCAATCCTATCAGCGCAGCTTTGTGACAGCTTTTTTGATCTTCCTAACCTTAACTTGACCTCCACCCTTTCTGCTTACTACTATCTCTTGATTGCTTATCAAAATGACTAACTGAAGCCACTTTTCTGTCTTGGTCCAGCCCTCTCCTCCTTTGTGGGCGTCCATTATTTTAATATTCTGAGCGCTGCAGAGCTGCTTAGAGAAGTGCGTGGTTGTTGATAGCTGGAACAAAGTCTTAGGAATCAGAGTATTTATACAGCTTTGAAATTTGCATCACTGTGAACCAGCTAGAAAGTTAAAATATTTGCATTTTCACAGCTCAAATTTCCTCAGCTGCACAAATTTGTGTATGGCACGGTCAGAAAAATAACACACTAATCTGGCTTAAAGTGTTGAAAATATTTCATCGTTCGTCCTCTACAGTTTTAGAAGATCAGTTCTCTCTCTCGTCACATAACTAATAAATACAGTGATCCCTTGCCACTTCGTGGTTTGAGTACTGCGGTTTAGTGCTTCTCAGATTTTTTTCAGAAATATATAATATAATTTTAAAAAATTTAAAAAATTGCGGAAACATCACAGGATGTTGTGCGCGTTCTCTCACAATGAAGAAATCCTGTGAGCCAGCCTGGCCCCCTTAAGAAGGTAGCCTTATGGGTAATGATGTGGCCTTATGGGTAATGGAGTGTGTGTGTCGTGGGACGGCAGAAGAAAACGAGGTTAGATGAAAAGTGTAGTGAGCATAAACAGCAGCCCAGCGTGTATAGATTTACATTCTCTGTTAACTGACAGGAGCCCAACAATACAACCTGTGTGATGTTACAAGTTCCTGCAGTGCCAGAATAAAGTGCTCGTTCCATGCAGAGAAAACCGGACTGTTTCTTTTGTTGTTGTTAGCGTGTTACCTGCTAATTACGAGTCAAAAATAGCACAATACCAGCAGTTTGTTTACTACGGTTCAGAGACCAGAGGCTGTGAAGGTAACAGGAAGACCACAGTTGAGCCTTTGTCTTGTTTCGCTGCAGTGCCTCGATACTTTTTGGGGGGGTTTTAAACATATTTTAAAGACATTATTGAGGCTCGGAGGGGCTCCGGCTCCAGATCGCGGATTTTGATTGTCATGGGGGGAGCGCCGGTCCCCATTAACCGCGAAAAATAAGGGATCACTGTACTCAGAAAGAAGCATTCTGATGGGGGTTTCAAACTTTTGCACACCATTGTAACAAATGTATTCGTGTCTTTATCTGAGTTGCATTTTATCCGAGTATTGCTATCCAGTCTAATCGCATTATCATCTCTCCATTTCTCAAGCAGGCGCCTTCGCCGAAACGCAAGAATGGGTGGAATAATCAATACCAACCTTTTGAAACGGCCTATCGAGATGGAAGGCAAGCATTTGGATTTGGATCGGATTGATTTGGGACTGCCCTGAGTTATCATTAGGAGGCTGAAGCCATCTTCCTCACAGAAAGCGTCATAAATGCACACACAGACAAAGAAAATAACACACATGCAAGCAGAATGAAAGGGCAGAGCACACCAATCCCTGCTGACCGAGTGCAAAAAAAAAAAAAAAACAAAAGAATGTCAGCTCATTATCATTGGCCAGGCTGAGCTATAAAATTCAAAGCAGATAACAAGACCAGAGCCAAGCCTCGCATCAAATTATATCCACCTATGAATAGAGAAGCTGTTATTTTGATTCTCCATACATCATTTATATTTTACGGTTCCCAAAGTCATCAAGTTTCTTTCTTCCTCTCTGAGTGTCTCTTACCCACATTGAAAGAGGAGATGACCTCATTAATCTTTCGAGCATTGTATGGACCTATCCTGTCATTCCCCAGACGCTGTGGTTTGTGACACCGCGCTGCTCATTAAATCATATGACAGGATGAGGTCAGCAGTGTGGTGAGGTGTCTCAAGCTGCACAAGAGCAGATAAAGCAGTGGGAGCCTCGGCTGAAGAGCTCAACAACAAACGTACTGTAGGTGGCAGCTGAGGTGACTCATAAGGTAATCCTAGCGAGGAAGCATTTGGCATCAAAGTCGAATAAAAATCTCTGCTTATGTCTGTTCTGAGGGTCCGCATGGAGAAGCACACACTCGCTGCGCCTGAGGCGTCATGTGATTTGCCACCTCTCAGAGGAAACCTCCCTGCCCCTTCTGGTCTGGGTGGTGTGGCTATGCTTGTCATGCCGTGATTACCCTCATTTCACACCGGCGACATGAGTTGCGGGGGCTTCATAGCTTGACTTTGATTGTTTTGGCGTAGTCAAAAATAACAGGAACCTGCAGGGCGAAGGCCGAGCACGCCACCTGAACCTTCTCCACGGAAGCGCGTTAGAAGATAGTGAGACATCAACGGGAAAATTGCAAGGGGAAAAAATAGAAGGCATTATAGCCTCAGGAATGGAGCCCTCCATCAATAATGCAGACGAAGCAGCAGTTAACGCCCGCTTTAATTCAACAGGTCTGCAGACATTGGAACAGTTATTTTTCCTCAGCTGCAGATTCTCAATGAGAGGCCTCTACATCAGGCTTTATGGCTTTGTGTGTGGTTGCACGGCGAGGTCTTTCCTTCGACCTCAATCCCAGCTGCAGAGCCATTAATGGGTTTTCATCAGGGGCCCTCGATAATGGAGTTTCCGACTTCAGCAGCACTCTCAGCTGAAGCAGTGGAAGGCTGCATCTGGAGAGAAAAGAAATAATGCCCACATAAAGTCAGAATATATGAGTTCAATTTTGTGTGAACAGTGAGAGTACAAATTTGAAAAAAAAACAAAACAAGATGTCATCAAAATAGGCAATGTTCCACAGTAAAAACAGCCCTTTATACAAGTCATTATTAACTGATAAATTATAAATTAACAGCAGGGTATATGATATTATTTTCAGTGGCAGTGGAGTCGGATTCTTTGTTAGAGTCTTTCATTCAAAATACTAATATTTGCAAAAGAATGGAGATATATAAAGAAAAATATAAATATTTTTTTAAGTAAATAAGTAAGTAAATATTACAATATTTGAACTGTAGAATAGAATAGAATCCTTTATTATCACTATGCATAGGTGCAATGAGATTAAAAGCAGCAACTCTGATAACAATGCAAAGAGTGCAGAACAGTGTGAGATCAGTGTAAAATATATACAATGTAGAAAAAAAATTGCGCAGATAATGGAGGTAGTACAAATAAAAGAGGATGGGGGTAATGAGGAGGTAAGGTGCAGATAGGTTCAGGGTGGTTATGGCTTTGGGGAAGAAGCTGCAGTATTGGTAATCAGTAAAACCATCAATCAGAAAAAGAGTCCTAAATTTCTTTTGACTTTTTGATTTACTTTTCAGACAGTAAGAACCCTCATCAACTTCATTCAGTTCAATATACTTCAGTTTAATTTACATCCATACCTGCGTTCTGGGACCTCGTGGGAAGGAAGCAATTCAGAATTATTAACAAAGTCAAATGTTAAGTTACAAGTGCAACTTAAAACTTTGCTGTGCTAAAGAGAAGCCTTATGTCTTATATTACAGAGAGGCGTCCATTGCTTTCCCCTCTACGAGCTCCAGAAAGAGGCGACACAACAGTGGCAGCAACATGGATTTACTTGGTTACGGTGATCCTGGCCATAGTTCCTGTAACTGACTTTTGCAGAGTTTTGGACTGAATTAATCTTCCAGGATGTATGAAATTCAGTCAAGTGTTTGAAAAGACTCATTTTGTCACATTTCACCTACCCACAAAGATTATTTTGGATTGAGTCAACAAGTTGTTCCCTGGGCATTTCCACAAAAACTCAAACTGGTATCTGGGACTCAAACTCTGAATATTTCATAGGCTGAAGAACCGCTATGCAGCGCTTTAAGGAATAAGCTGCACAAAATACATACTTCAAACTATCCTTTAATTTAAGAACCCTACCATCAAGTTGTGAATTGAACAGCAACTCCAAATACTAATAAACCTGAGATAAAATAGTTTGAAACTGTGAAAAGCTGCATTACTAAAACTCCTAAAACCTGTTCATGAATTTCCATCATAGTGATCAGTCACATAACCCCTCACTCACATGTACGTGTCAGCAGCATCAACAGTGCTGAACTGAACCAGCAGTTGCTGAACTGAATTGTGGGTTCATTGCACCACAATAGCAGTGCTGTTTTTGTCACACAGAGTCAAAACTTCCCAATTTAACTAAACTGTTAACTGTTTGGGTAGTAATTGATGCCTCACTGTAAAGGGTTGCGAAGACACCGATCGCTGTGTGGATTTCCGATATATTTCTCTCCTAATCCTCTCTAAATGATATTGAATTTATAAAGATGACAAATTTCACAACGTCCTGCCTGTGGCTGCTGTCAGAGATGTGATGACCAAACTGGGGATGACAACAGAGATTACACAAATCAACCAAAAGTCCGGTGACAGATTACATCATGTACCCTTTTTCAACTACCCTCAACTACTTGTACTGGTGCTGGACTGGTAACAGAGCCAGTTCAGAGCTGGTTCAACTTTTGAATGTTTTGGAAACTGCATTGCTTTTATATGCTGTGACCATCATAAGTCATGTCATATACTTCTTATTGTACAATCATTGTAGAAAAACTCACACAGAGATAACATTGTTAAACATTTGAATGATTTCATCTTTTTTAGGAAGGATGCTACCATACCTAAAGTACAGGTACGTGTCAGATTTTCATTTTATTGAAGATCAAGGTATAGTACTATTTAATAAATTGCTGTTTATTATGTTAATAAACATCAGATCTGCTCCATGCGTTCACTGTTACGCTCCATTCTTACTGATTACTTTGGTGCAGCTCCATCTAGTGGCCCAGGTGTGTAACAACAACAGAAAAGTCTAGACCTCGATTATAAGACGATCCCCGGTTTTTGAGAATATGATTTCTAGAATAAAATATCAATCTATATTCGGGCCAATATGGTAAGTAAGTTCAAATGTCACAAAACTTGTTCTGAGACTCTCGCAATGTCCACCAAATTTAGTAAAATGTTATCCATGAGGGTCGTTTTTGAACCCAATTAACCCCTGGGTTATATACTATATACAGTCATGGAAAAAATTATTAGACCACCCTTTTTTCTTCACTTTCTTGTTCATTTTAATACCTGGTACCACTAAACGTCATCATGTGACTAAAACAGACAGAATAGAAAACACTGAATGCATAAAAGCAGTGTTTTTGGCAGTACAACACCATAGCTATTGATGTAAAAACTTAAGTGATTTAGGTTATAATCAAGAAAACCATGGAAAATGGTAAGATATCAGCTCTTAAATAAAACTCTTATGAGCAATCTTTGTGGTTATCGTTATGTTTGTCCAAACAAATGTATCTTTAGTTGTACCAGGCATTAAAATGAACAAGAAACTGAAGAAAACAAGGGTGGTCTAATAATTTTTTCCATGACTGTAGTTGACAACCATAGTTGATATACACACACACATACACATTCATATATATATATATATACATATTGAGAGAGAGAGCGCAGAGCTGTCTCAGACTCCCAGCACCCCCTGCTGAGAACATGTTCCCACGCTATGAACTCATGCCAAGTCAATCACTTCCACAAGGAGCAGGAAATCACAGTAACAACACCAAGTCCTTAATCAGTCTTAAATTTGTCATAATTTCTGATTAACCTTCAAGCAGCAAGCAAGCAAAGGAATGAAACATTTAAAGAATCATAACAGAAGTCAAGAGGAAAAGAGAAAAGTGAAAAAGCTTCCAGCTGAAAATATTGCCAGAACATTTCTAGGTAACATTCCTTCATTTTTAGCCCAGCGATGACCTCTACTGGGCTTTGAATGATTAAACTGCAAATTCATCCACAGAGCATGAATAAAACTAAACTTTTTTTGTCATTTGAATAAAATATAAAATGAAATGTTCCTTGAATCCACTCTGTGCTGTTGTCTCTAAATTCTTAGGCTTAAAAGCCACCAGAGAGCACCCAGAGCCTTTAGGTGAATATACAGCAGCAGTTAAAGATGAACACAGCAGAGGTGTTTTGCTTCGGTTGTGATTCAAAACAAAATATGAGATGAGATAACAATACTGATAATAACTTGTTAAAAAACACACTTTGGAAGTGTTGATCTGACTCCAGTGCATTGGTGTTGAACTGTCTGAAATATGAACCTCATAAGTCTGGATCTTCTTTTGTCTTTCTCCAGGCTGCCTGCGTTAGTTATTAAATGTCTCCTCTCAACAGTGATTTTCCACACTGGGTCCAATGCCTGCACCATCACCGCCCCTTGCACAAACACAGAAAGCAAAAAGGGAATCACAGAGCAAAATCTTCCATCATCTCAGTTTCTTGTGTATTCAGAACAGTCTGCCTCAGCAGCCTCTGTCAGAGAAGTAGTGGGTCATTCGTCAGGAAAGAGATTAAATCTTCATCCGCTGCTGCTAAGTGTAGGGAGTGCTTTGTCTTGGGGAGAGAGAAAATAAAAAGAAAGGGGAAAAAATCCATCCTTTTCAGCAAAGAAAATCATTTAATTTTCTTTTATCACTAGCAAGCATGTGGTGTTGTAGACAGCTTGAAACAGAAAAGCCGCTATGACAGAAACAAGTCTCAAAAGGGTACGAGCTCAAGATATGTTCCAACACACACGTGTCCCCAGCCAAGTCACTTATCAAATGTAGGATACACACAATCTCTTGTGTTTAGAAGAACAAAAGATATCTCCTTGCTTTTTGTACAGAGTCATACGTCATTTCTTTTGTGATGCCTTTTTTTTTTTAAAGTGTAATGTTGGCTCCATCTGCTGGTGAGTTGATACAAGTGCATAGATCTCATGCGGTTTTTTTCCACATTTTCCTCAGAACTTTTTTCTCTTAAAAAATAACTTTTGGATCATCATTTTATGCTTTTTCTACAGGTTTTGATGATGATTTGCCATGACAGCAGGAAATTTATTTTGAAAACTGTGGCAGAAGCTGATTGAGCTTTCCGAATACAAAATAATGGCCAGGAAAAGACCCCAAATCAAGACAGAGAGCAAGGAGGGGTAAATTCAAACCCTTTCCTCCATAGATTATCATGGGAAGCATTGAAATGTGATGTGTAAAAGAAGGGATAAAGCAGAATGTTCTTGAGGAAGCTTAGGTCCTTCAGTGTTTGCAGTAAAATGGTGCATATCTTCTAAGTCTGTGGTGGAGATGCCAGTTTTATCTGGCCTTTACCTGTTGACAGCTGGGAAAGGCTCCAGCAGACCCCCAGGACCTTGAATAGGAATGAAGTGGTTATAGAGGATGGATGGAGGGATGGATGGATGACATTCAGGACTCCAACGCCTCTACAAGGATTTAAGACAATATAAGCAGAAAGAGCTTGAAGACAGAGTGGTGAAAGAGGAGTGACTGCAGGTCTTGTAAATACATTCAGTTCAGTTCAAAATTCTATTCAAAAATATTTTATTGATCCCTGAAAGGAAATAAAATGAAATAATATGAAAATAATGATAAAATCATATTAATAAAGGCCATATGATCCTGAACATGGTACTGTGAAGGAGTGTCTGTGCACTGTGGATATTGAATAGTTGACTGATTTTCCATCACTGCTGTCTATTGAGGGTTTTCCTCTGTTACCTACCAAAACTGTGTCCAGCCTCATCAGCATTCATGTAGATTTCTACCATACCTCTCTTTCTGCTACATTTTCTACTTTCTAACAGTTTGCCAAATGTTTAATTAAGTTAAACTTAATTCAAGTTCGGCTTTATTTTTTGATGAATTAATTAATTTCAGTCTTCCAGTGTATCTTATAGCTATTACAACCATTTCCTTTTAAGCATTAATGACATATTGTTTGCTTCATTTAAATTCACTTTGGTTCACTTAATTTCAGAACAAGTACTATTTGTAAGAGCCATGTTTCGTGTTGTACCTCCAACTCCCCAGGGGGCAGTGTCTTCGTTTTTACCTGAGTGGTCGAGGTGAGAAGAGGTTACTGCCAGTCACACCTGGCGCCGATGAATGGGACGAGGAGTAAACAGTTTTTGAATGTACTAGAGCATTTTTCTTTCCTTTGTTTAGTATTTTTATAGGGATCATGGATAATTGTGGCTTTGTGAACAGTTAAAAGGAGTTTATTTAAAAGGCAATGGTGTTATGTCGTGAAGGACACCAAGTACAAGTCAAAACAAAGATCATCAGCAGCCTGTGTGGTGGCAAAAGGGGATCAGTCCTAATAATCTACATTTATTGATTTTATTTATTGGTTTATTTATTGGTTTTACCAAAGTGATGGACATAAATGTATTAAAATGGCTTTGTAATGCAAATGTATTTGAGTCTCTAAACCAGGGGTGCCCAATCCCGGTCCTCGAGAGCCCCTATCCAGCAGGTTTTAGATGTTCCCCTGCTTTAGCACACCATGATAAAAGTGGCTGTGTCATCAACACAGATACGTCATCAAGATGGCGCCACGGACGGCTGCCTCGGTGTGTTGGTGCGCGTTGTTTTGTTTTCCTCACTGGAGACCTGTCACGTGCCAGCCTGCTTCAAGACCTCAACCATCATCCCTGTTCCCAAGAGGCCAAGGACTTAACGACTCCAGACCCGTCGCCCTGACCTCTGTGGTCATGAAGACCTTTGAGCGCCTTGTACTCTCGCACCTCAAAGCCATCACTGACCCTCTTCCGGACCCCCTGCAGTTCACCTATAGAGCCAACAGGTCTGTAGACGATGATGTCAACCTGGCCCTCCACTTCATCCTCCAGCACCTGGACTCCTCAGGAACCTACACCAGGATCCTGTTTGTGGATTTCAGCTCTGCTTTTAACACCATCATCCCTTCTCTGCTACAGGAGAAGCTCTCCCAGCTGAGCGTACCTGACTCCACCTGCAGGTGGATCACAGACTTCCTGTCTGACAGGAAACAGTATGTGAAGCTGGGAAAACACATCTGGAACCCACGGTCCATCAGCACTGGATCCCCCCAGGGCTGTGTTCTTTCTCCTCAGCTCTTCTCCCTGTACACAAACAGCTGCACCTCCAGTCACCAGTCCGTCAAGCTCCTGAAGTTTGCGGATGACATCACCCTCATCGGACTCATCTCTGATGGTGACGAGTTCGCCTACAGGTGGGAGGTTGACCACCTGGTGACCTGGTGCAGCCAGAACTGCCTTGAGCTCAACGCTCTAAAGACAGTGGAGATGGTTGTGAACTATAGGAAGAACTCAGCCCCACCTGCCCCCATCACCCTCTGTGACTCCACTATTGACACTGTGGAGTCTTTCTGCTTCCTGGGAACTGTCATCTCCCAGGACCTTAAGTGGGAGCTGAACATCAGCTCCCTCATCAAGAAAGCACAGCAGAGGATGTATCTTCCGGAGGCAGCTGCAGAAATTCAGTCTGCCGAAGACAATGATGGTGCAGTTCTACACAGCCATCACTGAGTCCATCCTCACCTTCCTCCATCACCATCTGGTACGCTGCTGCCACCGCCAAGGACAAGAGCAGGCTGCAGCGTGTCATTCAGTCAGCTGAGAAGGTGATTGGCTGCAATCTCCCATCTCTTCAGGACCTGGACTCCTCCAGGACCCTGAGGTGTTCAGGAAAGATTGTGGCTGATCCCTCCCATCCCGGACACCAACTCTTTGAGTCACTACCCTCTGGCAGGAGGCTGCGGACCATCAAGACCAAAACCTCACGCCACAAGAACAGTTTTTTTCCCGTCTGTTGTCAGCCTTATCAATAAGACCCGGAACCCCCCGACACCCCTCACTCTCCACCTCTGACTCTGACACTGCTGTCACATTGACAGAACTCAGAACACTATGCATTACATTAACGCTCAGTCTGGACTACCTGTTCATTTGCACATTTTCATGGCACATCACTCTTGGTCACTCTGCCCTTAATGTAAAAAACAGCTTGTGTATATATATTTATATTGTAATAATTTTAGTTTACATTGTTTATTATATTTTGCCCTTAATTGCATGCACTATCATCGCCACAACAAATTCCTCATATGTGTAAAATCTTGGCAATAAAATTGATTCTGATTCTGATTCTGAACAGACTTGTGCAGACTTTGATGACAACCTGATAATGACCATTCATTAGAATCAGGTGTGTTGAAGCTGGGAAACCTCTAAAACATGTTGGATAGGGGCTCTCGAGGACCAGGATTGGGCACCCCTGCTCTAAATTCTTGGTAGAGATGATCATACAAGCCTTTCATACCTCTCCTGAAGCATCTATGTATCTAAATGGCAAAACATTCAAGCCCAACCTGGCTGAATGGGAACCATCAGAGCACGGCCATTTGCAGGTCCCTCAGAGGTGTCAAACTCCAGTCCTCAGGGGCCCCTGTCCTGCACAACTTAGACATTGCCCTGAAAAATCTGTATAAAAGGATTTCACATGTATGTATGAGAGGATTTCACAAACGGATGTGTGTGTGTGTAAGATTTCGCCTGTATGTGTGTAAGGTTTTCAGTATAGTATGTGAGAGAGTTCGGTTTCATATGTGTGTGAATGCTAATTCAGAATAATGTCTCTCATAGCACCTAATATAAAGCTGCTCCTTTCTTTTCTAGACTCTTCTTTCTTTGACTTGATACTTTGAACTGGTTTGGTCACACTCTATTTCACTGGATCAGAAAATATTAGTTTGAGAGTAATTTCAGGAATAATTTAACAAACTAACAAACTAACTTTTTTAAAATAACATCCCTGTTAAAAACAAATAGTTTCTGTCGGGTATCTCCAAATAAGCCTGATTGCTTGGTTCAAAAATTGTTTATTTCAAGCTTTCCTTCCAGAGCTATAGAGGTTACTGTAATTAACACCTCAAATGCTGACAAGGGCATCCAGAGGGTGGAAGAGTGAGTGGTACTAAAAAGAAACACCTGGAAGAACATCTTGCAGCTAATAAGGTTAATTGGCAACAGGTTAGTGACATGATTGGGCGTAAAATAGCATCTTAGATAGACAGAGTGTCTCAGAAGAAAAAAAAATGGGCAAAGGGCAAGAAGCAACATCTGGTAAGAAAAGTTGCAGTTCCTCGACTGACAACTGTAGGAACCCTCTCCAAAAGCAAGTCAATCGCCATCGACCCCAATGTTAAAATGTCCAACTCTGAATCAGAAATAAACGTGTCCACAGCCCGGTTCAAAATGACGTTTTTTGTCTCCACAGCTTGATTTCTCATCCATGACAAGTGTACTGGTGTGAGTTTTTTTGTACCACATCAGGTTTCTGTGTTAATAGGGGTGTGGTCTTTTGGCTGATTATGGGCAGGGCCAGCAGGTAGCTCGCATCACTTTAGCTACTTCAGCTGTTAGTGGTGTCTTAACTTGACTTCTGACCTGTGAAAAAAAAAAAAAACTACCTGTACTAAGAAGACCGCTGTGACTGGTTTGGGGTTGGCCTGGAGGGGTTTGGAGCCAAAGCAAAGCAGCTATCTTCACCACTGGTTGAGGGCCAACCAGAAGACAAATCAAGACTGTGACTCATTGACTTCATGCAGCAGCTGGGTTCTCTGGCTGAAAGACTTTCACCTCAGATCATCTGACTACATCTCAGAGGAGTGCTGCCACATTTAACATATACTTGCACCATTGTTGAAAGACCTTGGAAGGACTTAGTATGTGATGTTTCTGAATTGTGACTTGACTCGGGACTTGAGGACAAAGACTTGAGACTTGAGGCAAAACAATGACTTGTATATATCTGATATATACAGACGTGGGATACATATATTAAAAAAAATGTATTGTTATGGCATTATCAACATGTACATTATCAATATTGCAAAGACAAAAAGTAAAAATAAAATAGTGCAATAAACAGTCTATAATTTTCCAGGCATCAATGTCAATCATAAATACAGCAAATCAGAAGGAATTGTTGTGAGAGTGCATTTTTTTTATTTTTTTGTTTTGTTTTGTTACTTTGTTTTGTAAAAAATTAAGTCCAGAATAGAATTATTTCATTTAATTTGTGTGTGTGTGTGTGTGTGTGTGTGTGTGTGTGTGTGTGTGTGAACTGGCCATTTACTCAGGGGTAAGGTATTGGTTTAAATACCACAAGGCATATATCATTGTTCTCTTCAACTATAATAGAGAGAATAGTAAATAAGAATTGTTATTAGAGATAGATGCTGGAGACACTGAACATGTGAGAATAATTTAAAGCTTTAAGCGTGACAAATTCTGCTCAAAATATTGCTTTGTCATTCGGCTTTGGCTTTAACTGTTAATTTTAACTGCTTTTGGCTCGCTTGTTGGGGGTTGTTTTTATTTTATTTTTTTATGTATCCGCATGTATGACATGTTCAGGGCTGGCTGGACATCCCTGTGAAGCCCAGCCTTCAGACGGAACCAGCCTCCTCCCGGATCCCAGCCTGCGCTCGTGAGTCCATTACTGCGTCTCAGCGAGGGAAAACGTCGTCTGCCTTTCTGAAAGCTGTCACATGGGTCCCGAAGAGGGAAAAAAATCGCTTCCTGAAATGATTCTCGCCACTGGCCGTATCTGTTGTTGTTTCTCCACCTCTCTACCGTAATATCGCCTCGCGTTTAAATTTCAGTCGGGGTCTTTGGACCGAGCGTCGGCGCCGATGATGATCAGCAAGGTTAAAAACGCGATGTCCAACCTGGTCGGAGGGATGATGCCGCACGGACACCATCACCACAACCATCACTCAGGTGGCGGCCAGACCTGCGGACCCGACAGCCTGCCTCCGCGCTTCCCCTACGGCCGCCCGGACTTCTTGGAGCTCACCCCGGAGCTCCTGCAGTACTCCACCGAGCACGCGTCACGGCCGGTGCTCGCGTTAAAGAGAGGCAGCAAGCTTCCCTGGGGGACGGGATACGCAGAGTGAGTGCTTCAAGGCGTCCAGAGACGCGCCGTTCATTGACTTTGTGGGATCCAGACATGATAGCGATGTAAAAATGTTCGCATGGGCCCAGTTAGTGCTGCGGCAGCTCCGGTGCACTGCAGCAGCCAGACGATGGCCACTACGGCCTTTTCTTTTCTTTTTTTTTTTTTTTTTCTTAATTGTTGAATGGTTCAATGTTCCACCCCCGAGCTGCTGCATAGGTTTGGAAACTGCGTGTCTGCGCCGAAATCAAACAAAGCTGTCTCTAGAGCGCAACAGATATTTAAACGCAGGCGGCTCAGATCGGTTTAAATACTTATTCTGCATATGCAAGGTCATGCAAAAATGAAAGCAGGAAATGTGTTCACACTCATATGCACAAGCCCCCGCGCATTTCAGGTGGCGTTTTCAATTAGATCTGTGACGCATGTGTATCCTTGTCGTCACAAAAATGTGTTGTTGCTGCAGGAAGCGCTGGTCAGCCACATTGTTGAGGCGCAGAGCAGAAGTCTGCTCCCTGCAAACAGCAGCACCGTGCAGTGCAACTGCATTTCATTCACACCGTGGACCAAAATGTGCCGCTTCGAGTTGAAATGAACCTGCTTGAACCATTCTGCAGCGACCTGCAGAGCGCACCGATGAAACTGTGCTCACAGCATTAGCAGTGCTGTTTACCACACAGCTTAATCCACTGATCTGCTCACACATCAGTTATTAGTGCTTGTATGCTGCAAAGTGTAAAAAAAATATATATATATTCCCACCCCCCACACACACAAAAAAAGAAAAGCTGCATCCTTGAAGGCTGAATCATACTGAAACATCAGCAGCTGAAAACGCAGCTCAAGTGAATTTTGTAATTCAGTTCTAAAATGAATGTAGATGTTAGCTGCTCACTGACAGTTTTCAGTCAACTGTGATGTGTGGACTTGTTAACACTAACATGATTTTGTGGTTAAGTATCTCTGGATCTGTTGGCCTGAAATGATAATCTCTGCAGCATCAGATTTTGTGCGGCTTCTCCTCTTTGACACCACTTTATCAACGTCATCTCTGTTGTTCAGGAGGTGATGGTGACTGAGTTTGACAGTGACACAGAACATTTTTATGTAGTCTGCTCAGACTCCTGCAGCAGAAAGATCCTTGGGTATCTTCGGACTGAACTGCTGGTGCACAACAGCGTTGCAGCATAATATGTGAGTGCACTTACGGTAAACCACTTCAAGTGCTTCTATCTAATGGCTCTTTAATACTGCATCTCCAAATCAGAAAAAAAAAAAACCCCAAAAAAACAAAAGAACTGCAGTTCTTTTTACATTGACTTAAATTTTACTGCAGACAGTATAAACAAGATATTTCATGCTCTGTCACATCAGTGTCACTTCATTTGATTAACCTATCAGCGAGGTAAATTAATTATGACGATGTCTTCTTCCTCAAAGGAAGATCGGATGGGATTTATATATTTGTCCTTCTACAGTGCATGATATCATTAAAAGATTTTCAAGGAATATGAAGGTAAGGGGGCAAGTTTTGGCTGGAGACCCTTGACTTCTGATTCCTCTGACAATTAACATTTATTCATCAATAGACCCTGTCCTGTTGCACATCATAAGAATAGAACGAAAGTGGAAAAAACTTTACTGCCACAACTGCTGTTTTAATGGACGCACAGCGGCGATTTAAGGACAGTTGATGAGACAAAACATTTCTTGAATGGATACTGTCTACACGTGAAATAACCTTTGAAGAAGATAAGAAAATCAAGACGTATGCTGGATACATTTCCGGCTTTTTCAAATCTGGGGTCAATTTAATATCGAGTCGTGCATCCAGGTCCAGAGATCATGACACAAAAGGAGCAAAGGCTCAGAGAAGAAAAGAAGGAAGTATACAGAATTTAACACTTCATGCGAAATCACAGTTGTGTGAGCAAGTGAGCAAGGCCAGTCAAAACTATATATATATATATATATATATATATATATATATATATATATATATATATATATATATATATATATATATATATATATATATATATATATATATATATATATATATATATATATATAGGGCTGGGCAACGATTACAATTTTTAATCGTGATTAATCGCATTATTTACCTGATTAATCACGATTAATCGCGTTGTATACGAAAAAAGAAAAAATGAATTTAAAAGTAGTGTAAAATGCACTTTCATTGAAATGTTCTGCTGCCATATGAACTAAAGTGTCATAACATTTGTTGTTCAAACACTTTTAACATCAGCACTTGTCAGTAACACATATTTAGTGTAAATCTCCTCTTAAAAAATGTAAAATAAAATAAAACATAAGTCACTGCCAGGGCATTAATGTCATCCTGTTTTTATGAAAAATAAAAAAAGTCTACAAACAAAATCCAGCAAAATGATTGTGTCTCAGCACAATCAGAACATTAAAACAGGTAATTTCTGAGGTAACAGCAGAAACTTTTAACGGGGAGTTCAACTTGTCAGTTGTTACAAATAACCTTGTTTCTGTCAAATCCTCCATCTGGGAGAACTTTAAAATGAAAATGTGCATGTTGAAGTTCAGTAACTTTACCAATCGGTATATCATTCATTCTTTTCATTTTTAATTGTCAATCAAAAATAGAAAAAATTAAAAAGTGATATATTATTAAGTTTTTCGTTTTTAAATCTAACACAAAAAAAACCCAGAAAAAATGCCAGTTTTTTTTATATTAAAATTTTAGACTTGGATCAAAAATACGAAATGAAAAAATGGGCAACAGGACTGAATTTGTTTTATAATCGAGGACTGGACTTTCTGTTGTCATTACACATCTGTGCCACTAGATGGAGCCGCACTGAAGTAACCAGCTAGAGAACAGCAGGACAGTGAACACATGGTGCAGATCTGATGGAACATGGAGGAATGACATGAAAGTTTTGTGACAGAATTGTTAATATTGCTACCTGAGTTGTTACCCAAACTGTAAAGTTCACGGATTTTTACTGTTCTCCATGTCTGTTTTAGCTTTTCTGCATGTTTTTCCGCCAATTCTCAGTTCAGCCAGTAACAAACTTTTCAAAACAAAAACATGTGAGCAACATGCGTTTATATATATATATATATATATATATATATATATATATATATATATATATATATAATTAGTTCTTGAAACGTATTTTGCCCTTTTTTTAAATGTGATATTGTGCAACTAGATCTCCATGTAGCTTTGGAACATTTTCTGTTGCTTTGACATTTGTGCAACACATGCTTGAGGACTAATGATAAAACCCTTTATTACATCATTGTCGTGCAAAACCAAGATGGATCAATCAGTAACTGGAGAGAGCTGACAGCCTCTGATCTAAAAGGCTCAACAGTGCAGATTTCACCGTCTTAAAATGTAATTATTTTCTTTTTGTATGTTTCATTACATTTCAACTTCTTCTGCCTTGACCAAAAAAAAAAAAACATTTGAAGACATCATCCTGGCATTTTTCAAAAAGTTGAAACCATTTATAGTCGACAAGAACAGTAAAGTAATCAAGACAATAATCCCCAGAAGAATTGAGGTCAAAACTGTTAGACTCTGCTGTATTGTCCTGTAATTGACCCGTTGATCACATGACCCAGCCCTTCTTCATACTCTGATGCAGTTTGTTCAGATCCTAAAGTTATTATCATCACCATCATATCAAATTGAAACACTTTCTAATTGTATCAGCAGCATTATGTTCTCAACAATATTCAAGTCACTCTCGTGCTTTATTTTGGGTGTGTTTTGTTTTTGTGTCACATCTCATGTTAACTTTCATTTCTTTGTGTGCTGAACAGCTTCCTCTCCCTGAAAAGGAATTCAGAATATGTCTTGTACATGTCTTTAATGTTCTTCATGAATCCTTTCACTTTGAAGGTGCAACACATTTCATGTAACCAGGCCCGCAGTGTTTGTTGATCTTGCCAACGCCTATATCGGGATGGCGCTCATGCAGCGGCAGGCTGAAAATCTCATATTCACGTTTGGAAGAAACCTAAATGGAGTCAAAATGGTGCATATAGTTGTTACTTCAAACGGTACGATGACTGCTAGTTTTCCCTGAAGACTCTGAAGCTGAAAGAGGGCGCGCAAATATGTCTGACAGTTACCAGGGTTACATCCACATCTCAGTTTGGCAACAAACTCTAAGAGGATTATTTTCGAGGTGTTTCCATTCACTGAATTACATGCACCGCTGCTCTGCATTTGACTAAACCACAAAACTGTATGCAGAACATTAAAATAGCCTTTCCTCGAAGGGAGGTTTCTGATTGATTTCTTGATTTTTTTTTTTTTAAATGTATATCTTAGAGACAATGTTTCCTGAGAGGCATTTTCATCAGATGTGTGATTTTGAAAACGCTAAGCCGTTGCAACAAGAAAACTCTCTGGAACTCTACACTTCCTCTTTTGCGCTGTCCTTGCATAATGTGCAGCGGGAGGTGTCAAACAGAGGAACATTGTTCCACCTAACATGACCAGTACGGTTTTCAGTCACAGGTTGTGGAAACATATGACTGAAAGACTGAATATGTGAAGGAGTTAAGTCACATTACAGAAGGGCTTGAGCTCCTTGTTTAGTGCGAAATCCTCCCACACAGCCAACAGTGATGTACAATTATAGTTCATTGGGCTCATGTGACTGCTTTCAAAACAGAGTAATTGCTGATTCTTTCGCTGTGAGAGCGTGAGGTCATTACACGGGAAACGAAAAACAGCTTCTGCTCCGAACACAATTATAAAACACAGTTTATAGAGAAGATCCATTTGATAACATCAAATTGAAAACTAGTAGCCTCTATATGATTGAGCTTAAAGACAATTTTCTGCCCGAATGCAGCTGACCCTTCCAGGTAGTGCATGACCTTGGAAAAGGAATACGCAAACTCTTAGTTGGGCTAGACTGAAGTTATAGTAAAGGGAGCGATATGTAGGGCTGAGTAAAAATGAAAAATACTTCTCTAGTTCTACTTCTCTAGATTCTCTCTAGTTCTTCGTTAACATCTCTGAAAGTGTCCTGACCTTGGCAGAAAGTGTAGGTGACAGTTCTTCGTCATCAGCCTGAATGCAGACAACACAGTTCAGGACACCGTTGCGTGTGTCCACTGCTTTTAGCTGATTAGAAAGTGAAAGGGCTTTCTATAATCCAGATTTGGGCAGCCATTGCCTTTTGAACCTCATGCAGTATTAGTTACGTTTAATGTCAAAGCCTCTAACCAGCCAGCACCCTTTTTTTTCTTCTTTGTTATGACTGTTATCAGTTGACTCACAGATTTCTCGCTTTCATGTGGTTGACTGTTGAGTTTGTCCTCTTTCTTTTTCACTGTCAGCCTTGTTTTATTTTTCATTTTGGTCTGTGCTTCTTTTTCTTTCCCCAGAAATTTCAAATTCCTTTTCTGCACATATTTCTGAAGGCATCTTAATAAGGGTACTTGCTCAAATGGCCATTGTGCAGCACCACCCGGCTAATGGGGCGTTTATCTATAATCGAAACTGAAAATGTCGTTTCTGGCCTCTTTAAGACGGCCTTTAATTTCCATCCTCATTGCCGTCGTATAAAAGCCAAGAGGAGATTCTGAAAACTGCTGTAGCATTTCTAATCAATACTTTAGTGTTTTCAATGAGCAGCATTGCAGTTTCTAATAAAGTCCTGTTCAAATTGAATAATATCCCGCTAGCTCAGCTTAACGGTCAGATATTTTCCCTCAGGATCAGATGGAAACAGACATACGATGACAGTGAATATTGCTCTCATTACATTCATCAAGGAGACGCAGATTTGCTGTTTTGTTTGTTGGATGTGTAATTATTGAACTGTTTGCTAATATTTTTGCAAGATAAGGTGTAACCAAGTCAGTTTAGTGTAAACACAACACTGATAACACAGATATCTAGTGTTCACGGCCTCTTTCACTTCCCACAAATGGCGAAGAAATCGATTAATGGGCAACAACGCAGGTCCGAAAGGTCCGTAGTGATGTAATCCATCACTTTAAACAGAGATTAGCTCACATATCAAGCAAAAATATGCTGAATACCTCTCATTTAAAATGTTTAAACTGACTTGTAGAGCTGTGTATAGTATGTTAAAGTTATTGTATGATCAAGCTAAGTGTATGATGAGATGTTTGAGCGTCATCCCCTCAAGCACAGACGTCGGTGTGAAACCGGACGTTGTTATGATGCATCACTGTCTTCCCGAGCTGTGGTAATATCGCTGCTCTGCCTGGTAGCCAATAGCCTGGTAGCTTCAGCGAACTGTGCTGTAACTCACACCCGGACAGATGATGCTGCTGGAATATGAAACAGTGGATCCACTCTAAAGCCATTATCCTCCACAGTCATTCGCTCATAATAAAAACACTTAATCCCTTCTACAACTTCCCTCTGGGAGAGGACTGCATCCTGCCCTAATTCTTTTTCCCCCTCACTGTTTGTTTCTCCTTCCATTTTTTTTTTCTTCAAGCTATTATATTTTCTTGTGGTCAGAGGACAGAGAGCAAACGCTGTAAATCACCAGACTTCATGTGCACGTCGCTCTCTTCTGTCTCTCTCCACCAGGGTGATCAATGCAGGGAAGAGCATGCTGAATGAGGACCAGGCCTCCTGCGAGAAGCTGTATGTGAAGAAGCCAAGCGGCAAACAGCGACACTCCACTGTGCTGGAGGACAACGGGGTGAGCCGAGAGTGGATTTCACAGAAACAAAGACTGAGGGATGAATAGCCTGGTCAGAAGCTGACAGTGAATAACCACCGGGGATAATATTTTGGATCTGACGGCAGAACATTTGGAGCTATAAACCTGTCTGAGCAGAACGTCATTGAGGGATATTTTGAATATAGCTCGCACAACCTGAAAGAGCAGCATTACATTTAAGCTGCCTCACACTCTTAATGCAGCGAGTATAGTTACATAGCTGATAACAGAAGCGTGAATCAGTACTTATCAGATATTCACTTCCACTTTGTGAAAAAACATTTATTTCAGATAGATTCTTTATTTAAAATAGTGAAGTTCAGTACGAACAGAAAGCAAGTGTAAGATGGAAAGCAGTGTAAAGTTACATAAGTTTATGTTGAATTTTATATTTACGAAGGTTGTATCATCTGATACAATGCAAATACTGTAAAGCTGAGTGATGTCTTTCTCCATAAAGAAAGGACACAGTCGTAGGACCCACTTCGCTCAATTGTTTGGATCTCAAATCTGAAACCTTGCAGTCTTTTGAGGTGAAACAGAAGGTTGTTTTTTTTTTCCCTCCCATTTATAATTTAGTGGGAGTTGTGTAGTGGTAAGCATACCTTACTAAACTCTTGACTGATAGCAGATGATTTGTGGTGCTCCCACACACATGCTGACCGGTGTGTGTGTGTGTGAATGCGGTAAAGCCTTGAGGTGCTTGCAGTTAAACAACAGTGTCAGTTTTTCTCTACATTGCAGTATTTTGAGAATGATGCAGCTGATCCTGCCACAGCAACCCTCCACTTTGAAAATCACAGCTGAAGGACATTTGGTCATTAACAGCATCTCTCATTTGTTTTTTATTTGCACACACTTGCATAGATTTGGCTGAAACATTTTTTTGACCAATTAGAAAGACACAGAGGACAAATATGCTTAAGCAAAGCCTCCAAACTTTCTCCAGAAATATCTGTCTTTATGTACTGTGTTCAAGCAAATATATCTCTTTGGCTCCCACAAGTCCTAAAAGTCCTGCACACACAGTCCCCCGTCCCTTTGGTGTAAATGGATGACATCATTCCCCTTTGCACCCTTCCCCCCACCTAAAGTGCAGCATCAGTGGGGTAAGCAGATGTCCTGTGTGTTTAGTTATTAATCAGTCAGACTAACTTGACTTGTAAACATCCTTTCAAACACAAAGGTGGCGACGCCTTTCCATCGCTCACTGGCAGCAAAAGCTACCGAGGAGATTTTCCCTTTGGTCTCTATCGCTTGTGGAAACTGCACATAACTATCACACACCAACAGTCAGACATGAAAGAACCCGTTGCTTCACAGTAAAATATCTCCATCTGTAGCCCTAGAGCGCGCAAAACCTTTATGGAATTTTGTTAAACCTCTTTGATCTATGACTACTTTTTCGTCAACCAGATTTATCTGACAGATTTTCTGTATTTCCATCTCCGTTTCAGGATGGCACAGGAATCCCTCTCAACCTTTGGGGGGTGTTTGATGGACATGCAGGTTCAGGCGCTGCAATTATGGCCTCCAAGCTCCTTCATCTGATAATAAGAGACCGACTTGGGGAAATCTGCCACCTCCTGGAGAACCCCAGCAGTGCACCACCCATCTGCTTGGCCAAGAACGGCAGTCCGTATCAGGCGGATGCCAAGAAAGGAGCCACACAGGAACCAGAAGACCCCGATGCCGTCTGCGACTCGTCTGTGCGCTTTCACATGGAGAAGGTTGTTAGCTTGGAAAGCCTGGTGATGGGAGTCATAGAGACCGCCTTCAAACAGATGGTAAGCAGATGAAAACAAACACAGCATGGAGAAAAACAAGGAAAATAGCAGTTGGGATATTTCAAGCTTTACTGAGTATTTTGTAACTTTGAAAAGCAACATCAGTTAAGACTTAATCTTAAATGTCAAGAATTGACATGTGGTTTACAAATGTAGCTACTCTTTTGTGATTTACAGCCCTAAATCGGATAAAAGTTGGAATGATATGGAAAAACAGAGTGATTCCTACATTCACTTTATATATATATATATATATATATATATATATATATATATATATATATATATATATATATATATAGAGATATATAGATATATATATATATACCTCAGATTTTGCATTTCAGGTCTGCAACACATTCCCAAAAAAATGGTATGGGAGCAATTTAGTGTGAGTAAGGAGGTGAAAGAAAGGAAAGAATAGTCAAATATTCAAACAGCAAATGCTGACAGGTGACCTTTAATGATGATTTGTTACAAAAGCAGAATCCATGAGAGTCTTTCACCAGCACTTGAAGAGCAAAGATGAACTTTGTTGACACAAGAATGCATAAGAAAATCATTAAAATGTTTGAAATTGATGTTCCTCAAATACAGATTGGAAGCAAAAATGCATATTTCTTCTTGTACGGTGCATTACAAAACAATTCAAGGAATCTGGAGGAATCAAAAAGGTCAAGGATGCAAGATTAAGTACAACACATGATGATCTTCAATCCCTGACAGCGGTACATAGAAAAAAAATAAAGTCCTCCATTAATAGCTGATGGATTGCCATGAACTTGTATTCATGGTTGGTACTGTTCTTGTAGCAATAGTGGTGCCCTAGTTTATATCTATATCTTCACCATCATTTTTATATTCATAATCTCCAGTAAAAAAGTCTTAAACTACTGAAACTGCATTTCCGCTGGCGGGGGTACTTTTTCAGGGCCAGATTGTTGTCGTCTCTCCATTACAAGGAACGGCCCACTAACATGGCTTTCAGGAACCTTTTTTTTTAATGAACTTTATTAAGAACAATAACAAGTGACAAACTCAGAAAAGAAAACTTACCAATAACCAGAGTTAACAGAAATAATCATACCTCCAACTTATACAGTACATTTCACTATTTAAAAAAATCAAGTATAATTCAAAAGTAAGGGAGAGAAACTAGGGCAATATTTTGCTTGCGGTTCGTTGATTTTGTCCAAGGAAAGCTTTAATAGATGGAGTTCCTTGCCAAACCTATATTTATGAATATAGAATTTTAAAATTATAATAATATTATTAATTAAATATTCAATTTTTTTATTTTCAGTCACATACCCATATAAAACAATTATAGGTGAAAAAGGGTCTATATTAATGGAGTTAATGGTCAAGAGGTTATGCAGAGACTCCCATAACGTTTTGACAGATTGACAGTGATAAAATAAATGTTTTGTTGTTTCACATTTGTTGCATATATAACATTTATTACAATCAATTTTAAATCTCTGCCTTATTAACTCATTAGACGGACAGGCTTTCAGGAACCTTTAGGAGGCCGAAAAAACGTTCCTTTTACAGGATAGGTACTCGGAGCGGTCGCTAGAGATGACGTCAGCTTCGTGTGCGAGTCGTCTTTCACGCCACCATTACATGTTATAAAAACGACAAAAAAAGTATTACAATCGTCTTTAGCTCCTCCAATATTTTTCGCGTCATTTTAGTTTGTTTTACGTTTTTCTTGTCAGCAAAAACGAATTAATAAAACGTCTTTTTCTTTTCTTTTTGGCAGTTGACAAATAGCGGCGCACTTTTTAAGAAGAGGGACCAGAGGGTTTATTCCAGTTACTGGAGAATCTCATTCTTCAGCCTCCCGGGTAGGATCTGTGCAGGGTGGGAGGGGTGCTGGAGAAGAGAGTCAAACCTCAGAACATGCATGTACAGTGAGGGTGCACATCTGTACCCTCACTGGGGTCCTGGCAGGGGCATGGGAGTTTGCACGGCCAGTCCTCACGTGCTTTGTGGGCCTGGGGAAGGCATTCAAATCTGTCCTGCTCCAAACAGGTGGGATACTGGGCTCGTTGCTACAAGTCATTCAGTTCCTGTACAAACTCCGGAAGAGTTTGGTCCACCATTGTCTGCAGTAAATTGGATAATTCCAGGTGGGAGTTGGACTCCATCAGGGCTGCACTTTGTCAATGATTCAGTTCATAGCTTTTTATAGACAGAATTTCTAGGTGCAGCCAAGGGGCAGAAGAGAGTCTGGTTTGGTCTGGTTTGGTGGCCTCAGCATTCCAGCTCTGCGTTTTAAAGATGATGTGTTCCTGTTGGTGTCTGAGCTGAGATCTTCAGCTCTCAGTGAGGCGGTCCGTAGCTGAGTGTGAAGCAGAGGGATTGAGAGTCAGCACCTTCAAATCTGATACCATGGATTTCACCCGTAATAGGGTGGAGTGCCCCCTCCAGGTTTGGGGGTGAGGTACTGCCTCAGGTGAGAGAGAGAGAGAAGACATAGGACATGCTGCGAAGAGTCTATGGTCACGAACTTCGGGTAGTGATCAAATGAATGAGATTGCTGAAAGGAGTTTCCTCTGCAGCATGGCTGGACTCTCCCCTAGAGATAGTGGATGGAGCTGCTGCTCCTCCACATCGAGAGGAGCCTGGTTTAAACCCAGCTGTATGGAGGCCCCAGGGCACACCTGATACACATTGAGGAAGCTAACCGACTCTCAGTCGGCCTTGGAGCGCCTCTGTATTCGCATTCTGCACCAGAAGAGGTGGAGACGGTGGCCTGGTCTGGGCCTCTTTGCTGGGGCGGATGGATGGATATGTAAAAGATAAAGAAAATAACCTGCTCTAGGTGTAATAAGAGGGAGAAGGAGCAAATAAACTGAGAGTTCTCGTTTCAACTTTGATTTTTTTTTTTCTTTATTTCAGGATGACCTAATTGAAAAGGAAAAAGCTTCATATGCCATTTCGGGTGGCTGTTGTGCCTTAGCTGCCATTCATTTAATGGGAAAACTCTATGTGGCCAATGCTGGAGACAGCAGGTGAGAGGAATGTGTTTAATTCTCAGAGCTTCATCCTCCACTTGGGTTCATTTTACATACCAAAGCACCATTACCGTCTTCTTACATCTCTTTTCTGTCCTGTCGCTCCTGTGTCTCTGCAGGGCCATAATCATACGAAATAATGAAGTCATTCCCATGACTAATGAATTCACACCAGAGTCAGAGAGACAGCGGTTGCAGTATCTGGTATTCTTTATCTTTCATGTTACACATGGCAGGTACATTTCATTCTTACCAGCAGACACATAAACTGACTGCATACTTTGCTGTGAGTACAGAGCGGTCTGAAAAAGAAAAGAATAAAAATGAGCACTGAAGTAAACTGATGTTCATGGGTTGCTTGTTTTAGCAGCCACGTGCAGCTCTGAGTCACAGTGTAGGTGGATGGTGTAGAGCTGTTTTTGCACCACAGGCCTGCTGTCACACATGCACTCCCGTTGTCTGTTTTAACGCTGAGCCGTGACGAGTGATTCTTTTCATTCTCCGGTTTGATGCAAACCTTTCCAATTCTGTGTGACACTACCAGGGATTCCTGAGGCCAGAACTCCTGGGCAACGAGTTCACTCACATTGAGTTTCCTCGCAGGATCCAGCACAGCGAGCTGGGCAAAAAGATGCTCTACAGAGACCACACCATGACTGGCTGGTAAACGCTGATATCGTTTTTACTCACATTTCTGAGACCAAATCGCTTTTTCAACACTTTACTCTGCATTTGGCACCCCTTAGATGTCCAGAGCAGTTTGGGTCTGGATTAATTTGTTTTATATGTATATGTATATATATATATATATATATCTATATATATATATATATATATATATATATATATATCTATATATATATATATATATATATATATATATATGAATCAAAGTCTCAGAAGTCAAGTTAACAAATCGTAAAGTTACCTGTATATTCTTCAAATCTCGAAGAATCCAATGCTCAATAATGCACAGTCGACAGAAGCAGCAATTAATCAACTTCTCCAATTCTTGAAGTTTAGGAAATTTGCTTTGGAAAAAAGAGGGTTAAATGATCTTTATGTCGATTAATTAAGTAACTGATGAAGTTTATCTGCACATCTGAAACGGTGCATCTGAACCTTGTCTGAACCTCTTCATTTTTTTTGCTGCAGGGCTTATAAGACAATCATAGAAGATGACCTGAAATTCCCACTCATATATGGAGAGGGGAAAAAGGTAAGTAATGACTAAAAGCGCCATATATTTTAAAAGATTAGACTATTTACTTAATGGCCCCTAAACATTAGGCTGATTCAATATCAGTCTAATAATAACACAGTAAGGTATCAGTCTGCAGAAGTGTGAAGTGCTGCTTTTTACTCGCTCTGTGTAAGCAGATTATTTTCGAAAATCTACTTTTAAAACACTAGTTTTTTTTTCAGGTTATGTGGTTAACGCTGTGTGTGGCTGGACATAAATGAAACCTGCTCGCTATTTTCATTATTTTCTGAAAGAACGCAATCTTCACTTACTAATCCCCCATAAATGGATTTTCTGGGAACTGAATCACAGCAGCGAAAAAAAAAAATCTGCAGTTTATTGTTATATGCCTGTGTGCGTCTGTATGCATAGGCTCGTGTGATGGCAACAATCGGTGTGACCCGCGGGCTTGGAGATCATGACCTGAAGGTGTACAACTCCAACATTTACATCAAGCCCTTCCTCTCATGCGTCCCCGAGGTGAGTGTGAGGAGTGGGAGTCGGAGTCGGCTGACAGTGACACCTGAGCGGTCGGCTCCATGTCGCTGTTTCAGAAGCTTCAGTGCCGTCAGGAAGAGCTGTCTTCTCACACTTGCATGTCACATGAAAGTGATATTTCTGCAGTATGTACTCCCTGAGGCTCTGCTACAGATTTCCAGAACTTGTTTTAAAAGTTTAGCTCAGACATGCGAAAGCAGTACAGTTTAACTCGATCCATAATTTGGCTGTGTGCGATTAAATGAACCTTCCATATGTTGTATATTTAATCTTTAAGAATGTTTAACTGGGTGATACATGGTGAACTAACTTCCAGATGACCACCAAGGTTCTCCCTGCATTGCAAACTAAAAAGACAATCAGTGATCCTTTCGTCTCTTGTCTGTGGTTTTAATGTTGGAGCTGATCAGATCACATCAGTGTCCTCATTGTAACATTTACACTCACCGGCCACTCTATCAGGTCCACCTTGCTCGTACCAGGTTGGACCCCCTTTTTGCCTTCAGAACTGCCTTAATCCTTCATGGCATAGATTCAACAAGGTACTGGAAACATTCCTCAGAGAGTTTGGTCCATATTGACATGACAGCATCACCAGTTGCTGCAGATTTGTCGGCTGTACATCATGATGCGAATCTCCGGTTCCACCACATCCCAGAGCTGCTCTACTGGACTGAGATCTGGTGACTGTGGAACGACATTTGAGTCCAGTGAACTCATTGACATGTTCTAGAAACCAGTCTGAGATGATTCAGGCTTTATGACATGGAGCGTTATCCTGCTGGAAGTATCCATCAGAAGATGGTCCACTGTGGTCATAAAGGAATAGACATGGTCAGCAACAATACTCAGGTACGCTGTGGTGTTGACACGATGATCAGTTGGTACTAATGGACCCAAAGTGTGGCAGGAAAATATCCCTCACACCATTACACCACCAGCAGCAGCCTGAACCATTGATACCAGGCAGGATGGATCCATGCTTTCATGTTGTTGATGCCAAATTCTGACCATCTGAATGTTGCAGCAGAAATCCAGACTCATCAGACCAGACAACGTTTTTCTAATCTTCTATTGGTCCAGTTCTGGTGAGTCTGTGTGAATTGTAGCCTCTGTTTACTGTTCTTAGCTGACAGCAGTGATACCTGGTGTGGTCTTCTGCTGCTGTAGTCCATCCACCTCAAGGTTCGACATGTTTTTCATTCAGAGATGCTTCTCTGCAGACCTCGGTTGTAACGAGTGGTTATTTGAGTTATAGTTGCCTTTCTATCAGCTCCAACCAGTCTGGTCATTCTCCTCTGACCTCTGGCATCAACAAGACATTTGTTCCCACAGAACTGCAGCTCACTGGATATTTCCTCTTTTTCTGACCATTCTCTGTAAACTCTAGAGATGGTTGTGGTGAAAATCCCAGTAGATCAGCAGTTTCTGAAATACTCAGACCAGCCCGTCTGACACCAACAACCATGACATGTTCAAAGTCACTTAAAATCACCTTTCTTCCTCATTCTGATGCTGGTTTGAACTGCAGCAGATCATCTTGACCATGTCTACATGTATAAATGCATTGAGTCGCTGGCCGTGTGATTGGCTGATTAGAAATTTGCGTTAACGAGCAGCTGGATAGGTGTTCCTAAATAAAGTGGCAGGTGAGTATATCTACCCATGATAGTCGCCTTCTTTTTTTTTTACCGGAGTTGCTCTCTTTCACCCTTTTTCTGGAAAAGCTTTTTCATAGATTTTCATCAGGATGCTGAACAAGATTCAGTAAAACTGACACCTAAGGTTTCTATGAAATTAATGGGGAGGCGCTGCTGTTATATTCACACACATTTACGTGTTTCCTGTAAAAACAGAAGCTTCAGAGGCTGATCTGCTCACGAAAAGCCCAGCCTGCTTCTGCTGATCAGTTCTTACATCCGTGCCAATAGTGTAGAGGTAGAAGGAAGTGAGCACACCTCTGCAGCCAGTTCCTCATCTCATCTGGAGGTCAGCGGCTCCTTGTTACATTAGCTGCAGCTTGCCCAACCATACCAGAATCTCAACTGCCTGTTCTGGAGTTTTAATAAGGAAGTGCAATGCCTTATTACTTGTTATTTTAGCACCATCAATTCTGGTTCCTTTTTTCAAAACTTGAGTGTCAAAGTGATGGAGAAACATGAAGCTCAAATCAGTTGTTTAGTGTTTTCTTACTGAACCAGAAAATGAGAACGACGAGCCTTCACATGCCCATGCAGGAATATCTTATTAGAAATTGAGATTAAACAATAGAGTCAGGATTAAATCTTCTCAACAATTCATCATTCAGTATAGCGTTTGCCTATATACAGATTAATGTGCACAATAAAGTACGTTTTTCAGTGAAAGATTAGTTGTGAACTTGTTTCCCCCCCCAGCATTTTAACCTCATCACAGCCACTGTGGAGTTCAATAGACCGTCTTCCACTTTGTTTCTCATTTCCGGTTCGAGCACTTCTCACCTCAGCCTTGCAGGATTTACAGGACTGACTCGGTTCCCTGAGCTCGTAGCTTAGACAGTATCGTGCTTGTACATGCACCTTCTTTACTAGTAAGAATGCAGCCGAACGTGAGCGGTTGCACTGCATCAAATCGAAGCAATCTTCCGTGAATGCCAGAAATACATTTACTAACCGTCCTCTGTTAGACACATAACATGTGGGCCGCGTGCTTCTTCATGACTGCATGACACATGGAAATGAATGAATGATTCATTTTTTTGTCAATCGCAGGTGATGGTCTACAACTTGGATGAAAATAAACATGGCCCAGACGACGTCCTGGTCATGGGCACAGATGGACTGTGGGATGTAACGACGGACAGGGAGGTGGCAGAGGCCGTGTCGGCGTACTTGTCGTGCTGTGACCCCTCGGATCCCATGAGGTGCTCAGATTCCTAAATGATCTTTATCATTTAAGTCGTGTGCAGTCATGTCGAAGAAAGCTCCAGCCTTGAACCAGTGCTAAGTTAGTGCGTGGTTCCGTGGTTAACATCAGTGGAGGTGCTGTCCCGGTCTGTCCCGGTTGACAAGCAGCTACGTCTGCTGCAAAACTCTGCTTGCATGTCATCTAGTGGTTGAACTGCGTGCGATTGAATCATTTACAGTGCAAAACAATGATTTAAGTAAATGTATAACAGGATATTTTAAGTGTTTATTAATGTGCACTTTCTCAACATGTAAAACTTAAACCACAGTTTAGCTACATTTTTTTTAAGTGAATTATTTGTCTTATGGCCACATTACAGATCTGTTGATGTTAATATCCCTTATTTGCACCCTAAAGCCTGATTTATACTCGAACGTCAGGTCGTCTGCATCACCTACGCAGATGACGCAGAGATGCCCCCCCCCACCCTACGCAGACACTCCGGTGCACCTACCCAAAATTGTAGGTCGACACAGGGGGGGTTATATCTACCTAACAAAACAAAAACAATGAGACTAATCGATACTACTCGAAACAGAAACCCATGGGAAAAAAGAATCTAAACCAAACACTATATAAAAGAAAAAGTAAAACCCAAACCAAGATAGAAATACCTACACTTCTTCTAGACCCTTGTTTTAAAGCTAATTATGCCTCTGCCCCATCAGTGCTGATCCATGGCAGCTGGCAGCTTTGCAGGCCTGGCAACTCCCCCCCCCACAGCAGCCCCTCAAGAGCTGACAACAGCCTTTCCATACGTAGCTGGTGTGGCTACAATAACTCATCATTCTTATAACCGTGGCCTGAAAATGTACAACACCAACATTTAAATCAAGCCCTTCCTATCATGTGTCATAAATAAGGCCATTAAATGTCAGAAAGGTGGAAGCAAAAACAACAGGGTGAGGAAGTAAAGGCAAATAAGTGCCAGGAATGTATTTAAGGTTACAGTCCAGAGTAATTGATACGCAGTACTGAGGAAAGAGTTTAAACATGTTGTTTATCTGTCGAGCTAAGTCACAAAGTTGCATGCAGCGTAATCAACAATGGTGCAATGCAGATGCTCTCAAATACTGTTTTTAAGTATGACTTTGAAAAGCCCTTGAGACATATCTCATGGTCATGTCTGTGTTTCGTTTTTTCTGCTTTGCTTTATTTAAGAGAAAAATGTTGCATCGGTTCCATGTTGATTTGATGACTTTGTTTAGAATATGATTTTACATGAATAAATGTGACTTGAATCAATGAAAATATCTCTCTGGGGGGATTTTGTTTAAGATGCCTTTACACTGCAAGCAGCTTTGAAACATTTCCCTTCAGGGCTTCTTACGTGGCTTCATTTAAATTACGGTTTGAATGTTTTTACATCGTTCAGTAGGTTCTTGTATTCTAGTGTGGGTCTTGACCACCTGAGGTGAACATTTCCGGTCATTCATTTTAATTTAATGTTTGCAAAAAAAACAGCATATAAGTTCTCATGTTTTTATTGAATGTTAACGGTTAATTTTGTCTTTGTCTGCCTCGTGTGTTGACGCAGATACACGCTGGCAGCACAGGACCTGCTGATGAGGTCTCGGGGCGTGCTGAAGGAGCGCGGCTGGCGGTTACCCAATGATAAGCTGGGCTCGGGCGATGACATCACCGTGTTCATCGTTCCACTGGCCGGGCACGAGTCGGACACCTGACAGGCCCCGTTGTCAATGATCGCTCTGACGGGGCTGACTCTTCAGGGTCCTTCCCACGGTCCCTCCCAAACTCTCAAAAAACCCTGGACAGATGAGGCGGTGGGGAAAGAAAAAAAATCGTTGTGGTAGGGAAGACTCGGGTCTGAACGGCACCTTCATAGACTCTTTTGGTCAAATCCAGTTTCTTCTCTTTAGTTCAACCCAAGATCAGTCTCTCATTGCCTTTGGTTGGTTTCAGTTGTGCAAGAAAAGGTTTCTTCTGTTATATTCTCAGAGAAGTGAAAATATATCTCCTAAACCTGATGTTGGTTATGGTTTGCAAGTGATCCTTGTAGTATTTCTGTTTCGTATTAAGTCTAAAGTTGGACGATTACTCAAAAACTTTAAATGGATAATTCTTTTCAATGCCATGCCCACATTTTTACTTCATTTCCAAAAGGAAAAAAAAACACTTTATTTTCCCAATCAAATACAATAAGGGGGATTGCAATAGAAACGGTAAGGAAACCAAAGAGATGCTCATTTGCTATGAGGATGGGAATCTGTAAAAATTAACACATAAACAGTCAAACAAAAAAAAAAAAAGTCATTGGGTATAATGTCTGTACATTGAAGGAGCATTGGAGGAAGTGAAAGCAGAAGAATGGACCTTTACAGCACCAAACCCAAACAGAAGAGCGTCGAGTCTGTGTTGCAGTATTTCCTTAGTTAATAATGAATGAAAAAAAAAAATGAACTTGAAGATTTTTGCACATGCTTTGTGGTAACCTGTTGGTTTGTGTTATCTTTCAACTGAATGTGATCATTAAACAAGAAAAAAAAAAAAGAACTTGTTTTATTATCTCGTAACAGCAGACCCGAGGGTTCTACACCTGCTCTGTAAAGAATTGAATCTTTTTTTTTTTTTTTTGGCTGCATGTTTTGTTTGTTGGATCATTCACCATAAACGTCTTGCTATTGTGTGATGTGATAAACTTCACACAACTATGCCTTATTAAAACATGAAAGGGACTCGAGAGTTTCTCTCCTCCAGTGCACTAAATTAGATTCTTGTCGTTGAGGCAAAAACATTACATGCCCTCATGTGTACCTCATACCTCTTTTGTACCATTTTTATTATTCCATGTTGTTATTTAGATTATGCATATATTTTTTAAAGATTTTTTTTTGTTGTGGTTGTTGTTGTTGTAGGCAGTGACAGAAGTTTATTTTTAGGATTTTGTCCATGGCTGTTGTTGAATCCTAGAACCGGAGCTGCTGAATTGTGTGGTCGAAGGACAAAAAGTGTTCCAGTTCAGAAATAAATCAAATTTTTCCCATTTGTCTTGAATGTATGCGTTACTGTCTTCTGTAATTGACTCGTCTGGTCATAGTACCCTTTAATCTGTCTTTTTCCAGTCCTTTACATTTGCTTTAAAGACACTATCCTTTACCACATGCTGACAGCTGATGAGTCTGAATAGTTCAGGCAGTTTGACTGAGAGGAATAACGGGACTCTTGGTTTGAAATCTTTGATCATCGCTCAACTTGTCTGAAGACAGTTTTCTACAAACAAAATTTCTCTGCAAATTCAACAGGGTTTTTTTTTCTCCCATGTTTACCGAAGGTGTTAAGTTCTATAGTAAAGATTCACTAAAGTTCACTAACTGGGGACATGAGTATATGTATTTGAATGTAAATATTCAAATATTTTCTGCAAAATGATAACTCTTTTCAGTCCGTATTGAAACTAATACAGCCATGGTTTTTAATTGTGTAGCCTGCTCCTTTTTTTTTTTCAACGTACTTGTCCTCACTCCCCTTATCTTATTTCATTCTGCAGTTTTCACATTCTCGACTCCTGCGTTCACATCTCAGTCCCTCCCCTCCCGCCAGAGCAGTGCAGTCGAGGACAGACGCACGGAGAGGGGAGGCAAGGTAACACATACACTTAAAAATGAGATGTCCTTTCTTCACAACTGTTGCCGGAGGACATATAAAAAAATAAATAAAAGATTTTGCTTTAAAGCACATTTTGGTGTCTACCAAGCTTGAAATATTTGAGATAACACAACCTTGTAATTTTGTTTTGAGACGGCTAAGTCTAAAAATATGTTATAAGAGAGGGTTCCAAACTGCAGGGAACAGTGACATCACAGGGCTGCAACAGAGTAGAAGTGTCTAACCAGCTATGTCCTGCTGCGTTTGCTGTCCTATAGAGCAAAGCTGTAGCATCAGTTTCAAAAAAGGCACACCCTGTGCAGGCGGACGGTGGAGTGGGATTCAAATGCTGATTCCAACCTCTTAAAACAGCTGGAAAAAGGACTGGAGGGGAAAATGTCCAAGAACTGTGTTTTTGAATCTGCATTCCCAGGGTAATGTTGAAAAATATATCAAAATATGTAACTAAAATTTCCTTAGGATTTCAGGAAACTGTTGAGTTTTGAAAAAGGGACTTCATATGTCTTCTTTGACACAAAGTCAATTACATATGATGTGCAACTCAACTGCATCATGCAGCCTTGTTTCATTAATTCTGTCAGGTGACAATTTAATTAGTTGTTTGTGACGTTAAACGTTCATATTATTTAATTTATAACACCATTTAATTTATAAAGTGGGCACCGTTACAACTTCTCCAAAGGATGCATTACTGGTGTATTCTCACTTGCCATTTCTCCCGGAAGCCTCCTCTCTCCTTCAGGAGCTTTCTTTGAGACATCCTTAAAAAAACATTTTGCTGAGATCAATGTCCAGGTCACAGCTACCAGGAGAGAGGAGATCCGAAGGCACATATCCAACAAATTAAATCAACCTTCATCAAATGTAGATTTATATTAGTGGTCTTCAGTCCTTCTACTCCCAGAGCCCACACACCTTACACAGTTGAGTATGATATAAGGATGTAGTATGACAATGTCATAACAAATAAAACAACGAAATATATCCACTATTGCAAAGCACAGAATTCATTTTCACGAGTGGACTGCATGCAGTGATCTCCCAAAGAGGTTGCAGCTATCATGAGACATTTTGAAGGACATGTCAGAAAGGGAAGGTTGGCCACTATGACTGAATGCAAACAGTGCAAGACATCAGAACATCCCACTCTGGCTGATCGCTCTGTTCAAAATATCAGAGACTTTGTCAGGAATCGGGGAATAACTGTGGGAAAGAAAAGGGAAATTATTGAACAGTTACCGTGAAGTATTGTTAGCATTAATTGTTGAAGTCTTTTCTGTTGTGTTGTTTTTGTTGAGACTTTAAAGCTGCTACTTGAGGCAAGGATCTCATAGATGTATTATATTATGTTTACATGTGGTGCTTTAAAGGGATAAGCCTACATCTTTCCTTTTACTTACAAGCCAGCCTCCTGATGTCCGATTGATACTATTTGAGATGCAATTATTTTTATGATTGTTGTTATTGTGTGCAGTATTAAGGTAGCTAGGGACAGAGATCACCCTCTGCTTTTGGTATTATAAAAAACAGGAATGCACTTCAGTTTGAGTCTATCAAGGATGGAAAAAACACACTATGCTTGCATGAGATTAGGCTGTTTAATTGGACTACTGTACTGGTTCAAAGAAAATGCATTTCATGTCTATGATTAAATTTAACTTGTTCACTCAATTGTGAATGTGTAATCTGTCCTATTTTGGTTTTAAAAGGTCACACTGGACAGACATTCATTGTCTTTACAAACAGTGTTTTGTATCTCCGTAATACTTCATTAAGAGCACTGTAATACACAGTCTATTCATTTGTTTGAGTCTATTTATTCAGGTTATACCCTTGAATTCACCTAAATGACATTTTTTTGTATTGTTTAGCCATGGTCTTCTCAAATCAGTTTACTCCTATCAATTACCATTTTAGTTGTGGGCAGAGCTAAGTACCTAATTTTTGTACTTTTGTCCTCTTAATACAGGACAAAGTCAGGTTATTGTATTTTGAGTTCTGTAATGTGTATTCAAAATTTGAAGTGACATTTGGGATGTGTAGCTAAACTAGAATGTTTTAAATGTACTACATCTTCAAAGCACAAGTGGAAAGGGGTGTCCCCCTAGTGTTGCAAAAAAACTGGTATGAAAAAAAAAACTGTCCTTCTAGTTCACAAAGACACGTATAAGTGTGTGTGTGTGTGTGTGTAGGTGTGTGTGTGGGTGTGGGTGTGTGCGTGTGGCTGTCTGGCGTGTAAGGAAACTGGAGCTAATAAGTGTGTCCTAGACTATCATAAGGATTCTTCAGTCACTATTTTAGTGTCTAATAATGATAAATAATACACATAGCACAACTCTGAAATACATCTTGTAGCCTGCAAAAAGTTAGAAATCGGATACGAAGTGAAGGACAGAGGTTTCGTTTTTGCTGGTGTGACCCACGCCCATCTCTCCTGTTGCACGAGTACTATAGATGATGTCATCTTTGTCCGGAGAGGGGAGGGGAGGGGGACCAGAGCGACTCCAGCAGCGACTGCAGCGGGTACGTCAAGCGAAGAAAAGTAACTTACATCAACACAGGAACCACGGCCTCGAGCCTTTAAAGCCTTTAAAATAAAAGCGCAAACATATGTGTCTTTTTTTTAAGGTAACATATGTGCTCACTGCAAGATTTTCTGATGTTTTAAAGTTCCAAAAAATATCTTTAAAAAAAATCAGATCATTTTAGCTTTGTTCTCTCTTGAAAACCTCAGACAGTTTCTAATAACCAAATGTTAATTACTAACTTTGCCCAGAAACCCAAAGAATATTTGGCCCAACATGGCCAACATCTTCAGTTTTCTCAGGCTTTTTTTGGCCTTGACTGGAGGCAAAAAAAAAATTCAGGGTGAGCATGGGTGTTTGGACTGTTTGGACTATCAAGCAGTTATGGCTCAATTCTTTACTCTCTTTGGAGCTTTGGACCATGTCTAGCCTTCATATTACTTGGTGTAATTAGTATTTAGGCCTGCATATGACATATTACATCTGACCCATACACTCATGCCATAACCTCAGTTAGGCCTAGCTAGTGGTCCACACATAAACTATAATTTACAGGACAAACTCACGTGTCATCCATAGGTTTTCTACAGAGTGATTTTGATAAAAGGTAAATTAACATAATTTGTATTCTTTACTTTATTCTTTGTTTTTTTATTATGTACAGCTCTCATTTTATGTTTATTGTGCATCTAATTGTAACATGTATTTGTTACATGTTTTGATGCATTTTTATGATTTATGAAAATATTTATGCCCAAATTTTAGGGGGCTTGGAACAGATAAGGGCATTTACATGGAAAACATGTCTCTACTTACAGAATTTTCAGATTACAAAACTACTTCCAGAACCAATTAATTTTGTAAGTAGAGGTACCACTGTAAGTACTGTTTAACACAACATGTTAGTGCAAAATAATCAAATCCAGTGTCCATTTGATCTGGATTATACTGGATTTCCTCACATGATATAGTCTTTCTAGTTGCAATCTCAAGACTGGCTTATATTAATTTAAAATTTAAGTTGAATTGATATTTATTTTAAAACAAATAGGAAAAAAAACTTCACAAGCTGTATTACCTTAGGGACACCAACAGCAAGAACAAGGAATGAATTTGTGCAATGATTGTGAGAATGAATTAAGAATTTGTTGCTCACTTCCCTCACAAAAAATTATTATATTATATTATATTATATTGTTCAAAATAAGTTCTATGAGCTTTGAGCACTTTGTTTAATGAAAGTGTGGAGACCCTAGATTCAGGTATCTGTTATGCTTTGGGCATTTAATCTTCAATTTTCTAAAATTTGAGCTCTTTGTGTGTTTTGTTTTGTATAAAGGGTATGAAAACTAAGCTACTGCTTCAGCCTAAACTTTTAAGTCCAATATTTTTGTTATACTTTCATTGTTCTTTGTATGTCTGCACAGACCCATATAACCAAAATAAACTAAGCTAAAGAAGTAAACACAAGGAAAGGGAAAAACCAAGAATGGATCATTTTCACATTCTTAGTCAAATTCGTGTCAGTGGCACAAGTATTAACATTAAAAACTAATTTGAATAACTGTAACGATTTGGTTCTTTTATTTTGAAAGTAGGAAGCGGAAGCGGCCAATTGCCGGCTGCAGTGAGCTTTTCGCTGGTGTCAGTGGGAGGATGTTTGCTCCCTGCTCCGTTTCTCGCCAGTCGCTCTGTGAAATTAGCGAACACTGCAGCAAGAAAGTCCGTCTGTGTGTGTGAGTGTGAGAGAGACGTCCGAGGGGATCCGAGAGAGAGGAGCAAACCGGGATTTCTACTTGTAAAAACCTCTCATCCGGCTGGTGACAGGTAACTGTGAAACGCAGACTGCGGTTCGACTAAATGTTCCCGTTTGACATCGTCTAATTATAGCTGACTTACTTGGCAGAGAGGTCAAGGTGGTGGCTTGTCCTCCTAATGTTCGTCCGCTGGTGTGTTCCGTTTGTAATCAGGTCCAGTCGGGGCGGTTCTCATCGTCAGGCTGTGTTTAAGTACAACTGTTGATAGCTTCATAGTTTAAAAGTGACGGCAGCAGATGAGATCCTGATGTTCAGGTGGAGCGACCTCAACAAGACTCATGTGGCAAATGTCCAAATCTGCCCAAGAGCCGTTTGGTTTTCTTGCTTCACTTGAACATATTCATTTCAATATAATTGTCTGTGTGGAGTGTGGAATGGGAACTTTTTTTTTTTTTATCCAATTAAAGCTTTTTTATGTTTCATGCCTTTTATAAATGTTATACGTCTATAATATAATATATAAACCATTTATTTATTCAGAGACTGGACATTCGGAGTACTGTATACAGTTATCTCAATTATTTATTTTATTTCTATTTATTCTTTAAATCATTGCCTCTTGTTTAAACACTTACATTTTGAATATTTGACATTCATTTCAGGTTTTTGTTTTTCTCACTAAAACTGATCCTTTACTGTTTAAAAATTGAGCTATATTCCATCTCAAATAATAACAAACAGAAACAGCAGCAGTGAGCTCTAGCTACTGTTAATCTCTAAATCAGCAGACCGATTAGAGGCAAACATGAATATTTACTTTATTGTTTGTTCTGTTAAGTCACATGGAAAAATAACAAGTGGTTGGGACACGCCGCCTCGTGCTCAGAGGAGAGCTATTTTTCTTTACTTTATAACAAAGCAGATCCATAAATCTTGGGCAGGTCATCAGTAGTTGGAGGCCTGGAGGAGTCATGCTGTAAAGAGTTCATGCCCAGAATAATCAGGTACGGTCCTCGAAGCGGCACGTCATCCCTCATCAGCTCCTGCTCTGAGTTTTTGAACAGAGTTGAATCATAATGGGACTGTTCCCTCAAAGCCATGCTGTCTGACCGCAGCCTCTGTGCCGGATCATCCTGCTCCGGTTCTCACCAGCTGACTCAACTGCAGTCATCCAGTCCTACTTTCTCTCAGCAGAGCAGGACTGTCCTGCCGCACGGTGGATTTCTGAAAATCCCAGCTTCTGTGAAAGCAGCCATCGGATGGATGCTGCGACTGGTTTTAGTCGCGGGAGCTCCCTGCTCCCCGCCACAAACGCAGGACTTTGAGGTGAAGAAAGGTCTTCAGGTGAGATGAAAATATTGACGGGACTCGAGGCCGTGTGGTTAAAAGTGAAGCTAGGTTAGTGTAAGGACTGGAAACCAGCAGAACCAGCTCACCCAGCTCTGCTTGAAGTTACCAGCCGCTTGCCAGCTTCCGAGTCACGGCATGATTGTCACAGTATAGTTTCAGCCGTGAGGTATTGGGAAAACATGATATTATAGCTTTGTGACATATAAAGTGTATGGTGTTTATACCAAACAAATAAATGTCCCCTTTAGAAGATGGTGTGCTCCTCTAGAGAGTATCATCCTTTGCTATTTGGTCTTATATAATAATACATTTGAAAATTATGTTGTTGGTCTCAGCTTTCTAGCAAGAGTACTCTGTCAATTTTATTTTGTAATTTTCAGCAAAGGACAATTAAGCTTTTTTTTTGTGAATATGATAAATATTCAGTTTAATCGTCGATTCGATTTTTGGGTGCGCGATGTCCGAATTCGATACGAGCATATTTCCATTATACCGATATCCGATATATACATACCGATATGATACTGGAAGACGATTCGATTTTGTCACTTGATAACATAAATTGATGACGATTATGTGATCTGATATCTGATCCATGTTTTCACTTTGTATCATTCATCAATTGGTCGATTTATCGATGTAAATAAGTGGATCAACCCTCAACCCTCAACTTCAATACCGCGTAAAACATTTCCTTTTTAATATTCAGTTCATAAAAATAAAACTTGGATGCACATTTTGGATTTTTTTTACACATAATTTGCAAATGACCTCCTCCCCTTTCCGGTGGAAATTGTCCCACACAGAACTGTAAAGTGGGCTGTGATGGAAAGCAGGTGATGGCCTGTGTTGCACCTGTCGACCCGCCCCCATGAGTTGATTGAATTAAGTAGCTTAAAAACAAAATTGACCATTAGTGTTAATCGGTTAGAGTTAATGGTTAAACGGTTAACCATGTGCATCCCTAATTAGTAGTCATGTTGTGGGATTATAAAACATCATTTGTGATTTTGAGATGTTCCTGACTGATCATTTCCATTGATGTGTTGGTGATGTCATGATGGAGCAGCAGTGATGCGTTTGTAATCCAGAAAAACTGTGACAGCTTGACTTTTATCTCCTGTGGGTGTTCCTACTGTAGGACCTCACTTTGGAGGTTTATGTGGGTAAACGGCATAAATGTAGAAATCTCTGATCTCTAAGCCACAAATCTGAGGCAGGCGGAAACCACGTCTTTGAGTCATCTGTTATCTTTTGCCGTCTGTCAGTCGTGGCCACATGAGGTGTTTTTGAGTTGAAGAGAAGGTGATGGAGACAGCTGATGTCGTGGACTGTCTGCGCTGTTTCAGCCACAGCCTCTCAGAGTTTATGAACTTCGGCCCATTTCTCAGGCTGACTGGCTGAGGTGTGGGTAATTCTTGACTGCCTTCGGCTCTCTAGTTTGAGCTTTTTGAATTAAAAAAAAAAAAAAAATCTGAAGGAATGTTTCAGGTCAAAATCCAGTGTTGACTTTCAGCCCATTTCTCTGTTGTCTATGAAGACTGTATCCTCAACAAAAGCTGCACAGCTACTCGACCACTTCCGCCTCTAGTAATAAAGCTGTGATCTGTGGGGCCTTTTTGTGAACAATGCAGTATATCAAAAGAAAAGAAAGCAGCCCTGGGAATCCTGTTTGACGAGCAAACAGTGCTTGAGCTCATTTCCTGTAACATGTTTTCAAGACTCCAGAACATGAAAAGTCATCATCTCAGGAACAACAGGCCTTTTATTAGCTGAATGCTTGTCTATGCTTAACATTGTTGTTGATATTAAACTCACATGAGGACTTAAAAAGGCAGCTCACCTCATTGGTCGGGGTCACGCTCCGCTCCGTGCTAACTCTGCTCAGCTTGTTGCATAACTCCCGGTGGCCCCTAAGCCTCAGGAAACCTCCTTAAAGGAGGGGAGATAGAGCTGGTGTGTTCAGGAAGCCGGAGCACTGCTCTCGTATCAACATTAAGTTATTGCGCTCTGCTTTCCTCTTCATTTTAATGTAGTGTTTGGGTAGGGATGCTCTGATTTGGCTTCGTCTGTCTCTATTCAGATGCCAGTAACCTGGCTTTGCTAAATGGCCCACGCCCATTTTACTAGGGCCATTTTATCGATTCTGCGATATATATCGATAGCGCCTGCGTGCTTAAAAGCAGATGTGTGGGAGCAGTTCGGTTTTAAAAAGAAAAAGAAAGGCGAAGATTTAGACAAAAGTATGGCGGTTTGCTAGCTGTGTCACACAAACGTGAAGTACTCTGGAAATACCACCAACCTGTGAGCCCACCTGAAACGTCACTACCCGGACAAGGTAATGCTAACTGAGAGCTAACTGCTAAACCCAAGAAGTTGCGGCACGATCCAAAACAAACCACGCTGGACAGTTTTAATCTACTTAACCTAGGTCGCAGAAAGTTACGGAGTCCATTGCCTACTTTATTTGTCAGGATTTGAGACCGTATTCATTCAGTGGTGGAAAACGCCAGCTTTAGGCGCATGGTGAACACGATGGAGCCCCGCTATCCTATTGTATTTTATTCATTTTGTCCAGTATTTGCAAGCTGCCTGTCAGCCATATAATGTGTAATTAATTCAAACAAAGTAAGTGGAACACTCACAAGATGTCACCAAAATCACTTTGTCCCGTTAAAATCTTTCGGAAAATGATGTAAATGTATTGTAAGATGAATATCGATGTATATCATATCGTGAGCCACATATTATGTATCGTGAGATTAGTGTATCGCTACAGCCCTAGTAGGAATACTGCTACAAAAGTGTCTAGAATTCCACCAGAAATACAATATTGCATGTGTTTTTGTTTTTTTTCTTCACCTTTACGTTGCAGGACTGAGTCTTAAGCCACATTTGTGACCTTAGAGTCAGTCCTCAGTCAGCCTCAACATGATTGTGTCATGAACATGCCGGAGTGCATCTCTGTGCCTCACCAGATAAACAGCAGTTGTGGTGCAGTGAAAGCTACATGAAAACTAATTTTAAGCCTAAATAAATATGCTGAGATACTTTCTACTTTTAGTGCATCTTTTAATGGCGACAGTTAGTCTCAGGAAAAGCATAACTACGTCAGAGTTCAGCCAGCTGATACTCGTCACAGATAAGTGGTGTCGTTTCACATACTTTGATTCAGGAAGGGTGAAATCAGACTCTTCAGCACGCATCTGGAAGAGAGGAACGGATTTATTCATTTATTTGTTTGTTTTCTGGTTGAACTGCAGTGAGCGAGTTTGACGGGGAGACCGACTGAACCTCCTCCTACGGGCTAAAAGGAAGATGCAGGTTTACAGGAAGCCAGAGTTGTTTATGACACGTTTACATGTACGATTTCTGGAGGCACACCATGTAGGGCTGGGCGACATGACCTCAGACAAACCACTCAAAACCACGATTTGTCCCTCACAGATCACTGACGAGGCCCTTGCTGCAAATATTCTCAAATATTTAAACGATGACTTTTTTAAAAAGAAGAGCACATATTTCTGTGATTTTAGCATTGATGAAGGGAGACACAGATGAACTATTGATGGTCACTTATTGAGTCCTTCAAACGGTTTAAGTCATTGAAACAAATGGCTGTGTGTCGATATGTTTCTTCCCAGGCTTCTGATGTCACCGCCACCGAGAAAACTCGCACATACGTGTGAGCGAGCGGGCTCGTGTGCACGCATGTGCGGTGTCAGCTCTGGCTTCGTTTCTCCATGTCCCTGCCCTGCTGAGGTCTTTCCAAACAGAACTGCGGCCAATTAGCTCCTCCCTGACTCCAGAGAACAGGAAGTGGATTGTTTTGTTTCTCAGGGTGAACCTCTGAGGCCTCCGTGCAGATGACCCCCCCCCCCCCCCCCTCCCCCCCCCCCCTTTGATCCCATCATCTCTGGTCCTTTTTCTTTTCTCTGGAAAGAACAAGCCACTCAACCATGTGTCTTGAATAAGGATTCATTAAAAATTCAAACCCCTTTAAAGGAAACGAGCAGAAGCTTCAGTTGATTAAAATGCAGCTGAACTCGATAATCATTTGCATCATTTGTTTATTTGTCTTCCGTCCCAGTTTAAACGTGCACCCGTAGCAGGAGTGAGTAAACCATCAAGAGTGAGTTAAAAGCAGCCGGTCTCTCGCACGCCTTGGTAAAAATCCCCGCAGCGCTAACGCGGCGCAGAACAAAGTAGCTGAGGGCCTTGAGCCAAGAGGAAGTAAATATGATCAAAAGCACGAACAAACTGTCTTCAAGAAGATGAGTAAGCAACACGTTCAGTCAAGAAAACATCCCCAAAAGTTCCACTGTAGATCTGATTTCAGCAAAGACCGATCTATGAAACAGAGCTGGGGAGCAGTTTCACCACTTCACTGACTCGTCCCAATTGTCTGAGCTCACTTTGCAACTAGATCCATTTCTGTATGCATTTTATATAAACTGTTTTTAGAAGAGATATACAAACTGCAATTTTCTTGCCCACTTCAGATTTTTTTTTTCTAATTTGATTTATTTTTGTCATAAAGGTCCAACATTTGTTGTCAATCCATGTTTTCTTTATCAGAGCTATAAACTTAAATCACACGTGTCTGTGTGTCTGATAGCTTCGTTCTTATCCTCATAGCCTTCTTCACTTTCACAGCACTGACATGATCAGCAGGTTAGTTTGTTGTCCCACTTGTTTTGGTTGTTGTTTCTCCAGATTCTGATCACTAGTCAGAATAAAATCATCCACATCAACCAGTTTATGAATCGCTGCATCTCTAAATTGTGGGCATTTCTACAAGTAATTTGTATAAATGAACATATGTTAGCTTCATCAACCCTTTATTCATCATTGGTTCATTCATTATCATTCGTTCAGCTGGTGCTTTTTTTGTTTTTTTGTTTCTTTTTAAATCCTAATGTTGACACAACTTCCTAAAGTTCCAATGCAATGTCTGTGGTCTATGTCAAAATACCACAGGGATGCAGTGCGTTGCACCCATTTCAACCATGTCTTCATACCTCTGCTAATAGCAGCTAATTTTAGAGGAGTCTCCACCCTCTTCAATTAGAAAAAGGGACAGGGTTGGTTTTGTTTTTTTTTTTCCCCCAGAGTTTATTGTGTTGGATGTCACTTCAGACACAGAAGAAATTATATTTTTCATAGTATGCCCCCTTTAAACATTGCAAGTTATTGTCAGTTTTAAAATGTAAGATGAGGATGATGTTTAATTTCCAAATATCTCTGTATGTAGTAAATAACACGGATGATGTGCTACAACACAAAACCCAAAAACGGTTTGATTCATAGCCCGGGTTTTGCGTTTTGTTTTTGATTTTTCCATGACTGGTTGGATGCGGCAGATTGAAAGAACCCGTGTTGGTATGCATCCGAGCAGAGATTAAAAGTGGGCTTTGGGCCAGGCACAACTCTAAAGTTTTGCCTTCAGCATTGGAAGATGAATTTTCCCTGATAAGCGGGTGCCCTCGTGAAGAAAATTGCTGTCAAGACTGTCTGGCAGAAAGTGGATGAGGCGAGGAGCCAAATGACTCCATGCACAGCTGCTCCCAGGACCCAGAGCTCCGGCTCATCCATCAGCCGCACCGCTAACTCGTCAGCCTGCACACCAGTTAAACCAGCTCTCTGCTCTGGGAATATCACTGAATATTTGCTTGGCTCCATTTTTTTGGATTTTTTTTTTCCTTTTTGTATTCGGTGTAAAAGGATTTAGCTGAAAAGCACTAGCTTTGTTGACAAAAAGCATCAGTTCTGACTGAAGTGTTGCTGTTTTTCAGATTACACACTTGCTGCAATATGTTAAACCCCATGTAGTAAGTTATGCTGCAGCTGAGCACTTTAAGGCCTTTCTCAGGTTGACAAAAACAATTATGATGTCGTCTTCTATCAAAACTATTCCTTGCGTTTTCTGATTTGGCGCACCGTTTTCTCCCCATCCTTTGGTTGTAGAGGGGAGAAACGGGGCAGAGCGGGACCCTGGTGGTCCTCCGTGCCCCTCCTCTGTTCCCGACCTCCCTCACGCCGCTCTCGTCTTGGTCTCCTCTGGGTTGCCTGCAGCTTCATCGTCTAGACTTGGCATTGGTGGAATCTGTAAACCGCAGTTTTTCCTGTGGCAGCGCAGGTTTGATGTAATGCGGCGCTGTCGGTCAGATGTGTCTGAGTGATCACCACGAACCTGCCGCGCACCAGCAGAAATAAGTGCTTTCCTGACATATCGTTCTTCAGTCGTCTTGGAGCCTGTGCGCTTTACAAATACTTGAAATATCTGTAGCACTGAAGTGCAGCTTCACTTAAAAGCTGCGCATTTTCTTTAGCCTAGGGATGCACGCTAACTATCGGGCCGATAACAGGAAATTATGACGTCACCTGAAAGGTCCGATATCATGATGAATAGCCCCGATAACATATATATATATATTTTTTTTTTTTAACACGGCAGTGCCTCGCTCCTTCAGAGCCTTGAATGACCGGCAGTGAATGTTATGTTCAAGTGACGTCGGCATAATCAGAAAAACAATTTCTCAGTAAGGAAAATCAAGAATACCCCCTCATGCCAGAAAACAACTTGTTAACTCGGTCATCATTTTGGTAGGTGCTGACTTAAATTGATATTCGGAGTATTTTCCCACATGTCATACATAAAAAATAGAAAAAATAGATAAGGCCGAGAGAACGACGAGCAAACAAAGGAACGGAGGAATTTACGTTACACCTTGAATGCAGCATTGCGGGCTGTGGGCTGAAAAAAAAAACATGGCGGCGATGGTGTAGAACTCTGTTAAAGTTTCAGAAGAAGATAGTTTGCCGGTTATTTATGACAAATGCTCCAAGTGAAGGAGGGAAAAATAGCACAAGCTTTAATACCTCAAACCCGATCAGCCACCTGAAACATAACCATTGCTTCCATGGAGTTTTGAAATCGCGCTAACGTGAGCAAGCCAGCAGCAAGTCAACCCCTCTGCTCCGCTCCCCTCTCCTCTCTGCTAATAGCCATCATCTCTCTCATCTAAAGCTTCCATGAGATTTAAAAAAAACATAAACTACTAAACCTCATTTACTTTAATTAAAGTCATTCATTTGAATGGAACCACAAGCCAAATTTCTTTTGTAATTTTTTTTTTACTATGAGTGCACTGTTTCAGTTTATTTATACAGACAAGTCTAACTTGTGTCAGTGCATTATGCACTGTGCATTATTTTTTATTGTCATTGAGGAATGCATTTTTTCAGTTTGTAATTCTGATGCATGTATTTCCATCAGTTCAATGAGCCTTTATTTTTTATATATCAGTCTGTAATGCCGCTTATTTAAGTTGATGTGAGATATCAAATAGGTTTGTTTAATAGCTTTATGAAAATGTTTGAGAGGCTTGCCAATAGTTTTTCATTGGAAAAAATAAATATCTATTCATTTAAAGAGTCCAAACTGTTTTTGGTTTTGTTCATAGTATTGATGTAATGATCTTAGTATCGGTATCGGCCTTTAGGAGCTGAAAGTTATCGGTTATCGGTATCGGTTTAAAAAAACAGTTAAAAAAACAGTTATCGTGCATCCCTACTTTAGCCTTTTTCAGATGTCTGTTTGTAAGACCTCCTTGTTCTTCTTCCGGCAGGAATGGCAGCCATTCGGAAGAAGCTGGTGATCGTCGGGGACGGAGCTTGCGGGAAAACATGTCTTCTCATTGTTTTCAGTAAGGACCAGTTTCCTGAGGTCTACGTCCCAACAGTGTTTGAGAACTACATTGCTGATATTGAAGTTGATGGAAAACAGGTTTGTGCTTTTGACACTAAAGTAAGCAGCGCAGAAGTCATGCTGTCATTTACATATACAGTTTTCAGTTCCTGTTATGAGCTCCCGATTCTAACATTTCTGATAAAGGTATCCTAGATGCGACTGCTTTAGCTGCTACTCTTTCTGTTCTTCCAGACCACACGTATACTAAACAGTTATAGAGGAGCAGATTGTGCTCCTTCCAGACATATTTCCAAGCAAAGTCTTCTTTTTTTAACCCTCTGATTGACGTTCACATATATGCAGCACATGTACCAACTTTTGGAGCCTGTGAGAACAAAACGATTTGTAGCAAAAATAGCAGTGACATGAGCGATGATTGCTCGAGGGGGAATCATACCCGCATTCCCTCAATACAGGCTTCGGAGAAAAAGCATGCACATGATGGGCTTACAGTGGGAGAGCAGGGGGCTTGTCCTGAAGAAAAACGGCTTCTCTCTACATCAGTATCATCATGCTTCTGAGCACGGATACAGAAGTTATCAATGAGGTTGAATGCATGTGTTTTGTGACATGTTAATGATATTAACTATGGTTTGTCCCCATCACCATAAATATGATAAACGGTTTCTTATACAGCTACAGCCAGAATTTACTTCTCTGAAACCCCATGGCCTTTTCATTACCTTTAGTTAACTAATGGTCACTCATGTTGAAAGACTGAATTTAAATCCGTCACGTCCCTGTTAGAATAACGGGAAAAAAACAAACGTTGCATCGGTAGATGACCCATGTAGACAACAGGAAACAACGGCATAATTCTCGGTTGCACCGTGGATCAGGGACGGCCCCATGTTTTGTGTGTGACAAGGAAAAATTAACCATCAATTAGTTTTTACTTTACCTCTGGAAGGGCTAGTTAGTTTTAATTTTTTTTTAATTAAGCACTACATTTTAGTTGTGCGTAATCTCATAGATGAAAAGGGTAAGAAATGGTCTTTCCTGTTTCTGGTTACTTTAGTTAGTAAGCAAGTTACCCCGACAAACCAGCATTTACATCAGTGGAAACAGTTAAAGGCTGTTGTTGTTGAGCGTTTGCTTTGATGGACAGCTGTGGAAGCGAGTTTTTAACTGGACTGTGTGTGTGACAGCTTGAATCTGACTCACGAGGAGCCGTTCAGGTTTGTCCGGTGTCTGAGCTGCGGATGGTTGTTATGTCAGAGCGGTTGTGTTCTCTTGATCTCACCATCGCTGCAGGATCAACACTTGGCAAAACAGGAAATTACTCTACTTCCTGGCTTCCTGTTCAGACGGGGGAACAGGGATGTCTCGTCACAATCCCCTCCCTCCCTCAGGACCCTCCTCCTGCCCTCGTCCGATAAGTCTTTCATTTCCTGTGCTTGTCCTGGTTTGCTTGGATGGAGGGAGGCAGGGAGGGGTTAACTGGTCTGTGCTTAATAGTAAATACAAAGTTGGCAATCTGTAATTGGCATCAGTTTAGAAGAGGATACTTGAAGGGACGGGTCCCTCATTTGAAATTGGTCTCATTTGGATTAATTTTGTGTTCAGCCCCTAAATTTATGACCATTAAGATGCAAAACATTCTCTTTCCTCACACCTTGAGCGGGCTGGGTAGATACTATAAATAGCTGTTTTTTTCCCCCCCTTTTTCTTTTCCTCCCCAAAGCCTGCATCTTACAGCCAGTCCAGTGGGAACATAATGATCTGGTTGCTCATGCAGTCTCAACAGCGTTCGGCCACCTCCCACCCTCTGCCTCTGCACACTTCTATTTTAGGACTGTTGACTGATTCTTGTGCTCGCTGTGAGCGTATCACAATTCACCCCGATTCTGTAAAGTTCCACTGTGAGAACTTCATGAAAGTCCTCTTTCCCCTGAAACCAGCGATTCAGCTGAGGAGAGGACTCGGCCGTTAATCCGCGTACAGGGACGGAGGGTATCTAGTTTGATGCTCGCTAATCTCCCACTCTCCCTAATTGAATTAATCAGCGGTGTGATTGGATGAATCCCGTCCCCGAGTGCATCTCTTCCACACTGACAGTGTAACAGGCTTATGAAGCTCTGATTAGGTCGTAGAAGAAAATGTCTCTGCCCTGAACTTTCAAAACAAATAAATCACAAGTTCCCATCAAGATTGAGGTACTTCTGGCCAAGAGTGAAAAGTATTCCAAGTCCAGTGATGTTAACAGTATTTGCTTCCTCATATTTTAAGCTCTGGCCTTTTGGGAAATTTACTCAGACGTTCCACAAACGTCAGGGTTTGCGTCGTCATTCAAAGAGACGGCACTCGGGGCATGAGAAAAGAAACTTCCAGAACTTCTGGTGTTGTGATGGGGTGAACGTTCCAGCTGGATCAGTAGACCACGTTATGTAAACTCTTTGTTCACCGTTAATATTTAGTCTTTAGTCCTTAAGATGGATACACGCTTGCAACAAAAGTACACAAATCAATGAGTCGTGCTTGTAACAAGCCTTAAACAGAGATGCTTACTGTTCCCAGAATCAAGATAAATCCAGAGTTTTCTGTTCTCCAGGTGGAGCTCGCCCTGTGGGACACCGCAGGCCAAGAGGACTATGACAGGCTGAGGCCTCTCTCCTACCCCGACACAGATGTCATCCTCATGTGCTTCTCCATCGACAGTCCAGACAGCTTAGGTGCAGCGTCTGGGTTTCACATCATTTATAATAAAAAGGTTCATCTGCATTTGAAAAAAAAACAAAAATAAAACAAAAACTGGCATGGTGGCAGAAGGACCAAGAAATAGAAATACAATATGACAAATTATAAAATGTATAGCTAATAATGTATGAACTATATTTTATTAACATATTGAACAACCATTACAGACTCGATTTGGTTCATATGAGCTTTGTAAGCTCCTCCGTAAATGGTTTAATGGACTTGGTGGGAACGGGGATTAGTGCAGCTAAAAACATCTTTGCCCTGAGCGTTCTGCAAAGCAATCCATCACGAGAAGTGTTCTGCTCCGTGACGCTGCGCTGCCCCCTCCCCTCCTCCCGCTCCAGCGGTTCAGCTCACTTCTTCTCTCTCCCGGGACAGAAAATATCCCCGAGAAGTGGACCCCTGAGGTGAAGCACTTCTGTCCCAATGTTCCCATCATCCTGGTGGGGAACAAGAAGGACTTGAGGAATGACGAGCACACGCGGAGGGAGCTGGCCAAGATGAAGCAGGTAGGAGAGGCCCCGAGCAGCCCACTGGGCCAATCAGACAAACGCAGCTATTCATATCTCAGGCACCAAAGCCCTGAGGGCAAGTGAAAGGCTGAAACTGTTACATTTGCACATATTAGTGACGTGTGGTGACATTTTCTGTCTCATCTCCAGCTGAGTTTGGAAGTGTCCGCTGTGTGACAAAAGGCAGAATTCAGTCTTGTATCGAGTTTTATCCACAGCATCACCAATCTCTAAACTTAACCCTTCAGGCAATGATTACAACAAATTAAAAAAAAAAAAACTCCAAAACACTGCAGAGCAGCATACTGTTCTTCTCAGCCGTCATAGATGAGATAGACAGACAGAGGAGATGGATGTCAAGTGAACCCTGAACGTGTTTAAGACATGTGATGGAATATGCTAATGACAGGTGCAGCAATGGATAATTTACAATAAAAACAAAAAAATGCTCTAGTTTCAGCATTTAAAATTTTACTTGTATGAGCAGAAAGTTGTTTTTAAAAAAAAAAAAAAAAACGAAGCTCCTGGTATGGCTGCTCTTTCTAAACTTTTATTTTCCGTTTAATCAGTCATGCGCTCCTTAAAATGACAGCTAGACTGCCTAAAAAACTGGGTATGTTACAGTACAAGTCCATTTTGAAAGTCAGGAAAAGCATGACATGGGAACTTTGATAAAATATTTGGCCAGTAGGGGCAACCTGGCTACCGCAGAATATCACGTGTGAGGGAGCAGAAGTCACTCTCAGACACGTCTTTCTCTCCTGTGGCCTCCTCCAGTTATTCCAGCAGATGCTGGCAGGATCATCACTGGTCTCAAAGTCGGATATTGATCTGTTCCTTTCCTTGTTCTGTCCTGAGCCTCACGCTCGATCAACGGTTTCCAAGTCAGTGGGAAGCCGGAAGTTTACATGACACACAAAAGCCCCAAGTGAAGCGGTAATGACTGGTTTTGACTGGTGCTGCCACCTAGTGGATACACTTTTAAACAGAAAGTTGTTTCAAGGGAGGTATTCAGAAAACCACGTTGTTGTTGGAATAAAACAAAGATTCCTTTTTTTTTTTTTTGAGTATCTGCTCAGGATTTTAATGTCAGGGATCTAGCAGCAAAGCACAAAGACATGAACATTATAAACTGAAGTCTTAGTTTATATATCACATATAATCATTGCAATATTACACAGCGATACTGCAGACTGTGTGCTTTCCAGATATCATACAGCTCCACTCTGAATGACCTCTCAGTCCTGCCAAAAAGACAACAGCTGATTGGTTAACTCGGTCACTGAATAAAACAGCACAGATCCAGGTGATAATAGGAACTTGTTTCCAAAGTTCTCCGGCTCTTTTAGACGCCACTGTTATCTTCGCCTTTCTGCAGAAATCAGGGACCATTTGACTCAGTTAGTCATCAATTCAGGTGTTTCATATTGTACATAGTCAAACAGACTTTCTTTAATATGTACCAGCAACGTGTTTAATCCATCACAAGACTTTGTTTAATGATTCTTTTTATAACCTGAGATTCCACTAAAAACTTAAAAGTAAACTATTTTGCTCTTATTGTAAACTGTTGTCCTTTTCCTTTTGTTTATATATGTTTTTTTTTTGTTTGTTTGTTTTTAATTATCGTAATTTGTCCTGAAATGTTAATATCACTTGTGTCATTCTGGGCTTGAAAGGTTAAAAACATCCATGTGTTGCCTCAGATCACAATGTTTGAGGCTCTAAATACAATATTAAACCATAAAGTTTTCATTCCAAGACAGTGACATAAAAACCTCAGCGCCTCAAACTCAGATTATCTTATTTTCAAAATGACTGTTACTGTTTTTTTTCCATGGATAATGTGACCTTAATTTCATCTGCATTTAATCTTCAATGAGTTTGTTTTTATAACCGGACATATCCAAGGCGTTCTCTTTACTGACACGTTGGTGACAAAGAACGACAAGAACTGACATCATTGAGAGAATATCCGACTAGTTGCTGATAACTATGCGGCTCTAATTAAGCTTTTTTCTCCTCCAACCCTGCAGGAGCCAGTGAAAACGGAGGAAGGCAGAGACATGGCCGGTAGGATCAGTGCTTTTGGCTACTTGGAGTGCTCTGCCAAAACGAAGGATGGGGTGCGAGAAGTGTTCGAGATGGCCACTAGAGCGGCGCTGCAGGTCCGCAAGCACAGGAAGAGAAGCGGCTGCACACTGCTGTGAGCGGCCCCGGACGCCATGAATTCAGTTGACCAAAAGAAGAAAAGCTAGACGCGTTAAAAGGACTGACCTTCTACCAAATGGATCTTTGTACTGTAACTCGCATTTCATGGAAACAGGCAGGCAGATGAATTGAATGCAAACGGACATAAAAGGACTTATTAAGACCACGGTTAAAAATTGATATTTAACCTCCCTAATGATTTGCTTTCCTACCTAAATCTGTCTTTACACATTGTATTTTTTTTTCCCCAGTTTGTTTATCTTTGTAGTTGTAGTGTAACAGAGGTGGGAGGTGCACATTTCTGTATGCAATACTGTTCTTCACACGCTTGAGCGAGAACCATCCTCCATGGCTTCTTTAAGGTCTTCATGAGCGAGGTCGTGTCTAAATTGATAATTGTAGCAGTTTTCACAACAAATGAAAGTTAATATCTTTGACCATAAGCCTTTTTTTCCTTTTAATTTGTACACCATCATCTCTAGAGGCAATGTCTTTCGGTTTCCGCTGTGGACCCCTTCATCGCGCTGCAGCTCATTGCACACAGTGCTGTCATTGTGAAACCAGAGCAAAGCCATAACGAAGGTTTCAGTGCCGGCGATGATTCATCAAGCAAAACAAATGGTTGCTTGTGTCACTTGTGTAGACAGGAAACCTCACCTTTCCCCCTGCATTCTCCATTTTTTGCTTCACTTACAATGAGGGATTAAAAAAAAAAAAAAAAGCCAGCTGCTTTTGTAATGTGGTAAAAGATCAGCGAAGGAGTGAGCTTACTGCTCTGCATCAGATTAGTGACTCGCACACCTCGCAGCTGCTGCTGCTGTCCAGTGGACCCAGATGGTGGCAGCAGGAAGTGACCAGTAGAAACACAAGCCAATATCACTCAACTATGCACAATAGCTGTCAGGAATAACAGGGAGAAAACTTCACGGCGACGGAAATCACACACGGGCCAACGTCTGTTCGTCGATTGAGTGGCTCAGTTCAGATCTTCTGCTAGCACTCAAGTGGGCCTATCACACCCGCTGTTGGAATTGGGAGTGTTTTACCAGTCAGCCCAGTCATGGAAATCATGTCCAGTTAGCCTGTTGCACATTTCCAGTCGCACAACATTCTTCACATGTCTGAGAGGAGCTGAGATGTGATTGAGCAGTTTGTTTTCCCCCCGGTGCCTTCTCTGTTCTGGTGTGCCTTTTGTTGTTCCCTCCCAAACCAGACTGGCTGGCTGCTGCATGCCGAGCTGATACTGACCCACAAAGTAAAGTAAAGTAAAGTCAGCTTCCTGACTCCCCCCCCCTCCCTCTCCAATGGCTCAGAAATACCAGTTTTGTTGGTTTGCTACAATGTATGCAATCCAAAACTTAAAAGTAGATGTATAAATACATTCTCGTCTCGAAAGGATTACATCGGGCAGGTTGGCGCGTTAATTATTCCAAGGAAATTACAAAACTGCACATTTCCTCGGGGAATGCATCAACCTGCAGGTTTAAAGGTTTGCTTTTACGTTTAACGGCTGTGTGTGTAGCTGCGAAGTGTTAGTACAGCTTCCACGTGATTTATGTCCTAAATCAAAGGAGCAGATCACCAAAGGCGTACTCCCAGTTCGTATTCCTGGTAGCCCAGTCCCAGATTTGGCTTCTCTTCAAGTACTCGGTTATACCTGAAAATACAATAGTTTAATAAACAAAGCTTTCGAGGCCCGGTGGCTGTCCTCAGGCACACTCTTCACAGCATTCCTTCTCTCTGCCTGTGTTATTCACTCATGTACAGTATGTGTCCTTTGGTGGCATGAAGGGTGGATTATCAGAGCTCCGTGGCAAAACAATAACTTGGATGTTGCATGCTACCTTCGTACAATGCCGGTAACCAAACATACCAGCTGGTAAAGTCTGTCTCTATTATATTGTAGTGTTGTATGTATTGTATTCCCAACTTAACCCCACATTTAAAAGGGATTGCTTTGATTAGAATCATATACAACATATTATTGTCACCTCAACCCTTTAGTTTGTGGATGCTACACTTAAGCTCATTGTAGACAACAAGCACACTATCAAAAACAAGGGCCAGTGCATCCAAATCCTCCGATTTTCCTCAATAAAAACAGGCCGCTTGTTGATCGTTTTGTCGTTGTGGTTTGATGTTCACGGGTCTCGACAAACGTTGCTGCCAAGGAATCCTTTTGGAAGTGGAGTTCAGCAAAGACAGTCAAATGACGGCCGCAGCTGGAAGCACACAGTAATGATGGAAGCATTCCTGCTGAGCAGCAGAGGGTCGACTGGTAAACATATCACTAAGAGCATGCAGAGCACTGCTGTTGTTGTATATGCAGATCATTTTCAGCTAAATCAAAACTTTAGAGTGTTCATGCATGCGTGGGGGTGGTCTTTACTGCACGCACACACACACAAGCACTAACATGCACACGTCAGTGGAAACAGCTTCTGCTCAGTGTTGTGTAACTTTTCTTTCTCTAGAAGTATTTGAAATGATAAAGGAACCAGATTTATATAAAACTTATGATAATGCTTTGTAAACAGGAGGCGATGCAGTGAATGTCCACATCTGAACATTATTAATAAACTATTTTTGAGACAAGACAGACTGGCCTCCTCAATCCAGTTTCAATAAAAAAATTAAAGGTGCCCTCACACCCATCGCCACCACCTCCCAGGTGTCCCCCACCTTCCCAAGCCAGTCGGAAATCAAGACAATACAGTGATAATTCCATTTAGTTATAAAATGGAAAGGTTGCTGCCCAGCTTGAATCCAGAAGTATGAAAATAAAAAAAAAACAGTTGAATCTACTCAGAGTTCTAACCTGCCATACATAACAAGGCTGTAACTGTCACAGCTGTGTATCATCTTAAACAAATATAAAGAGTCAGAGACCTGATGTCCAGAGCAGATTTACAGAAACGTATCCAGCCTTCATCTCCAGCAGACTTGACTACCATAATGCTCTTTTGTCTGATTAGACAGCCTCAGATCACGATGAACCTGTTGCCAGAGTTCTAACAAGAACCAGGATAACTGAGCACATCACTCCTCCATCCACCAAATGTGGATGGTGAATGGAGACTTTCATCAGTATGAGCTGTAGGAATCCAAGGCTGATCTGATGAAGCACAGACAGGATACAAAATACACTAAATAATGTGACCAAAATCATGGTCCTTTGATGAGACAGTGGTACTATCCAAGATTGTCAGATACGAATTACAATAGGGTTCTCGCACCCTTGGTGATCGGGCCCTAATAAATAAATCAACACTGTTCTGCAGATGACGGCTCTCCAAAAGGTGCCATTCAAGGCACCTTTTGGAGAGCCTTTTTAACCCTGACAGCAGGATAATCACAACAGCGTGCAGGACAAGAAGCTCTTCAGGCTTCTTACCAGAGATGAATAGAAGAACTGGAGCTGCAATTGCAAAGAGAAAATATCACTAAGACAACAAAACTTTTTTGCAGCTGTCATATTTTTATTTTTTTTTTTTACTTTTTAAATGTTCAAACTTGTTCCCCATCTCCATGTCACAAAGTCCAAGTGAAATGTTGATGCTCATTCTTCTATTCAAGGTCGGTGCACTGCTGGATAAACTGTCCTTCTTGTCTATGTAGAAATGTACTCAGTTGAGGTTAAAGCCATACTAACATTCAGGGACAGTGATGCCCAATGAGTGCCATTGCTTCCACCAAATATTTCTCGTCTTTGGCTTTCTTCAAATCCAATCCGGTGTAGCCCTGCTTCTCCACACAGTAGCTGATGAACCTATGAAGACAAATGACAGATTAAGCATCATTTTAGGAGTTAAAGTAAGATAAAAGCCACAAACATGGACACCACTCTCTCCTACAATATGTAGCTCAGGACCACTTGAATTTTTATGAAACATTTTATCTAAATTCATTTGTCTTTTAGGACCAACTCCTCCTTGACTGGTCAAAAGTGGTGAATTATAGGCTGCTTCTCAAAATTTTACACAATTTAAGTGTCATATATATACAAACTGTCCTCTTTATATATTTTGTATGAGCGTGGAAAGTTAAAATCACTTCTGTTTGTCTCTAGAGACATTCTCCTAAACAGAAGAGCACTTTTGAGTCTTATCAAAGCTGTTAAGGTGTTACTGCACTCGTGACATGTTTTGATGCTGTCAGACAGACCTTGAATGTCTGAAACTCTCAGTATTCAGAAAATGACAAAAGCACTGTGGTGTTTGAATAGCTGAATAATTATTAACACAGTATTTCTGCTCTTTACCTCCTGTGTGAAGTTCTGCGGAGCGACAAAGTATAAATCACGTGTGCTCACCTCCTCTGTGCACACGCTACATATGTGTCAGACAGAGACAAGAGTCTGCAGCTTGGCCATATAAATGAGGTGATTTAGAACCGTTTTCAACTGTTCATTTGGCTCTGGAGCTCTAAAGGTTTTTTCATGATGGCAGCGAGTAAACCATTATAACAGTGGAATTGAAAACCAGGGAGAAGGAAGGTTTTATTTATTTACAGTTGAAACCAGAAGTTAACATAAACTGTATAAAAAGACACATAGCTTTTTTTTTTTCTCTCACAATCTGACATTAAATCAGACTAAACCTTTCCTGTTTTAGGCCAGTTAGAATTACCATAATTATTTCTATTTGCTAAACCCCAGAATAATTAATTACTATGTGGATGGAGTGACCATCACAAAGCCCTGATGTCAGTTCTGTAGAAATTTAGTGGACAGATCTGAAAAGGCGTGTGGGAGCAAGGCGGCCTACAAACCTGACTCAGCTCCGCCAGTTCTGTCAGGATGAACGGACCGCAATTCCAGTGAACTATTGTGAGAAACTAGTGGGAGGAAACCCGAAACGTTTGACCCAAGTCACACAGCATAAAGGGAACGACACCAAATACACAAGAAATGTATGAACATTTCTGACTTTGAAGAAATAGATAAATTAAAGAAATAAAAAAAAAACCTTTCATTACCCTGGTATTTAGTAAATAGAAATAATTTCAGTAATCCTAACTGACCTGAAACAGGAAACATTTAGTCTAGTTTAAAGTCAGACAGTGAGAGGAAAAAAAAAGGTTGTCTATTCATGCAGTGTATGTAAACTTCTAGTTTTGACTGTATTTAATGACACAATATGAGGAATTTACCTGAAAAAGAAGACACACGCCTGTCTCATGTCATACTGAAAGTGATAAGTGGATGTTATTATGTCCGGCCAAATTCGGTGACCGTCCCAGCTTTCACAGAAAAGTGATCCTGGTTGTCGTAGAGACGTGAAGCTGATGCGCTGAAATGCCTTCAGATTCATGGGAAGGTGTGTGTATCTGAAAGTGGCTCTAATATACGGGACCTGCTCTGACTTACTTCTTCCAGATGGGCTCTGTGTTGAGGATCAGAGGGTTTCCAATGACAATGAGGAGGGACTTCGCTCTTGTCAGGGCCACATTGACTCTCTATAAATATGTAAATGCAAACAAGAATTAGACATATGTTAATGTTAGACACACTTAAGACGCATGCGGTTTTGATTTGATTTTAAACAAAGAAAGCGTGTGGCAACCTTTCTATTTGACAGGAATCCCATATTGAAGTCTTTGTCCATCTTAACGTAGCTCATAGTGCTACGGACTGTGGAGACAATGATGATGTCCCTCTCTTGTCCCTGAAACTCCTCCACACTTCCCACCTTATCCCATGAAGAAAAAGAAATGCAAATAGGCCAGGCACAATATGCTGTGGTACAACTATACATAACCCCGAGTCATACAACAGTCAGTCAGTCTCAACAAGTCAGCTTTTTATCTTTTAGAAACAGGACGTAAGCATGAATTCACAGCAGCCTTGCTCACCTTGAGTTCATGAAGATCACTCAGTTTCCTCAGGTTTCTGTCAAACAGCAGAGCTTGTTTGATTTTCGCAACCTGTCAGAAAAGTGATCATAATTTTGATATCTGGTTAGAACATACCCTAACAAAAAAATTCTCCTTTGACTTTGAAGCACAAATATAGATCATTAGAGCCTCACTTGTTTCCTGTAGGGGGTGATGATGCCGATGTCTTTACCAGAGAGCCGAGGCAGAGCTTTCTTTGCTTGTGCCTCCACCAGCTTGGTGAGATATTGGACCACGACTTCAATCTCAGATACATTGAAGAAAGATGGACTGCTGGACTCTCTCTGATCCATCCCAGTTACTCCATGGAAGATCACAGGGAAATTCTACAGTGGTGGAAAGCAAGCAGTCGTCCATTACTGTGATGATTTACATACATAACAACAATAGAGCCATAGGAGGACTAAATTTCCTGTCTCATAACTGTGTTATTGCCAAAAATTCTTTCTAGATCTATTTTTTTTTTCTATAATAAGATTGTATTTGTCCCAATTGCCTTTATCTCTGTAACAGCGTAATGCTTTTTTCTGGGCTCAATTCTTTAGATATTCAGGGTGCCTTATGGCCCTAATTATAATCAAAGGGACATTCATGTCAATCGGTATTCCACTCACATGAAGTTAAGTGTCATTTCAGACACAGATTAATTTAAAATAGCCATATTTATTCCGTAGAGACAGACATGTCGGATAAAAAATAAAGCGTAACTGGTCTGTTTATACAGTCATGTGCAAAAGTCAGTACTTCATTTACTCCCATGTATTTTTGTACAATAATAGTTTAAAAGAAATGTATATCAAAATAATTTGATCATAGAGGCTTTTGTAGAAGGCGATTACAAACTGTGTATAATGTTTGCCACTGTACCATTATTTATGTAACAACAAAAGAAACCAAAAAGAAGCAAATCATGTGGGCAATACTATGCACCCCCATAATTCAACAGCTTGTTATTCACTTGTGCTTACTTACTGACTTAAACCATCTTTAGCAGTAATAACTGGACGTAGTTGTTTCCTGTATGACTATCATTTTCTCATAATTTTGTAAAGGAATTCTGCCCCATTCTTCTTTAAAACACTTTAAAACACTGGTGGAGTTAAAGGTGGAGTAGGTGTTGTTTGAAAAACGGTTCCAGCAATCCAACTCAAGTGAGATTTTGAAAATATACACTCCCTCCCTCCTCCCAAAGGCTCCGCCTCCTCCTCTTCAGCTCACCCCTCGAAACCACGCCTTCACATGATTCACGACTGCATGAACCATAGGGAGGGAGGGAGGGAGGGGTGATATTTGATGGACGTATTAGGCAGCCAATCAAAATAGTGATGATCACTTTTTGATTTCAGAGTTTTTCTCTGATTAACCTTCTAGACTGGACCAAAATGTTTAGTTTTTTTTGCAAACATTTTATTTCACAATGGGAAGTGAAAAGGTTTTCAGGCAATATGTAAAAGTGTTGCAAAAAAACAACACCCACCCCACCTTTAATTGAGTGTTTTTAGGTGTTCAGTCGGCCAAACAAACAACTCTACTTTGGTTTCGTCTGTTCGTAGGATATTTCTCCAAAAATGTTGTCTTCCACATCTTTTTTAGACACAAGAGGCTTTCTTCTTGCAACCCTTCCTAACAAACCATACTTTTATCAACTGCTATCAGAACCATAGGAAAAAAAAAATCACAGGAGAGTTTAAAAAAAAAAAAGACAACAACATAGTATTGAAAGAGACGGTACTAACTTTTGCACACAGCCTATACAGGCAACCGTAGTCTGTGCAGGCAATAGTTTCTTTGTTGTGTCATGATAAAGCTGTGTTTTTAGTATAATTGCTGTGTATAAAGAAGAGCAGAAAAGAATAAATATAGTTACGGACTTACCTCTTTAGGAAGGCCGTCCCATTTGCAGTAGACTTTTCGTTCTGAATGAGCAGCTGGTTCCAGTAAGCCATCATAGAACTCCTCATTGGGGATTTTCAGAATATCACCATGAGATCTGAGTGCCGAAAATGACACAAACAATAAAGAAGGAGGCCTCAGAGTCATTAAAGCAGCAGCACATTAAACAAGTAATTCCAACAAGCAATATAAAGGCTGTAACGAACAGATGCACCTGTAGTTTTTCCGCAATATGGTGACAAAATGTTTGTCATAGTCTTTGTAGGATTTGTGATGTTCCATCAGCCTCTGCAGCAGAGAAAGCTCTGGAGAGAATTCACATGACATTATTGCATCATTCTCTTGATTCTTTGTAGATGCTGCACAAAGCAGTATGACATGAAAATCAATAGTAAATCAGTATCCTCATCTTACCAAGTCCATACTGTTGAGCATCAGAAGATAGAATGGTCGGTCCCAGCTGCTTAGGATCTCCTGCCAGCACCAGCTGGCCCTTCTGTGGACTAAGCAGACCTGTGAAACAAACCAACAAATCATGATGCATCAGTTTTACCACCATTGCACTTTTCTTTTTTTTTTCTGATCTTATTCTAATTAAAAAAATAAATAAATAAATGAAGAATTCAAAGTTAAAACTAGATGAAGGCTTTGTGGAGCCTTTTCTTTCCCTTCACCAAAGAGACTCAGAGAGAAGAGTCTGTATTTACCTGCGATAGCGATGACACACTCTGGCTCTGTAGCTTGGCCTGCCTCATCCACAAACACGTGTGTGAAATGGCCACATGGGATTCCTATAGTCACAAGTCTGACGTATAGCAACGCAGTGACAAGAGTTTACAACGCCAACAATTTATGGAAATATCACAAACAAATACAGCAAAACTGGGTATGAATATGACACTGTAACGCTGTCAGCATGACTTGTGATCACAAAAGATGTGCCAGATATCAAAAAATAGAGCCAAATGTCTCTAAAAAAAAAAAAAGTTAATATGCTCTTTCAATTTGACAGTTTTATATATCAGAAAAAAAGGTATCAGAGTTTTTTATAGTGAGGGAATATAGCTTCTGATAATAAACTTAGACTCTGACTAGCATAGTGGACAGATTGGATGCGTAATAGTTTAATGTATCAGCTTGACTTAAAGAGATAATGAAAAGAACTTATTCTGGGTGATACCAATCAAACTCAAGTTGGGTGCCTTTGACTACACTGTATTATTATTTTATGAGGTTAGATGTACAGCTCTGAATGCACTCTGAATATGGAAATACGTGGCAATATTATGCCTTAATACACATGCGTCAAACACACGACCCATATGCCACGTGGCCCGCCACTCATTTTATGTTTTATTATTTTATTACATATTACTAGCTTCTCTAACGGATTATCAAAATATGTTGCTGGGAGGGAAAAAAAGAAAAAAAAATTGACTCAGAAAATAGCTGTCCCTTTATCAGTAATAAAGCATCTCACCAGAATGCCAGAAATATTACGGTGAAATTTTCCCATGTATTTTCATCCATCCATCATCCATACCTGTTATAGTCCTGTGCAGGCTCACAGGGATCTGCTGGAGCCTGGCCCAGCTCTCTTTAGGCCAAAGGCAATCAAGTATCTTTGAGAATAATAAACTGAAGATGTTCTTTTTACTGCCATCTACTGGTCAGTCCCGTAAGGGAGCTCTCATTTAGGTTCATCATTGTTATCCAGTGAAAAGATTTTTTAATGAAGAAGTATCAATGGAATTTGGATTTGAAATGTAAATTTTTACAAACAATGAAGAAACTTTACTCTTTTCTTGTAGGTTGATACAAGTAACAAATACGACCACTAGGGAAACGCCAGGGGGTTCAACCTGCGCCGAAACACTGCCGTCATAAAGCCCCGTCTAAAGAGAGCTGCTGCATCCAAAGCATCACTCAAACATGGGCACAACATTGTGAAAGAAACTTCTTTTCAGCCTTCCTGAAGTCCGTCACTTTTGTAATTAGAGCCCAAATGGACTGTATATAATATATATAACAGCTTAATCCCTTATTTTGGTTTGGTGAAACAGGCCTCTGGTCTGGCAAAAAAACAAACACAGCATTTCAGCACAAACAACTCACACCATTGTCAAGCACAGTGGTGGAGGACCTTGGTATCTTGCAGGCATTGAGTAGGCAACAAATTCCTTTATATGCTAAAATATCCTGGAGTCAGGTGAGAGTCTGTCTGCCCAATAACAAAAAATTGTCTGAAACTGGGCCACGCAAAGGGAAAAATGAACCAAGAACACCAGAAAGTCTAAACCAGAGTGGCTGAAAAAGAAAAGGAATCACGAGGTTGCCACTCAAGTTGACCAGTCAAAGTTCAGATCTCGGCCTAAAACAGAGACTATTTACTTTTTTTGCATGGCCATGTGCTGTGTATCATAGGTAGTGTACACAGGCATGCAGGAAAGTAGCTCTTACCTGGCAGCTGTGAACAGAGTTGTCACTATAACTCTGTATTTCATCAGGATTTCTCTTTCTGGAAACACAAAGAAACTTTCTGTCTCATCCAGGGTACAGTATTTCTGAAAGAGACAACAGTCATGATGGTAAAGGTTTTCCACTCTCCAACAGTAAGTCAAAGCAAATGAATGAGCGGTATCTTTTTTGGAGTGTCTCATCTGTTACAGCTACTTATTTTTTACCTACATGTTTATGCACTCAGGAAATCAATATATACTTTATTCTCGGTTGCAGAGAGAATCCTGATCTTACCTGAGTCCTTAACTGTCCAAAGTTTGGATCATCAAATAAACAACCATAAGTAATTTAAATAAAACTGATAAACTCACTGATTATCATCATAATGATCCTGAGGAATCTGACAAAGACATGGAACTACTTGTTTGACTTCCTAAATCAGCAAAATGTAATTTATTCTGAAAAATTACAGGTCCTAAATACAGCAAAAGTTAAAGGTTTGGACAAACCCTGCCAATGAAGAGGTTTGTGCAAATATTTGACTGATATATTGCAGATGGGCTTGTATTTGCTTTACGCTGCAGTGCAGTGAGAATGGCCGCTGACGCTCACCCACAGTTTCTGATCAACGTTGCTCGGGTGTCGGCACTTGGCACACATGCGGTAAATCTGATCAGGACCTGTGTGAACTGCCAGTTTCGTACAGAGCAAGTCGCACGCGCTGTTTGAAGGCGCACAGACGAGGATGTGGGTTGATGGATCCACCTGTCTGATCTGGTGACATAAGCAAAGCAAAAAAAAATAATTGCTTAATGATAAGCTTGTGAGTGAACGTGGGGACATAGCTCTTTTTATTTTCTGAAATACTACATGCTGATACTTTAAAACTCATTTCTGGCCACTTACTGACGCCACTGCCAATAAATGGACATATATTGTACCACCTTACTACCGAGAAGATCTGGTCTTTCTAGATGTGGAACTGAAATATGATCATGTCTCCTCTAATGTGATAGCCCAGAGATACAGGTCAGGGCAAAAATAAATAAATTAATAAAATAAAATGCCATACTCATCACTATGAAACATTTTCAAACTAGTTCCAACTCTTTGTGCCGTGCATTAGTATATTAGTTTTGCTCTGATGCAGGAATTTCCCTTTAAAGCTTTTGTCACTGATATTGACGCATGCTCATATCGTAGTGCAACCCCAGTCTGAAAGGAGCCAACAGGATCCCGGCTGCAGCATCTGCCAAGTGATGCCAAAGGGCACAGAAACTGACAGAATATTGTAAAAGAATCCTTTTAACAAGTACATGTGACCAATAACGTAGTGTAAATAAAACAAAAAGATTTATCATATCAGATCAGCAGCATTTGTCTGGCGCATGTTAGAGAACATCAAAACAACTAATAATTATTTCAACTGGTATTTCGATGACTCATTGTTTAATCAATATGCATCATAAATATCATGGCGACCACAACATATTACCCAAGGTGCCATTATCAAATGTTTTAGTTCAGTTATTCAGACAAACAGATTCAAGTGACTTGATTTTAACAGTAAATCCAGACAAATAAGCAGGGATGGGCAGTACTCTTGATCCATGTATCTAATCCAAAATGCATTCTGTAATTTGAATTTGCTTTTGGAGACATCTATGAGGCAGACATGTCTTTGGACTGTGGGGGGAAGCCGGAGAAAACCCACCGAGCACGAGGAGGACATGCAAACACAGAAAGGCTCCCGCCGAGGTTTGAATCTGGAACCATCTTGCGATGGCGCTAACCGCCAAGCCACCACACGGCACGCTAACTGAGCCATGACATGGTTCAAAATGCTGAACACAGAAAAGAATTGTGCCATGTAACTATAAGAAGCTGTAGACGAAGGTGTGTTTAAGATAACAGTGTGTCAGCCTTCATCAGCGGCTTTGGTTGCTTGCTGTCTTACAAAGTCTCCCCAAGTAAGTCTCTCCAAGTAAGTCTGAAGCCTATCTCAGCTGGGTTCGGTCCAAGGGCAGAGTACACCCTGGGCAGGTCAACCGTCTGTCACAGGGCCACGTTCTCACACCACTGGTAGAACATGCTAAGGCCCCAGCCATGATCTAGACCTGGAACCTTCAAGCTGGGAGGCAACAGTGTTGACCACCAGCCAACACTGCCCTCTTCATCAGAAGAGTCCAGAAACTCCCTCGGGAAAAGCAAATACAATACAAATTTTGTATTGTATTTTTGAATGTGTTTTTACACACGTTTCCCATCCCTGCTTATCAAAAACATAGTTTGAGCGTCTTAATACCTGATTTACAGCTTCAACCAGAGTGACTGTCTTTCCAGTTCCAGGAGGCCCAAACAGAATATAAGGCGCAGGCTTTGACGATCCAGCAACGATGTGGCGGACTGCTTGACATTGCCACTTGTTGTCTTTCAGATTAGTGTCAAACCACCTGGAGAGTAAAGTAGGTATGGAATTTAAGACAAACCTTTTTTTTTTTCCTTTTTTTTATGTTGGACTGAAGCCATGAAAAGTATTGACAGAAGCAAAACCTTCAAAATGTGTGTGTTTTTTTTTTAAATGTGCATCTTCTGTCCCTGTGAAAAAGGCTACATATTTTATATTTTCAGTAGAGTCTAAGGGAAATTTAGGGTATTAAACCAAAGAAAAGTATTTTAATAATGTTTTCATAATAAGATAAGATGTATTAGGACCATGATGGGGTGGGGTTTCAAATTCTGACAACAAAACTCAGAATTTCTGAGATTAAACTTGCAAATTGGTCAATTGATGAAGTCATATTAATGGTTTAGAGATTTAAATTCAGACTCTACAAAGTTTGAATATACAAAGTCAAGATTTCTGACTTCATAACTGTGCAAATTGGCAAGAATGAAAGACTCATTTGCAGGAATGAAAAGATGGGATTAACTTCCTTTACCTCGACATACCAGAGACTGCTTTTCAAATTTCTCTTCCACAAAAATGCTCGTTTATAAAAGTCAGAAATTCTCAACTTACAAAGTAAGAATTTCTGACCTAATAAAGTCAGTTTTTATTTTCTCTTAAGTTTGTATTTACATGCAGTGTCATAATAAGCTGCATTAACAGTCAAGGAAGATTCACACAAAGGCTCCATAGGAGACTCATTGGCTGTAAGGAACTCATCTTTCAGTTCAGTCTTCTCTGTCCAAACACAAGGAGAAAATTAAGATAAAGTGATAAGGTGATAATGATGGTGTTGTGTGTGTTGCAAACCTGAGTTTAGGCAAGGATATATTAGACACGGCTGCATCAGATGGGAACAGCACCTCCTTAAGGTGATGTTTTCTTGCCATATCCACTGCCCGATGCTGCAGCTTTAAAGTCGACCTGTTGAGTGTAAACTCCACGTTGAACTTCTTGTCGTGGACAAAATCCCTCAAAAAACTGAAATGAGTAAGAGATTTAGTAACGGGCCTTTTATGCTCAGAGATATTGTGGGTTTCCAGGAGTGTAGCATCCTTATTCCAGCTCTTACTTTAAAGAGAAGCCCAACTTCACTTGGTCATGCTCCACTTTGTGAATATATCCTTCATATCCATGTCTGTTATCATCAGATGTGGTCACCCTCACAAGATCTCCTTGAAGCACAGATGGACGACTCTCAGCAACACCAGGGACCTGTTAGACGACATTAATGTTGGATGTCACTGCTGTGCTTTCATTTCACACAGCAAATCAGAAGTGATTTTTGTAGTTGTACAAACATCTTTGTGGCTCTTTCAAATGGGGGGAAACACATTGTTTGGGCCGCATTTCAGCATCCCAACGACATCTGTTTTTGTGTGATTTGACAATGCAGTTGTTGAAATATGTAATATTCTTATTTAATTCAGAGCTCAAAAGGTTTATCGCTGGTGACCATAGTATCGGACAAGAAAATGTGTGAGAGCATCTACAGATGACGCTGCCTTAAAAACCTCAGAAAGGTTCAACAGTCCATCTCTTTCTCTCTCTTTCTCCAAGACCCTTAAATAATAGTAAGGCAGTATATTTAGCAAGACAAGTCAAAGAAAGACTGGGGCTCAATGGAACTGATACACACAAGCTGCTTCAGCAAAAACAAAGCCATGCGCTATCGTTGAAAAAAAAAAAGTTGAAAAAAAAAAGAGAGAAGAAGAGCCCTTGCTACAGTATTTCCCTTTCTGGGATGAATAAAGTATTTTTCATTTCATTTCATTCATTTCATTCGGCAAAACTAGAGGACTGGACTCTAATTGACATTTCTTTACTTTGAGTATGAGGAGATTTTCATCTCCTGGGTCCTGAGTCATGGTTTGATCCTGGAGTTCATACTGTCCGATGTCCTCTTCCATCCTAATCTCTTCCAGGTGCAGCAGGAGACTGAATCTTTGGAAATAATTATTCATATCTAAGGCACTGGTGAGGAGATTCCTGGACACAGAGCATACATGTAGAGAGGAGCTTAATTCCATATCAATATTTCACTGATTTAAAAAAGTAACAATTAATCTGAGTGAATTAATCTGTTCTCTCACTTCACGTTTGAAAGCCTCCATTTGGGAAATGGACAAAGGTTCTGGGGCTCCTCAAACCTTTCTTTCACCAACTGCTTCAAGTAGGCTGGACACCTGTACTCTCTTATTTTCACTTCTACCTCCATAAACTGCTCAGGAGGGCTGCGGAGAACACCAGATATATTAATCATGAATAAAACCCAGTATATCTGTATCTGTTCAGGATTCTTTTGCTGATCTCAAACTATACATTTATTTTTTCTTAGCTCCAATTCAACTTGTATACATACCTACCAATAACTGATACTGATTATGTTATCAGAGGTCTTGAATATTATTATTATTAATGTTATTATTAATAGTCTTGGAGTGGTTCTCAGTTAACTTTTATTAACTTACCTCTCTGGTGGTATTCCCCTCTCGTTCGTAATCGGGCTGGAAGCAGGTCTCTTTTTGGGCCAGACTGGTTTATAAGGACCTACAGGCCCCAGCATTTTACCCAGCTGGCTCTGAAATACTGCCTCAATATCTCTGACAATGTTGAATCGCTGCATATTCAACAGCTGAAACTCAAAGCACATTGTGGCAGGAAAGTGTCCCTGCTGCTCAAGCGTGTATTTAACAATAATGTCGTATGTCTCTCCTATGGGAAAAAAAGAAAGAAAAGCAGAGAATAATCCATCTTCATTATATTTTGTTTTTCTCTTTTCTCTTTCAGCCTCTGCAGTTGTTGAGTGCTCGTTGCCTCACCAGCATGGAGGAGTAGCGGGAAGTTTCTGTTCACGCGCCTCTCATCCTCCACCGTGAAACAGTCCATCCTGGTGAGGGGAGTGTATTCGATAAAGTAGATGGAGTCTGGGCCTACATTTGTAATGTGGAAGGTGATGATGGGTGTCTTGCTTAGACTGGACACAATCACTTGAACCTTTCCATGATCTGCCACAGGCTCTGAGGTGATTCTAATGCCCTTCTTATCAGCTATCATCCCTTTCCTGTAACAGACAGATTCAGACTCTGTTATTCCTTTCAATCTGACTTCATGTCACACTGATGTGGAAAACCAAAACATCCCAGAGAGCTTGTGCACAGACTCAGAGAGTCAGTCTCCACTCTACTTGTAAAGTGTAACCTGCATCATCCCAAGATGAACTGGCGAGTCAAAAGGAAAGCTCTTCTTTTTTTTTTTTTTATCTAAGTGGTGTCTGTCAGCTGTCTTTACTTAAAAAAATATCGTATGTGGAAAAATCTGTTTTTGATCATCAAAAAACAAACAAACAATATCTTCACATTCCCAGTTAAATGATGTGTTATCTTGTTTTTCTTGACACAGTTTGGACCAAAGATGTCATCCAGGTCATAATGACCCAGACAAGGTTCTGTTCAAATGTTGGCCAGCTGCATGATCAGACAACTCTCTTTTGTTTCCCCCCGCTCGTTTCACTTCCTTCTGCAGTCAGCCTCACCACAGGCTCAAACTCTACATCATGATTTCTGTTCTCCACTGCAGACGTCAAACATATGCTCAACTAAAGCAAAACATTTTTTTTCTTTGTTGCATTGGTGGCCATTATTCACAGTGAGAGAGAGAGAGACAGGAAATCAGGGCAAAGAGGGAACAGGGAAGACATGCAGCAAAGGATCACATGCTGCGATTTGTCCCATATTTTCATTAACGCCTCATACACACGTCTGTCACACACACACACATCAACACTAAATTTAAAAATAATGAACAAAATAAAACACAGGAAACATTAAGGCCAGCAAAATCTTTGTGGCTGGACAATATCTTTATACATGGGCGAGGCTAGCCCTTTTTTAGGGGTGCTTCAGCACCCCTAAATTGAAATTCAGCACCCCAAAAACCTGGAGTAAGAAATATTGTTATTCTAAAATTTTAGTTCGCATCCATAGTTTGTGGTTTAAGTTTATATTTTAAGAATGAAAATGAAAACGACCCCGCCTAATGGTATCGTCCTCTTCTCACTAACGTTACTTGTGGGTTGTGGTGGGGCTCTTTGGGTGCTCAGCACCCCTATAGCTCTGACCCTAGAACCGCCCCTGTCTTTATATACGTGTGTTGCAGCCATCTTGTCACTCTCAGTGCCTGGCCCCGCCCCACGCTGTCACGGTTGCCTAGTTACCACAGACGCCGGTGCTGCGCTGCCACCCGCGCATTTTAAAAATGTCTACCCCAGATAGGGTTGCCACCCGTCCCGTAAAAGACGGAATTGTCCTTTATTTTCATGCCTGGAAGGTGGCAACCCTAATCTGAAGACATACCTGTTCGCCTTCAAGCCACGAAGGATGTCTGAGGCCCGTTTCTGCTTTGAGTTCTGCTCAGAGGTTGAAATATTGTCGGATGCGGGTGTCCGTCTCTGAGCTCCAGGTGGGAGACTGGGTGGCTGCCGTCTCCACTGGTCAGGGGGCACTCGCACCTACAAAAGCAACATGGCACATATCCTCATCTTCTTTCTAATTTCAACTTCAGGTTGACCTGAACAACAGATGGAAAACACAGGTGGTGGCAACATCTTACCGTCTGTACGTCACGGATGCGGATTTTATACCCGATTATCAGAATTTCCCTGGATTTCTGAAGAGCATCGAAAACGTTGGAAAACTTGGGAAGTTTTCCTCTTGAGCTGTGACGGTTAAACGCGAGACTTATTAGACCCAGTCGGGTCCCGGTGCGGGTGACAGATCGAGACTTTCAGAGCCTACCTTCCCCTGAACTCGGTGTCGTAGATGGATCGCAGCTGGTTTTTGGTTTTGTCGTCTATTCGGTCTCCAAGAAAGTTCATGAACGCTTTTCCGGCTTCCAGCGGGGTCATGTCGGCAGCTGCTGCAGTCGTCTGACTATTGATTGTTACACTGGTGATGGTTACCGATGAACGCCGCGGCTCGTCACGGTTTCCTGTTTGGCTTTGAAGCGCTCAGATCGAATAACAGCGGTCTCCAAGGTTTCAGAAACTGTTCAAATGAAATGAAGTGTATGGATCTCTGGGGTTGGACTTATCAGACCAGGAGGAGCACCCATGTATCAATCAATCAATCAATCAATGTTTATTTATAAAGCCCTTTACAACACACAGGGTGACCAAAGTGCTTTCCATTAAAATCCACATTAAAACAAAACAATATAAAATCAACATAACAATACCATTAAAATTAAATTAAGAATATTTCACCATCGATACTGTGTATTAAAAGCCAGTCTAAATAAATAGGTTTTAAGTCTGGATTTAAAAACCCCAAAGTCAGTGATGGTGCGCATCTCTGGGGGCAGCTTATTCCAGAGTCTTCTTTTCCCTCTTTCTTAATGAAGTATGTTAAAGGTGATGAACTTGTGATGAACCTGAAGAAACATTACTGTGATAAAGGTAACAGGCTGACTCAATCTCCCGCCCACACACACACACACACACACCACATGCTGTTTCACGCCATTACTGTGTGTGCGTGTAAAAAAGCAGCAGCATGTAAAAGGATGATAAGGGGACGATACAGGTACAAGTACACTTGTACACTTGTACACCGTGATACAAGTGGGCGTGTCATCAACAGACTTGTGCAGACTGTGATGACAACCTGATAATAACCATTAATTTAGAATCAGGTGTGTTGAAGCTGGGAAGCCTCTAAAACATGTTGGATAGGGGCTCTTGAGGACCGGGGTCGAAGACCCCTGCCAGGGACTGTACATACCGAATGAAGTATCTGGTCACGTGACCCATAGGTTTGGACAAAGAGCTTTTGAAGCCTCTTTTTGCTCAAACTGCATGACACCATGCTGCAAAGAGGCAGAACCATCAAGGCTGAGAAGCCCGTTGGAATATGCCCACCAGTTAGCTGTTTTTAGCTTGGCTGACTTTATGTCTGCTAACTCAGGACAATCATCATTGTCAAAACTGGATCTGCATGATCTTTGAGGCCCTCAGGTGGCATTACATTAAAAACAGACACAGTACTCAACTGGACATCACTGCATGGGCTCAGGAACACCTCCAGAAATCACTGCCTGTGAACCCAGTTCAAATTGAAATCCTTAAACGCAATTTAAAGAAGAAGCAAAAAAGAAGGCTCATGTGAACACAATCCAGAAACGCCACCATCTTCTCTGGGCCAAAGCTCATCTAAAATGGTCTGAGGCAAAATGGAAAACTGTTCTGTGGTCAGATAGATCAAAATTTGACACCAAAGAGGAGAGGTGCCATCGAGCTTGTTATCCAGAGGCAGTTGCATCTCTGATGGTATGAGGGTGGATTAGCGTCAGCTAAAACATCTGGAAAGGCTCCATCAATAATGAAGAATTATAAAGATTTTAGAGAAAAATATGCTCCTATACAGACAGTGTCTCCTTCATGGAAGGCCTTGCACATTTCAGCAGGACACTGCTAAACCATATACTCCATCCATCACAACAGCAGGGCTTTGCAGAAGAGTCCAGGTGCTGAACTGGTCTGCCTGCAGTCCAGATCCTCCACCAATGGAAAACATTTGGTGCATCATAAAATGAAAAATCCAGTAATGAAGGTCCAGGACTGTTGAGCAGCTGAAGTCCTAACAAAAATGGATGTGTTTTTTTTTTTGAGGTTCCTCTCTCCCGGTCCCCCGCTGATGGGTGTGAAGAAGGATCAAAAAAGGCTGCTCCGACGCCGACTCTTAAATGCATAAGAATGTTTATTACAAATAAGAGAAGGCCCACGACAGACTTCTTCAGCAGTCTGGGATCTTTCTGAGCCAACTGTAGAAATCCCCTCGAACAAAGAACGATTCAGTTTTTTATAGATGATCAGACTGGATCTGCCTCTTACAGATGTAACCTGTCAAAGCATTCTTTGACAGGGTTATGTGGAGGAAGCAGTCCATCTGTCTACTCTGCACAATCTACTGACAGTTCACACACAGAGAATTTCACACACTTTTCTGACTTATGTTGCTGCCACTAAAATCAAACTGAGCTCATACTTTCCATGAAATGGTTTCAGTATCTGAAATGTTCATTATGTTCTACTGGGCATAAAATATTACCTTATGAGATTTGCAAATAATTTCATTCTGTTATTACTTACATCTCACACAGCATTCCAACTTTTTTTGGAATTGGGTTTGTAGATTATAATCCAGAATCAGGCTATAAACTGCTTATGAACTTCTATTCACATTATCCAAAAAAATACATTTAAGACAAAGGTCCTCATAAATATTTAAATAAAACACCATGAGGGTTGTAGAATCATATTTGGTGAAATACTTTTATTTAATGAATAATAAATGTACTTACAGTTTGTATAAAAAATATAGCACAGGCTAAAGGCAAACAGCTGGCAAGAGGACACAATATTTGATCAATCAGTCCAGGTTGACAGAGAGAAATAAAGAAACTACACCGTAAAAGAGAACATATGAACTGGTCCCAGAATGGGACAAGAGGGAGAGGGGGAAAAAAAAAAAAAAACAACAACACAAAACCATTTATGCTTTGGCATACCTGCTGGTTACAATGTTGCAACTACAGGAATCCATTTATAAAAAAAAATAAATCAAAATAAAATTTAAAAAAAAGCTTCTGACTGAAAACTAATGACACAACAAAAATCTCTCCACTCAAGAAACTTTTGAAATTGCATATATTGCTTGCCCTCTGTTTAAAAAAAATAAATAAAAAAAAATCTAAAGGAGGTATTGGAAGCTTACGAAGAATATTAATTACGCTAAATAGAAAACGCCAATGAGCGGCTGGTTAAAAACTGGGGAAGAGTCTCGGGGTGATTTGTGTCCTTTCGAAGCACTAAGAGAACACAATGTGAGAATCTGGATGGCAGGGACCAGCCTCGTTTTCACAGTGTCACTGAAGGCATAATTTGTTGGAAAAATCATAAGTTTACAATTAAACGACATGAACACCAGTTTCATTTTTAAAATGAAGGCATCCCATCTCAGCACTCAACAGAACCGGCAACTCTCTGGAAAGACACATGGTACGCTACGCTGAATCACCTTCTCCCCAGTCACGTTGTTGTAACCCCAACAAACTCTTCCTTCTAGGCATTTTGCATCTCCTTGCCGATCTTGTAGCTAAGGATCTTGTTCCAGTCGATCTTGGTACGGGTGACTGGGAGCTGTCTGCGTAAGGCCTTGAATGTGGTGTCTGACATGGTCTGATAGTTCTCACTGATGGCCACCTAAAAGATAAAAAAATTAAATAAAAATTAATAAATAAAATTAATACGTCAGTCATGCCTCCTAGCTGCAGACAGGATGATTGATTTATCAATGTTTTCATTTATCAAGACATGTATAAAAAAAAACTATGTTAAGGCTTTGTCAACAACAATAACAGTAAAATTAAGATAATTTCAGAGCATATCTGTCCAACTTTAACCAAGGCTGTAACCTTCGGTGTGTGATGGCTTTTAAGTTGTCTTTGTTCTTTCTTGTTGTTGTTGTTTTAAAGACTGTTTTTATTATGTAAAGCACTTTGTGTAACTTCGATATGAAAAGGGCTTTATAAATAAATTTGATTTGATTTGAATGAAAATCAAGACTCCGTTAGAAACAAAGCTCGTTTAACATGAGCAAGCTTTGTTCCAACATAAAGCAAGAGGAGACTGCATTAAAAGTGAAATAGGAAGGGTTAATTTGAGACACGAGTAGAACCACCCCAAAAACACCCAAATAAGGAGAAAAGAGGCATGTTTAGATATGCCCCTAGTTTGAACACGCCTACAATCTGCAATATAAAAGATGATGTACAGTTGGTAAAATGTTAGTTGTACTGCAGGACAGCTCAGGCTGTTGAAGAATAAAGCTCCCAGGACCTAATTTTTTTGGACTCCAGTGCTTAATTGATCTGTAATTTTCCTCAGAAGAAGATTTGAACACTTAGAAAGTTTTTTTTTTTGAAGAAAAGAGAATAAAGAGTAAGGTGTGGAGGCTTGGGCAGGACCAGACTGGTCCCTGACTGGGTCTACAGTCCGGCCTAAAAAATCCACATCAATACCTGATATTCATTCTCTGCATCCTCGATAATTTTCACCAACTCCTTTGCTGTCTGGCTCTCATTCTGCCAGAACAAGAAAAAGCAAAACATTAAAAAATAAATAAATAAATAAAATAAACATTGTTACCAAAGATCAGACAGAAAAAAGAATTCAAAGAGAAAAACCATCAACACTTACAGACACAGTCAGTGATTCCTGTACATCTTTATGACTGACTAGCTGCACATTGCCATCCTCATAATAATGTACCTGTGATAAAGAGAGGGAATAATATCTCAGGCAATTAAAAAAAATGAAACAAAACTAGCTTGACTGCCAAGCTGACACTGTATCCAGTCATCACTCCACATACCTGTACTTTTAAGACCCCAACCAACTGTGCTGTTGACTGTGACACACTGAACTTCCATTCAGACCTGTAGCGACCGTTCCTGAAAACACAACATGTAGAAAGAAAGTGCTTAAAAGCCAATTCCCAAACACTCAACTTGAAGTGTCAACGTGAATTTGATTAGGAGGTGTAAAAATAACTGATTATCCGTTAAACAGTATCAACTTACCAGAAGTTTTTAGGCTCAAATTGATGGCCCTCAATACAAGCGATAATGGTCTGCTGGCCATCGATTGTCTTCCCATAAACCTAAAAAAAAAAAAAAGCACAACAAAATGACTGGATGATTTATTATGTGCAGCGGTGAAGAAAGCAGCAATAGCGCAGACTTGGAAAGGGATCTCACGGTGCAGGCTCCACTGGGGTAGTGCTCCTTGACGTAGGCCCTCAGAGCAGAGTCGCAGGTGTCTCTCCATGACCTGAGGGCTGCCTCGCCCTCATGGGGCTGGGGGTCGCTAGCTTCTTTCCTCAGGTGGTCAAACTTGAATGAGATCTTGTTGTGTGGGTCAAAGAAGCGACCATTTCCCAGGTCTCCATGCTCTGTTATCAGAACCTACAGAGAACACAGGCAGGGGAAACATCTGTTACTGGTTTAGGTTTATGAGCACCTTCTAAGGGGTTCGATGAGAAGAGAGACTTGTTTAAATTTAGAAATATAGAAAATCTCACCTGATCCTCATAGCCGTCAATTTTGGCACGAGTGAATTGATCCATATTGTATTGAGCAAAGGCGCTGTATTAGAAGAGATAAAAGTTTTATTACAATTTCTAATATCAATGGTTAAAAAAAAAAAGATGAAAAAGTAAGCATGGGAGTAAAACATACTGAGCTGCCCCCTCCCTGAGCAGATTATCATTGTTGAGCAATAACCGGACATCTGAAAAGAAAAAGAAAATTAGCAAAAGAAAAGCTTCAATGGTTTCTGTGGCAAAAATGGCAGGAACACTAAAACTAAAGATGAGAGGCTTACCATTGAAAACTTCATTGAACTCCCCTGGAGGAGCATGCATCACAAAATTAGCAGCAACACGGACCTAGACAGAGAAAGAAAAAAAAAATGATCACCATAACACTCAAATATACTAATAAGAATAAGCATCACATAGATGCTAAAAAATATTCATGTAGCAGATTTTAAGTTCCCTTCCCTTCTAAAATCTCTTGTCATTTTCCGCTGTGCAATAAGAGTTAAAATCTTCATGAAGTGAAAAACCTGGATCCAGCCACTAGAGTGAAGCAGAGAGCAGTGGGCTAACTGGTTGAATCTCTATTTTGACCACTCCTTAGATGGCAGGCAGTGTACAATACGACACCCAAGGGCTTTTCTTAGCAGCGAATATGGATGTGTAAGCATGTGGTGTCACAGCCTCAGAGTAAAAGACTTGCAGTCAAGTGCAACTGAGGGCACTAAGGTTATAAATCTTTATCCTGTGTCTTTTTTTAGTGATCTTCATATCTTCGGCCAGGGATGGATCCAAGTGCCACTGCCATCGGTGGTTGTGTCAGTGATGTCCTCTGTCAGGGTTATTAAGGCCTTCAGGGCTGCAGCTTGCACTGACCTACAAATGGGTCGTCCAGCTGAAAGAGCAGCGGGACTCTACATGAGTTAACCTACTTTAACTGCAGTCCTCACTCCATTCAGAGACCAGGAAGCACCCACGATCCATGATCTTCACAAAATCAAATTTATGCCTCCTAACAATACTATCAAAATAGATTCGAGATTAGACTTGGTGTGGGGAAAACCTTTGAAATCTTACAATCACATTTGCAATCATTTTAAAGCTTTACTGTTGTAATACTCGAAGCTCTAAGCCTGTGGCCACGTTATCAGCCTCAGGAATGCAAAGCGATGTTTTACAACATGTTGCAGCCTGATGAAGGCAGCAAGGAGAGTCAGTGCAGGGCCCAGGAACACAGCAAAAAAAAAGAGTTACTGTCAGAAAACAGTTATAAGGTCCAGTGTGACTGGGCTCAACTTCTTGCGTTATCGTGGCCGCTGTGGGAGCAGTGAACAGTGAACTGGGTGTGGGTGCTGTTATGCACAGATGCTCTGTCATTATCCTGGCTGTAAATGCAGGAAGTAGCTTGACTTCCCCAGATTCAACATTAGCTCTTCTTTAAAAAATGATTTTCCATGTACACTCAGGCTACAGCAGACATCGCCTTCAGGAAAACCATGATATATTAAGCTCGGTGGGGAGTTAGTCACAGCTTTAAGCCATAGCTTCCATTATATATTTGTTCACAGCAGAAACATGTAATGTTCAGCTCTGAGCTGTCAACAGTTTTGGTTTAGCTACCTCCAATAAACGTTTGATAAAGAGCACCGAGCGATTCCTACTACACCGAAAGTATCTCAGAGAAACCTTACCCTACGGAAGTGTTTAATGTAACAAAAATGTTATTTTTGATAGTTATACCTTCTCTTCATCGCTCAGCTCTTCGAAATCTGCCATCTTGGTTCAATGAAAACGACGGTAGAAGCATGTTGCCAGGTATGCGTGTGTTTTCCTCCTCCCGGAAAATAGCCCAATCCGGAAACTGGGGAACAAAACTTTAAAGTTTAATGCCCACAATTACAGGCTTTATTGTGGCATGTATGTTTTACAGACAGCAAATGTACAGTATGTGCGAAAATCAATAGCAGAGAATTCAATATTAATACGTGAATATTAACAACTTGAAATAGTTATTGCAGTCTCAGAACTTTTTAACATATTAGGTTTTCAAATTATGGATTAGCATTTACATTTCTAAACTAACTTGAATATTGTCAAATATTATAAAATATTTTCTTTATGAGAAAAGAAATCAGTGAAAATTACAACATAGCCTATCTCAAGTTCGCACGGAGTGTAAAGCGGACAAAATCCCAACCTGGCAACCCTGTTGCCTTTAAGCGTTTTTGAGGGATGGGGCAAATGAATATGATTTTCATGTTTACGACCCACAGCGGTGTTTATACACACTCTCTTTTACTGTATGGGGGAAGTTAGTTAAAACCAGACCACCATAAAGTCTTTCACTTTTGGAGAACATGATCATTGGTCTCGAGTTGGCTTTGCACAGGGGATTTAGTCTATGCTCTTCCTGTTACATATCATTGTAGTATTTCAAATGATGACCACAACGTCCCATTAGAGAAGCTTGAACGTGTTACTGGGATTGACAAAACTGCATTAAGTTTATTTTATGTTAGGACTTGAAGATTTGGCCAATATTTATATCACAATCCATTTCTTAATTTTGTTCAATGATTTAAACGTTGATATGAATAATATGAGAACCACAGAGAAACTGCCAAGAATGTCTAGAATAGATAACTGGTCACACAAACCTCTGAAAAATTAAATGGCCAAATCCATGAAACAAATTTTTAAAAACTCATATAAAACTATATAATATTTCAAATTAAAAAAATGGTAAAAAAAAAAAAATAAATAAATAAATAAATAAAAAATAAATAAAACAATCAGTCAGTCAATGCTCCCCTTTAATTAAACTAATAAAAAAATATGACATGACCATCAGACTAACTTCTTGGCACTGTCATAAAAACAATACATTGAAATACATCATGAGTGTTCTCAAAAGTTATCTCATCATGTCTGAAAAACTTTCTACTGCAATATATATTTATAGTGAATTATTACCCAGCCCTAATCTAAGTCATATTTATGTGATAGATTCCAGTTTGGTGGCTCTAGGTTCAGACAAGACTGATATTTTTGGATCTGAGCTACTCAAGAACACACTATCGAGCCATGTAGTTAACCCTGGATGTTATTGCCTGGATCTCCAGTACCATGGAAAAGCCTGCACTCATTTTTTTGCATGATTTGTCTGTTTAAATCTCACATAAAAGACATTTCCAGGACAAGAGTCTTAGGGACATTCTGTCTTGCAGCGATCCAGAAAAACTAGTCCATGCATTTGTTACTTCAAAGCTGCTGTAATTCCTTATATCATCAGATTGTCTCAAATGCCTTTGATGTCTTTGTCTATGTCTTCCAAAAGCTTCCAGCTAATCCAAACTGCAATTCTGACAAGAATTAGCAAATTAAATCATATCTTTAATTTGATATTTCCTTCAGTGGCTCACTGTTAAATTCAGAATAGACGTTAACATTCTTCTCCTTTCAAATGACCAGGCACTGAGTATCTTAAAGATCTCATTGTTCCATACCTTCCCCATGAGCAGATTTAATTGTGGTTCTTAAAGTTTCCAAAACTAGAGTGGGAGGGAGAGCCCCCAGCTCTTATAATCTCATTTCAGCTCTTTATATAAAGCCCCACATATTATTGAGTGCAATTTGTGTCCAAAATCAACTTTGCATAGTCATGCAAAGTTGAACATTGGTTTCAAAAGAGGTGCACCCTGCAGAAGAAGAGGGTGGAATGTTGCACTCATGCTTCTAAAGCCAGATGTTTTAAACAGAGCTGTAAGGTAAGTGTTTGCCAAAGCATGTCACAGCCATTTCTGTATTGACATGACATCAGTTTGTGGAGAACGGCCATAATATATGTCTTTTGAAATACAATTGTGAATAATTATTGTGCAAGCCAGTTGTTTTTGACTTGACTTGAAATGTTTATCTGAATTATGCTCAGTCTGAATTATTAATGTCTTGTGTTACTGATGGACAAACTGTCAGAATTTATGAATAAGCATATTTTAACATCAATATGACTGACATTATGAATACTTGTGAATAAATTGACAGCAGTTCTTGATGTTGTCTGGATGGGAGCATATGTTGCTCTAAAACAGTGGTCCCCAACCCTCGGCCCGTGGATCACTTGGTACCTGCAAGAAAAAAATTGTTTTTTTTTTAAGTTTTATTTATTATATGAGTCTGAACGAGCTTTTATTGTGAAAAATCTTTTATTTTCCGACAACTCCTGAAAATTTAATCAAAATCCATCCATAACTTTTTGAGTTATCTTGCACACAGACAGATATACACACAGACAGACAGACAGACAGATAAACGCCGGCAAAAACATAACCTTCTTGGCGGAGGTGACAAACAGGAAGAACAAAAAAAAAAAACAAACAAAAAACAAAACAAAAAAAAAAACAAGCAACCATTTTAACCCTCTTACACTCGCGCATGCGCACTTCATCAATAAAGAACCGTGCAGCCTCGTGAGGTGTTTGTGGCCTTCGACGACTGGAAACTGTGTTAAAGTGCAAATTGAGGGTAAGCAAACGGTTGTTATATTGTCTGTAAAATATAATTACTGTACAACGAGTCGTCTTCCTTAAAAACCTGTAAAAATATCGTGAAAAAAGCGGTTTTATCCTTGGGTTTCTTGTAGCTAATGTTAAGTAGGCTAACTTAGCTGCGCTACGTGGTACTGGGTTGCCGCTTAATTACTTGATCGTTAACTCACTAAAGAATTGCGTTGTGAAATGCAGCAATAGTCATTTTTAGAAGGCTAGATTTTTGGCTTAAATGTTAGTCTGTTGGGTCATGTTTTTGTTTTCGGTGATATCGAGCCTGTAACGCCATTTGAAGTGCGACAGCCCGGCTGTTGATAATGGACTCCATCATAACGAAGCAACCACGTTAGCTGATCAGCAAACATTGCGTTACAAGCTGCTGTAGAAATGGTTCCGTACTTTATTCAAATCGGGAGATCCGTGATATGTCTTTTTTAAAGCAATTAATACAATTCGATATATAAAATCAGAATAATGAAGGTCTAAAACTTGAGCTTAAACGGCCGAGTTCAGTTAAACAATTGCCATAAGAGCATCGGATGCATGAATCGTTGCAATTTTATTTAACTTTTAAACATATCCGTCATATATTTTTTGGTTCAACGGACTTGCATACCTCATGCTAACAACAGCACGTATAAGTTTCATGAAATCGAGAAATCATCCTCATATTCCATGAAGTATTGGTTGAATAGATCCTGTTTACAAGATATGAGTGGATTGCACTGGTGATGTGTTGATATACATGCAGGTTGCACCAAAGGAAAAATAAAATATTAAGACCTGTCTGTTAGAAAATTCAAATACAGGTCTGTATTTCAGGATATTTTAATTTGTTCATTAGAAGAATAAGACAGATTGCAACATTAGATAAAGTACAGACCCGTCCAAGCTTTTTAAAAAGTCCTTTGCAGCATTGATAACCCCTTTGTCTGTGGACAAATCAGACAAGTGCTGGTGAAAACAGAACATGATGTTTTTCTGGAGTTGACATCAATTTAACTGTTACAAATCCTAATTTATCACTGCATGCAAGTAGACAACACATGGAATTAAGGCAAGGCCTAATTGACCTGTGAGACCTGTGTGCATTAGTTCTGTAATGCAGAACTTTCTCACAGGTCAATTAGGCCTTGCCTTAATTCAATGTGTTGTTTACTTGCATGCAGTGATAAATTAGGATTCGTACACACACTATACTAAAATTGACTTTTCTAGGTGAGACTGTGAGGAATGTTACCCCGAAAGAGCATGTCTTGTCACAAGTTTTTCATTGCTCAGCTCAGTAGAACTCTGTGTTACTGTTGTGCATATGACAAATAGCTACTTCATCTTGAATGTTTAAGTTGGTATATGCAATTGTTTAATCCAATTAAAATTATTTTTTCTGAGTCTTTTGTCTGTAGGGATGTCGCAGTTACTATGTTAAAACTATTATACACTGCTCAGTGCATTTGGAGTGACTTGTTCTCTAAATTGTCATCCATTTCTTTTTTCCCTCCCATTTTAGACATTGGGTCTCCAAGATTATACAGACACTGAATCCAGGCCATCAAGGTTCAAGTTGAGGTAGGCAACAGGCTGCTTTCTAACACATAAATTCTCCCAGCTGAAATGCAATGTGACTTTTTTTTTTTTTTTTTTTTACGATGTCAGTTTGTGTTCTGTGTTGAAACTGAAAACATGAAGAGACTCTTTATTCCTGAAATAATTTTCCATTGTGTTTTGAACGCATTTGGGGGAAGAGAGAGAATTTCTTCAGAGGATCCTGAGGAACATGGCATTGATAAATTTGCATTTTGACGATTTCTGCCGACCATAAGTTTTCATTTCGATCCGATTAATACAATTTTCGTGAAGACGTCTCGGCCATTTCAAGAGAAGAGGACATTTTGAACAACTATTTCATTTTATATCTAGAAACCGTTCGTGGAGAGTTGACTTGCACACCTGATGAGCCGCATTTTTCTTGGGTGTTGTGACACTAAACCCACGCAAAGTCAATATTTGTTGCCAACAGTCTTATATATTTGTTGTGAAATAATAAAAATAAAATAAATGTATCATACACACGCACATCTTAACCCTTGCGCAACAGTTTCCGTGCCAACAGCCAAGTCTATCTTGGGCCTTTTACTTTTTTGTCAAATGATTGCCGCCTCATCTTTCATAATGTAAAATGAGCAATTTCACACCTTACTCAAAAATACTTTTTAATACCTTTTCAAAACTAAACAGAATAATAAGAAAAGACTGCTTGATTGATATTCTGAAATTGTCTTAGCCCATCTACTATTTAAAGCAGTTAATTTATTTTTCCACTATGTCGTCTTTGGACATTCTTGATCTAGTAAACAATTGTTTTGAACGAAATATTACTCAGACTTTTCTGACGTGCACAGGAAGGCTTTATCAGACCGGATATCTGCGTATTTCTCCGGTAGGTTCAGAAACCTCAAGGAAAGACGCAAACAATGTTGGTGGCTGATTATGTGAAGTTTTCACCATAATCGAGCCATAATTTAAAGCAAGCTCTAAGAAATTTTTAAAGAGCTAAATGGAGACTGAATTCAGTTTTATAAATGCTGTGAATGTATTTGAAAGCAGTTTTTTCCCCTCATGTTTAGGCATTGGCATTTTTAAAAACAATTTTTTTTTGCTCTGCTTGAAGTCTGATGTGATCTGAAACTTTTGATCCTCTTAACTCTTCATCCATTGTGGAATTTGATCTCTTCTCTTAACTCACTGACATGTTTCAGGATTGTGGACGCTTTAAAGACGCTTATTCGCGAACAACCCAAACCTGTTCAAGCATTTACGGTGCACGAAGGAAGAAACCCGTAAACCTTGGGATCTAGTCATGTCTCGCAGAAGAAGCCGCAGCCCATCACCAGGGCGATGTTCTCGCTCCTGCAGCAGTAATGATCCAAGAGATTTGGAGAGAAGAATTTTTGTTGGGAATTTGCCAACTTCTGACATGTCAAATAAGGATTTGGAAGACCTGTTCAGCCCATACGGGAAGATAATCGGTTAGTAAATCTATAACCGACAAGTCGCCAATTTTGATTCATGATAGTTTGTATCGACGAGGCTGTCCTTGAGTGACGCACATTTTGGAATATTTTAGATGTCAATTTACATTTTAATTTGGACAAAAGTCTGTTTGTCAATTGCAGTAATGTACTGATAGCTTTTTTAAAGGGGATAATTGGTTGGGTATCCAGATGTTCTTTCAAATGGTCTTAAGTTTTTGCCACTTAAAATATTCCTCTTCCAGGCGTATCCTTGTTTCGAGGGTATGGATTTGTACAATTTGAGCGCATTGAGGAAGCTGAAGCTGCAAGGGCGGCCCAAAAGGGCAGAATATATAAAGGTTACAAAATAGGTAAGCCTTAACTGCAAAAAGTGTGATTGTAAAACTAATGAAGATGCGTTTTTATTGTAATGGGGGGCCGCGTAACCAAAGTAGACACCTTCAGATCAAGGTTACCTTTCTTTTTCTTTGGCATGTGAAACTTCTGACGCGCATATTGTTTCCCAAATGTCTTTAAAAATATCAGGAAAAAAAGAGAGGTTAACATAAATATTATCAAAGGGTAAACACTTGACTTTAGTTGTGTGTCTAGAGCAGGGGTCTCACACTCAGGTCTTCGACAGTCACAACCTGCACGTCTTAGATGTTAACATGTTTTAGATGTTTTCCTGCTTCAGTGCACCTGATTCAAATGAATGGGTCATCAGCTTGTCATCCAGGTCTGCACAAGTCTGTTAATGACCCATTCACGTGAATCAGGTGAACTGTAGCAGGGAAACATCTAAAACATGCAGGGCTGCGGCTCTCAAAGACTGGAGTTGAAGACCACCGTTCTAGATTGACCCCTTAAGACCAGATGCAATGTCTTCACATATATTTATTTAAGACCAGGCAGTGCTGGAATGCTTCATCTTTTCGGGACTCGCTGTGACATGAGTTTGTTGACGGGGCAAGATTTATGCTTTTCCTCACTTTCAAAAGTTCAGAATTGACTTAAACTGGAGCACATAGAAAAATAAAAGATTTAGGCTGGACAATCTAACAGACCTCAGAAGGCTTTGAATCACGATCAGGGTAATACCGCTGTTATGTGGTGCTTGATCTTGTGAATAGGCATCAAAAAAGCGTAACATAGGACCGTTTAATACAGGGGTCTTCAGTTCCAGCGCTCGAGACGTGGAGTTGAAGACCCCAGCGTATCATCCAGGTCTGCACAAGTCTGTTAATGATCCATTTGAGTCAGGTGCGCTGAAGCAGGGAAACATCTAAGACATGCAGGACAACCCGGGTCTAACTCCATGTGGAGGAAAATTAAACTGTTTCTGTGAATGGAGGGACAATTTTATCTCTTGCCCCGTTTTGACCAACTTCATTTAAGTGCTGGTGAAAGCTGATACTGCAGTTAACTCAGAGTTGGTTCAACTTTAGAAGCCTCCAATAACAGTTGTCTTTTCCACTGACTGGAGAGCCACCTCTAAGTTCCTGCTTAAAAAAAAGCACATTTAGTGTTGCTTTCATTTATCTTGCAATCTTGTTTCGAACACTTTTCCAGATGGAATTTGCACTTGTTGCTCTTTGTGAACCATTAAGTAGTGTTAATTAATACATAGTGGTCATATTAAAACAAATGGCAGTAAAATGAAAATGACGAACCTGTGTTCACACTCTTGCTTCAACCTCATGTCTATATTCTCATGGATGAGGCAGAACAGATTGTAGATTTTACTCTGGCTGACTGACATCAAAAGTCTTTTCTCTGGATCTGCGAATAGTTGGTTTAAATGTAGCACCAGTTTTCCCAACTGGAAATCAACTCCTTTTTGGTCAAAGCAGAAATGATTGTGAGTTAACCATTGGCTTTGAAGTAGCACTGGAATTGCTTTGCAGGAAAAGGGATATTTGGGAAATATCTAAAGGAAAACTTGATTGTGGAGAAACGCATTAAGTCTGAATAGTGATCAATCATAAAATCTGTAATATGTCCTTAGAAATAGACATTGTGTGTCATGTGGATCTAAAGGTTTTCTGGGCTTTAGAGTTATGGAGAATGGGGAGCTTCTGAGGAAATTAACCTTTTTTTCTAATTTTCATTTGCAGTTAAGAGTAGTGAAATTGTATAAAAGCCAGGCAGCAGTTCAGAGATGAGTCCAAATAACCCTTTAATTGCTCTAAAGGATTTTGGCTCAGTAAACCCTGGACTTTACGGTTGCCCTGTTCCCCTGTCCCTTTATTTGTGCCATGTTTTACTGATGCTCACAATTTTGGTAATGTCACTTTCTGGTAGCACGTTCATACTAGGGATGGGCATTCGGTGAAGATTTTTTTGTTGATCGTCGGAAGAATTAATGATTAATAATCGATTAATCATTAACATTTTTATATTGAAAACTATCACAATTATTCTCGATATCGGTGTGACGTATGTTTTCCCCTTTGGCCTGGTTGCTATGGCCAGCGCATGCCCGGATGTGTTCAGTGGCCTGGATATTCGTGGTCGAGAATAACGTGACAGACATTTCCTTTTTCTTTTCTTTAAAAAAAACAACGATAATAAAAGAAGAGATATCGAGGAGACTACTTAACAAGGATAATTTATATCCCATTATATCAAGGCACCAGTATTACAGGCCTTTTGTTTCTTAAAAAGATTTTTAAAAAGATGTGCTTGTTGTGTGCTCGATGTGGACTGCAGCTCCTTCTGGTCCGTGCTAACACTGAGGCTAGGCTAGGCTGAGATAGAGATAAACCGCTTCCACCATCCTTTACAAGGCTTGGATGCGCGTTGTTCAAGTGATACATCATTGTCGTTGTCGATTAATTGTATTTGTAATTTGCATTGCAGTGATTGCAGTACACTTGGTCATTTTCTAAATGAAAATGGTCCCACGCCACACTTCGCCGCGACCGCTTCATGGTTAGGCGATGACCTACAGAAGCTCGCATGTAACAACTGAGGCCAGCCAGGGTTTAGTGATGGTGAAATGTTGCCCCCTGTTGCCAAATTTCTATCGGTGGCACAGCAAAATGCATCGCATTGTTTGAGGATGTGCACTGATAACCATACATTCAGATTGTTTAAAAAAAAAAAAAAAAAACATTCGGTTCATCGACGAAAAATGAATGTCTTCGACCAAATTCTAAATGATCAATCATCGATTAATCGATTAATTATGCCCATCCCTAGTTCATACATTAACAAAGATCTTACACATGCGTTGGCTGAATCAGTTGTTGCAGGGAAAGGTGGTTGGAGCTAAAAGAAACTCAACAAAAGGAGTTCTATGAACTGTGCTTGTCCATGGTTCCGATAGTAGAGATACAAGTAATATTCATATTATCTACAAGAACTATTAAAAAGGTTTCTGTGGCTTGAAATCTTTAGTCTTTAAGAGTTGTACACATGATGCATTTGGTCTTATTGGGTTATTCTTTAAAGCAGCACAAAGCACCTTTGTTCACGTGAAAATATTAGTTTCTGATTCATATGAAGGAATATTTGCTTACAACCTGAATTCTGGGAAAAAAATGGGACTTTTTTTTAATATTTAAATTAGAACTGAAAATGAACTGTAAAACAGAGACTGTAAAATCTCATGAGCCAATATTCACAACAGAACATAGACAACAAATATTTAAATTGAGAAATTTTACAATTTTATGCACCTAATGAGCTCATTTCAAATCTGATGCCTGTTACAGGACTCTAAATAGTTGGACAGGGGCATGCTTACCATAGAGGAGCATCTCCTTATCTTTTCAAAACAGTTTGAAGACATCTTTTGGGTTGAGTTTTGGTGTTGGAATTTAGTCCCATTCTTGGCTTATATAGGTTTCCTGCTGCTGAAGAGTTTGTGGTCGTCTTTGACGTATTTTTCACGTAATGATGCACCAGATGGTCTCATTAGGTGAAAGATCTGGACTGCAGGCAGGCCAGTTCAGCACCTTGGTTCTTCTCCAAATAAGCCATGCTGTTGGAATAGCTGCGGTATGTGGTTTTGTATTGTCCTGCTAACGTACACAAGGCCTTCCCTGAAACAGACGTCATCTGGAGGGGAGCATATGTTGCTCTAAAACCTGTATATACTTTTCAGCATTCATAGTTCCTTCCAAATCTTGCAACTGTCCAAACTGTTTTCATTTCTGTTCCCCGGTACCATCAGAGATGCTGGCTTTTGAACTGAACTCTGACGCTGGAAGGTCTCCCCCTCTTTAGCCAGGAGAACACGGGGTCCCTGATTATCAACAAAAATGTCAAAATTGGATTCGTCTGACCATAGAACACTTTCCTATTTACAAACAGTCCATTTTAAATGAGTCTTGGCCCACTGGACGCAATGGTGCATCTGGAACATGTTCAAATATGGCTTCCCTTTTTCATGCTAGAGCTTTAGTTGGAATCTGCAGATGGGAGGGCAGGTTGTGTTTTAACAAGCAGTGGTTTCTGGAAGTATTCCTGGGCCCATTTAGTAATTTTATTAACACAATCATGCTGATGGGTGATGCAGTGTCGTCTGAGGGCTTCAAGACCACGGACATCCAGTAAAGGTCTTCAGCCATGTCCCTGACGCACAGAGATGTCTCCAGTTTCTCTGAATTTTTGATGACATTGTGGACTGTAGATGAGATCTGCAAAGCCTTTTCAATTTGACATTAAGGAACCTAGTTTTTAAAGTATTCAACAATCTTTTGTACGTACTTTTTCACAGATTGGAGAGCATTTGTCCATCTTTACTTCAGAGATTCTGCCTCTCTAAGACATCTATTTTATAGCTAAACATGTTCCAGACCTGATATTAGTTAACTTGATTAGTTGCTGGATGTTCTCCCTGTTAAATCTTTTTAAAATGCCTTGCTTTTTCATCTGTTTCTTGACAACTTTTTTTTGAGACATGTAGCAGGCATCAAATTTGAAATGAGCTCAAAAGTGAAAAAAAATTCCCAATTTAAACATTTGTTACCTAAGGTCTGTTGTGAATAAAATGATGGCTCGAGTGATTTTAAAGTCTTTTTGTTTTCATTTTATTAAAATAAAAAAAAAAACGTCCCAACTTATTCCAGAATTCCGGTTGTACTTTCAGGAAGCGCTATCTCGGTCTTGTGGTATTACATTCCTAATATCGGCAAAAACAGAGGCAAAAACTTTGCCTCCGTCGATTCTGGGGACAACTGCATAGGTATTGCGGCGCACTCTCTCGGGTCAACAACAATGAAGCTAGCTCTCAGAGTTACAGTGTTAAGACTCAAGTCATTATAAAAAAAGACCTAAACAAAAATAATACTTGTAAAACTTCACTTTACCTTTACGCCTGTAGGGGGATCCACTGAGATGAAAATAGCAAAAGTTCGCTGAGTTGTGCTGCTTTAAGGAATCAAAGTTTAACAATATTTTGTTCTTTTCCAACACTTTTTTTTTTTTTTGTCACATTTAAGCATACCTGAATTTAAAGATTTGAAAGTTCTTTTATAGAAAAAAAAAGATTGAAAGATGTAGATTGAAGCTTTGGATTGTAATGTTACAGAAATGTTTATTATAAAAAGTGTTTTGTATACTTCAACGTGGATTTAAATACATCTCTCAAGTGGCACCCTTGTGACATTTGGATTTTCTGAATTTCATTTCCGGCCTGACAAACCACGTTCAAGTTTTGCTTATTGCCTGCAATTTTTGAATGAGGAGGAAAAAATTTTTATGTTGCTCAGAATTCGACACATCTGGCAGCCCAGTTCGCTCTATTTTGACCTTGCGCGCAGTTTGGATTTTCAAATTTCGACCTTGGTGCTCTTAATTCATTTGGATCGTAAAGGTGTTGACGCGGCCACTCATTTTGCGTAAACAACATTGGCTGATCTACATGTCATTGTTATGTTCAACGTTTGGATTGATTTATTTTCAGATGTAAATATGGCAGTGGAGCGACGGCAAGCTAAACCTCAATCCCAGCAGAGTCCACCACGAAGGTAAAGTAACGCGAAACGGGTGTGAAGAACTACCATCGCCTCTGGTCTCGGTAAAAAAAAAAAAAGCGCATTTAACTTTTTCCTCACCTGCAATATCCACCAGTGAAGTCCACATGACGGAAGATATCTCACCATTGGATGGGTTTGTGGTGGTTTATGGAACAAGTAATATTTCATGCCAAGTTCACATTTCCTCATGTGTTGAAATAAAGAAAAGACATATTTATGTACTTTAAAGTGTCTTTGTTTCCAAGATTCTTGACCTTGTCATTTTCAGCAAGTGTTTTCTGTGTCATTTCTATCCCACATTTCTTCTACTGATGCAAATGTGCAACTTTTCGATTGAAGTAAATGGTTATGTGTGGGGGGAAAAAAAGTACATATTAGGATATAAGAAATATTCTGTCTCAAGTTCTAAGAAGTTGAGTAAGTACAACAATGGCATAACGTGGTTTATCTATTGAACAAAAACTAAGCCAGGATTCAGAATCATTGTGGGAAAACCCCTTGTAGAACTATCCTTCAGTCATTGTTGGTGTTTTTTTTTTTCTCGTTGGCATTGTGTCGGCACGCACAAATGTTCCAGACCAGCAAACTGCCCAAATCCCTCCCTTAGCATCATTAGAGTTTAGCATTTTGATTTCAGTGGAAGGCGTAAGGGTGTTTCCGCTTCATAGTGCTGGCTTAATTTTTGTTTAGTAATTAGTTTGTATTTACTTCCTCATCAAAAATGGTCTTGTATCCTGATACATAAAACCTTGGAAAGATGGGCTGTGTTTTTTTTTTTCCCTTCCCACATTACTGGATCAATTTTAGATCAAATTTGAAGTAATCAACTTTGCACTCAACAACGTTATCTGAAAGTGAACCTGTTTTGAAAATGAGGAACAGCTTCCTGAAAGCCAAAAAGAAGCGATAATGAGTGTATTTATTTTGCTGGTTAACAAATATCTACATTTCCTACTCCCTGAGGCTGAACACTTTTCCAAAGACATTTGAATTTTTGTTTTTGAGGAAGCAAAAGCCTTTTTGTGTGTGCGTGTGTGTGTGTTTGACCACTAATAATCGAATCAATGGAAAACAAAAAGCCATCTGCGACCCTGTGTACGTGCGGAACATGCCGATCGTGGAAACAAATCTTTGGACGTGGCTCCGTTGCGCTACTAGTGATCACAAGTTGTCTCTTTATTTCTTGACAAAGTTGAACCTCATTAATTACGCGGTAGCTCTTAAACTAGCTGTCAGCTGGCCAACCTGGTTTTCACCTGATGATTTATCATATGGCCACATCAGAACGGGGATGCTCCAACAATTTATACAAATCCTCTTTATTTCGTGGAGTACATTTGCATTCTGTTTCAACACAACTCTGCAACGAAGTTTACGTTCCGTATGATCAAGCTTAACGCGCATCGGTCTTGTGATATTATGCCATTTGCAGAAAAATGCAGATGACACGGACGGGAAAGATGATGTTGCGACTGAAAACCCTGATCTCCAACTGCTTGTTCTGGAAAACAGAAGCTTAAATACGACGCTCTTCCTGTGCACCCATGTCAAATATCTAAAATCAAGAACTTTCTTCTAATGTCTTTAACCTTTCAACAGAGACGGACGGTATTTGGTAGTTCGCCTTCTTGTTTCTCAAGCTGTATTAGAGGAATCACAAATATTACTAGTGGGTGGGGGGTGGGGTTTCAGGGGCTATGCACAGAAACACTGTATTCCAAAAGAGGAATTTATACTTTGGTAAACCTTTTATTAGCTTCATTCTTGGTGAACAACTTGGTTTGAGCAATTTGAAATAAAAAATTTGCATTTCAAACCAGTACATTAATTTAAAAAAAAAAAAAGGGGGGGGGGGGCATTTTTTAAAATCTCATTTAACAGGGAAGAAAAACTTACTGAAGTGTTGTTTTTTGTTTTATAATTTAAAGGATTGAGGGGAAAAAGACTAAAACTTTACTGGAATAAAACCATCATGTAGCACATCTGAATAATTTTTTTATTTATTGGAAAAAATTTTTAAGAGTAAGATTTGAATTTTTTTAATGCATTAAACCTGAAAGCAGCCTTTGGCTGCTGTGTTTTATACCAATGTTTCATTTTTGAACAGAATAAGTTTGGATTTTATTCAAAGACCAGCTACCAGCCTGCTCTCACCAGTTGAGAAGTCCACTGTAGGATCTCCTAAAGAGGAAACTCTGCTCTTTCACTGATTGGCACCGTCTCTCTTAGGGCCCCGTACAGCAAAGAGCCTCGACCACGGTCACGTTCACCTGTTTATGGGCGTGATGGGCGCGACGGGCGTGATGGACGTGACGGACGTGAGCCTCGGGAGAGCCGTGATGGAAGGGACTCCGGTAGAGAGCCAAGACCGAGTAGCCACTCTCGTGACCCGGACTATCGGTACCGCAGCTCCAACAGCAGAGACAAGGACATGAGAGGTGATCCACGAGATCCTGCATACAGGTGAGTGACATTCAGCCTATCAGTTGTAAGTCCTAAATTATGTGGGAGCACTTGAGTCTAAATCTAAAATCTTTCAGCAGAGAGGAATATGACCGATACTACCGTGGTGGAGGTAGTGGTGGTGGCGGTGGCGCCGCCAGTAGCGCAGAGGATTATTACAGGAGGAAGGATGAACCTTTTAGGGATCCTTACATGGATCCTTGGAACGGACGTCGTGAGCAAGGTTGTGAGTGTACTACGCACAGCACATAATACACTAGTAACTGTTGATTGATATGTTAATTCAGTCGGCACTAAGCCCTATGTGATTTTGATATTGTATCGGAGTAAAGGAAAGTGATTCTGACATTAAACTTTTGCTTCTGCTCAACAGCAGACGATCGTGCTCGTCCAGAGGAGCGCCGTCGCAATGAGCTGTATCGACAGTACTATGAAGAACTCCAGCGACGCTACGACACTGACCGTCCCGTTGACTGCTCTGTGATCGTCGTCAACAAGGCCCAGAAGTAAGTTCACTCTCTGTTCCTTACAGAGGGTGGTCATAAAACCGAGCGTCTGTAAACATTCAACCACAGCGTGGAATGTTTTCATCTCATATTGCTTTTGTGTGTGTGTGTGTGCGTGGCTCGTCTGTCTGTACTTTTACGTGAAACCTACAGTAGGGAGTATGCTGAGACGGTTGGGCGGAAGGTCCGTGATTTGGGGATGGTGGTGGATCTGATCTTTCTCAACACAGAAGTGTCTCTTACCCAGGCACTGGAGGATGTAGGCAGAGCTCGTACTCCTTTTGCCATCATCATTACCCAACAGCACCAGGTGCACCGGTCCTGCACTGTCAACATCCTTTTTGGCACACCTCAAGGTAATTTAAGGGAACAGGTTGTGCATTCACTCCAAATGTAAAAAGTGCAGCATTTCAAAGGTAGAAGCAAATTGTGTGTTTTTGTGTACTTATTGCTGCAGAGCATCGAAACATGCCAATGCAGGATGCCATGATGTTGGTTGCCCACAACTATGATACCTACAAAGTTGAAAACCGTGAAAAAGAACGTGAAGAGATTGCAAGAAAAGCCGCTAAGATGGCAGATGATGTGTTACTCAGGGAGCCTGACAGAGAGAGCCACCCCACCTCTTTGCTCACAGCCATCACACTGCTGTCGGAAAACAGGTAACACTCAGTGTTCTGAGACTTCTACAAGTGTTCTGCTCTATGTTGGACTGAAAAGTAAAACACGCTGCTTTTGACAGTGTAGTTCTCCGTCATGCTAGGGCTGTCTCAACTACAGATGTTATACTATTTTTTCTCTCCTGATATCGGTTCTTAAACTGTGGATCTCGGCCGATACCGACTATCAATCCAAGTATAATATTTTTAAAAAATTGCAATAAATCGGTTGACTGTAATATAATTAGTATTGTTGTAAAACATGAATAAATACAGCATATCCAAGTCTATATTTATTTCTAAATAGAACAGTATAAAACAGTATTGCAAATTTAAAAAGCATTTCCTTTTTTGCTGGTAGTGTAACGGAAGTAAGCAGTAAATCATGAAATATAAACTACTTGGTATCGGTTGGTGCCTGAACTCCCGCACTCACCAATACTGTAACCGGCATTTTTGGAAATGTCAGAGCAATTTCCGATACTGGTACTAGAATGGGAACACCTGACATTAGGAATACATTACAGGTGTAATGTATTCCTAATGTCAGGTGAGTGATCTCTCTGCCTGTTGGAGTGTGAATCAGGATGTTGTGGTGCTCCAGAAGTCACCACCAGGATTAAAGTGAATAGATACGAGTCTCACGGTAGAAAAATACTGCAGGTTGTTAGAGTCAAACTAAAGGAAACTAAACAACTAAAGAGATCACTAACACTGTTGAAACTGAGATAAGAAATGTCCTGGTGGATTAATAAAAGCTAGATTTTAGGTCCCAGTCTCAGGAATGTGCTGAGGAAGACTCGACTACCATCACGGTGGTCTGACCTGACCATCATCGGTACAACATCCTGGCGGGGAAATAATCAGACTGGAATAGAATTAACTGTCTCGGTGCATGTATCTCTTTTTAATGGTTGAATATTTATTGAACGCAAAAAAGAAATGAAAAAAGAATATACATTTGAGTCAAAGTTTTTGGAAACAAAAATCAAAATTAGCCAGAATCAATACTGGTAGACTAGACCTTTTAAAAAAAAAAAACCAGTCAACATTTTAATTGGCTGGATGTACTTTTATTGATCCCAAACTGGGAAATGATTGTTCCACCAGCACTTAGCAAAGAAAACAGATGTATAATGTGTAACCCTAACACATATAACTTAATATAGAAATCAAGTTGCATTAGATTAAATTACACAAGGTGCTCAGTAAAGTGTACAGCGTGGTAGGTAAACATAGTTTTAAAAAAAAGTGCAAAAAGTCCTTGGTCATCTAAAACTGTGGCATTTAATGTCATCGATACTTTTTTAGGTAAACGAAAGGGCAACTAAGTAGGTCAACTGGTGCCTGAAGCATCCCCACACTGAAACACTGGAGTAGGCATGCTGGTTTTTTTTTTTTTTTTTAACCTATTTGGAGAACCAGAGTTACAATGGAAGCACAATTCTCTTTCACCTTCGGTTGTTTCAGGTAGAGGAAAAGGGGGGAGACATCTCATTTTCAAGCAATGATTTTTTTTCCCCCCATGTGGTGTTGTTGGGTAGGTTCTTAACCCCCGAGGAACTGGACAGTCTCACTGCGTACTTGAAGGACAAAAGAGCCCGTCTGGTTCGAAGCACAGCAGATCCACATGCAGGTAAGAATGTAAATGTGAAGTTTATTCTTCAGTGACCATCTAGATTGTAAAATAATATGCATATTCATGGAAATGTGTTGAATGTTATCCCATTGTAGATATAGAATTGATTTTATTGGTGCTAAATTCAGTGTTATTCAGAGAATCAAAGCCTAACGTGAGTGTCCTACAGCTGCTGGCCACGTCGGACCTCCTGCAGGAGTGCATCGTGATGTCCCGTCAGCAGGAGGGCTCCCTCCGTCATCTACTCACACCCCCATGCAACCAAGTCACCACAGCATGGCAGCAGGTTCAGGAGCCTCATCTAACCCCAGCCATCAGCAGGAGCTGCAGGCTAAAATCCTCAGTCTGTTTAACAGTGGGTCCGGCCCATTATCAGGCAGCACCGGCCTTCCCTCCTCCGCCGCCCCTCAGTCGCACCCATACAGCTCTCTCGGTCCATCTCCTTCCCAAAACCCATCCCACTCAGCCATGTCTGGACCTCCTGCAGCTGGATCCCAGGCGTATGGCGCCCCACCAGGCCGTGGACCCGTCCCAACAGGTGGTCCGAGGCCTCCCGTTTCTACTTCAGGTATCAATTTTGACAACCCAAGTGTCCAGAAAGCCCTCGACACACTCATTCAGAGTGGACCGTCTCTCAACAGTCTAGTGGGGCCTGGAGCTTCTCAGCAGCAGCAGCAGCAGCAGCCCCCTAGACCAGCACCGGGTATGGGCCAGGCCCCGCCCATGTCCATGTATCCCAGACACTACTGACAAGCTGTAATGAGTTCATGTGTGGCCCTCGTCCCCTCCGATTAAGAGTAGATCCCGCTCGTGTGTGACGCATTTACCAGCTTTGTATCAGTAGGCTGTTTAGTAAAGACTTTTAAAAATTAAAAAAAAAAGTTTTTTTTTTTCCTCTTAGGTATTGTGTTGTTAAAATTGGAGGATTTATTCAGACTATTGAACTGTCTCTATTTTCAATTGTTTCCCAAATAATTTTATTCAGTCTTTTTACAAGTGAGTCAAATAATATGAAGTATGTTTCGGTTGTTGATGGAATTGGTTCCCATCCATTACCTGTTTTGCATTTTTATAGTTTTGCACAGTGTGTCATTTGTATTTTTGTTTTGTCAAAACGAGACATGATTAAAAACTCCAGACACAGTTGCTGTAATAAAATGGTATTGGTTTATTGCATTTTGTGCTGACAAATCTATAAAATGGAACGGGTATCGCCAGAAGCCATAGAGAGATAAGCATTTGAAATGTAAGATAAAACTACTTTTTCCTCTTTTTTTTTTTTTTAAATGTACCATGAATCACAAGAGAGAATAATAGTTTTTTTTATTTTAGAATATTTAACTTACACTGACACGGAAAATAAACACCTCCACATTAACTGTATTTGATTTATTTACAAGTAGCCCCCTCCCACCCTTACCCATGACCACCCCTGCCCCCAGCGGTTACATGTACACACATACACACTCCCACAGAACTGAAAAACACCACAGGTTTACTGTAAGACTGGGTACAGTAGTAAGGAAAAGAAATGAAGGTTTCAGAATGAACAGACATATTCATAGTAGTGAAACGTGTGTGTGTGTATCTGCTGATTTATATAACCTACATCCATCGACATTTCAAGCATCCATAAACAATATTTCCAGTGAATTAAAAACAGCTCTTCATTGATAAAAGTTAATCTGCAGGCCTGCTTGAGCACTTTTGAAAACAAAGTAGTGGGGTGAGAAAAAAAACCCCCACATCATAGTTAAATGATAATATTGTCTGTCGCAGTCTTAATTTGGCTGAGTGCATCATGACCTAATCGTCCTTTAAGACATTTGATTGTTTGCCTACAAATCAGACGTTTGGTGAGTCAGTATTTTAAAGTTGATCTACAGTTTTGGCTGGAAAGCAGAGACGCCACCTCTCAAACAACTTTGGCTCATTTTTTTTTTTGGCTCATCAAATGTTTATTTGGCTTAGTTACACATTTCTATTAACTGGTTCAGTTTTTTTCAGATGTAAACCAACTGCATTTAATTCACTGGAATACACATTTTCTCAACTAAAATATATTTTGGTCATATTTCCCCCCCCGCCCCCCGCAGAAACTTGACACAATAAGAGGATATTGTTGACAGATCTACCATTAAAAATAAATAAAATAAAATAAAATCAAAAACAGATTTTTGTAATATAATACTCATCTTGGATACAACGAGGCCATTCTCAAGAGAAAAATATATTACCAGAAAGAAAGTTTCTGACCAATATAAACAAAGTACTTTTATATCACAAACACCCAATATATACCTTGTTCAGGGTAGTTGCATGCATGCACTGAGTTACACGACAGCTGGGATGAGGCTCTGCTTGCACCGCATGGATAGCCACTTGGGTTTTTTACTTATCAGACTCCCAGAAATGTCAACTGGGTGAAGTTTCTGTGATCAACTGAGGGGTATGATCCTGTCTCATTTGCAGACCGTGTGACTTATCTGCAATAATCTGGGATTTTATTGATCTCATCTCTGTCTGTCTGAACAGAACAGCCTCTTCAACCCGACAGCGGATGTGTTTCAGAGCCCTTTATATTCCATTTAAGGATGGAGACGGAGTAGTGATCACCAGCAGGTTTGTCTCATGCTACAATTGTGCAGGCAAAGGATCTGATCTAAATCATGGATCAGCTGGAGGGAGAGGGACATGCTGGTTTCTAAGTCAACTATCTCATTTATTGTCCAAGCAGAGCCAGTACCAGAATTGGAAGCGCAAGTTTTATATTCTTTGATCATTTTTCAGAATTATACTGCAGTCACATTTAAAATACAGAGCTGGGGTGGATTTTGTGGCTGGGATGGAGGAGACTGGGGGTCGGGGTAGATGGGGTAAGGGAGCGGGGGATTCTGGGAGGCTCACCTCACAGATTGAGTGACAAGTACTAAAAATGCGACAGTTTGACATTTTTCTTTTTAAGAATGTTGGCGAAAGAAAAAAAGATAAATTGATGCATACTTAAATGTTGTTGTTCTTGTTTTTTTTTTTTTAAAAAAGCTTAAATGATAACATCTTCAGGTAGTTCTCTGATGATAAAAATGAATGTTTTTTTTGTTTTTTTTTTTAGTGTAAGACAGTCGCAGCTGGGCGCAGTACACTATTGCGACACCAGAGGTCGCTGTGGGACAGTCTACGCAGAGGAGCCCCACTGCTGCACACTGTCGCACAGCACGTCCCCTCATTGTGAGCTGCTTTCCTGTCTCAGCTGGGTTCAGCATATTAGATCTTTATAGTCCAAAAGGCAAATGCTGTGTTTAAATCAATGATTGCTGACACCTCCTGTTACATGTATGACAGTAAAAAAAAAAAAAAAAAAAAACAAAAAAAAAAACTGGCCAACTAAATGAGAAAAAAAGAGACTGATGGGAGAAAAATATTGCACATGATCTTACAAAACTCCAAGACTTCATCCACAGTGATTGAACAGTGTACAACAAAAGACAACACTAGTAGGTTACAGTGTCTCTGACTTAAAGTGATATATTTATTTACAAAAGAGAAATAACCCTTCTAAGGCTCATCTATTTGCGAACTCAAAATCTCCTATTACGTTACATAAGACTACTTGAGCAAGATTGAAATATAACAAGTAACAATATAGTGAACTGATACTTTTTATTACTTTTTGCAAAAGACTTGTTTTCAAGGTCTGGCCACGTTGGTGGCTGCAGTTCTTAAACATCCAAGACTCACTGGCCACCCTGTCCCTCACCCTGCGCCTTGAACGTGTAAATCATCACTAGAGAAACCACTAAAACAAATATCGCCACACAGTACCATGCAAACAGCAATTATAAAACATTTATAGTTGAATAAATAAATAAATTTCCAATAAACGTCTCCAATAAACATCAGATATCTTTACTTTAGAATAAATTCAAAAGGCTCAGATGATGCAGGCGATGTTGCAGAGATGATCCCAAAACAACCATGTTCTTCAAAAAACTGCTATGAGAAATGTTTGAAAAAAACAAACATAAATAAAAATTCCTAACACTGGTGTCAAAGGTAGTTTCCAAACATTAAATAGATTTAAAACACTTGGACATTTTGGCAACTCCTGTTAGTTTCTTCAGATACACAGAAGAAATTAAGATTCCTCTTAACTTAAAGTTACTCGTCTTTATTGGTGGGAATCAAGATATTAATACTGAGGAGAGGATTTAAAAAGAGAAAAGAAGGGGTGGAGGATTTATCCTCACTTCTAATATTGCATCAAGATATTCAGTGTAGTTTTGTAGTAACACAGAAAGCTAACCCTGTCCGGATACAGCCACCACCACTGATATGTATGTCTAGACCCTTTTTTAAATTCATCTTTAATGTTGATTCAGTCATCTCTATTTACAGTACAAATAAATCTATATATACTAGCAGCATTCACAACATATGATCAGACATTCAAGCAACACTAAAAACATTAAATACTGTGGTTTTTTAAATACTTCTAGAAACTAATTTGTTTCGCTTTTCTATACTGTATATACTGTGTTTATATATTTATTTATTTATATTCATACTTCTACTACGAGTGCAAATGACCAAAAATATCTTCTTCCAGGAAAGAAAACATGAATAATCAAAGTAAAGTGACAACCGTCTGCGGTCAGAGTGAGATGATTCCGGATCGTGAAAGACTTACGAAAACTACATATACAAAATATATGTGTTAAAAAAATAAATAACATGATCACGTGAGTCCGGATTTTTTTTAACTATTGCACTTTCCTTCCAAGGTGCACTTTTAAAAGCTGATGCGGTTTGCTCACAGGTCATTGAGTCGGGGACGTGTGCGGCTCAGATCTAGAAAACCTGCCTGGAGAATCTACTGCATAGACGTCATTTTTGTGGTCCAAGTGAGTTTGGCAGCTCCAGAAACTGTCCTTTATTTTATTTAGAACAGACCCCATAAACAATAATTGATGGATGTTCGGAGTCTTAGTCATCTTAGTTTGAGTGAATACTTCAGCAGCTGGGTGTTTTATGGAGCGTTGAATGTGCATTTATTTTAATTTTTTTTAAATTATCTGTAGGGTGACTCTGCAGCTCCAACGTCACCGTCATTCTAGCTTTACGTCTAACTGGATTCTCTCTCTTTGTTCTCTCATTATAATTTTGTTATTTTTTTTTCTCTTCCAAAAATACTTTCATATGGCACATAGGATAATGTATCTAAATTTGGCAAAAACAACGATATATAGCTTTGAGTGAAATGACATGAACTGTTTCATAAATATGTATAACTTCTTTTTTTTATAATCACAAATACATATTTGTTCTCTAGATGAAAAAATAACATTTATTTATTAGTATCCTTTTTTTTTTAAATGAGCTCTATGAAATTGTCAAAATGTCACTTGTTGCACAGAGGTGAACAGTGCAGGTGAGACGGTTGAGATAGTGACGGGAACCGATACCATCTGATAAATAAATACAATAAATAAATAAATGCATCTTTTTAAAAACAGCTTTTCTGAGCTGCCCCTGTTTTACTCTCCACTACGAGCATTTTAGTTTGTCACAAAAATACTACAGTCATACGGAAGGACGTGCCAGAGCTTGTACATTATTTACAGAGGGTCACACGGGGGTGGAGGGGTGCTGGCGGTGCCCACTCTGCTGTCACACCAGCCTTCAGCTGGGAAACTATTCACAGTTTAATTACGTGTCAATCTCAACAAACTAAGCTAGTCTTGGATTTTTTGAATTCTTTTTTGGCACTAACAGTGGCCACGGGGGATAAGGAGCCACCAAGAAAAGAGTTGGGCAAAAAGACAGTGATTGCAGTAACAGAACAAGTGATGTAAAAACACACAGTTGGAAGGATGTCATGCTAAAAAGAGATCAGATTAGAGATAAAACTGCAGGCTTGACCCACATTTCAGTCTACTTCAAATATGTGTATTTCACAGTTCATACTTAACAAGATGTGCTCTCCTCCGTCCTCCAGCTGGTGATCCTGACTGTGGGCTGCAGAGTCCTTTTGCCTTCAGAGACAACAGGCTGTGGGAGGTGTCCGATCACGACGAGGTAACTAAGTACACAATCCTACACTGAGCTCATTTCAGCTGGTTCTCCTTTGTTCTGAGCAGAAGCTGCGTCTATGCAACACTTGTGTTTGGAAAAAGCAAAAACTGCAGAGCTTAAAACAAGGACGGACACAGATACATGCATGTGTGCTCACACCACAGCTAACCCCCCTCCCCCCGAGCCACCTTTTGACTTAGTTACAACAACAGATTACAGACTAGCAGAAAAGAAGAACGGATCTAAGTAGCATTTAATTTAGCGTTGAGCTTGCAATAGTCAGCAGATTACTGGAGCAGGTTTTGTCTGTCTGCTGGGGATGGAGCTGAGTGAGAGGAGCTGAGGGTGAGCTGGGCTGTTGAGTGGGTGTGAGAGGACTATCTTGTAGAAATAAATATGACATGATAGGCGAATACCACCCTTGAAAGAGTGGGAGTACAGCTGACACAGGAATAGGGTGAGGGAGGGATGGTGGTAGAGGGAGGGGGGGCCGCTCTTTCAGGAGTAGATGGTGATAACCTCGCGGCCGCCTCCGCGGACCAGGAGGACCCGGTTAAGGCCCTCGGTGAGAACCTCGAGGAACTCCATGTCTGTGAGAGAAAAGTTAAAGAAAACTGCCAGAGGAACAGACAGCACATAATGTCAAGACGAGCTGATTTTTGAGACACTAGTCAGGGTTCCCACGCGTCCTGGAAAACCTGGAAAACCTGGAAAATGATTGACCAATTTTCCAGTCATGGAAAACATATGGAAAATGAGAAAAAATGCCAAATGTCCTGAAAACCGTTAATTTATCCTGGAAAATTTTTCATCCTCCCCCTGTCTTGTGAGCAAAAGCAAACATGTTAAAAGTTATGCGCATAAATGTCTGTCATCAACACTGAGGCACAGCGCTTCTCTAGCTGGCGCAGTGCCCCACTTGAAGCTACCAATCAATCAAATTCGCATGTCTGCTTAGCACAGTCCTAAAACTAGTTGTCCTAAACTAGTCCTAAACTGAGCTGTGCACTAAACTGAGATGAAACTCAGGAAATTGTTCTTCAGTGATTTATTGAAAATATACAAATAGTTTTAGAGGAAGTGCAGGAGAAAAAGCAAGAGAGAAGGGAAAGTTGAGTTAGGAATTGCCCAATTGAACATTTAAACTCCAGTTGGTCCTGCTAATGAAGTGCTTCGGTGTAATCTGTGGGTGTGTTTGCATTATTCTATGATAAATTTGTCATAATTTCTGAGAATTTAGGAGATTATCTCATACATAAATTACAGCCATAGACTGCACATCAGATGTCTGAGGAATAAACATAGAAACAGTCTGGGTAAATGCAAGTTACAAATGTAGAAAAAAAAACAGTATACCATGCTTTTCCAACTCCTTGTAGGAAATGTTCATAATGTTCATCTCCTGCACTTTGATCCTGGATTGAAGCAACTCAGTGCATTTATTCATGTAGACATGGTCAAGAATCTACTGCAGTTCAAACCAGCATCAAAATGGGGAAGAAAGGTGATTAAAGTGACTTTAAACGTGGCATGGTTGTTGGTGCCAGACGGGCTGGTCTGAGTGTTTCAGAAACTGCTCATCTACTGGGATTTTCACCACAACCATCTCTAGGGTTTACTAAGAATGGTCTGAAAAAGAACAAAGGTGCAGTTCTGTGGGCGCAAATGCCTTGTTGATGTCAGAGGTCAGAGGAGAATGGCCAGACTGTTACAGCTGATAGAAAGGCAACTGTAAGTCAAATAACCACTCGTTACAGCCGAGGTCTGCAGAAGAGCATCTCTGAACGCACAACACATCGAACCTTGAGGTGGATGGACTACAGCAGCAGAAGACCACACCGGGTGTCACACCTGTCAGCTAAGAACAGGAAACTGAGGCTTCAATTCACACAGACCCACCAAAATTGGTGAGCTTCTGAGCCAAAACATTGCCTGGTCAAATAAGTCTCGATCTGTGATATTCTGTTGGTAGGGTCAGAGTTTGGGGTCAACAACATGAAAGCATGGATTCATTCAGGAACCTTTCCTGAACTGTAAATCCCATATTTGTGAAACATTTTACTGGCTCTGATGTCATTTTCTTAGCTCCATGGTGTTTGGCACTACTTCTAGCAGAAGTCCAGTGAAGGTTTCAACCAAGCTGAGCTGAAAATAAAAGCTAATCTTTATTTTTTTCTCCAAAAATCAAGTTTAAACAAATATAGCACGTCATCTTCTTTTGCTGGTGACACCAGGGCCCACCGACCGTGAATCCAGCTTCCTTTTCTAGCTACTTTAGTCCATCATACACTTGTGCACATTAATTAAAAAGACTAAAACATTAGAAAACATTAGAAAAAACTGCACAACTAACTGTGAAGTTAGCATTCATGCTAATGTAGCTTAGCAGCTAACAAGCACTGGAACACAGTCACAATAAGCTGCTATTTTCTCCTCGTTTATTTATACCCTTTCAGACATATTTACTCACATTAAACACATCTTTTGCCCCTAACAAGCCAGGCCAGGCTGACACTTAAACATGCTAATCATCCCGAGCCTCGATTCACCTGCAGTGGTCCTGCTGCCAGGCTGACAACCCCACTGACCCGCCTACAACGTCGTGGGTCAAAGGTCACATTGCCTATTTTCTGAATCCTTCATGCGTGGGTCACAAATGACGAAAAACGATTAATCTTTTGGGTGGATGAACTGAATCCAATCATTCATCGGGAGCTCATGCCAGGTAATAACACTCAGATAAAAACCTTCAGGTTCTCTGTAATTTTATCAGACTTTATCACTTAATACAAAATCTAATAGTTGGCCTGTGATCTAAGGGAGCCAACAGAGCCGGTTCAGCTGCAAGTAACCCTCCATGTCAGAAGCACCGTAACTAAGTTTTACATTCACAGCATAATCTTAAAGTTAGAGAGGGCATAACAAGAGAAAGGGAACGCAATGTTGTAAATTGTATTTTTCAAATCCAAAAACTGAGAACACAGATTACAGTTTAAAAATGGTCTTCATTTCTGAACTTGTAAAAAAACAAAAAAGAAGTTGTGCCGGTGCCATTCAAAAGTATAGCGAGATTAAGGTCAGTGTTTGGACTCTGAGGCTTGTATTTCAAATATTACAAGTCAGCAGAACTTTTGTAGGCATGCTGTCTAGAAAAGGAAACATTTTCCTGGGTTTTGATGTATGAATTGTGCCTGAAGTCTAAATATTGAGGGAGTAAAACAAGCTGAAAGCAGAAAAAATTGTGAAATGTGAATCACGTCATACACTGTATCAGTGTATGACGTGATTACTTGTCTGTGTAGCGGCTGAAAATGTCCTGGAAAACATCCTGGAAAATAATATCAAGGAAAGAGTGGGAACCCTGCTAGCGTTTGATTTTAAATGAATGACACTTTTTTTTTTTTCTTAAACCATCACTCTGCCAAAACTTCAACATGAAAAAAAAAAACCAACATTTAGGTAAACACAAAGTGATAGTTGTGGCTACCCAAGTGTTGTGAAAATGGTTTCCTCTAGGTGGCAGCACCAGTCTAAACCACTGCATTTGGAACTTTTGGAAGATCGGAAAACTTCTGGTTTTGAAAAGAATACAGAAGTCCCATTGATTTGGAAGGCACTGATTTAGCATGAGGGTAATGACAAAACGGGGAAGAATGTTGACGTGGTGAACCTCACAAGAAATTCGAGGTAACGTTCCCGTCAATTCAGCAGGGAACAGATCAACACTGATGGCGAGTTTGAGTGGTGATCCTGTCTCCTTTGCCTGGAATAACTGGAGGAAGCTACTAGTGCGGAAAAGCACGTGTCTGCAAAACCCCAGGAGAGCGTGAGTTTTGCCCTCTGACGTGTGACATTACGCAGTAATCAGGTAGCCCCTACTGTACTGTCAGGTAGCACATGGATAACTAAACGGTTTAACACGGTGCTACCTGAAGCCACAGCATTTTTAGTGTAACCTGGAGCTTAAAGTTGAAAGTGACTGCAGTGTCGCAACAAGGACAGGTTAAACTGATCCAGTTAAACCAGAACTGAAAACTGGAAATACACTTCTACTTCTTCTTTTCCTTTCAGCTTTTTCCTTTGCTGTCGCCACAGCATATCATCTACCTCCATCTAACTCTATCCTCTGCATCCTCTTCTATCACACCAACTAACTTCTTGTCCTCCTTCACTACGTCTAATAATCTCCTCTTTGGTCTTCCTCTAGGCCTTCTGCCTGGCAGTTCCAACCTCATCATCTGATATACTGATATATTCACTATCCCTCCTGTGTACATGTGCAGACCATCTCAGTCTGGTCTCTCTGACCTTCTCTCCAAAACATCTAACATGTGCTGTTCCTCTGATGTTCTCATTCCTGATCCTATCCATCCTTGTCACTCCCAGAGAGAACCTCAACATTTTAATCTCTGCTATCTCCAACTCTGCCTCCTGAGTTGGACATTCCTTCACAATGTCATCTGTAAACATCATTGTCCATGGAGATTCCTGTCTAACCTCATCTGTCAGTCTGTCCATCATCATAGCAACAAGAAGGAGCTCAGACCTGATCCATGATGCAGTCCCACCTCCACCTTGAACTTTTCTGTCACAGCTATAGCACAGCTCACCATTGTCTTCCAGCTCTTATACATGCCCTGCACCATTCTAGCATACTTCTCTGCTACTCCAGACTTCCTCGTACGATACCATAGCTCCTCTCTCAGCACCCTGTCATCTACTTTCTCAAGGTCTACAAAGACAAAATGCAGCTCCCTCTGACCTTCTCTATTCTCAGCATCCTCAAAGCAAATATTGCATCTGTAGTAGTGCTTCTTTGCCATGAAACCATACTGGTTTTCACATACTTCTGTCCTTAGTCTAGCTTCCACGACTCTTTCCCATTACTTCATTGCGTGGCTCATCAACCTTTTTCCTCTGTAGTTGCTACAACTCTGCACATCTCTCTTGTTCTTAAAAAATCTGTACCAGCACACTTCTCCATTTATCAGGCATCCTGATACTCTCTAAGATTTTGTTGAATGTCCTCGTCAAAAACTCTACTGCCCCATCTACTAGACACTTCCATACCTCCACAGGTATATTATCAGGGCCAACTGCCTTTCCACTCTTCATCTTTCTTCAATGTCCTCCTCACTTCAGCCTTACTAATCTCTGCTACCTCCTGGTCCACAATGGCCACCTCTTCTACACTTTGTTCTCTTTGTTCATTTTCCTCATTTATCAACTCTTCAAACTACTAGCACACTACTAGCATATGTCAATACATTTCCATCTCTATCTTTAATCCCTCTACCCTATTGCACACCCTTCCCATCTCTATCTCTCTGCCTCGCCAACTTGTATTAAGTCAATCTCTCCCTCCTTACTGTCCAACCAGCAAGCAAATCATCATGTGCTCTTTGTTTGGCCTTTGCCATCTCTACCTTCACCTTACATTGCATCTCCCTGTACTCCTGTCTACTCTCTTCAGTCCTTTCAGTGCCCCGCTTCTTCTTAGATAACCTCTTTCCCTGTACATACTTTTGCACTTAATCATTCTGCCACCACGTCTCCTTCCAACCAGATGACACGCCAAGTACTCTCTACCTGTCTCCCTGATCACATTAGCTGTAGTCGTCCAGTCATCTGGAAGCACCTCCTGACCACTCAGGGCCTGTCTTCAACTCCTCTCGGACAGACACTCGACTCTCTTCCTTTTTCAGCTTCCACCCTTTTGTCCTCTGCTCTGCCTTTGTCCTCTTCATCGTTGTCCAAACCAGAGTCTTCCTACACACCACCATCCTATGCTATCTGGCTTCACTCTCATCTACCTTGACTTTGCAGTCACTGATCTCGTTCAGGTTACATTGTCTACAGATGCAGTCCACCTGTGTGCTCCTACCTTCACCCTATGGGTAAGTCACCCCATGTTCCTGTCTTTTCTGGAAGAAAATATTCACAACAGCCTTTTTTTCATCCTTTTTGCAAAGTCTACCACCATCTGACCTTCTGCATTCCTATCTCAAATACCAAACCTGCCCAGCACTTCTTTTATCTCTGTTGCCTTCTCCAAGATGACCGCTGAAGTCTGCACCAATCACCACTCTTTCATCTCTAGGGATACTCTGCATCACTTCATCCAATTCACTCCAGAATTTCTCCTTCTCTTCTAACTCACATCCCTCCTGTGGGGAATAACCACAAACTATAATGTACATCACTCCTTCAACCTCTATCTTCAGACTCATCACTCTCACACTCTTCTCACCTCCAGATCATTCCTAACAAACTTCTCCTTCAAGACAGCTCTTACTCCATTTCTCTTTCCATCTGCACCAGATGGAACTGTCCGAACCCTGGTCCTAAGCTTCTAGTTTTCTACCTTTCTGCCTGCTCTCCTAACACACACAATACCCACCTTCCTTCTCTGCATCATGTCAACCAACTCTCTAGCTCTTCCTGTCATAGTCCCAACATTCAAAGTCCCTACCCTTAGTCCTAGCCTCTTGTTTTTCCCTCTTTTTTTCTCTGCTGATGGACACACCTTCCGTACATGACCAAGCAAAAATAAACCCTGTGAAGTCAGTTCCCGTCAACATAAAATCAATTGTTTTCTGCATAAAATAGATTTGACATTCATAAAAAAAAGAAATTATTGAATAATGTAATTAAAGGCAATCTAGCCTAAACAACTCCACTTTAGTCTCATCTTTCTTTGAGACATTGGACCAGAAGTGTGTTGTTGTTTTTTTTAAACACAGTTCTGTGAATCTCAGTCATGCTTCTATGTTCTTTTTTGACAGAAGAGGCTTTCTCAAGGGAAACCCGTCCAAACAAATCATACCTGTCCAGTCTTCTTCTAAATGTGCTGTCATGGACTTTAACATGCTCAGTGAGGCCTGTAGTGTCTGAGTTGCACCTTCTGACCTTGGTGTAAGTTTGCTGGGATGCTCAGACACGGGAACATTAACCGCTGAACTGAATGCTTTCCACTCGTGGATAATTGTTTTCACCCTAGAATTTTGAACTCTGGCTTGGTTTGGACTTGTACAGAACCCTTTTTGTATTGATGTGCAGAAAAATTGCTTCACGAAGACCACTGCTTATGTCTTTCCTTCTGCTCCTGACCAGCGAGCGGCCAAAACATCTGCTTTTGTCAACGTCTGCTTTCCTGGTGATGATCAGTTCATCAGTGGCTGATGGTTAAATCGTATGGAAGCAATACGAGAGTACCTAGTGTTGCCCACGTGATCGATTCTTTTTGGCTTAATTTTTGTTAAAAAAAAAAAAAAAAGGTAATGGCATATCTTAAAAGAAATTGCTGCTGCTGCTCATCTGAGGTTTTATTTGCCTAATATTAAGACTCACTACGATCAGATGATTTTTATGTTTTTTATAGGAACAAGACTAAAAGAAGAAATACTAAGTTTTGCAAATATTATTTTCTTCTTTAAAGTCACATTTATTTCTCATTCTTTGATGGACTGGTCACATGTCCAGGGCTGTGCTCTGCATGGGCTCCCTGCTTCCATGACCCTGAAGAGGATCAATCAGGTGCAGATAGTGAATGGACTTGTGGTTGAAGACTACTTTTTAACAATTTGCATATTTATGTTAATGGTTTGTGCCATCATTTGAGAAAGCTTTTTTTTATCCATCAGATATATGGTATAAGCAATTTGATATTGCAGCAGATATTCGTTTTCCTGTGCACACGTGCAAGTGAGAGTGAATGTGTCCTTCATCAGGCCTGTTTAACGTACAAATAAGACATTCAATGTTACAAAGTTTCATCTCTCTCTCTCCCCGTCCTCTCTTATTTTGTCCAGTTAGTTTAACTCCATCCTGGTCTAATTTTCTCCCTCTGTCCTCTGCACTCCCTCTGTGTGCTGCTAGTGAACAAACACAAAAATCAAACAGAATTTATAGTCCAATCAGAGGTAAGAGGCATAAGTTGACCTGTATCAATTTATAACATTACACTAATTGGATATTAGCCTGATGTAGCTGCTTGTACATTTGCCAGATGAGCAAATGTACAAGCAGCTCAGGCAGTGAAGCAAGGCAGAGCCAGAGATCCAATACTGATCATTCATCACATCATATCTAGCCGCTGTAACTTTTCATCATGCTGCAATCAAAGACGCTCTTTCGCAAACTAAATCTAAACTACCCCCGCCTGTCACACACACACACACACACACACACACACACTCCCATCCCCCAGTTAAACTCCACTAGTGCATGTTTGCAGTCGCACACTGAAACACTGGGCTGTTACGTGTGTGTTGCTACAGTATAAATCTCCCTGGTGATTTTTCTGCTGGGTCACAGCTGATCCATACTGAGGCACTTGCCAAAAAGGAAACGGGTCTAGTGATGCTGATGAGTCCCATCACACACCGTGCGCTTTGAGACTGTCTCAACCATTTTTCCTGTCCCGACACGTGTCCGAGACTGATGAAAGAACTTATGCTTCATTAGGTACCCACACTGTTCACCCCTTCGTAGCTCATGCCCATTTAGTACACTTGTATCTTTCATGGGCCCAATATATTTGGCCATTTTAAAGCCCAAGCCCACCCTGTAACCAAGAAGGCCACTTTTAAATCCAGACGGAGCCCATATGAACATGCTGGCTGGGCTCTTTGAATTTCTGATTACTGGACCACAAATGCCTTCCTTGCCATTCTCTTTGAAGTCCAGCAACCATTTCAGCCTGTCCATCCAAACTGTTTGGCAACATATATGGTATGCACTTCACTTTTTCTAAGACATACAACTGATATAATGCTTTTGTAAAGGAGAGAAGTTAGTGTATTACATTTGTTGCATGTATGACATTGAAAATTAAATCATGCTCGTATTAGGAAAAAGCTCATGTACTGTGTTGAATATTTCAATTTAGTTTTTGATGCAAAGAGCAATTAAAAGCCAGGGCTGCATCTGAAAGAATGAGGCTAAAACCATCTTACGACATGCTGAGTTAAAGACACATACGTGCTTTTCTTTGCTCTTGGGCTGCAGGTTCTGTGTAGATTTTAGCCTGTAAGATATTCAGCCCCAGATCCATGTTTGTGACTGGTCGTGGAGTAAAACGCTGCATCTTTGACGTGGACTAGCGTACTGAACCAACAGCCAGCTTTTCTGATGGTGCTCGGCATCATCTTTAACCTGCTTCATACTACAGGCGCAGCATTATTCCTGCAGATAAGCAAGTAGCAGTAAAGCAGTAAAGCTCGGGTGACACCAAAACTAAAAAAAGTTAAGACACTAAAATGGTTCTTAGAGCTGAGTGAAAGTGCATACTCTATTCATCCTGAAAACATCTTTAAAATATGATTCAACTGACATTATCAATATTAAAATACTGATTGTAAGAGTTTTAAATTGATTTCAATACATGATAGTCATAATAGGATCTTTAAGTGCTGAGTATCTGATGAAAAAAATCAGTTCTAACTGAAATACAGTGTGTTGAAAAGAGAAAAGCTTATCTACAATTATCACCAAAAGGTTTTTCTCTTCTCTTCTGAGTGTTAATGCTCTGCGGCACACATGCTGTCTCATAACATTTCACTGCTGTTTCTAAAAACAACTTAATTATTATTTGCTCTCTCAACCACAAAATCGAGGTTCATAACCTTTTTCTTTTTGTGTGTGCAAGTGTTGTTTTTTGTGTGTCAAAACTGCTAGTTTAGTGCAAAAAAAAAAAAGCTCCAAGTTTAATTCTCTGGCATCAAAAGGCCGTCTGGATCTGAGTACCAGTGACAGCAGCGTCATCGCTGATGAATCGTGCTTCAGACAGAAGACGGCTCAGTAAACCCCCTTCTGTCCAGATCAAGGATACAGTTCTCGTCACCTGTCCGGTTCTTCGGTGGCCCCGGCATGTTCAGGAGGACTAGTTTGGCCTCTGACGACTTCTTGAGAATGACTTCATTCAGCCGGAGCGCTGTGTGCATGCGACGCACATTGAACTGGTTCCTGAGTGAAGACAAAGCAAAAATATTTCATGTTCTGAAGCATGTGAAAATTCATTTTGTGATGCTCAGAGCTGATGTAATGACAGATGCTCATTCACCCACTTTAAAAAAAAACAAAAACAATTTCACCTTCTTATGTGGCTGACCCAATCAGTGTAAATGTACATGGACTGAATGAGTTTCAGGAGGACTTCAGTACTTACAGGTTCTCCCACTCGCTGCAGCGTGACAAGGAGAGAAACATATCGTCGTCAGTACTAAGATGTCAATATCTTTCCTAAATGTTCCGTCTCCTTTTACAAACAAGCTCAAAATCTTGTGCTCCATTAAAATTACTTGCTGCTGCCTGGAAACTGGAGGCTGTTTGAGTCATTGACAGGAAAGTATTTCACCTTTACAATGACTAACGGTCCTTTGAGCATGACAGAACACTCACGGCTTCATGTTGAAGATGTCTTTGATGCCCTCTGGTGTGGCTGCTCCAGGAGGCTTGGCTGGCTCGCCATCACACTTCTCAGTCCAGGTCATCTGAACCTGCTCCCCGGGGCTTTGAGCCCCCTCCCCAGGGGTCAGCGGGGTGGCCGGGGTTGCGGGGCTGGCTGGGGTGGTGTTGTCATGGATGAGCTGGACCTGGGAAGGGAGGGACATAGGGGAAGATGCCGACTTTGACTATGAGACAAGAGGAAAATAGGACAGATGTGGATTTACATATGTGTTACATGGAAGGTTGAAAGAGCCACAGTAGAGGTGAAAATGTAGGAACGCAGGTCACAGAGAGCCAGAGTGTTTGATGGAGGGAGAGGAAGGAGAGTTGTGGTTAACCCTTTCATGCATGAGTTACTAAAAAGCATGAAACGTTTTGCTTCATTTTATTTATTTCTAAGCACATGCGATGTGATGTTCACAACTTTATTTTCTTCATATTCATATATTTTTTTGAGCAAGTTACTAATGTGTCACACAATGACGACGAGCTGAAACGGCATTTTTCCCATTAAGTGTATTTGTTAATGTCTTGACACAGTTGAAAAGAAAGTCAAATAACATGTTCATCATGGATTTAAGTATTACATTGAAAGAAATGTTTCATTTGGTTCAATGCAGTGTATTAGATGCAGGCGGGATGTCTCCCTGAAGTTCAACTAAGTGCCCAACGTGCAACTGAGCCATTCAAACCCATGCATATACTAGAACAGGGCTTTTGAATAGATCATTCACAGTAGCGACCACTACGCATGAAAGAATATCAAATATGTCTTCATGTTGCAGGGTTTTTTTTTTTTCCATGCACATTGGCTGGTATGTTGGAATATTAAATTCTTCAGCAGATTAAAATATTTTTGAAACAAAACCAAAAACTAAATCTAGTAGAAAGACAAAAGTGCCTTTTACAGTGGAATCAAAAGATTTCAGCTCTCTGAAATTTAGAAACACCCTTGTGTGCTTTCTTGCCAGGAATTAGATGATGATACCATATCACTGGTATCTTTATACTAAATATGAAGCCTGTGTAACTTAACTTTGCACAGAAACTAGCATGTCTCCATCTGAAGGCAACCAGTTAAATCTCCACCTGGATGAGTCCTGAAAACAGGAATCTCAGCAGATAATCAGTGATTTATTCGTGGGTTTAGTCTATTTGGAGAAAGTTTAGCAGAGTCCAGCGTTGCCAAATGCAGCTGATGGTTTCCAGCCCAAGGCCTTTTGCCAAATTCTCCAACGTGCGCAAACCACCTAAATTTCTGAGAAACATTTTTTTTTTTTTTGTAGTATTTTAAGCATCTCTATTTGGCTTCTGTTAGTAGGCCATAAAACACAGAGGAGTTGAAGCATGTATGGGAAAACCTACAAAAACAAACCGACAACAACAAAGCACTGCATCTCATATCTACTATGAAGTAATTTGATGATGTCATACATGGGGACGCATGTTTACAGCTCCAACTACTGACCCAACCCCGAGACAACTGCTGGACAAATATCACACACCAAACCCTCGTCACACTCAACTGGTTCCTGTCTGATATTTCTCCCCATCTAGACTGGCACTACAAGTGGAAGTGACTCTCCCCACTCCACCCCCCACCCCCATGTGACATTCATTTGTAAAGGGTAAAACTGCCAGCTGAATGTCACCCTCCACCCCCAGTTCAGTGTCATTGAGGGTGACATGCTGCCGCATGAACCAGGCCTGAGTGGCTGAGTGGTTCAGGAAAGAAAGAAAGATGCTTCTGACTCGGAAGGAACAAATCCACCTTGGTTTTGTTTCGGATCAGCTCTCCTGTGCTCTCCTGCAGAGGTTCAGCCTACCTCTTCTTCAGGCTTCTCCTCTTTGCCGGCTGAAGTTGGGTCTTCGGTCACACTCAGCTGGGTGGTCACAGCGGCCGGGTTCTTCCGGCGGATGGAGCCGCGGGATGAATCGGTGATGCTTTGGATCTGTGACGAAACAGATGTGGGAGAGAGGAAGGATATCACTGACGCATCACTGCAGTGTTTCACAAGCAGGAACATAAAACTCTAAACGACACCGTCACACTTTATTGACCAGGACAGATGTGGAATTAGTGTAGCTAATAATAGCGTGATACGGAAATAAAAAATTTTTTTTTTTTTATTTGATCTGTTAAAACATCATCACGCTCTCACAGACTAAAGCATTTTCCGCTGTGACTGTAGTCGGCTTCCTGACAGACAATAACTATGGTGGCCTAACTGCTCCGATTTATGCAGAGACAGGCCTTTGACTAGAGGGGCTTGTGTGTCATGTGAAGTCAAATCAAGCCGTGCAAAGCCAAGTTGGAGCGTCAAGTCATTGTCAAGTTTAGGAGTGCATCTTTGAGTGCGAACAAACTTGCTTACTTCTCTTTCTCGCTCATTCTTGGTCAGGTTGATCTGTTTGAGCATCTGTGATCGCTGCTCCATCACCAGGGTCTTCTCGTAAGTGTAGGCTGAGATGTCGCTGTCTTGCTGTCATGAGTAGAGAAACATTTTGTATTTTTTAAATACTTAGATAAGGCATTTTGTGCTGTTCATACTTTCCTTCGTATCGCCACACTTGCTCTTGTGCAATGTTGTTCCTTTTATCTGCTGACAATCTTTTGACACCCTGACATAAGTCTAGAACCAGCTGCTTCATTTCTCACAGGGACAAGAAGTTTAAAATAAAGACGGTAAAGTTTGATGGACGCTCAAGACAAACCTGTTTTCTAGGCAACCAAAAACACTTCGTATAATGTATCTGAGTTGTCCTCAAGTATGTTGGTGAAGACTGGGGGGAAATAAAAGACTTCCTGCAGAGTTTCTCACCTCTGCCTCTTTGATACAGTCACTTAAAAGAAGGACATTAAATTCTAATTGTAGGTTTGCAAATTACCAGACGCAGCCCCAATTTCTAGCCTTGGATAATTACCAAGGTAGGAAGGTTTTAGATGAAGCATTCTGACACTTAAACGCATTTTCATGTGGTGCATAACAGTATTTAATAAGCTTCAGTATGCAATGTTCTCAGCAGTCATTTCCTCCCTGCAAGAACAAAAAAAAAAAAAGTAAAAAAAGCTTGTTGTGTTTACTGAAGCAACTGTCCAAGCCCGAGGTATTGCTGGATTTTCTAATTATGTCCCCAACCACATGTTCTGACGTGAAAGGGCTTATAAATGTACTTTTATGGAGCGTGTGTGCAGCGTTGCTTGTATAATAGTGAGAAACCTCACCATCTCTACAACTTCCACCATGGCATCAATGCGGAGATGATAGAGGAAAGTAGTCAGGTCCTTTTTCATCTGGATGCTGTTATCATCCATCTGGGCGACGGTGAAGATGCGCATCTTGCACTTCCTCCAGACCTGAAGAGTGACATTATTATTTCTGACATGACTCAGAAGAACTACCTTAAAATCCCATTGCAGTAAGATTCCTAATAAGAAAAACTGAAGTCTAAATAAAGGGTGTAAGAAATTATGATTTGAAAACGGGAATCAAGACAGCACCTTGCCAGTTTTCTCACTTTTACTGTCTTTGTGACAAACATACTATAACTGTGCAGTACCTTGTGCTGGCGGAGCAGGAAGGGCAGCAGCATCAACATGCCTCCATCATGGACGATCCACCACACGTCAATGTGACCCTCAGTGAAGCGCTCGCCATTGGACGGGAAGGCTGAGATGTTCTTCGGTACGAGCATAGCAAGGTGAGCTGCTGTGGTTTCTCTGACCAGCTCTGCAGAACAGAGGCGGAAATAGAAATAAGATGCGTTAACTGTGTGAAGTCTGAGATCTCTCTGTTATAGAGAACGGCTCTCATGCTGTTTTAGTTCAACTTTGTTTTGAATCGTTTCTTGGCTGTCGATCTAATGTTTCTGCAGGAGTACAGGTGTGCTTTTGAGTTTTGCTTGGATACGTTTCTTCTTGTCTTTAAAGGTGTGTACAGCAGTCATTCCCAAACTTCAGAATAGGCCCAATCTGAAATGTGAAAAATCTCTGTGGCCCGTGCAAACCTTTAAACAGCACTTTGATCAACATGCAAGACTAAAAGCTACATTCCAATGTTAATATAAGGGGTCAACAAATAAGGTGACACTTGTCATGTTAAGTTAATATGACAGTAGAACAACACTCAATTAGTTTTATTATTTTTAAAATATTTTTCAAATCATGTATTACATATTTTACAGTAATTAAAAACATATTTAAAAAAAATTGAGGATTTAAAACATATTTGTTTATTTTTAATTAGCGCGCACGGCCCACCTGCAGTACCACGACGACCCACCAGGGGGCCACGGCTCACACTTTGGGAATCGCTGGTGTACAGCTTTACTGGTGAGCAACTTCTTTTGTTCTTTCTCTTTTAGGTCATTGTGTTCTGCATATTGATTCAGTTAAGGTTGAGCGTTGAGCCCCATTTATCTGGGCTTGGGACTGGTACCATGACAACACTGGCTTGTGACCTCTTAGTAGTTGAGGAACAGAGTTGGACAAGTTCACTTTCTAGTGGAACTAGTTAAGTTCATATGTCACAGAAATTAAAACGAACTAGTTCAGTTCACCATTTCAAAATAGTTAATTTTTAGTTCTTTTTTAAAATTCTTTTAAAATATTGCCGCGAGCAATTACTTGTCAAAATGATTGCCACTGCCCATATACTACACCACCACAAACAGCAATTATTTTATCCATTTTATCTGTCAAAAACGATGAGTCCAACTCTGAATCCTTAACCAACCAGGGTTCACATTAAGCATTGAAAGGACAGCCCATGTAAAACTGTCATTTCTCTTTCAGCTTCTCTCTACAGTATGTTAAATATATGAGGAAAAACTTGCTGCCAAATGGTCTTTATTATGAGACAAAAACAGGTCCTTAAGGTGCTGATGTTTTTTTCCCCCCTATTTCAATATTTCAATCCCCGACTCCAAAGATCTACAGTGTAATCTTGGGAGTCGGGCCTCTCCTCCGGCTCTGGGCGACTGCTTTTAATTTCCCAGCAACCCACCAATGAAGTTCCTCCAGGTCTGATGCTCATCTCCTTGCTTCCAGTTGCGTGGCCAGGAGACCAGTACAGCGTTATGCTTCAGGCCTCCCAGCCCGCTGGCCTGCAGCAGATGTGATGTAGCATCGCGGAGGTTTGAGGACACCGTCACCTGACAGAAGCCTTTCACCTTCTCAGTCTCCATCAGTTTACGCAGTGCCTGTAAATGATAGAGAGAAAACCATCACTACAGCACAAAGCACAAAGAACCCTATTAATACCTAATAACTTTACAAATAAAAAGTTTGTAAAAACATTCCAAAAGCTTTCCATTGTGATCTCTTTTTTATTTTACTGTATTGTTCATATTTTCAATAATTAAGTAATTTATATAAATATTGTGAACAGCAAAAATAAAGTGGCTTCACACTGAGACACCTTCCTATCAATCTTTCTGTCTTGCTGATAAAATAATGTCTTGTGCTGCACAGAATTAGCAAGTGATGAAGAGTCTTCATGTCTTGAGTTTGCAGACTGTCAGCAGATGATGAAGGACTCTTGCCTGCTCTGCACGCTGAGTCTGGTCGTAGTTCTCCAGGTAGGTGCCCTCCAGAGCCGTCCCGACGATGGTTAAGCCTTTGCCTGCCTTCAGCTGGTTGGTGAGAGACAGCAGACGAGGCTGCTCCACACTTTGCTCTGCATCCGTACTCACCAGCACCAGCAGCTGTGGCCTGAATGCAGGGAGAGCAGAGGAAGTGAAATACAGGGCAGACAGTAGCAGAAAAAGGAAGAAAAGAACAGCGACAAAGACAGGGAGTCAAAACAAAGGTGTGAAAATGCCAAAAGAGGCAATGTTGAAGTCTTCGACAGGAAAGAGAGACAGGAAAAAAAACCATCATGAAAGGTAATCTGCATTCACAAACACTTCTTGCTGTTTGACAGCTGTAACGAGGGAATGACTGAACATGCTCAAACACGCTGTTCATTTCTATGTTAATTAGAGTCATGATGAAACAACACCGAGTGTGTATTTGTGTGCCTGTGTGTACCATACCTCCAGTTTTTGGTGTGCGGGGGACCTTCTTCCAGCCGCATGAGAGCGTAGCGTGCAGCACTCAGAGACAGACCCCGTATCCCATCACCCCATTCTTTCTCAGCGCTGTAACACACCCACGGGTGCCAATCAGTTGCTCGGCAGTCAAAACATGAACAACAGTTTTTGCAGCTTCATTCTGACTTTAAGAAGTGATACAGTCAGCCCACCAAAACAAATACACGTCTGTCATAATGCAGCGTGTTTGATGATGGCTGGTAAAAGTCATCGAGCACAAAGAATCAAAAACACTTACACACTCAGCGTGCACTGCTCTTTACTACTTCAAAAATGTATTGATTACTGAAGGAGTCTCGCAGGCAGAGACGCTGAAATAGTCGTCAGAAGCCCCTGAGACAGTTTGGCCCAATGGAGAGATCTAACGAACACTTTTTTTTTGTTTTTAATTCTAAATATCCTGTTAATATGGAAAATCTGCCAGTACATACAGAATTCAAGCGTCATAGCAGCGTTTCCCAAATTAGAACAATTCAACAAAAGAAGCATTTAAAGAAATGCTCACTTTTACAAGCCTAAGTGAAATTAATGCTTCATTGCTACAGAAAGAAGGTGAGAGAACCAAAAGTACAAGTTTTCTTTTCAAGTCCCAAACCAAAAAAAAAAATCAACCTCCTATAACCGTGAAAGCGTCTCACTTAAAAAAAGTCAAAATCTTACTGCAGCCAATCTCCCCTGGGGTTTGCGGATAAACTCACCCTGCAAACTCGATATACTTGTAGATGGAGCCGGCGATCACCATTGCAACAATTGCATAGTACCAGGAGCAGAGGAACATAAGAGTCAGACACAAGCTCATCCCCAGGAAGGACAGAGCCCTGCAGAGAAGAGTAGAAACTTTCAGATGAAATGTCTGACTGGAAACACAGAAAACCGAGCTGACTTTTGTGGCTTCTGAACAGACCAGTGATAGAACTTGAAGCGGGGTCTCCAGTTTGGAGTCCTCAGTAGTGTCTGGAGGGCACAGGCCAGATTCACAAACATGTAGCACATCAGGAAAAACCTGGAGGATACATGCAGCTCTGCTTATGCAATGTGACATAATGCAATTCACCAAATGCAATCTAAGGGGTGTTCTACCAAAGCAGAAGAGCAATCTGTCTCTTTGTGTAATGACATCATTCCTGTGCTTATAAACTTGGACATTTCCATTGCAGAAAATATGAAGGAACTGACTGCTCTGAACTCTCCAAATGTTGTTTTTAAAAAAAAAAAAAAAAAAAAAAACAGAAATCATTTTACAGCTTTAGTTCTTACATGGAGAGAATGGGAGCCACCGCATCCAGGGAAGCAATCAAGATGCCGGTCTCACAAATACAAGCTGTCAGGAGGAGGGACCATGTAGGCTCTCCATTGGCCTTCCCATGGCCAAAGATCTGGAAGAACAACAGGAAAAAGCATCATTGAAACTGCTCTTTCGTGTTTATATGAGGTACCTTTTGCCCTTATTGGCAGTGTGTTAATTAACTACACTATGCAGTTTGCAAATAAGGACAGACTTACCCGGAGAGCAGGCACAATGCCATCCTTGGCAATGGCCTGCAGGAGACGGGGAGCTCCTGTCAGGCTCTGAAGACCCGCCCCACAGGTGGAGAAGAACGAGCCGATCACGATCACCCACGGTGATGGCCACGCCAGTGTGCCAATCACCAAGTTCCCGTGGACACCTTCTCCAAACCTAAGAGTGAACAATGGCATAAAATTACAAACAGCATCACTGTTGGACTCATTTAATGTAAAAAAAAAAAAAAAACAAAGAAACAAAAAAAACAGAGACAAACAAAGATAACTGTTTATTTTTAAAATTATCTCATCGAAGCGAGGATGGACTTACTTGTCTCTGAGGACCACCCCCTCGATGCAGGCGCCAAACAGAACCACACTGGACATGTCTGAGCAGTTGTAGGTGAGGAAAGTAAAGTTATTGTGTAAACGGTTTTACATGATAAGACATGATAAGAACAATCTGCAATTCTCCCTTCTGAAATCCATTTACTTTCCTGATAAACCTGGTAAGTATATTAGGTGGGAAAAGACATGATCTGATTTTGTTTAGGTTGATTATCTCAGAGATCAGTGACATTGTAACAAATATCCTTCAGCTTTATTAACTTATGCTTGCACAGGCAGCTGCATAAGCAAATTAGAGCTCTTAACAAAATTTGTGAAGACCGCGAGCTGATTATTTAAAGAAACACTGGAGTATATTCAAGACAGCTCCTTTCGTACTATCTGGCCTTTATAGTGGAGCATGTATAGTGGACAAATGCCGGAAAACTGTACAGGAAGATGGAAAAAATATACTTTTAACAGATAAAAACAAAGTCTGAGACTGAAATAGTGGCACTAAATTGTCTGAATCCATGTTATCATAATTTTAAATGGGAGGCCAAATGTCATCCCCATTAATGACATTAATTACTATGTCTACTTGTCAGAATTAGGCTGGTGTGATCACAGTTTCTACGTTTAAAATGCTGACCTTTAAGGATGAGACTCCCTCAGGTCAGAGTTTTTATTGCTGCTGGCGACAAATGCTTCATAATTGCTTGTTCATGATCGCTACAAACGCCATCAGACTTGAACCATCAGTCTATAATAAAGTCCCTGAGTTTTAAACAGTAACTGCATCTTATTTGAATTTGTTAAACTGTGCTTAGATAATTAGAGTACAGTGATGTCCCCTGATGCCCTGCAGGAGGCAGTAGTGAGGGATACAGACGGTGGAGGTGGTGGTAATGGCTGCAATGGTTCCAATGGGGATTGACTTCTGGGCATCACGCAGATCTCCAGAGCGGTTGGATCCGGCCATGATTCCTGGAGACAAAAAAAAAAAAACAACAAAACAAACAAGAAAAGTTGAAAAATAAAACGGAACGTCAGGTGACTTACATAGATGCACAACCTAATACAGAACATTTAAGAATCTGACCTCGTTGACAACATCCGAAGTCAGAAACTAAACCTACAATACAATCAACCAAACTGAGCCATTAAAAAGCTAAAGTTATTTGGGAAAACAATGGTCACCTGTCACTGACGGAAAGTAGATGCCAACCAGCAACGTGAAGAAGCTGGTGATGTCGGCCAACACGAAACGGTTAGCGTTGGTCAGAGGATCGTCCTGCTCTTCCACTGACTCCATATTTATCCTGGCAATCAGGTCTCCTTTCTCATAGTAGTTCCCAAACAGGTTCTCTGAGTTGGAAATAAATAGTTGTGGGGGTGAATATTGTAGAACAGTGAACTGTTAGTATGTTTTAAAAAAAGTAGGAAAAATGTAGAAAGAAAAGAAAAACTGGTGAGAAAAAAACATGCTGTTCTAAAAATTCCTGTCAAAACCTCTTTAAGATTAATTATTAGATCTACTTGGTACTCTGCTAGTGATAAATCATGATTGTATGTAATTAGTTTGATGCTCTTAATTTTCTGCCAGGCTACTATTAGAAAAAAAGGAAAGGCCTTCCTTTAGTTTTTGTAGTGATCCTGAGACAGAGCGTAGGCTGCACAAACACTGGGTTGAAGATGTGTATTCGAGGCCTTTTAAAGAATAATAATATAGTAGTGAGACCGTCAGAGAACAACAGTGAGTTCTGAGGGACATTTTTTGTTCATAGCTTTATTTAGTATAAAAGCTAAAATAAAATTCTTGGATATACCTGTCTTGTGGTAAATAAGTTATGAACTAGAGGTGTATAAGAATTAAACTTGTGATACTGCATATCATTAGCAGTTGGGATTTGCTACCAAGAGATGTTCAAACATTGAAACAACATGTATTCCTATGTAGCAGAAGTTTTCAACATCAATCAACACAATTAGCATCTTTAACTCCACAGAGAAAAAAAAAAATTCTCCTGTCCTGCATGTAATAATATGCATTTGTGGACTTCCTATCACTAAGGCAGTTTTAAGAAAAACCATCTGTGACATTATATGGTCCTTGTTATTGATCAGAATAAAAAAGTCACATTAAATTGACTTTGATTCAAAGCCCTAAAAAAGACAAACTAATCCTTTCCAGAGAGGAATTTTTCATAGCACCATCTTAACCACAGGCTCAGATTTTCAACCTTAGAAGAGCACATAGTTTTCTGTGAAATGCCAGAGTAAAAAAAAAAAAGGTTAAACAAGCTTTGGGCTTTTGGTAGTTGAGGGTTTCAGTTGGCTCAGGGCTATGAAACTACTTTCTCCTGCTCTGTCTTTGTGAAACTAAAATCACTTCCCATATTCCCTGGAATCATTTTGGTAAAGGCCAAGGTTTATCTCGCAGCACTGAGACGTGTAAAGTAAACAAAGTGAGCCATGCAGATGTCTGAGGTGAAGTTAAAGCAGAAGACCATATGTTTTCATCCATAATAGAGAGAGAGAGAGAGAGAGAGAGAGAGAAAAAGGAATCTCCTGCCTCCATATGTAACATGACATAATGGTCTTTTGAGACATTTGTTGTGGAATTGGGGAAATCATAATTTTGTGGAAATTTTCTGTGTGTGACCTATATAGACATAAACACACACACACACATAGCCATAAACATATAAAGCAGCCCTCTTCACTGCTTTCATTAACCTCTCTTTATTCTTATTTCCTATTCCTTTATCTCTCATGTAAGAAATGCAATGTTTCTTCTTGGGACGTAACAAATGAACTAGAGGTATTTCCTAATTTGACTTACAACATTTCTACCTTTTGCACATATCAAATGTTGAAGTGAAACATTTTACTGTAAATTAACAGGAAGACAAAAAGGTAACGAACGTGCACTTTGCTGGATGAAAAAAAAAGATACATGAATGCATAAACCAACCTGCTAAGATTCCACTGGTGACCCCAGGAATGCCCTGTATCTCTGTCACATTATTGGCAGCAAAGTATGCGTCGCATGTTGCATTGAGGAGGGGAGAATCACAGAACATGCGCCACAGCTGGGTGGTGACCGTGCCGTTAGCTGTCTCGATGGTCTTGGCACAAACATCGAAGGTCTTCCACACCAAAGTACGGTTCCCCAAGATACACACACTGGCGAAAACACAAGGAACAATGTTTCATATTCTGCCAATAATTTCTTTACAGTTAATTTTAGTTAAAGTTGTAACAGTAACTAAACTAATTTGGTGAAAAAAAAAAAAAAAAATCTGCCATAAAACTGTCAGTCAGACAGATTGAGTTTTGCTTTCAATTTTGAGATTTGGCTTCAAATTATGAATTTTGCAGGAGAAAAAAAGATGCAAAAGTATGGGTCAAAAACAGACATACAGGTCACACTTCACTCTTGATGCATTAGCATTTTAATGAGTATATGTCACTGTAGAACGCATATGCAGTGTAATTAATACAGCTGTCTCAAATTTAGCTTGCGTGGCGACATGAAATGACTGCTGCTGTTAGCACGGCTAAGCTAAGCTAAGCTTTGTCTTCAGACCTGTATAGACCACTCACAGCCAGTCAGGATGGTTTGTATAAGTGATGTCAGAAAATATTTAGAATTTTGGGGGCCAAAACAGATGCCCCTGGTCATGGTTTGCACCGCGGCTGTTTATTAGGAGAATTATGGTATGTTCTGCAAAGTGTGTAGGCCTATGCTTAAGTGTATTGGTTTTCAATCATCAGCTGCAGTTTCATGCATGTCATTCATTGTCAGACTTGTTCCAGTTTGGTTTATGGTTGTGTTTGGAGGATCAGCTCCTGTTCTGTTGGACTGTATCGACAGCAGCTACTTACGGAAAAACAGGAGGTTCGATGCCCGTCTTGATGACTCCTGCATAGACGGCCAAAATGGAGAGGATGACACAAGCCAGAAACACCAGGGCCAGCTTGTTGACGTACTTTACTCCAACAAACACGACTGTGGCCATAGAGGTCAACAGGATGGTGCCATACACGCGCATGTTGTTGAGTAGCGCTGCCTCCGCTTCAGCACCCTCCAAACCCTCCAGAGGAAAGATTGCTGCTTTGGGTGCGATATAGATCTACGGTAGAAATTTATATCATTTTTATTATTAACCTTTATCTGTCAAGGGAAAACACACTTGCATTTTTCTCATAAAAGTCACACAACCTCATTGTTACTCAGAAGCATCTTGGCGGTAGTTGTTTTAGGAGTGCCAGTGTTACTCATTCACTTTCACTTCTCACTTTCCTTAGCCTACCTGGGGATTTAATCTGGCAGATTTAAGGTCACAAACCTGCTTCTCTAGCTCACTGTTAACTGCTGAAGTTAATACATTTCACCCAATGTAAAAAAAAAAAAAAAGTCTAATAAAATAGATGAGAAAGGCAATGGGGAATGAGGTGAGTGAGGTGGACCAATGCAGTGTGAAAATGCAATGCTCACATGAACAATGCGGTTGCTATTTTCATTCAATTTAATTAAAATACTCTAGTGCAATATTAATATTTAAAATGAACTGCCATTACTATACTTCAACTATTACTTAATCTACGAACTGTCCTGTCATAATATATAATATAGTAAAATCATAATTAATCCATCAGTATCTGTCAGCAGCCATGGATGAGTCACGGCAAGGCTATTCTATTACGCAAGTATGAGAATTTCTTTTAAACCATTACTTGGTTTCCACCACAAACAGTTTAATTACCATGAAGAGCCATGAGAGAATTAAAAAAAAACAAAACAAAACAAAACAATTGTGGTTCAGTTTGAACATTTGGCTGGCAAAGCTGATCTGATACTAATAACAAGCATATCACTGGGCAAGCAGCTCGCCTGCCTCACCGTCAACTGTCATGCCTCTTAAAATAGCAACTTCAGTTTGTGTTCTTGGCCAGCGTAAAAGAAAAAAAACATTCAAAGCGGTCTTCTTGAGATCTGCTCCTCACAGTTATATGGGGATTCTCGTTTTACAATAGAAACTAAGCCAACTTTGACCCAGAACACAGAATTAACCTCTGGGTGGGATGAGACTTTAGAAGCAGCCACATGATGCTTAATAAAAGATGAATAAAACAAATAAAACGAGGGAAAAAAGTGCTGAGAGCCGTTTCAAGGAATGAGCTTGGTACCCTGCGAGTGTGTTGATCCTTGGCTAATGCAGTGATTTTCTAATTACTCAATATTTCATAAAGACTGCAGTGGAAGAAATGTGGATTTGAAAGAAGAAGAAGAGGAGAATGAGAAGAGGTGGAGGAGGATATGGAGGAGGAGGAGGAGGATGACAGGTGGGAGTGAAGGCCAAGATAAGACGTCAACATTTCTTTAAATAATCAGAATTCACTCTGAATAACACAAAAAGTGAAACTTAAATAGCTCTAAAGCACAGGAAGGAGAAAAATGAAATAAAGGAGAGGAATGATTTTCATAAAACATTGTTTGATTTTTTTTTTTGTGTGTGCTTTGTACAAACTACAAGGATCACAGGAATATCACAGTCCTCAAGCATCCAGTTCTTACAAAAATATCACGTTTGAACTGATGCAGATTAAATGTGCCAGCCGTATTTACGTGTGGCTCTCAGCCACGTCTAAACTGGTTCCAGACCTTTTGTGCTCACTGACAGCTGTTTCCTTGATAAGAAAAACTGAGCCAATCATATATTTGTAGCAACAGAAATAGCAACAAGAAATGGATCACTTTAACAACAGAGGTTGCTATAGGAACAGTACAATAGAAATATCCATCATGGACCCGATTTTACTGTTGGAGAAGACTGAGATCTGCTATGCCAACATTAATTTACTGACTCTAAAACCAAATTTAATTATATGAAAAAGAACATTTAGACCCAACCTCTCTAGACATTAATGATTGATTTTTAAATATCTGTGGGCTGCTGGTGTAAGTTGGCTCCTTGCCTTTTTACATTTAACTGTTTCCTATATTGGCTCCAGGTTTTCTTGGATCAGAGGAACATGGTTGAAGAATCTATTATTTATTACCAAGACAATTCAATTTCGGGGGTAGTATTCATTGATGTTTACAATGACGTTGAGTTCTTCTTAGAGTTGGGAGTGGGTTGTCAAAATCAACACCGTTTTAGTATTTGAAGTTTTTTGCAGAGAAGAAAAAAGATGTCATCTGAACTGTAATCCCCAACTAATCTAGCAACTTCCATCAGTTTCCTTTTGGTTTGTTGTGATCTAGCAACACCTGGGGAGGAATGAGCTTGAAGTAAGATGTCATTTTAACTCTGCAAAAGAAGGTTTTATGCTTCACATGAACACAAACTCACAGAAAGAAAAACAAAAGATCACATGGCTACTAATATGTATATTTTTTATACCATACCAGAACAAACCGGAGCAGATGAGTATCAGAAAAGGAGTTGTGTTCATGTGAAATGTCACTAATTGGTTCAGATATTCTGGGCTGAGTTGACATGTGGCCACAAACACATTTCAATTTCTTTCTTTTAAGTTAAACGGTTGGTTAATGTCGTCACTGACTTTTATTGTAAATTGGTGTACAAATAAACTGAACCGGACTGAACTGAAAACTCTATTGAACTGAGTGTTAATTCCTGTAAAACAGCAGTGGGACAGAGGTAGAGGACAGAAACACTGACAGAGGACGTACCAGGAGCAGCTCGATGGCCCCCAGGATGTACATGGCCCCAGCATAGGTGGTTCCCAGGTAGAAACAGATTCCCACTGCCCCCCCGAACTCGGGGCCCAGCGAACGGGATATCATGTAGTAGGAGCCCCCAGCTTCACACAAACACAAGAATAAATGTGTAAATGTCTGGCAGTTTTACTTGAAATGACACCAATGTTGACATACTTTTAATAACAATCTTGAAAACAAGTCGCATTATCTAAAATATTTGTGTAATTTTTACAATTGTGGCTCTGCTGTCTCATCATTGCATCTCAGCATACTATTGTATTTATGTGCAGCTGTGTACAAATTAATTAAATAGAGCATAAGTAAATGGACCTTAATCAGCACTTTGCAGCAGCGTAAAGGCTGCTACTAGTTATAAGGCAGACGGGTATAATTGGCGTACAGATCCATGCTCCTGAACAAGCCTGTAATTTGCTCTGACCCCTGCTGAATGTACACCAAATGGTGAGAGGCAAGCCATCATTACTATGTAACTCCACGCTGCAAAGTGTTGCTACGCTGAATGTGTACATTGCTGTGTCTTCATACAGATACAAATGTGCAGATTCGGATTTCCGCAGTGGGCATTTGGCTGGTGTTTTATTTTGTGTAAATAATGTTGTGTGACGACAAAGTTAAAGTGCACAAGATTGCAGACTAAAGCTCTTAATGTTTCTAGAGATATCAAGCTGTGTTGGGAGTTATGTGCCAAAAGCAATCAGTGAAAATAGAAATTTAGAAGCAGACAGCATCAAACAGAGATGACTGTGTGGCGCCAGCTTCTGCTCACCCACCTGGCACCACTCCATTGGTTGCGATGGCACTCATCGAGATGGCAGTCAGCATGGTCTGCGTGGAGATGGAGGAGAAGAAAAATTAGATCACATTTATCAGATCCTGCATTTTCTGTGAGTAGGTGTCGACTGTTGACATTTTTCGAAATTTTTCAGGCATTAGAGGGTAAAAAGTACCATTCATTCTCTTCTTTTATGAACTATTAACTAAAGCCTTATGTACAGTACGACCAAGGAAAACATAATTTTTTATTATTTGATGAAACAAAGTTCAGAAACATCCTCTAACTAATAAAGACAAAGCGAAGTTCACGCACCTCTTCCTGCAACTACCTGAATCATCGAACAGTGGAACATGTTTATGATGACAATGGCAATTTTACTCCATTTTACATACATAAAATTAAAACATAAAAGGTGTTTCTTTTCTGATCACTTGCTTCAGTTCTGATAGGTTTCTTCTACAGTACACACTAAATGCCATCTTTGTGACTGAGAAGTTTTTTTTATGGGGATTGGCCTTTCTCAGTTAGTCTGACATCACAAACGAATGTCCCCTGTGATAAATATCAAGTGGGAAGCAGATGTGTGCTAAAACATTTTACAGTTTTCTCCAGAAAAAGTTGAGAAGAGACTTGAAGAAACTTTTCCTATTTTGTTAAAGTTAGGACATATTTTTTTTTAGATGTCAGAATATTGAGATAATTTTCTTTCTTACTTTATTTAAAGTCAGAGGTTTACATACATTAAGTTGACTGTAGCCTTAAACAATGTGGGAAATTCCACATGATGATGTTTTGGCTTTAGAAGCTTCTGATGGGCTCACATATTTGAGTTGATTGGAGAGACACCTGTAGCAAACCTTCAAATACAAGGGTCAATGCATGACAGAGAAAAAAAAAAAAACTACCAAAACATCAGAAAAATAGTGGACCTTCACAAGTCTGGCTCACCCTTGGGTATAATTTCAGGATGCCTGAAGGTCCCAAGTTCATCTGTCTAAACAGTAATATGTAAAAATTAGGACTGGGCAACGATTAAAATTTTTAATCGCGATTAATCGCATTATTACCCTGATTAATCACGATTAATTGCATTGTATATACAAAATCAAATAATGAATTCAAAAGTAGTGTAAAATGCACTTTTATTGAAATGTTCTGCTGCCATATGAACTAAAGTGCCATAACATTTGTTGTTCAAACACTTTTAACATCAGCACTTGTCAGTAACACATAATTAGTATAAATCTCATCTTAAAAAAATAAAATAAAGCTTATTGGCACTGCCAGGGCATTAATGTCATCCTGTTTTTATAAAAAAATAAAAAAAAACGTCTACAAACAAAATCCACCAAAATGATTGTGTCTCAGCACAATCAGAACATTAAAACAGGTAATTTCTGAGGTAACAGCAGAAACTTTTAACGGGGAGTTCAACTTGTCAGTGGTTTCAAATAAACTTGTTTCTGTCAAATCCTCCGTCTGGTAGAACTTTAAAATGAAAATGTCCATGTTAAAGTTCAGTAACTTTACCAATACGTGTATCATTTATTCTTTCCATTTTCAATTGTCAATCAAAAATAAAAATAAAATTAAAAAGTGACATTTTATTACATTTTTCATTTTTTAATCTAACAAAAAAAAAAAAGCCTGTTTTTTTTATACATTTCAATTTTAGACTTGGATCAAAAATAAGAAATTAAAAAATGGGCCACAGAACTGAATTTGTTTTATAATCGAGGACTGAACTTTCTGTTGTCATTACACATCTGTGCCACTAGATGGAGCCGCACTGAAGTAACCAGCTAGAGAACAGCAGGACAGTGAACACATGGAGCAGATCTGATGTAACATGGAGGAACGACGTGAAAGTTTTGTTGCAGTCTAGAATATTTTTTTAGACAGAATTGTTAATATTGCTACCTGAGTTGCTACCCGAACTGTAAAGTTCACGGATTTTTACCATTTTCCATGTGCGTTTTAGCTTTTCCTTATGTTTACTGTTTTCCAGTAATAGCAGCAACCAGTAACAGACTTTTCAAAACAAAAGCATGTGAACAACATGCGTTAACGCGCGATAAAATAAATGTTGGCGTTAATAAATGAATGCGTTAAAGGGCTGGGCAAGTTAACGCGATAACGCGTTAACTTGCCCAGCCAGTGTCTCAGAGGTGCTTTGGTCAAATAAATCCCAGCAACAACAACAAGAGACCTTGAAAATAAGCTGGCTGGAGTTGAAAATAGTATCATTATCCAGAGTAGAACACATTCTACACTGACATGAGCTGAAAGGCCACACATCGAGAGAAGGTCACTGCTCCAAAACCACCATTAAAAGAACCCAGATTCCTCTTTTTTGTTTTAAAGATTCTGTGGCTCATGTGGCCTTTTTTTTTTCTTTTGTTTTACAGTGAGAGAAACAGAAAAGCAGGGCAGAGAATGAATGGGGAAGACATGCAGAAAAGGGTCACAGGTCAGGTGTTGGACCCGCGGCGGCGGCCTCCATACATGGGCCACCCGGTGAAACCACCGAGCTACCCAGCCCTGTTTTGTCGTAATGATCATTGCTATGTTTTGAGGATAAAGGGTTGCAGGTCTCAGAACAACACCCCAACTGTTAAACTATATACGATAAACTGGTTTCAACTTTAAAGCAACACAAAGGAACTTTGATTTTTTCCCCTCCATTTTGTTTGGTCTCTTAACTAGGTCGCTCTTCTATATTCTCTTTTGTCATTACTTTGAGTCTCTTAATCACCTCTGCCATGACATCCACTGTAGCTCTGAGAGCTAAATTCTTTCCTGCTTGTTGATTGGGTAAATAATAATACCAAAGGGTCTGTCAACAGCTGTCACAGCACATACAGAGAACTGATCATAATGATAATGTTAATGTGGTACTGAGCGGAAGAACAACACCAAAAGAAATGTAAGGGCATGCTTGAGTGGAGCTACCACTAACACTGACAGCTGGCCCTCAAAGCTCTGCAAATGACAAGAGGGGGAGATGTGTGCAGTGAGTGGAAGGACGGGCCATAAATATTTGTGTGTATTCTTTTTTTTTTTAAAGAGATAATATGAGAAACTGTGAGGGGAACTGAAACAGAGCGTTTGACAGTACAAAGGCTGCATTAAGATTTCATTATTCTTTCAAATGACATTGTTCAGTTTCAGTCTTTTCACACTGTCTTCACCTGAAAGAGAGCAAAGGAGAGAGACAGAGAAGCACGAGAGGGAGATTTAAGAAGACATCAGAAATCAGTGCCCTTTCCTAAAACAGTTCTTACTTTTATAGCTTTTTTTTTTTTTTTTTTTTACTGTTTTATTAGTGCAGAATCATGGCTGTAACTACCCCCCCCCCCCACCACCACCACTTTATAATGCTACTTCTTTTCCATTTCATAATGCCATTATCTGTTCAAGTATGATAATGGTTTTATTTCTATTTGTTACTGATTATACTATGTATTTGATTTGTTTGTTTTTTTCTTTTTCTTTAAAGAAAAAAAATGACATTACATTTCTTGCTTTTTTTTTTTACATTCAACCCACACTGTTGTTGTTTAACCATTGGCTGTAAGGGAAGGTGGACGCTGCGCTGGCTGGTTTGACCGTCAATACATCTTCCTCTGTGAAGACTGTAACATGGTTAGTGTCACCTGAGGGCCCCATGGGCTGACGATCAGGACTGAAGAGTGGGTGAGGCTCTGTTTGTCAGTCTAATCTGGTCATTATGAGGCCGCAAGCTCTTCTCCCATCACAGCAGATAAGACAGTAATTGTTTAAGTGTTTTATCTGATGTGGGCAGCAGCCACGCAGAGGTAGCCAGCCGCATACCTAATCACTGAATCACCATGCAACAATACAGAGAAGGCAGTAATGGACTCGTCTGATTTACCCTGGTAGTACAGTCTAATAGGATTAATGCACTGTAGGTTGGGAATGTTTCGGACTAAGTTCAATATATTTCAGTAATGCTTGAGTAAAAAGGCAACATGACAGTTCATAAATTCAGTTCACCATAAATCATGATTTTGCCTCTGAATTTGTAGCCTGCTGAAATATTTCACAATATATCTGAGTTTGTAGAATGGACTTGAGGTGGAAAAATTATTGTCTCTGTTCTAGCCTCTAAAAGACTAAGGATTCTGAGTAAAATCAACAATTAACCTTAAATAACAAGACTTAGCGATGGCTGGATTTTCACGGGCTTAATTCTCCATTTGCATGCAAAAGTGGTCAGATCTTCACCTCAGCAGGCGATGCAGGAAATGACAATTTGACAGCAGAAGACAGTTAGCTTTAACAGAAACATTTAAGACCAAACAGACATAGGACTCCTGCCTGGTGCCCATGACGGCATCACACAGGAGAAACCCAGTTAGATAGGAGGCTATATCAGAAATGATGTCCATACTTGCTCTTGACAAACAGCTCTCTGTGACCTCTAGACCTCAAAGCGCCAATTTGACCATAACAGACTGCATCATTATCTTTTCAAGCCCTTAAACATTTGTTTTTTGTTGTTAAATGGCTAAAATCAAATGTCTGCAGCAGGGCATTCAAACGTATGGACTTAAACAATTCTATTAATTTCCCCTTTCATACATTCCTACATTTCTGACATTAATTTCCTACATTCAATCGGCATCTAGAAAAAAAATAAAAGCCTGATCATACTTTTCTTAAAATGCTTCACAGGACATGCACTATTAGGGCTCATTAGTGCAAACTTGCAGAACCAAAATAGAGCTGCTCATCTTTTGTGTGTATTCTGCAGTGAGTGGCAGCTGATGAGGTTGGGTAATTTTGTAATGAATCTGGAAGCGTTAGCTGAAATATTTTAGCACAACCACTGAGAGCATATCAGGACCTTTTCACAGGCTCTTTACGCACTGGTGCTAACTGTAATTAGCTACATAGGCAGCTGATAAACTTGATTTTATTCTGTTTTTCACTTCGATATGAAAGAAGATTTTTTTTTGCAATTTCTTGTCACAAGTGCCATTCTATTTCTATTTCATTTATAAAGACAATAAAACACTGAAACATCCATGGAGGTGAATACTTTTGCAAGGTACTGTGCATGTCCTGTACCACTCTAACATACTTCTCAGGACCTGGCTCATAAGGGGGGGGGGGGGGGGGGGGGGGGAACCTTCCTGCTTAACACCAGCTGGGTAAAAGAAGAAAAGGGGAGGGAGATAGGACAGAGTAAGGATGGAGGACAGAGAGAAGAGAGGCACACATAATATATTCCTAAAGTGATTGGGACCAAAAACTATAACCTCAATTTTATCAGAAATGAAAAGCAAAAGTACGGGGACATCCAGACCGTAATGTCCTTAAAACATGCCTGAAGTTTGGCTAATGGTTCTGTTTCATCTAGCTTCCTGGATAAATACAGCTCGTTATCATCAGCATAGCCATGAAAAATTAGGCCCTTGATAATATTTCCCAATGGCAGCATGTATAGAGTGAAGAGGATCGGCCCTAAAACTGAACTCTGCGGGATGCCATAGCAGACCCTTGTGTGTGTGTGTGTGTGGAAATCTGTTAACATCCTCAAAGCAAATATTGCATCTGTAGTACTCTTTTTTTGGCATAAACCACAATGCTGTTCACAGATGCTAATTTCTGTCTAGAGTCCAGCTTCCTTCCTCCTTCCCATAACTTCATTGTGTTGCTCATCAACTTTATTCCCTGTGTAGTTGCCACAACTCTGCACATTTCCCTTTTTATAAAAAAAATATTTTTCCAACTGTAAAAGCAAGAGATTTATTTATTTAAAGTTGTGTGAATCGCAATAAGCTCAAGAGTGGGCACCTATAACCCCTCATACCTTCTCATTTTCTCTCCAGTCAAATAGATAATTTCATAATAAATTCTCTGGTTAAGTTTCAATGTTCATAGGTCATTTTGTTTCAAAGCGCCTCCATTTACTCACAGAAACACAGCAGACTGGATATTTTGATCACGTTATCTGTACTGTTAGCAGTATCTTATAATTTCATATGCTCCTCTGTGAATCACAGCCAGATGGGGACATATGTTAGTCAGCTGCTGTCAAAATGAAACATTACTCCATGTTGCAAACTTTTTATTGATCTAAAAATGTCTCAGTAGAAAAAAAAGAAGATACAGGAAATCCAAAAAGTGAAATTTGAGACAGAATTTTTATTTTTTTTTTTTTTTTTTGTATTTTTTTGCAGTTCAGGCAGTAGATGGCCAAAGGGCCCAATCACCCTTCCGGATGACCTCACATCTGAATCAGCCACCTATTGGTGGGTTGGCACTAAAAGCTACAGTGTTCTGCTGTGGAAGCCAGGACATGCAGGGTCTCCCCCCCAATGATCCATGGCCTGTGGCTTGTTTTAATGTCCCATTTTAAAGGCAATGTAGGCAACATAAAACCCTCATGGACTGAGAGTCTGTGCGATGTCTTAGTCACCATACTCTGGTTTGTTGATGCTAATATTTTTCCATGAAACCTGAAGTCAGTGCCTCCAAACTCTTGTGTTACCCACAGGCCCTCTGGCCTCTGTGCATGCCAGCAGACAACGTCAGATTACTGTATGCCAGCCCACCATCTGTTCCATCTACATGAGGTACAGCAGCAGAGAGCTTGCATAAAGAGGCATTTTCTTTAAAGACAGTCTAAATTCGAGGAAAGCTTGAATTATTGAAAAGCCATTATGGCTACAGATGAGCCAGGGGGGTGTATTTAGGAATACACATTTTTAAGATGTTTTCTGGCTCATATTCTCCCTGACTCTGACTTTAAAGGACATTTTCTTTCTATTTCATTCCAAAGCCACAAACAAACTCTAATATGCCCTTTAGTCGACCTCAGAGCTTAGCAGAAATGAGTTTCGACAGGAATGGAGGATTTATGCTATCCTGTGAGCATGCTTCATTAGTATGCTCCATTACACAAATGAGAATAGTTTTGTCAAACACAAGCTCATCAATTCAAAAACAGCAGTACAGTAGGACTCCATTTTCAGCGCCATGTCTCTTACTTAAGCATCAGGTGAGTTGTACTTGCAGACTGACATTGTGGATAGAAATTGATCGCAAGGGCACCAAGATGCAGCTGTGTGAGGAAGGTGGAGGTGACAGAACAGGACGCAAATTGTTTGGTAGGTGGAAAAAAAAAAAGAAGAGAAGAGAAAATGAGAGAAAGGATGCAAATGGAGGAAATGATGACGCAGTGAAATGGAAACAAAAAACAGCCTTGGAGAAAATGTTGAAGCGAAAGTGATGCGAGTAAAAAAAATAAATTAAAGAGATGAAGAGAGAAATGCATCCTTAGCATTAAAATGAGTCACGACAGAGGGCAGAGCCCCCTTACCCTCCAGCAGTTGGATATGAGGCCTGGAAGTAATGAGGAAGGCCAAACAACAGATGAGTTTCCATCAAGAATATTATTTTATCTTCTTGATATGCCTGCTTTCATTATGTGAGATAAAAGTACAACACAGAGCAGATGTTAGAATATACTGTCTTGGAAGATGCTGTCTGCAGCAGACTGACTGTTAAAATACTTGGTTCTGTGTATAAGGCAATGGCTCATAGCGTTGGTGAGGCATGCACTCCATATAATGAAGATTTTCTCACAGACTTCCAGAGGGCTGTGCTTTGTAACAATTCCTTGCAAAAACAAATATAGAATCACCCCTCCAGGGGGACTGGAGGACCAAAGTTTCACTTTTCAGGGGCAAAAGTTTTGGCTATGGAAAACATACCTAAAAATATGTTCTTTCTAAAATTCTTTTCAGATCAGGTAGAGGAAAAAAAGCACGGAATAACTCAATCATTGATATAAAAAACCCCCATAAAAACTGGAATTATGAGCCCAAACAAAAAGAAAATAGAAATCTAAATAAGTACTTTGTTGAACCTCCTCTGGCTTTTGCGATGGTTTGAATTCTCTGAATACATGTACAGACGTCACTCACTGTAAAACAATATTCAACAGTCGGGTTCCAAAGTTTTCTTTATAACAGCTGATACATCAGCTTTGCAGGATAGAGCCTTGTCGTGCACATTTTTTTCTCTCTTTCCAGTTTTCACCATTAATTTACAATCAGACTGAGATCATGTTACCTTCTGTCCTTTAGATGTTAATGAGGGTGGACATATGACGAATCCCATGTTTTCATCAAACTTACAGATCAGTCACAAATTCTGATTTCTGCTCATTTGTTTTTTATTTCTTTTGTAGTGCATTTTCTGTTTTTTAAAGGCACTTTATGTAATACTGTTACCACTTCTGACCACAGGGGGGCAGCACGTCACAAGAAGGTACACACGTAAGCCTTTGGCATAAGTGCGCCTCTAGTGGGACTAAGTGGTATTACAAGACACGCTGGGCCATCCTCAATCATTAGCGTGGTGCTCAGTGGCTGATCTGTATGTCCCCATGTGGTCAGAAATGGTATTGCTACATAGAGTGGCTTAAAAACATGTTGCTTTGAGTTTCTGAAGACATTGTTTTTTTAATAGACTCATTTGTATTTTTTTTCTTTTTTTTCATGATGACCGATTCAATTTTTTTCTTCTTCCACCAGAGTGTTCAGGTGCCAAATCACAATAGTTTTTCTGTCATAACTTTGATTTCTTTTTGATATATTTTCCCCACAAAACATAACCGCTGAATGAACCTCCTCCAAGATCGGTCAATACATATTTTATGCCAAGTGGTTGTAAATCTCTGGGGAAAAAAATGCGGCTGTAAGTGTTCAACAACAACAGATATACAGCTGTGACTGAGCATCTAATCAAATGTTTCAGTGATATTTCATCCTGTAAATAAAACATGGACTTTTGGAGCATATTATCAATGTCTCCAGCGTGTGTTTCCTTTACAAGTCCTGTGGTTTTTGACTCAGGCGGGGATTGCTGCATGCATGCTCATACACACACGTGCACTCTTCTGTTGTGTTGCTGACAGCCCCTAGAGGTCTGGGTGGTTATGTGTTATGTAAGAAGCTCAGGAAAAGAGAGGTGGGGGTTTCTCACACACCATTCACACTCAGGCTTATCGCCCCGGGGCCCTGCATTGAGCCTGTGTGACTGATAAGACGTGCATGTGCGTGTGTGTGCGCGCGCGGGTAGGTGGGTGTAAGAACTTGAGGGGGAAGATTGTTTATTTGAAAGTTCGTACACACACAGGTGTGTACACGGAAGATAATTTTAGTCGTAATGTGTGTGAGCGTTAGAACTGGAACGTAGAAGTGTGTTTCTGTGTGTTTGCTGGATTTCTGTCAGACTGACTCTAAACTAGCTTTGATCTTTCAGGATTTTTTTCTTCCACACTATTTTTAGGATAGAATAAGAGCCTTTTTTTTTATCAGGAGCTTTGTAAAATCTTTCCTCTTTTGGGAAATAAATATGGTAATTCATTTGAATTGAATTCCTTTTGTATTATTGAGACAGCAATGGCAAAAAGTCAAAATGACATACAGTTTATTTCATCATTACTATCTATATACTAGAGCAGTGATTCCCAAAGTGTGGGCCGCGGCCCCCTGGTGAGCCGTCGCGGTACTGCAGGTGGGCCGTGAGAGGTCATTAAAATTAAACAAATATGTTTTAAATCCTCGATCTTTTTAAAATATGTTTTTAATTACTGTAAGATATTAACAACATGATTTAAAAACATTAGGAAGTAACAAAACAAACCAGTTAAGTGTTATTCTACCGTCATCTTAACTTAATATGACAAGTGTCACCTTATTTGTTGACCCCTTACATTAATATCAGAACATGGTTCCTAGTCCTGTATGTTGATCACAGTTGTGATTAAAGGTTTCAGTGGGCTGCGGAAATTTTTCACATTTCAAATTGAGCCTTGGTGTTCTGAAGTTTGGGAATGGCTGTACTAGAGGGAATAATGAACATATTTTTTTTTTCTCCAACATAAATTTGCAACAGTTGCATATTATATCAGTCTCCAAGTCTTTACAGAAATCCTTACAAACCCGGTACAAAACATACAGCGCTCCTTCTGTTTGCCGTTTCAAAGCCCTCTGTACACTGTCATATAGAAACAAGATTTAGGAGGAATGTGTGTCTGTGCTGGCAACTTTGCCATCGTTGGGATTTGAGGGGGCTGTTCTATAAATAAAACTGTGCTAGAGGAGAATCTAGGTTGCACAAACACACAGACGTACCAACATACAGATCTGCCACGAAGCGCAGCACCGACAGGAAAAAAAACAGACACGTCTGACAACTGATTGTTCTCAATGTTTAACTTAAAACGGAACATAAATAACCACTGTGTTGTCCGTGGAAGTGCTCAAATTCCAACCGTACAGAATATGTCTAATGTGTTCTGATGTCGAGCAGGGAGACGTTTTTGTGGTTTATCCAGAAAGACGCTTAATGAAATAAGTCAACATCATCTGCACTGAACAGATGATGTCAGGCTTTCAGCAAAGAAGCCCAATATATGTTTTCTGACAACGGGAAGCAGCAAACAAGTCAAACACAATCAGTTTGAAACAGACACCCAGATAACTGACAGCAGCACCGTCGACGGTGCTGGCTGTAATTCGAGACTCAAGGCCACTTCAGGGTGTCACTGCGACACAAACAGCTTTGTGTTACTGATAATAACAGAAACCAGAGAATATTGCAGATTGTCATCATCCATTTTGATCACAATAAGAAGATAAAATGTGATCTGATGTTTCTATTTCTGAGTTTAAGCAGACGTTTACGCTGGATTCACACAGGTGTGTTGCAGCAATGCTCTGGGTGTGGCATCGTTGGCCTTCTTCATTATACCAAAGACAACCAATCAAATTTCTTCCTGCCATATAACCAGCATGCTTTGAATTAGTCCCGCCTCCGTGTGCGAGTTCACTGGCTAGCTCGAACTGTGCAGCCGTGCAGTTGGCTGACGCGTGCGTTGAAGCGGGAAAAGCTGAAAATCCCTCAACGTTCGATGGAAGTAACGTAATTGACACGACATTTTAAACCCACAGTTCATTTCAGCAACGGATGACATCACCCCATTCAGTCTCTGTGGAGATGGACGCAGATGACGCAGGCAACGGCAACACGTGAATCAAGCATGAGACAAAAAACTGCTCTTTAAGTGAAAACAGATTATAAAATACCACTTAACATGTATTGATTATTATAGTTGCTTTTATAAATGGACGACTGCATTTCCTTTAATAAACGCTCCCTCCCTAATAATATCACGCCCAGGACTTTGACAAAATGTAAATGAAGCTAACTCTGAAGCTCAACAACTTTCTTTTCTCTTTCAGTTTAAAAGACGCCATGTACAACCGCTCCCTGGATGACATCTTTTCAACTGTTACGTGTCTCTGACTTGTTATAACGTTGTAGCATGGTCACCGCGCTGTAAAAAACATCATATCAACGTACTTACCAACTCTGCAATTTTGATGTCATTAGAAGCAGCAAAGAAAAATATTTATAGCAAGGTTGTGCAAGCAATTTAAGAATGAGATGTGGATCATATTACAGCACCCCAGCAACTGTTAACTCTAGAAATTCTGTTGTGGTTTCCTACATTATGAATATCTGTCAAAATTGTGAAAATTTCTAAGTGTGGTCAAACTTCAATAAATTTTGAATTGTATGTTTCAGAGTAATTGGGGTGGCCATGGAGTAGTGGGTAGAGACCCGGTGTCCCTGGGCAAGACACCGAACCCCATGTTGGCCCCCCTTTCCCTGAGCAATTCATAGTGCTGGCCCCAAGCCGGATAAATGGGGAGGGTTGTGTGACGAAGAGCATCTGACGTTAAAATTTACACCGTGTTAATACCTGCAACAATATGATGTGCTGTGGTGACCCAGACAGAGGAAAACAACTCAAAAAAGAAGGTGTTTCAGTGTAATTACATGCTTGAAGATGTCCTACATCAATAGATTTATGTTATGTTTTCCAGTGTGAAACTCTTCATACATTTTCTGTTCTGACAGATAAACTCAGATGTGATTTGGAGAATGTGCCATCCATTTACTCTGGATTTTCTTCACCAAGTTTGAGAGGCATCATGGTCATGCAAAAGTCAAAATGCTGCTCATTCACTTCCCTGAAATGGCTCAAGTGGTAAAAAAGGGAAAAAACGTATTCTGCCAACCAGCCCTTCCATCTTTCATGCTCTCAGTAAAGCTCGTTATGGTGAATAGAATATTTTGGTATCTTTTATAGCAGCAGTTTTAAACTTGTGTGCATCCGCTGCCTTTTACGCTATTATAGTTCCACTTGTTTACTGTTAATAACAGTGTGAAATTAAGCTTTTCAGAAGAAAGCCGGGGCTTAAATCTAAATAGGTGTGAGACCTACTGTGGCACAGCACATGAAGACGATGACGAACGTCCCGATGACGCCTCCAATTCCCACCAACCAGGTCATCCTGAGGAAGAGGATCACTCCGAAGATATTCTGGATGCATGGAAGATAGACGCCCATCAGAGTGCCGAGCTGTGGTGCCTGGAGAAATATAAGAGGGGAGGTTTTTTATTTTGCCTTACTGAAGCAGGGACATTCATGGATCCATGGTGTTAATTATTAATCTTTACCCAAACCAAAACTGATAAATAATAATCAGATTCCTTTGATTGTGAGGATGAAGTTTAACTGCATGATGTAGTATCATTTTGCATTTCAGACAGCGACTACTTCACAGAAGGTAATTGTTTAGCTTCGTGTCACTTGCCAGATTGCTACGAGGCAGACTCGCCAGATGTGCAGCATTGACTGAGTGAGTCTTGCTACATTTTGGCAGATATGTGACTCAGTGAAAGCAACCCACCAGCTGTGATCGGTAGCGAGCACAGTGTGCAAACCTGCAGTAGTTTTAGTGCCTTGTCTTTTTTAGACGAGCAAAAAGAACCAGCCAAGAAAAAAATAAACACAACACAGATGGTCACGCTGCCATTGAGGCAAAACAGATTTCAAAGGCCCAATTTGTAACAGAAATAGGGTGCTTTGGTATTTTAATGCATTTGTGTTTTTGGATTTAGATATACACTTTTTTCTCAACATACATTTGAAGTGTTAATATGTGTTAATCTGTTCATTTGCCTTTCAACTGACTTGTTTGAATTAAGTTCTCTCCTTAATGCTGTTGCAATAGTGGAGAAATATCATAAATCAGAGGGGAATTGTGGGACCGACCTGCTCAACAGCTGGATTTCCTAACTTGTTAAGTTTTTTTTTTTTTTTTTTTTTTTGGGATGGATTTGTTGTGGCTGGTCTTGCTGCAGTGTTGTTTCTGTTCTGGATCAGTGGATAAAGAGACAGCTGCTGCACAGCCACAGCATCGGTTTCAAGGCCGTTCTGGTGAAGGCAGTTACTGACACTGGGACAGTGATGTACTCCGTCACGTCTGTTATTGACGAACAGAAAATTTCTCTTCCTTCTGGAAGGCGTATGTTCTTGATGTGTGAGTGTGCCCACACTTTATTTTGTTGGTATACATTTGTATTTGTGTGTGTCTGCACCGCCATGATGGCATGTATTATATGTGAAGGCCACATTGAGTCTGCACATAACAGAGAAATGTTCATTTCCTGCACAAAGATGGGTACATTGTGTCTACATTCAGCCCTGACCCTCTGCAAGTGAAAATAGAAAGCGCACATCATCATAGAGGATGTTCTACGGACCAACCACCTGTGCTGCTTCTCTGCACTTAAACAGAGACAAACAGGATGGATGGAGGGCAAATTAGCAGTGGTTCATGTCAGTAATGACAGCTGTACCCATGAATATTTGTCCCAAAAAAGATTCACCTTTCACAGATATGATTCATCTCAAAATGAGAAGTGCCAGCTCTTTCACACGACACACAACTGGAGGTTCAGTGAAACAGTGTTGATAACAGACTTCGTCCTTCAGGCAAAATAGAAACACTTTGTGTTGGAGAGGAAATACTGAATCATGCACTGACACACATGAGGACAAATGATTAAACCCTGCATCACATAACCTTTTACCAACCAATAGCATATTAATTTGGCAAATATCCCAAAACCTGTCCAGCCAGTAGGATCCAAACAGACTGCCAGCTGTTTAATCCACAGGCAAGGTTATGGGATGGCATGTGTGCTGCCTGCTGCTAATGAGTTTTTTAAAATGGCATTATGATGTGTATGCTTGCCTGTTTATTAGACAATGTCACCTTCGGAAAAACATCCTGTTGACTTATGTCAGAGCAAGGTATAAATTGATTAAATTTACTTAGAATTACCTCCATAATCTATCAGCACTGAAAAGACAGTTTAGAAGTTCAAAAAGGCTCAGAGGTTGCCTCTAAAGGGGCTTCAGACTGCACAACCTTTAATGCAGAAAGATTGTCGTGCTGTTCAGACTATACGACTTTCTGTCTTTTATAGGGAGTCTTGCAGTGGTTTTTTATTTTGCTACACAGTATGATTTCTAGAGTTTGTCTGTTTTTTTTGCTCTATTTGCTGAGTGGGTTTTGTCATCTAACATGCTAGAAAAGGATACTTTGATACAGTGCACTAATGTTTCCCTAAACTTACCCCTCCAACCTTCATATTTGCAGTTTTTGGCTTTTTGCAATGTGACATGCAGTCTTTTTTGTGACAATTTCACGAAATGCCTTCAGACTGTATTCCTCTATGCTGTTATTTTTATACCAACAGCACCACCTGAAAAAAAAAAACAGACAGGCATTGTCTGGACAAGTTTTCTTTTTTTGGCGTGAGACTGTCATGCTAAATAAAGATTTACTAAGAAGACAACATCTTCTGGTTTTCACTTGTCAGTCACGTTAAACAATATACAGTAATTCTTCAAGACTGCCAACTGAATCTGCTGTAACAGCCTGGAAACTGCATGAGATACGTTTTGAAAAGGGAAGGCTTTTGCTGGTATGTAACAGCAGATGCTGAATGAAAACCATTCTGACATGTGGCTTCCATTAAATGACTAATAAAGTGTTTAATACTATGATATTTGATTTGTTTGGAAAGCCCAATTTTCAAGTGATGTTTTCTAAGAGCAGCACAGAATGAGCATGCCCAAACAGGTCAAACAAACACAATTATCCACCAGTTTCCCTTAGATAAACAACAGTGCCAATTACTGGAACTCTAATTAGAAAGCCTTAACAATTTAGAATATCATATCATATCATATCATATTATATCATATCATATCTTTTCATATCATATCATATATCATAGTGAATCTTTAAATGCATTCTGTGATGACTAATGTGAAAAAACCCCCCCCTAAATTTGTCAATGACTGGCATGTGTGCTGACTCACCCACATTCTGCGTGACTCATTTAAATTCAAAACACTGCTTTGAATTGGAAAAAAAAAAGTCTACTTTCGTAACCTTCAAATCATGAGTAATTGAGCTTTCACATGAATGTTGTATTAATGACAAGTAAAAGGGACCAATGTTGTTAAAAGCTTTCAGTGAAACGTTTCTGGTTTTAGGCCGTTCTCTGCTCTGGCTGACAGATCTCAGACCACTTCAGAGGAGCTTATTTTAGCAGTGCTCCTCAGATGGCATATCTCAGTTGCACGCAGCAGATCTTAAATATTTTTCACTGATTGCTAACTCAGCATTTAATTGTGCAAACAGATTAATGTTTTATCACTATCGCAGTAGCGTCGAACCGTTCGTGAGGAGTTTGGTTGTCCCTCTCCCGAACTTTAGCTTCACCTTTGAACATTTTTCAGTGTTTATTGCTGCAGTTTGTACAGTTTTGTTCATTATTAACAGGCTAAAAGGCCACCATAGCTTTCTGTTCAATTAATTGTATTAATACTTGTCATAAAAAAGAAAATATTCTCCAGAATGTTCACACTCCCACTATTCTTCTAAACAATAACTTGAAGTGACCTGGTCTGTAAGTACCATCTACTTATATTTAAATGTTGCCACAATGCATTTCTCATGTTTTTCTTTTCTGTCTGACCGTCTGACTCTGGACACTTTGTCTTCCACAGGGCTGAAATTTAAACTACAATTTCTCCTCTTACAACTTAATCCTCACAGCAGGGAGCTCCTCAGTCTTCAGCATCACTGCGCTTTAATCAAAGATCATCGTCTTAGCCTCCACAGGTTGCTCGAAGGAACAGCTGAGAACAAAGCTTGTTTATTTCCATCACATCTCCCACTATATGAAAAAGATTTTCACAGCCTGCATGCTGTCTATGGTACGTAAATCAGACTGTGGTTCACTGTTACAGTGTCCTTCAGTGTCTGCCATGCAGATGTGTATTTCAAACAGTGGCACCTACATCAATCCGTGCTTTCAGTAAATAATTACAAAAATATTTGCTCACTGAAATGAACTCTCACATCTTCTGAGAACTCACAAAGTCACCCCTTTCACCTCCAAAATGTTACCAATGCTGTAATTAATATGGGTTTCCTTTGGCAGGTCCTTGAGGGACTCTGTGTGTGTGTAATGTGGGATGGCAGTCAGGTGCTGCAGGCACACAGGTACACCTGCGGTCAGCACTTTGCTGTTGCACCCAAAACTGCTGCTGCTGCACAAAGCAGGCTGAGGTCAGTTTGTAATATAACAGGTAGGTTATTTAAGGAAAACCTGTGTGCATTTACAAACTGTTGTGCACTATAACAGACGAAAACACCTCCACATGAATGAATGCTTAGAAGTTCTGATTTCAAGTCAAATAAAAGGTCAAAATTACTTCAATGTCTCTGTTTTCGTTGCATAAAATAAAGAATAGAACGCAACAATGACACCATGGGGCCTATTATACAGCCTATTATATCTTTTAGCAATATTTACTCTAAACTCAGAGCAGAAAAGTTGCACTACTAGCTTCCTGGACTTGATTTCTTATTAAATTGACATTAGGAAAAAGGTATGCTTCTGTAAAGTCAAACAACAGACTAATACAACAGACCATATGTCAGAAAAGCTTTAACAGAAGTGGAAAAACACTGAGCGTCGTATTTGTCCTCTAAAGATTTTCCTAGATCTGTAGAGAAAGGCAGAAGGGAAAGCATGGGGTGAATGAAAATAATGCGGATTAGACCCATTTGACCTAAAAGGTGTGCAAATGCTATTTAGCATTAAAGCAACAGAAAGATGTTCATCCCCCACGACACTCAAAAGGACAATAGAAAGAAACCAAAGGAGTGCAAAAACCCTCTTCAGACAGCAAAAACACAATTTTCTCTGCCTGCTTCCTTAGACAAAGGAGAAGCATAATCAAGCAGACCTTCTCTGTTGGCCTGCTGTTTGAGCGGCTGGGGAAGCACACGGCTGAGTGATAAATTATGATCCAGATTTGACAATAGGAGGGCTATGAAACACAATGTTCGTCAGCTAGAAATCCTGCTTGTTGCATGACACGCACAGATAATAAACACTAAAAGGCCGCACTTCTGCAGGTTTTGTAACACAAACTCAAACACAAATCCGGTGAACTAATGGGTTAAATAAATGACTTTTCATGGAGAAATAGCCTGAAACAAATTAAACTCTTGGAAAGTGCACTGAATCATTGATCCTGTGAGCAGAGAAGGCTGGACACCTTCTGAAAGTCCCCCGTCCCCATTTTCATTCAACTGGTGAATCATTAGCTCGTGTGTGGATGGAGAATGCAGTCCAGACCAGCATCTGCTCTCACAGATGAACATGAGAGTTTGTTTAATGGGCCAGGAGGCAGCAGTGTGATGATTTCCCTGGAGGATGTGCCACCGAGAGCAAAGGGAAACCAAGCTGCTGGAGAGCTACAGGTAGGCCAGTGGGGCACCACTGAACTGGGAAGAAACAGCTGCCCACCAGCCCCTTGGGAAGTGCAGTCAACCCGCCGAATGGATGGCTCAGGTGTGCTTAACGAACAACAGGATCTTTCCCCATTTCAGCTGTGGCATCTACTTCGTATTCTCCACTTCCTGCCACTAAACCACTTTCTGCCAGCTTATTTAATACTTCTGTTCTTCAAAACTTCCCTTCCTAAAGACTATCTTCTTCTCAAACATAAGTTTTTTTATGTGCTCAAAATATCTGCTCTACTTTCCTCTTAGGCACAATTGCTCCTCCTTTCAGGCAACAATGTTGCGCAACATCTTTAGAGGCATATTTAAAAAAGAATAGATGAAGAAGGGTGGATGGTTGGGTTGGGAGAGTGTGAGCAGTTTCAGATGATATAAATTACATGTCAACAAAGTTGATTCTGTGTATCTTTAGATGGTATTTAATGGCAACTTCCCGAGTTATCATATGTTTATTATTCTCATTCTCTTAAATGCCACACCTGGATATGCCTGAGTCATTTTAAATATTGCATCAAGGCAACAAAGTGGATCTAAATTGAAACAGGATTGCATGAAAGAGAAATATTGCAGTTCAATTTTACCAAAGCTAGAATTCACTGAGATGTAAACTATTGGTGTCTATGTTTCTATTTATCATTTTACATCTATATTGGCACTAATACTCAGGCTAAACTTAGCCCTTAACTCATTAAGCCCTGATGTAGCATATTGGTATTGTAGTTCTCAGGTTTAGAGAGTGTCTTAAGTCTAAATGGGTTAAAACAACACCATAGGCTGTGAGTGTCGGCTGTTGTAATGACCTACTTTAGCATTTCAAAACTAGGAAACTATTCAGTGGTCAGTTTGTAACTTTGCAGCAGTAAGACGCCCGTCGGTTAGCTGTGTTATCTTCTAAGATGAGATGTGCATAGCGAACAGATGGATGGGAAAATAAACAACCTTTTTTCGTCATCAAAATTAAAAGATGTTGAAAATCGGGCTGATTTGTCACCTTGGCAACCCTTAAAAATGGAGATGAGTTTGATCCTGTGCCAACCCTTACTGCAGAGTTTTGCTGTGCAAACCTAAACATGGACTAAAATAAAACAACACAGAAACCCAAATCTGGAACCAGCACTGCCAGCAAACTTACAGGCTTCTCTTGCAGATTTGGATACGGTTCTTTGGCAGTGGAAATTCTCATTTTTTTATCAAGCAACCTTTATGGTTGTTTATGCTGAAGGCCTGGTCATTATTGGGATTCACACTGTTTTCTTTTAACTTCATTAATGTTTTTTCTTAAATTTAAAGGAGGGCTTAGGGATTCTTCACAATTCCTGATACAGTACACTTTTTTTTTATCACATCCAGTGAATAGCCACAGCCCTGGCTCCGTAAACTGGGAGTGGACACTGCCTTCCCCCACTCTCACTGGAAGGAGAAGGAGGGAGGAGCTCACTGTTGATGTTTGGTTTTAAAATAGCAAGAGACATGCCATTCAGCAATTGCTTACCCTACCTTTAAAGGAAATGTAGGTCTCACACTTACCAAACTTCATGGAAGTGGTAAATTATACAGTAATATTTGGGTAAAAAACATACTTCTTTCCTTAGGTACCTGAATATTTATACAGTTTTTATTAAATACCTTTTCCTACAGTATGTTGCATGCAAATTTGATTCCAGCCCTCTTATGGAGGCAAGCAATTCTTTCTAGAATTTGTGAAAGAGTAGAGTTAAAATAAAAAGAGAGAATGGCTCCATGTTGGTGTGTAGCTTAGAAGAATGGGCAGTAGATGAAGAGGTTGCTGTATCTGACCAGAGTTGTCAGAGGGACCTTCAGGGTCTGGAACAACCTGATACCCTGCCTACATTGACATAAACCAGTAACATCATTTAAATGACTCCTTGAAGAAGATTTTGTAAGCTCATAAGTAGGACTGCAAGTACAAATCACACCCATTCATATTAATATTATTTTCTTTTGTAAAGTACTTGTTTTTAGAAGCCCAGAATAGTTCTAATCTCTGGATGGGACGACATCATGAAATGCAAGATGGGTAAATTATGTTTTTTGTTTTTTGTTTTTTTTTTTTATTTCTCTGCTTTAGAAGAGAGAAGAGAGATAGAGCCACATTCACTGTTTCATGACTTTCATTACCGGCAGAAATGAGGTTCTGAAGTGCAGCGAGAGGTGTCGGATGTGGGGTGGTGCTGGGCAAATAACAGAAAGGGTGCCATCTCCATGCTCGACTGGCCAAACATGACCAGATACGGCAAATGTGTTTCTGCTCAGGTGTGCTAAATTATTAAATACACAGCAAGTGGAGAAGCTCACAAACATCAGCTCCTCTGACTTGTTGTGGATGAACCAGTCACTCTGCGGTCACATTTTTCTCTCTGTGTGTCTGTGTGTGTGTGTGTGTGCGTATGTGCGTGTGCGTGTCAAAGTCAGTGGTTATCCTCAGAACTGAATCCTGTAGCCTCTGTGGAGCTGAGCACTCACCATCTCAAAGTAACATCTACATGTGTTACTTGAATATTCTAGATCAAAAGACACCACAAAGCTTCATGTGTAACCACTAGCTGTGGTTTGGTTGCGCTGCATCAGATTTAAGAGATATAAGATAGAAAAGATAGAAAGACTCCTCATGCACTGATGTTCGTGTTTTGCTCTCCACTGAGTCTTAAATCAGGGCTTCTTCTAACTCGGGTCAACGGGAACCTGACAGCAGACAGGGCAGATGGAGGGAAAATGTACTTGACGCCACAAAAGTTCTCCAACAAGTAAAACAAAATTGCGCAAAAGTCATACAGCATCTGATAGCATGACAAAGTCTGCCAATACGGTGAACAAAAAAGACTTTTTGAACATCAGAAACACTAGTAACGATTCTTGAGACCAGATTATTTTTAAGTTGAATTGTCTCAGTCTACGTTTTGAAATGGAGGTTGACATTTTAGAGCATGCGGTTCTTGCAGCGTTTCCACTACTGATGCACTATTTAAGACATTGCGCTTCTTTATTTTTGCATACTCTTTACACTAATCAATTATAAAAAATAATAATTGCAGAACAACAGTGTAGAACAAAACTCTCTGCTGAGCCTGTTTGGTGCTTGGTGTCATAGGTAAGTGAACAATATGTGAGCTGTTAAATTTCTGTTTAGCTTTGTTGTAATAAACAACTTGAACGGACTATAATAAGGATTTATTCTTCAGAGGGCTGCTTATGGGAAAACCAATCTGATATGGGGGTCTAATGAGAGGGGCAGGAAGTGTGGTGGAGAGGGCGAGGGCAGAGCTGAGAGCGACATCATAAAACACCCAGGAGTGAAATAACCTTTATGTGAGAGGACATTAGGACTCTAAAAGGCAGAGACGTAGAGCGTGTGGACAAGTGTTCCTGCAGTACTTGGCAAGAAAACTCAATTCGAAAATTGATATAAAATAGTAAAGAGATGCATAGTTTTCCCTGTGTTTACCTTCTGGATATAGAGGATATTAAAATTGAATATTAGTGTATATCATACATAGACAAGTATGTTGTTTTGGGTTTTAAGTGACCCTCAAGATTCCTTAGGTTTTAATTTTGAATACTAATATTAGATGAGGTTAAATAGAGACCAGTAGACTTATTGTTGCTTCTGACTATTTAGCGCTCTACTTGATTTCTGAATATAAGAAGTAAAAGGCCAAGACAGAAATCCTGGCATTTCCACAGATACAGATTTTCGATTCAGCAGTCATGTCAAGCACAATAATGACTTCACCTCTCGTCATGTAAAACAAATAGCAGAAACTAAAGGTCACAGGTGCAGACGAGATTCAAAGCAACAAATTTTGCAGTGTTCTCTGGGAAGGCTGCGGCGACTCAAAGGTCCCCTCCTTTGTCCTCCTGTGAAGATCATTAGGCAAATGCATCACACTCATGATGCTGCTGTCAGACTTCTAATGAGGATTGTGAGAGATGAGGACATTAGTCATGTTCTTAAGTCTTAGCGCCGCCTCTCTTTTTGGTTATGAGACAGGCTTTAAAGTGTGAATCGTGTAACAATGTGCAAGTACACCCCTGATAATTACCAACAAAACCAAAAAGAACAAACTTGCATTTAGTCACTGTGACAGACATGGATGAAACTGACATCCTAACGATCTTAAAGGATGTGTATTATCTCTTTTTTTTTCAAATAATATATAATTTGCTTAATGATATAAGAGATTTCAATATTCCACAAACCTTTGGTGGTTGTGCATCCATATATTGACTCATAGAGATGTTTAATAATTACTGGATGTCACTACAAGCTGAAATCGTTATTGCATGGATGAATATTTCATATACAAGCATTTGTGTCATCCACGGTTCAAGATATAAATATTTTTTTCATCTTGAAATATTGAGTTACTGCATGCCTTTCCCTAATGTAGACACTCCAAATTTCCTATAATAAAATAAACCATCTTGAAGTTCCAATACTGAATGGATCAGCTAAAAGGAAACTGAGGGTGGATCATCCGTGACTGGTTTCCTTCTTAACCTGTGTGACCTGGAGCTGGCTCCATCATGTCAAGCACCGAGCACGTCTCTAATCTGGGCTTTTATACTGCACCAAAGCAAGCCTGCTGTCTCAGTCACTTCCTCTCATATCGCTCCCCCTCCTTCCCTCACTCGAGGGAGCAACAATGAAGGAAATGGAGAGAAAGGAGGGAGTGAGCGGAATAGGAAAGAGAGAGAAAAGGTGACGGGGGAGACAGTGAGGGTCACTGTGAGAGTGATAAAATACCAAAGGCTGCCTTAATGAAAAGCCTCTCGTCGTGATGGAGAGATTGCCAGAGGAATGGCTGCTGATTGGAGAAGCAGCAGATTGTTGCAGTGTGCAGACTAATTTGAGTAGTGAAGGGGTTGAGGTGACAGGGAGGATTAGTCCTACTCACAGTGTTACCTGACCTAAAGGAGAGGTGGACAAGCACACCTCATGTCTGAGAGGATGGTATAATCTAACAATGGACTCCATTGTCACAACATTTTGATCTGATGATCTTTATGTGTGCACGTCTTGTAAAGCTACAACCTGCATTAAAATCTGAAAATAAAATAAAGAATCTTTAAAATCCTGGTCAAGGTTATATCATTAAAGAGGCATTTGTTTATAATGTATACAAGATGGCCAGGCTCTTAGCCGTATACAGTTATTGCTTTCAGCTATTGTCAAGGGAGCAGTTTATAGGTCAGAAAAGTGGTGTGGTGCACTCAGAGGAGAACGCAGATTTAATTTTTTGCCATAACAACCACAATTGTTTATGTCGGCTTCACATGCCCTTTTGAGAAAAATAAAAACAAAACAATGCAACCAAACAAACAAAAATGTAGTGGAGATGTTGGATGTTGAAGCCCGAAGAATTTATCAACGGGCTATTATCAGCCGATACGAGCCATTTACCAATTAATTGGTGTTATAATGGCCCATTAAAAAAACAACAAATGAACAAAACAAAAATCTAAAAGCTGAGATGAGAATAAAGCATCATTTAACTGTTAATAGTGTCACTGTTGTCTCTCTGGTCCATGGGAGGGCACTCTGCAGCTAGCAAAAAAAATATAAAACTTAATAGAAAGTCAAAAACGAGCTCATGTTGTGAAAACTCATCAAATGGACTCAATTTAAACTCTGCATAGAACCAACTGTGGATAGTTTTTCATTGCTTTACAGAAAATGCATTAAGTAAACTAATTTTCTCAAGTCCATTAGGTTCTACGTCGTTCATACCTCAAAACAATGCTGACGTACTCGTTTAGAGAGCACGCCCTTAGATATTTTCTGAAAGCATTAGAAGCATCTGTGAAATCAGCAGGATTCATCCAATTTAGCCAATTTAGAAGAACAGTCAAAACAGAGAAATATTAAGACTTATATTCTATGACAGAACCTTCCCATTCCGGTACAGGATGAAGGACTGGGCTGCTTTTATTATTCTGGGATTGCATTTTTGTTTCAACATCCTATTTTCATAAATAATTTACCAAATGAAAAGATTAAAAAAAAAAAAAAAGTATAATAAAACAAAATTAATCTGTCAAAAATAAAAGTTCATTATGATGTCTTTCTCCGGGTACTCCAGCTCCCGTCCACAGTCCAAAGACATGCATGTCAGGTTAACTGGTGGTTCAAAATTCCCTGTAGGAGTGATTGTGAGTGTGCATGGTTGGCCCTGCGACGGACTGGTGACCTGTCCAGGTGGACCCCTACCTTCACCTGAAGAGAGCTGGGATAGTCTCCAGCAGATTCCTGTGACCCTGGATAGGACTAAATGGGTGTGGATGATGGATGATGGATTGATGGATGGATGGATTATGAATGTCATGGTTTTTACGTCCAACATGTGTGCTTTCAGAGACAGAGTTGGTGCCACTGTTATGGTGTAACAATGTTATTTTGAGACATGGATGAAGTTTCTCAGAATTTTGGAAGTGAGGTTTTTGTTAAACCAAGAAGGATTTTGGAAATCCAGGCTGCAAAAGCAACACGAACACTTGCACCAGATTTCCATAGAAACCCGTGCATTTGCTTTTGAAGCTTCTGTCTCTTTGTCCATCTCTATCTTGTCACGTCTCAAACCATGAAAATTACACGGATGCATTAGGGGTGAAAAGGGTAATATGAATAGCTCTACTTTTGAAAAAAACATTAAAACAAGATATTGAGTCATACCAAAGTTACTGTTCTCTATTATGTCTTATGACCCAGTAGGAATGTGTGATGGTGTATTTTTGGTATTTCATTTTATTCTTTCTTCTCCTGAACTCAGAATGTTTTTGGGCTGTAATTTCAGGAGATCTACATCACAAATAATGAAACCCTAAACAGTATGGAGAAGTAACTGAAATCTCAAAAAGGAAAAAGTATATACACTTCCTGATGAAGGTTTTGCTGCTTAAAAATGATTCTGTTTTTGCAAGATTTTTGTTCAACTCATTTTTATTAAATAAGGTGGAAATCTATAGTTTACCCCTCAATTCAGCATTACCTATATATCTTTCTTAAGTGGCAGTTTAACATGCGTTCTTCACTGAAGATCTGCTGTTTATCTGCTGGATTCATCTGGAAAAAGGACATCTGATGTAGTCGATACACTGACCTGCTGGGTCATCATCAGTGATTTACTTCAAGGTGAAAAGACAAAGAAACACCTGGGTGGAAGTGAAACCGGACAGAAGGTACAGAGAAGAGTGGAAGAGTAACTGACACTTAAAAAGGACAAAAACAACAGGAGAGGGGAGAATATCAGGCTGATTGGACACCTGGAAAGACAGACGCGTCAAAGGTCACTGAAAAGCTGTCCACCTGTCACTGCCGTGGCTCTTCAATGCCTTAACTGAGTTTTACCTCACATGGGCTGACTGAAGCCAGAGACTTCTGAAAGTCAATGTGAAATATGTGGATCAGTCACTTTTCTACCAGTCTGTCACGCAGATTTTGTATAATACACTTCATCATTTGCATTTTCATCTCTCATCATTTCAGCTTTGCATCTCACTGAGTGGCTAAAATCCCATAGCATTGATAATGTAGCACCCCCCCGGCATCCCAACAAGCAGCAGTACAAAATGCCAGGGGAGGATGTGTATGGAACTCATTAGTGAGTGGCATTTAAGATGGAATCTAGCAACACGAACAGGGGATTTCTAATATCAACAGAGAAAGATTGACAAGTTCTCAAAGGGTGAAGTTTCATCGGATCTCCGGTGAGTGTGCGAACATAATCAAAAACTCTGTGCTTAGGGATTCATTACGTGAACTTATGCACAAGTACACATCTATATTTGGTAACACTTAATGAACATCCACGAAGCAACACGGATGCAGTAAAAGCCCTTTCTGGTTGAGCAAGTTGCCCGGAGAGTGCAATAAATAATATTCCTGCTGCAAATGTAAATCCACTGGAAAGTGATGAACCTGATGCACACAGCATCAAACTGAGCAAGTAGGCAGATGGGTGTAAGTTGATTTGAGTAATTTGTTTTAGGAGGGAATCATTTTTCATAACAAAACCCTGGGCTTTCTGTGCATACAGATTAAGTTATTATCTGTACCGCAGCCCTTAACATCACTAGAATGTGCTTCATCACAGTGACACTGCAGCAGCATTACACTTTTTGATAAGCTTCAGAATAAATACGTGGATAACAGTAAGCTGCTTTTAAAGCAAGATCATAAATATATTTAAATGCTGTTTATAAACAGAAAAACACCTCACCGGTTATGAGAAACTATTTTGCATCCTGCAATAAAGGAAAAAAAAAAGATGTCTGATTTGATGCCGACTCCACTCCATTCTGAAGAGACACAAAATAGCTTATATGGCTTATGTGACAGAAAGTTAAGAGAAAACTCAGGTAAAAACACAATTATGCTAAATGTGTACACTCTAGTAATGCAAAATTTACTTCTTTTTTTTTTAGGTAAACCTGTTCAGTTGGTTATTAAAACCAACAGGTGATCAGCCAATCACATGCAGCAACTCAGTGCATTGAGGCATGTAGATGTGGTCAAGATGACTTAATGAAATTCAAACCAGCATCAGAAGGGGCAAGAAAGTTGATTTAAGTGACTTTGAACATGCCATGGTTGCATTTCAATCATCTGATCCACTGGGACTCCAGGATTTACAAAGAAGGGTCATCACAGCCATGGCATATGAAATACCATCTCTAAACGTAGAACACATCGAACCTTGAGGTGGATGGGCTACAGCAGCAGAAACATTAACGTTAACGTTGCCTGGTCTGATGGGTCTAGATTTCTGCTGCGACATTCGGATGGTAGAGTCAGAATTTGGAGTCAACAATGTGAAAGCATGGATCCATCCTGCCTTGTATCAACGGTTCAGTTTCTGGCTGGTGGTGTAATGGTGTACAGGGACATCTTGGCACACTTTGGGCCCCAACTGAGCATGGTTTAAATGCCTAACTGAGTATTGTTGCTGACCATGTCCATCCCTTTATGACCGCAGTGGACCATCTTCTGATGGCTTCTGCCAGCAGGATAACACACCATGTCACAAAGCTCAAGTCATCTCAAACTGGTTTCTTGAACAACTAATCCAGTAGCTTGTTGAATCTATGCCATGAAGAATTGAGGTAGTTCTGGAGGCTGAAAGGGGGTCCAACCCGGTACCAGCGACGTGGACCTATTAAAGGGGCTGGTCAGCATTTTGAGGACACAAATTAATGTTTCACACCAGGGTGGTTTACCTCTACTTATAAATCATCCTGGCTCTCGATATTCTGTTTAAATCCCTTCAAGTAATGATTCCTTACAATGCCAGACTTTTGAGAATATTATTAGAACTAATTCACAGCAGTGAATTAGCCTCAAACTATCTCTGTCCAGTTTTAGCCTCGTCCCAATGTGATGCTGATTCATGTGTAGCATACAGGTCTAAGTAGCCACAATATACCCATAGCAGCATATAGTTATGTTATTGCAACAAATTACTGTTTCGGTTTTCACAAAGTACTAATTAGTGACCACAAATTACACTTATTCGTGGATGCAAAACTTTATTTTGAGACCACAAAATACTAATTTGCAGCTAAGATATAGCTTGAGGCACAAAATACTACTTTGAAGGCACAAATTAGTGTTGTTTTTTGTTTGTTTATTTTTCTTCCTTTCTCCGGATGTCATAATTGGGGCTCTACTGAAAATACTTTGTGCATTACAGATCGAATTTATATTACTTTTGATTGATTTTTTTGCACCACTGCCATTACTCTTATGACTAAGGTGTTTTATGGTCAAATCAAATTCATGTAACTGCAGCACAAAGATCATTTCTACTCATTTTGATTCATTCGTTTCTCAACTCAACTCAGTTTTATTTATAAAGCACCTTAAAGAACAATTGCAGTTGGCCCAAACATCTGGACACCAGAAGAATTAAAACAAATAAAGACAACAGAAGAATAAAATAGAGACTGAAATGGAATTATAATTAGGAACAACAAGAGTCATCATCAAAGATAAAAAGATAAAATGCAACATAAAACAGGACTGGGTCAGCCTGCCATTAAAACAACATAACTAGGGCTGGGCAACGATTAAAATTTTTAATCGTGATTAATCGCATTATTTCCCTGATTAATCACATTGTATTCGCAAAATCAAATAATGAATTCAAAAGTAGTGTAAAGGGCGCTTTTATTGAAATATTCTGTTGCCATATGAACTAAAGTGCGGTAGCGGCAGCTCGTTCCAAAGTTTTTACGACGACTGAAAATGCCTGATCACCCCCCTTCTTCCTCGCTGTCTTTGGGACAACAAGCAGCGACCTGAGAGAGTGTGAGGGAGCGGCTGCAGGTCGCAAAAAAAAAAATAAAAATAAAAGCAAATAAAAGAAATGGTTTAAAATCAACCCGGAAGCAAACCGGGAGCCACTGAAACTGAAATTCATCGATTTTGGTAAATACCTTGACAGGTTTCTTGCGCGCCGATTCGGCCTCGTTGTTCTCGGCCTCCTCGTGCTCTTTGCTGCCTTGCGGAAGGTTGGAGTAGTTGGCCAGGCTGCTGAGAAGAGACGACACCATGGGGCTGGTGTCCATCTCCTCCTGCAGAGACACAGACAGACAGGAAGTCAGCGTTGCTGTGAACCCTCTCAGCCAGCGCACTCAACTCATTCATGTACTTGGCGACGGGATCACTGGTGTAAGTGAGGGTTCCAGGTACTTGTGATATCCCCCTTTTGCAAAGAACAAAAATGTGCACAGAACAAATGTTTTTCCTTTGTTTCTTGTTCAATCTAGAAATCCCACTGAGAGTGCTATGTAAATACATATGTGCAGAGCTGTGGCAAATTGCTTTGTTGAAGTTCTTTCCTGTGGTGGTGTGAGATTTTCTTGCATTAACCTGAAGCTCCCACGTGCCCTTCACACAATAATTACCCTCATTAATCGATGTCAGAGGCCCTATTCAATCAGCGAATCATGAGACTGAGTGTATATCATTTCTTATTTCTTCACATTAACAAATCCACACACGTGTGGGAGTGTGTGCTCTTCCAGAGTGTTAGATCGTACCTCGAACAAGGCCATGTTCTTGCCGTCATATTGCTGGCTCTTCTCTGCCGCAGCGTCGCTGCTGTTGATGAAGGGGCTGCTCTCCTTGGGGTTACTGTCGCCTGGAAGAAAACAAAACGCACGCTACTTTTAGACTGAAATAAAGCAGAACTAAAAAGAGCGGACCAGTGGAGAGCGGAGAGCGCGACCCAGCTTTCGGAGTTAAAAATAACTATTTTTGTAGGGCTAACAGCAACTTTGAAGAGCTGACTTCTGAAATGAAATGATTGCTATTCATTTATTTATTTATTTTTCTGCAGTGAACAGAAACGCACAGAAAGCTTAAAGAGGGGGATGAGTGCCAAGAGAGGAGGGAAGGACTCGCCGCCTCCATAATGTGAATGCTGTCAGAAATGCAGAGAAACACAGTCACAGCTAATGCGCTGTGCGTTCCCAGTGTGTCCAGTGGTACATACTCCACGTGTCCATCAGAAGACCACAGACTGGGGCATCTCAATCAGTCATTTGCAACACTGATGAGCGGCAACATTACAAGTTTGACCGCCACCACTAGAGAATTACATGTAATGCTAAAAAACCCTGCAGCTTTTTTATTTTATTCTTTTTTTTTTTTTTTTAATCCTAAGTCCACTGAGATGTAGGAGCTGCATGATGTTATTTAGGTGACAGCTTGCTGGAGGCATCATGGCTCTATCAAGAAGCATCTGTCCACAACCTGCTCGCGCCCAGACCCAGGGCACATTTCCAAAACAAACAATTCCTCAAACAAACGGCGCTGAAAGGGCAGCATCTGGCTCTTGACAGATGTATTGATTTTCAGAGTCCGAGATCATTGGCAAGCTCATTGATCTCTATTGGCATTTGTAAACAAATGACAAACAACAACAGACATTGATCACTCCACATTTGGAGAGTAACTGTTAAAAAAAAGAAAAAGAAAAAAAACTATAGTTGACTATACTTTTGCTGAAATTAGAAGAGTTTTTCTTTTCTTTTGCATTTTCATTAGACATCAGTGATGACTATGTGAGGATGTTATTTCAGTTATCACCTTCCACAACCAAAAAAAAGAGTGAAGACAAAAAAATGGCTTATTTCCCTAAAATATGGAAAAAGTATTAACTGCAGGATTTTGTGATAGACACTGGAGCGAGGCTGATCAATTATCCAGGCTTCTATATCAGCTGATACGAGCTGACAATTAGAAGACCATTTTTTTTTACATTGCAAAATGTTTTACACATCTTGACCGCAAACGTCATTTTGACTGCAGACTGCCTTCGTATGAAATCTTTTGCTTTATCTTCGGTAACACGTCTGTGATAACAACAGCATTGGGATTCATCCATATCATTTCATCCATCATCACTTGTGTTCTCCATTGCCTGTTCTTACTGTTAAAACATCGCTACAACAAGCACTAAAATCAAAGAATGCACCTCTTTCTTTACGGTTGAGACCAAATAAACAGATCAGTGGGGGTGAAATTGACTGAAGTCCTTCGGGGAGCTGAAAATCAATCCCAGCTCTGTAAAATGTACAGCTTCTTGACAGAGATCCCTCGAAGAGTGCTGCAGACTAACAGGCCACACGCCTCCAGGCATCTTTAGAAGAAAACCAGAAGGCACAACTGACCAGATGTTTGTTTTTGTCTTGAAAAAGGATAAAGTTCAGAGTCACTTGAACAAAGAAGGTCCACTCAGTGAAGGCTGGACAGTGGAAGCTGTCTCATTTGCACCTCCGAGCATCTCTTGAGGGAGACAGCAGATTGCTCTCCCTCTGGCTCTCGATCCGGTCTTGGACTGAATACTGTGAGACCAAGTTATTTATAGGCAGGATGCCGCAGCCATGTGCCGTGACGTTGGGGCACCACTGACAGACAGCACACTGTTCTACAGAGACAGAGCAACAGGACGACTCAGACAGGGCCTTTGAGAAAGGGGGGAGGTTGGGGGGGGGTGAAGATTTGGAAAATAGCAAGGACAGAATAGAAAGCAAATGGCAGCAGAAAGGTTAACACAAAGAAATGGAAAGCAGGAGAACAACAGAGCGGGAGAGAAGATGGAGGAACACGGTGATGGATGATGCAAGAGCGAGAAGAGACAAGGAGAAATGGAGAAAGGAGACCTGCACACACACAGAAGAAACACACTTTTCTGACGGTGAAATCTAATGCGTCTGCAGCACTTACGGTTCAGTCCCCCCTGACCCACAGGTTAAAGTGAACACAGCTGTTAAAAGGGATGCAAGAGCCTCCTGCAGGGAGTTTTCAAGACATTTGGATTATTTAGCCATTCTATTTTTAGTTTGTCGAATCATGTGAGGATTATACAGCTCTCTGTATTTCTTGAGATGAATAGGATCGTTCTTTCTGCACGCAGCACAAACATCAAGATGCAAGTGAGGAAGCTAAACAGACATTATTTTGTTTTGTTGTAAATAAACAAAGGACTTCTTAAAAGGACCAAACACTCAGTGGAATATATGCTGGATGAAGCCCCAAAGACTTCCTCCATCATATCATTTACGTCTACATGCCCCATTTTTCCTCATCATTTAGTAATTAAAATCTCATCATCAAAGCAATGATGGATTCCTTCTTTACGGAAAAACAGCGGTGCTCAGAAGAGCTATATGCTCTGACCACATCCCCAAACAGCTTCTCTCTCCGCAATCAGATGAGATCTCTCCAACAATAGCTCTCACTATCAAAAACCTTTCCCTATCAACAATCCAAACTTCACTGCTCACAGAGCATGTGATCATCTCCCAAAATCTGCTCCTGAAATGCTGAATCTATATAAAGCTGACAGTTTACTGAAAGGCATCAGGGTTTATATGCTCCCTGGCCATACTGTGCAAGAATATAAATGGATTTACTATTTCAATGCGTTTTCTGTGCTTTTGGTGTACATTATTTTATTCTAACTTATTCTAACATTACCAATTACCTCTGCACTCACTTGATGTGAGCCTCGACAGCATGACTGTAATGATCTTACACCATAGGACTGAACTGAACTTTGACCAAAGATATGTGAACTTAAAGACCCCAGGCTCAATCATTTATCACTCAGTTCTCACCAGGCTCATTCACATGTTTTTTTTCTACTATAGTACCTACATTCAGAGATGTACGAAATTTGTAATAAATGTTTCAGACCGGATTCAAAGTGGGTCAGGAAACAAGTCTGCTCTAAGAGCCAAATCCGGACCCTGGTTCCAGTTAAGACTTATCTAATAGGGTTTTTCCAAACTTTTCAAACTTGCCATTGAAGGACTACTTCCCATCTATCAGAAGGAGTGTTTCCTTTTGCAGGGCAAAGTCCTTGATCGAAATCAAAGCAGCTTTAAGAAGTTCACTCCACCAAGACAGCTGGCTTAAACGCAGGTATAGCTGCAACACAGTCCTCCGCTCTCATCTTGCGAGACCCTTCCGCAGCTTTTTACATAATAAAGCACGGCACTCTACTATCTACACTACGCCTACTATTTAAAAGGACCACCACAGTCGACTAAACCTCCCTAAGAAAGAGCTATTTGTCATCCCAGTGCATTCAATGTGATATTACCATCGAAATATCTCAGGTCACAAAGATAGTCATCAACTGATGTCATGACTGAAGACCAGTCATGACACCTAGGTTTCTTGCAAAAGGTTGAAGGAAACTAGAGTGTCATGAATGACAACCACCTGTCCTTATTTCCACCATATTTCTAAAGCCTCTGGGCGATTTCCCACAGCACTATTCAATATAAAAATGAGGACAAGGACGCCTTGTACGGGTCATGGTCATTTCTCATCTGGACTACTGCGATGCTCTTCTGCACAGTGAAGCCCCTAAAGAGGGTTAAGAATGCAGTGGATCTGCCGATTTATCAGAAAGGACACATAACTCCACAATTCATTAAACTTCACTGGCAATGACTGCACAAATCAAATTCAAGTCACTTATGTTTGCCACAGAGTAATTGAAGGGTCTGCACCCAGCCATCTAAACTCAGTCTTACGTGTTTATGCTCCTTCTTATTCACTGCATTCCTGGAACATTATCTGGTAAAAGGGGTTTCAGGTCAGACTGTTTTCAGTTGTGGTTCTATCATGAGAACAACCTAATATTATCAGAGGAAGATTGCCCTTTTCTGCCTTCAAGAATCTCTAGAACAATCACAGCGCTTATGACCCAACTATCTATTTGTTTTAAATTATTCCCTGCTCCAACACAGCTGATTTAAATGAATGATTCATTAATAAGACTTGCGCAGATCTTGATGACAACGATGTGGCATTTGGAGCACTTTGCACATTGGGGCAAACTTTCGGTAATTGGTTTTGTGGAATTTCCTCTTTATGGTACTGATTTTTGCTGACAACCTTGGGAGTGTTTTTCTTTTTTTTCATTTGGCAATCTATTTTCTTTGCCACGGAAACGATCTCGCAATCATGTACCCACCTGCTGTCCTCTGTGTTGTCTGGACCTTTCTTCATTCCCAGATACACCAGTGCCCTCTTTTTCTCTTTCTCAGACTATATGAAACCATTGACTTGCAGAGTTCTAAAGTTACTGCAGCTTCTGATTTGTTGTTTTTGCAGCCTTACATTGGACTGTTTCACTTGTGCTTAACTACATTATTTTGGCTGCACATTTTTGGTTCAAAAGCAAAAGCTTTCAAATGCAAATGTTAATCTTGGAATCTACCACAGAGCTGTTACTTCCTTGCTTTACCTCCCTATTTTAACCTTTGAAGACATAATGAAGGCAGAGTCTCTCTGTACATGATTCAGAATCAGTTAAATGTCTTTTTACATTTTTGCTAATGAAAAAGAGAGTTCTTCAGATCACAGAGCTGTAGGTTATGAACCTTTCTCCCACTTATGATGAGAATACCTCCAACTAAAAGGCAAGAGTTTGCACTTAATATGCACAATATTTAGCAGCAACCTGAACATCTTGTAAACAGCTAGAGTAATAGCATGTCAGTGTTCAAAGGCTCACGGGCCTAATTGTACGATTCATTGCAGAGTTTGAAGACTATCAATAGGACAAACTGTATTAATCGTAAATATGTGACTTCTGTGCAATTGGTGTACGTCTGGGACGACTGTTCAGTGCACTCAATGAAAACTGTCAATTTTCTATCCAGACCAGGAGACATTTCCAGTGTTTGAGCACAAATATAAATTTCAGTCCAAACGACTGAGATCCACTGTTCTCACTGCAGTTTTCCAACAGATCTTTGAACAGAGCCACAGAGGATTACTTTGTGAGAACTATTTGACTTTGTTTTATTGATCCTTCTTGCGCAGTGGTGAGGTGGCGACAGTCCGTTACTGCTGCCTCCCCTTCTCCCCGTTGCTGTGCTGCGCCGCCGTGCTCCTCTTTGTCTCTGAGGACTGGCTTCAAGAGCAAGAGCCAAATGGCTGGATGCTGAATCTTGAGGAGCTGACTCAAGTGAAGCCCTGGGACCACTTGTTGGTTTGGTGTGTGCATATGAACAAGTGTGTATATATGTGACGGTGCATGCGCTTGGCACAGACTCGACTAACTGTGCTGTACGGCAGAGGAGTAGTGGCTGTGGCCAATTAATCTCAGTCTGGGCACAGACGGCTGGATTTCAGCCATTTTGTGTGAAAACAAGGACACACGCTACTCCTGTGCAGCTGAAACTGTTGGCTTTCTATACGCATCCCCAATGTATTCTCACTTACTTTATGTACGAAAAGTAAACATAGGACATCTTCTTGGCTGTCAGTCTAACTCACAGAGCTGTAAACAGTTAGAACACGATCTCACACAGACTTTAAACTTGGATCCAGTGAGAAACACTTCATCCTGTGGGAGAGCTGTGGGAATTTAAATGGAATTAGTGAAATGGAACAAACAATTTTACCAAAAGCCAAGTTGGATTTTCTTGCTACATGCATTTCCTTCCACTGTCCTTTGATGCAGAGCCAAGTCCAAGCAGGACATGAGTTTGTTCGGTTATTCTCCTAAAGTCAGTTGAATTAATGTGCAGAAATGAACAATTTATATCTCTCTCTGACGACATAGCGGGGAGATGCTGAGCAGAATCAGGTGAAGGATTAAGGTCACTTTAATCCAGATTCCAGTCAAACCAGGATTGACAGTGATTTGACATGTACCCAAACATATCCATGTGTAATTCAAGATGAAAAAAACAGCACAACAACAACAACAAAAACACAAGTTTGTGTAAAAGTTGACCTACATGCATAAGCTCATGCATGGAGATCTTTATAAAGCTTGCGGTTTTATAAAGAGCTTTAAACTGATGAAACACTGGAGAAGCCCTGAAGTCTGAGACCAAACTGAAATATGGTTTATATACAGGCTCATATACATATGTAAACCAGTGTAGCAACATTTTAAGTAATAGATATGTGAAAATGAGGGAAATGCTTGAAAAACGTGCATAATTTTACATGGTATCACTGGCTTTCTCACTAGTTTAATTTTTTTTAGAACCCTTTATTTTCTTTCCTTTATTTTTAATGCTTCATGCGTTCATAGGTCATATCATAAAGTCATGAAAAAAGTGGCAAACACCTTGAAAACACTGTTATAGAGACATTTGAATTTTAATCATTGACAATAAGTCAATGATTAAAGTGAGAAGTTAAAGCAATACAGTGTAACTAAAAGCAAATAAATGTAGTTTAAGGAATCAGTTAGCACACCCTATTTCTGCAAATAAAATATCTACAATTACATTCAGGTACACTGCATTGGTTAAAATGATAAGAATGCTGCAGTAGAGCATTTTGGAGGAACCTGTCCAATTTAAGCCTCAGACTTTTAGTTTGGTTTCCTCATGACTATGCTATCACCATGAGGTTCAAAAAACTCTCTGAGGTCTTCTGGAAGAAGATTGTTGATGCATAATATGAGCCTGTAGAGGGATCTGAATAATCTCAAAATGATTTGAAATAGGTAATCCCACTTTCTGCATAATTATTAATATGTAGAGATTTAAAACGTCTGCGATCTTGGCCAAATAAGGGTGGACAAGACTAAAGAGCAAATAGCAAAAAGCATTAAAGAAGGCTCCAACAAGATTTTATCACAGGTCTGACAGGAAACTCTTGCCACAATCAATGTCATGCTACATGCATCTTCCTTCAAAGTTAGATTTTCATGGGTGGTGTACTATGACTATTACTGTGGGGTCATTTAAAACCCCTTAAAGATCAAAATTATAAAGAAGTACCAGGTAGATTCCCAATCGATATCAGGGACTGGTGATCCGTTTCAGGCAACATCTCATTGAGATTATATCAGCCTAATTGCTTAGGTCATAAGGTCATGCCTTATGATAAATAATTGGGAATTGTTTTCATATTGATGCAATACATCATTGCTGCCACTTTCCAGTAAAGCATGCAGCTTGCAAAATACTAAAGGTTAAAATCTATTTTCTATTTCTTCTTAGTCTTTAGGGATAAGAGCAAACAGAGATGTGGAAGGTGAAGGCAACAGTGGTGCCAGATGTGGTGCCAGTAGTAAGTGCAACTCTCCTGACTGAGGGCACGGAAACGAGAGCGCAAATCACACGAAATCTGGGCACAACATCAGAGGTTTCGAATGCAAAGACTCAGAAACAGCTAAGGTACTGGGTAGAAGCTTCAGGATCCCAGGCTTCCAACAAAGGATCCCAGCTTGAATGGGGCAAATGCCCACGGGGGTCTTCCAAGAACAGCACAACCTCCAGCTGGAGGTGGTGGCCAGGGAGAGGGAGGTCTGGGCGTCTGCTTAGGCTGCTGTGGATAAGCAGAAGTTAAAGGATGGATGGATTTTTTTCCCCCCTGATGGTGCAAGCATTTTCCAGGATGATAGGGCTGTATTCATTGGGCTGAACTGTGAAAACGTGGCTCAGGGAGAGCTTAAAACATCCTTCTAACACATGGATTTTCCATCGCAGAGTCCAGATTTCAGCCACATTGAGAATTCTTTATTCAGCCGTCCTTTGGAAAAATAAAATGAATGCAACTCTTGATGGAAATTAATTTTGGGAATTTGCATGAGCTTATTGTATCAATGCTTTTGATGCATAGTGAATTTATTAATATGACTGATTTAGATAATTAATTATTCATAATTATAATTCATTAGAATCACAAGTCATTTAGACTGCATGATTCAGGTGAAATGATTAATGAACCTATGCAATTATTCACTGGGTTCAAATCTACAAATAGGCTTAACTGGAAAAAAAAAAAATCTGCCTCCACCTACACAAAGTCAGACTGTTTAGTCTGATATATTTACATTCCCAAAACACATTAATATCCAAGTGCCATGTTTAACAAGTTTATGTCATACTTTATCAGCTTCTGTCTATGTTGTACTGTGCAGTAATTACAAGGCAGAATGAACGGAGAACATAGTGTTTTTTTTCTTTTTTAAGTATGCCATTTATGAGTGATTTATACTCATTCAAGACCACAAATATAATGTACACTGGAAAAGCAACAGCACATGGTTACATGACCACATCTTCCCACACACATTGCCATATTCTCTCAGTCTCCTTCCTCCAATCGCGGCTCCAGCACATCAGAGACACAACATCCTTGTATAACGGGATCTCACGCTCTGCGTTTTCTTTCTTTCTCCCACTCTCTGCTATCTAGCTGTCTTTTTTCCTCTCCTCTGCATGATGCTGTTCCCTCTTATGATATATTTTTATGGTTGTGCAGCTTGTATGCACACAAGTGTGGATATCTACGTGAAACAGCTCTGCGGGACTGATCAGTATTCAGTCTAGTGCTTCGGCAGAGTATGAATTTTAATGCAGAATTGCCTCACACGGTGCACGACTTTGACACAGTCCCATGTCTTCAGCCTCTCAATATCTTCAGCAAAGATCCTCTTTCCTGATTGGATCTTGAGCTGACAACTGCTGATTGGTTAAGAGTGGAAGGAGGCAGGAAGACCACTATTCATGCATATGAGAATGTACAGCAGCTCTTAACATGGTGGCCACGCACAACACCCCCTCTATCCCCATAGCTGTGCACGTCAGAATTAATTTTTGTAAAATAGCAGACCCCTGTAATGCGTTTTCAGCTGCACCCTCTTCATCAAGCTTTGGGCATAAAAGGTGATGACACTCAAAACTAAACGATGTCTCTGCTGAATATCTGCGACTACCAGTCAACCAAAAGAACATCTTGACAAAGGAGGATATGCAGATGTTGTTGAGAGGAGATGAGAAGGGACATGAAGACACAGATTTAACAAAAATAATAATAATAAGGAGACTCTCAGGAAATAAAGCAAATAATTCCCAGACAGTTGATAAATTTACAGTGGGGAAAAAAATGCACAGGGTGCAATAAATACTGAGTGTAAAATTTGAACTCCCAATCTTACACCTCTGTGGCTTGTTTGCCACTCCAGAAGCTTCTCTACTCCCCCCCCTCCCCTTCAGGATGTTCCCTTTAAAAGAATTGTGTCTGGAAGACAGCAGACCACCTGGTGTGAGGTGCTGCCGCGGTGAGCCGTGTAATACCAGCCTCACTGAGCCCTGGTGGAGCCTGGCTATCGGACCTCCTCTGGTCGTGTGCTGGCTATGGGGGAACACTCTGTGTCATGTCAGTCAGCTGCACGCCTCCTGCATGCTGGAGACTGCCTGTGGGAGTGACTTCAGCTAGCTGCCTATTGCCGCTGTAATTGGTGAGCCACAGAGCCGCGGGGATGAAGGGAAGAGATGAAAATAAAAGAATAGCGTGGGCGGAGGTGAGGGAGTAAGAGCAGCAGGGAGGAAAGAGGATTGAGTGGGAGAAGAGTTGAGGTTTGGTAGGATTATACACCGGTGAGGTAATTGGTTGAGGAGCAAAGGTGAATCACACCTGCTATCTATTACTTTTTTTTTTTTTTTTCCCCAGAACAGTGTTGCCAGAAGAAAGACAGGGGTAAGAAGCAGATCGAAGAGGTGAGCGAGGGGGAGGTGGTGGGATGGGGGACAGGAAAGCGGCTGAGAAATGTTATATTTTCATGAGGTCATGGATTAAGAAAAAAAAGCACCTACACTTATCACATGCAAGGAAGGCAGTTTAACTCAGAAACATAATTTCCTTCTGTGCGCTTTGGTTCCAGGTCTCGATGCAAAGCCAAGTGTTATCACGCTTTTATTACATTTGCAGAATTTTTGGAATGAGGGGCCCCTAAAAGAGGGCTCAGCTGACATGGAAAGGATTAGAGATATCTTGTCTTTGTCTGAGTGAAAGGGACAGCAGAAGGAGTGGATTGAAAATCTGCAAAAAGTCTTGAAAGGTGCGTTTCCACTTGAGGGGCTACCGGGGTAAAACTAGTAGGCTGGATTTTTAACAGGGCCGAACGCCTCCTCAGTCCTTTCAGCCGTCGTGTCTTCACTTAAGGGCAGGGGTATCAAACTCCAGTCCTCGAGGGCCACTGTCCAGCATGTCTTGGATATTTTCCTGCTTCAAATGATTGGATCACCACCACCTTGTCATCCAGGTCTGCATAGGTCTGTTAACGACCCACTCACTTGAATCCAGTGTGCTGAAGCAGGGAAACAGTTTGACACCCCTGACTGAGAGTGACGGGCCAGTTGCACGTCAATGACTACTCCAAACCACATGGTGGCGGTAGTGCACCACTTTCTCTCTTTATCAACCGCCAAAAAGGAAGGAGACTTTGGCAAAAACGAAGAAATGAAATGAGTAAAACAAACTAAAATGACACGAGAAATATTGGCAGAGGCAAAGATGATTGTTTGCGCTTCCTGTTTACCGTTTGTACAGTGCATAATGGTGGTGCTGAATGAGAAAAGAAGATCCGTTCACGAAGCAGAAATTAGGTGACGGAATGACGTCATCTCCGGTTCACCGCGTACTAACTCAGCAAGTCGCCTTCCAGTTTATCAGTTTTTCTACCTCTCCTACTGCCTAATGGGTTTTGTTTTTTTTTTTGCCCCGCAAAGTTTTATGCAGATCTCTTTTGCAGGTAATAAAAACACGCGTCAACGACCCAAACCTGAAAAAAACTACCCTGGAAAGCCCACTAGTGGAAACGCACCTATAGATGGCGAAGACCCGTCCATGCAATAACAGGGACTGATAGAGCCTGACAGGGCTATCATCTCGGCAGGTCCGCAGCCTTCTGGCTCTCTGATGAAAAGCTGGAGGTGTAAATTGAGGTGCAAATTAACAGCAGAATGTCTCCTCTGCCGACCAATTCTCCCTCCCCTGGCTGTGCTGTGTTCTGCATCCTTCCTCACCTTCCAAGTCAGAGGAAACAATATCCAAAAGCCCAGAGGACAAAAGAGGGGAGGGCTCATCCTCCTCTTCTTACATCTCTCAGTGTTCTTTCCTCATTTATTTCAGGCTCTGTTCTTCACCCTTCAGGTGTGATACCATCTTCCCGTGATCCTGTTCACTCCAACACCCTCTCTTCCACTTTTCCCTTCGCACTTTTAACTTTTGTGCCCTTTCTCTCACCTCTCAAATCTTCTCTGCAAAGCTCTTTCTTTCCTCCAGAGAAATAACAAAGTCATTAGGCCAGGCTTTAAACACAGAAAACCAATCTCAGACAATAGAGAGAAGCTATGAAAGAGCAAAACAGACCTAACAGAAATAAAAAAAATAATAACAAAACCGAATTAAATATAAAAGATTTATCCCGGATAGGTCAACAACCACGTACAGTTTTGAAAGATAGAATTTGTGTCTGTGCGGGACCGAATGATTAAAACGTTTGCTCCAGTTAAGTTACTGTCAAGGTCTTTGAGCAGAACCTAAGGCTCACTAGTTGATAATGAGCATCAACCAATGGGAAACTTAGTCCGACTCTACTGGGACTCTAAATCCATAACCCAGGATGCTCTGACAGCCTCTGGTCTCTAAGCTCTCTTTTTTTTTTTTGACCTTGAATAACTCAAAGCTAACAGCAGCCAGTCTCAGGCTCCTCACGGCGGCAAAAGATTTCAGATATTTAAAACAAAACATCAATTGTCAGTAAACTGTCTGTGTCATGATTAATATTGTAATGCTGATATGTTTGCCAACTGCTTAACATCATACTACCTCATCGCGAGAAGAGACAGAAAGAGACGTATTATTTAACACAGACAAAACAGACTTTATTGCAGCACAAGACAGTCACTCTGAACGTTGCAAGGTGGAAATAAATCTACATCAAACTCATTTGCTGGGAACTAAAGGCATAAACAGCAGCAACAAAATCAGTTGTGAAAGTCATAAAGTACACGAAGCCAACTTTATCACAGCTCTGTTCAGGCATACGACAGTTTCAATTTGCCCCAGTCAAGGACTACCACATTATGTATTGTGGTCTCCGATGGCTTTCTTGCTCTTTAGTCACCTGACATCACAGTCTCTCCCCCTGTTGCACCTTTGACTTGTGATAAATTTTAATTTCATGAATGTGTTCTTCCCTGAACTTTCTTAAGTTATCAGTTTCAGGCTGGATGGAGCTGGGCTGAGCCTAATCCAACCAATTAATATAACAGATTCACTTATAAATGTAGCCCTTAACATGTCAGACAGTAAAAACTGAAATATATGTCATTTCCATGTCACAGTACAAAGCTCTGGTATGTTTTTTTATTCTGTAAATAAAACTGATGGTCTGACCTAACTAAGTAAAATTTTGGAAGCACCAGCACAAGATTAACAACACAACACATAACAACATGAAAATTAAATTTACTTAACCTCTGCTCTTTCAAGGGATTAAATGAAACCCACATGCTCACATCTAGCACATAGTTGGATGAACTGAATTATTTTACAGTTATTTTATTTCATTTCAGCCTCTCTTTGGTTGACTACTAGCACTTTTAATGTGCGTTTTAACCAGTGCTTCTGCGTGTGCATGGCTTATGTGTGGTGGCTTCGTTGTGTTTCACATTTCGAATGTATGTGGAAGGTTTGGAAAATAAAGTTTTCCGGCAACTGATCGAACTCCAGATTGCTCACTCTGATGTGACTTCCACTGCTGTGACAGTACCAGGTGTTTCCACCCAGTCTAGGACCATAAAGACCTGAACTCCTATGAGTTACAGGACGAAACATTGCTTTTTTAAATGTTTTTTTCATGGCCACTGTCCTTGCATCACGTGGCACTTATCCAAATGCTAAGCCAAATAAACTTTGGATTGAGCCTTGCAATGAATACCCAGTGATTTCTGCTAACCTGGAGAAGGACCCTGACCATCAAAGGAGAAGGCTCACTCCACTTTCCTCTCGTCTGTCTGCAGAGGACCACCTAAAACCAGTGAACCACTGAAGGAGTGCTATCACAGCCCACTTTAATTTAAGCTTCCTGGAACATGTTTATTCTCTGCCTGAAGAAATCCCTCTCTCTGATCGCTCTGATCTCTACATAGAACAGTCTCTCGTATGAGGCTTTTGTGTGGGCAGAGACTATTTTGTTTAGAAGGCCTATTCGTGTTTTATCTGTTATATATCTGGTTGTTACCTGTACTCATTTGGAGCCAGGCAACTATTGCTGCTTATTTCGAGTTTATTTTTGGTCTTTGCATTGATCTCTGCTTCATTTCGTAATCCTAGTCAGTGCAGCACTGACCATACATATATGCATCCTAACTGGACACTATTTTTTTTTTTTTTTTAAGGGGATAAGCAACGTGGTTAAATAGACTGGCTTTCCCCCACACTTAATCCTCCTGACCATGCAGTTTCTGGATCTGCCATCTTATCTTACACTTCTTCATTTACGATTAGCATGACATCATCATGTGCATGATCTTCTCACCTGTCTTTGACAACACAAGACTCGATTAGCCGAGTGACTTTGCAGCTCTTGTTGAACATCTTTTGTTTAAATGCAGTATTTTGAGTCTTCATTTTAAATCTCATGTAATGCCCACAACGCCCACGAGCTTGTGCACCACTGTATTCTACCTCATTTACCTTTCACTCAACATATTTATACACACACTGGCACTTATGCAAATACACTGACACTCTTCATTTATATTACTTACTATAATTGTTAGTGTAGCTTGTTAATAGTAGACGTCAGGGGCTGTAAATACACTTAAAATCTTTTTTTTTATTATTATTTTTTATTGTTCATTCAAAGTATACCAGCTCACAAAATTGGGGTATAATTTTAAGAAATGGTGTCTTAACATTTTACATTTTAGTTCAGTGTTCATAATGAGTCCTGCCCCAAAAAGCATGTTGTAAATCATACCATTGAGTTGAAATATGTTTAAAAATACATGAACATGACAGCACATCCTGAGTCAAGCAGTCATTTATTTTCCGTTGTTACGCAGTTTTATGTGGCCATTTCCTTCATGTAAACACATTCACTAGTGGGCTATGGTTTAACTACGCCTTGTGTGCCTGGTAGATCTGCAAGCACAAGGTGCCTGCCAGTTTAAAGGAAATACAAAGACAGGGACAAAGAGGGAGCATGAGATCATCCACAATGAGCTGAGTTTATAGTCTATCAACTCCAACAGAAGACATAATGAGGGAAAGTCTGAAGCGCTGCAACAGGCAGCTAGAGAGACAGCTATAAAGAGGGTCAGACAGGAAGACAGACAGAGCTGTCCACAAAAAAAAAAACAGTCTTTTTTTCTTGGGTCTGGTCCTGGTAGATAAGACTACAGCATTTGGGGATTTATCAGGCGCCTTGGTACAGTTGCATTACCTGGACGGCTGAACGCAGTCCCAGACATTTACTGATAGCGCACACTGTATGTGAATCAGTTTGTGTGACAAGCTTAACACTCGTGTGCTCCTTTCGCCCGTGTGTGTGTGTTGGTGTGTGTGTGTACGCGTGCGTGGGGCCACTCAGCCCAGAAACCCGCTGCAAGGCCGAAGCTAATCTTGTTGAAGACCGGCAGATCTTAGCGGGTATTTCTAGTCTCTGGGAGATAAATAAATAATGGAACACAGGTTTGGAATTAGACAGAGATGAAAGCTTTAAGAGCTGAGCTTTTCACAGCTGTGCCCTTACAGAGCAACAACAGAAAAGAAGGAATGAGAAAGTGGAACCAAGCAAAAAAAACAGACAACCAGGCTCCATGACCCCAGAGGTGAGCCCACATCTTTACAGTTCACTGGCGGCACACCTTGAATCCTCATCCGGAATAATCTCAATGCTAAATATGGCTTCTAAAATTCTTATGGGTGCTACTAATCTGCATTTCATAAAATATTAATGCATTATGGGCCCCAAACATTCTTCAGCTGTGGATCCTCTGTGCAGGCTTCCACAAAAAAACCCATTTTCTCTGGATATCGACTTGTGAGAAATTGAACAGAGGAAAGAGAGGAGCAGATGAAACAAGAACTTAAGAGCCACCAAGCTCGGGGAGTTTATCTCTTCTCTGCTGCCTTTTTTGGTCTGGATACAACAATTTTTCAAATCTTGTATGAAAGGAAGAGCAAGTTGTATGAGAGGGCCTCGAGGCAGGGAAGGGAAGTGAAGTGTGTGAAAAATTACCCCTCTCTTTTTCTATTATTCCCCTCCTTCTCTCTGTGTTCGTCTCTGTGGACTATTGGCCGCCTATCAGGAACTTCTGTTCACTTGAATTGATACAGTGGCTGTGCGCATGTGTGTGTGTCTGCGTATGTAAATCTGTGCTGTGGTGTTCCCATAAAATCAAAAGACTACGGCTTCTGTCTGCCTTTGATTATGCCGATGAATTATGCATCTTACACCTCTCTTTTTGTGCACCTGTGTGTGTCTCTGAGTGTGAATGTGTGTGTGTGTGGACCTGAGCCAGGGACTGCAGTGGTTAGTGACAGTGACTGATACTGCTCTCCTCTACAGAGTCTCTCTTACACACACACACACACACACAAACATGCATATTTACACCTACATGCGCCAACGCCGACGTAGATGTAGACAAATGTGTCGCTATCCTTACAGCTCACTGAAACAATACTTCATTCCTCTTGAAAGGTGACTTAGTTAGAGGGCAATTGTCTCATATATGCCCGTGTCCCTTTAGCATGTGGTAGAATGAACCCAAAGACGTATGAAATAAAAGGCTTTAGTGTTTACTTTACAAGGATGTTCTGAAGCAGCCTTGACAGATTTGTCAGTAGACTTGAAAAGAGGACTAAACATGAACCAGACAAGAGTTGAGAGTTGTCTGAAGAGCTGTCGGAAGAAAACCACTGCACATTTAGTGTAAAGTCTATAAGACCATCTCCAAGCAGCTTCAGGTTCCTGTGACTACAATGGTAATAATACTATTAGGAAGTATAAGGACCGAGTGCAGGGTTACACCCAGTCTCCTAGGAAGTGGTTGCAACAGGAGAGGCAACCCCAGGCTGAAGGAAGGGATGTATGGATGGTAGAAAAAAAGTCCCTCTACAAAGCTCAGACATCTAGAGCAGTTCGCTTGGTGCCTGTTGGCAGATGCAGAGAGCTGCAGAGATCATTTGTTGGAAGTCATTGTTGATCAGGATGTGTAATAGAATGATAACTTCAAGGTCTACATTGTTGCCCATGCTATTCGATTTATTCTGTAAAGTATTCAGCCGATTCAAAAACAAATAGTCATATATGTTAAATATGGAAAATCCACTAACTGTGGAGATTCTGAAATTACTTCAGAGAAAGTTGTGGATTCCTAGTCCATACAGATCCATGCCAAGAGACTGATATCTATACTTGTTTGCTTTTAGCTTTGTTATCGCTCTTCCTCCCTTTGAGATCTGTACCTGAGTTTCTATACTATATTGGTATATATATGGTATTACCACATCTGTATTACATTATTACGAACAAGCAATGCTTTTGTGAGTCAGGAGTTAGCTTAAAAAGACATTCTGGAATCTGCTGGTAAAGCTGCAAAAAAATTATCCATAAACTATTATTGTTATTGCTGTATGCAAATAAGGGCCATGTGGTCTCAAAGCAGTAATGAATTTATACATGCATCCATCCACCCATTTCCTACACATGCTTTGTCCTGCTCGGGATCATGGGAAGGCTTGTGGCGATACTCCAGGGCACACCCAGCACAGGGGCATCACAGCGTCACACACAAGCAAAGGAAAAAAAACAGCCATTCATGATTACAATCACTTGCACGTTAAATCCAGATTGTTTTTGGACATGCATGTTAGGCACTTAGAATAGTAAATAAATAAAACTATCGAAGCTATCGAACCCAAAGCCATTTCTTTCCTCTGATCAGTCTGTAAGACAAAAAGATTTCCGTAGATGAGATGGTGGATATTTGCTTAAATTAAACCAGATAAACCAGTTTTCTATATAAAGCCTCGTGGATTAAATTACACCAGGACTGGTTTGAACATGGAATGGTTTTGAGTCCAGATGGGATTTAGATGTCCAAAAAGCATTAGTTCAGTTTACAGACTCTGTTTGGAGATAATCCCAGTAAGCCGCCCGCCAGCTTGTCTGAAAACAAACAGTGACTTAATATGGACCAGGAATGGCCATTTCAAGCAAAAGTACTAGTCAAAATCACAAGTAAATCCTCTCCCCCCAAAAAAAACTAGTTTCATATTTTCATGGCTGTTGGTTAAAACAAGACAGCGGCACGTGAAGATGAGAATCGCATAAACTATCCAATATATTATATTATTCAAAATTTATTGTCCTAACAAGGACACTGTCCTGTATCAGGATGTAGTCAATGTATTGTGTAAGTCCTTGCAATCAAGCAAAAATAATAATAAAGGCAAATCAGCTTCACATTTGCAACAGAAAGAAATTCAGCATCTCTTCATTCACAATCATACTTTCAATGCTGGCATTCAAAAGTGTCCTCTAGATCATCACAACTTCTTTGGTTTTGATTCCTTAAGTCTTATATTTGTTAAATTCAACAGAACCACTGTATGCAGCAGGCAACAGAAACAAAGAACGAACAAAGAGAACGCAGGTGGATTAGGTCTCTGACATGTCTGGGTCTACAAGAGCCTCACAAGAAAACAGGTGAATATTCACAACTTCAGACTGAATGCAGCTCTTGACACAGCAATCTCCCAGTCATAACTTTCTATCGACTGGCCTTCTGCTGACACCGTCGTATCGCCCCAACCATCCGTCTTATTCGTCTCTTATCTCCCATCTCAGACTCAGGGGAGGCCTGCACTGCTGAACAGGAACAACCCCTCATTCATGACATAGGAAATCCCTCAAGGCCCTTGCTGTTGTGCATTCATATGAATAAGTGAGGCAGGGCGTTTTGAAATCTGCAGCCTGTTCTGTAGCTCCTCGGATGAAGCGCAGTGATACTGCTCACTGACAAGACAGCAGGTGATGCATCCACTAACTGCCTTTTCCTTTCTCTTTCTGTTTTTCTTTTTTGAATTCTTGGCAAACTGAATCTACGTTTCTTTAAAGCAGTATTTTTGTGCCCAGGACAAAACATTTAGTGGAAGAACAGAAACAAAAAAGGTAGAAAAAAATTAGGGATGGAGATAAAAGGTGAAAGGGGAATGGGAACTGCACTGTAGTTGTGGAAGTAAAATGGCTAACAGAGGGAAAGATGACGCCTGGACGCCTGGAGAGAAAGAGCAGAAAACAGAAATGGAGGGAAAGATCAACAAAGGGGAATATACTCAGTCCAGACATGTGCTGCTACTATGAGATTTATTCCTCTCAGACACAATACATTAGTCTGCTCAGCCGAAACCACATCTGCAGCGAACAAAAGATTTAATCTTTGCGATGCTGAGCTGTGAAGAGTCCTGGCAGCTCAGCAGGGGACTGAATGCACAATGTTGGACCTTAAACTGTCTTATTAGTATAAATATCTTTACAACCAGTCCCTAAACACCTCAGACAGTGGATTTCAGTGGGGCAACAAATCCACACAGGATCACCTTCCCACGGACCCCATCCCCATCCCCAGTCTGGAACAAAGGAACGTGGCTATCTGATCCCTGGTTGTTGAATCTGGCTGTAGGGACATGGAAATCTCTTGACTTGTAGAGAAAGAAGCTGGTGCTTGAGGTTGAGGGGAAAGAGCTCGATAACGTCAGGCTTGCCTCAACGCACAGCACCAGTTAGGTTGGAGTTTGTCCGCACTCTGGAGTCACCCTGCGTATCAGGTGTTCTCATGCTCAAAAGGATTGTTCACATTGTTGCTCTTGTCCAACAGCAGTTCAAAGACCTTCGTGCGGTCTCTGGGTGGCATGATGTGTGTGGTCGCCACTGTCCTGTTGGTCAACTTTCAATATTTGTGAAGGTGATGGCAGTAAGGCCTGGAGGGGGCCATCAGGGGTGGCCAAAGTTACAGTTTGACGACTGATTTTGGAACCACTGAGACACTTGGGTGAAGAGAACAGGAACTGGTCGCCACCTGATGGTGATCGAATAAGCTCGCTACACCCAAGTGTCCTACTCCCGGAGATCTTCAGCTTCCATTTCCAGCAGAGTTACTCTGACTTTCTGTAAAAAAAACTAGAGAACTAACAGAGAAAAGCTTAAATGAACTTTTAAATAAGGTTGAAAGTATACAGGCAGTATGGACTTACTTTTTTGTATAACGACACAGAAAACTGAAGCTCTTTGTGTACGTACATACCGTGTTTTCATCATTAGTTTTAAATTATAAAGAGTTTAATTAAATGATGGATACAAATAAAAAAAAGCCACAATAGGAGAAAACAAAATGGAGATCAAGGCCTCATTGTACTGAGGGTCTCTGAGCTTCTGCTGCGACTCTATTCAGTGTGAGCCAGTAAGCAGGCTGCTAATCTCCCTCTGTTCTCCTTGGTAGTACGTATTGTTGAACATTTGAAAAAGCCACCTCTGCCACAGATGCCTGTAAGCCTCCCTCAGTGAGATAAAATGCATTCTCACCGGGTTAACCAGGCTGCCATTTTGGGCACTCCTGTCTGTAGAAGTCTCTCGCTGGTCAGCGGCTCTCCCTGCAGCCAACAGGCTCTTTTTCTGTTACAGACAGTGATGACACAGCTTGTCTGTGGTCAATGCCACACAGGGAGGAAGAAGCACTTGAGTGTGTCTGCGGCTTTTTCTTACGAGTTTGAAGCTGGCTTATGTTCAGCCTGTAAAATATGGACCTTGAGAACATTTCTGTTCCACGTCATACAGGCCCTCAATGATCTGATGGGTCTGTTTGGACCACTAAATGCAAAATGGGAGCAAGTGTCCTGACGTGCTGAAGAGAAAGCTGCCTGAACACAGAGATGGCTGTGTCGGGGTGACCGTCTCTTTTTTGTTTCTCAAGCAAATGTGTCGAAATGTGTCTATTTGCTGTGAACAATCACAATGTGAAAGATGAAATATGCATAGATGTCTACATTTTTGATAAGTAGCGTTTGGCTATCAGGACATTCAAAACCTGGAGCTTTGCATCCCATTTCCACAAATCATCTGAAAGCTGAGTCATGATTTCACACAGACAAAAGTCACAACCGTCATATCTTGCAATGGAATCATATTTTGCTATGAAATTCAGACAGTTAGTTTCAGTGCGTGAAACATTATTAAGCTTGACACGTTGAAACACTATTAAAAAAAAAGAAAAGAAAAAAAACAAGGCACCTTGATTTGCCACTTTACTTTGACATTTACTTCATTGCAGACAGTATGAATTGAAGATATGTAGTACTTTATCTTTTTTGCATGATTTTATTTTTTAAAATATACAACCATTCCTTCAGTTCTAGCCTCTCAACAAATTATGGTTCCAGTCGAAACTGCTGGACCCCTACTGACTTACAGCTGGTGGTGATAATTATGTTCTAGTTGTCAGTGAGCTAACCAATCCTTTTCCTACATTTTTTCCCATGTGTAAACTGTCGGGGCTGCGTGATGAATTAAGCCTGTCAGTGACTGTCAGGGACTTTTTTTTTTCCCCACATGCAACTGCTGTGTGCCTCATGAATACTGAGTATCCCACAGCGGTTGTGTTCTTAATATTGTGCATTAAACACGTTGCTGCCTGACTGTGTCCTTGAGCTTTAGTCTGAGTGCAGATGAAGTTAGGTGGTGACTAATGGCGTGTCCGTCCACAGCACAACTTCTTGGCCTGTCTGAGTGGTGGGACGGAAACAAACTCCTGCTGAATAAAACATGAACTCAGAGTCACTGTCAGCAGACACAAGCCACGGGCAGGATAACATGACAGATGACACACACGTGACAGTAAGAGCTTCTTCATAAGTTTATATCACAGAAGCTTTAAATTTCAATTATTCATGGATCAAATGAATTGTTCTCTCTGACTATATTTGTGATGGCCATGAGTAAACACTACTGTGAGCAAGACGCTTTGTGCTTTGCTTTTGCAACAGTTCGTCTGTGTTGTGGCCAAGTACCAGCTGGATTGTTTGGTGGTTACAGTGTGGATGTCTGTGATTGGTCTCAGCTAAAATTCAATAAAATCATCGAAACGGCAAAATAAAATATAAACATTCTTGCAGTCATATGCAGTCGTGCTCATCTTAAATATTCTACATACATGAGACAACATTATCCCTCCAACGTTTATTTAATTCTCCCTTCAGTCTCCTTCATTCACTTTTTCCTCGTTTTCCTCACATCTTTCCCGTCATCTCTCTTTTGCTGCTCCTATCTTCCATAAGCAGCTGGTGGTGTCGTGTTTGTCCCTCTTCTGGATTCCCACCGATGAGACATTGGCTCCTACTGAGCCCAGGCAGATGTGTGGCTCTACGTAAGTACGCTTTGGTTAAGTTCACATCTGACAGGCACCTTCAAAGTGCAGGTTGACTGGTTCAGCTGACTGTTTTTTCACACTGTGAAAAAAGCAAAAAACAATATATTCTTTTAAAAGGAGACATATTATGACCTTTTATCACAAGCTAAAACAATTTCCTCTGGTCTTAATGGAACATTAGTGACATGGTTTGGTCAAACTCACACACGGTTACGGTACAAAAGCTCCCTTTTCAACCATGTCTTTATAGCTTTGTTCATAGCAGCCAGTTTCAAGGGTTGGGGGTCGTAATGAGACACTTAACTCAGGTTGGGAATCCCTTCAAACACTTAAATGTCTGCTACCAAGTAATTTCATTTTTTTCTTTTTTCTTTGTAACTCTATAATATAAAACAGGAAGATGGAAGATTATTTCACTTTACCTCTATGAACTTTCAAGAGTTAAAACAAACCTTGGTCTTAGATTGGTAGGTATGTAAACTTTTGATGGGAACCAAAATGACGTGAATCAAAGCACTTTTGAGTGAAAACAGAAAAAGTTTTGCTGCAAAATGGTAACTCATGTTCAGGCCTGGGGGCAACAGGCCTACTTTAAAAAATATGCAGTTTTAAGCATCTGACAAGACTCTTTTTTTTCCTACTTAAGCGACAGTGTGGGTAGTGTCCCTACAGACAAATCAAGGTACTTTTAACTTTATATTGGAAAAAACACAAATTTTCAACTACTGATGTCATACAAACGTCTGACAATAGAAGCAAAAGGAGGAGAGTTCATGGCCTCTGGCCAAAGAACTGGATCAGTACTTGAATATATATGACAAAATAAGAAAGTGTGAGAAGCAGAGGCCATTAACACTTCTTTTCTACTGACATTAATTTAAGCAACGTCTGCAGTCAACTTTCTATGGAATTACAACATAATTGCAACAACCAGACGGAGATGCCTCGGCAAATAGCCTTTTTTATCCACTCTTTGTACACATCTAAAGTTAAAATGAATTCAGATTGTCTGCAGGGTTCCTATCCACACTAATACTGCAGCAAGATTACATTTTTGAGTCTTGACAGAGGTTTAAATAGCAGTTTTTACTGATGTAGCTCTATTGTCCCAAGTGCTGACATTAATTGCCATTTTGCTACAACACATATTCCATTCTGACTCAAAACTGCTTTCATTTATGTTTTTTTGGGTCCCAGCAACAGTTTTCACTCAGGCTGATTTGTTCCTTTAATTCCAACCTTAGGGTTAGAGTTAGAGTTAAAAGATTAAATTATATTTTCTTTGTTTGTTTTATCATCAACAGTCTTGGTGAAAGATCTGCGTCCTTGTTTTCCTTCCTGTCATCATTCCTGTATGAACTAAGCAGCTCATCAAGTCTGTGAAAACAATATAATCAGATTTCAGATGTGAGAACATTAAGGCCCCGATCGTACACTTCAAATCTGGGGGTTTAGGAACCTCCACTAACCACTAATGCAATCTTCAGCTCCCTAATGATGTGATCGAGGGTTGCGGGCAATCCGCACGTCGGCGCGTACAAGAGGGCGTCCAAATGACAGAAGATCGGGCCCTAAGGTTCATTTAGGAAAAAAAAAAATCTCGTCAAGCATGAGAACAACGGTGGTTGAGAGTATGACTTTCAGGCTCTGTAACAACGACACGCTCTCCCCACGGACAACAGTCAAATATGGAAAATTTGATACATTTCTACTGCTTTCAATAGTGCAATCGCTAAGAGATTAATCCATATTCTTTACTGAGATGAAGGAAAAGCTGATTAATGTTTTGGCTCAGAGGAATAAGCTTTGCCAGCCCTCTGCAGCACAGGTGATGCATTTTGCAGAATCTCTTCTTTTCATGGGATTTACTGAAAAGATGGTAATATAAACAGATATTTTGCCAGGTTGAGCTTTGATATAGTTTAAAATGAGCTGAGCATCAGTTTCATAAATCATACTAATGACATGATTAAATGCTTTGATCACTGGCTCATTTACACCTGTGCAACGCTTGTTTTTCAGAAGGCACACTTTTGATAAAGTCAATAATTAAAATAAATAAAAATGGTACAATGGCTTCCTGGGTTCGCAGCTTACCTTTATCTTCAAACAGTTGATCATTTGAACCTATCTAGTAGGTGATTCATGGCTTCAGCTCTACTATGAATATTATCAATATGCCCGCATTCGTTTTTGTCATCCTCGGTCACATTGTCCTTGAGGCCATCTTTTGTTTTCAGAGTCCTGTTACATGACCTGACCACAGTGAGCATTTAAGCGCCGCAGCTTTTTAAGCTGTGACATCAGACCTCACAGCTGAGGACAGGGGCCCCTTTGATATGAGCATGCATATGCGTGCGCGTGCGAGATGCTCCTTGCTTTCCCTGCTGCCTTTGAAGATAGATGCCGGTGAAATGCTAATTACCCTGGGCCACGAGGCTGGACGCGTGCACAGTTCAAAGGCTGGCCCGGGCGCATCTGAACCTCAAAGCTGTAAGGCTGAATCTGTTCCGCTCTGAGGCTCTTCAGCAGCTGAAGGCCAATGAGACAAACTCTCTCTCAGTGGAGACAACCCCCTTACATTACATGCGTTTCACAGCCACAGAATGTGGGTTTAACTGACTGCATGCTTTAGTCTGGGGGCCTCTCAGTGCATATGCTTTTGTAAGCATAGAAAAAAGAGAAAGTCTGGTGCTTAGCGATCCTGCGTTGGAAGACACATTTGAAAGTAGAGATGCTGCGGCACCATTTTTCCATCTCCGATACCCATTTTGATTATCGGGCTGTGAGTGTTGGCTGATACTGAGTACTGATCTGATACCAGTGTTTTTTTTCTTTTTCTTTTTTATATTTCATACTAATCTTTTATGACTGTTATTATTGTTATCACTGTCCCTGCTGTATGGCATGGTTTGGGTTCGACTCTTTCAAAACATGATTAAACACATGAAAACAATTACTGCTGTATGATATTTTTTATTTCGTGGCACGGCCGTCATGAGAAATTAACAACAAAAAGATTATATCTACTAAATGAAGAAATCCAGGAAATAAAGAAATCCAAACCTGCACCAAAAGGTGCTGGTCATCCAGAACAATGAATTTTAGAGTTTTGTCTGTTATCTCTGAGACTTTCTGAAAAGCAAACTCCAGAGTTCGTTGCTGCAGTTTGTCCCTTTTTCTCTTTGGCTAAATAAACTTGTGCTCTTTCACGTGATGGCTCTATTAAAGTTTAATAAGGCTTTCTCGTGTTATTCTTAGCAAAATTCCTGTCACCTCTGGTAGCCGGAGCCTTGTTGTTATGAGCATGTTGCAGTTTTCCTGATGGGTTTTTCCACCTTAATGTGACGCTATTTGGCCGACATAATGCCGATGCTAGATAGGTAGTTCAGTCAAACAAATCACGTGCCTCTGCTTCTCCACTGCCTCCTCCGTCTGGGAGAACTTTAAAATGAAAATGTCCATGTTAAAGTTCTGTAAGTTTATCTATCCGTGTATCATTCGTTCTTTCCATTTTCAACTGTCAATCAAATATTGAAAAAGGAAAAAGGGGCGTTTTATTTTGTTTTTGAATCCAACATTAAAAAAAACAAAAAATGCCTGGTTTTTCATATTCCAATTTTAGACTTGGATCAAAAATACGAAATTAAAAAATGGGCCACGGGACCGAATTTGTTTTTAATATTTTAACTGGTCCAGTTTACGTGACCCGGAAGTGGTTTTGTGCGGCAGTTCCGGTAGCATGGCGGCGCTAGAATCAAATACTAGTTTGATCAAGGACTTATTCAGCAGCAGTTTGACACATGCTGAAATTTCCTGCACGTTGCAGCAGATCAGTATCCTGTAGTGATGGTGAGATGAAGCTTCATGAGGCATTGAACCATTTGAGCCGATCGGTTTCAGAAAAGGTTAATCACTAGAACCTTCATCTGCACACGACACCACCTACTGGACAGGTTTATAATCACAGGCAGCTGGATCTCAACCACAGCTGTTAGTGGCGCATTGAATATTTGTCTGTCGTGGCCCTTGGGAATGATTATGAATTACAAAGAACATCAATGACTATGAATTACAAAGAATGCATGGCCAATGCCAATGCATGAGGAATAAGTCCTTGATCAAACTAGTATTTGAGTCTAGCGCCGCCATGCTGCCGCACAAAACCACCTCCGGGTCACGTAAACTGGACCGGTTAAAATATTAAAAACAAATTGCCAATTGAAAATGGAAAGAATGAATGATACACATTCCGTGTATCATTCATTCTTTCCATTTTCAACTGTCAATCAAAAATTGAAAAAAATTAAAAAAGTGACATTTTATTAAGTTTTTCGTTTTTTTAATCTAAAAAAAAAAAAACGAAAAAAAAATGCCTGATTTACACGGATTTGTTTTTTTTTTTATATTTCAATTTTAGACTTCGATCAAAAATACGAAATGAAAAAACGAGCCAAACAACTGAATTTGTTTTAAAATCGAGGACTGGACTTTCTGTTGTCGTTACACATCTGTGCCACTAGATGGAGCTGCACTGCAGTAACCAGCTAGAGAACAGCAGGACAGTGAACACATGGAGCAGATCTGATGTAACATTGAGGAATGACGCGAAAGTTTTGTTGCAGTCCAGAATTTTTTTTTTTAGACAGAATTGTTAATATTGCTACCTGAGTTGCTACCCAAACTGTAAAGTACACAAATTTTTGCCGTTCTCCATGTCTGTTTTAGCCTTTCAGCATGTTTACCTGCCGATTGTCTTCCGGTTCTGCAGCAACCAGTAACAGACTTTTCAGAACAAAAGCACGTGAGCAACATGCGTTAACGAGCGATAAAATAAATGTTGCGTTATATAATTAATGAGTTAACGCGATAACAATGTGTTAACTTGCCCAGCCCTAATATATATATATATATATATATATATATATATATATATATATATATATATATATATATATATATATATATATATATTTATATGTGTGTGTATGTGTATATTTAATTCCCTCATGAAGGTATTTTTATAACCTTGTCTTAGTTCCAGTCCCTCTGGTTTGATCACAGCTGGAGTGAATGGCAATGACTTGATGCAGTACTGCACTGCAGCACCTGTGTGTTGGGGGAGGTAACAAAGTATGACAGGTAAATAGAGGTCACTTCCTGAAAGAGGATCACAGCAGAGGAACCAGAACGTACACACACAGACAAACACAGCCACACTAACTTGGTCTCCGCAGGTGATTTACATGAGATGTCGACTTTGCAGGTGTTTGCATTTGATGGGATCTTGATGAATCACCACTGAAAGGACACTCCAACAAGTTATCACAGGATTTTTTTTTTTTTGTTGTCGTTTGTTTGCATGTGTGTTGACTGCATTGCAAGAAAAAGAGTGCGGTGCTGGAGACTCAACACTGGAAACGGCTCACTGTGTCATCGATCACTGCATAAGAAAAATTGCACCAGTTTGCGTCTGCTGACAGTTTACTGTCTGTAGCCGTTTAGGGAAGTCACACCACTAGAGGAAGGCACAAGCACACGTATACACACACACAAACAGTCATAAAACAGAGAACAAGCTGGCTTTGGGATGAAATGAAGAAATGAAGCATGTTTTTAAAAGATTAGAAGGCTGGGAGCTCCCACATCTTGCAACTACATGATTTATCAAGTATGAAGCAAATATGTTCCTCAGATACACACATGCTGCATCTTTGCAGAAATGACCACAAGAAGCATCCAAGAGGAAATTTCAAATGTGGCAAAATAGACCCGACTGTGTTACTTTGGCTGAGGTTAGTCCTGGTTTGGTATCTGCAGCAATAAAGGATGCGAGGGTGATGATACGCTGTTTCTAGTTCGCCATTTCATCCAGCACACATGCAACAGAGGCCTGGGTAAATATTTAATCATTTTACATTTTCAGAAAGCTGTGTCAGCACTAATCAAGGAGAGATGCATCAACATGTTGTCCCAACCTAAACCGTCAACGAGCAAACACGCAATGTGACTATAAATGTTTCTTGAGCAAGTGTGGCCTCCGGCAAAAAAGAAAGATAATGGCTGCTATGTCATAAAGAGCTCTGAGCATCGAATGACAGCTATTTTAATCTAAGTGTCTCCATTTTAAAAGGTTCAAAAAACATTTGTACAAAGTGACATGAACGTAAAAGTCTAATACTTGGATGAAAATCTTTGCATTCAATGGACGTCTGTAATCTGGAGTCCATGGACATCACAAAATTCAGAGTTTCCTCCCTGGAGGTGTTTTGCCAGACCTTCACTGCAGCCTCCTCCAGCTGCTGCTTGTTTGTGGGCCTTTCTGTTGGGCTGAGACCAGGCGACTGACTTCAGTGTTGAAGAACATTTGAATTCTTTGTCAGTATGTTAAGGGTCATTACCTATCTTCATTGTGAAATTATGTCCTATCAGTTGTTTAGAGTTTGTCTGAATATGAGCAGAGAACATAGGCCTGCACACCTCAGAAATCATCTCGCTACTTCTGCTAGCGGTGACATCATGAATAAACACCTGTGAATCCATGAGAGTTCTTTCTTTTTTAATGTTTTCTGGTAAAGTCTAATCTGGCTTTCTTAGGAAACATTACCAGTGATTGAACCTTACTGTAAACTTTATTTAGGAGGGTACCTTCTTCAGAATATCCTTGACTTCTGCTGATGTTGTGAAAGGACTTCCCAACATCGTTGGCAGGACTAATGGCAGGATTCTGTGATCATCCACTTTAGCTGTTTTCTGCAGCCATCCAGGCCTTCTGAAGTTGTAGAGCCCATCAGCTCTTCCTTTCTTTTTGAAAATGTACCAAACTGTTGATCTGGGGACACTGGGTTTTTGCTATCTCTCTTATAGGTCTGTCTTTTTTTTTTTTCTTTTTCAGCTTAACAATAGCTTCCTTCACTTGCATTCAGATCTCCTTAGAGTCCTCCAAACATCTGCCAAATGCTAAATTAAGTTAACTGTATATCATGTGTCTCTAAACATGTTGGTGCTTTAAAACTACAAGCCACAAACACCTATTGACACTCAATCAGACATAATTCTGTTTAAGACACTCAAACACCAGTGAGCACATGCAGGGTGATTGTGATGTTCATGTATCCTGCCAACAACGCTCTGACATGTGACTAAGAAAGGTAAGGACTAAATCACAGATCATCCAATCAGTGGATGGTCATGAACCATGGAAGAAGATACACTATATTGCCAAAAGTTTTTGCTCACCCATCCAAATGATCAGAATCAGGTGTTCCAATTACCTCCATGGCCACAGGTGTATGAAATTAAGCACCTAGACATGCAGACTGTTTTTATTTGTGAGTCAAGGCAGGTGAGCAAATACTTTTGGCAAAATAGTGTATGTAAAATAAGGCTAATTTAAGGATGAGACAAAAGTAAAATAAAAACTAAATTTCTAGTTTTCAAAAATGCACAAAAAACTTCAGCCAGCAATTTGTTTAAACCTCCACTTAAAAAACAATGGTACAAAAGAAATGCTTTTGATTGACTTCATTTATAGCCAGTTTGACTTCATTTACATAAAAAAAAATACAATTTGATTCAAGTAACACACTTAAAATGGTTGTGTTAGTTTGACCTTTCTTTTGATTACATTTGTTCCCTATTCGAGAACTGATGATACTAATTGTCGTGGTTTTACAAGAGGACTTTGTGAATACAGGATTTCCGCTGTTCAGCAGTCTGTGGTTGACCTCTGACTCTCTCTCTCATTATGTGCCCAACATTTACAATTGGAGAGTCATGCAGAAATAGCTGTGGTATTATCGTGCTGAAATAAGTGCAGAATGGGGCGATGCGAGTACCGTGATAAAGGTATCATGTTGGTGGCAGCACCAGTTAACAAAAAAACAACAACATATAGTTCAGGTAAAAATAGAACGATAACAGTCAACTTCCTTAGTGGGTTCACTTGATGAAGGCAAACCAAGATGGAGTTTGAGGTTAAACACTGCTTAAGGTTTTAAATGGATGGATCAAAGTGCAGTGGAAGCACTGACTGGAGCTGCAGTGGTTCTTAAATGACTGAACTGCCAGCATTAAATGGTATGACTGTCCAGCGAATGGAGAGGAGGATTCTGACCTCTCATAGAAAGTCCATACTGACTCCATCAGCACAATAAAACAGGAAAAAATGGGAAGGTGAGGCATGACGCTAACAGTGATTGTAGCTGATCTCTGAATTCTGGACTGGCATGACTCCTAAGCCACCTCTACTTCGCTTCTTGAGTAAACCAGATAGTTGAGGGGGGAATCACTTGTACCCCTGTTATAAATACAGTATTTACTCAGATAATCATCAGCTAAAATCTACTGTACAGCTGTTAAAGGAAGCTCACAAATGTCTTAAAGAGATGATGCTATATTACACGATGGATTTTGTATATCTCAGAGCACTATGGGCTTTTCAAAAGTACCTCAGAAAAAGAAGGAAAATCTTGTTTTAATGAAATGTTTTGACATCAAAGGGAAAAAAAAACACATAATAACAGCAACCTTGTCCTTTGCAGGCATTACGGGGACTGTGGAAATAATAATTTGGAAGAGAAGAGGTGCTTCACTGATGTGTCAACAGTCCTTCATCTGTCACGATCTCTGGCGGATATCCAGGAGGCTCAATGCCAAAGATTAATCAGATGGAAGACAGAGGAGGGACGTGAGGAGGATGGTGTGGTTGTTGCCATGACATTTTCCAACCACTGATGGAGCACAGTGGTGGAGTGTTGTGTTACAGTAATGTTCAGTACAGTGCCATTGAACTTCGGGTGCAGACAACTAGAGATGCAGAAAGAGCTTTTCAATGACGATAACGAGGACATTCAATGTACACCGAACAGATACTCAGCACAAGAACACTTAAATCTCCTTTTGACTGTAACGTATCCATGTTCATTTTCCATGAAGCATTTTATGGCTTGCCTTTTCTCTCTTCCTGCCCTCATCACTCTTTCCTGATCCTCCCCCTGCTGTTTGCTGAGTGGGAGGGGTGTGTAGGACTGCACACACTGCACGGCAAACATTTCAGCGAGAATGAGGCGGTAAGACGCAGCACTGATGGAAGAGATTTCATTAGAGGGCGTTGACATTGGCATTAGATGCTACCGACAAAGCCACAGGTATTAATAACCTAATGAGGGTGTTAAACTGTCACAGTGTGCTTGGGTTGACATGGCGTCAGTTTGCTATGTGTGAAATTTGTGTGTGTGCGCTCCGGAAAGGTCTAGCCTGTGCAGGACCGATCCTGGAGAGTCTGAACAGACATTGTGGGGGGAAAAAAAAGACAGAGGTTTAGAGAAAAATGTTGCAGAATTATTGTTGCAGATCACAGGTACCTGCATCCTCCAGTAAAGTCAAATGTCCCTCCTTCTTATCACACCTCAAAGCTGTGGAGCTGGGACACAGTACGGTCACTGTTATAGATACGCGTCCTGTATGGTTTCCATGTCTGAGTGCCAGCAGTCTGACAATCAGTCTTTACAACAATGACTCTTCCTCGGTGCCCTTGGCATGGCTAAACCTACCCAGAGTGATGAAAGTACAAAATTAACTACCTCAGTTGACATGTATATACCCACAGCACTGCATTCATTTATTTGATCTAAAAACAGCTGTTAACACCCTCTGTTTTGCGTCACGTAAATGCAGACAAATGATGTTCTTCAAGGTTTTAGAGCTGCAGTCATTGGATTGAACTGCAAAGCTATTGAGCCCAATTTGAATGCAAAGCTGTTTTCTATGAACTCTTATGTAATCTGCCGTCTGATGGGCTACCATTTACAGACTAAATGTAAAAGAGTTGATTTGAGCAGATACATTTTTCTTACATTTTCATGGAATGTTGACTTGCAGAAACATCTGCTTAAATGTGCCAGTGCCATTTCACCAGGGGTGAAAGTAGATTTAACTCCTAGCCAGACGACCATAACTGTTTCATGTGTCTAAGCGTCGCACATCAGAAAACAGTTTAGTGTAGGTGGAGACTGTAAAGCATGATGAGTGAGGCTGCAGGTACAGTTTAAGTAGGTCTACTTAAACTGTACCTGCAGCCTACTTAAACTACTTAAATCCCTGCACGTTCCTTAAACATGCAGGGATTACAAATAAAACAAATTATAACAATAAATTTAGTAATCAAAAACATTTCTTAGAAGCTATTAAAGTCCATAGGACTGGAAACAAGAAAAAAAAGTGCTCCCCTGAACTACTTTTAATGAAAACATGGACTCAAATTCAAGGATAATTTAGAGCAACTTAGAAGAATTTAAATAGGTAACGTGCTGTTTGAGAAGGTAAAATGTAAAAACGATATGTTTTGTTGAAAGCAACTGGGTTTGAATGTGGGTTTTAGAGAGGCACCTGTGCTCCTCTCTTGGTTTATTGCATGGTTTATCGTACACTCACCCTGGAACGTTGCAGCAACTCTTGCCGGTCGGTGTGTCTGACGCTTTGGGTCGTTGCATACTGATGCCTTTATCATACCAATAAACAATCAATCACATTTCAGTCAGTGAGATACACAGTAAAGCCAGGTGCTCTGATGCACTGGGTTGTGAGGCCACAGTTTTTAACGCTTGTGTCGACATGTGAAAAGTTTACTTTTTGAATTCTGATGAGAACAGCACCTCCAACGTGTTGCAACGGACCCACGGTTCAGTTCAGTGACACCTGATGTCACTCCATTCAGTCGATGGACAGTGAAGCTATTGATGCCTCCAACACTTGCATGTGACTCAGGGGTTCCAGGGAAACAGTTGTGGGCCGTTCAGGCCCACTTTCAGCCCTGTGTTGAGCATGAGTAAGGTATACATTTATGATTTGTCCAAGGCGACTTCTGCTACGTAACCATGGTGAACAAAACAATGGATGTTATTCAGATTTCCTGCAGTTATTCGGATTAAACTCACACTCTCACTCAGCAGACTTACTTGAAAGCACAAACATGCACCCAATTATTGGAATAGAAGTGTCTTAATTCACAATGAGTGTATTTAAGGAGAATAGTGAAGTGAAAAATGACATCTGGAAAGAGAAAGCAAATGTATTTTTATGTTAGCTCCACTAGGAGTTTATTTTAGCATCAGACAAATTCTGATGTTATCTCCTCAACGATAATAAAGACTCAAACGAAACATCTGAACAATAGCAGCCTGTAGTTTTAGAAGATGCACAATATTAAGAATCCATTTTCATGTAGAGCCTCAGATATAATTGTCCCTTTTCCCTCAATGTATTTGAGGGATTTTTGTATTTGTGTCTACACGATACAACTGGATAATGATACATACATTACAGCATGCAGTAAATACAGTTCTGACAGAGCTGTATGTTCTCAGTTTTCAAGTATCTGGGATATACGGAGATTGTTTTTTCTAGTTTATGAAAGCATTTTTTTTTTAAAAACCAATTTCCAATTTTGAATTCAATTGTCACTGATAGCAAGCCTCTTCCTGTTTCCTCTATTGTACCTTTACCCCAGCTTGATAGTTTGTAACAGAGGCATAGCAGAAGAGTGCAGTGTGGTGAAACCTGGAGTAGCCATGTGCTGCAACTTCATCCTGCAGCAGCAGAAACTCTGAGGCGAGCTGTGCTGTGCTGTGCTGTGCTGTGCCGTGCTGTGCGTCCCAGTGGAACAACGAGGTAGAAACTTCCATTCATGCTAGTGTTCATTTAGCAGAGGTGTCAGGGACTTGTTGCTGAACAAGGACCATGAAGATGAGGAAAGAGACCGCCTTCACACTGCGGAGGACCGGGGATGTTGTTCATTTTTACATTTTTTTCATTTCAAAGGATCTGACTAACTGACGTTACACCTCTAACAGACGAAGCTGGAACATTTGTCCTTTTAACTTAGTCTAAGCTGGTGTGGGTTATCATGGGATCCCATGTATCAAAACTGTATTTCTAAATCACTACAAATCAGAAACACAAGCAAAACAGTGAGAGGTGCAACTTCTCTCTCACAGAAACACACCCACACACACGCAAGTACAAAAATCCAAAATAAAGACTCTTTGAATTGTTTTAAATTGATACGTTTGGGATTAAACCCTGCATTTAATAGTTTTTGAGGTGAAATAAGTTAATTTAATTCTAATCCAGATTCAGGAGGTGGACATTACCAAACACACTGCAGCAGTGCAATGTATTGCCACGGATCGGCACTCTGACATCCTCGGACTGGACACTGTCGACTGAACAAATAACAACATCGCCTTTTTGAATGAGAGCATCAGCACGATGCGTCAGTGCAGATTGCGCTTGCATATAAAATTTCATTTTGTTCGCTCCAGCATTACCTATTACAGCCAATATTGTCTCAGTCCTTCTTCCGTCTGAACTAAATGTGCACCGCCATCTCTTACCTCTCGTCTCTCATCTTATTACTTCAATTTTCTAGCTTCCTCTTTCTTTAACGCTCCTATACTGAACTCCCTCTCCATTTCTCTTTTGTAGCCTTCTCCCTTGTCTAAGTCTCTTCTCTTTCTCTGGCTGTGAAGCTCGTGCGACTGCAGTGTGACCTACTTAGCGGTGCTGCTGCGGCTGCTGACTGGCGTGGTTGAGAGTTGGCATCATGATGTGGGCACCCGAGAGGCTGCCATGATGAACACTGCTGCTAACAGAAAATCTCCACGTACCAAGAGATATTAAAGAAACATTCACCTTCCACCAGTGAACTGGTGTTCCCTGACCTCAGTAAAATAAATAAAAATATAAATAAATAAATAAAAAAGAAAAAAAATACTGGTTACAGAAAGATGCATGATGTTGTTTTCTAAAACCTCTACTTTTAATGATCTGATACATTACAACACATAGATGTTTCTGTTATCCATCCTGGTGATATTTTGTTGTATAATTCATGATTCATTAAGCCCCCTGTCCTCCTAATAATGTCAATTACAGAAATTAGATAGATGTTTCATTTCAGTTTGCATATTGTTAGACGCTTCGGCCTGAATATGGCAATCTGTTAGACCCATTTGGCTTTCCATCTGTAGGTAGCAATATTCATTGTCTGTTCAATCACACGGGCTATTTCTGCTAATATTGCATGGGTCTTTCAGCTGAGGGAGATGGACCACTGCTGCTTTGAAACTATCACTTCTGAAATCATTTTCTCTTCCCTGCGGATTTTTCCAAGAAGCCCTATGCAAAAAAAAAAAAAAAACTCTTGGAGCGGACAGTGTAAAAGAGTTTATGAACTGAACGTGGGTTGAATAACTTCAGAGTTATTTCATATTAAAAGGAAAGAAATAGAACACTAAATGAGAAATGCGTCCGGGGATGTGGGCAACCTAAACCGGTTGTAAAAAGGGGATCCGTGGTTCAGGACTAATATTCTTGTCCCTGTTTGCTTTAACACCCACATCAATAAGGGCAGTTAAAAATGTGTTAAAGGAAAAAAAAACATAAAAGGAGCCCAGTTTTCAGGCCAGCTTTTAAAAAACTTTCCACTATCTTTCTCGCTCTTGCTGTTTTGTCTCTTGAGGCTTCTTAAAACAAAAATCATGTCACTTTTTGACCTAGGTCAGTTCATTTCTTTCCACACAACCCACAGTGGGACGAGACGAGCAACGGAAGGATGGAAAGGTTTACCAGGAGAGGAATATCACATGCAGTAACTCCTCGTTTACTTTGTTGTTTCTCTGTAAAATATATCTCATAAAGGGCTATTCACACTATGAGGAACATCATTCGAACTTCCTCTGTGTCTCGTACACCCGAACACAACGATATGATCCTATTCACTCTGGTGAATCCCAGGTGGTGGATAAATGATGCAGCTGATGTTGCTGAGCTGCTTTTTCAGCTCTGCTCTCTACCTGCACTTGTCGGTCACAGTCCACAGTTGTATGACATCAACAATCGAAAGCTTTGTTTCAGTGGAAACCCAGAAATGATGCAGATGGTGCAGTTTTTCCACAGCAGCGCTGGCTCGGATGTCGACACACATGCCTGAAAATGTGCGCGCGCAGGGTTGTGTAAGACCCTGCATGCATATGTAGTTACAAATATAGCTCCCCTGTGATAGGCTAGCGAGTATTTTTCTGTCAGTTCCTCTGCTTGCTCTCTGGCAGGATTGTGTGACCTGCTCCAGATGTTGCGCTAATGAGCTGGGACATTAGTGCCACCTTGTCATGCCGTGTACCTTCATTTAGAGTAACAAAGCCCGTTTTACTTTTGCTTCCCCTCCTCATAGCCGCACATCGTTTTTAATACAATTACCAAGTTATGCCGCCTCTTCAAATGGTTTTTTGCAGTGCAATTTAATGTAACAGCACAATCTGTACGGCCATCCAATTATCCTCCGAAGAGGCATTTTATGAAAACAACTGCACATCATTCCTTCATAATGCAACGCTCTCATGAGCAGCTCTGTGGAAATGTAGAAGTAGGGTTATATATGAGGGTCTTGCATGATGGAGCTGCACGCAAGGAGCAAGGTTAAAAAAAAAAGGTGCAAGTTAAATTACTTTTGCATGTGCGTGCTTTTTCTATTCAAGTGTATAAAAGGAAGCTCTAGGTGCTTGTAAAGTCTGGATGATTAGGCACTGTGAAAATACGTTTTACATAATATAGGAGCATAAGCTGATAACATTAAATAGGAATGTTGTTTTATGTTAAAGCTAAGTTGTCATGCCTCAGTGCCTCCAGCTCAGGCTTCTTCCTCTGCATCTCTGGCTTCCTCACGCAGAACTGACTGTCACTATACATCTATATACGCATTACACAGGACTGTGAGCAAAGCTCTTTGTTTTCTTAGTTTTCACCATTAAAACAGACTAATTGACGCAATACTTTTTCAGCAAGACAGGCTTCAAAAGGCAGAGGCTGAGATACAGATTCAGAGTTCAAATGTGCAGAAAAGGTGTACATGGCACATAATTAGCCTTTTCTAACCTCTGAATACATATTCAGTCCTACTGTGGTGGGCCGGCTGCCATGTGATTGAAATGAGGATTCAATAAATAACTTATTATTATTATTTTTTTTTTTGTAGAGACTATTGTCAGTGCTTTTCATCAGCATCTAATGAAACCAGCTGTGCTCCTTCCTGATTTGGTCTCCACACGCTGACATCAGTTTCCACTCAGGGCAAACCTTTTAATCAACATACACTGATTTAAAAAAAATGCACTCTCTGAAAGACTCCTGGAACCTGATAATTTCTGCTTTTCAATTTTTTTTGTTGCTTTTCTTGGTAGCTGAGGCTAGGTTACTTAGCTCCTTGCTTGGTGCCCAAACACCAACGTAAATGGTGGCAAAGATGACATGCCTGATTTTCTCCATTAAGGAGCAGAAACACATTTTTGGTTTAAATCCTTCTTTAAAGTGCCTTCCCTCTGCATAAGCTTTTCTTCTCTGACACAACGTTGTTCCAAACTCACCACTTGGCCACTAAACTGATGCAGGAAATGGTTTGATTCAAGTTACTGCCATTCAGTGGGTGGATGCCATCAAGGAACAGGTATTTAACTGAGCTGTATTGTGGGTCCAAGTATAGCTCTAAAAAAGGAGTGCAGAAGTTGTCTTTTTTAGGGTCAGATAAAAAGAGGTGGCGGGCCAGATTCGGCTGGCGTTTGACTTTGAAGGAGTGGTGCTGCCATACTCGTAGAGCGTTTTGAGCTCTGAGCTCTGATTTTGTGCCGTGAGCTTAACAGATGGCTGAAGTGTGTGTGAAGATGAGGATGGAGTACGCTGTGAGGAGAGGAGGACAACATTTACTGCCTCTTTGTTGGCTGATTTGCAGATATTAGAGGCATGGACGCAGTCTTCTCCAAAAGACTGATCGTAAGTCCCCCGGAGTGGTGAGGTATTTCAGGACAAAGGAAGGCTGCCGACGGAGACGCACGAGTGAAAATTGATCAAAAACGGCAGGTGAAAAGGAATGCGAAGTCATGTTGCTATAGCAACTAGTCATGCAGCCGAGGATAAAAGCCGGGGTTGCGTGCAGCTTTTTTCCCCTCTCTCTCTCTCTCTCTCTCTCTCTTTCTCTCTCTCACTCAGAGCTGCTTTGTGACCATCTGAGCAGCTTCCGTATGCTATTGGTGAACAAATAACACGTCAAGTAGGCAGATCATCTGACTGGGTTGTTTCCCAGTTATTTACGGAGTTGGAGGGGCACTGTAATCCCACTATGGTGCATTTCTAGGTGCCAAAGCAAGAGAGTCCGATCCTTTCTACAATGCATCACATGCAAAACCTCCCATTTGTATGCAGGAGACAACGTTGCTGCCTATATCATTTCTAGAGGCAACTGCCTGCAATGTTGAATAATGGAGTTGGGAAGGCAGCTGGTTGCTAAAGATGCAATGAAGACGTGAGTTAAATATTTTCACTGCAGCAATATGGACCCACTAATTATACATTTTAATATTTATATTTTAATACTGAATAATCGCTTGCTCTCGGTGAATGAGCCTTGAGTGATTTGGGGGCCAACCAAAAGTCCTCAACAGTCCAACTGTTTGATTCAGGAATCCTGAAGGCTGCAAAGATGTTTGTGCAGCGGTTTATTTGAAGGCATTAACAAGTATATGTTTGCTGACTCGACGCTCAGCTGTCTGTCAGCTCATCATGAAAGTGTTGATGAATAACCTCACGCACTAACATCCCAAACATGAAACTGATGGCCCCATTCAGTCACACATGGTTTGGCCAGCTTTATACCATTTGGCCTGTCATGTCTTCGGGCCCGAAACATACAGAACACAGATTAGTATTCCCTGCTGTTTCTCCCTCAGAAACAGAGGATGACAGCTGCCATAGAGGAAAAAAAAATAGCAAAGCAATAGGCATGCTTTTTAAAATGTTTTTTCTCTTTTGTCTCTTTGGAGGGGGAAAGCAGCGTGCAGTCAGTGAAAACACATATTCATCCCTTCACCTGTTTCTGCTCAAAAATTCTTTGCTCCAAATTTTAAAAGCTCAGAGAGATTTCAAAGACGGGGGGGGGGGGGGGGGGGGGGGGGGGAACAAAAAACACTAACCGGTTCTTATTCCTGAGGTGAATGAGTAAGCTGAGCTGAAGGCTAGCCCGTTTAGTGACATCCCTAGAGGAAGCTCTAAGGAATACCTTGATGTGGCTGAAAAATGGCGAGCCTCCTCTCTTCCCTCTTTTCTCTTCATATCGTGCCTCACAGTTACAAGGCTCTTCCTCTTTACCAGCATCAACAATAAAACTTAGCACATGTGCTACAACCAGGAGAAATCACATCTGAGAGCAATCCATGTGATTAAGTAATATAATACTAATAATAACTAGAAAAGCACTCGGAGAGCGCAGACCTTCGCCAAGTGCAACAATTCCCCCATATAGCGATTAACAGATTGCGATTAAATCCGCCTTCTGGATCAGATCCGGATCAGCCTTTGAAATTCGATTTAGGTTCCCATTGTCAATCCCTGACAATGAGTTTTGGGTAATAATTATTGAGATTATTGAGATTGAGAAACAAAATTTTTGGCCCCATTGACCGCAATGTTATCGAAAATGTGAAAGAGATCCAGAATCCAGGATTTCTTCCAGATCACACCCAAAATGAAATCAGTTCTTCCTTTTAACATTTCTGACAACTTTAATCGATCACTTTAATCAAATTTAATCAAAATCCATCCATAACTTTTTGGGTTATCTTGAAGGTAATAATGATAATAATAATAATAATATAGTAATAAGAAAAGAAGTGTTGGAAAACATTGTGCCTTGTTAAACAGCATGATGATTAGTCATTCAGAGGTTCAAACTAATGACGGTCTTAGATTACTGGACAGTACGCCACTTTGAGGATTGGCCCAGCTGTTGGCCCAGCTGTGATAAATGCTGTCTAAGCTAAAAAAGTAGCAGAGTGATGACCAATCTGGTAGTCAGCTGTCAAATAGCAGGATGAGGGGATTACGATGTGTTGGATTTAATGATCTACACACCCTGGATGAAGATGACGGAGCAGGAGAGGAAGAAGCTGATAGACAGCAAATGAGGAGGGATCAGAGTGTGTGTAAGGAGAGGTCCAGGGATTACTGGATGGAGGTCACGGAGAGCTCCTGCTGTCAGACATGTGAGCACACACAGAAATCACTTTCTCTGAGACAAACTGAGTGCACAGAGCAAATGGACTGAGATCTCTGGGAAAAAAAAAAAAAAAAAAAAACTTCACCAGACTGCTATTTAAAGTTAAGAAAAGCAACTGGAGAGGGCTTTTTTGTTTCAAACAGAATGGTGTGACATGAAAACCGTCTGCTGATGGATCATGAATTATAAGACGAAATAAGAGAACATGAGGGTTTCTATTTTAAGAAGCCATGGGCTTTCATGTCCCTTAACAGCAGAATAAAGATGCATTATTAAATAAAAAAGACCATGAAGACCCGAAGACCAAAATAAATATATTCATTAAGGGACTTGAAATGGTGTAAAGTGCCACTATGATCATTCAAAGACTGTGGTGTTAACACGCACAAGAAAAGACACCCTCTGTTTAAACCTCTCTGAAAGCACTGAAACATTGTCAGCTGAGAGGTCTGTTTAAACATTTCTGTGGGGTAAAAAAAAAAGAAAAAAGAAAGAAATAGACTCTAAAACCAGTGTAATGAGTAGTGCAATTTTTTTTCCTGTTTTTTTTTTTTTTTAACATTTACCAAATTTCACATATTTGTTTAAAAAGAAAGATAAATGTGAACAGTAGGCTCTTGTGCTCTTTAATATTTAATAGCTTTCTGAGATTTCATCTTAGATGTAATAAATTACGGTATTTGTACACATAAAATAGAGCCACATGTTTGTCAAGTAAAGTTCTGTGAAGTCAACACACAATCTAATAAGAATAATGATAATAATTAATAATAATTATAAATAAATATTATAATGTAAATAAATTATTATAAATTATTGTTACATTATTATAAATAAATATTATAATATAAGCAAATCCTTGTAAATTATTATAACTATTATAAATAAATATTATAATCAATAAATAATAATTGTTATTATTATTATCATTATTGTTATTAGATCACAAGATACTGTGTGTAGGGTTGATGTACAAAAAGGTGCACAGTATGCAAAAATAAAAAAAAGGCAAAAATAAGATATTTAAAATTGAGGTACAAAAAAAAGGGACATGGTCGAATAGAAAAAGCATCTTGTAAAGTAGCGAAGAATAAAACATCTGTAAACTGAAAATCCATGGAGACAGAATATCCATTACTGCTGCTTGCTGAACACAAAACATCAAACATCAAGAGCGCTTTGAAAGATTCTTAGTGTTGCTGCAGAAGGATGCACAACAACAATCTCGCGGTTAAGTTGCTCCGTTTCACATTTGACAATGGTTTAAATACGATCTATTGAGGGCTAAAAGGGGACGTGGGGCAGGTGGCACCGCTCTCTACTGTCTGCAGAGGGACAGACTGATAGCTCTATGGACCTTAGCAAAATAGGAAAAACTACTCGCAGGCATATCAGCTGCAGACACCTGCCTGACTGAGAGTAATCCAGACATGTCAATTAACCTGAAGAGAGACAGAGGGAACGGGGGAGAAGAGGTGCCGTACCGTTGGAAGCTGTTTTTAGACAAAGGCAACAATATACTTCGGGAAATGTTGTACATTGGTTCATAGAGACATATGCTCTGATTTCGGACTTAGAATTAAGCAAACAAAACCTCAGATGAACAACAAAATGCAGCTTTTTTTCTCACAATGTCATAATTTATTTACCGAAATCAACAACTAACAACTGAAGCTCAGTTGAAATTGGGTCATTAAACAGTTCAATGATCACATAAGAATGGCTGAAACATAAAATAACCAAGGTTTTGGGATGGACCAGGAGAGGCCCAGACCTCAGTCCAAAGCAAATGCCGTGGTGGGACCTGAAAAAAAGCTCTGCATGAACAACTGCTCAAAAACCTCAATGAACCGAAGCAATAAAATGAATATTAATGCAGGTATTTGCAATTTCATGTGGAAGCGCATGAAGACAGTTAAAACAACAGTAACATTTATACAAGGTCAGTATTAAATATACATTAAAACATACTCAGCATTGGCTATGATTCAGAACACCTCTGGTACAAATCACAATCAGTCAACGTCTGAAAAGTCTCATTGTATCTGGTTTATCACATACACGTTTGAGCCGAAACAAGGCCACTGGCATAAAGTGACTCTACGACATCAACAAGTGTTTTGGAAAATACTGCAGCTATAAGGACGTAAAGCGAAATCTATGAGGACCACAGACTGTTAGACTGCAGCATTTAGATGATGGTATATTATCCCCCAGTGTGTGTGTGTGTGTGTGTGAATTATGGAATTAGCTGCCTGTTTGTTCTGGTAAAAGGGGAAACGTCCTCTTTCAACAATGAATGACTATTTTCCCAAACAACTCCACTGATAGCCCTGTCATTGAAAATGTTCAAATTACAGTGCTGTTCTCCATTTGCTGATCTTAATGGCCCTCGTCCACTAATGCCCTTTATCCGTCACTTCACATTATCGCATTGGTTAAAGGGGAAGAAATATATTAAAAAGTAAATTGGTCACCTCTTGGCTTGGAATAAATACAATATTAGTTGTTCTTGGCAAAGCAGGCCTCAGATAACATCTCTCGGATGTTTAAAATGAAGTGAAAAACAACTCGTGCTTGGAAGGTTCCCTGCTGTTTTCAGTGCTGTAAACAGCCTTGGAAACAAACACTTCATTATCCCTCCTCCCACAAGCCCTCTTGCTCTGGACAAAGACCCATCAAACCATGTCCACAAAAAACAAGCAAATACAAAAAAAACAAACTGAATAGCCTCTAATGAAGCTAATCGACATAAACCAAGTGAAAACTTTAAAACAGCAGAGGCTAAAATTCTGTCATCACCTTTGGCCATTTCACTATTATTAAAGTTTCATTATATTGTTTTTAATGATAGAGAGCTAAGCAATTAATTGTTTGTGTTATTATATGGAGAAAAATAAATCTACTGTGTCTAATTGATTTTAATGATGAATTAATCTGTGAATGAGAACGTGGCCGACTATCAGTTATCTCCTCCTAAAGCAGACAAGACATATCAGATGTAGAGCTATTAAAATTACGGTAAATTAATAATTAAATACTAAAGCAGTGCTAGAACCAAAAAAAAAAAAAAAAAGTGGCATTTGACCAACGTGACTAAGTTCATTGTCGGATCACATGAAGCGTTCCTCCGGAGTAACCGGAGCCTCTGCTCTGGGCCCGCTGGTCTCTGTGCCATCACGAAGACAAGCAGCAAGATCTGGGTTCATTCTCCCAGCAGAAAGTCCAATTTATTTTCCAGCAGGTTCTGGACAGAGTTTGGACAGAATATCTAGACGCCCTCACAGGACGGAGCCTTTGTTGTTTGAGCCACCCATAATTGGGTTTTCCTGCATTTTGCACATAATTTGGTCCTATTTCCTTCATCAAGCAGAGACCGCTTGCAGGTACTGGGGCAGTTTGCTGCTGAGTTGTGAAGTGGCTGGAATGACAATTAGCACCTCCAAGTGTGAAGCCACGGCCTTCTGTTGGAAAGCAGTCGACTGCCCACTCCAGGTCGAAGGCAAGTTGCTGCACCAAGTAAATGAGTCAAAGTGTCCTGGAGTCCTGTTCATGACTGTCGATAAGGCAGAGCTGGAGTTGTTAAGTGGATTGGTGGGGGATTTTGAAGCAATGTGGACACTGCACTGTGGAGAGTGTGGGTCTAATTATCTCAGCTCAGAGGGATGTTATAACGGGGATGGATGGATATTGTCTTCATAAGTACCAGTTTTAATTACTTTCATAAACCATTTTAACATAAAGTACCCCAACTGTGTTGCATTTTCCCCCCCATAAACATTTTAATTAGAAGAAGGAGAGTCGATGCGTACCAGTTATTCCCAAAATTAATGTCAAATACAAACTTAGCGCTTTCTCTATCTTGTCCAGTTATGGTCACCTTTGGTTTCAAAAACCCATACATGCAAAAAATGTGGTCTGAAAAACCCTGCAGAATATGCTGAATTTTGAGTCTTTTTGACTGTTTTTTTTTAAATGATGCAACTCAGCAAATGTTAAGTAATTATACCATGCAGCAGTATGAGCGAGACAGCAAAAGTAAATTAACTGAATCCCCTACAAAAGACGCTCAGCTCAGTTGAACCGCATCTGTAATGAATTGATGAAAACTTTCTTCCTCGTCTCAGCTGTATCCTCACCATGACGGCGCATTAAGATGATCTAATATGATTCTGGGGATGCGTGCCCTTCCAGTGACACCCAAAATACAGTTTACAGGTATTATGTCTGTTCATTGTTAGTCTGCTGGTCAAAATGAGCATGAAGCTATTAAGCAGACCAGTACTGATGCAGTTTTGTGCCCCTCCTCTATGTCTGTCCCCTGCCCATTTACAAGCCTACGTTTTTCACAGTCAGTCACCTGAACACACAGAAACCTCCTCATCTGGCCTCGCAATCATCCTGCAGTCCTTCTGTCCGCTGATACCCACCAATTAAACTGCTTACAACTTTAAAGGTGAAGCTGTCAGAAGATGCCGTGCTGTAAAATAGAGGATACACCTGCACACGTACATGCCTGCAGTTAAAACTGTGTGTTTGTCACCCACTCTTCTTTTTTTTTTTCTTGGACACACAATCGTGAGTTCAGTAGATGACATTAACAAGCAAAAGATGCTGCAGAGATACTGTATGTACAGAATGAGCATCACATTATAAATATGGATTTTCAGGGTTCGGTAAGCACATGGCAGCATGAACAAGGCTGTAAAATTTAAAGTAGTGCAACGTGAGCTTGATAAGAGAGAATTGTGACTTCTCCCTGTGCTTTATGAAATGTAAACGGTTTATCCAACAAGGAAATTCCATGACTGAAACTGAATAAAATATCTGTGAAATCCGTTGTGTTGCAGCAGCAGTTTACTTGCATAAAGCAATAAATAAAAGCATATGATGTTTTCTTTGCTCGTCATGGGTTACACTTTAGTATTAAGGCTGAAAATTTAGCAAATATATGGAAGATTTCCAACTGCGCAGATCGTAACCATGGAAATCCGTGTTACCTACTCAGTTATTTTTCCTCTACAGAGCCAAAACCAAAAAAGCTTGATAAAATGGAATAGAGCCAAACTCTCACTTACACACACACACACGCGTACACACACACACAAGCAATAATGTGGCAACTGGAGTTATTTTTTTTTATTTTGTCCCTGTTGTCAAAAGCGGAGCTGCTGATTGGCTGGACTCCCGAGGAGTGGGCACCACGGTGCTCAAGCTGGTGTCCACAACATACGAGTTAACGTCACACAACTAGTTAAGTGAGTGAAAGCAAGTCAATATGTGTGTTTCTTTTTAATCATGTTTCCATCTCCTGGTACTCGGTGTTGGATCAAAGCACCGTCAGATAGGGTGGAAATTGAAAAACTCCTCAAGGACTTAAATCTCTTCAATCTCTTCAGTAAGAAGCAACAAGAGAGAAAGGGCTGTGGGCCTGAGATTTACTTTTTCTGATGAATGCGGATTCAGTCACAGGGCCACCTCAACCAGCAAGGAAAGGAAAACAATTACAGTTAAATATCATGAAAATGTAATGAAACTTCTTGGAGATTCTGGGTTGCTTAGTCATCGGTTTAGAATAGTGAGGTCTATGTAATATTTTAAACATTTGAGTTTTCATGTAATCTTCTCCGTTGCACACATTTTTCTTGACTCTCTCATTTTCTCTTCTGTCATTACTTCCCTGTGCCTTTTAGACATCTCTGCCATGATGTAAAGTGTAGCGCTGAGAGCTATTTTCATCCCTCCTGTTGTGTGAAACTTCACCATAAAAAGATATTCAATTGTTGGGACAAGAGTCCAAAGTTACTGGCTTTTTTTTTTTTTTTTTTCTGATACTAGAAGTGGGAAACTGCTAGACTACGCTTCCTAACAGGACACAAATATTTCTTTAAATGAAATTGAAACTGACTTATTTTAACTTGGATTTAAGACCCCCCGCCCCAAAAAAAAAAAACAAAAAACATGTACCTCTGGCACCTTCATTATGTTTTTTTTTTGTTTTGAGTTAAAGAAAAAAAGAAAGTAGTGACCTTAAAAACAAAGCATGATACGAAAAGCCAAGTCTAACTCAGATATTTCCATGCTGCTGCAAAAATTTTAAAACTAAAAATGGAGTAGCTTGCTTTTCAGTCAATAAAAAGTGGGATCCTCAACTGTAACTGCAGGATAAAACAGGGGTAGAAAACTTATGGATGGGTGAAAAAAGAGCCAAAGAAAACACACATTAATGCATTAAGCGTAAATGACTTTCCTTCAATTAAATGTGGCTTATGGTGGTCAATGTTGTCAACTCAAGTCGCAACTTAACTGGTGCGCACTGAGCACTGTGGCGTCCCAGCTGGAAGGTCCCTGGTTTGAATCCCAGCTGGGAGCCTCTGTGTGTACACGTGCACACCCTGGGTGTACACTGCTTTTTTGCCAGAAGACAGTTGGGATGGACTCCAACAGACCCATGACACCGAATAAGAAGAGACAGGTATACGTAGGCTGTAGATGGATGAGCAAGTAATCATTTGAATGCTGATTAAAAATTTATAAAAGATTATGAAAAAATATATATTCATAAGGAGACTGTGCTTGGCATCTTTTGCTCTCCACCTCAGAGCTGGCATGAAAATGTCTAAAACTTGCTCAGGCATTAATGGACAAACGGATTAAAGCGATAAACCCTTGTCTGAGTTCCAGATGAACTCCAAAGTCCATATTAGGATAAAAGCACGATACACTGGCGTAACTTCTATGTTTAAAGTGAAGTAATAAAATAAGACTCGAAACACTTGGTCTCACAAACCCCTGAGTCCTTTCCTTCTGTTTTTGATATAAAGCCAAGCTATGAGTAATGGAATAATGGGTATCGATTAAAAGGCACTTGTAGAAGAATACCGTTCTGTAATAAGCTAGTTTTTGTCACTTCCATGCAAGAATATAAGTTATCACCATGGAGAACTGTTACCCTTCAGTCATGCAGGAACTTTGCTCTATTAACATGGCACCTTCTTTGGCATTATTGTTGTTTCTTCATTTCTTTTATATGTTTAAATTGTTAAAGGCTGTATAATTCTTTTTAAACCAATCATCCAAAAACATTTCACTTCAGAGAACTCTGGAGACTTAATTTTTCCATGATCGCACTCATGGCCGAGAATGGATTCAGGCAGCTTTAATATTACATTCAATTAGTAACTGTTTTCCTTCCTTTCCTTGTTTAAGAACAACATTTGAAGTTAAAACCTTACTTCTATTATTGGATGGTAAGGAGTGTAACCTTTAGTTAGGGACTGAAAACAACATCCGCCTCTGGCAAGACTCAAAAATGTCACTTCAATTCTATTAAGTGATAGTATGGACAGGGTCTCTACAGACAAGCGGATGTAATTTTAACTTTGGATGTGAAGAGAAATTATATAAAAAGGAATGTTTGACCAGAATTCTTTGCCCTGTCAAATTCTGTATTAGTTGACTAGTGATTTGTCCAGACTACTGTCAATAGACGTAAAGAAGAGTAGAAAGAAGAGTAGATGGCCTCTGCTTCTAGCAGTAGCCTATTCTGATCCAGTTCTTTGGAAGCAGGAGCCATACATTTTCCTCCTTTTTTCTTTTCCTCCATTTGTATATTATTTTGTCAGAGCATTTCAGCAAATCAGTATGAGTCAACACAAGCTATGAGGACACCCCTCAAGACTTATTTCACGCTCCTGCATTTTTTTTTTTACTTATTTTAATACAATGAATAATATCCATTCATTTTTATTTGGACACCCACTAATAACGGTAACTATGCTGCAATGAGAAAGAAAATCCTTTCATTGTTAAGTAAGCCATTATATCTATGCCTCATTAATAACCACCTTTATTAAATCTAATAAAGCAAAACATAATTATGATCTATTTTTAAGCTTCAGGAGACATGTGTACCAAGGTGATTGGCACACTGATGGAAAACAGCACTTGTGTGTGTGTGTATATATATATAATATATACATATATATACATATATATATATATATATATATATATATATATATATATATATATATATATATATATACATATATTAGGGCCGGGCACGTTAACACATTGTTATCACGTTAACTCATTAATTTATTAACGCCAACAACAAAAGAACGCGCGTTAACCCATGTTGCTCACGTGCTTTTGTTTTGAAAAGTCTGTTACTGGCTGCTGCGGAACCGGAAAAGAATTGGCAGGAAAAACATGCAGGAAAGGTAAAACAGACATGGAGAGCGGTAAAAATCAGTGTACTTTACAGTTTGGGTAGTATCTCAGGTGGCAATATTTACAATTCTGTCTGAAAAAAAAAAACTTTCAAACCCCTTTGTTCAAGACGATCGCAGAATTTCTCCATGTTACATCAGATCTGCTCCATGTGTTCACTGTCCTGCTGTTCTCTAGCTGCTTACTTCAGCGCAGCTCCATCTAGTCGTACAGATGTGTAACGACAACAGAAAGTGCGGTCCATTATAAAACGACCCCCATTTTTTAAAATATGACTTCTAGATTAAAATATCTAGAAAAAATATCGAATCAAAGCCATTTCCGGGTCATGTAAACCAGACAATTAAATATTAAAAACAAATTCAGTCCTGTGACCCATTTTCTAAAATTGAAATGTAAAATAACAGGCGTTTTTTTTGTGTGTGTTAGATTAAAAAACGAAAAACAAAATAAAAAGTCACTTTTTAATTTTTTTTTTATTTTTGATTTATAATTGAAAATGGAAAAAAAACAAATGATACACGGATAATTACGGATTGATAAAGTTACAGAACTTTTACATGGACATTTTTATTTTAAAATTTTCCCAGATGGAGGATTAGACAGAAACAAGGTTATTTGTAATCACTGGCAAGTTGAACTCCCCGTTAAAAGTCTCTGCTGTTACCTCAGAAATTACTGGTACCTGTTTTAATGTTATGATTGTGGCCTCTAGATTGTTAGGATTTTGTTGGTAGACTTTTTTTTTTTTTTTTAATAAAAACAGGATGACATTAATATCTTGGTGGTGGCAATACGCTTTATTTTATTGACATTTTTAAGATGAAATTTACACTAAATATGTGTTACTGGCAAGTGCTGATGTTAAAAAGTTATGGCACTTTAGTTCATATGGCAGCAGATCATTTGAATGTAGATCATTTTTTCTGAGCATGGCATAGTTGACATGGCAATAAGTATTAAATTTGACTTATACTGCATCATACTGGGGGCTAACAGGACTATGTGTCTGTCTATTCATGTGGAGCTGATACACTTAAGCACAAAGCCACTGAAAACACTTTGTGTGTGTGTGCAGCAAAAGAGCTACCTTTCCAAGTAACAAGTGCCTGTGGTTCTGTACTAGCCAGCAGTCCCTCTCACTTGCTGTGCATTTCTGCTTCTTCTCTCTTTCCATTCACAGCAGACGAGCTGCAGAATGTGTAGACAGAGAATAATGACGTTGAGCATGCACAACAACTGCCTCCCTCGGAGAGGGCCCCAGGGAGCATTTTGCAGTATTATGTAGCCAGCCATATCTAAAACATCATTACCACCCTATTCACAGCCCAGACCAGGCTAGCTGCAGAGAGGAGGCAGATGGATGAATGGAACTCACGATTGTTTTCATTGATAAACAATTGACTGGTTACTTACTCAGTTATTCAAATAATTTACTATCAAACATCTTAAAATAGGAAATCCAGAAGTCCCAAAACAGTTCCTATCTCTACATAATCAACAACAGTAGATGCAGAGTAGGTTTTTCAGATACCTGAAGTAAGCACCTCAAGATAAAAGTTGGTAGGGTCCAATCTCTACCAAGCTGAACCAAATGAGCGGATAAAAAAGAGGACAGGATAGCTTCTTAAAAAAAAAAAAAGAGCCAGTGAAACACCAAAACCACAAATCAGCAACTAAACCACAGAGATACTGATGAAAATGAGACATTTATTCACTTTTTGGGTTGAGAATGCTTGAATATTGATACCAAAACCAATTCTTTCTTTTCATTTTCTTCAATTTAGACGTTAATGGTTGAAAACTTCTATTTATTTTGGAAGTAGTTTCAGAGGATAAATTATGCAGTGTGGTGTAACTTCAGTTATGGTTAGCACCAGACATCAATAATTATTCACTTATTCATTAGTTTAAGTTTTAAAATGCAGAGAAAAACTGGGAAGTAAATCGTGGACAGCTGTCAAATCTTTCTACCTGGTATTCCAGTCAGGGTTTTCCCAAATTCAGATAATGAACAGTTCAGAATTCTCAAGAATCCAGTCTAGGTTTTACCTCTGACCTCCACAATCAAAAGAAACTAAGCATTTAGCATCTTTGCCAGCTGCTGTTTACCAAATTTACGGCAAAGCTACTCACAGAACCAGACAGCTTGTAAAGAGCCAGATATCTAGGATAAAGACCTTTACAAAGCAGATGACAACAGTCCAAAAAAGCAACAATTTGCTTCCACCCTTATTAAATTCACCAGCATGACGAAGGGAGAGCTAGTGTTAAGAAGTCATGACAGCAGAGTGAGGGTGGACTCACACAGCTACATTGAGGCAATGCCCCCAGGGTGGGGTGTCTCTGGTGTTTCTTCGTCCTATCAAAATCAACCAATTAAATTTCCTCCTGCGTGCTACACAAACAACACACTTGTTTTGGATTAGTCCTGCCTCTGCATACCATTTCATGCATGCGTTGAAACAAGACCCATAGAAACAAGACAAGTTGAAAATCCCCTTTTGACGGCGGCAACCCTAATGACTCACAGAACCCACAGTTCAGTTCACCAGCAAATAACGTCACCCCATTCGAAGTCTATGTAGAGATGGACGCAGACGATGCTTGCAATGCATACATGTGAATCCACCATCAAGTGCTTATGGGAAAAGGCAAAGTGCTGCAGACCATACTGGAGCTAGTGGTAGTGCTTCCAGAGGGTTGTCTGAATCTGACGCTGCCTGGTCACGCCAGGGTTGGACGATTGGCACAATGTGACCGAGGCGCTTCAGTGCACGTTAAACAGTAAAGTGGTGGTGCCGTTGCTTACTGGGTATAAAAATTATGTATTGAATGACACAGAATTTTTTGATACTCACTGGTACTGTTGCAATTTGATTGATACTAGACAGTTATCAATTTTCGATTCTCAGCCTTCTGCTTTTGTAATTGAATAAAGACAGTTTTAACAATGATACAAATCGATTGCCACAAGTGCTTGGTGAGAGGTTGTCTAACTACCGTGGTTTCAGATGGATCAACAAACAGCTGATACCCTAAATGGGGGATACTGTGAAGAGTTATCAGAATTTAATGCCAGTGTTTCTGAAGGTAATTTAGATCTACACAATTCATGCTGTGTATGTACTGTATTAGCATAACAGCACTAATTTTATTGCCCCAATGTAGGCTCCTGCTGTATAGTGTCCAGTCATAAATGCCTAAGTGGGTGATTCTACATCTGCAGTTTTTGATCACAAATTGATTGTGGCTGAAGTGATGAACTAGCAAGTGCATTTTTTTTTTACCTTTCTAAAACCACAATTTAAGTATTACTTTAAGTCAGCAATAATAACTCTCAAAGGTTTGAATCAAGGTTTGAAGGCTTGACCAACAAAGCCTTCTGGATGGAAATGGAAACATCTTCAAGAACAAAGAAAAAGAAGCCCAGTTGCCTTGATTCAAGTCTTTGAGGGTTATTGTATAACCTGGATGACTGAAAGTCTGGATCAGCAATATTTACACTGTGTAATAAATATATTTGTCTTTATTACTTTCAGTCTTTGGCAGCTGCTCTTTGTTAGAGTTATTAAGTTACTGCAAATTCAATCCCAACATGTCCTGATATAAATTAATGAGTAAAATAATCTGAACATACCTAAAAGAAGCAACAATGTTTAATATTACTTCGTTCATTCATTCATTTCCACTACCCACTTAAACCCTTTAGGGGGTTAGGCTGGAGCCTGTCCCAGCTGTCAGCTCCCCTGCTAATTCACTGATTTATACATGGCAGAACTCATGAGCAATATTTAATTAGGCATATATAAGAAAAACTAGTCACTTTTTAGACCTGCACAATTAAACTGCACTGACAAGTTAATGAGCAACTTGAAAACCTAAATGAAAAAATGACAGTAACAATTATTTGGTGAAATAGCATGAAATCATTTCAGCTTGATAACGAGAATCTCTGCAGCTGAACACGGACAGCTCCCGTTATTAGCGCACCATAAACAGTGGAAACTATGACAGTCTGAGCAAACACCGTAGAGACCAGGTTGTTTTTTATTTTTTACACAATAAGAGCATGTGCAATAGAATCTTCACTCAATGTGAGATAAAAAAAAAATCAGTCAACTTTCCCACTTGTGCAGCAAAAACTAGGCACACAATCATTAAATTTCACATTTCCTTCAACTCTTGACGACAACAATCTTCCCTTCAACTCTCCAGTTGTTCCAAGGGAAAAAAAAATCTGCAAATAATTTACAATATAACATGAGAACAACACAATTATGAATATGAAAACACAGCTATGATTTAACATACAGTACTTTTAGTATCATAAAAGGCTTCTGTATTTTCTCAAATAATCATTCCTTTCATCTTTGTGTGCTCATGAGGTACACAGTCCCAAAATACACGCCTACAGAATCAAATGCCCACCCCCAATGGTGTGTGTACTTCTCCCAGGCTGTAATCCAACCATGTAATGAAGGCTGTAAATCAGCACCTTGGACAGCACCAGACAGCCCTGAGAGAGAGGAGGGGGGAACAGCTTTCAGCACCAGGGAGCAGAGAACAGCGACAGCCTTTGACATTCCTACTTACTGGAGATGCCCAGCATTGTACTGGTGACTAAACAGCACTATTCAGGTGGTTGCATAACTAGCTTAGCAGAACTGGGATTCAGATGAGAGGGATGAAGGGATTGGTGTGAGCATCATAGAGTGTGAATGAGGTTCTATCCTGGAATATGCTGCAACTGCAGACTGACAAAAAGGGAGAAATAGTGAAAGAATGACACAGAGAGAAATAGCCAGATTGTGTTGGGAGGAGGTCGCGGGAGACACTAATCTCGCTCTCCACTGGTCCAAAAGTGTTTTTTTGCATGCACAGGTTTGATGGCGTAACAAAATTAAAATGGAGAGGCTTGAAAAGAAAAAAAAAAAACATTCTGACTTATACCAAGCTCAGTAATTTGGCCGCCTTGATATCACCTCTCATTGTCTCCACATACAGTAATATATATATATATATATATATATATATATATATATATATATATATATATATATATATATATATATATATATATATAATATATATATATATATATATATATATATATATAAAGATAGCTGCATTAAGTTAAATATTCATGTTCCCAGCACTGGTCTATTTTTATCATTAAGCCCTTACAGGTAGAAGAAACAGAATAGAGACTCTTCTCTCATCTGCTACCTGTCTCTCCAGTGCATTCGTTGGTGCCTTGGACAAAACAACAGGCATGTTTGTGCGTAATGAAGAGTGGGAGACATGAAAAAGCGAGAATGCAGCTGAGACAAATATGGAGTGCAAAAGCAGAAAGAAGGGCAGTGAGAGAGCGTCTTAAAAAAGGGATATGTGTGGAGAGGCAATGATCCCAAGCACGCATTATAAAAAAGTGCCACTGTATTTGTTTTGACGCTCCTACACCAGCAAATGGAAAATTATTCTCGCAATGAATGACAGAATAACTGTAGCTGGGTACAAAAAAGACTTCTACTGAAATTTTTATTTAATTTTAAAGCTTTTCATGACAACAATTTCAATGTTCACCATAGCCCGAGAAGGTATGCGCTGTCTGGTTTAACACGCAGCACGCCTCACAAAGCCAGCAGGCTACAGGTTTTCTCCTGCAGAGACAGGGGGAATGGAGGGGACTGGATGGGGGGCTGATTTTGACAGCTGGGGGCAACGGGATTAGCAGCTTTGTATCTGTAAATGTGAATGGCAGTGTGTGCATGCTTGCATGTGTAAATGCTCATACTGCCTGTCAAGAGGGTGTCATATGTGTACTGAATATTTGCATTGCTGTGAAGAATGATGAACCATTGGATGGTTCACCATTTAATGTTTTATGCTGTTTGTGCACGAGTGTGTGTGTATTCTCGTGTTAATGTGCTTGACAAAGCTGTAATGCCCCGATACTCACAATCTATCTTATAGCATGAGCCCATTACTATTCCTGTCACAACAGCCTTGCAGTAAGAGCAGCAGCAGAGGAGGCAGGCAGGCAGGCCACTGTACAATCTAACACTCTTTCACACACACACACACGTGCGCACACACACACACCAGTGCTCTTCACTCCAATCACGTTGTGTGTAAACCTACATCACGCGTGTTTTTTATGAGCTCTTAAAGTGCTACATATACTAACGCTGCTTCCGTGCTGTTGCATGGCCAGTACTCTGTATGTCATGCATCGCCATGTGAACGTCCCTATCTATGTATATCTGCTCATGTGTTTGAGCGACTGCATGACACATCCTATCACTCACCCTGGCTCTGCGCTCCCCCGTCCCCCTCCTCTGTGTCGGTCAGGTTGTTAAGCATCCTGGCTCCTCTACGGTGCTCTTCTTCTGCTGCAGAGCGATGTCACCGATGGAGCTGCCGGCGGCTCTCCCTGCGCTCCACGGACTGTGATACAGCCAGAGAAATTGCAGGGAAGCAGCGCAGAAAATATGCCAGCCGGATCCTCTGCACTCCTCTTCGCTCCTTGCTGCCAGTAGGATGCAACGAAGAGAGGCAGCGGGAGAGAGAGAAGGATTTTTTTCCCTCCTCCGTAGATCCTCCTCTTGACGTCTCTTCTCAGGCTTGCAAGCGTGACTCTTTCTGTTGCTCTCTCTCTTCAGGAGGAGGAGGAGGGAAGAGGGAAGCTGCAGGAGTTTGGTGGATGATGGAACGCCTCAAAGCTGCACACTTGCTCTCCTTCCTTCCTAATTTCCTCTTTTTTTTTTGCCTTTCTCACTTCTGATCTCGATCTCACCCACTACAAAAACATTCACTTTCCACTTCTCAGATGATGTTGCTCAGCCATTGTAGCTGCCAAAATGATTGCATATTCAAGCAGTGTGTTTTCCTCTCTACACCCCCCCCCCCCCCTCCCCTCCCCCGCCCACCCTCATCTCTGCCGGCTCCTTTTTCATCGCTACTGTCAGACAGAGATGTGATTGGGGAAGCAGAATTCAAGTGATTTGAACAATAGCTTCACATCTCTGATGTTTTCTGTCCACTGAGGTGCGTTAAGGCATTGCCTTCTGCTTGTTCTGTAATATGTTTGCTGCACTCACTTTAATATCAGATGCAAATACAGCCCCCGTCTCCTATCAACATCATCAGCATGCAGTTATGATAAACATTGAGAGATGTGCTCAGATGCGCGCACAGTAAGACTCAGTCTCAGCAAAAATGTACCTCAGCAACTGGTTTTGTACAACTCAATATTTTTTTTCCACATTAGAAAAAACAGACAAAAAAAAAAAACATCCTTATTAACAGTGCAGAGTCATTCGGTTCCAGCTGAGGGGACCAGCATGCCATATGGCAGCAGTGCAGCATTATAGCCTCACTGTCAGTTATACCAGACTCCTTAAGATGCGCGTGGATTCATTGGGATCTGGTACACTGTGTACTGGGAACAAAAATGTAACGTCTGTACCTTGAAGACGCAGCATGCGTGTTGCTCTGGTGGCTGTGATTCGTTCATAACAAATTATCTTGATTTTGGTCATGGTAGTGTTGAATGTGCAGAGTAGATTTCAACAAAAGGAGAGTACTTGAAAACATAATGTGCTTGTTAAGCTGCCACGTCGAAAAAACAAAAATGGTTTTGTCAAGGTACAATAACCTTGACAAAAAAAGCAAAATAAAAAAACAAACAATGCCTTGAAACGTGATCTTAGATTTTTCTCTTTGATTTTAAGCACTCACATCATAGTAGTTTGAAACATACCTCCATAAATTAAATTAAGTGCAAATTATGTGCGGTGTCCCAAAGAATGTGCTAATCTTTGCGTCATGCAACAGACCGCAATAAAGGGGCAATTTATAACCACCCACTTTCTGTCAGACAAAAAGAGAGGAAACAACACCTCTGCTCTCTCCAGTGCTGCTGAAAGAGTGATGTCAAAAGAAGAAAAAATCCTCACAGCTGAGGGAGGGATTAATAATGAAGGGCCTACAGTCTGAGGCGCAGCTGCTGCAATAACCACCAAATTTTGTAACAGCACGATATTGATAAACGAACCACATGGGATGTAAAGCTACTCCTACAACAGTGCTTACTTTTCCTCCTTTTTCTTCATGACTCAATATGCATGTAAAACTGTAGCACAGAACCACGTTATCTGACATCAAGCCACAAAGTTGCTTGGCTGGATGCTGCATATAAATGAGGACCTTCCGTGTCCTGTCCCTTGCCAGTGGCACCTGACAGCGGTGAACAATGGTCAGCCTCGTCCAGGCCTTAAAGCCAGGTATAGAAAATATTCTTTATGAAAAATTAACTTAGCTCTAAGTCCAGGTTCCTGCTGCTCCAATATATCATGACTGCATAATTCTTGCAGCTGTTTGCACCTCTTGAAGACACATTTAGTTGTGAACTGACTTCATACTCTAAAAACCATAGATTTATATCCCATATGATCTGAGTGACTCAAATGAAAATGTATTTTTTCCACCAAACAAGCTGACATTAACCAAGCGATTGCCAAATCTCTGCAATATTTATTGATACACAGGCCAGGCAATGAGCCACCTTTAAATTAGAGTAATTTTTTTTTGTTCAATGTCGTTAGCAATGTAACACACTGTTTGACAAAACTCACTTTGAAATAGACGTCCTTCATAACCTGATAACTTCACTTGCACCTCCTACATCAATTTTCAAAAGACGCTGAATGGCACTTAAGCAAGAGGACCTGCTGGTACCGCATTCATGTTTCCCCAGAAAGGTCAAGATAAAAGGTAATACACTGATACTAACAGATGAATTTGAAACAGACTCAACTTGTAATAGAACATATTCATGAAAAACATTAAAGAAAATATGAGGTGAGACGTTAAAATTGTATTTTATGGTCCCACCCGTAGAAAACCTAAAGCAGAGGTTGACTGATGGTTTTTTACCGTCAACAATGTGTGCAAGAATTACTGCTCCCTTTCCTTTGGAATAAGCAGCAATATGGAGCTGTTGTTTGGGGGGTCTATATCTCCTTGCAAAGTCTGCAGAAAGCTGAGTGACCTTCACTCATCAACAGGACCTTGACCTCATGTATAAAGCCTTCCTGAAAAACTCTGACGTGAATGGGGGAGATGGTGGGGGCTGCACAGTCATCGACCACAAATTCTACTGATTCTTGTTATACATCTTGATGACACGGATTATTTGCTTTGCTGGTCCAACAGTCAATTTTCTAACTTTAACACTCAATGTATTTTCAAATCTTAGGATCTTGCAGATCTGAGCTAAGAATGATTAACTTCAAGAGCACCTCATATAAAATCAGCAGACAAAAAAAACATTATCATACTAAAGGCCCCTATGCACCGCACGATTTTGGGCTGTTGACGAAAGATTAGAGTCATTAGAGCATGCTGGGTATAATCTTTTGTCTTTCATTGACATCTGCTGTCCTACGTCCCACAATGTGAGCACTTTGACGACGGCCGTCACACTGGTTTTGCGACCAAAGACTACCTGAAATAAATTCCTGACAGTGTCATAAACATCTCCATCTACCGTATTGGCCTGACTATAGGATGATGTTTTATTCTAGAAATCACATTCTCAAAATTGGGGGTCGTCTTATAATCGAAGTCTATACTTTTCTATTCTCATTACACATCTGCGCCACTAGATGGAGCCGTAACCGAAGTAACCAGTAAGAATGGAGTGTCACAATAAAGCATGGAGCAGATCTGATGTAAAATAAATGAAGGACGCAACTGTACTGAACGAAGGGATTTGAAAGTTTTGTTGCAGTCTAGAATTCGTTTTTTACAGACTAAATTATTAACATTGTACTTGAAACTGAATACAACTTGACTTTGATGGTTATGCAGTTATTGACAGCATTAATGCAGGTATTGAACTACGGGGTTGTTGCTTATTCACTGAGTCATAGTCTCCGATTTTAAGAGAATAAAGATGATTAACTAGTACAATACCTTGATTTTCAATAACATGGAAACCTGACACGTACCTTACCTTAAGTATGGTACCATACTTCCTAAAAAAGATGAAATCATTAAAATGTTTAACAATACAGCAGAATGTTATCTCTGTGTGAGTTTTTCTATAATAATTGTACAAAAGTAGAGGTTCTTTTATGAATAACCTTATTGTCTTCAACGTATTTTTATTTTCCCAAAACAACAGAGTCATCCTATAGTCGGGCCAATACAGTCCTTACTAGTCCATTAAATTGCAGCTTGAAATGACGCATTGGTTGATGCAACCTAGCGCAGGTTGGCCAGGTTGGCCTCTTCTTTCTAACCATGACTCGGACCACAGTCCTTTCTTTTGCCACTTCTTTTTCACGGCTCTTTTGGCACACAGAGTGGTTTATTTTCACGTGTTGTTTATTGTCAGCACATACTGATGACGCACTTCTACAACTCACCATTAGATGCGGTCTACAGTTGAAGAGGGCTCATCATCATACAGTCTGCACCAGGGTTATTATAGTTAACGAAAACTAAGACTAAAACTAAAACTAGCAATGAAAAAATATTTCAGTTAACTGAAATAAAAATAAAAACTACAATTAAAAAAAAAACGAAAACTAAATAAAAACTACAATGAAGGATGTAAAACTAACTAAAACTAAACTGAATTGTAGATAAATTCAGCTTCGTTTTCGTTGTCGTTTCGTTTTCTCCCTCGATTACTGCCATAGAGATTACTGCCTGTCCTGCAGCAGCCGCTATGCTACCCTCCCTCCAGAGAGGGGGCAGCATAGCGGATATAGACCTTTTCGGGCCAGCCCCCCGGAAGTACCCCGTCCGCCATTGTTGGAGGGTGCTACAGAGCATAGATATCTATAAGAAAGGCTAGATGGCTCGAGGCGGAGTCACCAGCGTCCCTACACGGCGGCCATCTTACTACAGCATAGCAGTCTGGTACGCCCTATGGTAGCTGTCGGAAGGTGAGTTATCTGCATAATCAAAAATACTCTTCACTCGCTGAAATCTTGACTGATTTCCAAGCGGTTTTGTTTATTACAAACCTTAATAGCGTGGCTATGAGTCGGGATGCTTGGACATGTTGAAATTTCTACTTTTGTTTGAGAAAAAAGACTTAATCGTTCAGCACAGTTGTTTTGGATTTCTATTCAGTTGTTTTTGGTTAGGAAGTTAGGTTAGAAACCTGTTTTTCTGTTTCCTTTTATTTTGGGTGATAGGCAAGCCAGATTAAAACCCAGCTTGTTTTGTTTATTGTTTTAGGCGATGCTCACCCTGAGCTATTTAATTTCGTGTGGGTAAATAAAAAAACCCTTGTTATTTTGGACTGCATTCGTTGTCTTGTGATTCGTTTCGGAAAGTGGGGAGGAGAGAGGGATCCTTATGCTATGTTTCTGGTAGTCCCTTGGCCGGGGCATAACAGACCTGTACATGGCATCATCAGTTCATCAATATAAATGTCAGTGCATAGTATGTTGCCTATTATGAAGGAAGATACATTTTAAAGGTCAGGTAGAGGAACACAGAGATTAAATATTTTTATTTGTCAAAGATTTAGAAAAATATAATTTCATGTTAGCACCTCATTTGTTTCAACTACTGTGAACTTTGTTAAATTAACTCACGTGTCTCCATCTTGGATATTTAGGCCATCATATAGAAAGCATAAAGCATAAAGATGTGCTCAAAGGGCGCCCCCTTCTCAGGGGCCAGGACCAGGGGACCAGGGGCATAACAAAATAAATACATATATGTTAATGTTATGTGTTGATATAGTTATCATTATAATAGAAATATTACTAATATAACATACATGGAATGATTAAATGTTTTATATATAAATGATTTAATAAAACTACCTTGTGTGTGTAGTCCTATAGCTATGCTCTACCTAGCTGCTTAATGTTTATTTATCCATAGTTAAAATTATTCTTGAGTATGCAGGAACATAACTACAACTCTGAGGTTTATAACAAACCAAACCGTTTGAAAATCGGTTTAAAATTAAGCAATCTGTGGTTATTGAAATGCTTCATGCACCATAGACTTTGATGTTATGAGTGGGCGAGCTGCCTGTGGCAAGATGGCCGCTAACAGCGTGCGTGAGCCATCTAGTGTTTATATATATATATATATATATATATATATATATATATATATATATATATATATATATATATATATATATATATATATATATATATATATATCAGCTCGCAGATTAACCAGTGTTTTCTCTTTCTACAAATATATATTTTATAATGTCGAGTCGGTCGAGTGGGAATAATGTTCCGTCATAAACTGTGCCAACAATGGTGTGAAAATTCGACAATGGAAGAAGAAAGTATGCACGAAGACTGCCTTGTTTGCAGAACAAGAAGTTAGGAAGACGTGGGTGAAAAATATCAACAGAAAGAACTTTGTTCCAAATGAATACAGCCGGGTGAGTTTTCGTTAACATTCAATCTCGTACTACTCATAGTCTCGCTGAGAGTCCTGGACGATTCTGGCCAAAAGAACAGCAGTATGAGGCTACTGTAGCCCTCGGTACTAGCACAAGCCTATAAATGAATGAATAAATTAATGAATGAATGACTTAGGAGAATGATAAAATAAATTAAATATAACATTAACACATAGCCTAATTTACCGCTCGCGTTAACATTACAGCAGCATAATCTTTGTGGCTTGTTGACGTTAGTTATAGCCAGCGTTCCACAGTTTTTAGTGTTTGATTATGGGAATAGATCATGCTATTTCCATAACCAATCATTAAAAACAGCGATAAACTACCTTCATCTGTAACTGGAGGCCACTGCCTAACATCATCAATCCAAGACATGTCTGCGTTATCCGTAACAGATCCTCCACGCTGCTGTGTTTGGGTTACTTGATGGAGCACCGCACACTCCAGTTATGGCGGGCCACTAGGGGGCGCATGTCCACAATTTTCAAGTCAAAAAGGTGTATAATCTGCTGCATACTGCAAGAAGAAGAAAAACTAAAACTAAGACTAAAACTAAATAAAAACTAAACTGAAACTAGTCAATTCCTCAAAATAAAAACTAAACTAAAACTACTAAATTACTTGTTGAACTAACTAAAACTAAACTGAAATAAAAAAGCAAACTGGAAAACTAAATCAAAATAAAAACTAAAGAAAATTTCAAAACTATAATAACCTTGGTCTGCACATACTATTCTTGACATCATAGCCAAAATGAAGCAACAGCAAATCGCACAGTGTGAGATGTTATAACCTTATACGATTGCACATATAACATCCTAAGACAAAAAGATACTGACAGCCTACAGAGTGGCAGGTCTCAACTCCAGGATGTCTGATGGGAAATTTAATAAACTGTATCATTTTCTTTTATTGTGACCAATTCAAAATTAGAAAGCCTTATTACTTGCAATTTCAATTTTTACGTGCCAATTTTCTTTGTGTGCACTGCTGATTTGCACATGCATCCTCCTATTTTTTAATCAGCTTGATTTGCTGACAACTTATCAGTGTCTTGTCTGCTAGAGTCCTGTTATTAGATTAGCATAAACTCTCACAAATATGAAAGAGTGGTCTGTCATGTTGTAAGAATTTATACTGAGAGGAAGATAAAGGACGAGCCGGAACAACCAAGACAATGCATGCATACAAAACACAACTACAACTGGAGCTCTACCTCAGGCTGCCTGTGTGTGGAGGACTGAGACTGCATACACAAGTGAGCTCGGAAAGATGCAGATAATACACAACAAAGGTAAAAGAAAATGAATTAACAATATTTGGAAGTTTCTTTTCAACTGTGGATTTGATCGCAGATACAATTAAATGTCATGAACTTTGAGCAAAGCTGCAAACAGGGCCCAGACTCGGAGAATCTCTGGTGACTAAGTAAAACCTTTCATAAAGGCTCATTCTGCTCAGTATCTTACCAATGAAGCTAAGAAACTCACACAACAGTCTTAAAGGAAACAAACCAGGGTCAAGAGCGACTGAATTATGTTTTAAAACAGGATTTACTCACCTCCAGTAAAATTAGAACAAGGAAAAGGGTATGTGAGGTGATGAGGCTGATGTTGGCCTTGTAGATACAAGGTCTACATGGTAAGGAGTCTGGAAGAGGAGAGAAAAGAACTGCAGCCTCAGGGAGTGAATCCTCCACCAAGGCCAATTCTGTATTACAGAAAAAGAAATCCTAATCTGCACCAAAATCTTGAATTCTTCTTTTGCCCACGCTCCACCCCTGCATGGACTTTTTTTTTTTTTTCATAATCTTGTTAACAAGCAGATGATCAGAAAAAGAGCAAAATCATGTAACTCTGGCCGTCAGTGTAGGGAAAACTGTTAAGTTCTTCAGTTAACTCAGCCAGGCAATGAATTGGGCTTTATGTGCTCTTGTCCAAATCAGGGCTGCTCCTCTCATATGAGGCTTAAACTCCAACATCCTGTACATGGAGACAGGACTCCTGTCATGTCCTGAATTGCAGCTGAAATGTTTAACCTTGCCAAATGTATTTACTCACCTTCGAGTAAAGATTGAGCATTTCCTTTTTATCTTACTTGCAACACATTCAACCTGCCTTTTACTCATCTCTTCACCTAGAGCAGTGCTCTGCTCTGAGCTCTGACAGGCCAGAGGCCAATCGATGACCAAAAATGACCATAGATGGCTGAAGTGCAAATCATATGCGCATAAAATAAGACCTAAGGGTCTCATGAGGCCCACCACACATTAGATGTTCTGCATTTAGGGAGGGATGAGGGAATCTAGACTGTAGGATTCACTAAATCTTATGCAAAGTAATACTTCCAAGTGCCTGTGGGTATTAACTATACTTGACAAAGAAACTTGCTTTTCCTTGCTTAACCATGTAACGCTTGACATATGAAATTATAGAAAGAGGATGCTCAGGGTTGTCCATGATATTCTTCATCTCATGAAGCATCCTTCCTTGGTCCACAAGCTCCAGAACAGTCCCAGAACAGAGCCAGCCTTCTTTATCAGTTTGTTCAGTTGTTTTAAGTCACTGGCTCTGATGCTGCTCCCTAAACAGATGACTGCAGATAGGATTGAACTCTCCACAGCAGACTGATAGAAGATATGCAACATCTTGCTGGAAACACTGAAGGACCTCATCTTCCTTAAGAAGTAAAGTCTGCTCTGTCCCTTCTTAAAAACAGCATCAGTGTTGCGTCTGCTGTCCAGGTGAACACTGAGGTATTTATACTCCCCATTCATGTGTCTCATTCATCATTCATGTAACGTGAGCAGAACAACTCTGTGTGTGAACTGCTCTCAGAGCCAAATTTATGTGTTTCAGCTTTCATGGACATGTAGCATTGGTTCCGAACTTTTTGTAGGCTCAAACAAACTCTCGTCCCATCTCCGACCACGTGTAGGGCTTGTGTAAGACTTGTGTCAGACTTTATAGTATTGATGTGCTGTATGGTCCGTGATTTTCACATTATGAAGATATATTTAAGACGTGTTTAAGACCAGCGTATGAAGGAGCACATGCCAACGGGAATTGCTTCCAATTCGCATTAAAAAATGCATCATGTTATTGGATATTGAAAGTTACCTTTATAGGAGTTTAAAAAAAAAAAAAAGAGCACAAAGGCTGTAAATCAGCACCTTGGACAGCACCAGACAGCCCTAAGAGAGGAGGGGGGAACAGCTTTCAGCACCAAATTTTATTCCGACCCATCGTTTTTTTTTTTTTTTTACAAAAAACGTATTAAAAGCTACGCACCCAGCTGGCTGCCTCGATATATGCCACATTAACCTCTTGGATGCATCACTGGACACAAGACACAGTAGTAACCACATGTCACATCTGCAGGCTGGTGCCTTGCTGGTCCCTGTCACGCCTGCAGCCTACACTAACACAGAAAACCTTTTTTTTTTCTTGTCACATCAGAAAAGTTAGTCTTCCTCAGTTTTTTTTAACACACATTGTTATGATCCAGACCGAGTTTATGAATGTGAAAATCTAGCCACAGATTTATGGAGATTTCCTGAATGAGGCCCAGTGAGCTATGGATCTGTGTGACGCAGGTGGAAACTACAAATATACTACAAATGTATATGTATATAAACAGGCAGTTCTAAATATATAACTGCCTGAAGTTAATCATTTCATTGTTGGAAAATAACAATAATAGAAAATATTGTCTCATTACCAACTAATACTACTACTAATAATAATAATGATAATAATAATAATAATAATAATAATAATCATAATAATGATATGCATGAAAGTTTTATCAACCACAAACACATGTAGGCTAATAACCCAGTCAGGAATTGGTTAATAAGGAGAAATAAGCAGAATAAAATACATCTAAAAGTTATTATAAGCCAGGCTTAAAATGTGACACATTAAAAAAAAGGGGGGAAAAAATAAGAATTACAAGCAGGGGTCCCTGCTCTGTTTTTCTCTCATCCAAGGGGTCCCTGGGCTAAAAAAGGTTGAAGACCCCTGCTCTATGTGGTCACATGTTTATATAATACTCTGTCCTCTGGGTTTAAGCCACCACTATTTTTAAGCTATCACTTTTAAATGGCCAATGATAAATCAACTTCACTTTTTTTCAGACACCATCATGGTGTTCCCAAAGTGCTTTTACATTGGCCTCTCGTTCACCCATTCACACACCAGCGGATGGCTGCTGCTGTACAAGGCGCTGCCAGACCCACTATAAAGCCTAAAGCTGACGTCCTACAGAATGCAGAAAGCGATGTGGTCTCCCCCCGTCCATCCAGCTGACCCCCACCCCTCCAAGTCTCTAAACTGCAAAGGACAGTAGCTTGATCATTTCTTTTTAACTTTTGATCTAAAAATCATTTGCGAAAGGCTTCATGCTTTTACAGAGGGTTGTGTGCCACTCTATTCCTTGACCTTATCTGGCAACTTTCTGAAGCCTTCACCTATTAAAAAGCAAAGAATTTTTTTTTTTTTTTTTTTCAAAGCAGCACAAAGGAGCTTATTTTCAGTTCAAAGGGTCCCCCTATTGGTGTAAGGGGTTAATTCATTTTTTATGACACTCGGGCACTCTCTTCTCTTCCTTTCTCTTCCTCGGTTCTTCTGTCATGACTTTCTTGGGTCTCTCATTCCCCACAGCCTTGATTCCACTGTAGCTCTGTGTGCAAGCTGTAGCCATCACTGTTATTATCAACATGGCGATGATAGGTCATTGCAAAAGTTTGACCATGTCAGGAGTTCAAAGTTGGTATGACTGACATTTAAAATTTGAATTTTTGCAGCAAAGTGTATTATTTTCTTATTTGTAATTTGAAATGATTAGAGGACCTTTGAGAGCCACCTCTGGTCTACCTGGGCTGGTTAACATCTAAGGATGCACCATTGTGTCCTCCTCCAGGTGAGTGTGTCCCAGACATCCTCTGGCCATGTCAGCTAACTCACAGATGGCTCTCCAAATGCATAATAAGGATAAGATTATTAAATCACACAGCCAATGCTTTTTGAGGTTGTGTACATGTCACCGTATCAACGCACATGCTACAGTATCCTGTGCACCAACAACTCAGTTCCTTTCAGCTTGTACACTGCAACACATTTTCTCACTAAATAATGATATGCTGCCCAGGTTGCTTTCGTTATAATAGGATGAGATAAAGCAAGGGCAACCGGGTCCAACCTGCAGTATCAGAGAGAACGCCTCTCTTTCTGTTGTGGTTTCTTGGCCTGCTGCCAGATCATTAAGGTTTGTCTGAGAGCCTCCAGACGTTGACAAGGACATACAGTATTTTACAGCATTTTTGGGCAGCCCATAAAACAAAAGATCTGGATACCCTCTAAAGAAGGGGTGTCAGACTCATTTTCACTGAGGGCCACATCAGCATCATGGTTGCTCTCGAAGGACCAGATTGACAGCATGAATGTAACAAAATGCAATGTAAATCAAAATAAATTAAACTACACCTTATTATAATGTTAAATAACTGTTTCTGCATTTAATATGGATTCAAGTTTCAAATATTTAACTCATTATTACATTGAACTCAGGGTTTGTGGTTATAAACCTGCTCTCACAAAGGTTATGTTTCCAGAGGTTATGTTACCATGGTAACAGATTCAGAGTAGCCATGACCTCGGTTTCAGAAACGGGCCTTACTGAACCCTCTTGCTCGGAGTTAAGTTAACTCACTTTGTGAAACAGAAAACTCAGTTTCTATGGAGCAGCTGGCACACCTGCAAAGGAAGCATCACAGCTAAAGGCACATACAGACGAATAAAGCTAGCTTTCACTGCTGCATCATTTTTGGAGGTAACTTTTGTGAACACATTCTGCTACAACTGCAGTCTACCTTTTAATTCTGCTGCCATTCTTTGTTTTTCTTGTAGGCTAAATTTAGCATACTTAGCTCTGTGTTTGCTGTAAAAATGCCGACTTAGATCACAATCTTTCACGACTGACATCGCCTCATAACACAAAAGACAGACTGTTTTTTTCACCTTTAGATACAAACTTGTATTTGTTTTCTCATCATTCATGAAACTGCCTTCATTTTGCATCAATTTGTCTTTTCTTGGACATGTTGGGGTCAGTTTGTAGAGGTTTTCTCAAGTCCATCACTTCTGAAAATCTTCTTGATGTCTCGCTCATGGTGAGATGCAGTTATCATAGTGGGTAATGATGAAATGCATTATGGAAGATGTAGTTTATGGTCAATATATAAAGCGGTATAAGATTATTTTAAGTCTTAAAGTATTAGTTTAAAATTTAAGACAATTATGCACAAGTCTCGAGGGCCACATAAAACAACGTGGCGGGCCACATTTGGCCCACGGGTCGTGTGTTTGACGCATGTGCTCTAAAGCCTCACTTAGAAATATGACAAAAGAACGATAGGCTTACCAAGACAATCCTCAAGAGAACTGGAAGATGCTTCTTTCTGACTGCTTTCCAAATGTATACCCAGAAGAAGCATCACAAGCTATGAAATGAAGCCTCACTGCCAATATAGTCTTTGAATTTCCTTCTTATCTGAAATTAAACAAAACAAAACATTCTGGATGAGAAACTGCCCTAAAAACTGCAGTACATAACTTTTCTGTATCTGTCAAAAAAAAAAAAGGACAGCAAAAGGGGAATGTATCAAGGCTGATACTTTGATCTGAAAATGACGGCTTCTCACAGAAGACAGATGTTTGCTTCACATATAGTATCAAGGGGTTAATTTTGGAGTCAACAGTTATATAAACACAAAAAAAGAAAGTCCTCCCAAGTCAAATCTTGATCGAACTACGACTGGAAAAAGCTCCAGTTGAATCCAGTTTAGTTTTGTGAGTGAAATATGGTAAACATTAAAATGTTTTCCATAATGTCTGACAGAGAGCTGGTGCTATGACAGAACCATGGTAAAACTATCTGAGGATGCAGCTGGTTCACAGAACACTCAATATCTCGTGTTGATGAGTTCAATCTGATTTGATTTCCACTCATTAATCTGATCAGACTCCACTCTGAGAAGTACCTATTATCCTCCCAGGACAAGCCCAAGGACAAACACGAACAAATCTCGATTTAAGTGTACAAACATAACTCTGAGAATTATTTGTTGAGAATCTGGGTCAGAATGGATGAGCCGAAGAAAACTGGACTATAACTTTGAATTTAGCCCTGGTCTCTTGGGAGGTCATCTATGGTGAGATGTGGACAATAATGGACGTAAATCAGAGACTTGGCGGATTCATGCTCTGCTGTCCATCAGTTTACATAACACTGCCCAACTGAAGACTGTAAATTGGTGCAATTGTATTGAATCAAACCTCCCTTTTGAAATGTGACCTTAAGAAAAAAAGAAAATCTAATCACAAGTTTGTCATGGTTAAAGGGAGATTCTATCATTTTGAAAAAGCTAGAGTACTCTGACATTAGAAGGACAGAAATTGATTCAGCACAACTACCTGAAGCAGAGCTTTAATTGAAGGAACATCATTTTATAACTTAACAACCAGCGTGTGGCGCTCAGAGCTGAAAATCTACATGTCGTGCTGTCAGAGATTTGGTTGTGTTGAAACCTGCAGGACCAGCAGAAGCTCCTAGCCCTCAGAGGAGCTGTCAAGTAATTAATATGAGAATAGCCGGGGCAGTTCTGAGATGAGCCCCTGCTTCTGACAAGGCTTTGATTGTGAGACAGACATCTGAAGATGTAAGGGAGATTCTTGTAGCCACGGCAGGAAGACCACACCGATCAAAGCGGTCCAGCGATGTTCCAACAGAGGACAGCCAGGCTTTTGTTTCCCGAAACATGTTTTATCTGATGAGGCCTGCTGGCCATCCTCAGATACTTGTCTTTCAAATTGACTAACCCTTCCTCAGCAGTCACTTTAAACAGATAAATGAGAACGCTCTGCATGCACAGTGTGCATACTGGTAATATGTGCGTAAGCGTGCGCTGACATCTACTTATTTACACCCAGGTACAAACGATGATGCATAATGTTGTGCGCATTCAAACGTGCCCTGATAATTTTTTTTTTAGCTGAATTGGGCATTTTTTTGATAGATTCCTTTAAACCAAACCTTGTCCAGTCCCTTAAGTGACAAGTGAATCATATGAAATCAAAAGCATCAAACTAAAGAAAGAATACTCATCATTTTGCCCGATTTTCTTCACATATTGCAACTTAATCAAGTAAAAAGCAGCAAAACAAAAAAGAAATGTAAATTTATCAACACCACTTCTCTTCTCTTTCACCCTGTATACACTAGACTCATGATGCTCATTTATAATTTTTATTTTTGCATTAATTGAAATGCAATGAAATTGTTTTATATAACTGTATTTAACTGGACTGTACATGCTTCTCATGTGTATTGTATATACATTTATTTAAATGTGGGTTTCTTCAACGATAAAAATCATCTGTTCAGCTGTCATGGGTGCATTTATTTTTGTGTATTTGCTTATTTCTTCTATGTTAATTAATGCATATTGACCATTTGTAATTAGATAAACTGAAACTAAGTACATTATAAGTATTGTCATCATACAATTATTATAGCACTCCTGAATTTATTGTTGCATGTGTGTTATTAGAGTGAATGTGTGAGAGAAGATCCTCTGACATCTTCCCACAGTAAAAAAGGTGAACCTGACAGAACTATTGAGCTGTGGTGGAAGGCAGCCTGAGTTGAAACAGCTTGAAATGTTAGATAAAGACGTAGCAAGAAGAAAAGCAGCAGTGAGATGTACCTTTTACAGAAAAAAAAAGGCTCACAATAGAGGGTGAGATGCTCTGGGAGCACAAAGATGTTCTAAGTGCTTTTAGATCGAGCGTACAAATTCATGTGTGGAGAACCACGGCTCTGATGCCATCCATAGACAGCCCTCTTCCCAAACATGCACAAGCACTGCGTCAAATCATCCTCTTTATTTTTTTCCTATTTATTCTACTTATGCCGCTGAGGAGGAAGAGCAGGAAGAAGGAAGATACAGCATGACCCAGTTTTATTTTCTCCAAAGAACAGCGATGAAGCAACAGAGAGAGAAAAATTAACACAGAGGGAAGAAGATGAAGAGTGGGGAGCGCTGGCCTGAATGAGAACAGGAAGTAATGAGGGCTCATTTCCATCTACGGCTCTCCTGCATCGTCTTAACTACCGACAATGATCCATGTTGCGCTGAGGTCAAATTATGATAGTGAGGCGCTTGTTTCTCTGTAAACTGTCCACAAACCAGAGCACAGTTATACCTATAAACAAATTTGCCCCAAATTTGAGACCATTTGTGCCGTTTGTTCTTGTATTTGTAATCAGACAATAAAAGAGTATATTTAGAGCACATCTGCTTACATAATAAACAGGAAACACAGAAATAAGATAAAGTTCATATTTTAAGTACAGATGATGTCTGTTAAAAAACAATATAAACATAAAAAAAAAACACAAATTACAACTGCTGAGCTATGGTTTCTGATGTGATCTATACTCACAAGGTACTGTAGGTGTTTTGTAACTTTAAACAATGCTTTGTATGCAGAACAAAAATAGAAAGGCTTTCCAGGGTTATTGAAGGCTTAATGATGTGTGAGCTTTAATGTTTTGTAGCCCTCAGCTCTAACTGGAACCCATTTTTACATCTGCCTACAAAAAAACACTTTAATAAATACAATAAAGCACAGCAATTTCCAACTTAAAAATATTTTTGGTCGATTAGCTTCTGGCACATCGGACCAATCAGTTATTGTTTGGGTCTGGGGGTTGGCTGAGTGTTTTGGAGATTTTTTCTGGGTTTTCTTTGTTTCTTGTGTTCTTTGGCTCTTGTTTTGTTACTTCCTGATTTATTTTGAAAGTTTGTCCTTGTCTTGTTGAGTTCTGTTGTACTTCCTTGTGTCTCATCGTCCTGGTCGTCTCCACCTGTGTCTTGTTTACCCTTCGTCTACCCGTCTTCCCTGCTGGTCCGTCTGTTCTTCATCCCGTTTGTCTTGGCTCCTGCTCTGTTCAGTCAGTCTTATCAGCGTAGCGTTCGTGATGCCTCTGGCTGCACTTAAGCTAGCGTGTTTGGTAGTTTTTTGGACATCTTGCCCTGGAAGCGTTCTATGTTTTGGACTTCAATCAAGGACTTTTTTTTTTTGGATCATCCTTGATTCCTGAGTCACCTGCATGTGGGTCTTCTCAACACTTCATCATAACAGTTGGGTCTAGAGGTCTTCAGAACAACCTGACAACCCGAAAACCCGAGGTTCCAACCTGACCTGAATCGGGTCTCGGATCCATTCAAAAGAACTGACTCCGGGTTCGGGTCGGAATCGGTACAGTTAGTCTGGGGTCCAGTCGGTGCTCTCTGACAGGCTGGGTCCACGTTTACTCGAGAGAGGTAAAGATATTGGCGGTGGCAGCCAATGTCAGGACTCGGGGCAGTTTAATTAATTATTCATTAACGTGGCGGGTTTGTCATGAAACAATCGTGTTGCCGTAGCGTGTTATTAGCGGTTTGCCCGGCAGCTGTAAAGCACAACGAATCGCCAACATGACAACGCTGGATGAGAGAACATATTCACGACACGTCCTGACCGGTGTAGGCTATTAGCGTTAGCAGTTGCTACCAATAGCATCTGTATTCACAAAGAAAATAACGACGTGGATTTATTGTTGTTTACATCACCTAGCCTATGTAGCAACTGAACCGGTAGAAGAAGACAACTTTAGGTAAGAAAATCAAGTTTTATTCAACGCTAGACAACTTTTAAAATGAGCAACTATAGGCTGTATTGTCTTGGTTCTATTCGGGTAACTCGGTTTGGTTCGTGGTCAGAAGCTAAAGACTCGGGTTGGGTCGGTTCCGGGTCCAAATATTCCGGGTCCATTCGGGTTCGGACTCCCGAACTTATGATAGTAGCTCAGGTCGGGTCGGTTTCAGGTTGAATTTTCATGGGTCCATTTGGGTTCCGGTCCATAAAAGTGGACCCGTGAAGACCTCTAGTTTGGTCTTTCAACTAATCACTCTATGGTTCCCTTCATGGCAACAAATGTTTGGATTTTATTCACGTGTAGGTTATGTTTGTTGTATTTCAGTTAATGCTTTTGGGTAGGTTTTATGTCATTTTGCTGTATGTGGACCCCAGAAAGAGTAGCTCTCTATTTAAAAAAAAAAAATCTGAATAAAGTAAAGTAAATGAACAAATATCCAACTGACTCTTAAGACACATCTAGTGTTTACGTGCTGCACTGTTCCATATTTAGCATTGTGGCATGCTCCAAGACATCAGAGTCAACAAAGGCCTTGGCCATCATTTGATGATATACAGTAGGGTAACCGATATGGCAAAAAGTCATATTAAAACAAGGTGTTTTATTAAATTAAATAGAGCATTAAGGTGAAACTATGTATTACTGAGCCTCACCGCGGAGACACAAGGTACAACATGTTTATATGCAGTTACATTTAGAGGAAAAAAGGTGAAACAAATTCAAACAAGGTCTGTGAATTCTTTGTTAAAAAAGGAAGAGTATTTAGGGTAACATGAATTTAATTCATTGATTTATTTTGGTAAAACTGTAAAAGTGTAAGACTTTACAGCCACGCACATTTAGGAAGCAGGTGTGATGTCTGGCTGGTTTGTAATGCACCATTTCTCACCAAGGGCCATGGGAGATCCAGATCTAGTGAACAGTAAAAAAGGCCATCGCTCAACTACTCTGCACCTGTATACCTCTACAAAATATATGGGTCCTACACAAACAGGTCAACAATTAAAAGAGAATATACTTTGTCAATGGATCAAAGAGAAATGAATGAATACTTGATTACATCACCATTTGTTTTATCTCCATCCAGGCAAAATTAACATTCCATATGTTTTATTAAAAATCATTAAAGACGGCCCTGCTGCAGAGCTCTGTGGTTTAAGCAGGAAGCCCATGCAGCGGTCGCAGGTTCAGCTCCCAGCCTGTGACACGTTGCTGTATGTCTGCCCCAATTGTGAATAAGGGCCACTAGAGCCCAAAACCCCACTGAAGATAATTACTCATTGCTGAAACTTCACGTCTTCAAACTGTGCTGAAAAACAAAGCTCACAACATATGTTTCCCATTAAAGGTCACTTCATTACAGTTCCACCTTGAAGCAATCTGATGTCAGTTTTATGTCACAACGACCTCCGTTTGTCTGTTCTGCTACAGCCCACAAATAAGCTAGGTGGCACTGAGCTGACATTTCCTGCATAAATACACAAGCGCACTCAGGGAGGAGGACAGCCATGCTGTTTAAAAAGTAGTTTTCTTTTCTTTTCCCTTTTTAACAACTGTCTGCATAAAAAACACATTGGAAGGTTGCTAGAGACTTAAGCCAGAAGAAAACAGCGTGGTCCAGTTTTGAAGCGACTTTAGTGCAACCTCAAATCCCACAGAAAGCGACTTTGTGCAGAGTTTAAACTGTTCCGTCGTTGGCACCGAAGATGGACCGCTGTCTTCTTTTTAATAGGGAACACACGATCCAGCGTCGCCACAGCGGAGTGATCCGCATTAAAAGCTTGACACAAGTTCTTATGCTGGATGCCCTTCCTAATGCAACTAGGATTTGAACCTGGACCTCCTACATGGTAGGTGACAGCATTACCACTGATACATTTATAAGGCTTCCCTGTTGGCTCAGTATAAATGTGCAAATATGCACTTTGAATAATGTGTTCAGCAATATCAAATTCAACACATAAATAATGGTAAAAGAATATATACAGTATATTCAGAAGTCTAATCTGCATTCAGCTGAAAGTCAGAAAAGTGTTGTCTCTGTGCCAAGTGTTTGAAAACCAAAGTAAAAGATGTTAAAAAAAACATTATCATTCATAAACAATATCGGCGTTTCTCCAGAATTTTAAAAAAGACAGCTGGAAGTTCAAGCAGTTCATTGAAGAAAGGTTTCCTTTAGCTGTGGCATGTAGCCATGTACAGAGGCTACAGTCCTCCTGCACTGGTTCCTGGTTCCACACCCGGCCTGCAACTCTTTGCTGCGTGTCTTCCCCAGTTTCCTGTCTCTTTTCACTGTAAATAAAGACCACTGGTGCAAAAAAAAAAAAAAAAAAAAAAAATGGAGAAGACTGAAAGGGCAAAATATCTAATATACTCAAAATACAACTACAAGTTGAGTTAGCTATAAATTGCTAACTGGTCACTTATTTCTTTACAATAGACAACCAGTTGAAACAAGAAGTAAAATTAACCTGGGCTAAGGTTTGCAGCTGACAGGCACTCTGCTTAAAGAAAAGACCCTCATGTATTGTAATAAAAAGTACTTCGGTGTCTGCAGACAAAGACTTAAAAAATAAAACAAACCAAAGATGTCTGCTGAGTGGGGATTTTCAAAGTGTTTGAAAGTGATGGGCAGGAGGCCTAGAGGAGACCAAAGAGGAGATTTATGGATGTAGGGAAAGAGGACATGAAGTTAGTTGGTGTGAGAGAAGAGGATGCAGAGGACAGTTAGATGGAGGCAGATGATTTGCTGTGGCGACAGTGAAGGAAACAGCTGAAAAGAAGAAGAAGAAGGAAAGTGATAAAGTTGCTGTTTACGGAGAATACTTGACGTTGGTCACGTTAGGAGGAGTCAAAACCCTCTACTTCAACACCACTAATTTAATTCATCTTAAGAGCCGTCATCCCGGGCAGTACGAGGAATTTGTGAAGAACATGTAAGAGAAAGAGACTCCTGTGACAAAAGGTTATCAGCAGCCGCTTGTCAACTGTCTTAACAGAAGAAAAAGGTTTGACCGTGACCCCCCCACTCCCACCCCACCCCAGGACAAAATGCATCACTCAGAACCTCCTGGGATTTACATGTAAGTTTCAGTGAGCTACAGTAGTTTTATTTTGTTATGTGAATGTGTTTGCGTCAAACCCATCACCAAGATGATAAGAGCATCATCATTTAATGTTGATTTAATGCTGTCAGTATTAAGCACTGCATCAGAAGCAGATTATATCAGCAAATATCAAATATCGTGAACCTCCAATTTTAATAAATATCTGCTAAAACATTGCTGAGCAGCCAGAGAATGAAATATGACACCAAACAAGAAATATCATAGCTAATGAAAACAAGTCATAAAATCACATCAGGTGACAAATAATATTAACACCTGATGCAAAACAAGACAAAATGTTATTCAGTGCAGGTAGTTTGTGTTTGTGCCCATAAGTGGCCAATCAGCTACAAAAGCAGCCAGCACGATGTTTGAGGCTCACAAATGAATTTTATGACTCTCAGTGGTCTTGTAGCGGTGATGACCGTACAGACCCTTGAGGCAACCTTTATCATTATTTTCTACTGCAACAACATAAATTCAGGCACTGCAATGAACCTGCAAGACGTTGCTGCTGCAGAGAAACGGGGAGCTCAGTAAAGGTCCAGCATTCTCTCCCCACCGGAGAAAAGCGTCTCATCTTCTCCGTAATTAACTTAGGATGGGAGTGGCCCGCATCACTGGAGGGACAATCTGATTGGGTCAATTGACACCTCTGGCTTGCGATACGTGATAATGTCCTATTCTGAGTGGATAATGCAGGGGTAATCTGTCCTGTGAAGATCCCATCGCTACCGAGGCCCCTCCAACCTCCACTCTGTTAACCACTGATAATAAGATTAGAGCCCAGCTTGTGGCTGATAGAATTACAACTATATCAAGGAGCTAGATAATTTCAGGTTATAACATGCCTTTGGACAAAAGTAAAAAGCACATTGACTTTCTGTCACCTCACATTTGCAGTATTGGACATGTACCCTGAGCAATGGCATTAGGTCAGGATGATTCACTGGAGTCTAGGTTCACGTTCATGCAGTGCTTTTGTCGTCCTTTGGTACACACAAAGGAGCATTACAGTTTCTGGGCTCCCAGTATTACAACTTGATGTGACATTCAGAGACTGCCTTATAGCAGCGTGAATTTTTAGTGCACAAGGCACAAAGAACGCTCATCCCAGACAGATTTTATCTTACAAAGAGAGGACAGTGGCAAAAAAATAAGGTGTGCCAAAATCACGTGTATATTGTTGAAATGATAATTTATTGGGACTGCAAGGCACTTGGCAACTACAAGGGCGCTTGTATTGCCTTGGAGGAGAACAGTTAAAACTATGAGGGACATCTTTTTTTGTTACTTGACGCAGAAAAATGCAGTCTCCTTTTGGAGCAGGCCCGCACACGTCATGTTCATCCAGCTGCTGTCAGTGTCTGTGAAACTGAATTCTAAATATTTATGTAATTCTCCGCCAGCTGCAAGGGATTACATTTTGAGATCATGCATACAACTTTGCTCCTTCATCTGTCATCTCTATTATGTCTCTGCAGCCTCAGGCTGAATATGCAGTTTAGTTACACATTTCTGAGACCAAAAAGAAAGGCACAAACAGATCAGTGCGTAGTCACACGGCTCCTGCTCTGATGCAGTAAGAGGCATATTGGATAAAACACATGAGAGCAACTGGAGCTAGAGCCATAGACGCCGAAAGAATTTATGTTGTACAGCAAGTCTGCTTTAGTGCGTCTACAAATGAAAGGAAATAGACAGCAGTATGTTGTCAATATGGTGGCGCTCGAGTTCCCACAGGCCGAGCGTAGATCTCGTCAGCTTGAAGTGAGAGAATGTTTGGTCCTGAATCTAAATGCTATAATCTTATCTGCCCAGTGGAGCAGGAATCAGAGAGGTACTAAATTTCCTTCTGGTGATTGGCTCTGGCATCGTTGGAACAGGCGCTCTCTCTCTCTCTCTCTCTCTCTCACACACACACACACACACGCACACACACACACACGCATACACCCATACACGCACGCAGACGGCTCATGCCTAACGTGCCTTTCCCACTTGCCTGAGAGTTATTGGACATCCAGAGCTGAGGAGAATGATTTTTTCTTATTCTACCCATCTGGCTTTGTTATTTAGAGGAAAGATTTCAAAGTAAGAAAACAAAAAGTAAAGCCGTGCCGTTTCTTGGGGATCCATCGTCTCTCCAAAAGGCTTGTTTTTGCCGTTTTCTGGCCAAATGGACCGGTTGAGTTACTGCAAGGCGAGCACGAGTCCTAACCTATATGTACTGTGTCTCACACTAAAGTAAATTCCATTCACACCAGCTGACATCATCAGAGAGAAAATGTTGAGGAAAACTTGCCTAAAAATAAAACTGAGGGAAATGTTATCCTTTGTCACCACTGAACAAATGTTCAGTATATTTACTAATTATTGGCTATTTATTATTTAATTGATTTCAAGGCTAAGTGAACCTATTAATGTCAAGACGCTGAGGTTCAGTTTTAAATTTATTAGGTTTTGATTCTTGTGTGCGTTTCTAATTTTGTTCAGAATATTATTTTCTTTGTGCTTGTCCTGGGGCTATTTCAGAAAAGACGTTTAACAAACCCTGAGTTAAAACGTGACCGTTGACATAGAAAGTTCTGAGTTTCCATTTTCAGATCAGTGGATTTGAATTTGTTCAGTTGACCCATGTAGGTTTACTCTGATTCAAGCACGTGCAATGCAAGTATAAAAAAAGCCTTCATCAATGGATCCCTGATGCAATGACTCACAGCTGGATGTGAGCCCACTTTTCCACACTCAAATTAGACATTTTTATGCAATCGTACAGCAGTATATGCAGCAAGTGTATTTTCATAGAAAAGAAACATGGCTGCAGCTGTGAAGGGGAGAGATTTGGCATTGGAGAAAATTGTAGAAGGTGTTAATACGATTAACATATTAACACTTTCATCACATCACATGTTAGAGGTTGTTGTGGTGAACCTAAAAATAATTTTCATGTAGGTGCAATCTGGCAGAAAATGAAATAAGCTATAGAAAAGTAATACACATTTTAGGAACATTTTGTATGTGTTATTAAGCAAAGTAAACTGGTATTTTCTTGCCCAGAGGCTATGCTCAACTTAATGATGTTTTCACACACGATCCTTGCATCTGTCATCAAATAGGGCCGATGAAGTCATCGCTGATGTTTTCCGCTAAAATGTGAGGAAATAAAGGCTTCGTGAAGTGGAGGAGAAACAGTTTCCTTCACTTCAGGTTTACCATACTGAGAGTTTTTACTAAATTAGCTTCCTGAAATACGTACTTGGTCCCTCCTTTGTCATTTTCTTGATTCCTTTTAGTCCTTGTGTTTGCATATAGTCATGTCTCTCTGTTTTGTTTTGTTTTTTTTCTAAACTGGATTATTTAGTTAGTCGCTGTAAAATAATTAATTTTACTTAGGTAACAACTTGCCGTGTCCTGCATTTAACAAGATAAAACGCTTTAAAGCCAGGAGTCATCAAATATTTGACTTTCTCATTTCTCTTGGAAATCAGTTCGCAACGGGGACTGGCTTATATTTTCAGGTCTTATTAAAATGCCTTAGTGCTTTATTGCAAAATGTCGGGACAAAGAAAAGGTTTTACATCCATCCATCCATCCATCCATCCCTCCATTATCCATACCCATTTAGTCTATCTAGGGTCACGGGGATCTGCTGGAGTCCATCCCAGCTCACTCTGGGTGAAAGGCAAGGCTACACCTGGGACAGGTTGCCAGTCCATTGCAGAGAAAAGGTTTTTTATTAATTGAAAAGATTATTTTTCTTAATCATCAAAGAAAACAGCCCAGTGAATGGAAAACACCTTTATTTCAACATCTGAAGGTCCGGACAATGAAAAGCTTTGTTTCTAATTCATGCATCCGTTGTCACAAGGTAAACACTAACTGTCACACTTATACAATAAATTTATAATCAAAAGCTAACCTGTTCAATCACGGGAAGCACCGTGAGAAAACACAAACAAGCAACACACTGAATCACACAGAAAGAGCCCCATCCAACCAAGCAGAGAGGAAACGATTGTGACCAGTGCGTCACAACACATGTACCTACCATAAAAAAAGCAATACTCCCTTTGAAGTGGGCTGTCAAAAAAAAAAAAAAAGTTTGATGTGGCTCCCCTCTTCAGCTGACTACCTTTCTGAGGAAATGACATTCAGCATTGGTTGTCCCTTGTTGATTCTTTTAATCTCCCCTGTGGTGTTCAAACTAATGAGCTCTCTACTGTAGCCAAGTAGGGCCTCAGCATATTAAGAGGTAGAAACAGTCTCAGTTTATCCTACTGTTGATCATGAGACAGTGTCCCGGGAATCACAGTGACCTAGTTATTCCTGCCAAGAATGCCAGGCTGTCAGGGCTCATGCTTTTTGTCTGCATATGTGTCATTGCACTGTGTTCAAATGTCTTCATGGAGACATTATGCTCTTTTTTAAAAGTTGACACCATTTCCTGAGGCCCTAATGAAATGTGTGTGACATGCTTTGCTAAAAACACCACAGAAATACAGCGTAAAAGCTTCTTTATTTAACCAGCAGTCAGGGGTTGGGAGTCAAGTGAGCCACTCGATTGCGCCCCTTTTGAAATCATTGCTACAGCTTTGCACGACTGGATTCCAAGGTACAATGAACGCAACAGGTGTGTGATGTCACAGCGCCCTTCATGACACAGACTAAATGTCATATTTCCAGACCAAAGTGGCTCCAGACAAAAAATTGCAAACGAGGAAACTATTCAACAAAACTTCAAGTAAGGATATCTGGAGGGTGTAAATCTTTCATAAGATTATGTTATGACACTTTGGTTTCAATTAGACTGGATAATCCAAGGATTAAACTGGTCACAAAGCATCATCTGTGTGTGTGAGAGTGTGTGTGTATTTGAGTGAATTTGTGTTACGATACATCAGCTGTCACTTATCAGAGGTATCAGTAATCAATAGATCAATAGAGAGCTGGAGACTCTTTCTATCCAGCAAATAATTTGTGACCATCATTGTGATAATAAGTTTGAACATCATCTTTAATAACAACAGAAGAATACACGTTTATTAACACACTGGATTTTCATTTTAGAGTCAATGTGACTTATTTCAGTTTAATCAGATTACTATGTCCTTATAAATAAATTGGATTTAGCAACAATCACTACACCGGATTACACTTCTGAGATCACAAAATCGATTTGAAAACCACAAAAATAAACAGACAACAAGTGTTACAGTTGTCTAAATCGTAGCGCCAGAATTTCTTGCCTTCAGCAAGTTCTTTCTGCTGTTCATCCGAGCTTTTAAAGGGGCCTCAAGGAGAAAGGCAGTGTTTCGGACAAACGTAATGTGAAACGGAGTGAAAGCGACATAGTGAGGTCAACTTGTGCCCTGCGGCGCCACCTGTTCCCACCTGACACACAAACTGGTGCAACCTCGGAAACCAGCTGCTGAGTCAGCGGAGGAGCAGAGTCGAGTTTGAGGTCTGAGGCTGCTGGCCGAAGCGACAGAACAAGTGACGGAGCCAGCTCAAGACTAGGTAAACTAATGTGAAGTGTTAGCAGAGATGGAACGGACATCAGAGGAAGGGAGGACGCTCTGGCACAAACTCCCTGCGGTTTTGCGGTGAAGTGTGGTGACAAAGTATATAACCTTCTGATGCAAAAGTAATGAAGTGCAAAAATCCTGAAAAACCGTTGCTTTTCTGTCAGCAGGGTAAAGTGACAGACTGCAGTAGCAGCTTAATAACAGATGCTAATATCAGATCATTTTTGACAGAAAGTCATGCTAGATACCGAACAAAAGAACAAAGTGAAATGAGGAAAAACACATCAGCCCCAAGAGCCCTTACCTTGTTATGTTAAAGCCTATCACATACTGTAAGGTGTTTTGTGCAATGAAATGGTGTAATGTAATTAAAATCTAGGTTGACACCTTTGAAACTTTACTTCTGATTTCTTATCTTATATGAAGCCTTCGCTCTTGGTATTTGAAGCAGTCCTCTGATCTACTGGAGTTGGCAGGGCAGAGTTTTGAACTCTTGAACTCTTGATCCATACCCAAGAATACAAATGTTACTCACAATTTTGTGTTTGTATATGAATGCAAATACACAGTCCTGGGCCTCGCAGGCGCGAAGTCTCCCGATGCGTTCATCCTCGCACGTGTGATTGTGACTGCAATTGAAAAGGCACTGTAAACACTCAACGGAAACAAATATATTGATCCCCAGTGCTGGCGGTATTAGTGTGTGTGTGTGGATGGATGAATGTGGCTTATAGTGCAGCAGTGGTTGAATGATAAAAAAAAAAAAAAGACTAGAAAAAGGTATGTAAACTGTATATAAATAAGTGCCATGCACTTATTTACCATAGGCCTGAGTATTATTGATTTTCTTTTTAATTGCTAATTCATTAAAATCCACTATATCAAAAAAGAAACTAATGTCAGGGTTTTTAGGGTTAGGGTCCAAATGCAAGAGTACAGGAGCCAAGAATATCCAACAAAATCCTTAAATGAATACAAAAAACTCAGTGAAGGATCCACAAAGGTAGTGGGACGGCAGGGCAGGAAACACAAGGGAAAACAAGAGCCAGGAACACGGGTATATCGACCGAGAGATTAACAGACAAACCACCACGGAAGAGGGGACAAGACAAGACTCAAATAACTAAGGAACAAACAAGAAGCAGGTGCAAACAATCAGGGACATCCAAAAAAAAGTAAACTGGAACACAACAAGGACAAGACACCCCTTCAAAGTAAAGCAGGAAATAAAGTTAACAGAAGACAAGGAACTCAAGAAAAGCAAAGCAAACCAAGAAAACAAAGAAGAAAAGCCAGAAAAGATGACATGAAACCCTAAACCACAACAGCCACATTAGACCCTGAAGGAGTATTCAAGAGACATGAACCGAAGCAGTTTTGAATTGAAACAGAATTTGTTTTTGCAAGAAAACTGTATGAACCTGGTTATAAAAAGCAGATATATATTTAGAAATATATATTTTTATAACAAAACAGGCAGTAGTGGCAACCACAGGCCAAGATCTCTCCTCCTTTTGCGTTGATTCACCACAGTTTGTGCAACATTCGGTAGTCGACTTGAATGGACTTTTAACAAGGTGATGGCGATTGGAAGGAGCACGCTTTCTGTATACATCCAAAAGTTAAAATCACTTCAGTTTGTCTGTAGGGAAGCAATCCACACTATCACTTATCTATTCAGGAGGCCAACAAGATCCTGGTACTTTCTGGATCTGAAATCATGGAAATACTTGCAGTTTTAAATCCAGTCTTGTGAACTACAGCTGTCACAATGTAAAAATAAAAAATAAGAATTGAAACTACAAGATCCATCCTGAGTAAAAGAATTCAGAAAAATATTAAAATTTTTTGCAATATTCATAAAGTTTTGCATAATTCTGTAGGTATAATCTAGAACAACACAAATACGTATCAGTGAATTTTTATTGTGTATTCTGTTTTGCAGCTATTGAAGTGGGCATAAAACACAAGCATAGAGAGACTGTAACTGCAGCTGTACAAAAGTGGTAAAAAGAACCATGAATACACAGAGAAGAGGCAGCCACATGAACTTATCAATACCACATAAATGTGTGTGAAACAGTGACAGGATGGTGTGATCCGTCCTGCTGACACACAGAAACGGCATGAAGGGTTTTTTTGTTTCTTTTTCTGTAGAGTTAACATACCCCCCCCCCCCACCATCACTCCAAACTCTTTCCTCTGTACAAAAAAAAAAAAAAAAAAAAAACATCCACAGCTGGTATCTTAGGTTTTACTACCTGAGCATAGTCAGGATGACCCAACACTCAACCCAGTGAGGAGGAGGAGCAGAAGAAGAAGAAGAAGATAAGGTGCAGAAGAAGAAGGAGGAGGAGGAACAGAAGAAGAAGAAGGAGGAGGAACAGAAGAAGAAGAAGGAACAGAAGAAGAAGAAGAAGATGGAGGAGCAGAAGAAGAAGAAGAAGATAAGGTGCAGAAGAAGAAGGAGGAGGAGGAACAGAAGACGAAGAAGGAACAGAAGAAGAAGAAGAAGATGGAGGAGCAGAAGAAGAAGAAGGAACAGAAGAAGAAGAAGAGATGGAGGAGCAGAAGAAGAAGAAGAAGAATGCATTAAATGCACCACAAAAGATACAATACGCTTTTACTGTGTCACTTTTATATCCAAATAACTAATTAAAGCCCCAGTTATTGCACGGTCTGAGCAGGCTGATAAAAAAAATAAGCTTGTTATCTGTGTCTGGCAGAGGTGTGACGAGTGGTTGAAACACTACCTATGTCGTGTCAGAGTACAGGAGAGGATTAAGACGAAGCATGAGTGCTGTGCATTCACTGGGAGGAGAGAAATACTGAATCAATAATAATATTGTGCACAAGCTTTCAGGATGTGGAGTTTCTCTTTTCCTATGTTTATTTCTGGTGTCTGGTTGAACAGGTATATATTCCAGACAATTTAAATGATTAATCAAAATCAATAGACTGAGGGATATGTTTTCCAAACAAGCCTTTAAAGGTGAAAAAAAAAGGTTTTATATAAAAAGAGAGGAGGCATAAGTGGCTGTACTACCAGCTGCTGAACAGCTCAGTGTACACAATTTACTCCAATTAATGTTAAAAACTGATGTGCACGTGCGCTAGTAGTCATCTCAAAATGAAAGTGGAGACAAACAAATTGACAACTTTGTATTGTTCTGTAGAGACATAAAAAAAAAAAGAACTAATATCTCGACTACAGATTGTTTTAGGTCTTATAGAAATGTGCCACTTCGTGGGTCTTATGAAATATTAGTTGTGGTGCCTTAAAAGGACATTCAGTCATTTTTTAAGAGGGGTGTCTGAATTACTTAAGAGTAGTTAGCATTTTAACTGCAGTAGACAGCAGTCAGTGAAGAATAAGAAGAAAGTGGAGAATAAAAAATAAAAATAAATAATGCAGGTGAGACAAGCCAACTGCTGCTGAGAGGCGACGATGAGAAGAGCAGAGTCTTTCGTGAATACAGCGACATATTTTTAAAAGAGTGTTAGTTTATGAATTTCCACAGCGACACATCAGATAGTTGCACATCCTGGGTTTAAATAACATGGTCTCTGTTGAGAAACCTTGTTGCAACTTGAACGTTGTGCAGCTGAGATTCATGCCTGATGAAAAAGTTGCCTCATACAAAAATCCACATTTGCATGAATTTTTGCATCTTTTTTGACATGAAAAAAAGAACAACAAAAAAAACAAAAACAGGCCAACAAGCCATCAGCTAGTCTTCTGGGTAGTTTTGGTTTGGATCGCCTGTCAGGAACTCTCTTCTCTGAAAACGCTGTGACTGCTGTCAACTGAAGGCAAGACACTAACTACTCATGAGTACTTCACTTCTCAGTTAGGAAAAAAAAAGTAACAGTTTAAGAGGAGATGTGTTTGAATGCAAAAACAAAACAGTTTTAAACAGCTTTTTTCTCTCTCTCTCTCTCTCTCTCTCTCTCTCTAAGAGCTTTGTATATCCCCCAGCAATGAACAGACTGTATGTATCTGGTGAGGATCTCATTGGAAATTAAATATCATGCTCAAAGACTTCTTTTATGAAAGAAATTCCCAAACAGTCTTTTATGATGGCGGCGTTGGGAGGACCAGAAAACAATGTCATTTGATTAACAGAAAGAACTGCAGCAACGGGATATCCAGCAGGCACAGAACGGCACAGGAGAGCATAACTGGGAAACATGTCGAGTAGCTTTACAACAAGCACGGCAAGAAGCAAAAGAAAATAAAAAGGCAGGGAAAGAAGGCGCGACAAAGCGACAGACAATAGCTGACAAGACTTTCAGGGTCTAACAATGAACATGTGGGGACAATCAGGACAGACTGAACCAACAAAAGGTAGTGGTACGCCAGAGGAAGGGCTTTCACAAAAAACTGGTGATCTATATAAAAAAGGAGACTTCAACAACAAAGAAACCCAAGCAAACCAAGAAGAAAAATAAAAACACAGAACAAGAAACTCCTGACTATGATATTTGTTAGCGTGAGGAGATTCCTCCTGGGTCAGTAAGAGGAGGAGGAGGAGGAGGAGGAGGAGGAACTTTTGGATGAAGCTCTAATTTTTTTTTTTTTTTGATTAAAATATCAAAGGCAAGTGAAGCTTTAAATCAGTGCTGATCTTATGTGACAGTGAACAAAATAAATAATGACATTTCTGACGTAAAGATGAGCTTCCTTTTATTATTTATTGTAACTATTATTTCAACTGCCTTTAGAAGAAAACTGACTCGCGAGCTCAGCGCAGTTTGGTTTGCATGAAAGCTTGGATCTTTGCATGTCTCCAGTGGAAACCTGGTAGTTGCTTTACTAAAGTATTTTAGAAAAGTAGAAAATGAACTAATTTAAATAAAACCAAAAAAAAAAAAAAAAAGACCTGCTAGGGACATGGAAAAAAAGAAAGACTTTTGTCAGCCATACAGAAATATTCCTTCCATCTCTTCATTACGACTTCTTTCTCTCAACTGCATGGACTATTTATCAACATGCACACCTGTGGATGACGTGACGTGGGACTGCATAAGTTCAAAGATCATTTACACTTCCATGACGGCAGCATCACTGCAGAAAAGAGATTTTAGAGCAACATAATTTCCAGGGATGTCCATGTGTTTCTCAACAAGCCACTGCAAACTCCCAGTATAAAAGGCCCGGCTGGGAACAAAGAGGGTTCATTTCAACAGGGAATGCATGGAGGACTTTGAAACCAAAAACTAAACATCCATACTACATATATAAAATGCTTAATTGCTCGGTAACTTTGATGCCGGAGCAGAGTTTATGTGTCGTGAACCATTTCTCCTTTCACAGCAGGTCTTTTAACATTTTAAGAAGTTTGCTGCAGGCTAAATATGTAAAGATTTAAGACTACAAGACTACATAAAAGCATACACAGAATGAATCTGAAGACATTTTAGATTATTCATTGACTTTTGAAATTCACTTTTATGGTGTCCTTTAAGTGGATCTTGGAGCATAGATTGTGTTGTTTTCAACAGATGCGACCCAAAAGGACTTAGCAACAAGTAGGAAATGAAATATATAAAATACACATGTATGAACAGTGTCTGATATGTTATTTATATTTATGTATGTTGAACTTTTGATAAACTTTTGATGAACTTTTTGTCTGCCACACTTTCATTCGTGAATACAACAGATTATTTGTGCCTCCATTCTCAAAAGGAAATGCCATTGTGCGACAGTGACCAAGCTGCAGCTTTGGCGAACGTGGACTTGAAATACTCAACAAAATCTGAATAAAACCATCTACTAATTTATTTCCAAAGAGCATGTTGCCATGATGAACATGACATAACAGTTTACCACTTAACCAGATAACAAAGCAGCTTTCTGGAATATCCCCTGCACTTCTCCAAAAATGTTGGAGATGAAATGTGAAAAAACCTTACAATAATTCATCAGTACGTATTGCAATATGTTATGTCTACAAAACGTGCTTGAACATAACATTTAGACAGTCCAAGGTTCTCATTTACTATTTCAGCTTACTATTTATATTCTATTTCTGATTATTTCACCCAATTCCACTTATTATAGCATATTTGTACTGTGTGTATGTTCACCATCAACATTACTTTTGTATCTTTCATGGAAACATCATCTTCCAGGGTAAATTAAGTAAATCTGAATCATGTAAAAAGGTGCATATTTGTCTGCGATGTTCTCTTCTGGGTGGAAATCAAGGTGCTGCAATCACCGTTAACATAACAAGCAATGAAAATAGAAGTGTAAAATTTTGCACCGAGTTTGAGACAGACGCAGATCGCGATCACTACTTTCTCACCCGACTCAAATCCTGAGCAGTGGTGCTTTAAATGTTTTCACTACTCGATAGTAATGGACTTAATGGATAAAAGACTTTTTGATGTCAAAATAAACCTGTCAGTGTCCACAGATGATAAACCGCCAATCTTTGTCACGTGTTATCAGCGGTTTAAAAGCGAACATATACACACATACCAGTCTGAAAGTTATATCTCCTACTGATAAACTAATTCTGCTCTGCCTTATTACCATGATTATAAACAATATTAATATATTTCTTCTCCTTACATAAGATGCACATCTTATCTTCCTCCTGTTGGGATCTGTAATAAACCCCAGCTGAGCATCAGCCTCGGGCTTCCTGTCATGTCGATTTGCACATAGGCGAGAGCTAATTTGAAACTTCAAGTCAACGTTGCAGGGTTTTAGCGTTAACACTGAAACTGCACGGCTGAGATGGAGGTGCAGCCTGGTGGGTCAGCCATGCTGTTGACAAGCTCAGCGGGCCCCGGCTGTGCTCTGAAGTGATGTGTAGTCAGTTTTCCTGCGGGACTGAGGAATGCAAGTTTGCAGGATTGATATACGAGACAGAGGACATGAGCGGAGCGCGGGAGAGTTAGCAGAGTGGTGAGGAAACAAAAGTCAAGATTAAAACAGAGGTGATGTTCAGGGGGGCAGACAGGGGAGAGGGACTCAGAGGTAACATTAGTGGGGAAAAGGGTAGAGAAAGAGGGATGTAATCCATGATCAAGATGGAGGGAGGCTTATGTTGGGAGCAGCAGGGGATTGGGGCTCTCAGTTAATATGACGGGCATGCTGGGTAAAAATAGCCCAGGGAAGCAGGGCAGGACTCCTCTTCGATGAATAATACACAGAGGATGAGGGGGGGAGGAGTGGAGCATGGAGGGGAAGGGAGCACTGCTTTGCTCAGATAATATTATAATTAATTACAGGTACTCTGCCGTCTTATCTAGCATCTACAAAAACAAATGGTGACGTGTCTTTTTTTTTTCCCATTTGCTTATGGTGACGTATTATTTGAAGATGCAGCAGAACAGAGAGAGCTGCAAAACTATTTGAGTTTAATGGAAGTGAGGAGAGAATTCTAGCGCTTTTATCTCCACTACATCCACAGGGACACACGGATATGCAGTTAGCTCTTTCTCTCTATTAAATATTCACACATAGAAAAAGAAAATGCATTGGATCCCCCAGGATGTGCCTGAGATGCTTTGTAGCATCTACACAGGTACATTTCATCATATTAACTCAACAGGCAGCATCCTCACGCATTTAATTTTCTGCTGGCGAAAAGCTCCCAGTCTCCTGCGTGTGCTGTATATTCCATAAAAGCACCACGTTTGTCCAGAATTAGTCAGAGAAGGCAAAGGAGGAATTCAATTCAATTAACATTTCCTTCAGCGAACATTCTGTACGTCTAAAACTTTTACAACCTTAGATTGCCAAGTCATACTTCTCATAGTAAAATGAAAGAAAGAAAGAAAGAACAGAAAACCACTGCAAAATAGGAAACATAACCCATGTCAAATTTAACAATGGAAATATGTTTCAGAGCAGCAGCAGCGGTGCATTGTTTGAGCTTTACTTGAGGAAAATTGATTGCCACGACCATTATGTTGCTGAATGAGTTTGTTTACCCTGTTCAGCTTACAAAAATGATGGGGGAGATGTTCCAGCCACTCACTTCTAAACTAATCACCCTGTCTCTTGATAAGACAACAAAACAATGATGAATTTCTCTCCCTGAAAAAGGCAGACAACTCGCACTGTCCGACGTTTGCCTGACAATCTCTGGCCGCAACGCTTCGCTAACTGCCACTTCAACTCTGTGGGCTGGAAAAGCTTTTATAACCATAATGTGTCTACGTATCTATAAAAGTGGTGCACTATGAAGCAGTGTACGAAAGTTGAATGGATCCAGGTTTCCTATGGTGCTGTGGAGTGATTTCATGTTTGATGCACACAATCCTCATATGGCTCGACTTACTACACTGCTTGAATCAACAATGTGTTTCTTCTTGCATATGTAAATAGAATATTTTCCAATTTACATAAACTTCAAAAGGACTGACTCTCTATGTATGCCTCTTCATGTACAATATAAACATAAAAGCATGTGTACAAGGGGTTGGATGCTAAACTCTCTCCTCCTGATGGATATAAAATATTTTTGTTTAAATATCTATACAGTGATCCCCTATTTTTCCCCCACAAAAATCAAAATCCATGAACGGGAGCCGGAGCTCCCTGAGCCTAAATAATGTGTTTAAAATATAATTAAAAACCGCAAAAAAGTAGCGAGGCACTGCAGCAAAACAAGACAACGGCTCAACTGTGGTCTTTCTGTTACCTTCACAGTCTCTGGTCCCTGAACCGCAGTAAAAAACTGCTGGTATTATGCTATTTGTGGCTCGTAATTAGCGAGTCACACGCTAACAACAACAAAAGAAACAGTCCGGTTTTCTCTGCATGGAACGGGAACTTTATTTTGGCACTGCAGGAACTTGTAACATCACACAGGTTGTATTGTTGGGCTCCTGTCGGTTAACAGAGAATGTAAATCTATACACGCTGGGCTGCTGTTGATGCTCACTACACTTTTCACCCTAACCCTCGTTTTCGTTCTGCCATCCCACGACACAGACACACTCCATTACCCATAATGCCACCTTCTTAAAGGGGCTAGGCGGGCTCACAACATTTCTTCGCTGTGAGAGAATGCGCACAACATCCTGTGATGCTTGGGTGATGCGTCTCGTCCAATCAGAGCACAGATTCTAGAGTGCTGGGCCGTCTGCGTTTCTCGTGTTGCTTACAGGAGGCTGTCAGTCGTCCGTTTGATGTTTCGCAGGCAGCTGGGGCCTCTCGTCTGCTGTGGGGTGGATTTTCACGGAATTTTTGCAATTTTTTCTTGATTTTTCTTGATTTTTTTATTATATTATATATTTCTGAAAAATCAGCGAGTAACTCAACCCGCGGAACTTAAAGCGCAAATTGGCAAGGGATCACTGTATTCATACACTATTATAAAATCTGTTGTAAACTTTCCCGGTAACTTTCCTAGAATTGCAAATGTAACACCGATGTACGATAACTTCCAATAAAGGAACAACTAGACCTCATCAGTGACACAGCTCAGTTATTTATTTTTTTTACAAAAGTGGCTCAAAAGCTCTGATACGTACTATGGAAACTAATTTATTTATTTTTTGTCGGAATTAAGTAGGTTTTTTTGCCATTTGCCATTTTTTTCCCCCCACCATTAAATACGTAGAATGGTAAGAACGAGTAAACAACATTGAGTGGAAGCATGAGCTGAAGGGACTCGGTAGGGAGCTTCTCTCAGTCTTAGTGAGTCACAGAAGAAATCTGGGGTCAGTATTGGATAAAAGACCATTCATCACTTCAAAAGCTACCATGAAGTCCCTGCCTTCCTCTGTAGCAAATTGATAGATACGCTCCCATGTACCTAGATGTCTAAGAGTGAAAGGCACAGAGCATTACATTCAATTAGACTACACACTAAACAAGACTCAGACCCCCAACAGCAGACTGCACAATGTCTTAAAAAAAAAAAAAAAATTCATCCCCTTTTTAATCGAAAAACGTTTTGACCTTGAACTTCACAGCTGTGAAGAGATCTGAACGAAAGAATATTTAAATAAAAACAGATAAACAGGCGAGCCGAAGGAGGCCACTCTTCAAACTAGCACAACACATGCTCAGCTTATGTCTGCCGATCCGACAGTGTCCACTGCACCACGAACATCTGTCAGGATGAAAAAAATAAAAAATAAAAAATATAATCATCTGTTGGTTAATCATCCACTCAGTGAGAGCTTTGACGGCCGCTTTGTTCCCAAAAAAAAAAAAAAAGGGGACTGCCAGTCTGGTGCGCAGAGGGAGTGGCTGATTGTAGGGCCATATTAACTGACCCCAGATGTGTACCGAACATCAAATCCTCTGCAGTAATTCCACTCGCTGCTCCAAATACCAATTGAGGGCTGCTGGTTCCCATGGCAACGGCACTCCTGTCCAATATAGCAAGTACCGGGTCTGCCAGTCTCTCCGTTTCTCCCTCGCCCTCCCTTCTCTCATCCCGCTCATCGTTTTATCCGTGTGTCGTGTGTGTAAATAACACGGCACGGATTTGCTGTAGCGTTTATGTTTTTTGTAGCTGTGGTGCGACGGCCGTAGAGACACGCCATCAGTGCAGACAGGGACTGAGGAGTTTTTTCTTTTTTTTTTCTCCCCCAGACACGAGTGAGACTTGCTTCATCTGATCATGTTTGGCTTGATCTGGCAAAGGATGAAGCATTTAACTTTCAATCCAAATGTGCAGGGCTAGATTTGCAACTAATCGGATATCTACTGACAGAACTAAAGCTGAGCATGATCTGATTTTGTTCCGGGGAGCAACATGAGTTCAGCTGCACCTCGAAAAAATGGTGACTGATGACTCTGATGTTCTGTCTGGACCACTGGCCACAGAACTTTATACACGAGATGATTGCACCATTCTGGCATTCACATTGAAGATCCTACCCTCCTTTATGTAATTTACCAAACGCTCCTAACCTATTTGTCCTGGTGCACAGTTCAATCCATTATACCTCACTGCTCAGTCCCAGATTCAGCAGACTGCCCTTTTCCACTTGGCTGCCTGGCTGCCGATGTTACAGGCTGTGGTGCCCACTGCCAGAGCTTTTCCTTCTTCCGGTCCACTGCTTCTCGTCTGCCTCATGGTGCTTTCACAAGTCACACTCCTCTTACCTTCATTGCATGATGGCCCCTGGCAGTCTACATTTACAGATGAAAGTGCTGGTCAAAGGAACCTTGTGGTAGAAGAAGTGAGGAAATGGCAGGGGAAGCTGTTTGTCACATCTTGTCTGCTGCTTCAGTCTTCAACATTGTGACATCCTGCATATTGTTTTAGATATTTATCTCGTTCATGGTTTTAGTAGGATATTTTCCCCCTGATTTAAGACAGGACAAGGGCTAATTGCACTTTTCAAACTGTGATTGCAAAGGATTTGCAATGAGCAAAGTGAATCCAGTCACGCAACCTTTTATTTCAGCAAAACCTATAGAACCATGAAAGTGTTCCCTTTCATGGCTCAGGGCCATTAAAAAAAAAAAAAGAAAAAAAACAGCACTCTTGTAATGAGTGAGCTTTATAGATTTTACAATTTATCATTTAACACATCACCTGCTTGAGCTTCCCTCTGTTTTACTCTCATGAAAAATGAAATAATTAACTTTGATGAATGGCTGACCAAACTTGCATCCATACAGCCATAAGAAGACACTACCTTTCAGTTCCTCTATTCAGTTGCTTGTAATACACAATTTTCTGTTCAGGAGTTTTAGGGCTCCATTGCATAGCAGAGAAAGTATTTAAATCAATCAAAGGTGTGGGCTTGACAGATTGGTGTGAGCTGTTTGTGCTCATATCTCATGTTTGGTTCATCATCTCCACTTTTGGTCTCGTCTGTCTAAACGATGTTGTTCCAGAAGTCTTTCAATAAGTCTTCTGCTTTGTTCAAATACATCTTTGCCTAAGTCATCCTCCTTTAAGGGAGAAGAGGCTTTCTCTTTACAAACCCTATGCTAATTGAAGCCTCTTAAAAGGAACGGGCATTGTCTGATCAAAACGTCTGCTTTTACAGAGGTGATCAGACTTGCACATGATTGATTAATCAATTGCATTTGGTTAGCAGCTTCAGGCTGCTACTTACTGTAGTTATTAAGGATGCACTGACCTGGTAAGAAGAGATGCTTTTCATGATGTCTTGATACACGGTACCTTAGAATGAATTTAATTTGTATATGACTGTATATTAAGTGCATCCTTAGTCCAGCACTGGCTCTGTGCCGGAGCATGCGGCATGTTGCCTGTGCAGCACACCATAAATCAAACTAAATATGATGAAATTCATTGCCAAGTATTAATGTAATTGATTTAATAGGGAAACCTGAGTACCGCAAAAATGTCATCCACTAGGTGGCAGCACAGGTTGAATGTAAACTTCCGGTTTTGAAAGCAAAAACAAAAACATGCCTTTTAGGCTAATTGGTATCAGTAAATCCAGCCTAGGTTTCATATAAATTAACCAAAGTGTAATTTGATTATAGGAATAATAGGAGTAATTACAGGGATAATTCACTCCATAAAAGTGTGGCAGTGAGATCAAGCTGCTCGCTTTGTAAAAGCGCCTTGAGTGGTTCCTGGACTAGAAAGGCACTGTAGAAGCAGGTTATTGTTGAAAGGGACTGTGAACTCCACTGACTCAGGAGGCACCAATATAACACGTGGGTAAGGACGAAACAGGGAAAAAACACAAAGCAGGAGGCAAGCCACAGCAGAGAGGAAGTGTGTCTGCAAAGCCCAGAGGAATGTGAGCTCTGCCCCCTTACATCTCATCTTCCCTGGTTTGTAAATCTATTTCTTTATAGTTCTTCTTCTATTGTGAACAGGAAAGAGAGGACACCTCTCATGTTTTATGTTGTCGATGAATGAATTTGACCCAACTCAGTCTGACAGCTGTTGTACAAAGAAGTTATAGTTGCATGGCTTGACTTGTCAGCTACAACAGTATGGTCAACATTATGATCTTGTGCAAAGATACTATGATGAGAACCCAGATTCCAGGACTATTTTAGGTTAAACAAGGGACACTTAAGTAGAGCTGCTTTCAGAGGGCTGAGAGCAACCTGATGCTGTGGAAGTGTTCCAGACTATTCCAGCCTCTTTGCCATCACATTATTCATTTTATCACACGCTACATTTACTGTCTAGTTGTTCTGCTCCCACAGATAAGCGTTATGTTTTTTCCTTGTGATAAAGATTTCTATCTGACATGGAACAGCTCGCAATACACATAGCAAAGACTGATTTCTGTAGTAATTTCCTGGTTACTGGGGTAATGATTATTACCCACATGACTGGACACTTGGGATGACCTCACTAACATGTTTTAAACTTCCAGAGCTACAGTAGAAGATTACAAAAATATTCATTTGAAATACAGTTTATGTCATATATCATATATAATCCATTATATATATACACATTATATATATCAGTCATGTATTTTTTCAGTTAAAATAAATGTATTGAAACCAAAGTTGAATAACAAGCTAAATTACACAGCACAGCTTGTATAGCTTTTGTCCTGTTGGACTTGGAAGGAAATAACATGCTCCAAAACCATGTAATTAGTAGCTATTACCCTGCACCTTTTTAGTCTTAAACCAGCATTATCCCAATGTATGCCATGAGCACTGAGTGTTACTGAGTTTAAACCGACATGGTGACTGCAGCCACATTAGTTAACTGTGCTAGCAGCTAGCTACTTCTTTTTATTGTTGCAACTACTTACTAAGTATGAAACTGACGCTCACCTATTTGGCAGATGGCTTTGTCTTGTCATCATTCAGTTTAAGGTGAGAGCCTACTTCTGAAGCAGTCAGACAGCACGGACAGTGAACTTAGTAAGTTTAGCTAGTCCGTGATTGTCCCTCTTGCGTTGTGGCTTGGAATAACATAGCGGAGACCGCGCGAGTATAAATCAAAAAGTGACAAGCTGATGGTGACAAATTGCCACGAGAGTATACACGACCCTTAAGGTGAGCGCCTGCTTCTGAAGCAATCAGGACCAAGGACAGCGACCTCAGTCTCATCTGAGGTGAGAGCCTATCTCTGAAGCAGTCAGGACCAAGGACAGCGACCTCAGTCTCATCTGAGGCAAGAGTCCATCTCTGAAACAGTCAGGACCACGGACAGCGACCTCGGTCTCATCTGAGGCGAGAGCCCATCTCTGAAGCAGTCAGCACCAAGGACAGCGACTTCAGTCTCATCTGAGGCAAGAGCCCATCTCTGAAGCAGTAAGGACCAAGGACAGCGACCTCGGTCTCATCTGAGGCGAGAGCCCATCTCTGAAGCAGTCAGGACCAAGGACAGCGACTTCAGTCTCATCTGAGGCAAGAGCCCATCTCTGAAGCAGTCAGGACCAAGGACAGCGACCTCAGTCTCATCTGAGGCAAGAGTCCATCTCTGAAACAGTCAGGACCACGGACAGCGACCTCGGTCTCATCTGAGGCAAGAGTCCATCTCTGAAACAGTCAGGACCACGGACAGCGACCTCGGTCTCATCTGAGGCAAGAGTCCATCTCTGAAACAGTCAGGACCAAGGACAGCGACCTCGGTCTCATCTGAGGCAAGAGTACATCTCTGAAACAGTCAGGACCACGGACAGCGACCTCGGTCTCATCTGAGGCGAGAGCCCATCTCTGAAGCAGTCAGGACCAAGGACAGCGACTTCGGTCTCATCTGAGGCGAGAGCCCATCTCTGAAGCAGTAAGGACCAAGGACAGCGACCTCGGTCTCATCTGAGGCGAGAGCCCATCTCTGAAGCAGTCAGGACCACGGACAGCGACCTCGGTCTCATCTGAGGCAAGAGTCCATCTCTGAAACAGTCAGGACCACGGACAGCGACCTCAGTCTCATCTGAGGCAAGAGCCTATTGCTGAAGCAGTCAGGACCAAGGACAGCAACCTAAGTCTTATCTGAGGCGAGAGCCCATCTCTGAAGCAGTCAGGACCAAGGACAGCGACTTCAGTCTCATCTGAGGCGAGAGCCTATCTCTGAAGCAGTCAGGACCACGGACAGCGACCTCGGTCTCATCTGAGGTAAGAGCCTATCTCTGAAACAGTCAGGACCACGGACAGCGACCTCAGTCTTTCTAGGGGTATTACTGGACTGTAAACTTTCTTGGAAGCCTCATATAAAATATGTAAGATCAAAAATATCAAGGAGCATTGCTGTATTGGGGAAAGCCAAACATTTACTGGAACAGAGGGTGTTGTACATCTTATATTGTTCACTTGTAATGCCTTATTTGACTTACTGTGTGGAGGTTTGGGGTAATGCTTATAAAACAACATTACAACCATTATGTAAACTCCAAAAAAGAGCATTGAGAATTGTTCATCATGTTGGGTATAGGGAACACACAAATGTATTATTTCTGAATTCTAAGTGTCTTAAGTTTATGGATCTGATCAAGTTCAAAATATCTCAAATTTTGTACAAAGCAAAGAATCACTTACTCCCGAGTAATATTCAAAAAATATTCAAAGACAGAGAATGTGTATATAATTTAAGAGAAAAAAATAATTTTGAGAAACGTTTTGGTCGTACAAATTTGAAGACTATGAGCATTTCACATGGTAGAGTAACTCTTTGGAACGGTCTGGATAATGAAATTAAAAAAAGTCGAAGTATTGCACTGTTTAAGAAAAGGTATAAATACACGCTGATTATGAGCTATAAAGAAAAAGAATGAGGCGGGCGGAGGGTTCATCGGATACACTTGTGGTCACGTATATTGTATATACGTTGTATATAAAGGATATACAAGTGGTAACTTGGCATTAGACGTAATTTCTAAATGGCATAAATAGGGGTAGAACCAGATAAGCTTAGGCTTCATTCTACTCCTTTTCGAACTGGTGTATTAGAATTGTTTTACTTTTGTTTTAACTTTTGATTTTCTTTTAATATATTATTGTATATTTGTGTTGCTTTTGTTTTAACTTTTGATTTTCTTTTAATGTATAATTTTGTGTTTTTTATGAGAAAGGTTAAAAAAAAAAATTCATTCATTCATTCATTCATTCATTCATTCATTCATTCATTCATTCAGTCTCATCTGAGGCAAGAGCCTAGCTCTGAAGAAGTCAGGACCAAGGACAGTGACCTCACTCTCAGCTGAAGCCTGATTTATACATGAACGTCAGGTCGTCTGTGTCACCTACACAGACGATGCAGAGATACCCGCCCTACGCAGAGACTATGCAGACACTCCGCTGCGCCTACCCAAAACTGTAGTTCGACACACACAGTGTCGCAGAGAGGAAACAAAGGAGGACCTCTGATTGGTCAATTCTACAGCCGCATAGAAAAGACAGCATCACTGAAGAATGAGGAAGTACCCACATCTGTACGATTTTCATTCTCCACACTACAAAGACAGCACATATTCTAGTAATTCATGGAGGGAGATAGTGATGAATGTGGGTCTAGATACGGCCGAGATGGTGCGGAAGTGGAAAAATGCAAGAGATACATTTAGTAAGTTTAGCTAGTCCGTGATTGTCCCTCTTGCGTTGTGGCTTGGAATTACATAGCGGAGACCGCACGACTTTAAATCAAAAGTGACGACGGCATCTCTGCGACAAGCTGACAGCGACAAATTGCCGCGAGAGTATATACGACCCTTAAGGTGAGAGCCTACTTCTGAAGCAGTCAGGACCAAGGACAGTGACCTCAGTCTCATCTGAGGTGAGAGTCTATCTCTGAAGCAGTCAGGACCAAGGACAGCGACCTCAGTCTCATCTGAAGTGACAGACTTTCTCTGAAGCAGTCGGGACCAAGGACAGCGACCTCGGACAGCGACCTCAGTCTCATCTGAGGTGAGAGCCTATCTCTGAAGCAGTCAGGACCAAGGACAGCGACCTCAGTCTCATCTGAGGCGAGAGCCTATCTCTGAAGCAGTCGGGACCAGGGACAGCGACCTCAGTCTCATCTGAGGTGAGAGCCCATCTCTGAAGCAGTCGGGACCAAGGACAGCGACCTCAGTCTCATCTGAGGCGAGAGCCTATCTCTGAAGCAGTCGGGACCAAGGACAGCGACCTCAGTCTCATCTGAGGTGAGAGCCTATCTCTGAAGCAGTCAGGACCAAGGACAGACCTCAGTCTCATCTGAAGTGACAGACTTTCTCTGAAGCAGTCGGGACCAAGGACAGCGACCTCAGTCTCATCTGAGGTGAGAGCCCATCTCTGAAGCAGTCGGGACCAAGGACAGCGACCTCAGTCTCATCTGAGGTGAGAGCCTATCTCTGAAGCAGTCGGGACCAAGGACAGCGACCTCAGTCTCATCTGAGGTGAGAGCCCATCTCTGAAGCAGTCGGGACCAAGGACAGTGACCTCAGTCTCATCTGAGGTGAGAGTCTATCTCTGAAGCAGTCAGGACCAAGGACAGCGACCTCAGTCTCATCTGAAGTGACAGACTTTCTCTGAAGCAGTCGGGACCAAGGACAGCGACCTCGGACAGCGACCTCAGTCTCATCTGAGGTGAGAGCCTATCTCTGAAGCAGTCAGGACCAAGGACAGCGACCTCAGTCTCATCTGAGGCGAGAGCCTATCTCTGAAGCAGTCGGGACCAGGGACAGCGACCTCAGTCTCATCTGAGGTGAGAGCCCATCTCTGAAGCAGTCGGGACCAAGGACAGCGACCTCAGTCTCATCTGAGGTGAGAGCCTATCTCTGAAGCAGTCGGGACCAAGGACAGCGACCTCAGTCTCATCTGAGGTGAGAGCCTATCTCTGAAGCAGTCAGGACCAAGGACAGCGACCTCAGTCTCATCTGAAGTGACAGACTTTCTCTGAAGCAGTCGGGACCAAGGACAGCGACCTCAGTCTCATCTGAGGTGAGAGCCTATCTCTGAAGCAGTCAGGACCAAGGACAGCGACCTCAGTCTCATCTGAGGTGAGAGCCTATCTCTGAAGCAGTCGGGACCAAGGACAGCGACCTCAGTCTCATCTGAGGTGAGAGCCCATCTCTGAAGCAGTCAGGACCAAGGACAGCGACCTCAGTTCTGTGCATAATCAACCACCAGCCACTAGAGTGGCGCTGTACCTGCATCTGTTTGAATTTCTATTGGAGAATAATGGCAGTTTACCAGGACACGGTTACGGCATGACCGCTGTGTGTAAAGGGTTACAACATCAACAGCATCACAAATTTCAAAAGGATGATGTTGTACAGTTAACATAATAAACATTATACAGACAATTGCCTGCTCTGGATATTTGAGTTGCAAATTTTCATACATTTGAGCAAAGAGGATATTGAGTCCAAATTAAACGCACAGAAAACAGTTTGCATAGTTTCCATGTCTGCCAGCAGCAGCCATCTATGATGCTGCTCAGTGCTACCGTCTTAGTGACAAACGGAAAAAGGAGCATGACGACAGTCATCTTGTTATGAGCCAGCCATCCATGTTAGTAATTACAATAATAATCAGGTCATCTTTTATCTTCCACCATCAGATTTTTAACAATTATTATCATGGTAATGATTAAAAAGCACAGAAACACATTTTTTTGTTCAAATCTAGATATGTCTTTAACTAAAACTGTTATCCACACATACCAGTACAGCATGGTATAAATGTAGATGTTGGACTTATGAAGAGCCTCTTGGAACTGAGCATGTTTGTAAGTAAGAAATTCACTGTTTTTACATTCTTGTTCATCCTGCTCTTATGCAATATGACAGTTCTTGCTCACCTGAAACTAACAGCCATGTCATGCAGTCATGCACATTGGTTGTCATACTCTGGAAAGCTGCATGGCATGTGTGTTGAACACCAGCCTTAGGTCATGCTTAAACACAACAACACCAGACAGATGTTTGAAAGCTCCTGCTTAGATCACCCAGGCCACTGGGAATATCTGGCCAAGAAAACACAGCCGTGTCTTAATCTGCTTTCACAGCTAAGCATATTTAGCCAACAGGATTACAAGCATGACCATCACAGCCTGCACGTGTCAGCTGAGAATATCAAATCAATGTTTTGGGTGTATAAGCCTCTTACAGATCCACAAGGGAAAAAGCACATACCAAATTATTTTGAGGTGCGAGGACAGTTGTCCAAGGCAGTTCGATGCACTCGCAGAGATTTTAAAAGCTCACTAATTAGTACGGCTTTTCACTCTTGCATTAATTACTTTGTTTATTCAGGGGTGACGGGTGAAGGAGGAGATGGTGGAAACTCTGAGGTATTAAATTTACTGTACTGTGCAGACGTGACGCATAAAAAAATGTTTAAGAGGCAGCTAAGTTTTAGTTGCATAATACATTACACAGGCAGCAGGGAATGGCACAACACCCTGGACAGCAGGTAGTCAGGAGTGAAGGCTGAACTAAAAAGGACTATAAAAAGCCCACTTCCCCTGGTTTTAGTGTAACTTTAATATGAAATGTTGGCTGCATGTATAGTGTGATGTTGGATCTGGGATTTTAACACACAGGATAAAAGTAGGCTGTTTTTTTTTTTTTTTTTGCTATGGCAGATATCACAGAAGAGAGATGAATCACTCTGAAATTCTCCCACATGTCACCGGGTGCCAAGTAAAAGCCAGAAATCACACCAGAAAAATTCAGAAGAATAGGAAGTTAAATCATTTTACTCTAATATAAAAATTTCAGTTGAACTTTTCCATGCCTGTTTTAGGTTTAAAGATTTATTTTTTTTTTAATGCGTCACTCAAGTCGGCCCCACACTGAGCCAAGAAGGCTTCCACAGTAAGAAATGCACCTCTATTTTAAATGGTTTCCTTGACTACATGGTATCCTAGGCAAATCCATTTCCAAATCCAACAGCATACGATGACGTTTGATATATAATTTCCTTCCCTGAGTAATGGGAAGGAGAAGCAGGGAGAAAAATGTGAACCTTTATGCAAAAATATTTGCCCCTCTACCCAAAGCTTCTTAGGGTGATGAGAAAACAAAGTGTTGGAGCATTGTGTTGGGATTTCAGGGTCCAATCTAATCTATAGCAGCAGGTTGTGTAGGAGATTAAGGCTGACAAAGTCTTTAGTGATGAAGAAAGAGCAGTTTTGTTTTTGTCTTGCTAAGGTGTTAGAGGAGAAAACCATCAATAGCGTCAGAGCTGCAGTGGCAGCACCCATGGTATTGACATCTGTGGCATCAACTTGCCTCTGGATTGGCATGATAAAAGGCATGAGGAAGAGCAAGTGGTTGGTTTCAGCGAGGCTGGAAAAAGTGATAAATACATTCAGTTTCACATCTGACTCAATTGAAAGCAGTTTAGGGGGTTCAACTGGTCTGGCTCAATTCAATTAGAGCTCTACACAAATAACCTGCACAATTGCACTCAATCAATCTGAACCTAATGCCCAAGGACAAGCCTCCACCTACTTCCAATGCCTGATCGCTGCTTTGCCACTGAAAAGGAAAAAGAAAAAAAAAAGCAGGCAATTTTCCACTGATACACACCTACACAGATATTGAATAGTCCCTCTGTAAAGAGAGAGTGAGGAATATGGAGACCAGGGTAATAAATTGAAAGGACTGTGAAAACTGCAATAATAGCTTCATTAGAGGTTTACATCACAACTGAGGCATCATATGGCTGGAAATGCAATTATGCTTATTTTTTTAGCTCACACTTAAATCAGAAGAGCAGGTCACAGACTTAAAAGGCTTCAAACAAAGTAAAATGATGCTATGAGAAATTTGCAGGCACTTTATGTTTACTAAACATAAACAAGTCCATCTAGAAGGTTCTTTTCTCGAGGACAAAATCAATTTCAATTTAATCAACTCTGACCAGGGCAGACCCTGAGTGACCTTGAACCTTATCTACCTTGAGTGACTGCTAGAGATAGAAAATGACGCTGTCAGTATCAGTGTCTGTTTAACACATGGGACATGTAGTAATTTGACCAACAAGTTTGAGCAAATGAGCTCTTGGAGCTACTCGACGGGGTTGAAGCTCCAGTAACTAATTGCTCAATGCTTTCATTATCCCTTTCCCCTGGGTGACCTTTTAAAATGTTATCTTTAATTTGATGCATTTAATTTATGATAAAATGCACACAAAACCCACTTAGAAAACAGTATGATTCTACGTTTTTTGTGGTGGTGGTGGTGGTGGGGGTCATTTTTACCTGATCACAACATCTTGTGCATCTCAACTACTGAGCTTCATTCACACATTTTACTTTTTGTGCTCTTTTTTTGATTGATGCTTTAGTTTCTTTTCATCAATACAGAGGAAAGAATCCTCCATTCATCAGTCCCATCTGGTAGCTGATTGTTAAATATTTCAAAATTGATTTACCACAAAATAATGAACATTGGCAATATTAAAGGTTTAACATTCTTTGTCTTCAATGTCTGTATGTAGTTTATATCAGAGTGCTGATTTTGACTCCGTGGGTCACATTGGCACTCTACCTTTGCACAGTACAAAAAACAGTACAAGGGAGCAAAAAGCCTGAGGTCCCTGCAGTAAAGCTGCCTGAGACAGTCTTTTTGCCAAATGCATAAGGGACTTCCATCGGAGTATACTCAATGTCTGACTGAACCACCCTGCTCACTCCCTGGATGTCTACAAACTGGGGCTGAGCAACAATTAACATTTTTAATCGTGATTAATTGCATGATTTCCCTGATTAATCACGATTAATCACATTGTATACGCAAAATCAAATAATGAATTCAAAAGTAGTGTCAAGTGAACTTTTATTTAAATTTGTTGTGCAAACACTTTTAACATCAGCGCTTGTTAGTAACGCTTGTTTATCTCATCTTAAAAAATGTAAAATAAAATAAAGCTAATTGCCACTGCCAGGGCATTAATGTCATCCTGTTTTTTTATGAAAAATTAAAAAAAAGTCTACCAACAAAATCCTGAGCCACAATCATAAAATTAGAACAGGCAATTTCTGAGGTAACAGCAGAAACTTTTAATGGGGAGTTTAACTTGGCAGTTGTTACAAATAACCTTGTTTTTGTCGAATCCGCTGTCTGGAAGAACTTTAAAATGAAAATGTCCATGTGAAGGTTCTGTAACTTTATCGCTTTCAATGTCCGTTTTAGCTTTGCCACATGTTTTTCCACCAATTCTCTACCAGTTCCGCAGCAGCCAGTAACAGACTTTTCAAAACAAAAGCACGTGAGCAACATGCGTTAACGCGTGATAAAATAAATGTCGGCGTTAATAAATTAATGCGTTAATGCGTTAACACGATAATGCGATATCTTGCCCAGATATCCTGCCAGTTTACAAACATAAACTCTGCACCCACAGTAACCATATTAACAATTGTATAACAGTAACTAAAGTAAAATGATCATTTTTCATTGTAATTTTGTCAATAGTTAAGTTTTTTTTTTATGATCTGAAGAGTGAGTGAAGGTTTAGATTAAAAAAAAGAGACAAGATAAAGCATGTTAAGATATACCTTATTTTTCCAGAGTAAATCTGTTAAAAAGTCTAAGCTAGTACCAGAGAAAGAAAGGATGCACAGACTGCTCGACTGGTGATCAGAAGTGGATAACTGAATGATTTTGAACTTGACGGAGTGACAGGTGATGAGCAGAATAGGCTGTCTGAAAAATGTCAAAAATCAGGTTGAGCTGAAGAAAACCACTCTGGCTAACCAGCAGATGGCTCAGGTGGGAAAAGCAGTGCTTTACAGCGTACAATGAGGGTGGGATGCTTTTGACCTAAACCAGTGATATCATTAGATGCTGGAAGGCATATTTCAAGGATCTTCTCAACCCCACCAAAATGTGTTCCACAGAGAAAGCTGAGTATGTGGACTCTGGGATGAGCTCATCTGTAACTGGTGCTGAGGTCACTGGTGTAACTATTTTAAGATTTTAAGATTCACAAAAAAAAACTTTTTAATTAAGTTTTCTCGTCCATGCAGATGACAGGGCAAGATGGAAACTCATGATTTAGTGTAGTAATCTCTAAAGGGAAGATCAGCTTATCCATAAAGACATCCATAGATAATAGACAAAAATGTTTTAGGTAGTAAATAGGGTGGCTAATCAGCTGTTGCGTGACAGAGCCTAGTTTTTGCCATAAACATCATTACGACTAAGGTTGCAATATAGCTTAGTCTTCACAGCTGATATCCAAGACAACCCTAATCCTGAAGAATTGATGAAGGTAAGTTTTAATATTGTTAATATTTTGCCATCATCTTTTAAGAATATGGCACTGATCTGGCAGACAAATTCCAACTTTGTAAACAAAATGGAAAATATAAGGTTTTAAATTCAGCTTGTTTCATGCAGAATCCCTATTGCCATATTCATTCTACATCTTTCATAGTTTAAACAGATTTTCCTTCCAAAGTTGGAGCATGATCCTTTCCTCCGGTATTCTAGATATCGTTCCTACAAGGCTGCTGGAGAAAATATTCTCCACAGTCTAACATTAAATTCAATAAATTCAAAAGAGTCAAAGGTCTTTCTGTCTGGTTGCTCAAATTCAGTCAGGGCTGTTGGTTCTAATCTTGGCAGTCTATCAAATAATATCACATATGCGGCTATGAATTGAGGAAATTTCTTTCAATTGCTGACTTGGATTACAAAAAGAAATCCCTTGACAAATATAACGCATTTAACACAGGTCTCCATCAGAGCTCTTTCTACCATTTCCAATTAGTTCAAACTGCAGCAAGACTCATTACTGGGACTAAAAAGAACTAACACATCACTCCTGTGCACTGGCTCCCTGAGACATCTCATATTTTAAAATCAGAATAAAGCAGAAATATAATTAGGGTATGGGTTTGTTACATTTCAGAAAAAATAGTCATCAGTCACCGAGTTAAACATAGAAATGAATGGTTAAAACAATGGCTGAGGCTTTAAATTAAGGTTCAAATAAAGAAAGAAAAACAGGATTACCTGCTCTAGGATGCCAGGATGACGTCCTCTGAGGACACTATTTGACAGTCTCATACAAGTTTAATTGAAATTTGTATATCTGCATTTCAGTTAATTCAGTCACCTTTAGGTTGTGAATTAAGTTAACAATTTTTTTTACATTTTGTACTTTACTCTTTCAACTGTGGGTATCTCCTGCCAATGATGCAGGTGAGTGTGAGCAACGATGGGGAGAGGGAATGAGTCAATCCAGCTATCATAAACTGTGTCAGTGGTCCATCCTCTAATCTTCGCTGTACTTTTGTAAAAAAAAGTTAAAGGTACAACATGAAAAATGCCATTTATTACTTGTTTCTTCTCATAAGCTAACAAAAGACATTTAAATAAAACTGAGAGAGAAAAACGAAGATATTTTCTCTGGTGATGACCATAAGTGATCATGTGTGAATGGGGTGTGATATATGTGATCAGAACATAAGTAAAACATTACATTTCATTTAAGAACACTAATTATACTCTCTTTAAGGTGAGTAAAATTCATTACATGATGATTACATGTTGACAACATTTTAATCTACAAATAACAGCATCCTGTACACAGAAAGTAGAAAGTAACAGGATTCAAGGATTCAAGGATCATTTATTGTCATTTCAACACATGTTAACATGGAATGAAACGAAATGAGTTACCCCGGTGCCGGAGCAAGCCCAGTAATAATATAAAATAGAATAGAAATAAAAAAATAGAATAAACAACTTAAGCATTTACAACAGTGTCCCCATGAGCCTGCTGTGGCTTAAAAATATAGTATAAAACAGAAGATAAAATGTTCATTGCTTGGTATTGCAGACTGTACCTAAACCAACGAGATTACATCAAAGTGTAGGGCAGTAAATCGTTAGTAATGAATTTGGTCACATTGCTGTGACATCGACCATTTTTTTCCTGCATCATCTTCCTTACTTGGCAACAGAAAATGAGCTGCTCTTGGGTGTCCACCACTGCAGCTGAAGCAGGAGGCTCAGCCTGCCTGGGGTTTCCTATGGTATTATTTATCCTTTTGTAACACTGGAAACTAAAAGCAAATGCTATATCTTCACTTGATGAGACTGAGCCAGCTGAGTCGGAGCTAAGAGGCTGCAATGAAGACGTAGTGGCTTTGCTGAAGAAGTGCACTGCAGTGTTCTGCAAAGACGAACACTGCACTGCTTCAGGTTGACACTGTGTTTTATTTGGAGGTGTTTTATGACGCTGTTGGTGTGACGCCTTTGGCCTCCACTGTGCTGTGGCATGAATTGCATTTCACGTCTCTCTTGTAAAGTTTAGCAACATGAGCTCACGCTGCCACGGCTGACGGCCGGTGTCCATTGCAAGTGACTGATTGCTTCCATTGATGAGAGACGAGGAGGCCTAGTCATTGTCTGTGCAGAACATCTCAGGAAGGCAGTGCATCCGGGAAGAGCATCAAAATGTTTTTGCCCAACTTTATGCAAATGAAAGCATCCAGTGCGAGGACGTTATCCAATCAAAGCAATCATTGTTCTTTACGTAACTGCATTTGATAAGAAGTTTCTTCTCCTGTCCAGTGCATTTGTAGTGGTATCAGAATGGACTACTTGAAAAGTTTGTGTCCTTAGTAAAAAAAAAAAAAATCAAAGAGGAGAAGCTAGTGGTGTTCATAGCAGGTTTCCTACTTATTTCTGATTTCCTTGCCGTGTCCCTGTTGGGACAAAGAGCAGAGGGAGTAGGGTTGAATGACGGTGGCGGAGGTTGAGAGCAGAGGGACATTCATTTGCTAAAGTCATCTGGTTCAAGTTATATATATTGATGCATTACAGAAACAATGACAGACTGACGCAATTAGATGCCAGTACCAAAGCTTGCTGGTACTCAGCACGCCATCCAAGCACAAAGTGGTAATCTGTGAAATGTATGTAGCGTTATAAGCCACTTGTGACTTAATTATTGCAATATTACAGTATGTGGTGTTTCAAACAAAGCACTGCTTCTTCAGGAAATGCACAGGAATCCCCACAATCTCCACCTACATGTGGACAACCTGCACACAAACACACACGCTGGCACTGTATGCATGAAAATATATACCATTATTCACTAATAAAACTACTCTTGCACATGTCAGCAACCTCCCCCAATCAGGCAAAGCCTTACATTAATAAAGTATGTCTGTGCCTGGAGAGGAGTTCAAGCATAAAAGACAAAAGCCTTACGTAACACATACATGAAATTCTAAATCACAGGCTCGGCTGTGGGTTTTACACAAGTGCGAGCGTTTGCCTTAAATAGCTAAAAATATGACGAGGAAGGCTTTCCACGGGGTTTGCCTCACCCTGTGAGCAGGGTGGGTTAATGTGCTGCAAACTGCCTGGAGAAAGTGTGAAAAACTCCTCAATAGATATCATGTGTCCGTTTACAGTGTTTTCAAGGAACAACGCTGTTATTTACAGTAAATTAAAACCAGCAAATAATTGGATCTTCTCAGAAGATACGCCTGACACAACTTTACTGAGTAACTGTATGTGGCACGATCATGTTCATGTTCATGTTCAACCACTGTGCTTGATTTATCTTCAGATTCTGCTGTCAACATCTACCCTTTCTAATACACGACTTCAAAACGCAAATTAAAAACCCCTGATAAAATGGCATCTACTCCAGAGTAATTGGTACTGAAGAACTGTCGAGCTCCCCAACAAATTATACCAGTTTAGGGATGTAACAGATATCAACACAAGCACAACACCTCAAAGCTCCGATGGCGGCCTCTGGAGATCTGTCGCTGTGCTACACTTCCAACTTTCCAACAGTTTGTCAGTTCATTTGCATTTATTTCTTAACCCTCAATAATCCCTTTGGGGATAAATAAAGTATTATTCAATTCAGGTATTATTCAGTGTGCACCTTATATTTAAAACTGCTTGCAGCTTGTTGAAATGGAAATGATAGAGGTTCCTGCTCGGCTCATTCTAAAGGCTTTGTCTCACATGCCCAGTAAACCTTGAGAGTGTATGGGAAGTGGAGGAGATGGAAAATCTGGGCTAAATTAAGAATAAAGAGACTAGAAAGTGTTTCTGTGTGTGTGTGTGTGTGTGTGTGTGTGTCAGACAGAGAGAGAGAGAGAGAAAAAGAGAGACCTTGTTCGCCAAGGCTGTTGTGTCTCCAATGTGGTGGTGGAGCCACTGCAATGCACCAAAACCAAGGGGAGAGAGGGAGTATGAGAGACAGGGAGCGTAGAGACAGAAAGAAAAGAAAGAAAAGAAAAGATGGAAGAGAAGAAAGGAGAGGGAGTGAAAAGCAAAGAGGGGGAGCAATGGCAAAGGCGAATAAGACACAGGCAAGGAAGACGAAGGATCCCAGAAAAATGGAGAGAACTTAAGGGAACCTGGAGTTAGACCGTGTGTGTGTATTAGTTTTTATAAACCCTTTTGCCAACCTTCTAGCTTCATCTTATTCTGCTGACAAATGAAGTGGGATGTGAGGCTAAAATCCAAGATATCAGTATTTCACTTTTCTGTTCTACTTGTTATTCAGAAGCACTTCTAGTCCTTGCTGCAACGACTATAATACATCTGTACACTATTTGGCTGAGCACACAGAGAGCAGACAGGCCATTCTACCTATTAACACCACCTCCTCGCCATTAGCAAAGCAAGTCAGCCAAATAGTGTTTACACACTAGTGCTTTCTGCAAACCATTCAGCAGGCCAGTCAGGCAAAGTTGCCTCCAAGCTAAGAAAATATCACGAGGAGAGAAAGGATATGGTGAAAAGGTGCTACGTGTGAAAATGCTGGATAAAATCAGTGAAAGTTAACTCCCTGTCAGGTGGATTTGTGTTAAAGATGTGCATGCAGCAGAGCTTTAATGTCTGCAGTTTATTTGACTGGGGAGAAAAAAAATGTGCACATGGTGAGAAAACAAATGACTGCGGAGAAAGGCGATCATAATGTGCCTTCTTCAGATGCTCGTCATTACAGCAACTTCAGAACCACTCGGCTTTTGGCAGGCAGATAAAGCGAAGGTCACGGAGACGTGAAGATGGGAGGTGAGAACGAGAGCGAACGCAGAGAGAAAGAGAGAGGATTAATGACTTGTCATGACTCAATCCACTATTAAAGGAACTGACACCCAGAATGGATAGTAGCCATGCGTCTAAATAAACAGAGAAGAACGCATGAATGGAAGGATGGATGCAAGACAGGGACAAATAAGGTGCACATCAAAACTGAACTGAGATGAAAAATGTTTGAATATTGTGACTGGGAATGTATGATTTATCACATGTCAGGACAATCAGTTCGGCAAAGCAAATTAACCAAGTACGTCACTTGGCTCCTGACAAGAGTTTGCTTGGGAAATTATACACTTGCAACACTGTGAAGCTGCTTTTGGGAGAGGGAGCCCTCCACTGCTTTTCTTAAAGATTCTTCCTGAAGGACTCAGAAAGGGGAGGGGACGCTTTTGCACACAACGATGCACAATGACAAGAGTGATGCAATGCACACTCATCTATGTAGTATGCGTTATGGTAAACTGCCAGAGGGGGAGGGGGGAGAAAGAAGTAAAAACAGTTAGCTGGCCAGCATGACAAAAGTGATTTAAGGAGGAGCTGACTCTACTGTCGACACAAGCTGTTCATATAGTAAATAATAGATAAAATCTCTCTGTCGGTAGGATAGTTGGTTATCTGAACAAGTTTCAATAATCTTAAGATCTTCAGTTGTAAAAAGTCAAAGATGTGATCATTCAGAGACATGATATATGAGGCGGCAAGATGGAAAGAAGTGATATAGACTTATCATCACTGTGGTGGCCATTATTTCTGCATTTTTGTCCACAGGTTGTGTATTTACATTGAAGCTGACACAAATCTTTCATTCATAGAAAGTGGAGCAGGTAAACCACAAGAACCTGAAAGACATTCTGTTTATTAGTTCACTGTAGCATATACAGTGGAGGAAATAATTATTTGATCCCCCGCTGATTTTGACAGTTGTCATCTTAAGAAATAAATGAACAGTCTCAGACTTCTATGGCAGCTTTATTTTAACAGTTATAGAAAGAATATTGAAAAAGAATTGAGAAAATTACATGAAATGAAAAATAAAAATGTGCAAGTCATGGAGATAACTGGCATAAATGTGCGTCCACCTGGTCACATGTGGACGTGCACAAATGGCTCTACCTCTCGATTACGCATCACCGTATTACTTGCAAACGTTTTTATTCTCTTGAGGTCAGAGGATGTCTGGTCAGCAGTTGTGGTGGATGTGGGAATAGTCACGGCCAGACACGTCAGTCTGTACAGCTGTGGCATGATCTCATTCAGATGTCTGCTGTGGAGGAAACCAAGAAGATCTTTGTCTCTGGTGTCAAGCTGGAAAAGGTTGGATGGAGGAATTTATTTCCGATATGTCTAAAACTGTTGGTGGTCGAGGAGGGACAGGAACATTATTGTTCGTGATCTTTAAATGTGCATCCAACGATTCGTTCTGCAGTATTTTAAAAAGCATATCAGCTGCACCAAGACGCACAACTGGTAACAACTGGATCTTACACAGGTAAGATCCGGGTTTAGGGAGGTGGAAGATTGCGTTCTGTTAACTGTTAACTGTTTTCACTCCCTCGTCGGTGTATTCAACAGCAAAACCAAAATGCTTCCACACCGGTGATTAAAAAATGTTTTTCCCAATTTCTCCACTACCGCTGGCCATGCCTGCTTGTTTTTTTTTTTTCTTTTTCTACGTCTATGACCTGCAGCCAACCGGCCAAAGTGTGATAGGCTGGTCACTGTGAGTGAGCAGAGGCGAGTGGACATTGACATGCAGTGGCGGCCTGTTGCCTAAAAGGAAATATATATATATATATATATATATATATATATATATATATATATATATATATATATATATATATATATATATATATATATATATATATATATATATATATATATATATATATATATATATATATCTATATGTGTGTGTGTGAATTATTCGAATGTTGACTTTGATGGATGTAAACAGTCGAAATTGGCATTTGGAAGCATCTAGATTACGGGCATATGGAAGGAGGAGAAAAAAGGCATATAAATATATACATATATGCGTGTGTGTGTGTATGTGTGTGTGTGGGTGTGTGTGCGTGTGTGTGTGTGTGTGTGAATTAAATTGATGTTTTATATTAGCTTATTGACCTTGGGTGAAATCAGGGAGACACATTCAAAAACCTCAAAAACGATCCTTTATGATAGAATAAGTACTACTGCCATATCTCTGTTTGTGTATAGAGTGGTGATACACAATATTATTTCTGTTTTTCCTACAAATAATTGAAATTTGTATTCTATATCTATCATTACGTACAATTCTGCCAACTATTGGCCAGTCTCATCCCTTCAGTACCTTAAAAGCTGAAGACAACAGCAACTGGCCACTTTCTAAATAAGATATAACAGTGAAATGTTCTTTTCACCAGAGCGGCAGCCTCCCTCCATCCAAATACCTCATGTTTCCTGCTCTTAAGCTCTTGTGTTTTTAATGTCCAGATAGGTCACGTTTGTGTGTTCATGCATGAAAGTCTCCCCCCGGGTGATAAAATTTCAAGGTTTTCCCTCTGCTAAGTAATGTACCTTCTATGGTTAAAAAGACTCTCAATAAGAGAGGAGTGAGATCTGGGCAGGTGTCAGAAACGCCAGCAGAATTTATGTCATGTATTTTATTGGCAAACATACTAAGACAAAGTTGATAAGTTTGGAACCATGGAGAAGGTTGTGAATGTGTTTGCAGAGACGCAAAGCATCCTATAATTCATAGTTCTTTTGTCCCCAGCTTAAATCTCTTTTATAACACGGTCCAAGATTTACACGTATTCACTCTCTCAGTCACGACCTAATTTTCACATTAGTTAACAGTAGGAGTCTATTATTGTAGCCAATGATGAAGATAAGCTCCTCAGAAAGAACTAGGCACTGTTTCTTTTTGTTTATTTTTTTTTGCAAAAAACTGATAGATATTCCATCCAAGTTTCCATAAAATGGTTTTTTTTTCCCATTTCCACCAAGTTTGTAATCTTGTGTTTTGTTTTTATGTCACTGAGTAGTTCCCTGACAAGAGTATTGCTACTTTATCTACATTCAGTGCATTCGGGTTCAGAAACAGAACTAATAAAACATTTTGTTTAAAAATGCACAATGTATGCAAAGATTCTCAGAATTAGTAACTCAAGACTAAAAATTAATGTAAGATTAAAGCCATAAGAGAATAAAAATGATGAAAAACAACATTGTGAACTAGATGGCTTTTTGATGAAGCTTATAGTTGGAGCTGACTCGTGTGCCCTGAACCATCCCTTTAGTTATGATGCTATGGGCTTAGACAGCTGGGGCACCTCTCATTATGCACTGGGCTCCTTCCTCACGCTGTTATACATACAAGAAGAGTAAAGATGTGTCCTTATTATCGCAATTAACATTGCTCTTTGTCAGTGTCTCTTTCCAGTCCTCTCATACGCCCAGTTGGACCAGTCAGATGGCCATCCTCCCCAAGTCTTTTTTCTTCCATTAATTAGATTTTTTTCCACTCCACTATTGCCTTGTGCTTGCTCAGAGATGGGAGATTGCACTGAAGTGAAACCTTGATGCAATCTGTCTGTTCCCTGAATTAGTATCTTTCTTTGTTTTTTTGTTTTTGTTATTAATAGGAGAAACCCAAGTACTGCCAAATGACATCAACTGGGTGGCAGCACCGGTTTTAAACGGATTGTTACTGTTGCATTTGGGGCTTTTTGCGAGACATGAAAGATTCAGGTTTCGAAAGTGACAATGCGAACTACCACTGATTCAGAAGGCACTGATTTAGCCTGAGTGTAAGGACAAAAATTCATCGACGTGATGAATCTCACAAGATTTTCCAGGCTATGAAATCGTCAGTTCAACAAAGACCAGATCAACACTGCAAGATGAATGATCAACATACAGGACTAGAAGCTATGTTCTGATATTAATGTAAGGGGTCAACAAATAAGGTGACGCTTGTCAAATTAAGTTAAGATGACAGTAGAATAACATTTAACTGGTTTGTTTTAGTACAAATTACAAAGTAAAATTAACATACAAATAATGTTTTTTAAATCATGTCATCAATATTTTACAGTAATTAAAAACATATTTTAAAAAGATGGAGGATTTAAAACATTTGTTTAATTTTAATGACCTCTCACGGCCCACCTGCAGTACCACCACGGCCCACCAGGGGCCTGCGGCCCACACTTTGGGAATCACTGAACTAGGGGAATCCATAGCAGAGATGGGCACGTGTCTGTGAAGCCCCAGAGCAGCCATTCCCAAACTTCAGAATACCATGGTCCAATTTGAAATGTGAAAAATCTCTGCGACCCACCGAAACCTTTAATCACAACTGTGATCAACATACAGGACTAGGAACCATGATCCGATGTTAATGTGAGTGGTCAACAAATAAGGTGACACTTAAGGTGACATATTAAGTTAAGATGATAGTAGAATAACACTTAACTGGTTTGTTTTATTACTTCTTAATGTTTTTTAAAAGTATTTCATGAATTTTTTACAATAATTAAAAACATACTTAAAAAATATCACGGATTTAAAACGTATTTGTGTAATTTTAATGACCTCTCTCGGCCCACCTGCAGTGCCACACTTTGGGAATCACTGCGAATGTGAGTTCTTCCCCCTTACACGTCATATTCCACCGTACAGGTGTAGTCCCTATTAGCAGTGCATTATTGGATAAATGAAATTACAATAAACCGATTTGAAATATAATTCGACTGGACTGAATTGTTTTGCTTTCGGTGCCTTTCTGTATTTCAGGTAAATGGCAGCCTGTGCAGTGTCCACCCATCCCAGTAGTGTTGCACTAATAAAATGAGCGTTCACAAACACACACGAGGCATGTCTTCAAAAAATCTCTAAAAATGAATGTAATTGTAATTGTCTACAAGTGTCTGACAAACTGCAGAATAGCGTCCACTATTATTTATGAACAGCCAGTGATTTTTAGATCTGCTCGGAACATCAAGTGAGGAAACATCGCGCAGTGAAGCACTGAAGAAGAACAACTGATTTTGAAGCATCCAGTCTTTTATTGGCCTTGCATAATCAATTTCTCCACTGCAAAACAAGAACCATTTGGAAATGCCATCTGACTCAGGCCAGCACTAGAGTCACCCTCTTGACATTGCACCACAGCTGTGTTGGAAACTGCAAACCTCCAACCGAGCGCAACGAGCTGATGGAAACTTTTGACTGTGGAAAGAACCGAACTGTGGAGCAGCTGCAGCGAGACATTTATGTTCATCTCTCTTCTATCCTGTTGTGGCACTATAGCAACTAGCCTCGTAGCCAGACAGTTAGAAAGTATTGTTGAAATTCATCACACAAAAGTTCGAATCAAGAGCCCACAAATAAAATGAATTTAGTCAGGGGCACAATTCATAACGTACCTTCTTTTACAGTTCACCTTTTCAAAACGCCAACTGTGCCCCGGTACAGAACCCAGCCTGAGAGTCTTCCCAGCGGGAGAGGGAGACTCACAGAGAACAATGTGTTCAGCGGACCTGGGGGATAGCAAGGCCTGGTATCACTCCTGAATACCAGTCCAGCCCCACGGGGATCCGTGACCTGCATCTGTGGGCCTCTGCTCTCTTCTACCAAGTCAGTAGATGGAGCCTGAACTGCTCTCCAAATCAGATAAACACATACGTTAACTCCAGTCTGTGTAACGCGCACATTCTGGCAGATTCGATTAATTCTGGCAACCTATGTCAGAAAAATTATTATACTGACCTACTGAAAATAATTTTCAGCTGTTGCTTCATTTAACATTTACAGAAATGTAGATGACGTAAGCATATTGGGGTTTTTTTTTTGGAAATAATGAGGGAAAACTTTGCAATAGAACAATGTTTAGTGACCTGCCCTGAGTGGGTTCAGCTGTTAGCTTGAAGGAGAGGAGTCATGGGAGACTTGGCGGCTCTCAGATCCTGATGATGATGCAGTGAGTGAGGCCAAAGGGCTAATAACTCAAAATGATGAAACTAACGGTAACAACCAGATTCCCTGAGAATTGAACACTAAATGTAAAATCAAAGGCACGATACAAACAAGTCACTAGGAGGTAAAGAAGAGAGAGGCTTTAATCATGTCTTCACAGTAACTCGATATTATTTCACAAGTGATTATCTCATTGGAAACATGTTTATTGAACCCTAAATCACAGTCATGCACAAGAATATAATCTTTCCTTATTCTAATAGCCATAAAGAATTGTTAGTTTATTATATTTCAATGCTAGTAGGACCAAACTAACAGAAAAATTACTGCACTTCAGCAATTCAGTTGGTGTACAAAAGTTTAAAAAAAAAAAAAAAAAAAAAAAAAAAAGGCCACCCAAAACAGAATCAGCTTAATGTCAAGAACATTGTAAATGTGTATTCGGGCTGGGGGACATGACCTCAAATCACAAATAATTGAACAATCTACCTTGATTACAATTAATGAGTGATTATTTTAGTATTTTTATTTTTAGCTCTCGTAGATCACTGACACGGTTTTTGCTGGAAATATAACCAACTATTAAAACTGTTCTGTTTTTTCTAATAAAATAGTACATAGCTCTGATTTTAAAATAAGTGAAAGGAAGCACACACAGATTAACGATTTATGGTCATTAAGTGAATAGATCAAAAAAGAGAAATAACTGAAATAATTCACATGAACAAGATTACAATGATTATTGGTTGTGAGTGGCAGTTTCGACTAACTTTAGATTAATTGTCCAGTTGAAACTCCTATTCCTATATTCCTATTTAAAGCAGCACAAAGGACTGTTGTTCATTTGAAACACCAGTTTCATTTGAAAGAATATTTGTTAAGTTTAAGCAATCATCATAATGGTCTTCTGTCCCTGCTATCAGCAAAAACCAGCCAAAATAACTTTGGCCTCCTGTCCTGGTGGGACAGCTCTGTGTCATTTAAGGCACCATATCACATCAGCATCGATGAAGCTGCCTCACAGAGCTTCAGTGGACATCTTGACAGAGACGACTGATTCAAGTAGTTCCAGAAGAGAAAATGAAAGAACGACCAAGCAAAAGAGCAAACAAAAGTTGTCGTAAAAGCAACTTAACCTTCAAGCCTACAGAGGGACCCAAAGAGCTAAAACCTCCAAAACTGCCTTCGTGATGCCTTAAAGATAGGGAAAGGGATTTCAGGAGTACATCACATCCGCTGGTATTTGAAATGAAACATCAACAAAACACACAGAGCTGGCTTACCCTCACCCTCCCTCCAGCCCTCCCTAAGAAAACGTGCCCCCTCATTAACTCACCCAAGCCTCTCCCCAGCTCCCTCATTTCAGTCGCACAATCACAAACTCTCCCCTTATCTGTGATTGGCTGGAGCAATGGTTTGGCTGGTTGTCATGGTTTGGGGAGCAGACTGCTACCACTCCGTTCATTTTCAGCTCTCAGAGCCAAGACTGTGCATGAAGACTGTTTGTTTTATTTATTTATTTATTTAGTCATGAGATGGGCAGCAAGCAGATTGTTACAAGATATCTACTTAATGTAAAAAAGACTGTTCTGGGTGAGAAATCACATCTTTACCTCACCTTAAAGAGACTGAAGCCAAGGAAGTTGTGGTATTTTTACTAGACATGGGCCTGCATGAAAATCTGTTGGTGTTATAACCTTCAGCAAAAACTTCATGTTTATCACTGTATATTGGTGGAAATAATGTAGTGATCAGCCAAAATAATAAAATACAAACAATCATAATGCATTTGCAGAAAGTTAGGACATCGCTGCTCGTAACCGTTTGGTACCATCTTACCCATTTTGATAACATGACTACTGTTTTTATTTCAACAATAGACACATATATACATATACATATAATTTGGCAAAGTTTGCATTCACATTGGAGGTCGCCTTCCCTCAGCCACCATAAGTAGCCAAATAATAGTCACAGCTCATCCATGGGGTGTTCTTCTGTGCTGCACTAAACTTAAAAGGATCCCTGCACTACACAAATAACACATACCCTGGAAACAGGGAGACATTCTTTAAAGGTTTGAAACCATGACTGTTTCAAATCCCGGTATACCGTTAATTAAGACTGATTTCCTCTTCTGGGATGAATATGAGAAGAAACACTAGAATTGGAGTAGAAGTGAGAACATATCCACCGGCTGTTTCAGTGCATGAAAAAGAACCTCGAGTAAAAAATATAAGGATCAGACTGTTAAGATACAATACTGGTTTAAAATAGCGGTGGAGGATACAGGCATGACGTAAATAGTATTCGGACTGGAGATCAACTCATGTGCTGAAGAAAGAAGCCGCATTACTGTATCTGCAGACCTGTGATAGATGAGCCATTGTCAGAATTAAATGATAGAAGAGGATGCTCTCCTCCCTCCATTCTTCCCATGTTAGTGTCACTGAGGTCTGCCCTTCAGCCTGCCAGCGTGTGAGAAAGATTTTGTCACTTTCTATCAATTATTCCCCACCAGATATTCACACACACACACACACACACAACCTCTTCCATTTGCAGATAAAGTTACGTAACCGCACAAGGTTTTCTAGGCTAAGGGGGGTTTACAACCCATCCCTCCTTGATCTCTTCTCTCTCTGCATCTTGATTCGTCTCTTCTCATATTCAGTCACGCAAAAGCACACCCACACCTTCCCCATCCCTTGCCACATGCTTAACAGGCACCTTCGCATCATCCACACGACACAGACTGTTGTGTAATTCACTGGGTCTCCAATCCCTCTCTCATATTAGGTTTTTTCAGCCACATGACTCGCACTGAGGGGGACACACGTTGACGTTAGTGGTCCTAATTAAGAACACAACTGCCCCCTGATGTCTCGGCAAAGAAATGCACATGCAAGTTACTGCAGAGCAATTCATTTCTCGAGATCGGCTTTCCAGTTCAAATCCAGTTGAACCCATTTTTTACATGAAAGGACCAACAATTAAAGCTTAATTTTATTTGGAAACAGATGTAAAAAGAAAAAGAGCTTTAAAGTTGAACAAAGGCATGTTTAATCGGTTCTGACACATCCATGAGGATTTCTGTGAGTCTATCGTACAAACAATGAACTGGCTGCCCTCTGCTGTCTGGTCAATGCCACCACATTTCTCTACCCCAGAGTCGAGACCCCCACCCCCTCTCCCCTGGAAAGGAAACCTCTGGGATAATTTGATTTGATTTAAACAGCAATTTTGAAAATCAGACGGTGGCGAGACATGCACAAATTAGTCCCTGTGCGTTTCATTGATCTCCAGTGATTTGATGGTTCCTTCTTTGACAGGAAAAGTAATGACAGGGTGAGTGATGTCGCAGCAGCTTGGGCATTTAATGGCTTGCTAGATCACTAATCAATGGTGACTCTGAGTGAGAAAATTTCCTCCAATTAATGCTATTAAAGCCAAAGGAGGAGAGATGGGCATGGAGACAAAAATAAATAAATAAATGTAAGGGGAAGTTTGAAGACGTTTCTTAGGGCATAAACATAATCTGACTTCTCTATAATGTCTTTCAGGCAGCTGTGTTTATGAACACGCTAAGGCATTTTTTTAGGTGCGACTCATAAAAACTCTGCAGTTGAATTTATGAATACGATACTAAAGTACAGCTTAACATATTAAGATAGGTGCCGGCATAATATTAGAACTTTATCGCATAAAATTACAACTTTATTTCCTCAGTAATGACAACTACGACTCCATTCTCGCAAGAATATCACTCATTTTCTTTTTTCTTGTAAAATAACTTTTTCTTTATAGTATGACAACTTCATTGTTTAAGTTTTTTGTATGTTTTACTTTCATTATTCCCATAAACCTGTCCCTAAAACTTAACCATTTCTGTTAGCAGTTACATGAGATGAGATGTCACAATGCATTTTTTTTATTTCTGTGGTTGTACATGTGTAGTAGTGTGCAGTAGTTTTTATCTGATCACTGAGGCATATATGCAGAACTGTGACACAGCTGTGAGGCACAGTTCCTGGCAGCAAGGACAACTCCGTCTGCGCTGCTATCAGGAGACACAGAGTAAAGGATTTGGATTCAACCAATGCAGATGATGCATATAGTACTGTAAAAAAAAAAAAAAAAAACCGTAATAGCACTTGGAATCAGTAAGTCATGTGCAGATTAGTTGACAGTTAATTTAAGCCAGAAGGGAGCAGACAAAAACACAAAAGATGTCATGCTCTTAATCATGTTTAACACAAAATTCTATTCTGTCACAAGGCAGCTCTTTGTCTACTTTGACTCTGTAACCTACGGTTTTATTCAGTCATGTCATCGACAGTAATGGAGACATATTACATATTTACTGTTCACACAAGACACAGAAATACATCAAGTGAGGTATCACATCAATGACTTTATAGAATTTAAATTCATATTCCCATAAGGACTCATTTGAAAATATAGTTTTCCTAAATATTCTAATCTTGTTGACCAGAGTTTTTCTACTCAAATTTCAGTTTTGAGTAACAGAACTGATATTTGCATCCTAGCATACAAAGAGTTGATAAATATTCCATATAAGCCTAATGACATGGTGACATTATCCTTTCCCAGCAGTGACTGAAACAGCCACCCAACTATATTAATCTGAGAATAGCAGTTATCGACAATAGGCCTTTGTGCCTAAATATCTGTTCTTGCCATCGGACATCCCCTCCATATCAAAGGGCTTGTCTGTTATTTACGTGGCATATTCATTACAGCACAGGGCCAGAAACGCCTGAATAAACACACAAACAATCGTCAGTCTGGTCGGCCAACACTCTGTTATTACTGAGGAACAATTGTTGGCAGCCAGTGCCTGATAAGGAGTTTAGTCAAATTTAAGAGAATATTAGTTACTATTTATAAGAAAATATCCTCAGGGACAAGCCTGCAGACAGTCTTTGATCCCACATGAGGGCCTATATATATATACATATATATATATATATATATATATATATATATATATATATATATATATATATATATATATATATATATATATATATATATATATGCTGGACATAAAATCATGTAAACTTTAAAAACTGCAGTTCTAATTAGAAAAACAAAGACTGCAGTCTTTCTTTTTTTATAATTCCTTTTTCAGGAAAATTTTGATTCGTAAATTCCAATTTTCTTTTTGAGAATGCTCAGTAACATGAGAGAAAATAATACAGATATAGTAATCAAAAAGTCTGTAGCTGTTTTGTCAATATATCTTAAAGTATAAAAGTGCACAAGACGTTTGATTTTTTTTTTTCCCTATAAAACCTCCGTTTCAAAGAAAGGTGCAACAATGCTATCCAATATACTGAAGGGAAAAAAATGACAGTTAGAGCTGTTGTTAAATCATTCTCTTGATATGTACACATTTCCAAAAAAGCTGTGAAGTAGCGACAACTAAAGAGAGAACTTTTGGCTCCGCAACCAAACCTTCTATAACATATATAACATGCATACTCTACTTGACCAAACTACTTCCATTCAATTTTTTGAAACTGAGCCATTTCAATTTTGCTTAACTTGATAGTTAAACATTTAACTAAATTATAGGTACAGTATTAGATATCCATTTAAATGTGTCCTACCACATTTACGTTTGCAGGACAAAAAAAAAACAATTATTTATAAGGACCTCCTTTACCATAGAATAATTGTATGAACTGTTATAATGAAGGGACAGTTTCAAAAACTATGATTTATAAGGTATCTTGAAATATACACATGTCTATTTGTGTGTGAGAATTACCTTAAGTGCAACAATAAACTTTGGCACAAAACCAGCTGTTCTTCTTTATAAAGAGAAGCCATGTCTTTAAGGCTTCTTCATCCTCCTGCCTTTGTATCTTTGCACATCTGTGATAAAGCTTCATCCGTAAAGAGATGCAGTGATATGACTGTGTGGAAGCCTGCTAATGTGGTGTAGTGTCTGTTGGTCAGCAGCTTGACGTTTACTTGCACAACCTTTTTCCTCTCTGAGAGCCAGCAGAGGACACAATCCCTGGTATTTGTACATGAATGAGTCACATCCTGGTTTCTTCTTTCCCAGAGCCTCTTATGCTTCCTCTGTTATTTTGTAACATTTACATAATTTACTTAATTGTTAGCTTTGGGTCCTCCACATTGAAGACACACTACATTAGCAGTAGTGTCTGTGCCCCCTCACCATGAACGTGATGTGTTTCATTAATTTCAAAAGTAAATAAATAAATTAAGAAAAAAAAAGAGATCTGGTCAAGCTGAAAATCATCCAACCAATTGCTAAATGTATAGCTCGAATAAAGTATATTAATTTTTTTTTTGGAGCAATCACAAGTAGAATTTGAAAACTCTACTAGCCCCTTTTATTGGCACCATGTATGTGAAAATTAATGCAATAAATGCTAATATTCAAGCACAATTGTTCAGCCAAATTAGATGTTTTATTTCATGAAACAAAAGCTAAAGAATCTGTCTTTCTGACACCATTTCAAGATCTCATTTTTAGAGGCTTTATCTGAAATTGTCCCCTATTCGCCGTTTTGTAGTGCTGTCTGAACATGTAGTGAGAATAATTTCTACTCTATAACATGCACTCAACGTCATGAAAAGTAGTGTAACTAAGGGTCACTACACCAGACGGCAGCAATCCCTTATGTTTTATCTGTGAGACGACAGTGGCACAACAAACAGCAGTGGCAAAAATATCACTATCAATATCCAAATGTTCATTCTGCTGATGAGTTCACCTCATCTTCCCTTACAGAGATCTATCCTACACACTGACCATGGACTATTGTGGAAAATTGGAAAAAAAAAAAAAAAGGAAAAATTCTGTGCCCTTTAGGGGGATACAAATTTCGTGTTGAATGAAAAGCTTTCTTGAGTAGCACAAGGGAGTGTTTTTTTCCTTCTTCTTCATGTAAACATATCAATATCAATTTCAGTTGAAGGAATATTTGATTCTTTCTCAGAAGCACCAGCCAGTTCAGAGTCTCCTAACCCTACTACCAACATAAAGGAAAAAAAAAACACCCTAACTGGACTCCTGTCCTGGCCATCTCTTCTGGGAACTGCATATGCCTTTATAGCACGCAATAACAATAAACTAGCTCATAGAGCTACAGTAGACATTATGACAGAGGTGGCTAAGGGCCCAATCCTCCCCCAGATCTCCTAAAGCCGCTATTGAGGAATAGCGGGTAGCGGGAGGGTGTTTCCCCCGCAAAGAACACAATCTTTTACCTTGCTAAACCCGCTATCCCACATGTGCTACCTAGGCTTGGGCGGTATTACGGTAATACCGTTTACTTCCGGTATTTAAAAATAGCGGTGGTATCAGTTTCAATACCGTCATTAAAAAATGCAATGAATGATTTCTGTGGTTTAAAGTTTAGTTTAGTTTCTCTCCTGTATCGCTGTGTTCCGCTTTATTTTACCGTTTATTCGTGTTTGCTTGCAGCTGATCTCGGTTTGACTCGTCCTGTTAAGGTACTGACAATGAAAACAACACTTCCTGAGTTTGCTGCTTCAAAATAAAAGCTTCTAATGAAACTAATAATGTTGGACTTTTATGTTGAAGAATTTATAGGAAGTGAAACGTCCAGCATCAGACACTTTACTATAAAGCGCGTTTCAGCAAACACACCTCGGCAGCAGAGAGGAGCTGGGGCAGAGAAGGAACAGTTAAAACTACAGTGAAAAGCAAGAAATACACAAATAAATAACAACTGTAGTTGAGCCAAGTTTATATTGAAGCACTGAACTGCTGTTTCGAGGTAAACCCGTCTTTTTTTTCCCAGGCGCGACAACGCTGGGAATAGTACAGCACCGTAAAGCCCCGCGGCAGCGCGCCTGGGGTACATAATGGGGGGGGGGGGCTGTTTTCACGCGCGGCGTCCGCCGGCGGTGTGTGTTCGCCTTAATAGTCGCGTAATACCGTATACCCCGGTAAAATGTGAGGGAAGTTTGACAGTATCAAAATTTGGATACCGCCCAAGCCTAGTGCTACCCGCTACATTATGCATAGGAGTGGTTAGGGCGTTCCACCTGTTAAACCAATCAGTGCGTCAGTAGCCATTGCCTTAAAGAGCAGGTTATGCTACTCGCAAACCTCTATGGAGCGTTTCTTCATCCAGATCGGAGCAGCTCTCATGCGCAGCTCATCTGGGACTCTGCTGTAGAGCTTCCTCCTCTTCCTTCCTCCTCCTCCTCTGCAGTGATATATACATAAAAATATTTTTACACAGACAATTTCTATCTGCTACCTGAAAGTCCCAGATAGTTGGTGCGCTCCCAGTAAATACATTCTGGTCTTCTATGGTTTAACTGATGAGGAAGCCATTTAAGACGATCTCTGCTATTTTCTCAGGGGTTCAACTGAAGGCCAAAGCACGCTTTTTATACAAGAGTTAATTAGAGAGGTAGAGCCGTTTGTGCACGTTCACATGTGACCAGGTGGACGCACATTGATGCCATTTGGACGTGCTCTTGTACGCTCTTGTACACTCTTGTGCATGTGGGTGGTCAGACCACAGCTTTAGGGAGTGGAAGATTGCATTAGCGGTTAGCGAAAGGTTCCTAAACCGACAATTTGTGGGTAGCGGCTAGTGGGAAGTGTACGATCGGGGCCTAAGAGTCAAAAGTCACTTTTGTAAAAGAAACCTTCACAGCTATACGGACACCCACTGAGCTGAAAAGAAAAAAAAAATAATGTTCCTTTCTGCCACTGTAAACTTAGACACTCATAGGAATGGTCTTCAGTAGCTGATTAGGCCAGTGGAGCTGACCAATCAACGCACACATGCTTTTCAGTAGAAATGGCAGCCTCTCTGATTTCTGACATTTCATGGGGACTTCGATTTGCATTTTTGCAAAATGCATTTTTGCAGCGTTGCTCTCTCTTCTGTTTTTCACAGGCCCCTATTGTTAATTATTCAAAACACACCAACAATAAACGCCACTACATTTGGTTATGTGCTTCATCGTTGCTACAGCATCATCACAGGCCCTGCAGTATATTTTGAGTAGGTCACACTGTCCTACAGTGTAATAGTGAACCAAATCTGGACAACAGCACCCAGTGAAGCCATTTACATACACATACCAATGTTTTTTCACTAACTCAAACAGTATTTGATCTAAGCAATACAACAGTGATTAACATCTCAATGAGTCAGTCCAGGTTTTCTGAGTCCAGATATGTGCACATTAATGTAAAAGGGGTTGGTGATGGCAAATAATTACCAATCACAAATAGGGATGCACCGATCCAATATCAGATAACAGATAGCAATATTGATATATAATATAATAGGGCAGATCCAAGACACCAGTCTATTCACTTGAATTCTGTGTGTGCAACAAAAATAAAATGACGCAAGAAGCTAAAAACAGAGGGATGCTGTGTAAATTTATGTGAAATAAAGTGTATGGAAAATAATGTGCTTATTCTATGCCACTTCTCATTCAGAAAAACATATTTTCTTCAGTTAATAGAAGTAAAATGCATTTGAGTAAATGAGGACGGATACTAAGGGGCAAAAGTAAAAACATAGGGGCAACTGACTTGGTAAGGAAAGGAAATCCCAGTTTCTGTTTCTGGATGTGTTTTAATTTTTGGGGGTTTTTTTTTTGTGGTTGTGGCTGTTATTTTCACTGTACTCTTATACTGTGTCATCTTCTCCTGATCAGCGTTTGCCTAAAGCAAAGCAGAACACTGACACAGATTAAACCTCCGCCAAGTCTCCCTTTCTGATCACAGGCCAAACCTCAGAGGGCAAAAGTGAGTTACCACTCTTCTTGACAAATGTCTTTGTTCATATTGAACACCCGTCTACTTTTCAAACAATTGTTTACAAATTTCCAAGATTGAACCCTAAGGAGAAAAAGAAAAAGAATTAACTCAAAATCCAGAAACCGAGACGTCCAGTGAAATGTTTATGAAGATGGGCTCTAAAATGCTTGGAAATGGCCAAACTGCCCTTTATGAGCAGCAACAATGTTTTTCGAGGATTGTCGCCTCTCCACCATCATATTGTGTCAGCAGACGCTTGAACACTCCAGACCAACATACAACCACGTGTTTTGCTTTTATACAGATTTGTTGCTGATGACAAATTAATCAAGTGCATTTGATGAGTGTTTTAAACGCTATGGAAGCAGTAAGAGTGGACTTGATTTTACCATTTGGTTTTGTAAATGTGTATTTGTCAATAAAGTAGATGAAAATAACAGTAATCTCCTGTGTTGTTTGTCATTTTGGGTTGAATTTATTAAATTCAAAGGCCTTATTACAATAGGATGATGCATGATTATCCCTTTCATCTCTTGTCAAATCGGTACCGAGCCCATTTGCAGCTATTTACAACATAACAGAGCGTACCAAACCAGTTGCAACGGGTCAGAGGCTAGCTATATTGGACGACTCATGCAGGAGCATCCAAAACAGCCAAAATGGTTACAGAATCGCTAATAACACATTGGATCAACAAGTTTTTACTGTGAAACCAACAAGAGTCATTCAGTGCAACTTCACTGCAGTACATTTCAGGCCAGCTGACAGTCTTGTCTGGGCCCGGGACAAGATAATGTTAGATGGGCCCTCCCCTACACCACCGCCCTTTTTTTTTTTTTTGTCACTAAACATCACCAGTTATGTTTGGTATATTGTGATGTGTAATGCAATAAATAAGGTATTGTATACGATGAGAAAATCTTAGCTCTCCATGGCAGCTGAAGTTTTAGTTAAATATGAAAGGACCTGCTAATATTATTAAGATTTATGCATACACATTTTCTAATTCTTATACATGCAGGAAAAATAGACCAGGGAAGAATACATTAGGCATTTTAATTTGAAGAATTTTTTTCTTTGTCAACTGATAATACAGTAAATAAACATGTATATCAAACTTTAAATGAAAACTTGAATTGTCAGTTTTATATCTTCAAAACCAAATGAACATCTCCATCTATTGAATTTAGGGCACTTGTTGACTTTTTTTCTACTTTAAAAGAGAACAACAAACATGGGAGGCAAAATAGGGTGTTTTTTGAGCTGCTATATGTTAACCAGTCCCTATCTATTTTTTCCCGTCCATTGTGGGATGGGGAATATGTCAAATAGTTTGGAAATTGCCTGCCCTCTGCATCTGCCGGCAATTCCTTTGCCCTCTCTGAAAAAGGCAGACTCTGAACTGGCTGGTGCTTCTGAAAAACGCGCACGAGGTTCACTCTATCAGAGTCGGTCATTGTAGTTGGCCATAATGCAGGATCGCTGAAATGTTGTGCCTGATAATCAGTCTCCAGGGCCGTTTCTAGTCACCTTGGGGGCCCTAGGCAAGTGTGAGCATGGGGGCCCTCCCGGCCCAAAAACACCAAGAAAATCATTCAATCCAAAAAATCTTTTCTTTTATTTTTAAATAACACAAGTGCACAATAATGTAAGAACACTTGCAGTTGTGGTTGTTGTTGTGGACACAGTTATTTGAGAATTCAAGATCTGAGATGTACACTTATCACCTAGATTCTGGGCAAAGTTTGTGTTACCTTCTCTTGATGAAGTGCTGGGAGTGGAGGCCAGGGTACCACTTGATGTTGAAGTCTCTCCCGAGTCTCTTCCAGTGTCTTCATCTTCAATATGAGAAGTTGATGTATTTAAATATAACAATGTTGCTGAGATTAAAAGTGATCACTACAAACAGCTCAGGGAGATAAATTCACTTTACCATCAGCAGTGGGAGCATCCTTTGGAGGAAGAGGTTCCATGAATTTAAGCAGAGAACCTTGAAGGAGTAAGAAAAGATCTGGTTAGTTTTCTGATTTGTATGTTTAGTACATTGATTTAGCCTAGCTATTAGTCTGTAACAGACAACAAATTTAAGCATTCTGCTTGAAAATTAGACAGCTGATGCTTTAAAAACAGTGAACAACCAGAGGACATAAGTGGAGTTTTGTTGTAAAAAACAGGTGTTTTCAGTAGTAACAAGAGTAATAAAAGAGTTGTTAAAACACCACTGCTTCATTTATGCAGTTTAAATGAATTTTTTGCATTAGTTAAAACATGGCAGCAGCCAGCAGCAACACTATTTGTTACTACACAGCTATGTTTTGTTTGTTAACAGTGGTGTTTCCAGAGGTAATAACGTTAGGTAATATATGCAGAGAGAGAGAAACTGTTCGCATTCGTTAGCATTTGCCAGCCAGCGAGCTAGCGAAAATAGACCTCATCCTCACGCATAGCCTAGCTTTTTTTTTTTCTTTTGGCCTAATAGCTGCACTTGTACAACACTGAAGACTCAAACTCCTAATTTATCAAATGAACTGTCACTTACCGGTGTCTTGCTTTTTCTTTGCCTCTTCTTCCTTTTTCTTCTTCCGTTTTTCATAACCGGAAGGATAACTTCATTTCATTTTTCCTTTTAAATTTTCCGCCGCTAAATACACTTTTGCTGGCTGAAGTCCAAAGCCAAAATTGGTTGAGGGGACGGGGCCGCGCCCCGCGTTGAGGGGGTACTCCGAGGGCGATCTGTCGCTGCATTTACCTTTCACCACAGGGGGACAGACGGTGTGTCGTTGCATTTAGTTCCTAATCAGTCGTTGTCTGGGGGCCCCCCGATTGGTCGGGAGATGAACCACAAGTGCGGGGCCCCGCCCCACATTGAGGGGGGCCTCCGAGGGCGATCTGTCGCTGCATTTTCCTTTCACCACAAATAGGACTATTCTGACATTTTTTTAAATTCCACAATTTAATGAGGGCCCAGTTGTGGGCCCCCCTCTCCCTGGGCCCGGGACAGCAGACCCGTTTGCCCCCCCCCCCTATCGACGGGCCTGGTACATTTGGATGTCTTCTGCTCATACTTGTTTGGCTGACGCTCTGCCTGTGTGATTTGCTTCATTTCTCTCGTTGTATGCCTATCAAATGGCATCCAGAGGCCATTTCTCCTGTGTCTGTTGATACAGTCCACTGGAAATCAAAGTTGAATCCAGAGGGACCGGACTAATTCTTTGTATCAAAGACTGTAACTTGCTTGTCCAGGCTCTAGAGTCTCTAGAAGCAGAGGGCGACCAAAGAGGGTGTACTTTCTTAAATCACATAGCTGTAAAATAATGTAATTGTGTAGGAGGCAGGCCCTAATTATCTTTTATTTTCTGATGTGGATTTTTTTGTTTTGACCAGTGTTACCAAGGATAGATGGTTAGAGCCTGAGCCTGAGTTAATGAACTAAATATCCGCATTAAACTGCTTTCAAGCTTCATTCAGGGTTTCTCCCCACTCAACTGTATTTCTGATAAATACTAAATATTCAACATGTTGGATATTTATGATTTGAGGGACCAAACGTTTGAGCAAATAGATTCTATGACTGTCAACACAGCTCTGTCAACACAGCTCACACCACAGGAAAATCTGACAAAATAAGCTGAAGCACTATCAAGACTGAGTGACTGCCAAAGGAAGAGAGAACTGGAACCAAAATCTCCACTATTATCTTGCAGTGTGAGACCATTTAAGGCCATTCTACTTATGCTTTCTTTGCACATCGTAAACTTGGACAGATCCAGGAATTACTCCTCTTTTGCACTGACACAAGAATTGCTCAAGGCAAGGCAAGTTTATTTGTATAGCACATTTTGGGTACAAGACAATTCAAGGTGCTTTGCATAAAGCATTAGAAGCATTACAGAAGCATTAAATAGTACATTAAAAGAGGAAGGAAATAAAATAAATGAAATAAAATCAAATGAAATATCAAAAACCACAAAAGATTGGATAAAATGCAAAAAGTTAATCAATAGTTGTCAATAGTTGTGGTAACATATTTTGTTTTTTTCCATAATTTGAGTAAGTTGGAGCATGTAGATGTTAAACAGCAGTGGCCCCAAGATGGAGCCTTGGGGAACTCCACAAGTTATTTTAGTTTTGTTTAGATTTATAGTTACCTACAGACACAAAATAGTCCCTGTCTTTTAGACAGGACTTAAACCAATTCATTGCAGCGCCAGAAAGTCCAACCAAGTTTTTCAGCCAATCAGGTAAAATGTTAAGGACAACTATGTTGAATGCAGCACTGAGATCCAGTAGTATTAGGACTATCTTTGATCAAGTGGATGTCATTAAAGACCTTAAATAGAGCTGTCTCAGTGCTGTGATGTGGCTGAAAACCTGACTGGTAGACATCAAAACAGTTATCAAGACTTATTGTCAAGATAGTTATTAAGACTTATTTTTAATATGGAAACGATTTTGAAATGAATCATGACCACGAAAATCTAAATTCAATCACATGTTGTTATGCCAAAAGACTTTCAGCCCTATAGTTCCCGAAAGGATAGCACTCCACAAAATGCGCAATTTATTTCTTATGCAGCACACAGCACGTCTAAGGAAGTTGGACAGTGAAGTCGGGTAAGAATTTAGCAACTGCTGTTTTCACTGTGAAGCGTAGGTACTAAGGCAGGACTACACGGAAAAGACTCAAAAGCATAACATAATTTCACTAGAGTGAGGATTTAATTAAATAATCTCCCAAAAAGATTCAAACAAGAATGCAACCTATGGGCAAAAACGAGCGGTGTCAAAAACGCACAATAAAGCAACAATAGGATGGAATGCAGCATGCCCAGGTAACTAACAAAATGGAGAGGGAAGAGTGATGGTGCTTAAATACAAAGGAGGGTGTGGAGACAACTAGATACAAGTGAAGCAGATGAGGCAGGGAACCAGCAGCAGTGGGAGACACAGAAGGGTAGGGGATGTAGAGACACCTGGAACGAGAAGAGACATGACTCTAATAATGCAAAACAGAAAGTGAACAAAAACATAAATATGGTGGAGATCATGTAGGACTGAAAAGAGGACTTCCATTCACTAGAAATATTTTAATACATTTTAAAACTGTATGTTTACTAATGACATAAAAAAACTGAATGATACAGGTTTGAATAATTACAATTAACATCACTTTGAATATAAATTGTTAGCTGTGTATCCATAACTCAAAAGTCTTGAATGTCACCATCATGCAAGTTTCAAAGCGGCTTTGCAAACTGCATAAAAACCCTCCGGCCTGTCCTGAACACATCAGCAGCCCATATCACTGAGCTCGACAGATCTAAAAAAGATGTATCTCTTTACAAGGCTGCAAGGTCAAGGGCACAGAGGCCACTTGGCAACCAGAGGAAGCTGTTCCTGCTGCAGCCAGTCATCATCTACCACATTGACTGGCTGAGCCAACTGAGCTCACACGTCCCTCTGGATCAATAACAGTAGAACCATGAGTCCAGGCCAAGAAGGAAGAATAAAGAGATTGCCCTTGTCCATCAGCTAAAACAGGATTTGGAACTATAACTTGGTGAGAATAACAATAATGGCAAGAATGGTACAATTACAGTGTTTGATTCAGACTTTTCAGAAGCATATAAATATTCTGCAGATCTCTTGTAGTGTCAATTATTTGTCTGCTAATGATCTGTTTTAGCTAAGTATAATTATAAAAACAATATTGCAGATCAGCTGACATGGTCAAGTCCAGAAGAGTTTGGACAATGACAAGTTTATTTTTTATGATTTTGTCTTTACTAGACAGCACAATGGATTTGAAATAAAACAATCACAATGCAATCAGTTTTCATTTAAGAGGTTTCAAAAAAATATGGCATTTACCAGTTAGGAATTACAGCCTTTTAAAGAAAAGTACCTCCATTTTCAGGGGCTCAAAAGTGCTAAATATATACATTATTTTTAATATCTGATGAAATGCTTTGCAGTCAATGACTGCTTGTTCTCTGGAGCCCATGGACATCACCAAGAACTGGAGACCAGCGGGCAACGGTGGCAGTGTGGAGACTGGCACTAACCCACCATATATATATATATATGCAGTTGGAGTAATAACAAAAAAGATTAAGAAGAAAAGAAAAAGTTAACTTACTCCACTGACAGCCATGCATGCTCATGCCATAACACTACCACCACCTTGTTTGGTTTTTTCTGTTAATATTTTATTAAATATTTTGTGACTCTGGTGGCCTACTATCGAGAGACAGGAAAGTGAAGCAGAGAGAGAATTTGAAGTCACGTAACAAAGGGTCACAGGCTGAAAGTTAAACCTATAATAGAAAAAGATAACCTCTGTATATGAGCCGCTGCTCCATCGACTGAGCTATCTGGCCACCAGTCTCCACTATATTTGGCACATAATGTGGTATGCTCTGGATCATGAGCAGGTCCATTCCATCTCCATACTTTCTCTTCCCATCATTTGGATTTAAAGTTTGTCTTGGTTTCGTCTTCCCAAAGAATCCGATACCATAATATATGAGGCTACTCTAAAGAATTCTGGGGAAAATCAAATCTGGCTTGTCTGTTCTTAAATGTCACCAGTGGTTTCCAACTTGTTGTAGACCCTCTGTATTTTTACATGCATGTGGGTGTCACTTGATTGTAGATTTTAACAATGATGGGCCTATCTTCTCCAGCAAATTCTTGGCTTCTGTTTTTATTGTGATTTTTTTTTCCCCCTCAATCTAAAGAACTCTACAATCATCCACTTTAGCTGTCTTTCATGGTCTTCCAAGCCTGTTGATGTTGTTGAGCTTCCCAGTGATTTTTTTTTCCTTCTAAGAATGTACTAAACTGTTGAATTGTCCACACTTTAGATTTCTGCTGTCTCTTCTATTGGTTCACGTGGTTCATGTGAACATGTGGTTCATTTGTCAGTTGTCCAAAGTCTTTTGAGCCTCTGAAAATGGAGGTACTTTTCGTAAAAAAAGACTGCAATTCCTAAATGGCGAATGCCATATTTTTATGAAACATCTTAAATGAAATCTACACTTTGGTTCCATCTTGACTGTTTTATTTCAAACCCATTGTGCCGTTGTATAAAGACAAAATCATAAAAACGATGTGTGTCTAAAGGGGAACATATGCAGATGGTGAAACTGCTTTCCCTGACCAGCACAGCCATTTTTCTGTCCTGAAGATTGATTGATACACTGGGTCAGTGGCATGCAGAAATGCTGATGAGGCATTTCCATATAATTTCATTGCTCAGGAGACGTTGATGGCCTGTTCTCTGGAGCCACTTGTATCAACGTGGAGGAAAATCAGACTGATAACCTAAAAAGCTTTTATTCCCTTCCCTTGTGGCCCGCTACTTTAATTGTGGGAATCTGTCTGCAGTTCAGAGCACAACGACATGTCACATGAAGAGAGCAGGCAGTTAATAGTTTCATGGATTCCACGGATTTAGCAGCACTTCTACTAGTGATATAAGTAAATGGAGCTAGAATGTCTGTCAGGGTAATGCACAAAGTATTTTCAACATAGCCATTAACATGCAAACACTCAATAATAACAATGAATGGTTAAAAACAATCTAAATGATAACATTTAAGCTACACAATGCAGAAATGAAACCCAAAACAGAACATGGAAATGTTGTTTACAAAACCATTAAATTTGATGAGGATGGCACAGTGGCCCACTGATCCAAGAAGAAGGTTCATATTTGTGAGCTCTTCCTGTGTTCCTTTGTTTTCTCCCACAGTCCAAAGATAACAGTGATTCCAAAGTGGCTAGAGATGATTAATAAGCATGCATGGCTGTCTGTCTCCCTCACTACCCCAATGTCAGCTCGGACAGGCTTCACCCACCACCATTGTGACCTTCAAGACAAGCTGATGAATTGTAATCTTGGAAAAGTAATGTTGCTCTTCAAATGCTGTAGGTTATATATTACTATTTATTGTGTAAGATAATATTTATTATTATTATTGTAGATAATGAGTAATGTAACAATTTCCATGCTTCATCAAAGTAAAGTAGCATATATCTCCCTGTGTCTTCCACAGGGAGAAGACATTTCTTCAGACTTTTGGATTTAAATCACACTTGCACTAATTTAGCAATCATAGGGCAGAAGAAAGGAAAATACCCCAATTTCCAGGACAAAATGCTTTCTTGCCCAACAACACATCCACCCGCCTTTGTGTGATCAGCTGGCAACTGGTACAACAGACTGAGGCTGCTTAGAGCAAAGAGCACTGATTTGACTGGGAGAAGAGAGGTTGTGCAATTGGTTCAAAGAGAACCAATGAAAAATACATTTCAAAATTTGATTGCATACTGAGCCTGTTTACTTGCAGAGAAAGCTTCTTGTAAGCCATTATTATCCTTTTGTACAGTCAAATGTGTCTGCTACCCATCAACATTGTTTGGGAGCGTGGCTCAAGAAGGGACTCCTGCATATAAGCTGCAATCCTGCAATTTGATTCAATTCTATTCCAACATCACTGATGAAAATTACTTTTTTTAAATTTTTTTTATTTAACGTAATAATTCTGCGACATGGTACAACACCGATTGAAAGTGACTCACAGGCTCTGCATGTGCACAGAGCACTGAATGAAAAAAGAGCTGAAGGAAAATGCCAAAAAGGTTATTTTTGGAGCAAAAAGAAAAGCAAAAAACAGCCAATCAATGATCAAAAATTAGCAGAGTAGCAGAGAGCCTTATGGAGCCAAGAGCCTCCAACTAAATTAGACTCTCCAAGACGAAGTGAAATGACGAAGACAAATAAAGCAGCAATGCTTCTATGCTCAGATTGCCATCTTTAAAAAAAATAATAATAATACCTCCAGGGTCCCACTTGCCTCTCCAGCCAGACAGATGTTTCAGAAGGACCCGTTTCTATTCCACAACTCAGTCTTCCATACCTGATTTATCTCAGCAACCCTTGTTAAGAAGCAGAGGGAGGCCTACACATTACAGTTCTGAAATTATACAGTAGTATTTTTCACAATGGGTGTTCTCAAAAGCAGTGTGACCCCTCACATCCAAAAACACCCCTCAGGACATGCACCATTGTTCCTAAGAAAAGCAGCAATAATGACACTTCTTCAGACAGAGGCACACAGGATCTTCCAGTGTTTGATGCATTGAAACCCACATATTTTTTTCTTTGCAGATGCTCCGCCCCCAAAATAAAATCACTCCAGTCATTTTAGAGTGGTTTTATACTACAAAACAGAGCTCTTCAAGTCACCTATTAAAAACTCCCATCGTTTGACATATACAATGAGGAAGAACTAAATAACGCAATGCCAAATTTACCCAAGAATCATCCCTCATAGTTTGTGACAAAATGTTTAACTATGAGCACATTTTTTTAGTGTTTTAAGCCGACAATCTCTTTCAGAGTGAAAATGATGGTTAAGAAACAATACATAATGACCTGCGAGTTGGTCTCATTCAAAAAGTAATGAATTAAAATAAAATAAAATGTTACAAATGTCTCAGTCTTTAAAGATGGACTGCTGTATTGATTCATATGATGCATTAAAATTTCTTTATTATTATTTACACTTGAGTGGACCTGAATGACTGCACTTTTTCTAATGCTAGTCATCAGTAATGGCCAAGGTTTCCATTCCCCAGCAAATGAGAACTTCAGCAGCCATTTGTTCTGCACTGCTGCTTTTGATTCCCTCAGTGAGGGACAGGACCTTCATTTCTATAATCTGGTGATAGGATTGTGGCATTGGTTCCCAGAAGACAAGCCTGGAACCCTTAAGAGGGGCACCAAAGAAAACTGGCATAACTTAGCTTTACAGATGAGTATATTGAGGTTTCAATGACTTGTCTTATTCACAGCTGATCAAATTTACTCATTGTGATGAACTCAGTTGCTACTGAATGTTTTATAAACTAAATAAATCACTAACCTGAAGCGCAACACAGCCACAGGAGACACAGAGGATAACAATGTCCGAGCTGTCACATAAAGAAGCTGCTATTAGAGCTGTCTCAAGGACAAGCCATATGAACACTGACATCTTCTTTATGAAAACGGGAAAGCAAAGCATGTTGTCTGCTTAAATACTGGAGCATCAGATTAAAATACATGCAGAGTTAAATGAAGAAGGAAAAAAAATGTAGACAAACATAATTCTGGAGGCAGAATGTGCATATGGGCTCATGTATAACAAGTGAGCAATGAAAATAAAGACATCACCTCTGAGTAACAATAGATGGGAGCAGGAAAAATATGTTGGTATGTTATATGAGTTGGAGCAACATGTCTGAGTCACACAAAAGATAATTCATTTCATTTGGCATCCTCTAGAATTTGGGGCAGTGCACATGCAAATAGTGCAACAAATTATGCATTTTAACGTTTTGCTGTTTTACTCTACTGTTGATTTTTTCTTTTTTTTTTTTTATTCAAGTCACCCACGGAACAATGTGGTATCTCCGCAGAGGAGTGAAGCGTGAAGACTGCTAGCTGGTAGCCAACAGCTAACTGCGTTGTGATGAATGAAGCCGGCAGGAGCGTCTCCTCTTACCTTTCAGGACCACCACCACCTCCTCGGTGCCAGCAGCCTGCGCCTCCGCGCCGCCGCTGGCCGGGGGGTCGTCTCCCTCAAACAGCTGGTTGACCTCCCCCTGGATGTCCGACGGGCGCCGGTCGCCGTCGCTCTTGGAGACCGTGAACCTCTGGCTCATGGTTGTCGACGGTGAGACAAGCGACGGGTCTTCCAGCCACCGTGCGGGGTGACGCGGACGGACAAAGACAATGAAAATGCCCTTGAATGTCTCGCTGCGTGGGTCAGTTGTGGAGGTTAACTAAGTTTCCCCGCAGACTGCTCGGTGCTGAATGAACAGCAGCTCTTTGTTGTTGGTATTTTAGATGTGTAATGCGGAGTGGACCATCTCATCAACCGGTGTCTGCTGGCCGCCGCGCACCTGGGTCCTAAAGCCGATCCACACCTTAAACAGCGCTTCCATTTTATTTTATTTTATTTTATTATTATTTTTTTTATTTATTTTAAGCGTGAATACGTTTTATTAACACAAGACCTCCAGTGATATTTGAGGCTGAAATGTAATGTTTATACTGGATGTCCTGGCGATGTAGTATTTTTGTTACATCTAAAAACACTGCAGCTCTCAGTTTCTGTGATAGCGTTGCCAGGCAACGGCCGAAAAAGCTAAAGATCATCCGTCAGTCGCTGAAGCAGCATCGGCAGATGATCTGCTGCAAACCCACAGGGACTTCCTAATAAACAATAATAGGCGGTTTGCATTATTGTTACGCATCTTTTCAACGCACGGTGACTGAGCACTTGTTGAAAATAGCCTATTTAAAACAGTTCCAAAGAGCAAATGGTTTTAGTACTTTAATTTTAGGAGGCAATTTTAGGAGTCAGACCACCGACTACCCTCTATCCAAAATCTGCGAGATACCAGTACCGCAAGATACCGACTTTTTTGGAAAGCGCAACTGGCATGTCGGCGCGTAAAAGAGCGCTTCCAAATCGCGACATTGCGCGTCCACCCAGTCACATGTGGACTGCACAACCGGCTCTACCTCTCGATTATGCATCACTGTATTACTTGGATACGTTATTATTCTCTTAAGGGCAGAGGATGTCTGTACAGCTGTGGCATGATCTCATTCAGATGTTTGCTGTGGAGGAAACGAGGAGATCACAGAACTCTGTTGTGGAGTTTCTTGTACTGTGCGCCTCCCTCTGACCCTCTCCTTGCGCTCGGAGCACCCGAGATCCGCTCAGTGGTAGAAGGTAGATGTCATCATACCTGTTCCTCTGGCTCAATCCAATGATCCGTTCTGCAGTATTTTAAAAAGCACCGCTCCTAGCGGCTATGCGTCTTGGCGCAGTTGTGCGTCTTGGTGCGTCTTGGCACAGGGGATATGTTAGATAACTCAAAAAGTTATGGATGGATTTTGATGACATTTATAAAGAGTTTTCAGGAGCTTAGAGCTAGTTTTATGTTCTTGCCGGAATTACCACAACTGTTTTGTTTGTCTTAACTAACTCTGGTCCTGACTTGACTCTAGACTGTTACTCTCTGAGTTGACCTCAACCATCACAGCAAAGTTAAACCATCCGCATGTCTATTAGACCTCATCCTGAGTCGTCTACTCTACTTCTCTTTTATAGGTGCGTTAATATTAGATCAGATTAACGTATCCCAAAAATCAAGATATGTACCACAGGTTTTTAAAGTTGCAGTAATTAAATCTTTTCTTAAAAAAAAAAAAAAAAAAAAAAACATCTCTTGACCCAGACATTTTAGTGAATTATAGACCAATATCCAACTTCTCATTTACTGTATATCTAAAATTGTGGAAAAAGTAATTACAAACTAGCTTGGCAACTGCCTGCATAGAAATGTCTTATTTTAAGTTATTCAGAGTTCAGAATACACCATAGCACAGAAACAGCACTGGTTTGAGTCACCAACGACATCCTCATGGCCTCAGACAATGGATTAGTGTCCATACTAGTTCTGCTGGACATCAGTGCTGCTTTGATACCATTGATCACAGCCTTTTACTGCACAGGTTAGAGCACATTATTGGAGTTAAAGGGACACCACTAGGCTGGTTTAAATCATCTTTATCTGACAGGTTCCAGTTCCTTCATCTTAATAATGTTTCTTTCACACAGATGAGGGTCTGCTATGGTGTCCTTCTTGCTGTGAGGCATTTGTGCTGACCACCAAGCCACTGTGCCATGGCCACCTGCCATGTTCCAACCAACTTAAATATGGAGACTGATTTATTTGATTTTATTTTTCTTTGCAATATACTTTTTCAAATGTCTCTCAGATTTGAAACAAAAAAAGCTTAAATTGTTTTAATTTATTTGGTTAAGTGGTTTGAGAAGTTACAGCTTTAGTTATAACTATAACAAGACACATCTGGGCCTTTGTCTAATGGCTTCAACAGCTGGTTACAGGCCAGCCTGAGTCTGGAGTAACAGGCTAGATCATCATTGTAGTACAGTATATGTGCTTATTTATTTCCTCTTTAATTCTTTGAAGTTTGTTTTTTGTAATGTAATCATTAACTAGTGGCTTTTGATCTAGATACAATAAACCACATTTTAAGCACAAAAATTCTGAATTTTGAAACAAGAGTAGAGACATGCAGAATGGAGCCAGTGCAGTCATGTCTAAGAGCCAATAAACAACTGCCAATAAACAACTATTTATTCACACAGAAATTGTTTATTTTTCTGACAGTTAAGCCCCAAACTGTGCTTATGTCTAAGAGAAAGGTGTTGACATTGTAATATTTTGTAAGACATAACTATTACAATTATTGCTGTGATTGTTTTTAGAAGAGGTTGGTTAGATCGTTTGGTAAAGTCTCCCTGCAGCCTGAAAGACAATGATAAATGAACTGGTCTGCAGCTGAAAACAGATGTCCAGTTTTCAAAGTTGTGTCGGACCAGACATAAATATTTAAGTGTGAGTGACTGTCACTTGTAATATCAAAAGCTATCCTTAACTGTATTTAAAGTTTTCAGGAGCAGTGATCAGTCAGCATCTTAATGTGGGTGAAGGGAGAACAGGAATGGATCTCAAAAATACAAGGCATGTTCCTTTATTACAGCCTTTATTATTGTAGCGGCTTGATTCAAAAGACCCTGTATTGACAGCACAATTGTTGAAGGTGAAGCTATCATGCACAACGTACAGCCTTTAGTGACACATTCAACTGCATGTACATTTGTGCAAGAACATTCGTCTTTATCAGTGAAACAAAACTCAAGTAGCACAGTGTTTGCTGCATAATTACATTTAACGGCATTACCATCTGGAGATTTTTCAGTTTACTTTCCTTTTCTATATGACAGCAAACACTCAGATAAATATATAGAGTTGTTAAGAGTTTAATGTTTGCATTTGGACTATGACCACTGTTGTAGTGGATGTAGTTCCAGTTTGAATAAGCACACACAGATTTCACCTGCTCAGTGGACATAGTTCACTGTTGAATAAACACGGACAGAGGTCATGTGCTCAGTGAACATTGTGAATGGATATGAGCATAATTTTGAATTTAAGTGCAAACCCCTTTGTACTTCTTAATACAATAAAGAGTTCTGACTTGTTTTTAATTTTCCCTTGCAGTTCCTCTGAACATGCAGTTGATGATTGACACCTTACCTGCAGGGCAATGATCAGAATGATCTGACCTCGCTCCTGGTCATTTGCTCGTTTCCGTGGGTTACTGGCTACCTCCTACTGGCTACCACCCAACTACCTGTCTACCCAGCGCTGCACTGTTGGCCTCGGCTTCAGTGGGCCTCGTCCACTACTGCTGTCACTGTTTTGACACCGAGAGACTTTGGACTCTGGACAGACAGTAGAAACCCTTCATTACCTATAGTTAAAGAAACATTTGCTTGTGACATCAATACAAAATCATATCATTTGTTATAACAATATAAATCCAAAGCTGATGGACATACCAAACATCTAATAACAACAAACATTAAACCTGATTTAAAGGATTTTCTTTTTTTGCACTGCACTTTTCTGAGTAGATATTTAGCCTTTAGTAGTCTTTATTTGTTGAAATTTGAAGTTTTATTAGTAGCCAAAATTTAGCTTTAAGAAAAGAGAGCAGGTAGGTAAGAAAGAGCAAACTCTGAAATACATGAGATGATACTTTGACGGCTTTCCTGCATTTTGCGAAAGACAGTCTGTAGTAAATCTGAAGCTTCATCTTCAGTGATGTCATCAATGTCCTTGCAGTTTACATAGTCTGTGTGTGCAAATAAAATCATAAGATTATGAACCAACATGGAAAATCACTGTAAAATCATGGTTCTGTTTGGTAGATATTATGTTTGGTGACATCATACATGTATACATCGGTTTAAACATCTCACCATGATCTGAGTTCAACACCTCCGGTTTGGACCAACTGAGACATTTTGCCTGCATCTCAAACTCCTTCAGCTCAGCATCAGTGATGACCTTTCTCCTGCCTGACGAAGAGGTGACATGTAAGAGAAATGCCTCGTGATGTATTCAGTATGTTTTATATCACTTCATCTTGCAAAGTATGAATCTTAACTGTTGTTTCAGAAAAACATTATAAAGATGTCTACAAACAGGTTCAGTGCTTCAGTAATCTATGGATAGAGTTCTTTCATGTTGAAGTGGAGCGCCATCATCACTCCAAAATCTCACTAAAGTATTCATTGAGGCTTACTGGTGACTCCAAAGGCTGTAGCTTATGTCTTGAATCATTTTAATATTGATCAAACCACACTGATCACACTGAGCGCTTGTGCCCTGTACCCCTCTACAGGGCACAAGAGGTTGGTGCCCTGTTTCACTCTGTGGTTTGATCAGCGCCCCCTCGCACTAACCCTTACCCGTCATCCACGGAGAGAGCACGCTCATTAATTTCATCACAAGATAGACACGATCACTGAGAGCATCAATCTGTTGATTTGTAGTGACCTCTCCTTCTAAGGCAGGGTTCTCAAACTCATTCCTGAAAGGGCCGTGTGGCTGCAGGTTTTTGTTCCAACCATGCAGAAACACAGCTGAGTTGTTTCAATCAATCAACTGAACTGGTTCATACCTTCAGTGAGGACAACTAGTTGATTGACTAAAACAACTCAGCTGTGTTTCTGCATGGTTGGAACAAAAACCTGCAGCCACACGGCCCTTTCAGGAATGAGTTTGAGAACCCTGTTCTAAGGGGACCCAAATCACAGGAGAGAAATGCTCCTCAGAGCATAACTGTGTCGATAGATTCTCCCATTTAAACTGTTACAGGTACCTCCTTCAGTTTGTCACTTATCTGGACAGTTATCTGGTATATTTACATTTCTGAGTCACATTCATCACACACTTGTATATTCTGTTCTCCTTACTGAGTAACAGCAGAGTGTCAATGACGTCAACCGACTTCACAACAATACAGTCGGGGCAACTGGTTTTCAGCAAATCATCTGGTTCTCCAGTTGGATCTTCTGGTGGGGAAAAAAAAAAGTTTAATTGGCTGTAATTTAAAAACATGAATAAAATGCAATAGATTAGTGATATTGCAAATAGTGATTTAAATTATCTGAAAAACACTGAAATCAACAACTCTGCACCCTAGAAGGCTGAAATTTGTCATAGAAATGATGTGCATTATTGGTAATTATTATGCCATTTTCAATTTTGCAAATGGAAATGGCACACCATGAGCAAGGACCAATTTTTAAATCAGCTTCAGTTGCAAAATTTAACGGTGCAGACTAAAGGTTTAAAAGAGTGATTAGAAGAAGCAAAGATGATGATGCAATCAAACACCTGTGCAAAGAGCATATTTCACAAAACTCTTACCGTTACTGTCGAGATCAAAGATCTTGTTGTTCTCATAGAAAAAAGGCTCAGATTCGTTGTAGCAATATCCATACCTGCATGGGATTTATTCAAGATTTAATACCTGAAGTAACAGCTGTTCATCACATGGAGAAAGATAATGCACAAATACTCTGACTGTGTAGAGATTTTTCCTTTAAAGAAACCCCATGAGAAAAACACCATTTCTTACATTTTCACATCCATTTTGCTATTGTAGGCATTTGGCCTGTCTTTGGAAGTAACATCCACTGAAATACTCGGCCAAAGAAGAGTTTTAAGCAATGTTGAAGATAAGCAATTCTCTGTGGCAAAAGCAATGTAGTACCACCTTCCAGTCAACTGAAATAAAGGAACAGATTTTTACTATTTTTTTTAATAATACACTTAATTGAAAATGTTTATCTCCAAAAAGCATCTTAGAAATAAAAGATGCATCCAATTGAATTAAATTCATCTGAGAAAATGAGAAATAACAATTTTAGCAAAAAAATGTAGACACTCACAGCTGGACCTTTGTCCACTGGCTTCACCAGCTGCTCACATGTCAGAGGTGCAGGCTGGGAGACCGAAATGAGACTCAGCACAACAGCAACAAACAAAATCTTCATTGTGGCTCAGTCTGGGCTCTTCTGTCTTCCCTCTTTGATCCATTGCCTTTTAATACTACCACTGACCAATGGTTGTCCTGCCAGCTCTATCCACCCCTCTGTCTGTGATGGCGTTACAGTAAACCACATGTTAAACACAAAATTATCCCACCAAACTCTGATGTTTGTTCTGCAAACAGAGTTTTCAACCTAGAATAAAGGGGACATCCAGATGTTTTCAAAAGTGCCATATCTAACAGCAGGAAAAATAAGCATCTCTCATAAAAGCCATTTTCATTCAACGAATGGACTTTTCATACAGTTTCACAAATACTGTCTGCATCTTTCTTGTTTATCAGTATGATGTTGGAGCCCGAATACTGCTATTGTGTTCAAAACACAGTGAGTCTCTCTATGTGTTCAGCACTGTCATTCTGGCTCTGCACAGAATATAGCAACTCATTCAAAGAGACTGAAAATTGCACGACATGGTACCTGACAGCTGAAAGCCCTTTATTATCAGCTAGGAACCTCAACAACCAAAAGAATGAAGCAGCATCAGAGTGCAAGACCGTAATATTCCTTACAAAAAAGAAAAAAAAACAAGCAAACATCAATATGATTTATGTGTTGTGAAACAATAACAAATAGCCAGTTTAAGTACTTAACACAGGGAAGCCCAAACATTCCTGATCAGCAAAGTGACTCATTTGGTGACTGTAATACAACTGCATCTCAGTGACGGCTGTTGTCTGAACCAGTTGGAAGAGAGGGAACGAAAAGAGAGAAACGCAATCAAACATTTTGCAAAGTCTGTATGTTTTTGAATGGGGCTTATAGATCAGAAATATAATCAATACCCGTAGATATGTAAATGGAAAGAAAGAACAAACTCAAAGGATGAGACACAATGTTGATCACAATGCTGTTTCTTATGACCCAGCGGAAGTGCATGTTTTAGCTTTGCATTGTTTCTGTTATTGTTGACACAGAGAATAAAAAATAACACTTCACAGGGTCCTCCACATCCCTCATTTTTAACACATGCAGTCTTCTTTTCATTTCAGCTTTCCCCTTCATTGTCACCACAGCGAATCATCTGCTTCCATCTAACTCTATCCTCTGCATCCTCTTCTCTCTCACCAACTAACTTCATGTCTTCTTTCACTACATCCATAAATCTCCTCTTTGGTCTTCCTCTAGACCTTCTGCCTGTTCCAACATCATAATCCTTCTGCTGAAATAGTCACTATCCCTCCTCTGTACATGTCCAAACCATCTCAGTCTGGCCTCTCTGACTTTCTCTCCAAAACATCTAACATGTGCTGTTCCTCTAGATATTGTCATTCCTGATCCTATCCATCCTCAACATTTTAATATCTGATTCTCCCAGTTTATCTGGGCTTTAATCACCAGCTCAAAAAGACACTGGCTTGTGACCCTGCATTATTTTTAATACATGCAGAACTGTGCAAAATTATATAAAGTAAAAATGCCTTCAAAAACCACTAATGTACATAATGAACAGAATGAAAATCTAGATGACATCAGTCTAACAGATTTTTGTTGGTTTTTCCAAATAACTTGGAGAACTAACCACAGATCGTATGTGGACGTAGTGTACCTCAGATCCTTTTGTATGTTCATGTAATCCCAGACAGACTATGGTGTTGAAATCAGGGCTCTAAGAGGACCATCCCCTCATTCAAGGACTTCTGTTTCCTTTTTTTAAACTAAGGATAATTCTTAATGACATTGGATGTGTGTTAGATGTGGTTGGTCTGTTGCAGAAAAGATTTGGAGCCAATCAAACACCTCCAGCCTTGACGTCATTAATCCTGACCAAATCCCCAGACAACATTTTTTAATGCATATGGCTTTTTAGCTGCAATTCTCCCATGAAGACCATTTCCGGTCAGACATCTCCAGATAGTAGATGAGCGTTTCTGGGTCCCACTGGTTTCTAAAGGTTCTGTGCTAATTGCACTGCAGGACATCTTCCAACTTTGAAGGAAGGTAAGCATAATCTGTCTTTCACCTGCTGAATGATCACTGCCTGTTAGTTCTTCACTGTTGCTCATTTCTTTGTGCTTTTTTTTTTTTTTTTTTTTTAAAAAAGGGCCTGAAATGCACATCCAGCCACCTCTGTCTGTTTTGAAATATTTTTCTGTTGTTGTGTTCAATCTTGCCATGATATAATACGACAAAATCTCTAACTTTATACAAGTGGAATTTGAAGAACTGATGCTGTTTTGAAGGCACAATAAACACTGATTTAATCATTTACCAACTTTGCATTTTGTAAATCGATCAAAAAAATTTTTCTTTTTCTCCCTTTTTGCTGTTTTTTTTTTTTTTTTTAAGAGACTATATCTGAGTATACAGCATTTATTCACACCTACCTAGACTATTGGACAACACTACTGAGAACTTGCTCAGGAATGGCAGCAGGCAGGTGTGAGGGCATCTGCACGCACAGTGAGGTGAAGACTTTTGGAGGAAGGCCTGGTGTCAAGGAGGGCAGCAAAGAAGCCACTTCTCTCCAGTAAAACCATCAGGTTCAGACTGGTATTCTGCAGATGGTACAGGGACTGGACTGCTGAGGACTGGGGTAAAGTCATTTTCTCTGATGAATCCCCTTTCCGATTGTTCTGGGCATCTGGAAGAAGGCTTGTTCGGAGAAGACGAGGTGGGTGCTACCATCAGTCCTGTCTCATGCCAGCAGTGAAGCATCCAGAGACCATTCATGTGTGGGGTTGCTTTTTGGTCAAGGGAATGGGATCTCTCACAATCTTGCCTAAAAGCGCAGCCATGAATAAAGAATGGTACCAGAACGTCCTCCTAGAGCAACTTCTCCCAACCATCCAAGGGCAGTTTGGTGATGAAGAATGCCTTTTCCAGAATGATGGAGCACCTTGCCATAAAGTAAAAGTCATAAGGAAATGGCTCGGGGAACAAAACATTAAGATTTTGGGCCCTTGGCCAGGAAACTCTCCGGATCTTAATCCCATTGAGAACTTGTGGTCAATCCTCAAGAGACGGATGGACAATCAAAAACCCACAAATTCTGACAAACTCCAAGCATTGATTACGTAAGAATGGATTGCCATCAGTCAGGATTTGGTCCAGAAGTTGATTAACAGCATGCCAGGGAGAATTGCAGAGGTCATGAAAAAGAAGGGTCAGCACTGCAAATACAAACTTATTGCATAAATTATGTGTAATTCTCAATAAAAGCTTTTGAAACTGATGAAATGCTTCTAATTATATTTCATTATAACATAGAAACACCTGACAAAAACATATAAAAACTCTGAAGCACCAGACTTTGTGAAAATGTAATATTTGTGTCATTCTCAAAACTTTTGGCCATGACTGGATCTCTAACTGTTACAATAATTTTTTTTATTTTAGCAAAGTCAGTGATCTCCATTGTACCTTCTTCTTACTGAGCTCATGCTTTGTCCTTGAGGATGAACAGTAAGATAACATGACTGGATCAGCGCACATGACCGGGCCCTTTAAACCCAATAAAGCTTGTGATTACTTTGTTTTACAATACACACGTGCCCGCAACAGTGGGGCTTACAAGCATTACTACATTTTTGACACATAGCTCAAAGCATTTGATAGTAAGAGTGCGATCATGTCATTTTTAAATCAATTAAACCTGTAGTATTATTGCATGATATATTGTCTAAAATGTATTCGGCGGTATGCAGTTGTGACGTCACACGGGAGACGCACCAGCTATTGTTGTAGCCACTGGCATTCATTCATTCATTCATTCACTCTGCTCGGTACCAAGTGCTGATTTCGCCTGATGTGTTTCCATTGCTGTTAATAAATACCAACTCCGAGCACGTCGATGCACGAGCCTTTTTGCAAGAGTAACCTGACAAAACTGACATGAAGTCTAACAAACCATGAGAACAACAAAAACATTAGGCTACCTGGCCCCTAATAATAACGTTAGGTGACCGGGCGACTCCGATAACAATCACAACAACAGTTTACAATTAACTCACATATTGTTTTCAGTGACAGTAATTGTGAGAAATTGTACCTGTAAATCCGGCTCCCTGACCGTGGTGCCAGTTTTGGTGGGCTTGACTCACTGCGAACAATGTCAGGTTCATCTCCAGGAGGATATGTATCCAGCTTTTTTTTTTAGTTTAGTCTTTTCCTGCGCTCTTTTTTCCATTTTCTTTGTGTTTTTTTTTGTTTTGCTCCACTTTTATGCTTGTATGAACTGCCACCCATGATTTAATTAATCCACCAAGTCTGGACCACATAGACTCTGTTGACTAGATTGGTGATGACACTGATAGACAACTGTTGATGACAATTTTACCCAAAATACATTTGGAGATCTTACCGGTGATCCACTTGTAAATTTACACATTGTAAAGTTAACTGTGAGAAGCCAGTCATGCAGCACAACATTTATTTCACTGTGTAGAAATCTATATGACCAAAGTCAGTCTTAATTTTTTTTTTGGCCAACCATGACTCATTCTGGCTGAGGAAACCTATATATACAAGCTCATACGCAGCGCATGTATTTTGTCGCAAAAGTTGTTGTAACAAGTATTGCACAAGGCACGACTGATGCCTGAGGTAGAGGTGGGCGATACTGGGAATTTTGGTATCGATCCGATACCAAGTAAATACTGGGCCAGTATTGCCGATACCGATACCAATACCGATACTTTTTCATATAAGCTTGATCTATCATGAAACTGCTGACTTTTTGGTGTTTTTGTGATTTTTGGATTATTTTATTAAAACCTACAATAGAATTTCGGCAAACTTTCAGCAAAAGGAATATTTACACAAAAATGTTAATTGTGATCAAAAAGTATTTTGCTGTCACCTATAAACATTTTTGTGTTAATATTCCTTGGAGCTGAATTGTTCTGTTTATAATGTCCAACTATTATATCTTTCAATGCTTGTGTAATTTTGTTTGCACTGTGTGCCCTTTCCCGTTGCTTTAACTCTATAAATGTCTCTATTATGTGATAAATAAAGGATTATCTAATGTTATTTTATCTTAAATAACACCTTTCAATGGGATACATGACATGTTCTGGGTTATTTCAAGGTCTTAATTAGATTTTTTTTGAGTTGACTCCAGTAATATATGACTTAAGTAACATATACTTTGAAAGTTAATATGAATTGATGCTGAAGATGACCACTCTTACCTACCTGGATACTCTCTGTTGGACTGAAAGGCGAAAAAAAAATCAAGAGAAAAAAAAGCTTGAGTATCGATCTTTTTACACAAGTATCATTCGATATCGATACCAGCGTTGGTATCGATATTATCGATATTTGGATCGATCTGCCCACCTCTAGCCTGAGGAGAGACCTGTTTCTTTGTCTTTCGCCGGGCCCTCAAGGGCCCGGGCCGGGGGAACACTGCCCCCCCAGTCCCCCCCAACGCTCCGCGCCTGGACTGGATGAAACTGCTCTATTCTATCAAATTAGGTCTGTTGCATTTAGATACATGCTTGGAAACAACATTCCACACACTTTATTTGTCTTATCCTCAAAAATAACGTTGGCAGTGGTTGGCCTGTCCAGTACCTGCCCACTTACAGTCGATCGTGTACAAGTCTAACCTCTGTACGGGGCAAACCCAGCCCAAGAAGATAACTGTGGACTGTTTCCCGTAAACGGGGCTCATTGTGACTGAGATCCTGAGAGACACTGTCACCTTGAGACCAGCGCTGCCATGCTTTGCCTGTGACCATAAAAAATGCTCTGTTCTGAACCAAGAAATCTCTGGCCTATTCTTGAGCTTTCAACACAGATTCGGGTTAACATACCTATATAAACGCTGTGTGAGGGTGCATGTGTGCTTTGTGTGCACGTGCGTGGAGTTTTATGTGTGGGGGTGAGAGGGATGGGTTTTTGTTATTTGTTGTGTTCCTGTTTTATGTTTTATTTTATTTTGTGAAGCACTTTGTGTTGCATTTTACATGTATATAAAGTTCTATCTTAATAAAGTTTTGATTGATTGATTGGTGAAAACTATCTCCTAACTATCACAACTCTAGTCAAGCTCTTAAACGACTGCAACTCTATCAAAAACCCACATTTTGTATGGCGCTGAGGGATTTATATTGCTGTCAAATCTCGCGGGAAAACTGAACCACTTCTCGAAGCAGTCACGTGGTACAGCGGGTCAGCCAGGCTTCGCACGTCCTCATTTTCGACTCCTCTCCTAAGAGAAGGAAGCCTTCGCAGAAACGCCCCCTCCATGACTCGGGACCCGCTCCCACATCTGTAACATCACTAGTTTCCGGGTCAGCAGAAGGAAAGAAAAAAACAAAAACCCCAAAACAAACTCCAAAAAACTGAGAAACCAACTCGAGGTACTGTTTTCTTAATTCCGTTCCGTTTTTGGTTTTTACGATTTTAAGAAGAAAAATGTGATACAGGTCGTTTCCCGTTTTTTGTTTGCCGATTTGGAGAAAAAAAAAAAACCCCGAAATAAAGGTTCTTTTTTTGCTGTTTTCTTTTACTTAAAAACGGAAATGGGGTGCATGATACACGGACACACTGGGTTACTGTGTGCTTTTCACACGCTTTTTGATCTTTCACAACAAGCTAGCTAGTGCAGGAGAGTTTGAAGACTTTTAGAGACTTTTAGATGAGGTGTTTTTATAGATTAGATTGGTTTACATTGTTTAATTTACTATGAACACACATGGAAAAACTTGATAGTTGTAGTCCAACTGTTGGACTGTTTATTTTCATAAAACTCTACTATATAAATCACTGGTGGACAATTGTCAAACTCAAATAGCTTGGAATACAAAGTAAGAAGTGGCTTTTTCAATGTTAAGGCAGTTTTAGCTGCACATGTTGTTACACAAAAAAGTCGTTCAGACTGCAAGTATAACAGCTGGGGGGAATGCTGCAGGAGGACCTCTGTTAAGTTAATGTTTAAGAGGACCATATGAAAGGTAAATCCTTTATGATGATCAAAGATTCATCACAAACCGAACATATTCAACACATAATTTTCTGATTATTTTACTTGTTCAGCTCGGTGATAAGGATCTCAAATCAATATCATAATTAACCAAACATGTTACCTTGATTATGATTTATGATCTTGTATTTTAGTTTAGCATTATTTTCTGCCCTCATGGATCATTTACTAGGTTTTTCCAGCAAATATGCTCAACTATAAAACTGGCTAATTTTTAAATAAGGAAAGGAAAACACACAGGTTAACTATTTATGGTCATTTACTGAATATTTTAAACAGCTGATATGGACAGGATTACATTGGTTATGTTGATTTGATGATTACAGTTAAATTCCTAACCTGGTTTTGATCTTACAGAATAACAAAAAAAAAGCGTTTTATTAGCAAAATGATAAAATAATCATCTTCATCTTGCAGTCACTTGTCAAAGTGAAAATGTTTGTGTTTAAGGGCATGATCAACACTGTTAAACTTTTTGTCCACAGAAGTGGACATATCAGTAATTTTCACAAAAATATTACATGAAAAAAAAACAACGCATCCTTCTCATGCCCTCAGAGGAAAAATAATTGTATTAGGAAAAAAAAAGTGTTGTTTTTTTTGGGGGGGGGGGTTAAACCATGCATTGCCAATTCAGAAAAAGTGCAAACATCTGAGGCTGTTTTTGTTTTTTCCCTGTAGCTCTTCCAGTCATGCATCTGGTGATCCGCAAGTATTGTCCCTCAGACAAGGACGCGGTGTGGAGCCTCTTCAGCATCGGCATCCAGGAGCACATCTATCCGTGTTTCCAGAACGCCATGAGCAGCCCTCTCTACCTCACCATCAGCCTGTCTCTGTCTGTGGCCGGCTACCTCCTCAGCTCTGTTTTAGCAGCTGCAGTACTGCTAGCAGCCTGGGCGGGCCTCGTCTACTATTGCTGTCACGAACTGTATGCCAGCTATGTGAGGGAGAGACTTCGGACCGATATGCGGGACATTGTTGGGAACTACCTGACCAGACCGGGTGACTGTTTCTGGGTTGCTGAGGCTGAGGTTGAAGGGAGGGTGCAGATTATGGGCATGGTGGCTGTAATGGCCAAGCAGTGTGGGGAAGAAAAACACGGGGAACTGTTCAGAATGATCATCTCACCGCGGTGCAGACGGATGGGCCTGGGCTACAGGATGACTCAGACTGTGATAGACTTCTGTAAGGAACGAGGCTTTTCTAAGGTGGTGCTGGAGACGAGCTCCACGCAGACAGCCGCTGTGGCCCTTGTACAATAAACTGGGTTTCACACATGTTCTCTCACACAAAAAAACACACGCTCCTTCGTGGATTCGTTTGCTGACTCGAGTCACGATTTTAAAAATGGAAAAAGATTTGTAAATCGTTAATATCCCTTAAAATTTAATTTAAAAACTAGGTTGACACCTTTGAAATTTTACTTCTGATTTCTAATCCTATATGAAGCCTTCTAGGCTGCCTTTGACTCTTGATATTTGAAACCAGGTTTGGGAGGGCAGAGTTCTGACCTTCATCCATATCAAAGTATACAAATATTACTTTTAATCACAATTTTGTGTTTGCATATGAATGCAAATATGCAGTCCTAGGTGTCGCGGTCTGAATCCCATTGCGAAGGCCCTCGATGGGTTCATCCTCGTGTGTGACTGAGTGCAATAGAAAACACTCAACAGAACAATATAATGTGAGTGTAACTTGAGGTGTTAGTTTAATTTCTACAGTCTTCTGACAGCAATCAGATCGGATCTAACTTCTCTGGTACCTGACCCTCCAAAACACCATCAGATGTTCTTTGTCCAGACCCTGACTGATCAGCACACTTCTTGGAGCACAAGGAAGATTTTCTCAGTGTATTCAGAATATTAACATATCCGTTAGTGATATTAATATTTAGTTGTATACTCAGACTCCTCAGCTCCAGAATGAGCCTATTTAGTTTTCTTTTTTTTTTAAATTCGAATAAGAGAGGCCAGTAATTATGAAGATGGGAATTGCCAAACACCTTTCACCTACATATTTATTTACAGAGATATTATCTCATGAAAATGAGATGAGTAGGTGAGATGTTAATTTCACTGTAGGGACTCAAAGTTGGTAAACATTTATTTCATAATCAGTGAATAACAGTTGTTTTATGTAAAGAAGATGTTAAGTCACTGTCTGTTATAACTGCATTTCCTTTAGTCCTCATACTGGGACATCAAACATTTTTGTTTCAGTATTTTTACTGATGAAGCTAATTCTTACATTAAGTATATCTCTTTTTTCATGCTAAATTGCTACTTATCCAAAGTTAATAATTTCTCTGGGGTCTTTGTTTTGATGTAATTATAGTGTCTGATTTTTTTAAAAATTTAATCCAATTTGTCACTTTAATTTCCTCCTCGTATACCTGTAAACCATAAACATGCCTTGCTGTTTTACGTTCACATAAAGATGCTTGATTTAAAATTACAGTCTAACTACAGCTGGAGCAGTGCTACATTTCATACATTAGTTGCCATCATCCATACATCATTTCGTAAAATTCTGGTTGGTAGTAATGCAATTTATAATAGTTTTTCTCCAGCAAGCTCATCAGTTGTTAGTCATAAACAGCAGAGGGCGCCTCTGATCCATGCAGAACTGAAGTGCTTCTCTGATGAAAGTCTAGTTTTCTGTCTTACATCATTTACAATCTATGATTGTAGGTCGTTTAAATATGTTTTACAAGTCGTTTGAGTGAGCGACTGTCCTGTAGCAACAGTGCTGGAAAGTATCCCTAATCAGCGGTACACTTACATTTTTTCTTTTTTTTTTTCCCAAGGTTTTTGGCACTAATCAGTAATATACAGTCATGGAAAAAATTATTAGACCACCATTTTTCTTCACTTTCTTGTTCATTTTAATACCTGGTACCACTAAACGTCATCATGTAACTAAAACAGACAGAAAAGAAAACACTGAATGCATAAAAGCAGTGTTTTTGGCAGTACAACGCCATAGCTATTGATGTAAAAACTTAACTGATTAAGGTTATAATCAAGAAAACCATGGAAAATGGTAAGATATCAGCTCTTAAATAAAACTCTTATGAGCAATCTTTGTGGTTATCGTTATGTTTGTCCAAACAAATGTACCTTTAGTTGTACCAGGCATTAAAAATGAACAAGAAACTGAAGAAAACAAGGGTGGTCTAATAATTTTTTCCATGACTGTATATGCAGACAGACAGTTGTGGAAAAATAGCACATTTAATGTCTTGTGTTTCCCTTAAATACTTAAATAGAGTTACCTGTGGTCACTGGTTCCTTTGGTAATAGTTATTGCTATGGTGAATGTAAACTATCTATAAGTCAAGCAATACTTTATTATGTCCCTAGGGGGCAAATATTGTGAAGTCAGTCTACTTTCTCACGATAAACTTAGCTCAGTGGTTCTTAACCTGGGTTCCCCTGGGTTCCCAGGTTAAGAACCTGGAGGCGGGGGTCTCAGGAGCAATCCTTTTCAAGGATGCTGGACATAAAGACAGTAAAGGAACAGACTCTGCAGGGAAAATGGCATGAGAGTGGCACTTGCCAAGGTGAAACCACGCATTTCTGAACTGTTCTCTCAAAGGTAACAACACCAGGTGTCACACTGATTTGCAGTAAATATTCATTATCATTGTAGCCTGATGGAAATTAGTTGATGAGTGTGTGTTAGGCTCCAGGCTGGGATAGTGTGGTTTCGAGGTTAGATTATCAGGCTGGATCTGTCTCTTACAGATGTAATCAGCTAAAAAAGGTTTATGTATAGGCGAGAAATACATCTCTCTACTCTATACAATCTACTGACAGTACACATACAGAGAATTTCACACCAACATCATCCCAAATTCTTAAGGAATGAAGCCATTCTAAGAATCTCTGAACTCTCTGACTCTAAGAAAATGATCAGACACCACAATAGGCTCCAGTGACCCTCGTGACCCTAGTGAGGATAAAGCAGGTTCAGAAAATGAAAGATAAATAATAAATAAGGTATGTAATTCATGGAGTTCATGCATCGTATTGGTTTTGTTCTTTGAACACAGTGCTGTTAATGTACAGTTCATTTTGTGCACCAATAAAATGTATACCTGTGGACTGAATTTGAAAAAAAAAAAAAACATTTTATTTTTCAATAAAGAAGGGTTCGGTGAATGTGCGTCTGAAATTGGTGGGGTTCAGTACCTCCAACAAGGTTAAGAACCACTGTCTTAGCTGTAACAAATATGATTTTCTGGGCCCTTTTCAGAGATCTAACATGACATAAAATTGTAAGTTAATTTAAGGGTTTGCTATATGAGAACAATACTGTTTGGCTGTTTTGATGGTGAAAGTGACTTCAAAGAGGCTACACTTGTATGCATGCTGCCACTGTACACATTTGAGTTTGTATTTTTGTTTTATTCTTAGAAGGTTAGTGTGATTGGGATATGTTACAAATAACATATATTCTTCGTTGTTCAAGTAGGAAATGGCTAATGAACTGGATCTGTAACTGTTCCAAACAGAAATATGAAGTTTGTAAAACCTTAGAGTGATTTTACAGTGTTTTTGAAATTATAGTGGAATTAAAGTTAATCAGAATGATAGTTTGCAGGTTTTGGAGACTTAATGGAGGTGTTCAAGATATAAATGTTGTGTTTTTGCTGCTTTTTAAGATTGGTGGACTTTGTGATCTAATTTAATGAGGGAAAATATCTGCTTTTGTCTCAGAAAATTCCTTAGAAATTTATGTGGATAGCCCATAACCTGGAAATAGTTTTAAGAAATGACCAACTACCACAGTGTACTATTGACCACTGGGTGGTGCTAAATAGTTAAAATCTTGAATATCCAATCACAGTTGTAGGAGCTTCTCAGTAAACTTCAGTATTAGGTCGAATCCTCCTTTAAAGTGTATTCTCTCTTCAAATTCTCGACCTAGGCAATACATATAACAATACAGACAACAGCTGACTTGGAACTGGAGGGTCTATATTATTACTGACTGATTCAATGGACCAAAAAAACAAAAAACAATTCATTAAGCACAAACATTCTCACAAAAACAATTTACACTGATTTTACAATGATATTTTACCAATTAAAGTACAACAGGAAGTGAAAGTTATAAATATATTAATTTAAAAAAATTGTATTCTATATAAATGCATAACTTTTTTGCTTTCGGAGAGCAGCATGACTCAGGAAACCAAAAAAGTATTCAAAATCACAAAAAGCTTTAATAACAGAAAAATGTTGGATGTTTGGTCTTGATAGCAAGATTTTACATCTGTAGAAGAGGGTTTTTTTTTTTTAGACCACATCAGGTAAAATTGTACAAAGCAACAGATTTATGTATAATCACAACTGTGGTCTTTTGATTGACGACAGTCATAGCCAATAACTAGCTGTTTCCAGTTTTGCTATGAAGCACTTAGTGCCATCTTTACTTCTGAGCATGGCTACTGAGCTGTGAGTAAAGACTATATGTTTTGCTGTGCTGTTAATTGTACAAACAGACTGGCTGTGGGTTAGCCTGGAATGGTTTGAGGATGTCGTTGTCATGGTCTTGGTTTGGTTTTGAACTTCTTTTGAGTTTCTTGAGGTTTTCTTAGGTTCCCTTGTTTTTGTGTATTCCCTGTTCTCCTTGTGCCCTGTGTTGTTGCTATTAACTTTACTTCCTGTTTTACTTCAAAGGTCTGTTTCTTTTTGCGTTCAGTTCGAGTTTGACTTGGCTTTTAATTGAAACATCCATCCATCCATCTATCATCTATGCCCGCTTAATCCTCTGCAGGGTCACGGGGATCTGATGGAGCCTATCCCAGCTCACTTCGGGCAAAAGGCAGGGGTACAGCCTGGACAGGTCGCCAGTCCATCGCAGGGCCACATATAGACAAACAACCACGCACACTCACAATCACTCCTACGGGCAATTCAAGAACCACCAATAAACCTAACATGCATGTCTCTGGACTGCGGGAGGAAGCCAGAGTACCCGGAGGTAACCCACGCATGCAAACTGAGAACATGCAAACTCCAGGAACCAGGAACCTTCTTGCTGTGAGGCAACAGTGCTAACCACCAAGCCACCGTGCTGCCCTGAAACATACATTTTATTTAAATATCAAATTGCTCTTCCCACTTTCTGTATACTCTGGAGAACTTTCTTTTTTTTTCAGTGAATTACATTTTCAAACTCCGCCATCATTTTCTCAAAGGAATACTCACTTGCATGCATACCCATGCCATGTGTGTTCTGATAGCCTCTACCAACAGAATATCAGTCAACAACTCTTCTCAGCAGGACAGACCCCCTGCTGGCTCTGCTGAAGCAACATAACTATGCTACATTATATGACCTTATTTACTACCAAGTGGAAAAAACTCTAGTCAGGCTGGTAATAAATGTTTTAATCTGTAGTTCCCAATGAGGATTTAATGTTGTTGCTTTCACTTTATAGGGCCTGTAAACTTATTTTTGAACAATCAGCCCACTATTTTCTGTTTTATTCCTCCTTTCTGTTTTGGTGTTTCCACGTGAGAGAATTCTGTATTTCTTTTTGCCGTAAATTCTTTTCACTGATTGGGCTAATTTAGTAAATGTCACATACTTACATGCATCAACCTGGATTCTGGTTTGATGGCAGGCATTAACTTATAGCCTTGTTAAGCACATAATACATTATAGATGCTTAGAGCTCTGATTGTTGTTTGAGTTGTCATGGAATATTTAATGTCTCGGAAACTATCTCAGATTAATTACACTTCACAATTACACTTCACACATGGATCTTAAAGCTAGGGCCTCTGGCATGTTTGTACACTAAATATGAGTTAGTAAATAGTCTGGAAACATTGGAAAGTGGCTACAGTTGCTGTCTTTAAAGATCGCACACTTGAATTTGTGCAGAGTCAGGCTATAATAGCTTTTTCCACCTGTTAGCTGAGCTAAGCTAACTGGCCACTGACTCTACATAAACTGCTCAGGCAGCAGAATGATATCTATGTCCTCATCTGACTTTACGCAAAGCAAGAATTTCAACATTTTTCCGTTCTTGTTGACCTATTAAATCTCAATTTCAAATAAATTCTTAGCCAACAAGCATAAGTACAGAAGGTTTTCTTGTTTCAACATTGGCAGCAAATAAAAATATTCACATTTGTAAAGATCTGTATTTATATTACAGATTTTAGTCATTTTAGTCATGAGAACACTCTTAAGAAATTACTAGCTTTTAGCTATCCCTTCCCCTCGTCAAATCTCCAGTCCACCTCTCTGAACTGCAAAAACCCCATCTCCACATCCTTGTACCTATAAAACCAACAAATGACTGTTGTTTTGAGTTCATTCTCTACACATTTAAGGTTAATGACACTTGGCAGCTCCCCTAAGCAAAGAGGGCGATTGAGAAATCAAAGGTAAAGTAACCAGCCTGTGTTATAATACTTGGCAGTGTTTTTGTGTGCTAGATCCTTCCATCAAAGGCTTTGAGTTCAGCATTTGTGAAAATGGCAAACAAGATGGCAATATTGAATCTGTGTCAGTACTTAACGCAGCAGAGGAGGACAAACATGTCAAAGTTTGTACTGGTAAAGGCCTTGTGTGGGAGTTAGCACACAGTATGTGCACACAGTGTGAAATCTCAAGAGGAAAACTTTACACAAAACAAAATAATTAATCATATATATATATATATATATATATATATATATATATATATATGTATGTGTGTGTTGTGTATGTGTGTGTGTATACAGTGCCTTGCGATAGTATTCGGCCCCCTTGAACTTTTCAACCTTTTGCCACATTTCAGGCTTCAAACAAAGATATAAAATTTCTAATTTTTTTGTCAAGAATCAACAGCAAGTGGTACACAATCGTGAAGTGGAACGAAAATTATTGGATATTTTAAACTTTTTTTAACAAATAAAAAACTAAAACGTGGGGCGTGCAATATTATTCGGCCCCCTTGCGTTAATACTTTGTAGCGCCGCCTTTTGCTGCAATTACAGCCAGGGGCAGACTGGTAATCTGTGGATTCTGGAAAAGTCCAGAATGGCCCTTCAGCCCTGTTCAATAACCAAAATTGTCAGTCTATCAACTAACAGCAGGGGGCACTAAGATGATAATTTACCAGATAAAAGGCCTAAAAACCAACAAAGCAGACTAATGTTAGTGTCTGTCAACAGGAAGATGGCAAGCACAAAGTGCAAGGATAAAGGTGGATGGGAAAATTTTAAACTAAAGAAAGGGGGGGTCCAGAGCTGCTTTTTAGTCCAGTCCGTCCCTGATTACAGCTCCAAGTCACTTGGGGTTTGTCTCTACCAGTTTAACACATTCAGAGACTAAATTCTTGTCCATTCTTCCAGTAAAACAGCTGGAGCTCAGTGAGGTTGGATGGAGAGCGTTTGTGAACAGCAGTCTTCAGCTCTTTCCACAGATTCTGGACTGGATTCAGGTCTGGACTTTGACTTGGCTGTCTAATACCTGGATATGTTTATTTGTGAACCGTTCTATTGTAGATTTGTCTTTATGTTTTGAATCATTGTCGTGTTGGAAGATAAAGCTCCGACTCAACAGGTTTTCTTCCAGAACGGTCCTGTATTTGGCTCCATCCATCTTCCCATCAATTTTAACCATCTTCCCTGTCCCCGCTGAAGAAAAGCAGGCCCAAAGCATGATGCTGCCACCACCATGTTTGACAGTGGAGATGGTATGAGTGATATGAGTCAGTGGAGATGGTATGAGTGATGGTATGGAGTGATGAGCTGTGTTGCTTTTACTCCAAACATATAATTTTGCATTGTGGCCAAAAAGTTTGATTTTGGTTTCATCTGACCAGAGCTCCGTCTTCCACATGTTTGTTGTGTCTCCCAGGTGGCTTGTAGCAAACTTTAAACAAGACTTTTTATAGATATCTTTGAGAAATTGCTTTCTTCTTGCCACTCTTCCATAAAGGCAGATTTGTTCAGTGTAGGACTGATTGTTGTCCTCTGGACAGACTCTCCCACCTCAGCTGTAGATCAGTTCATCCAGAGTGATCATGGGCCTCTTGGCTGCATCTCTGATCAGTCTTCTCCTTGTTCCAGATGAAAGTTTAGAGGGACGGCTGGGTCTTGGTAGATTTGCAGTGGTCCGATACTCCTTCCTTTTCAATATAATTGCTTGCTCAGTGCTCCTTAAGATGTTTAAAGCTTGGGAAATCTTTTTGTATCCACATCCAGCTTTAAACTTCTCCACAACAGTATCTGTGACCTGCCTGGTGTGTTCCTTGGTCTTCATGATGCTCTCTGAGCTTTAACCAGAACCCTGAGACTATCACAGAGCAGGTGCATTTATACGGAGACTTGATTACACACAGGTGGATTCTATTGATCATCATCAGTCGTTCAGGACAACATTGGATCATTCAGAGATCCTCACTGAACTTCTGGAGTCAGTTTGCTGCACTGAAAGTAAAGGGGCTGAATAATATTGCACGTCCCACTTTTCAGTTTTTTATTTCTTGAAAAAGTTTGAAATATCATATAAGTTTTAATCCACTTCACAACTGTGTCCCACTTGTTGTTGATTCTTGACAAAAAAATAGAAATTTTATATCTTAATGTTTGAAGCCTAAAATGTGGCAAAAGGTTGAAAAGTTCAAGGGGGCCAAATACTTTAACAAGGCACTGTGTGTGTGTATATAAATATATATTAGGGCTGGGCAACAATTAAAATTTTTAATCGCAATTAATCGCATGGTTTCCCTGATTAATCACGATTAATCGCATTGTATACGCAAAATCAAATAATGAATTCAAAAGTAGTGTAAAGGGCACTTTTATTTAAATGTTCTGCTGCCATATGAACTAAAGTGCCATAACATTTGTTGTTCAAACACTTTTAACATCAGCACTTGCCAGTGACACAGTGTAAATCTCATCTTAAAAATGTCAAATAAAACAAAGCTTATTGCCACCACCAGGATATTAATGTCATCCTGTTTTTATAAAAAATAAAAAAAAGTCTACCAACAAAATTCTAGCAATCTAGAGGGCCACAATCATAACATTAAAATAGGTAATTTCTGAGGTAACAGCAGAGACTTTTAACGGGGAGTTCAATTTGCCAGTGATTACAAATAACCTTGTTTCTGTCTAATCCTCTGTCTGGGAGAATTTTAAAATAAAAATGTCCATGTAAAAGTTCTCTTACTTTATCAATCCGTAATTATTTGTGTATCATTTGTTTTTTTTCCATTTTCAATTGTCAATCAAAAATTAAAAAAATTAAAAAGTGACTTTTTAATTCTGTGTTTTTCGTTTTTTAATCTAGCACACACACACACACACACAAAAAAAGCCTGTTATTTTATATTTCAATTTTAGAAAATGGGTCACGGGACTGAATTTGTTTTTAATATTTAATTGTCTGCTTTACGTGACCCGGAAATGACTTTGGTTCGATATTTTTTCTAGATATTTTAATCTAGAAGTCATATTCTCAAAAATGGGGGTCGTTTTATAATGGACTGAGAATTTGGGAGTGGAGAGGATGGAGTGGCCTGCCAGCAGTCCTGACTTCAACCCCAGTGAACTCTTGTGGGATCAGCTGGACTCATGCCAGAGTGACCAACACAACCACGTTCACTGACATGCAACAAATGCTGGATGAAGAATGGGATGTCATCCCACAGCAGTGCGTGATCAGCCTGGTGACCAGCACGAGGAGGTGTCAGGCTGTTGTGGCTGTGTATGGTTCTTACACACACTGCTGAGGCTCCTGTTTGTTAAATGAATAAACTTAAATTGTTAAACTGCCAATATGTCTTGTTTCTTCAGGCTTCAACCAATCCTCCAAACAATACCAAATTTATATATAAATGTAAGAGCCTTTCTTAAGAGCTCATTATAGAAGTGTGCGTAAGTTACTGCCAAGTGTGGTATATGTAAAGTCATGTTCTCTCCCCACTGTTTATCTGCAAAGACCTGCAGCCTCTCAACCAGATCATCACAAAGAATGGCTACTGATACTGTTTCTGTCCATAATAGGACAGGATCTGTACTTTTACCATACATGGATTTGTTCTAATGCTTTTGGGTTTTTTTTTTAGCAGTTGTATTAATGAGTTTTAAATACTTGAATTGACCCCAAAATAAATTATACTAATAACACTTTGGTGACTAAAACCTGAACAAAGGAGGAGGGGATGCAGAAACAGAAAAATCCTTTGAGTCAGCGCAGCCTGATTAACTTTCACCCTTGAGGGGATTTCTCTTGGAATTACTTGATCTGCTTTATTTCTTTACATACTTTTGTCTCACTGACTTTGCTGGAAGGAGTCTGGATCAATTACGACGAACCTTGTCCATGCATCTGTCTGTGAGTAAGGATATTGACTTTGGCCATTGCTTTGACATTCCTCTCCGTCTATGAGACACATTTGTGAATGGTTATGTAAGTGTCTTAGTTTTAAAAATCATTATATTCTTTTGACCTTGTACACCGTCTAGACTCAACTGCTACAGGGCAATAACTATAATAATATTGAAGGAAAAGTACCATCTTTTGGTCTCAGGACAAAAAAGGAATGTAATATTTATATAGATATATATACATAGAAAGAATGCTGATTTAATTGGATTATAGATCAATGTTCTTCAATCCAGGTGTCTCCCTGCTCCAACACACCTGACTCAAATTAATGGGTCATTAACAGACTTATGCAGGCCTTGATTCCAAGCTGGAGCTGATTTATTCATTTGAGTCAGGTATGCCAGAGCAAACACATCTAAAACATGCAGGGTAGTGGGTCCTGAGGGCTGCGACTGAAGAACCCTGATACAGATGGATGATAATTACATTAAATTGGACTGCATAGGCTCTGGCAGACCCAAAGCAGGTACAGATAATGAATGGACTGTGTTTAACTGGACTCAAATTGAACTTTTTGCTTTCTTTTTGAAATCCCCTGATATAAATTCTGTTTTGAGTTCATGGCATGTAAATATAATGAACTGAGTGAAACACACTTAAATATTTGGATAGTAATTGGCAGTTAGTAAATTGTTTTATCAGCCTCAGCTGTAATCCAGATTTATTGTGTAGGTAACACAGAGTCAATCTTACCATTACCACACAGTTTTAATTGGTGGGTATCTTTATTATCCCCTGGGAGCAGAAACACAAACCACATAAAACAATAAGTTAATACGACAATACGAACGTCCCGATCCGATCACGTGATTGGAAATCAGGCCCAATCACATGGCTTCAGACTTGATCGAAATCGGATGTTGCATCCCGATCACGGATTGGATATATATTTCATATATTTCTATTTTCATATTTTTTAAATTCGGAATTAATTATTCCAAATTAAATAATTCAGAATTAAACTATTTTCCTTCGTGTTTACATGGAAATAGTAATTCCGAATTGAGGTTTACATGGAAAACACTTTTGATCGGCTTTATCCAATTCAGCTTAAGGTCTGGGGGTTGGGAAGGGTTCTGATTGGATAGGGTGGGCAGATGTCTTTACGTATTTACGTCTACCGGAAGAAAACAAACTTACTCAATTAGCAACAACATGGAGGACTACATTATCAGCATCCTTTTTGGATTTGTTTTGATTTTATTTTTGAAGCAGCAGCAGGACAACATCATGTCGATGATTTTCTTTCAAGACAAGCCCAGCGCGGAATATAAGCGTCATCGTGACAGACGAGCAAGGGAACGAGCATGCGCAGAAAGACCGGATTTAATGTAAAGCGGAATGAGTGTATACATGACCGCGGAGTTATTCTATTCGGAAATAAAAAATCAGCCACTTACTTTGGAATTAAGTTTAATTCGGAATGGACATTTTCAGTCGGAATTAGGTGGTTACATGGTCATTTTTAATCATTTTAAATCTGATTTAATTTTAATTCTGAATTAAAGAGGAATTTAACTTCCCATGTAAACACACTAATTCTCACTATTTTGATCAGCACCACATATTTCAATCTTATGATCACAGATAACACCCTAGTACAAATCTCTCACTTGCATGTAATGCATGAATAGATCACGACATTTTATTGCCGTTAAGCGGAGCAGAATACGGCACCAGTTTGAGCAGGAGGTGCACAAAAACATGTCTGCTGTGTGGAGATGACAAAAACGCTGCAATAGCAGACTGCATTACATGTAAGCTTGACATTTCCTGGGGGGATAAGGAAAAAGCTGCGTTTAAAACAACAAACCTCATTAGGCATCTCAAAAACAAACACCCGCAACAATACATGGAGTTTACTAGGTCAACACAGTCCAAAACAACTCAGCCCACGCTGCAAGAAACGTTCAAGCGGAAGGGAAAAAAATGCCCCCGGATGGTGAAAAGGCAATACGCGTACCACAGTTTGCGCACCACTGCGTTAGGCCTTTATGAGACTGTTGGACTTTTATTTGCTTATTTGTTAACATGCCTGCTCGGTTTTTAAGTTGAGCTGCTGTTTTTATTTAATTCAAATTTATATTTAAATTTGCACTATTTTTACTAGTCAATAGTTGTACTATTATTACTTAATTGTTCAAGCTACTTCAAAGAGAAGTGCACTGTTTAGGTGTTAAATAAGGTGAATAAGATAAAAATAGGGGACAACCTGGTTCTGTTTATTTAGCATTTGTTCATTTTTTTTATGTGCTATGAAAGTATCGGATCGGGACATGGCAATGGCAGACACTCAAAATCAAGTGACTCAGAATCAGATCGGAGCCAAAAAGTCCTGATCGGGACATCCCTACTATATAATATGGCTGAAGACTTGTCAGTCATTCACTACGGATGATGTGCACACTCAGTGTTATGTATACCTGGCTATTTATTACTTTAAAGTCACTAATTAGCATCCATTCATTCATTTATTAACTTACTAAGTGCAGCAGCCTAAGTACAGAGGCCCAGACCTCTAGATTAGTAGAGTATTATTGGTACTATTACAGCAGCGTAAGTGGGATTTGTAGCACAAGCAACTTGAAGCTAAACCTTGACTGACAGAGTTTAATCATTGCTTTGTTTTATGATTATATGCACCAGCGAGGACTGCCTTCAAGTTAATACTGTCTGTGCTGGTTCCTACACAGGCTGTAGCAGGAAATGTGCTCTCAGAATCAGCTGACAATCAATTGAAACACAGATGGATACTAAGATTCAAACTCAGGCGGGTTAGTAAGACACACTAAACTGTAGTTCAAGTGTATACAACACCCCAAACCTGAAGCACATACATAAAGAGATTGATTAGTGCAGAAAATGACAAAGGAGAAGAAATATGTTCAGTTTGGCTAAGATCTTGGATGTGGAGCTACGTAGAGCTGTGTAGACTGTGGAAAAGAAGTAAGGGAAAAATAGTAAAGGCAGGGTGTTGAGGATGAAGAAGAGGCTCTTGACTTATCTGTGACGGAAGAGTAGCAATGAGAGCCAAGGGAAAGGTTTACAGGACAGTCATGAGACCAGCCCTTCTCTATGACTTGGAGATAGCAGCACGAGAGACAGGAAGTAGAGCAGCTGGAAGATGTGAAGATTTTCTTTTGGTAGAGATAAGCATGGAGGATTAAGAAAAAGCACCGATTTTCAGGTTCAGGTAATAACAGAGGTTGTCCTGGCTTCTTTATTTTTCAGGGAACAGTACCAACTTCTATTTCCAAGTCTGTATTGACAGATCTAAAGAGATTTTGGAACATTTGGACAAAATCTTATTCATTAGTGTAATAGAAGTTGTTGTCTGCGCCTTAAAAATGGGAACATAATAAGCACTAAAACTGCCTAAGATCATCATGTCAGCACTGTAATAGTTATGTGTTTTATCTTCTGTGAGGTAAGGTAGAGACCTAAAACGCAAGTAAACAACTTTAATTCCAGCTTGCCTCATCCATAAAAAAAATAGGAGATTGTAAATTGGAAATTGTCTAAAAGTGATGGAGTTTTTCAGCCTCGCAGGTTACTGTTACATTCTGCACACGCCACAGGAGGTTTCACAACAAGGTTCGTGTTGCCCTGGCCAGAAAAAGGGAGGTCAAATGCTCAGGTACATGCATCAACACTGACACACATACACAAAGGAACACACACACAGTTCAGCCACAAGAACACCGCTGCCAAAATGTGTAATAGTTATTTGATCAGGTCATGTTGACAGATCGACCCTTTAATGATAAACAGATAGACGTCTCCTCTGTGCTCCCCAGGAGGCAGCAGACCTCAGGGCGCTGACTTCCTCTGCTGCCTCTAATGGAGAACACTGCTCAGGTAAAACAAATAAACAATCTGCTTGCGACGCACATGCACCTCCCACACGTCAGCTAGTTACCCTTTTATGTTTTACCGTAAGTGGGTGACATCAACAAGCAGTTTTTTTTTGTTTTTTTTGCCTTTTAACCCTGTGAACTAAAAACCTGATGAGGAATCAGAAGACATCAGATTAAAATTACAGGCTCAGTTAAATTTAAGAGATGACAAATGTTTTATTGTCAAAGTAAGAAGAAATGGCAAATGTACTTCTAAAAGTCTAAACATAAATTGTAGTTAAGGTCAACACTGCCACTTTTCATTCTTGCATGAAACAGTCTTAATAAGTACCTCTGAATCTGATTAGAGCCTCTGTTTTGGATATAGATATGTCAAGATAAGTAGTTAAATAAGTAATTGAAACAACTAGTTCAGGTATAATGCAAAACTACATTTGGATCTAATTATGTGGAAAAAAAGTCACGTCTTTCATACATTTTAGTGAGGCATCAGAGACTGCAACAATACTAAAAAAAAAAAAAAGGTACCATAAACAAGAAAACCTCAAGTTTTGAAAAAAATAATCCAAAACTGAAGTGGAAAAAAGTGCAGTTCCTTAAACTGACCCCCATGTTAAAACATCCCGATGTACAGCAGAAATAAAGAGACTTACAGGCTGTTAGAACAGCAGTGTTTCAGTTTGTCTAGTGGATGGTATGCTATTGTTCAAAATAGTAGATCTGTGAGAAGATACTGATTTAAACTACAGTTATTTCTCAGTACCAAGGAGGTCAATTTGGACTTGCGTAGTTGGTAATTTGTACTTGGGAAGTACAACTCTGGGAGAGTTTACTTCGGAGGATGGGAGGACACAGTTCAGTCTTGGTAGTATAGTTGATGGTAGTATAGTTGATGGCATCACAGCTCAGCCAGGAGACTAACACATATTAAAACATGTCTACAGCTTAGTTGAACATTAAAAAAAATAAATAAATAAATAAATTAAAAAAAAAAAAAAAAAAAAAAAAAAAAAAAAAATATATATATATATATATATATATATATATATATATATATATATATATATATAATACTCTCCGCTTTCTTTTGTTCTCCATCAGATTTTCAGTGATCCTTGAGATGAGATTTCCAGCCTCGATCCTTCATGTTATTTCTTGTAAGTGTATGACTTCAGCCTGTTCCTGCCCGTATTATTGATGTTGGCCTCTGGAGTTTTGACACTCTCTTTGTTTCTGGATTGTGCCTTTGTTGAGACCTTATCTATTTGCCTTGCTTAAAGATTTCCTGGTTTTGATCCCTGATCCGTTAAATAAATCTGGCCTTCTTGCTGTGTCTGGCCCAGGGCTGTGCACAGACATTTTTGGGGACAGGGGCTCAGGCCAAGAGAAAAAGGTGACACTTAGTTGAATGACACTCATTTCAAATACAACTCCAACTCTGTTCTATAATCATGACATTTGGTTATAAAATCGCAAATTTCACAAAATCACAACTTTTTTCACTTAATGTTATAATTTCTTCTTTGTCATAAAACATCAGCCTTTGCAAAATCACAACTTTCTGATGTAAAAGTACAAGTTCATGTCCTAAAATCACTATTTTTTTAATGCAAAGTTGCAAATTTTGCAATATTAAAACTTTGTCACAAAAAGCAAATTTTTTCATAAAATCTGAAATTTCACAAAATTGTGAACGTTTGACAAGATGTTCAACTTTTTGTGACTTTTTTAGAAATTGTTGAAAAAGTTGTAAAATTGTTGTAAAATTGCGGCTCTTGCAAAAAATCAGTTTTTCCACTCAATTTATTTCACTTAATATTGCTTAATAAGTTTTTTTGCATCGTAAAATATTGACTAACAAAATTTACAAACTTCTTGTCATTAAATTTAAATTTTGCATCTAAACATTACAATTTGTTTTGCTAAAATTTTGAATTCCAATTTTTTTTCTATTTTTAATCTTTTTTTAACGGATTTTGTGTCAAAAATCATGAATTTTATAAAAAGGTGACTTTAGGGGCACGAAAACCTTTTGTTGTAAAATCATTGAATTGTAAAGTTTGCTACTTTTTGATCTAAAACTGCAACTTTTGACAGTGAAATAGCTGTTCAACGGTCGTTCTGCAGAAAGGGCACTTGTCAAGTCAGAGTGCCAGGTACTTGAGCACCACCTGGAGTCTATGGATGGAAATTGCCTGGTCTGGTCTTCAGGTCCTCCATTCTGTCCACCCATTAAAATGCCATTTATGCCTTGATCAACAGTAAGCTCTCACTCAGTTGTAGTGGATTTTGTTTTTATTGTAGGCTTATAATTTTGAATAATTTATTGAATGAATTTTAATTCAATAAATTATTTAATACATTTTCTTGACTTTAAAAGTAACTCAAATGAGAAGTTCATTCACTGTCCAGAATACAAGAATATTTGAACATCTTCAGTTTCTCGACATGAGGATGACAAACTGCTGCTAAATAATGGTTTTATAATTTGGATTTTGAATCGTTCTTCTTCTTGTCATTTAAATTAATCTTCTTTCTTCTTTGAGGTTCTTGTTTAATCTTTTTTTCTAATTCTGAAGAGCAATTGAACTTTTAATTCTGCTGAAACACACTGTAACTGAACAAAAAATGACAGCAGTTAAATCAGACCCCACAGAGGCTTTGCATAAAGCTGAACAGAGGCAATTACAGTTTTACAGTGCTCTTTTGGAGAAAAATACTTCCGCTATGGTGAAATAATATTTACCACCCAATAAACTGTCACTGATGCATTATTAAGAGTAACTACACCTCACAACTTTTACAAGGAACTTTTACCAGCAGTCAAACCGCCCTAAAGGGTCCTCTGATTTTGGGAAACTGTGCCACTGGGATGTCAGGCTACTAACAGCCTGTTTTTCAACTTTTGGTCCACAGCTGAAAAAAAAAAGAAAAGAAAAGGAAAAGAGAAAAGAATTGAGCACAACAACTTTGTGGTTACACAGTACAGATCAGAGTCCTCCAGCGGGAGACCTTGAGGAGGTGGTTCAAGGAGAAATCAATAGCATTAAATGAAATACAGTAGCAAAAACAGTCAGAGTTATGAAACAGGATAGAGCTGGACCTGGATAGAGCTGGGGGGGGGGTCATACACGCACGCACGCACGCACGCACAGGGTGTGATTATGCAGTGAGGGGTTAATGATCAAATGTGTAATAACATCTGTGGGGAGGTCAGTCACTCTGTGGCCCCACTGGCCCCCGACAATCATCGGACCTGGACTGAAAGCCTGTCCGCATGCAAACACCAGCCACACTGTACACATGCACTTCATACGTCAAGAGCTAAGAAAAACAAGTTCAAGACCAAACTTAAATCCACTTTAACCTGAGTCTCTTAGTCTCCTGATAATTTTAGCATTCAATTAAAATTTTTAATGCAAGGTTAAAAGGCACTGACACGGTCGCCTCTATTTCTGAGTCTAGAACGTGGGACTACAAAGTTCACGTGAATGAATGAACTCAACGCTCTGACTGGGATGAAAGGATGAGAACGCTCAGATAATTATGCTGGTACCAGCCCATTTAATACCTTAAAAACAAGCAATAAAGTCTTTAAATCCACTCTAAAACGGACAGGAAGTCAATGAAGTGATGCCGGTAGAGATGACTGTTCTTACCTCACATCTGAGAAAACAGTGGTCCAACCGTCTGCTCATAAAAGCATATATGGCACCACTTTGGCCAACAGTTGTAGCTGCAAGAAGTTGGTTTCGATGACAGAACTGATTTGTTTATCTAGTCTAGATGTGTTGTCTAAAAAACAAACTCATTCTTAACTGTCAAAGGAGTAAACAATGAAGAGAGGGAGCACAGTCCTCCACCTGATCTAAGCGATCAAATACAACAATCTCTGTCTTATTTTCACTGAGTATTTATCATTTTAACTAGATTATCAACCTGTGTCTTCTAGTGAAGGGTTTGTTGGAGTCTTGGAGGTTTGTTTTAACCTGTTTGTAAATCAATTGCTTATTTAGATTCTTTTCATGTGAATTTGGATGAAAGAAATTGTTACTTTAGTTGTCTATGAATCTGAAATGACTCTTTATGAATAAGCTGATTGACGACTGGTCTATAAACTGGTGATAATGCTGAAACAAGACAAAGAGACTGAAGGCTAACAGGACAGCTAAGGGTGTGCGCTTGCTCTGTGCTGCTGCCTCACATCTATGCGACACATTTTTACCTCCACCAAGGAGGTTATGTTTTTGCAGGCATTTGTCTGTCTGTCTGTGTTCAAGATAGCTTAAAAAGTTATGGATAGATTTTGATGAAATTTTCAGGAGTTGTCGGAAATGTGAAAAGGAGGAACTGAATTCATTTTTGGCTGTGATCCGGAAGAAATCCTGGATTCTGGATCATTTTCAAATTTTCGATAACATTGTGGTAAATGGGGCCAAAAAATGTTGTTTCTTAATCTCTCCATTAATTATTGCCCAAAACTCATGAAATTTGACTCAGGGATTGACAATGGGAACCTCTATCAAATTTCAAAGGCTGATCCGGATCTGATCCAGAAGGCGGATTTTATCGCAATCTGTAAATCTGCAAATCGCTATATGGGGGAATTGTTGAGCTTGGTGGAGGTCTGTGCTCTCTGAGTGCTTTTCCAGTTATAGATGTTTTTGGACAGCTTCTAGCTCATGAAAAATGTTCTCACTCTTTTTGGTAACTGATTTTTCTTCATAGACCTATTTTTATAGGGTCTTAAAAAATGTAAAGAATCAGACATGTGGTTGGGAAGCCGTCCATCAGGGAAAATGGACTGATACGGTACAGAAAGGCTACACTGAATGAGGACTGCATCAACATTAACAATTTACTCCGCTAAATACAGTAAACTTTTGTGTTTTTTTTTTTTTCTTTGTGTTGTTTCTTCAACTATAAATGAGCAATAACACCAGTACTGAGCCCCAGTTTAGAAGCTGGAAAAAGTGTGAGTATGGTACTGTTTGGCATCAGTGTTATATAAATTTCATTCATAATTTGGTTATCAAAGCTGTTTCCAAGTAATTTCACTCTTTAAGATGATCAGTGATACTAATCACGCTTGGACTCCATTATTTTTCTTGTATTGTGTCCTATTCAGTTGGATTGGAGAAAAAGCAAACAAGCAAAGGTTGATGTGGGAATCATGCCAACTGGAAAATCAGTCAATCGGTGCAACATCATCATCAAGAAAGAGGAAAAAGTAAAAGTATACCCAGAAAGGTCTAAGGAAGACATTCAAGCCCTTCATTTATGAAGGTAAGATGGAAGTTTAGGGGGAGCTTATGCAAACTGGAAATGGGTGAATAAATAGACGAAAAACAGTTTACACCCTGGACAATCAGCCCGCTCATGGAAGGGTTAAGACACAGAATCAGCAAATAACAGAACATACTTGTGAAGGCTGTTTCTCCTCTGGAATACCCTATCTCAGTGGTGCGCAAACTGTGGTACGCGTACCACTGGTGGTACGCGAGCACTCTCTGGTGGTACGCAGGGGAACGTCATGACTTGTCAATGCATGAGAGTGCATTATAAATACAACACTTCAAAAGAAATTCAGGTAACAATAAATAACCACAATAAGGAATAAACATCTCTCCTGTGTGTTTAAAGCTAATTGAGAAGGCGTATATGGCTATATTTTAAAATTGGTCATCATGGTGGTACTCAGAGAGCTCAATAGTTTCTCAGGTGGTACACAGCATTAAAAGTTTGAGAACCACTGCCCTATCTAGTAGCAAAACTCTAGCAGAAATTAATCTAAATCAGCAAATATTTAATTAAACATTTGGAGGCTGGAGAGTTGGATATATGAAAAAACTGCCACTTAAAGGCGATCCCTATGGATTTAAGGCCAACAACGGGACAACGGGTGTTGTTACACCTTGAATTCTCAGTTGCTGGTTGGTCAATACACTCTTTGAAGAAGTTGGACGGATGTTATTGTGGTTAAATTTCTTTCTTCTGCAACAAGCTTCTCCACCACTTATAGCACTGACACAGTGACCCTGTCCTGTGATGGGGATGTCACCAGCAGAGCGGGATTTCTGAGCAAGATGTTTAGGTGATTTATACATCTGTCAATCTACCTGGCATGCTGAAAAATGATGTGGAAGGAACAATCTGGGCTCCTCCCTGACTAAGTGTTCGTTACTGCCTATATCTGTTGGCTCATGGTAAAAAAAAAAAAAAAAAGACTACAATCTACTTTGAGTTCAAAGACTGGTGGCTCTTATATGTTCTGAACACAATGCAAAGAGTGCTGTGTCCACATAAAACCATCTACTTTTGGGATTTATATGGTACTAAAACAAATCCCAGTTTATGGACCCCTTCAGAGGACTTCTTTAATCCACCTGTCGTTCTATTAACTTCCACAGCTCCTAAACCAGCACAGATTCAGAAAACATTTTATGGAGCTGGTTCCTGACCGTTTTAATTTGCGAGTCTTCGTTACTGGAAGGACATTAAATAAGTTGAACAAGACTTCAACATCTACTGGGAGCAAATAACTTTCTATACAGTCATGGAAAAAATTATTATAGACCACCATTTTTTCTTCAGTTTCTTGTTCATTTTAATACCTGGTACCACTAAACATCATCATGTGACTAAAACAGACAGAAAAGAAAACACTGAATGCATAAAAGCAGTGTTTTTGGCAGTACAACGCCATAGCTATTGATGTAAAAACTTAAGTGATTTAGGTTATAATCAAGAAAACCATGGAAAATGGTAAGATATCAGCTCTTAAATAAAACTCTTATGAGCAATCTTTGTGGTTATCGTTATGTTTGTCCAAACAAATGTATCTTTAGTTGTACCAGACATTAAAATGAACAAGAAACTGAAGAAAACAAGGGTGGTCTAATAATTTTTTCCATGACTGTACAATAACTGAAATTGCAGACCTTATTTTTCTGTGTCATAGTCTTGGTCCCTTACATTGAATACAGAGTTTATTGTCTCTTATTGCAGGGGTCTTCAACCTTTTTTAGCCCAGGGACCCCTTGGATGAGAGAAAACAGAGCAGGGACCCCTGCTTGTAGTTCTTATTTTTTACCTTTTTTTTTAATGTGTTACATTTTAAGCCTGCCTTTTTAGATGTAATTTATTCTGCTTATTTCACCTTATTAACCAATTCCTGACTGGGTTATTAGCCTACATGTGTTTATGGTTGATAAAACTTTCATGCATATCATTATTATTATTATTATTATTATTATTATTATTAGTTGGTAATGAGACGGTATTTTTGCTCTAAAATTGACGTTAGTCACATGACTCACGTCATGGATGTCATTTATGTAGAGTTGTGGACTAAATAGTTTTTGTCAAAAGTAGGTTATTATTGACTGTTAATGGAGTTTTATATTTATATATATATATATTCTAACTCTCAAATTATTTTGGTTAAAATTGCCTTTATTTCTCTTTAATGTGGAGGACCCCCTGCAGTACCTCCGCGGCCCCCCTAGGGGTCGCGGACCCCCGGTTGAAGACCACTGTCTTATTGTATGCAGGTATTACATCTTCTAAGAAGTCATTCTTGGGTCATTTCAAACACAGTTGTAGGACGTCGACTTGTTCTGAGAAACAGACATGGCACCTCCTTTATCAACATATAAATACAAAAACCAAGGCATATATGCCCTCCCATGGTGAGTTTAATGAGGCGAAAAGGGGATTCAAAGCAAGAGACACAGCTTCTTATCACTGTGACCCCACACACACACACACTTTGCCCGCAGTGGTCATGGGCAAAGCGTGCATTCGTCGGGGGAGCATCACTTTTCACCCTGTTGGCACAGGCGAGGTCGATCGGTGCATGTTTTTTAGCCCATTCACTGATTTATCTACAACCACCACCCCTTTCACCCCTCACACACACATGAACACACTCACCAAGGTTGCAAGAGTTCAGAGCAGGGTACACAAGGACCCCTCTGAACTCAACAAGTTGGCTTCTTTCCAACGAATATCTCACCTCACTTGCACAGCTCATAACAGCGCAGAGCCTCCATGCCCTCCTTCGCTCACACACACAGACACATAACACGCACTCACTTTTTACACCGGTGAGAAACACGGGTTAATGCTTGCTTTCCAAAACAACCAGGTCTGGTCTGCCAAAGTGTACTAAAAAGCGTTTTAAAACCCTCTTTTGATCAGGCTGTATCACCTCAGGGCTTTATTTCTCCGCGCCGTCAACACACAACGTCGGTACGGCCTGTGCCCTGGCACCAGAGCCAGACAGATGTTGTAACAACCAGTGTGAGTGATGAGCGGGTTGAAAACCACATTAGACTTTGTAAACGTGTGTGAGGATGATAGAAAAACAGGAATGTGGAAAAAAAAAAAACGGGGGGAAAAAGCCTGGGAATGGTGCTGGATGGCGTTCGCAGGCGTGCACAGAAAAGCTGCCCACATGTTAAAGCATGTACTGGATGTGTGCCCTTGTGTGCTGCATGTGACACAGTCGGCACAACCAAAGGCTCGCTGAACTTGATAAATAAAACCTTTGAACGGTTCCACCAGATCTGATATTTAAAAACAACAACATCCAGTCCACATCCAATGTTTCCAAATAATTTTTAAAGAGACATTTTAAGTTCGAGAACATTCAGATTAACACGCAACTCTTTCTGGTTTTATTCCCAGACATGACATTGTACTTTTCTCAGGTGATTAAATGAGTGAAGACAGAACCACAACAAGCCATCATCTTTGCTCGAGGTAATTAAAGTGTTGACTCAGAGTGGGATCCAAATGTCTAACACTGCACGCACATACAAAAAGAAGGATTTAAAAAAACATGTTTTTGAGTTCTGACATCTTCAGAATTAGAACAAACCAAGTTTTAGATCAATTTCGTACTTAGGTGACACATTTCCAACATGACATTGCTCATTATTAACACTTTCAGACACAAATCCAGTTTATTCAATAGTTTTCAACACAACAAGAGCGAGAAAACATGAGTCCTTTAAATACATTAAAATAACACAAGCCACCTTTTTGACTCATTTGTGAATTTATCTGCATGGGACTCTTAGAGCATCTACACTGTAAAACTTTCAGTGTAAATTTATAGTAATTTACTGACAGCAGCTTCACTGTAAAAACTACTGTATTTTAACAGTATGTAGCTGTATTTCAGAGTTACAGTATATTTCTGGAAACAAATAAATCGACAGACCATTGCTGTAAATTTGTTTACAGTACTTAGACTGTATTTGAATCTACAGTATGTATCCTGTATTTAATGATAATTACAGAATGTTACTGTAATATTACTACTAGTACTTCTACTAGTAATAATAATAACAATAATAATAACAAAATGACAGCAGGACAATATTCATTATGCAGCTCCTTTTCAAGTATTTATTAAAATAAAAACAGTGCAATACAAATAGACCTGAATAAACCTTAACTTCCTGTATTTTTTGTTTTTGTTTTTTCATAAGGTTGACAATTTTTTATTTAAAGTACAGTGCATAATATATATGGTAACTCACTAGACAATTTTGTTTTTGTGAGAAAGGAACATCAAACATCATAGTTTGCATAAGTGTAGCGTAGAAACAATTTTTCTCAACATTACTAACTCACTCAGTGAGTAAGTGAACAGAGTGTTTGAATGAGTGGGTCGGTGAGATGGGGGGGGTCGTGTGTGTGTGTGCAAGATCAGACAAAGTCCTACTTGAAGTCACTGATCTTCTTGATGAGTGTGCTGACATGTGGGATCACTGGTGATGGTTTCTTCTGGACCATCTTGCCGCTTTCCTTGCTTTGTACCTTCTCACATGGTTTGCTTTTGTGCCCCTCTGAGGATTGATGTCAATGCAGCTTCTGAAAAACAATAGAGAAAGACAAAATAATTGATTTATTATATTATTTTCATACAGTATTATACTGTGTACTACAATGCAATCTGTGAATTAATGTTAACTTACTACGTAGAGGACATCAGACAGCTCTGGACATCTGTGACCAGCTGAGAAAGTTGTCCTGTGACTGTGCGTTCATGGTGACAGACTTGGACCAAAGCTGAAATAAGCAAAAATAAAATGCAAGCTGCAAAAAAGCAACTTTTAACAGCCAGTGAAATGGTTTAGCTATGTGGGTTCATTTTCAAATTTTAATTCCCGCATGTTTCACCTTCCCATGATGCTCAACTGTTTACAGTATAATCTTGGAGAAAAAAACATTCTTGCTGTACTTTGCTGTAATCATATTTTTTTTTCTCCCAGATTGCATTGCAGTAAACAGTATAAAACTGTATAAAAGTAATATAGTAGTTTACTGTTTAGATTTCACTTTAAATTTACATCAGAGTTTTACAGTGTAGACTGTCTGTCTGTCACCTCTCTGTCTATCTGTCATTTTTCTATCTGTCACCTGTCTGTCTGTCACCTGTCTGCCTGTCACCTGTCTGTCAGCTGTCTATCTGTCACCTGTCTATCCGTCACCTGTCTGTCAGTCACCTGTCTATCTGTCACCTGTCTGTCTATCACCTGTCTATCACCTGTCTGTCAAATGTCTGTCTGTCACCTGTCTGTTTGTCACATGTCTATCTGTCACCTGTCTGTTTGTCACATGTCTATCTGTCACCTGTCTGTCTGTCACCTGTCTGCCTGTCACCTGTCTGTCTGTCACCTGCCTGCCTGTCACCTGCCAGCCTGTCACCTGTCTGTCAGCTGTCTATCTGTCACCTGTCTATCTGTCACCTGTCTGTCAGCTGTCTATCTGTCACCTGTCTATCTGTCACCTGTCTGTCAGCTGTCTATCTGTCACCTGTCTGTCTATCACCTGTCTGTTTGTCACATGTCTATCTGTCACCTGCCTGCCTGTCACCTGTCTGTCAGCTGTCTATCTGTCACCTGTCTGTCAGCTGTCTATCTGTCACCTGTCTGTCACCTGTCTATCTGTCACCTGTCTGTCAGTCACCTGTCTATCTGTCACCTGTCTGTCTGTCACCTGTCTATCACCTGTCTGTCACCTGTCTGTCTGTCACCTGTCTGTTTGTCACATGTCTATCTGTCACCTGCCTGCCTGTCACCTGTCTGTCAGCTGTCTATCTGTCACCTGTCTATCTGTCACCTGTCTGTCTGTCACCTGCCTGCCTGTCACCTGCCTGCCTGTCACCTGTCTGTCAGCTGTCTATCTGTCACCTGTCTATCTGTCACCTGTCTATCTGTCACCTGTCTGTCAGCTGTCTATCTGTCACCTGTCTATCTGTCACCTGTCTGTCAGCTGTCTATCTGTCACCTGTCTGTCTATCACCTGTCTGTTTGTCACATGTCTATCTGTCACCTGCCTGCCTGTCACCTGTCTGTCAGCTGTCTATCTGTCACCTGTCTGTCAGCTGTCTATCTGTCACCTGTCTGTCACCTGTCTATCTGTCACCTGTCTGTCAGTCACCTGTCTATCTGTCACCTGTCTGTCTGTCACCTGTCTATCACCTGTCTGTCACCTGTCTGTCTGTCACCTGTCTGTCTGTCACCTGCCTGCCTGTCACCTGTCTGTCACCTGTCTATCTGTCACCTGCCTCTGTCACCTGTCTGTCCTGTCACCTGCCTGCCTGTCACCTGTCCCTGTCCTGTCTGTCACCTGTCTATCTGTCACCTCAGCCTGTCACCTGCCTGCCTGTCACCTGCCTGCCTGTCACCTGTCTGTCAGCTGTCTATCTGTCACCTGTCTGCCTGTCACCTGTCTGTCAGCTGTCTATCTGTCACCTGTCTGTCTATCACCTGTCTATTACCTGTCTGTCACCTGTCTGTGTGTCACCTATCTGCCTGTCACCTGTCTGTCACCTGTCTATCTGTCACCTTTGTCTCAGCTGTCTATCTGTCACCTGTCTGTCTATCACCTGTCTATCTGCCACCTGTCTGTCTATCACCTGTCTATCACCTGTCTGTCACCTGTCTGTCTGTCACCTGTCTGTTTGTCACATGTCTATCTGTCACCTGCCTGCCTGTCACCTGTCTGCCTGTCACCTGTCTGTCAGCTGTCTATCTGTCACCTGTCTATCTGTCACCTGCCTGCCTGTCACCTGTCTGCCTGTCACCTGTCTGTCAGCTGTCTATCTGTCAGCTGTCTATCTGTCACCTGTGTTTCAGCTGTCTATCTGTCACCTGTCTGTCTATCACCTGTCTATCTGCCACCTGTCTGTCTATCACCTGTCTATCACCTATCTGTCACCTGTCTGTCTGTCACCTGTCTGTTTGTCACATGTCTATCTGTCACCTGCTTGCCTGTCACCTGTCTGCCTGTCACCTGTCTGTCAGCTGTCTATCTGTCACCTGTCTATCTGTCACCTGCCTGCCTGTCACCTGCCTGCCTGTCACCTGTCTGTCATCTGTCTATCTGTCACCTGTCTGCCTGTCACCTGTCTGTCAGCTGTCTATCTGTCACCTGTCTGTCGGTCACCCGTCTATCTGCCACCTGTCTGTCTATCACCTGTCTATCACCTGTCTGTCATCTGTCTATCTGTCATCTGTCTGTCTATCACTTGTCTGTCTGTCACCTGTCTATCTGTCATCTGTCTCCCTGTCACCTGTCTATCAGCTGTTTATTTGTCACCTGTCTGTCTGTCACCTGTCAGCCTGTCACCAGTCTCTCACCTGTCTGTCTATCACCTGTCTGTCATCTGTCTATCTCTTCTCTGTCTGTCTACCACCTCTCTGTCTGTCACCTGTCTATCTGTCACCTGTCTGTCTATTACCTGTCTGTCTGTCCCCTGCCTATCTGTCACCTGTCTACCTGTAACTTGTCTGTCACATGTCTGTCTATCACCTTTCTGGCTGTCACCTGTCTGTCACCTGTCTATCTGTCACCTGTCTATCTGTCACCTGTCTGCCTGTCACCTGTCTGTCTGTCACCTGTCTGTCCGTCACCTCTCTGTCTATCTGTCATCTTTCTATCTGTCATCTGCATAGTGCGAATTACGGGGGGGTTTGGGGGGGGGGGGGGGTTTGACCCCCCCAAATACAACTTAGATACCCCCTAAAGAAGGGACAAATTGTCATTTTTGTCATCTCTAGAAAATGTTGACCTCCCCAATTGTCATTGTGTAATTCGTACTCTGGTCATCTGTCTGTCTGTCACCTATCTGTCACCTGTCTGTCTATCACCTGTCTGTCTGTCACCTCTCTGTCTATCTGTCATCTTTCTATCTGTCACCTGTCTGTCTGTCACATGTCTATCTGTCACCTGTCTATCTGTCTTTTGTCTGTCTGTCACCTATCTGTCACCTGTCTCTTTATCACCTGTCTGTCTATCTGTCATCTTTCTATGTGTCACATGTCTATCTGTCACCTGTCTATCTGTCACCTGTCTGTCTGTCACCTGCCTGCCTGTCACCTGTCTGTCTTCTGTCTATCTGTCACCTGTCTGTCTGTCACCTCTCTGTCTATCTGTCATCTTTCTATGTGTCACATGTCTATCTGTCACCTGTCTATCTGTCACCTGTCTGTCTGTAACCATCTGTAATTCCTATTCCGGATCCGAACTGATCATGTGACTCCTCATAAGCCCAGCCCTCTTGCCTGATGGTTATTGTCATTGATGTCATGAATTTTCCTGACGTGATTTCAACAAACAAATAACTCGCAAATGCAACACTTTTTTTTTGTCAATATACATATACAAACTGAAAATGTGCGTAAAATCAGCCAGATGAAAACAAAAGAACTCGAACAAAGTAAAGCAGAGAAATGTATAGCTGTTCAGAACAGTCTTTGCAAAGACCCGATGAAAATACTGATGAAACAAATAAAAAGAAAAAAGAAAAAAACTAGTGGGATAACTATCAGCTTTGTCTTTTACACATCTGGCCAGTTGGGCAGATGTGGCCACGATTGTTGGATTTATAATTTTGAAACATTGGAGCTGTGTGGAGAGAAAATACATGTGCATACATGTGTTTCAACCCATGTACACAGAAAAATGCATGCTTTAATCTTACAAAAAGCCTTTAATAGAAAATAGCCAGGAGGAAAACTTGTTGGGAAAGTGAAAGGAATTTCTGCAGCAGATTTTTATTTATTTTATTATTTTTTTTTTTTGCCTCCTCTGTTTAACTCTAATTTTTGCTCTTTGCTCTAATATGCACATTAAATCTAAAGGAAGCGTTAACAAAACATTGTGTTGCACAACTCAATTCTTCAAGACTAAAAGGAATAGTTCCCACAGCTTTCTTTCCCACGTGCACATAAAGAACAAAAAGGTCCTTTCCACAAAGAAGGAGTTTAGTTTGCTGCATTGTCTCAACATGCTTGTTTTGATGGTTTAAATCTCAACTTCCATGTCCTTCTACTTGTGTTTACTACATCACTGAGTCATGTCCTTCTTCTCCTAATGAAACCTGATCCTGTTACCGTACGCTCAGGAATGTTTTTCACCCAGTGAGGACAAGGTGTGTTCTAGTTTCTTCGCCTGTACTCCGTGTGCTCGATCCCTCTTTATGAATGAGAAAAAAACACATGCCACATGTCACATGCCACATGCCGCGCAAGAAAAATGACGTTACAGCTTTTCCTGGAAATGTGTAATTGCTCCTGTCTGCAGCCCAGTGGTCTGCTTAATATTGTCACAGATGTTAAAACGAGTGCAGGACTATCCACCACTCTGCAGGAAATAACATTGTGATCCCAGTGAGGAGGTGTAAAGCTTTTATCCTTCACCCGGTGTCCGGTCGCACATACTCTCACTAAAGAACACGCAGCAAAGTGGTTATTTTAATTCCTGCTCCGTGAGGATGGGAAGACTGTGGAGACAAATATTCACATTAGTTCAGCTGGTGCAGAATATAATTTTCTGTATGTAAACTACAGATAATGATCTCAGCTCTACCTTTATCATTTTCGGAAATGTAAGAACTTGACTAGGCAGTGGTGGTCCCATAAACTGCCCTCTAAAAAGCATAATAGATGAACTTTGACGCTTTACCATGAATTAGTACAGGCCTGCGGTATGGAAACAGATAAATTCCTCTTTTCAGAACTCAGACTTGCATGTCAGAGCTTGTATATTCACAGATGGTGTTCATGAATCCAAATCAGTCTTAGAAATGGATTGGTGTGCTCAAACCTTTGAATGACAAAGAATATAAAGTTTTATTACACAGATGCATGATAAAATGCTTCTTGCCACTCTCAGAAATGCACGCTTTACTCTAAATTGTAAATAGAATTACTTATTGCTTTAAATCTATGATACTGTGGAGTCTTAATTCATTGCATCTGAGTTCTGCCTTTTGCTCCCTGTGTGCTGGTTCATTACATTTACCATAAAGACCTGAATGTGGGTGCACTTCTGATGTGGAGGTGACTGCTTTGACTGTAGAAAGGTGAATATCAGCTGATTCCAAGTAGTTTTCAGTCCCATCCAGGAATCTGCCTGCTGAAAGGGCAGTTTGCTGGGTTCGACACTGTGTTCCTCATTTCCCACCATGAGCTTATCAGTCTGTTATTGGCTGGATAAACTGCAGGCTTTAACAGGAACACAGCGTGTGTCAGCTTGTCAGTTGCGTTCGTTTTGTCCATCTCACTGTGCCCTTTCGTACAGAATTCCAGCTGCTCGATAGTTTGGAGCCTCCTCTGCGATTCACTTTGTTTCATAATGAAACAAACTGTTTAAATGAGGGGCACGACTTGACTGCTGATGGGCAGCTTTGGACTTCAGAGTCATGCTTTTGCAACATGAGCGCAATGCGATTTTGATTTACACAAATTTGATCTGCAAATTAGCTGAAGCTAGACGTCTTGTATGCATCACATTTTTCATTTTTTTGTGACAATGTTGTATGTATCGTCCCTGTTAAATAAACATAAACATTTTGTGTTATCTCACCACCCCTTAGAAAACAGCCTCTGGACTGCATGTTTCTCAAAAAAAAATGTCATTCAGCATCAATGGTGACAATTTCAAACGTTCATTTATCAGATCGCAAATCATCTTTGATGTTCATCTTCATAGGCTCATAGGGGACAAGAGGACGAGTCAGGCTCTTGTAATAGTTTTCCACTACAACAAAACGTCAAATATTAAAGTGGATTTTAGATGTTTTACCATGTGTGTGTTTTCTTCTTGTTTGTTTTTTTTTTTAGCATCATCCCAACATTCGATAGCATCAAATCAAAAAGCATAGGCAGTCTGAGAAAAGGAAAAATGTCTGAGTGTCAACTCTTGATACGCTGTGCTTATAGTATTTTCATCTCAAATAAACACACTGGGCTGAATGTTAATACATAAATTGTATCCACAACCCTGTTTAGTCTCCCAAGCAGCCAACATGACATGACATGAAAATAGTGATGGAGATGGGCTGAGAGCCAGACCCTTCACAGCTTACCCTCTTAAAGCCAAAAGCTTTGCCCTTTAGAGAGTTTGTGGTGAGCATATAAGATTTCACCAGAATCTGGAGACATTAACTCAGATCCAGGGCTGTATTCTGTATCAAAGTCCTGTGTATCTCTCCTCATCTTATTATAACATGTTTTGGCCTCACATAATAGGAAACATATATTTACTGAATACTTCAGTGGGAATCTAACAATGGCTCTGGCTCTCCCATTCCTCAAAATATTGAAAACACTCGTGAAGATTCATGTCCACGTTTACAGGAGTGAATTTCATTATTTCTCATAATTTCCTGTCCCGCCCTGAAGATGTTGTCACAGTATTTGAGGTATTTTTGACTGTATTTTTGACTGTATTTTGTTTGTTTGTTTGTTTTTTTTTAACCTGGGTATTAAGGACTTCATTTGATTTGAGCTTGTTTTGCAGTATCAGGATTAATTATTGTAGATTTGTTAGAAATGTCTCTTTTTGATCTTATTTCAAGATACTGAAGGGCACCTTTTTTTTGTTTAAGAGATGCTATCAAGCAAAATTACATAAAATTCAGTACAACATTCTGGTGAGCTGCTGTTGTTAAAAATGTGCTAAAAAACATTTTGACTTGTGTTACTGCAACAGCACATATATTTTAAGCACTTGCCCACTTAAAGCAGCATGTTTTATATTTATTGGCACTAAGGACTGCATTTAATTTCATTGTACATGTTGCTGTAACAATAAAGATATTCCATTCTATTCTATTCTCTTTGACTATTTGAAAATATTAAAAAGTGCCATAAAATCTACCCGGTAAATGATAGTCGATGTGGAAATACGTGGTCTATTATATTTAATTTAATTATTTTTAGCACACTTGTGCATTGGATTGAGATCAATCAGTGGAGGACTTCATTTTATCTTTATCACCAACATCATTTTTGGTCTAATTTGCAAGTCGCCCAAGCTCACTTTAAAAAAATAAAAAATAAAAAAAAACCTTGATCAGAGATCAGCACTCACCAGCTGGCACATGACAGTTATAAATAGTTTAGGTAAAAATTACCATTTACCACAAATGTTTTCTTTTCTTTTTTTTAATTGTTTATTTTAGGGCTGTCAGTCAATTAAATGTTTTAATCATGATCAATCGAAAGATTTTCATTGTTAACTCGTGATTAATTAATCACATTTTTTTAATGTTCTCTTTATCCGTCCATCCATCATCTATACCCATTTTGTCCTATACAGGGTCACGAGGATCTGCTTTATTTATTTTTTTTAAGCCTTTAGTTTGAAAACCGGAAGTCCACCAATGCTGCCGTACTTTTTGGGGGCTTAATTCATCAGCTTCTTAGTGTATTTTGTCCGGGCCAGCGTTGCCAGGTGTACAATAATTATCGTATTTGTACGATAATTTGGCCCTCTGTACGATGTACGATCAATATTCAAAAAAAAAGGCCAAATGTATGATAATTTGACTATTTCGAATTATTGCCTGCTGCAACTGTCTGCCAGAGAGTTTTTTTTTTTTTTGTTAACCCTGAAGGCATCTGTTCCCATGTGACATGTTTCCAGCCAGTCGTGCTTTGCTGAGCATGAGATACGAACAACGAGCATGATAGGCTGAATGGGCTGAATGGTCAGCTTCATCCGCTATTTAACACTAGAGTGATTGAATTTGACTATAGTGCATCATTGGGCTTGTTATTTTGGTTGTGACAGATGTACGACAATTTCCTTCAAAATACGATAATTTTGAGTCTCTGGTACGATAATCCTACATTTCCCACCTGGCAACACTGGTCCAGGTTGCTGCTTGACTGCAGTAATTTGCTGACGGTCCCTAAACTCCACGGCAGCAGCAGGAACTCAGAAGGACATTCAGTGCTGTTCCTTAGAGTTTTAGCCACAGTCACTGAGCTTGGAGAGTTGATGACACTTGTAAAATGTCTGGCATACTTATATCTAAAAAATGATACCAACCTGGATGAAATCGGTCCTGTTTTCATGACGCTATTAAAGTTTAAAGAGAAAAAAACAAACAAGCGAATGTTGGATGTGAAACTAACTTTACTGTCCTGTGGCGGTAACTCAATTTGCAGCGACAGTAAATACAAATAACCTTTTTCTTCTCAACAGACCCGTCTGGCAGCACCTAAAGGCTAAACTTGCCGTTCATAAGACCCTTTTCTGTCGCCACACGTTGACTGTAAATACACTTATTGGCTGAGGATCATATTTACAGAAACGTGTGTGCGTTAATCTCACATTAAAAAAAAAATAGTGGCATTAAACAGAATTTGCGTTGGCAGCCCTAGTTTTTTTGCTTCCAAAAGAACAAAGACAAATCATGAGGCTAAATTAAAGTATTTTACTCATGTGTTCAACAGAAAAAAAAAAAAAAAGTTTTCCAAGGCCTGAAATGTTGAACACTTAATTTAGTTATTACTTTTTATTGTTTGTATCGTGTCTGGAAAAAGTGGAAGTCGATGGGAGACTGTCTGGGTCCAGCTTACCAAAGGTGCAGGGAGTGTCATTATACATTTTGAGTTTACCATAGAAATTTATTAGGATACAATCAGAAAATGTAGTGATATTATGTCCAATAAACTGAAACCACACATTGTGACTTCCCTCAGGACTAAATACAGAACTCTTTTCAAGGAGACTGTCCCATACACATGTTTGTGATGATATTAATACAGATTGGATTTAAGAGAGCCACGTTCTTTACACTGGAAAACAAAGATGGATAGTCAAACTCAAAAGAACAAAGTGAGCGGTGGCCTGAGATTCGGCTGAGAGATACTAAGATGTGAGAGTCTCCGTGTCTCGTAACAAACAGCTTGAGGAGCATCAGTGTGAATGGGTTTGACGTCTACAAATTACACATGCACAGACATTTTAGTAACACGCCATTATTGTGTGTTTGAGTGTCTTTAGATTCTGGGTAACTCAATCTCTGTCTTTCTTACATCGGATGCAAGCGAAACTACACATCTGTTTACCATGAAGTCCAGTCACCATAATGATGGTTCTGTTTTTAGTGTTATGGAAAGAAAATGAACTGGTTTGACATATTATACCAGATCTGCATCAGCTGTGGATGAATACAAACATTTTTGATTTTAATTCAGGACAGGCCCTTGCGTGCGCAGAACAAAATCGTAACTACATGTGGAAATAAAGTCTGGCATTAGATTTTTTTCTTTTTGTTTTCTTTAGATGTGCTGCCAGCAAAGTCAGAATAGGAATATTTTCCATGATGTGATAAAATGTCTCAGTTTCAACATCTGACAGGTTCTTTAAGTTCAGTTTGGAAATGAAATATGGGTTTATGAGATTTGAAAGTCATTTAATTCTGTTTTTTCATTCATATTTAACAAAGCATCCCATTTGCTCTTTGAATAGATCAAATAGAGTAGCTTGCTGCAATAATCTGGGTGTGAAAAAAAAACAAAACTTCATGTGTGCCCCCCCCCCCCCCCCCCCCCCCCCCCCCTCCATTTAGTCCATGACATATTATAATTATGTCTTGATGCCATGGTGTTGAGCTTTTCACTTTTACCCCCTGCGTCCCTTTCTCTTCCGAATGTCTATGATATAAATGTCATCATCAATACTAACTTGCTCACTGACCTTTTTTACTCCTTTTTATGTAAGTACCAATTAAACTGGCTTCATCTATTAACAGAAGATATCAAAAATAAACCTCTTCTCTGTTTCAGTCTCATCACTTGTACTTGATTCTCTCTTGCACCACTTGCAGCACTATTTATCTTATCAAGCTATTGCTCAACTATGGACAATCAAAATCTGAATTAATTATAATAAAATTTATGCAGATAGACTTAAACTGAATGCATTTAGGTTCAGTTCCTTTTCAGCTACTATCTGACAGCCAGCTGAAGGGTGGTTTTCGTCGGTTTCTACCCAGCCTGATGATCTGATAAGACAGTTTTAGACACGTATGTCCAAGAGACACCAAATTATTGTGCGATTTTGTTTTTGTCCTGCCTTGCATGGCATCCTACGAATGCCCACCAACAGGCAGGCTGACAGGACAGCGGTGCATGATGACATCCACGCAGAGCTCGTGTGTTTATAATGATAAGATAACAGCAGCAGGGCAACGAGTTGATGGAGCCGTGGGGGCATAAAGCATCTGGAGGTCAAAATGTTGGCAAAGTTTCCTCTGACGCTCAGGTCAAAGTGTACCTGACCTTGCCAACAATGTAATCAACAAGCTGCTGGGGCATGAAAATGATGGTTATTTATGTAACTGCTGTTTATGAACATGTGGATGTTCATAGTGTTACTTTTTGATCACATGGCTTTATTGTTTTGTATAACAGCCATGCTTTTGATAAAAATAAAGATATATCGGCTGAATTAAGTCAGGCAATCTCTTGTAGTGATTTGGTTTTAAATTATTATAATGTTTTCATGATTTAAATGTCTAGGACTTTGTCTAGTGTACCTGCACAAAGCATCAACAATAATAACGTCACCCTGTGTTTCGTAGTAAATATTGATCCGGTCAAATACTACTGCACTTGTTGCTCTCCTTCGCTGGCCTTGAAATGTTACAGGCAGGCATACCTGTTAACCTATTGATATGCAGAAAGTAGTTCAGTGCATACAGTAAGTTTGTCTTCTGCTGCTCCTCAGATTACACTGCTTCTTATCACATTAACCAACAAAAGAAATACATTACAGACGATCAAAAAACATGTCTATGACCCACTCACCTATCTAAGATTACGTATATATATATATATATATATATGAGTATTCGGGCTTAGCAAAACATACCTTGACATGATTAAAACAACTTTCTTTTTTCTTTTTTTTACATGTTTGCTTCATTCAATTCACTTCAGTTTAATTCAAAAAATACTTTATCAATAATTTATTAATTGTTACCCTCTGTGATTGGTGTCACTCAATCATCAATAAAAAGCACAAAAATAACACTTTTTGTTATGTGTTATTTGTTATGTTGGTGATGAACATCCCCAGCTTTATAACAGTTTGAACTGAGACATAGACATTTTTTCATTTTTCTTTTTCATTTCCAGCATACAGTTTTCAATTTGAGATCTAGACTTTTTGTCAGGCTTTCTCAGTGGGATGGTAAGTCTTTCCTGATGAAACATTTAAATCTTCCTGCTCTCTGGTATTGTGCATTATATCTTGAAAAAGCACTTCATCATCACCAAATGTACTCCTCTTTTAATTGCCACTTTATTGTGGAGGAGGGGTTTGCATTCCCTGAAAGATCTTAGGAGCCATGTTGTCTGGGGCAAATCCCCCTGGTAGCATCTCTCATGTCAAATTGGTGCGAGGGTACATGCCAGACTAAAAGTGTTTCAAATGTACTAGGAAGGAGAAGAGGTTTCTATGAACACAGGGTTCCTCACGTGGGTTATCTGCATCCCATCCTGGGGCCAGGCCTGGGGGAGGGGGCCCATCCATGATCACCTGGTGGAGTGGGTCTTCACCCATGGTGCCCAGTTGGGGTTAGCCCAAATGAACGTAGGTTTGACCTCATGCAGGCCCACCACCTGCATGAGGGGCCATGTGGTTCTGGTGTTATGTGGGATGGGTAAAGGCATGTCCCTTGGGATTCAGACTCTGGGTCACAGAGTTGTCCTCTGTTATGCGAGCTGCCCATGCCATGTGGCCTAATACTCCCATGCACCCGGCTTTTTCCCTTTAAGTATGTGTAAATAATATAATGTATTGTCTTGCTTCTCCTTAGCCCAGAAAACGCTGTATCCAAAACGTACTTTAAAAAAAAAAATTCAGATTGAAGATGTTTTATTGTGAAGTTTTAATTTACATTTGTAGATGCAGGAAAGAACTTTGTTTATTGATAGGATTTCTACAACAACATCATCTCTGTTTTTAATGCAGAGAACTCTATAAACCACAACCATTCAATATATGTTTTCAGCCTTATCATTTGCATTCAATATTTTTTGAAGATTATTTGATTCACAGATTGAACCGCAGGAGTTGAACTTTGGCGTTTTTGACAATTTTGTGGTCAATTATGTTCCATTAAGTGCATTTCTAAAGTCCTTTCTTTTCTTTTTTTTTTTTTTTGCCCTTATCACATCTTCAAAAACATTTCCTGACATGATATTCAAAATGAACATTGATTAAAAGATAACAATAAAAACATTTCCTACTTTCAAGATTTCATTTGTAATCTTTGTATTTTATGTACAGTTAAAGGTTTTTGAGAGCATTTCTCGGAAAAAGGAAGGCGATAACTTGAGTCAAGTTCTTTCCTAATTGACTGTGCACTGTATTCCTGGAACATTTTGTTCTTTTAGCTCTCTGAGCTCTGTCAAGTTTACACTGTCAGTGACCTCTACATATCTCGATCCCCCGCAGCAGTTCACCCCAGTCACCTCCGCCTTAACTACTCATCAAAATTAACGATGCAGTACCAAAATGCGACAAATGCACCCTTTTCCTTCTGAGTATTAGCATTAGTATTAGTTGATATATCCAAAGCAAACCTCATTTGTGGCTTTATTTCCTTACTTCTTCTTTACTTCTTCTTTTTTTGTCATGTTTCTGTCAATGAGGAGGGAGGTGCTCTCCTCCATCCAGGGAATCCTGACCCAGATTCTGCGCTTGCCTTCCCTTCCACGGAGTTGACAACAGCAGCCTCAGTCTATAGGAGGAGGTCAGCAAGTTCACAGAAATCTCCTTTCTGGAAGCTCCAAGCCTTCAACAGGAACGACCTACTTTCTGGCCGCAACCAGTCATCTAATCATCTGTTCTGATAAAATATAACAACAAGTCTGTCAGTGTCAAAATATTTTTAATAGTTTCATAGTTCTAATAGCCAGATTAGGAGGTGACCCCAGACGCTTTAAAACTGTGAGGGAAGAGGTGACAAGACAAATAGCTGTTTAACTTTGAGCTCACAGTCTTTTTTTACAGCATTTAGGAACTTCTATGTGAGTTTTAATAGTTATTAGGCGCAATGTGGCGCTTAAACACCCTGCCAAAGGGGGAGTAAGTGATGATGGGGGGTGTGCTCCTCGTATTACTTAACAGTTGCTCTGTTGTAAATATTTTCAATCTTAGCATATAAGGGTGGGCTTTGAGAGAGGGGCTGCCTCGCATTCTGGGTCAGCGGCGTTACATGACCACTCAGTCTGATGTGACTGTACAAAATGTTTAGATCGAGACAATAGATCCCCGCTAATCTCCTCTTATGTGGCCCCTGTATTATTTTTCAGAGTACACGGTGCTCTCGTGCAGTGCCTGTGAATATGTGCTTGTACTTTCCCGTATGAATGTACATCATTGTGTGAATGCGTGACTGTTTTTTTTTTCCTTGGCATGTGCCTGGACCCCTGCAAACAAAGTAGCCTCCACTTTGAACCCAATCTCTGAACTCACTCACCTTTCAGTCAGTGTGGAATTGAGTGACTTTGAGTCATCAGGTTTGCCTGTCCTGTCCACTGGTGACTCCATGGTTGCATGAGAAGCTGAGTTGCCCTCTACCTCAGCTCATCACTTATCTCACTGCCTGCTGATATTCTGGATACAAAGCCCTGACTGATTTCACTGTAGGAGATAGATAAAATTCGACCGGCTGTAAACAGTATGATATCTAAGAGATGACAGCTGAGTGCTTAGTGTGTTACAAATCAAGATTGTGTTACAAGCTATTCAATCAATTTATGAGACTGCCAGTATCAAAATGATGCAATGTTGGGGAGGGTACACGTGGGACACCAACTGGCTTCATTGAAATTTGATACAGAATCCACTTCAACGTGATCTGCAAAAAATCTCCAGAACCATTCATCTACTTTTAAACATTTTCATTTTGTCAGCAATAAACAATACCAAGTATGCTATGGAGTATGAAATGTTGACCTCCACATTTAGTAGTTTCATTAACGCCATACTAGTTCAAGTTAGGAGAACATACTTCAAAGAAGGGGAGAATAAAGTTCAGTCTTTCTGCTACTGGAACGGCAGCGGGCTCAATGAAGTCTCAGCTCCTCAGCTAATGAGCCCACACTTCTCTGCAAACATATTTTCATATAGGCTCTGTTTTGATAAATCGACAGCATTCTTGCAATGTTATGTGTTGATGTCTTAAAACTTAATTACGCAATAAAAATAAATTAGTATGTCAAAATTAAAACAACAATGCGTTGTAGTTAGCTTTCTCTACCTTCTGACCGTCCCAGTGTTTGCTGCCTACATCTGTTTATATAATCGTCTCTGTAATGTACATTAGCTAATGTTATATCAGTACATATAACTCTTAGTTCTCCAGCTAACTGGATATTACTAACATTTTTTGTCCTGTTTAACGTTTCCTGTGTACCCATGGCTCTCCTCTGTCTGTCCATCCTCTCTGTCCTATCTCCCTCCTCTATTTCTTCCTTTACCTGGTTGGCCTTCGACAGGAGCGTTGTCTCTTATGAGCCAGGTTCTGCTCAAGGTTTCCTACCTATCAAAGGGGAGTTTTTAATTGCCACTGTTTTTAACCATTAATATTTTTCTCAGGGGTCATGCTCTGGGTCTCTGAAAAGAGCCTAGCGACAGGTAAACACCAAACTTTGAGGTTTCACGTTAATATGGTTTATCCTCCTTTTTGCGTATTTTTATTCCATTACATATACTTTGATCTGGAACTGGTTGAAAACTTGAATATTGACCTATAAGTAAAAGTTATGTGAAAAATGCTTCTCTCAAAATGCCAAAGTTGACAGGAAAACCCCATTACCATTTTAAGTGTATATGAACACAAATTATATAGATCACATTTATTCTGGATTATCTGAGTATCGGATCTTCGAAGGTGTGTTCTGCTCCACCGCTTTGCCACCTGGTTGTCTCAACATGTATCCACGTGGCGTTTTATCACCTCTTTATAAAAAAGTGAAGCATATACTGTACCTCTTAGCTCATCATAAAATTCAAGGATTTCATAGATCTTAATGCTGGCTCTGTGGAGGATCCCAGAAGTTTATGGGATGCTATAAAAGGTTTCATAAGGAGAACAACCCCCACCCCAGTACACGTAAAGTCAGGCCACTCCAACAGCCGAAGTTTGAGGCAGGGTTTACAAGATTAGATTCTATTTTCCAAGTCAATTTTTCTGAAAAAAAGTGGTGATAGAGTGTGCTCTTAAGCAAAAATAAATCAATGATATTCAACAAAATACAACAAAATTCAGAATTTTAAATTCATAGTACAAGACAGTGTTATTGTTTTCCTGGTGCCCAGCCAAGCCACCTGCTTGCCGTCCGGGTTAGGGCCAGTGATCATTTTTCATATGGGACTGCGATTAAAAATGCAGATGGCAAGATCACCAAACAGATAAATGAAATATCAATCTACAGTATATAAGTGAAACACATTGCTCCCATTTCCCTGATATTAAAAAAGAGAATGTTCCAGCTATCACCTTTTCAGTCTCTTGGATTTGGATTTAGGGATTTGTACAAAGCGCCTCACCCATCGTCTTGAGCCCACGTGGCAGCATTATTTAATTTGGACCAAACAAGTTTCACAAAATCAAGACTGGCAGTGTCTTGATGGTGATGTCAGACGTCTTCTTCATATCATCATTACCGCAACAGAGTGCTTTCCAGTGATGCCATGAATGCAAACAAACTGGAATGTCCATTTCTGTGTTCTGTCTTGGAAACAAATGGCTTTTGCACATCTTTTTATTGGAATGATGAAGGTGTTGCCTTCAAAGCCCTCTGCATGTGTATTAACTGGTCAAACTTGTTCATCTCTATTTTCAGTTTTTCAGGTCCTTGCAACAAGGCTGCCCTTTAAATCCTGGCTTTATTTGTCTCCGACCTTGAACTTCCAGCTCGATGTATTCATACCAATGAACATCGGGTTGCCATGTATGCTGATGATATTCTGGTATTCTTAGAAAACCCTTCTTACACCCTACCACACCTTCTGTCCATCTGTGAGGAATTTGGAAGTTTATCAGGGTTCAAAATTAACTACTCCAAGTCTGCGATCCTTCATTTAAATGATCACATGAAGACACAAGTCCTCTCAGTCAATATTCCCTTAGTACAACAATTTAAATGCATGAGAATCAGGATCTTCCCCTCATTAAACCAGATTGCTGAGCATGTCTATTCAGCTGTTTGAAGTTGCGAAGGATTTGGAGGGATGGGTTAGTCTCCATACGTATGTCCACAGAAGCTCTAACTTCTACCATTGAAATGAATATCCTGTCCAGGATGAATTCAGTCAGCCCCATGGTCTCTCTCCCACCTCCTTCTGATTATTGCAGCAAGCTTCAGTCTGCACTTTCCAAATTTGTGTAGAAAAGAGAACAAGGAGATCTGAAAAAACTAATTCTGCAGACAGATATAGACAAACATGTCTGTGTTTGACTGATGTTTGTGTAACAATACGAAACTACAGAAATCCAATAGAATTTTCAGAAGAATGCAAGAAATAAAGAAAAAGAATTAAGCTCAAATAAACATTTCAAATTCTTCAAATATACATTTTTTTTTTCATTTTACAGAGGAAACGCCAAAATCATTAGACTTTGGGGTTTTACTTTGTTACATAAAGACGCCAGTAATGATGGCGGCCGTCAACGGCAAAAACACGCATGCAACATAACAGGTTGCAATAACACCTTATTCCACAGAAGTTCATAGCAGCGGGAGTTGCGTAGTTCTGTTTGCCCACAGAGGACATGAACAGAAAACATGTTTTCTCTACGACTTGCACACTGTTTGGTGCCAGCTATCTGTGACACTGCCAGTGCTGAGTGTGCCAGTACAGACCAGTACATGGTGAGGCTGAAGTCCTAAAGGAAGGACTGGTTCACGCAACCCCTTGTTTTTGAAATATGTACAGGTCAAAAGAGAGAGAATCTTGTCTGATTTCAGCTATTCTAATGCTGTCAGTGGAAAAGTTTGGAGTTACTCATAAATATAAAACTGTAATAATGTTTTGTTATGAAAAGAGTAAAGGTGATGCCTCACATACAAGTGACTTCCATTCAGCTTCATTTTTGATATCATCCCTGTTCCCATGGTTAAAAGGGGGACAAAGATCCTTTACTTTTTCATTTTTTTAAGAGCCCAAAGTGATCCATCTTTATTGTCCTTAATTTGCTTTTCCAATAAACTCCATATATATATATATATATATATATATATATATATATATATATATATATATATATATATATATAAATTAGTGCTGTATGGCCCTAACATCTATTTTGGAGTACCTTTGTGAATTTTGAGATAAATTGTAAAAACAATGGTGGCATTAACTAAAGAATTTATGATACTCAAGAAAATTATTATTATGATATATTTTTTAATAAGCATATTATTTGCCTCTGTAATGATGCCGACTTAATTTACCAAAGTGGAAGTGCTACAGTGGGGGAAATAAGTATTTGATCCCCCGCTGATTTTGGCAGTTGTCATACTAAGGAATAAATGAACAGTCCCAGACTTTTATGGCAGCTTTATTTTAACAGTTATAGAAAGAATATTGAAAAAAAATTGAGAAAATTACATAAATTGAAAAATAAAAATTAATTTGCAAGTCGTTGAGGGAAATAAGTATTTGATCCCCTAGCAAAACATTGATCTTAATACTTGGTGGTAAAACCCTTGTTGGCAGCACAGCTGTCAGATGTTTCTTGTAGTTTCTTACTAGGTTTGAACACATCAGGAGTAATTTTCGTCCACTCCTCTCTGCAGATCATCTCCAAATCCTGAAGGTTTTGAGGCTTGTGCTTGGAAACTCGCAGCTTCAGTTCTCTCCATAGATGTTTAATAGGATTAAGGTCAGGAGACTGGCTAGGCCATTCAATGACCTTGATGTGCTTCTTATGGAGCCACTCCTTTGTTTCCTTGGCTGTATGTTTTGGGTCGTTGTCATGCTGGAAGACCCGTCCACGACCCATTTTCAATGTCCTTGTGGAGACAAGGAGGTTGTCACCCAAGATTTTGTGGTACATGGCCCCGTTCATCTTCCCATCGATGCGGTGAAGTCGACCTGTCCCCCACCCCCAAAGCATAAGGCTTCCACCGCCATGCTTGACAGTAGGGATGGTGTTTTTGGGGTCATATTCAGCATTTCTCTTCCTCCAAACACGTCGAGTTGAGTTGAGGCCAAAGAGCTCAATTTTGGTCTCATCAGACCACAGCACCTTCTCCCAGTCTCTTTCTGAGTCATTAATATGTTCGTTGGCAAACCTGAGTCGGGCCTGGACGTGAGCCTTCTGGAGCAGAGGGACCTTGGACCACTGCAGGATTTTAAACCATTGCGTCTCAGTGGATTACCAATAGTTTTCTTGGTGACTGTGGTCCCAGCTGCCTTGAGATCATTAACCAGCTCCTCCCGTGTAGTTCTCAGCTGATGGCACTTTTTTTCAGTATTTTTTTTCATGTTTTAGCCTCAAAGTCAAAAGCAACTGTTGGAGTGCTGCCTCAACAAGTATGATTCTAATAAACTGATAAAAAAATAAATAAAACAAATCAGCCCCAAAAGTTACCAACAGAGCTTTTCATCACTACCAAGACATATGACATCACCTCAAAAAGGGATGAACCTGAGGTCCCACCAAGATGTCAGTGAGTAAATATTTTCAACTATTGTATATTCATTAGATACTGGATTGATTGCTGATTGCACTCTTTTGTGTTGAGAACAATGAAAGTTGTTGATCGGCTTTTTTTTTCTCTTTTTTTCCATTGTGAAAGGGACTTGAGTGTTCGTCAGACGTCCGCGCAAGAATTTTAGTACGTGTCAACAGACCCATGCTGATTCCATTGCTTTGCATGCTGCCTTTTGTACCCCTTTGTGTTGAGGACAATGTAAGTTGCTGTCAGGCTTTTTTTTTTTCATTGTGAAAGGGACTTGAGTGATCGTCACAGGTCTGTGCAAGAACTTTAGTACGTGTCAACAGACCCAAGCTGATTCCATTGCTTTTCCATGCTGCTTGTTGGCTGTTTTAGATTGTAATTGATTTTCTCATCAAAGTGCATTTCCCAACGTTTTGAACGGCTCCTCTAATGATGAAGGCAGTGCAAATAGAGACTATTTGTATGCCTTGTGCATGATGTAGAGGCATTTTGCTAAAGCTGCTTAATATCATATATTAGAGTGTTGAGCTTTGAATCTGAGTGGACTGGACATGAACGCTGTTTGCGTTTGTAGGTGCGTGGGTGGTGTTCTTGTCTTGTCCTTGTTTTTTTTTTTTTTTTTTTTTTTTTTGGGGGGGGGGGGGGGGGGGGGGGGGGGGGGGGGGGGGGGGGGGGGGGGGGGGGGGGGGGGGGGGGGGGCTGCTTCATGTGTGTGCGTGCTACACTCAGGTGACTTTTGCTCACTCGCCCAATATGCCAAAAAACATCAGAGTTCAAGGTTGTTCCGATGCCACCTGAGTGTCTGTGAATTTAAATCTGATTTATTTAAATCATGGAAGCTCTGAGGGGGGCACTGCGTGTGTGTGTGTGTGTGTGTGTGTGTGTGTGTGTGTCTCCGTGGACTTCACGGTCTATCTTTGTGAGGTCTGTTTTGCGTTTTACACTCATTAAAAGTGGGGACACAATTATACACTCCCTTACTTCAAGGCAAACCCACAAAGACATGTTTGAGAGATACAACTTGTATTTAACTTCAGGTTAAAATCTGGTTTCTGTTTGGTTAAAATTAGGCATTTAGTTGAATAAGCTTCGGGTTCTCACAAACATAAAAGTACAAATCTGTGTGGGCGAGCGTGCTTGGTGCTTACTCTGCAGGTGCAGCCATAACCTCAAGAAATTTTGAAAACAGATCGTGTCAAACAATGAAAATCACCGTTTGGTTTTTCAGCAGAATCGGACTTGTTAAGTGCTTGCTGGCAAATGTTGGGACACTCTATGAAGTCTTAATTTCAGGCACAGTTGAAGCCACAGACCGATGTGGGAATCTACAAATTATAGGGCGCATTTCTGTGGATGACTATGTTTACCAGCGCTTTGCAAATGTCTTCAGTAATTACTCAAGTGGATTGGTATTTCCCATGGCCCTTGAAGGCATTCGCAATCATAGCTGAAGAAGAGATTTACACCTGAAAATGTCCACCTCCGATCAATCCAACAAAGAAAAACACCAACAAAGCAAACACGCAATCTGCAATCGGTCAAATATTTGCCCGTTGCAGAAGTGTGGCATCAGTGTTTGATTTGTCAAAGTTTCGGTTCTTCCCAGTCGCGGGTCGCCGTGGAACACGGTTCAAGCGAACCGCGTCACCTCCGCTGTGGCCTGTGTTTATTTATAAGGCGTGCTCTGAGGGAGAGAGGGGGGGGAGGGGGGGGGGGGGGGGGGGGGGGGGTGACGGCACATCCACGATCTATCTGGGGTCATTCGATCCTCTCAACGTGAATCCATAAATGAATGGTGGGCTCGACGGCCACACCATGCGGGACTGGAACCTGATTGGTTCGGTGCGCGGCAGGAATAAACACCGTCAGGGTATATATGTTGCAGCAAGGTGTCTCACTTCCAAGAAACAAGAACTCGCAATTAGATGACTCGATGAAAAGAGGAGCTGCCGTGAAACATTAGAGTAACGCCGCTTCAAAGAAAAAAGTCGAGGATGAGGGCGCAGATCCAGAAAGTTCCTCAGATCGTTGAGCTGCTCAGGAAGAAGACGGTGGGGCTGCAGCACTTCAAGCCAACATCCTCTGTGTGCGTCTTGGAGGCGAAGGATGCTGTGGGGCGCAGCGTCGTGCCCTCACGCCGCCTCCAGAGCGCACGGTTTGGACGAGATCCCGGGACCCACTAACTGGCCCGTGGTCGGCAGTCTGATTGAACTTCTGCTCAAAGGAGGGTTGACGAGACAGCATGAGGCGCTGGTACAGTATTTCAAACTCCAATTACAGCTTCCTCTTTTTAAATAAAATTAAGTTAACAAAAAACGCACAAAATAAGCATTTCTAACATTTAAAATACCTTTGATAAATTTGTAATCTTTTTTTTTTTTTTTTCGTTTAGGTTGATTATCACAAGAAATTTGGCAAGATTTTCCGGATGAAGCTGGGCTCTTTCGAGTCGGTGCACATTGGCGCACCTTGCTTGCTGGAGGCGCTCTACAGGAAGGAAAGCAATTACCCTCAGAGGCTGGAGATCAAACCCTGGAAAGCATACAGGGACCTGAGAGACGAGGCGTACGGGCTCCTTATTCTGTGAGTAAGCTTTCGATCACTTTCGATCACTTTAACCGACTAAGACGCGGCTCTGGAAGCGCAGAGCGCACAAGCGTTTTATTCCAAAAGCGCGCTGAAGGGGAGTTCATTCTGTTGGGTTTGCAGGGAGGGAAAAGACTGGCAGAGAGTGAGGAGCGCATTTCAGCAGAAGCTCATGAAGCCGACAGAAGTGATGAAGCTCGATGGCAAAGTGAATCAGGTGAGAGTGTGAAACGGGACCGGGAGTTGTAATTCCACCCGGTTTCTAAGCGTCTGCGATCAGTAACCGACGTTTTCCGTTTGTCAAAAACAGGTGGTGGCGGACTTCGTCGAAAGGATTGGAAAAATAAACCACAATGGGAGGATTGATGACTTGTACTTTGAATTGAACAAATGGTCGTTTGAGAGTAAGTTCATTTATTCTTTCTTTAATTTCCACGAAACCTGATTTGTTTTAAACTAACAAACTGTCAATGGTAATGATGACCTTTTAACCACGTTTTTCCTGCTGAATCCATTAATTCTCTGCTATTCAGCTCACTTAAAGAGACATAAATTAATCTGTATTATCTTTAATTAGACCTTTTCCCTTTTTTTCTTTGTTACCTTTATCATAAAAATCATTATTGTATGGCCTGTAAATACTAAGTATATAAAAATACTAACTGTAACAAGGTACAACATCAACTGATGTTCTAAATCTTTGCTCTTTTTTTTTTTTTTTTGTCTTTCAGCCATCTGTCTCGTCCTGTATGATAAAAGATTTGGTCTGCTACAAGAGAAAGTCAACGAGGAAGCCATGAGCTTCATCACAGCTGTGAAAACAGTGAGTATCACTTCTTCTGCTTGGACCAGCGTGAAGGGCAAAAAAAAATGTGATGATCTGTGAGACGCTTCTGCTGGACTTTCTCCTGGAGAGAATAAAAAAAACCCCCGACAGTTCGTCAGGTTCAACTCAGTTAACTGAACTGTGGCCAGTGGTGATGCAGTCTGACTGACACTGTTAATGTATTTACTGAGATTTACTGGGGCAAACCAATATCCTATCATTCACGGTCAAGAGGTGATAAGTGAAAGCTCTCAAAGGTCTCACAGGGGAAGGGGTGTGAGAACAAGTAGAAGAGGCTGAAAATGGCTGAATTAGAGACTTTCAGTGAGCCTGACATCCTTCTTTTTTCCCCTCTCCTCTTTTTCTGTAGATGATGAGCACGTTTGGCATGATGATGGTCACGCCAGTGGGGCTGCACAAGGGCCTCAACACCAAAACATGGCAGAATCACACCGCAGCATGGGACCGCATATTTAGCACAGGTACAGCACACAAGACTGAGTTACAGCAGCTCGGCCCGCAGCCACTACTCTGATTTCACAAAGCTCGGGTACAGTCTGTCTCCACTCCTCCGTGACGCGCAGAGCAGCTCACTTCCAGTCAGATGATAGATAGGAAAACAGTGAGTGGGCGGAGTGGTTAAATCTGAACCAGCTGCCTCTGTGTTTTTGTGTACTTGGCACTGAGGGTAAATGATGGTTCAGAGCTGTAGTAAACCGAATGACCCAAGATGGAGAAGCACGTCAAATATTTGTAGTAGCAGGAGTTGGGGTGGCAGAGGACGGAGGAAGACGGCATGACATCGTAAAAGTACTTAAAGCAAGGATTTGAGCCAGAATGAACAATCTTGTGTGTGCGTGTGTTTTTTTTCTTTAACTTGTACCAGTCAGTCAGTTTTTTTTGTCACATGATTTAGATGCTGCTTCTCCCATAATAGTTGAGGATTAGGCAAGTGCAGTGCCATAATAGGGAGGCACCAGGAGTGTCTTATGGTCTTACAAATGAGATTATATGAATATCGTGCCATGTAAAGACAAATCACAAGACCTCCATTACATGTTATACGCATGGTGGATTTTCTTTACTAAACTGTGCACTTAAGAGCAAATGTAATGCACACATCTCAGTGGGGATAGAGAAGCTCCTTCAAAGGCTGCAGCCATGCAACATAAAAACCTCAAAGCCCAGTATGAAGGCTTAAAAATGTTATTTAACCGAAAATAAATGATTTAGGCTTACTTTATCTTTTCCGATGATGTAAAGCCAAAGAAAGCTGCAAGGGCCAAGCAGGTATTTGTCACATTTACCTGATAAGCAAAGTCAACTAATCAATGAATCCACTCATTATTTCATTTCAAGTTGCCGTCCTTAAAAGACATCTGACGATCAACTTTTGTTATGTGAGATTTCAGAGCAGCAAAGTCATCTAGCAGAACTCCAACACCGAATAACCTCATCCTGCTGTAGAAAGTTACCAGTGCTGATATGGTGGTTAAATCTTTACCCCGCTGCCCCATCAGAGTTGAACTGTGATCATTAGTGACTGATAGCTGAAAAGAAGTGTTTACTACTTGCAAACAGAGCTATGAAACTAAGAATGTTCACACGTTGACTTCTTTATACTCCCTCAGTCAAAGTCTACATCGACAAAAAAATGGAAAGGAACGCCAGCAGAGCTCCTGATGATCTCATCGGTGACATCCTACACCAAAGCTGCCTCTCCAAAAAGGAACTTTATGCAGCCGTAACTGAGCTGCAGATTGCAGGAGTTGAGACGGTGAGCAACAGTTTCTGCTGATCTGTAACTTCTTCTTACTTTCTCTTTCTGTATAAATCTAGAATCAGAAACAATCTCGTACTCTGTAGTTTCATCAGAAATTGTCAAAGGGGTTTCCTGCTCCCCAGCATTGAGTCAGATTTCGCTCCATTTCTGAAAGAAACTTAGAGTATCTCAAGAAAGTGGCCAGTTTTGACCCTATTTCAGTTGGGCTACAGACAGCTGTGTAAACCTAAAGTTTATGTTGTTTAAAGTTTAAAGTTGACATGAACACGTTGATGTTCAATAGATGTTCTTTTTAAATCTCTGCATTATTAGCTGCAGTTTTTGTCTCTGTACCTTTAACCATTTAAAAAAAAGGGGGGGGAAGCCTTAAATCCTAGTATTTCACTTTTAAAGACATTGCACATTCCAGATTAAGGTACTGAAAGTTTAAAATGCTTCTATTTAAAAAGAAAAGAGTAGAAATAAGTTGTCTTTGGATTAGCCAGTAGAGCACTTCAACATTAATGGACCGATACGCAGACCAGTCCTCTCCACGAATCACTTTGACATTTTATACTTAAATAATTAGCAGCATTAACACTAGAACCGCCAAGGGGGTAATTTTTACCCCCTAGCATTTTCAAACGTTTGTATTTCTGTTAAAATAAAACCCCTACATCTCTAAGTTCATGACTTTTCCTAAAATGGAATTATTAATCATTCAGTGAATTTTGGTGAGTGTGTGATGAAAAGAAAAAATATTATGACCATTTATACCTAGAACCGCCGAGGGGGGTAATTTTTACCCCCTCACATAAACGCTGTATACAGCTGCCCTCTTTTGCGCCACGCCCCTCCCGCCTCTCTCTGTTGCTTAGCAACGCCCAAACTTTGTGCCGTCATCGGACTTTGACAACTATTTTCATCACTAAATCTTTCAAACAAACAGCAAAATTTAAGAATTGAACCCAACAAAAATAACAGCTGGCTGTTGTACCAGAGATCTGAGTGAGGGAGAGTCAGAAAGAGCAGAGATCACCGTAGATGTGAGCGAGGAGAAAACGGTGGGGGGGCGGACCGACGACTCCTCATTTTTACCAGGTGATGAGACGTCAACTGAAGATGAGGAGCCGAATTTATGAAAAACGGCTTCTATAAGTGCGGGGTCACCACCACATACATTCAGTCCTCAGACACAGTGGGGGCTCGCGGAAATACTCTGACAGGTAAATTCGGAAGTCAAGCGTTTTATTTTCCTCTGGTTCTAATCATTTGGTATTTTAGCGAGGCAACGACTCTGACTGATCTAATCATAAATATTATTTTTATAATTATATTTACATTGTTCAGAGCTCAACCTGTATGTCAGCTACATGAGGCGGCCAAGGATGGGTCTCCGTTTGGAGACCCATAAAGCTGGGACTGCGGACCGGTCCAGTCCAAAAATGTCCCGGTGGAGAGAGGTGGCCCAACTGCATACGCGCGCCACAACATTGACGACCCTGTGAATGCGTTCATGTACCTGATGGACCAGGTGATACAGCAAACCTGTGGCTGAACGGTGGCGGAGCCGCGCCGGTGGAGAGGAGGGCTGGTAATGGAGTCATGTGTGCGTGAGGGGGAGCGCGCAGCGTTAATTCGTTTTTAAAAAATTAATAAAATATCTGTTAACATCTGAAGTCTGTTGTTTTGTATTGTAAATAGTCTGTTATTCGATTGCTGTCGTTTTCATGTTTGTGTTAACATACAGCTCCTACAGTTTGTTGATGAACGTACCGATGTATTTATTTGTGTGGCTGAGAGAGAGAGCGGGCGCAGCGTTCGGCTACGGAGAAAAAAGCTGGCAAAAATATACATTTTAAACACTTATTTTGACAAGTTTCCATTATTATTTCAGAAATATTTAGGAATTAGCCACTTCACAACTTCTAGAAATGACATCTTAGCATCGGTGACGCTGTTGTAGCAAGGGGGTCAAAATGACCCCCCTCGGCGGTTCTAGGAAGTTTGGAATGTTGGCGGTTCTAGTGTTAAAAGACAATCAAAAAGATTAATATACAGAGGATAACACAGAACGCTCTAAGAATCTTTAAACGTACAGTGCCAGTCAAAAGCAGCTTCTGCTCTTTTGTGTGATGGACTACTGTGGCTTTAAAGCTAATTACACCAACTCCATTTTAATTACTATTTTATTATATAAAAACAAATCTGATACCACCATGTAACCATGTACATAAGTTGAACTTTTCAGTGTTTTCTTTTCACCTACTTTCCTTCAGAGAAAAGAGATGGTCAGCCACAAAAACAAACGGCTGCTTCAGTTACTGTGCTTGAAAAGCAGAATATTTATTGGCGTAGATGTTACAGGGCAGCCTTTGAGGAACCCAAAACATCCCTAAAGCCCCCCCCCCCCCACTTTGAGTAGCCGTCTCACTGAGTGACATCCTGTCTTGTTTTGCTCTCTCGCCGTGTTTACAGACCGCCAACAGCATGCTGTGGTTTATTTTTAACCTGTCACGTAACCCCGGTGCTCAGAAGAAGCTGCTGCAGGAAATCAGAGAGGTTGTGCCTCCCGGCCAGGACCCTTGTGGAGAGCACATTAAGAGCATGCCCTACCTCAAAGCCTGCCTCAAGGAGTCCATGAGGTGCGTACCACATGAGCAGTGGTGACATTTCTAAACACAGTCCAGAGTTGAACATAAGTGATAAACCAGTATGTGTTCTTTGTCGAAAAGATGTGGAAGCACTAATCGCATCACACAGAAAGTTATATATTACTCAATAAAACCGGTTTCGCCCTTTGAAAGTGATGCAGGCCATGCAAGGAGCACATGGTCAAGATGAAACTAGTCACGGCTATAGATGACACACAGGTTCATCAAATCAGTCACCAGCTTCAAATCAGGCTCGCTGGCAGGATGGTGACTCCCACAAGAAGCAGGGAGATTAAGAGGGAAAACTCACACACATGACTGCCTCACAAACAAGCTTCATGCAACATGGTGGCACGACTACCTGACAAGCAGTGGCCCCAGCTTAAAATCTCCCATGCAGTCACCGTCAGGTTGTTTCCTTGCTCTGATAGGGTCCACTTTCTCCCGTCTTCTGACTCAGTCACGAGAGTTGTTGAAAGCGTTACTTTCATGAACACAGCTCAGGGGATGTAAATGGCCACTGGCAGGAGATTATGTCTCCCCTCATTTAGCACCGTGTATGTCTGGCTCCTGTTAAAGAGCTTTGAATTATGGGTCATGCTATGCCGAGGTTATATTTCAAAGCGTTTTTTTTTTTTGGGTCATTTTTACAGGTTGTCTCCATCAGTCCCGTTCACCAGCAGGACCATGGACAAAGACACTGTGTTGGGAGATTATGCCATTCCCAAAGGAGTAAGTGGCTTACTTCTTAGTACACCTGATTACATTCTTGTGGAAATGTACATTTTGCTGGTTTCTCAAATATGTTTCAAAATCCCGCTCACATACTGTATAAAATCTGAATGGGGCATTAGCCACTTAGCAACAAAGACTTTATCCTCATAAACTACAGCTCTATATAATTCATTTATCTTTGAAACTGTTAAAATACTGCTACTAAAACAAATAACTATAATTGCATGAACATTTTCTTTATTTGCAGACAGTGTTAATGATTAACAGCCATGCTCTGGGCTACAATGAGGAGTACTTTGACGACGGGAAACAGTTTAGACCAGAGCGCTGGCTGAGGCAGACCAGCACCATCAACCCCTTCGCCCACATTCCCTTTGGCATTGGGAAGAGGATGTGTATCGGAAAACGGGTGGCAGAGCTGCAGCTGCAGCTGGCTATGTGCTGGGTACGACTGCTTGATAAACCACCTTACGAGGGGTTAGTTCAAAATAAGTCTCCGGACTTTGCAGGATCTCATGTTTTCTTTCCTTGCAGTTGATCAGAGACTATGAGATCGTGGCAACAGATAACGAGCCGCTTGATGTGATTCACTCGGGTCTTCTGGTTCCCAAAAGAGAACTGCCGGTCGCCTTCATCAGGAGATGAGGTAAAAGAGAAACTTGCAGCTCTAGTTATGCCTGCCAGACACTGTGAACATGAAGCGTCTAAAAGCAGCTACTTATCTTAGTTTTAGATAAACAGTGAAAACTGATGGTGATTAGTCTGGTTCATGAGTTTTAATCTAAAGTAAAAAAGGAGATGGCTATTTTTTTATGATTTGGGTTTTAATGGACAGTTTCTTAGCTCTGACTAGCTGACAGTGAAGACAACAGAAATAAAAGATTATATCAAAGATGGATGTGGTCATCAGTTTTGTTAAGTTGGTTGCAACAAGAAAGTACAATACCGCTGATGAGCACTAGATGGCAATTTTTGAAACTGCAAACTATGCCACCAGGGTTTGCTGCTTTAAGAAGAACATCAAAACCGTTGCTTTCAGCTTGATGAATAATTTATTTCCTCCCTCTCATCTTTCAGGCTTCACGTTCGAGTCTTCTAGACGTAGTGAGAGAAAGATGATACCTCTGTGGCCATGTCCCTGATGGTCCTGTGACTCCCTGCATTGCTGCTGTGTACATAAAAAATAAATAATTGTGCCATAAATACCTCAGACTTATTTAAAACTAATGTGTATTACTGTTAAAGATGGACCAAAACATCAGTCGTTGATGTACAAATTAAATGTTGTACCAAGGCAGCTGTCTTTAAACCTTTGATCGCAGACATGTAGAATGTAGATACTGAACTATTACTTTATTCTATATTCCTTATACTATTCCTTTATACCTTGCTTATTAACTTGTGTACTATATAATATATATGATATATGTATATATATATATATATATATATATATATATATATATATATATATATATATATATATATATATATATATACACACACACATATATATAGATACACATACATATGTATATACTGTCTTGCATACTATGTCTGTGCATTTTTCATTGTGTATATAATGTGCAATTAAAACTGCATTGTTGATGTACATTGTTTGTAAAAAAAACAACAACATATTTTATCCGCTTAAATAAATGCATTAAAAGAAAATCCTTGCCTGTTTGTATTCTTCTTACCGAGAGGAGTCAAGCTTCAGGGTGTCGAGCTTCTCCGCTGTACTGACTCTATTGACGCTATATGACTTTTTTTTTTTCTTATTTCATGATTACAAATAAACTAAAAGTTGCAAACTAAAAAAAACAAGCTCTTGCAAATGAAATAAGTTAACAAATTTCCTCTGGTGCACTCAGTGACATTTTGTTGCCTCATAAAAGAGGCAGATTTTAGAAAAATGTCTTTATTTTTCCTCCACATAGCGCTGCCTTAACCTGTGGTGTACATGGAGGTAGCAAAAAAGTATGTGAACCCCTTAGAATGATCTCTTTTTCTGCATGAATCTTCCATAAAATATGAGCTAATCTTCTAAGTCACAATAATAGATGAACACTGTGCACTTAAGGTGACAACATGCAAACAGTTATAATTTCTAGTGTTGATTAAAAACACTAATGAGTCATTCATAGTGCTAGAGAGAAAAGCAAGTCAACTCCTGGAGTTAGTAATGGTTTTGGCAGCTCTGGATCAAACTTTCACAACAATCAGTAGGAATCTCAGACACATTTGTAGGATCTCATGTATGAAGGACTTTCTTGGACTTTCTTGAAGTCATTCTATGGGGTTAAGGTCTGTGCTGGGACTGGGCCAAAAGGCAGATTTTCTTCTTCTGAAGGTGACTATTGTGTCCTACCACAACTATGCAGATGATACTCAGATCCATGTGTCACTCATCAGGAGAACATGAGCCTGTAGATTCATTGTGTCACTCCATCGAACAGATCAGTGTTTGGATGCAAAACAACTTTCTCCAGCTAAACTCAGACAAAACTGAAATCATTGTTTGTGGCCCACAGAAACCAAGAGAAAGTGTTATCAGTCACCTTGAGACTCTGCCTCTAGAACCTAAAAATCAGGTCAGAAATTTAGGGGTAATACTGGATCAAAGGAATAGTGTCTAAACCAGATTTAGAAAGACTAATCCATGCGTTCGTCTCCACCATGTTAGACTACTGTAACTGCTCACTGCTCACTGGCTGTCTAACCAGCTGTAAACAGCTGCAGTACTCCAGCACAACCCTAAACCAGCTGAGTCCACGAGTCCTGACTAGAACCAGGAGATACAACCATATTAGTCCAGTCCTGAGGTCTCTGCACTGGTCCTGACTAGAACCAGGAAATACGACCATATTAGTCCAGTCCTGAGGTCTCTGCACTGGTCCTGACTATAAACCAGGAAATACGACCATATTAGTCCAGTCCTGAGGTCTCTGCACTGGTCCTGACTAGAACCAGGAAATACGACCATATTAGTCCAGTCCTGAGGTCTCTGCACTGGTCCTGACTAGAACCAGGAGATACGATCATATTAGTCCAGTCCTGAGGTCTCTGCACTGGTCCTGACTAGAACCAGGAAATACGACCATATTAGTCCAGTCCTGAGGTCTCTGCACTGGTCCTGACTAGAACCAGGAAATACGACCATATTAGTCCAGTCCTGAGGTCTCTGCACTGGTCCTCTCTAGAACCAGGAATACGAGTCCTAGTCCAGTCTCCTGTCCTCTAGAGTCCTACTTAGTCCTGAACCTGAGGTCCACGATCCTATTAGTCCAGTCCTGAGGTCTCTGCACTGGTCCTGACTAGAACCAGGAGATACGACCATATTAGTCCAGTCCTGAGGTCTCTGCACTGGTCCTGACTAGAACCAGGAAATACGACCATATTAGTCCAGTCCTGAGGTCTTTGCACTGGTCCTGACTAGAACCAGGAGATACCACCATATTAGTCCAGTCCTGAGGTCTCTGCACTGGTCCTGACTAGAACCAGGAAATACGACCATATTAGCCAGTCCTGAGGTCTCTGCACTGGTCCTGACGAGAACCAGTAAATATGACCATATTAGTCCAGTCCTGAGGTCTCTGCACTGGTCCTGAATAGAACCAGGAAATCCGACCATATTAGTCCAGTCCTGAGGTCTCTGGCTTCCTGTCACTCAGAGAATAGACTTTAAAACAGCTCTACTTGTGTTCAAGTCTCTTCATGGCCCCAAAGTCCATCTCTGACATGTTAGATCCATATGAACCAAACTGGACTCTGAGAACCTCAGGTAGTGGTCTCCTGCTGGTGTCCAGAGTCAGGACTAAACAAGGTGAAGCTGCGCTTCAGTCTTATGCTCCTAAAATCTGAAACAGTCTTCCAGAAGATGTGAGACAGACCTGAACTCTGACAAAGTTCAGATCCAGACTGAAACCAGTTCTGTTTAGATGTGCAGATGACAACTGAATGGATTTTATCTGCACTCTTCATTTTAATTTAATTCATTTTTCTTTAAAAAAAAAATTTAATTTAATTTATTAATGATTATTTTTATGATCTTGTGATTTACATAATGACTCCTCCTTGTGATTTTATGCATCTGTAAAGCACTTTGAATTGCCTTGTGTACGAATTGTGCTCTACAAATGAACTTCCCTTGCCTATCTTGCTGCATTGACGCTCAGGGTCATTGTCCCACTTCTACTAACTCCTACTGAGCTTCAGCTATTAGACACCCTGACATTGTCCTGGGGGATATTTTAGTTACTTTGGGAATTACTATTCTCCTCAATGGTAGCAAGTGGTCCAGGCCCTGAGGCAGCAAAGAAAGCCCAGATCATGATGCTCCATCCACCATTCGTCACTACTGGGATAATGTCACAATGCTGATAAGCTTTACCCCATGCTGAGTATTCTTTACCAAAGAGTGCAACTTACGTTTCAGTCCACAAATCATTTCATCCCAACAGTGCGACTTTGAGCATACCCAGGATCCCTTTCAGCCTCATCCTCTTGATATCTTGAATGTAAGACTTCAGAGATCTCCTTTTTGAAAGGCATATTTAGTAGCTCTAAACAGACGCTTGACTCCACGTGGGTGAGCTGCTGATTCCAGTTAGCTTTTATTGATGTAATTTGACTATGAGAGGATTTACTTAATGTGTTATATAAATTGAAGCTTATGTTAACTAGAACCAGGAGATGGAGAGAAACGTCTAACTACACACTCCTTATGTTGTATCTCATGGGATATCGGCTATACATCCAGTAATTCACTGTATTTCCAAATAAAGAACCCATTCTAAACAGTAGTTTTATATAGACAAAGGAAACGAGGCTCTGGTGGGATTTGAACCCACGACCCCTGGTTTACGAGACCAGTGCTCTAACCACTGAGCCACAGAGCCAGATATCTAATGTGTAGTGATGTATTGTGTCATTCTAATAAAAACTGCATCTGTACAGGTAAATTTACACCGGTCAGAAATGTGAACTTTCATCTTCCCGATGCAGATATCATTTGTCTAATCTGAGCTCATTTTATAATCAGCATGGATCAGTGTAACTGCACTCAACTAATCCAGCAATCACATTGCACAATGTAGTCTGCTGTTCCTGTCTGCTGAAGTTAAGAGGGGGCATTGTGTGAAGAACGTGAGCTGTGAGGTCAAGAGCTTGCACGTCTTTTTGCCATATTTGAAATGAAAAGTAAAACCGAGGTGAATAGTAAAGCAAGACTTGAGAAAAAAAAAAAAATCTTTAGCATGAACAGGAAAGAAGATAAGCCCTGGATTTCGGGGCTTATCCTCTTAAACAATTTAAAGAATTAAAAGATATGAAAACAGGACTGACCCAAGCAGAACCATGTTACAGTTGAGATTTAGTCAAACAAGGACACATGAAGTGTGAAAAAGTAACATTTACTGAAGCATTGAATGGACTTCTCCTAAACTACCATAGTCATTTGGTTGATAATTTTCCTCCCATAACTCCATTTATCTGACATGTGCTTTTCAAATTACTGTCCATAATTACTATTTGAGGAGCAGGGATATGCTGTTGGTTAACGCAATGACTCAGATAAAAGGTGTAACATCTTTTACTGCTGCAGAAGAAGACAGCGAAGGTAGTGTTGTACTGAGAGGACCGTCTGACAAAGTTACCCCCGTAGTTACAAATCAGTTCTTAACTTAATCAAAATAATCGCTCACTTGACTCACGTGTGGCATACAGTAAGCAATCAGGTTTACTGTGACCTTGGATGGCTTCAACGTGTGAACCAGAAAAGAATAAAAGCCTCTGCTTAACCAGTAAAGGTACTTAAAATACCTCAGGCTTCATGGGAACAAATGTGAGCAAAATATTCACGAGATTGTGAATGAAGATGGTAGAAGTTCCTTCGCAGTCTTTATTCCATATATTGTTTATTTTAAGTGTCACATGTCCAATCAAAGGTTCGTATTTTAAGAACTGGTGGAACAGCGGGGAATTTTCCGACACTTGGATGCTGTCATTTTTACAAATCTCATTATATTTGATCACACTGTGCGTTGCTGCTGCGCACCGATGGCCAACTTTTGCATGTGGGAGCCACTTGGGCTGAAAAATAGGGCCCCATACCGGATTGTCCATGTGTACTGGTGGCAATAGTTATTCTCAGGTACATGAGTGAGGCCCAAAATGGGTGTCTTTGACCAACCAAATAAGCAAAACTTAGTTGGCAGTTCAAATAAGGACAATATAAAACCAGCAGATAATCCTATATGCCCCCATGTTTCCATCCATTTGTAACCTAGATGGGGCCCACATGGCTGGGCCCTTTCTAACGGTCTATTTAAGGTTTCATTCTGAACGATGCCTGTAACGATTTGTCAGCTAAATGTTCAAAAATAGCTACTTTAAAGAAGATGATCATTCTTCGTCTAAGCTGTGGCTACAAGCCAGGTATTGTACAAATATGTAGAAATATGATGATGTGGTGAAGTCCAGAAGGAAACACAAATTGTTTCAGACAATTTAAGAGCAGTGGGAAAGACACACACACCTTGTGCATTAAAAAAAAAAAAAAAAAAAAAAGGAAGTCTTTAAAGCTGCAGTGTCAAAAATTCAGGGTGATCTATTGGCACAAAGGCAATAAAATAGTCACAGCTATGTTTTCAATACCGCATTATCAATATCATACAGGGAGCAAGTTGCCAGATGCAGTGGGTCGTCCTCCCCATCCTCCTCTCTGTTGCACCACGACAGCGGAGTGGAAGAGACAAACCAAAAACCGGCTCGTCTGGGCCTTTCACCTTTTAAGGTGTTAAGTCATAGTCAAAGTCAAGGGAGCTGAAAAATTCTAAGTATGACTTAAAAATCTGTCAAATGCTGAAAAACGTGTTTTTAGTGCAAGCAGTGAATGTTTTCTGGTTTAGCTGTACTGATATAAAGAAAGGATGGGGTTACAAAAAAAACAGATGGATTATGATCCTCTCTTCTGAGAGACAAAAAAAACATAAACTCAATAAGCCGTGCTTATGAAGATGTCCACAGGGAAATGTGTGAAATACGTAAACAAGTTAGAATTTGCACAAAAACAAATTGCATCACCCAAAAGAGCACAAACTTAGTTCTTCGAGGCGGTAGTGAGGACAGAACTGTTTGTGTGTGAAATGGTATTTAAAGTATTGCAGCAAAATGTTAAAGGTGGCTACTCAATATTTCCCAGCTTTGTACATGTAAATCAGAAGTAAAGACAAGCAAACAAACTTGATTTGATTTAATTTATTTTAATTGAACTTGAACTGTCCCATCAAATCAACAGCAACAGAAGCTGTACAACACTGCCACTCAGTGGACAGAATGTGTATTGGCCCATGCGACGTTTTTATAGAAATTAAAAAAACAGATTTTTGGTTGTTTTTGTGGACTTTTAGAGACACAACTTGAAAAAAAAAATAAATTTAATGTTAAAAAAAAAATCTCTGTTTATTGCAGTAAATGTAGTTGTTAATGGTCTTACACAATAAATGGCGTCTCTGTTACTGAATAAGTTCCTTCTCTGCCGAACACACACAGGAAGAGACACGAGCTGTTTGAGCGCGCCCAAACACACTCACACACACACACACACCCACACACACACACACGCGCGAGCGGGTCCGCGCCTCCTGTCTGCTCGTCCCCATCAGCGCTGACAGGAAGCGCTCGTGTTTTCGCGCTGCGCCTTTTGATGCCTTATTTGAGCAGCTGCTGACATTTTGAGGAGATTTTTCTTAAACAAAACTTTCAATATTTTTTCCATTATTCATTTTGCGACCTTGTTCGTCCAACTTAACGAATAAAGCTATTGAAAGATACACCTGCGGCGTGGACGAATCTCGACATATTCAAAGTTGGAGATGACTTCTGGAGCTTTGGGGCTCACCGAGAGCCTGGGGCAAGACATCAGCCAGGAGGAGTTAGATTTCACCGATCTGTTTCTGTATAATTCACCTGAGGAAGATTTTCCTGTCGGCTGTGCAAAAGGTGTGTATAAATCAGTACCGTAGGCTTTGCTTTTTATTAGTATATATCTATTCTTATTCACGTTGTCTGCAATGACTTTTTTTCTCCTCGTGGTGAGCTAAGAATTTGATTTGCCTTCTGTAAAGATATTTATGACTATAAATGATGTCGTATAATCTGATTTTTATTGTTATTAAGACAAAGAATTCACTCAACCTGAGAAATTTAAACATTCTGTCTTCTGCATACTTTAGTATTTGGGAAGGCTTTTCCTTGCAAAACAGTTTGGAAGCTATAGGGTTTTCTGTTTCCACTTTAAATGATAATAATTTAAATTCTGTATGTGAGCAGGAATTGATGCCATACTGTTAAGGTCACCTGTCTGTCCAGATGTGCTGCATGTTACTGATAATTATCTCAGAATGAGAAAAGAAAGTCATCATATATTCTGGACATATGAGCTGAAATTAATCATTTCTTTGGTGACAGATGATGCAGGTGCCCTCCTTCAGAACGACAGTCAGCCTCCTCTGCTGGTGGTTGATCATCCCGCTGCGTACACCTCCACCTCTGCCTCAACGGCATCCAACCTGGATGCCTCCTCTCACACCAACAACACAGAAAACCTGCCGGAGGCCGTTTTCGACTCCTTGGGGCTGACGTCAAGGCCAAGTAACATCCCTGCCCCCAGCCCCAGGATTGAGATCACTCCGTCAGGTGACTCTTTGAGCTCTCAGACCCTGAAACCAAGCCCTGGCTCAAAGGTCCTGGGAGCCTATAGAAATTGCGTAAGCCCCGCGAGTAGTAACTCCTCCACAGGCTGGGCACCGGATGAGCTCTCTCCCCAGAATTCTCCGTGTGAATCCCCTGCTAACACAAGCAGCTATGCCCTCTCCATGTCCTCCTTGGACCTCTGCCCGGGCCTGCAGGGCATCCACACTTCCTCTGTCCATTCCTCTCCGGGAACTTCACCTCGTGACAGCGTCACAGACGAGACCTTTCTCCAGCCACATCACCAACGCGCCACTTCGCCGCTCCCCCACCAGCGTTCACGCTCCACTTCGCCACAAGGAAAGCGCTCTTTTGAACATGGCCTTTCCTGTCAGGGGGGCACTCCTGTCAAACAGCGCTCCCGGAGTCCCAGCCCCATCCCTGTGCCCCATGAGCAGCAGCAGCAGCAGCAGCAGCAACAGCAGCAGAGGCCCAGCTACTTCCACCAGTACCAGGCCCAAGCTGAGCTTCAACCCCAAGCTCAGGGCGCAACAGCAGGCTTGGAGGAGATGCTGAACAGCCTCAGCTCCAGTCTGCCCAGAGCAGTGCCCCATGCAGCCGTGAGAGCACACGCACACGCCCAGAGGCAGGACTGTGCATATGGAGAGGGGTATGACTGGGCCATTGAGCAGCAGAATATCAGCAGGGCCGGAGCTGAGGTCAAAACCGAGACCTTCTACATGCTCCCAGCTGTGTGGCCTCCCACTCAACCAGTCCATCATACTGGAAGGACCACATTCAGGTGCTTTTAAATGAGCTCAACTCTAGACACAAATGATCAGTTCAAGCTCTGAAACTATGCTTCGAAGATTCATTATCTGTCTCTCATCACATTTTCTTGTTCTGTCTCTATCTTCCCCCCAGTGGTCTACCCGTGACTCCCTTGCCCTCCTTAGAGTGGTCGTTGTCCAGCCAGTTCGGCCAGTATGAGCTGCTGATCCAGCAGCAGCCCAGATCCCACCACAGAGCTCACTACGAGACAGAGGGGAGCCGGGGAGCTGTCAAAACACCCAACGGAGGGCACCCCGAGGTTCAGGTGTGTGGATTCACGTGTAAAGGAACAAGGCAGAAAGCAAAGAGTGAAAGGTCCCGCTCACTTCACGTCCTCCCAGGAGGAGAAAGCACGGGGGGAAGTAGGAGGCTGTAAATGTGGGGCGATATTTCCTGGTTGATGTGGTGTTCGTGTAAAGCCAACGGCCATGCAAATGAAGAGCCTCATACTGAGCCACCACCTTTCACTGTAGAGCCATAGTGATAATATTTAAGCCATGCTTTATTCCAAGCTTCCAAAGAGATATTTAAACAGTTACACATTAAGTTAGATAAAATAGTATACCAATACTGCTAGAGGATCTGCTTTATTTACAACTTTGCTGTCATAATAAAAACCCTTATTGTTAGTTTTCCTGGCCCTGTTACAAAAACGAGCTACATGTCTGCCTCAGCAGTGAGATAACACAGTGAAATCGTCCCCACAGAGAAAAGAGATTTATCGTGGATTCTAAGTTTGTGCACCATGAAAGACAACTTTGCTGTCTTCACCAGCTTCGTGGGTACCAAGGCACCGCTCCGCTGGCGCTGCAGGTCTTCATCGGGACAGCGGACGAGAGGCTGCTGAAGCCACACGCCTTCTACCAGGTCCACCGCATCACCGGGAAGACCGTCACCACGCCCAGCATGGAGCGGATGATCAGCGGGACCAAAGTGCTGGAGATCCCACTGGACCCCAAGAACCACATGAGAGTGGTGTGAGTAAACCACAGAGATATGTTTGGCAAAAAAAACTAGGTTTAAACCAAACACTGCTTGTCACTCAGCAGTCGCCTCATTCTTATTAGGCAATCTGAAAATGTGATTGTGCTGTTTTAGTATCTGTCAGGGTTGCAGAGTTGCAGAGGTGCAGTAGCCGGGACGACCAGGGCTCCTTTCTCATGATTTTCCACTGATACTAAAATCTCTGTTCTTTCTGAACTCAATCATGAAAGCCGTTGCTGCTCATGTGGGCCGCTACGTTTTTCATCTTTTTACACTCCCAACAAGTTGCTGTAGTCGCTCACGGAAACGTGAAATGCATCACTTCCTGTGTGCCACAGAGTTTTTCCAAGAAACACCTATCAGACTGTGTGTGTTTGCAGCAGCAGAAAACATTTGATGACTCACCAAAAAGCAAGAAGTCAATTTTATGTGTAAACCGTTTTTTTCTAAACAAAATTAGGTCAAGGGTTGATTTGTACTTTTTTTTTTTCATTTCATGAGTTTAAAAATCCCATAAAACTAAAAATCAGTGTAAAGTTAAAAATTAAATGCAAAAAACAAAGTAATCTAACAATGCTTAGACTTGGTTTTGTGGCTTTTTTTTCTCCCTTTGTTTTTTGTGCTTTTTAAAAAAAACAGCAAACAGAAGCAACATCTAAACAGATGAGGGAGCAACAACATTATAGAAGAGCAAAACAAGTAAAGCCATTCACGCTGCAGTGACGCAAAACAGAATTCAATCAAAAATCAGACTTTGGGATGTGATAAAAAAGTCCTCAGGTTGTTGCCAGCTCTAAAAAAATTTGGTAAATACGACCTCAGATGAACAACACCAATATGTATCTTCAATTCATGATCATTTTAAGACTCATCAGACTTTTAGATTGTTGTGAATAATGTTTCTTACTATAAAATCATGGAGTCCACATTGTTTGGAAATGGCCTTATAACCCCTCCCAGAATGATCGCCAGCAGCGGGTGTTTATCTTCCATCATTTCTAACATCTAATCAGTTTTAAATCTGTTTAAATCCATTTTTTAAATATATTCTTAAATTTAATTAGCAGCACCTGACTCGTACTTACTGTCTTATGGAAGCAGTGATTGTGTTTTTAGTTATTTTACACAATACCGCTGCCTTTTAGCTGAGCGTTTGTTGTTGTTGTTTAATCAGTAATGACAACACTACGTAATATGTCATATTCTATTCATGTTCATGGAATAGTTTTATTTTATCATGTCCTTAAACGTAAAACTTAAGAGCTGTAAGAGAAAGTCCTTTCATGTTCATACGGTTCAGTTTAAGGGGAAGCATCATATTACATCTGCTGATAACATTTGATGATGCAGGAAACTGACCACATCGTACAGGTCATCTCTCACAGTCAGAGCAGCTGCTTTTCATTTCTCCAGATAACTTTTCAGAATAGGGTTTACGTTGAGGCTCCAGTATTTTCCAAAATGCCTCATTTCTTATAAAATGTCAAGAAAAAGAAAGAAACATTATCTTAGATCTCCAACGGTTCCTTCAGAGTCCCGTAGCTTCAGCCCTGCTAACTTATCAGGGGTGCAGTAGCTCCTATAATGAATTGTGCAGCTAATTAACGGAGTCTGAGTTTGTTCTGTCCATGACCCAGTTTTAACTAATCATCAGCTGTCAGGCTCGTGGCTGCACCATTTGAGTACTCTTTTATACAGAGACATTTATGGACAACACAATGACTGTCAGGAGTCCAGGTCCAAATCATCTCTTCACCACCATCGTGCTTGACTGCATGAATTATGGGGTGTTTGGTTTTCACCAAACACTTCACTTTGGTCTCATTTGTCTATAGGGCATTGTTCCAGAAGTCCCGTTGTTTGTTCAGATGCAGTTTTGCAAACTTCCGTCATGCTTCTGTGTTGTCTTTGGACAGAAGAGGCTTTCTCCTGGCTGCCCTTTAAAACAAGTCAGACTCGCTCAGTCTTCTTCTCATTGTGCTGTCGTGGACTTTAACGTTTAACAAGCTCAGTGAGGCCTGTAGGGTTTCAGATGTAGCTCTTGGGTTTGTTTGTTTTCCTCTGAGCGTTGCATCGTTTGCTCAGATATTCAAGACTTACGACAATCAGGTGATTTTTGTTGATTTTGTTTTTTTTTTCCCCCAGAAAAAAAGGATTAAAAGAAGAGTATTAACTTTTGCACATGGCTGCAATAATTCATCATCAATCATTTCAGAACTTTGTCTTTAACGGATGCATCTTCTTTGTGATTTCACAGGATTGACTGTGTGGGGATCTTGAAGCTTCGAAATGCCGACATTGAATTGAGGAACGGCGAGACAGACATTGGACGCAAAAACACACGCGTGCGTTTGGTGTTTCGTGTCCACGTTCCTCAACCGGGAGGCCAACTCGTGTCTCTTCAAGTGGCCTCCAATCCTATTGAATGCTGTAAGACACTTTTCATTCCTGAGGATTCTAATAGATCTTTTTATCGGTTATGAAATCCGGCACTGAAGTGCTGTCAACTACTTGTTGCATTATTTTGTTGATACTGTTTTTTGTGGTGCTTCATGTTCAAGTCAACAGATGCTAGAGACACTGGACTGCAACTGATGCCGCAAAGTTTATGCTTTATTTGGAATATTTTAATCAAAGTCATCTAGATCATTATTAAAATGTAACGTCCTCTGCATTTTCTTATGCAACACTTTTTGGCTAAGGTTTGTAACATTTGCTAGTTAGCTTTTGTGTCGTGTCAAATTTATATCTGTGAAAATGAGAATCTAAATACCCTGAAAATGTCCCCAGTTTCCAAAGATTGTTTTTTCTGTGCTCGCTCATGCATGTTTCCTCAGCTCAACGCTCGGCTCAGGAGCTCCCTGCGGTGGAGAGGCAGGACCTGGACCGGTGCTCTGTGCTTGGCTGTCAGCAAATGGTCCTAACTGGACAGAATTTCACGTCTGACTCCAAGGTGATATTTTCAGAAAAGACACAAGGTGAGATTTTCTTTTTAGTTGGGTAGCTTAAATGTTTAGATTGTTGCATCTCATGCCTGTCCATTGAAAAGAAAGCTGGTACCATGGTGACTGAATGATGCTTGATACCAAGCAGCAGTGTCTTGGGCTGGGAGAAGAAACAGTAGTCAGAAACACATACCTGGAAGCACCAGGTGGTCCAACTACAGTTGTTTCAGTCCACAACGACCTGATTCACAGTAACATTTTTGGGTTGCTGAATGCCGGGCGATGTCGTAGGTATGGCGTTGGATCCCCAGCATCTCTACGCTGCAGCATTGATTCAACACAGAAGCATAAACTGCCCGTAAAGCTGGCTGGCCAACTGTTTGGAGATGAACTTTTGCGTAGATTGTGATGAAATTTAAAGTTGTGTTCAGCTGCTGTGATTAGCAGGTGTGAGCCGTAGCAACAACCTAAATCCCAAGATGGTGACAAGTTAAAGACCACCTGACTCTCATTTGGAAAGTAAAAAAGCATATATACCAAAATGTAAAGCTATTCCATTTCAAACATGAAGAAGTGTGTGTTGTCATTGCAGCGACTGTGTTATGTGTTTATATCAGCTGCTGTCGTGATGAATATAGACCAATAAATAAATGTGGCCTCCTGTTACCCTTCTCGAGGCTGCCCACCTACACACATAGTGTCTTTATTTTTAGATTACTGTATTTACATATCACCTGGGTGACATCAACCTTCAGTGACGCACATTTTCCCCCAGCAAACACTTTTGACTTTGACATGACAAACCACTAATTAGAACTACTGTGCTTTTGCTGGAAGTGACAACTTTTATTTATTTCTAAATGGAAATTTCTCACCTCTCTGCTGCTCTTTCTGCCCCCACAAAATTGTTGGGTTGCTACCTTGAGCGCAGCATGGGTACAGATGGTAGCATGTAAAGCTTGCCTGTTGCTTGGCGTGGAGTTTTGTGCAACAGGATGTGGTTAGACAAGCTGATAAAGATTCAGACCCAGAGCAGAGGCTTTTGTTTTTTTTTTTGTTTTGTTTTGTTTTTTTACTGTGCGTGGGTAGAACTCAGAAGCAGCAGGTAAAACTTGAGGAGAGAATGTAACACAGAAACAGAAAACGAACCACTAAAACAGAGAAACCACCATTTTCCACTGTCTGTAAGCAGCGTGCTCACGTACTGTAAGACATGATTGATACCATGTGATCACTTATCAGTCCACATTTTATACCTCGTTTCCGCCGCATTTTTTGGTGGCAGTTGTTCAGGTTTTTGAGAGACGTGAAGTGAGAGGCTTGCTTGTCCCCTCAGCGCAGCTTGAAAGAGACATATCTTGCTTTTTTTTTTATCTCCCGTAAGTTGACACATCTTACTGGGGTCTTAATGAAGTGTCTGTGTTCATATTTTGGTTAAAATAGTGCAGGAATACAGTGCAGCACCCCCCTTTTCAGTCAAGCCATATTCCTCTGAGCATAGCAGCCGGTTTTAGAGGTTTGCACTCCACCCCTTCGTCCTCAATGTGTGCCTCTTTTGAGATGGGTCCTACAGCTTTGAGGGACCATGCAAATATACATTACTCTCATTTGAAACACTTTTTTTTAAGTTGTGCGAGAGCGCACAAAGTAGCCAGCCTAAGAGCCCACATCATCAGAAGCTAAAGCAAGCTAACACGCACGCACACACCAAACCGACTCTGGGAACTGCACTTCAGGGGTGGAATAATTGACACTAATCCTTCTCTGAGACACAATCTTGTTGTGAGACATGTGTTATAAATTGGCCACGTTGTTAAAACAATACACTGCAGGGACGAATGCCAGCCAGAGAGGGTAACAGACAAGTCAAAATCAAATTCTGATTCCTCTGTCACCTATGGGCTCACTTTAAACCCATTCCTCTTTTCTAATGTATTCAAAGCTAAAATATAGAATTATATATAATGTGAGAGATGTCCTGTCGATGTTTAACCTTTTTAAGTTTTTTTTTTTTACTTCTATTTTGAATTAATTAATTAATTTTTCTTAACATGGCGTCAGTTCAGGTCTTTGTCAAGTGAAATTGCTGAGAAAATGAGAATTTGCTGATATAATTAGTAAAGCAAAAAAGCAAGAGAGAGAGAGTTTCAACCTCTCACTTCCGAAGTACAACGAATGCAGCTTGATTTTAATCTGTGAGTGCAGATAAAGATAGAGGTTGGACAATTCTGAGTTTGTTGCAATTTAAAAAGAACCCAGCAAGTCTTGAATCATTAACTGTATAAGATATTTTCGGACCAAGGCGGCCCCAAACAACGTGGTTCTGTCATGTGGCAGGAGTTTTTGAGTTGGTAGTCTCTTCAGAGGCATAAGTTTGTGTTTTCAAGAACAGAAAGTTGTCTCTTTTCTTTATAACGTGTCCCATTTAAAGAATTTAAGAAGCGGTAAATGACTAATTTCCTGTTTTCCCCGGCTGCCAGCTGCACCCTTCTTGTAAAGCCCCAAGAGTGCAACTGATTTTTCTTGTTATCCCAACTTTTTGTAATAAAGCTGATCTGTTTTCCAAATTTGTCAAACTATGCCCTTAAAGTCCCTCTGTGTTCATACCTGCTCTCTGGATCCTCTCTGCTTTTAGATGGTAAGCAAATCTGGGAAGTGGAGGCCACCGTGGACAGAGACAAAACCCAGGCTGTAAGTTCATTTCATGTGTTAAATTTCTTTTGACACATGCACATGTTAAAAACTCAATCCTTTATGTTTAGAGGGATTAAGCAGTCTCAGTAAAACAGGTACTGTACAGTCACAGATCATTTTGAGTAAATAGTGCACACGTAAGTTACTCGCGTTCAAATTGGAAAGCAGAACTCAAAAACCCTCGCTTTGCTGGAGGAGTTAACACACTGATCAAACGTAATCACATTCAATGAAAGAATTGTACTTCAGATATTCATTTTGATCTGTCTTCTGCTGTCGCTAGAACATGCTGTTTGTTGAGGTCCCTCCGTATCGAGACCGGACCATCTGCCAACCAGCTAAAGTCAACTTCTACGTGATGAATGGGAAGAAGAAGCTCAGTCAGCCTCAGCACTTCATCTACACACCTGTGATAGGTGCGTATCTGTTAGCCATCTGGGCTATCATGTAACAGGTGGAACAGGTTTATCTTGAATGTTTGAGAAACGGGAAGCTGTTTAAAAAGGTCAACATTTCCAACTGTGATGTCAGCAGGCAAAGTCAAGTATGTCAGGAAATACTGAAATGTATCCCTATGTGAGGACTTTTGTTATTTCATTTATCTGTGTTGAGATTCAAAGAGAACACAGCCTTCCAAGGGCCAACTTTAAAAACTTAGTTTTTTTTGTACTTCAGCGCTAGTCTCATTTTCCATCACGAGAGTTGCCTCCTGATTTCTAATGTACTCAAAACCCGAAGTCCATTGTGGTTTAATACAGCCTCACTGGGGTCTGACCATAGCTGTTTTGATGCATTTGTCTCGTGTCATCGTTATTTTTATTACAGACCTCTCCTCTATTCTTCTCTGTGTTCCCAAAGTATTTAAAAAAATCTTTGTTTTTAATTTCAGCCATTAAAGCAGAGCCACTGGACGACTATCACTTGCATTCATATGGCTACTCCGATGATCCGTCCCTGCCTGGCATGTCCATGAAGTCCTTCTACCATCACCTTGAGCAGGACGTCAACCCTCAAACCCTGAATGTCTCCTCAACAATGTACCACCTAACCACCGTAGACCCCCATGCCCAGATATTAACCCCTGATTCTCTGGAGGAGCCAGCCTATTACCAGTCCAGAGCTGGCACTCTGATCAACAGTCCAATGATGTACCACACTCCAAACCAGCATTACAGCAGCTGCAGCCCCACCCTACTCTCCCATCTTGCCTCTACTCCCAGTCAGTGCGTGAACACCAGAACCCCCGTTGCCAGGCAGGGCAATGGCCCCCAGGCTGCTGATTCATTTGAGGCTTGTTTGGTGTCAAGACATCAGGGTTTTCCTCAGACATCGCTGCCTCTGGGGAAGTCCCCACCTTCAAGATACATTAAAGGGAAGGCTGGAAGCTGCATGGAGCCAGGCGGACAGCCCCTGAGCCAGATCAGGTCTGCTAGAGGAAACCACGATGAAATCATGGTCAAGCAAGAGAACATCAATTATGCTTATTTGGAGGATGGTAATTATTATTTTTATACAGTTTTGTAAGTAGGTCCATTTAATAAGAACACATTTTCCATTGTTTCTGAGTAAACTTAAGCAGCTCACATTCTCATCAGTTAAAACAGTTAAAACTCCCAATGTTTTTGTTTTAGACAGAAGTAAACCTCAAAATAAAGAAGTAATTTTGCTCTAAAAACCAATAAGATTAGATTCTTAGTTATAGATACCAGCTATATGAAAGGCCAAACATGAAAAATCAAGGTCTGTTAATGAATCTTTTCCTTTCTCTAGTTCAGCTTGTGTGGTTTTTAAAGGTCCTGAACACTACTACAAAATTATTCACAGAGACCACTGATTATGGTCCAAAAAAAAAAAAGACAGAGCATACTCTTTGAAAAGAGAAATGCACACAATCGGTGACTCTAAGGTAACTGGAGGTTGGGGGATGGGTGTTTGTGGTCCACTCTGCAATGCACACAAGCATACTGCAACTGTAGGCTTGCAAATCCTGCCGTGTGGCTTTCTGACGAGCCTTTTCCTCCACTTTCTCATCTGTTTCAGTCTCACTCTCACTGTCTTGCTCATGCAGACCCACACACACTTTCTGAAGCTTCATGTGCACGCCAAGTAAATCTATAAAGTAAATCTTAGTTGCAGCTTGCCTACCTTTTCCCATGAGAAAGAAGCAAAACCCCTGAAGGAAGTGAGAGAACGAATGATTCACCCCTCTTGTTGCAGGCGAAAGTTTGTGTTTACATCCCAGTGATGGAGACAATAAACGGGAAGTAAACTGGACAGGCAAATATATGCAAATGCACCTACGGCATTAAAAAATAAACCTTTGTTCTGATCTCTGATACAACTGGGGTATCAGTGAAGGTTTAGGGAACTACTGATAATCATCATAAACATCCACCTATGCATTTTCTGTACTGCCTTCCTCCTATTTAGGGTCGCAGGGGGGTGGAGCTTATCCCAGCTCTGACTGAATGAAAGTGTCCATCGCAGGTCACACACACAGACAAACAACTGTTCAGGGTCACACTTCGTCAAAAAAAAGTAGAATTAAATATACAGACTACTGTAGCTTTTTTCTATCCTGTGACAACAAAAATCGAGAGGGGCTTAAAAATTGAAAGAAAAAAAAAGTAGTTTTTCATCTAGAGATGGCTTATCTCTGCATTGGACTGACTAGTGTCTGAAATTAGATCATCTCATGGGGGAACCTGGTAACTGAGGTCTGACAGGTGGCAGCCACAAACCTCATCTCTCAATATCTGTAGTTCAAGTCTGGTGGGGAATCTTTGCTTCATTAACCAACTGTGTCCCCTTACTTCCTGCCATTTATCTGCTGTCAACAGTTGAACTGAACTGAAAAAATACATGAATAATCCTAAAGGGTATGAAAAGTAAAAATATAAGCAAGTAAAGAGGCACGCAGATAATACATTTCATAACTGAATTCTCTCTCCGGGCATTGAGACATTCTTAGTTAATAAAAGCAAAAAAAGACGGAGTTTGGGTGACTGGTACTGGTAGCATGAAAATAAAAAAACTGAAGTCAGAACCAGAACTGTATTTTTAATTTTAATCAACTTCAAGTTAATGATTTGTTGTCAGCATCAGTGAATAAATCTACACTGAGGGGGTGTCAAGTAAATTGTACATAACCTTTATGAATAGAAATATAATTCCTTTAAAATGTTGCAGGACAAGTATTCTTACTTTTTGGGGTGCGGTTGTGAACATTAAAGTTGATCGTCCCTTTTGTGTTTATGTTTTTCAGTCAATGATATCATAAGAAGAGACATGAAAGGCCACAACGGAGACTGACCTCACAGCACGGCGGCAGCTCTGACCAACGCGTTCAAGGTTGAAGCAGCGAGAGTAACCTGAGGACGTCAGAGACTAGAAGTATACAGTCACTCAGACTTAGATACCTTGGTGGGAGGCATTTCAGGTCAACAGTAAAAGCTGATCCATTACAGACTTTTATTTCCTTTATTTCAACATTGCATCATGTTTTATTGCACTGTAGGAAGAATGCGCCAGCGTTTTATATCAAAAATGGGTCAACTCTAATGGCCTCTAATACAAATATAATACCCTTTACCCTTTATTTTAACCATTCTTGATTTCACTTTGTTCATATAACTGTACAATTATTGTCTGTAAGAAAATATTTTATATGAAATAAATGCTCTTTTTTATAAATATATGTGTGTGAAATGTATGTTGAGTGTATGAATCGACTAAGTCCAATTTCATTCATCTATTTTGTAATGACAATTTATAGTTTAAATGCTGTTATCAAGCTAATGGACATCTGTATTCGACCAAGAAATGTGCTGATGAATTTTGAAAGTGAGGCTGATCCAGCTGTCACTGGGTGAAAGGCGGAGCCTGGACAAGCTGCCAGTCCATGAATGGACCACGTAGAGACAAACGACGCAAGCAGCCATATACACACACACACGGTCCCCCGTGAAACTCAAATGCACGTCTTTTCGTGAGGTTTGAATACCCATTAAAACCCACGCTGACATGGGGAAAACATTCAAACCCCTCAGCCAGCATTCAACCCACAACCTTCTTGCTATGAAGTGGCACTACTAGCCACCACACAACATTATTTTCACATGATTTTCAAGATCGTAAGAGAAGGCCCACATTTTAATATTTTATATTTTTAGTACTTTTTTTGTGTTAAGTAGTAATTAGCGTGTCCTCGTCAGCTTAATCTTGGTGTAAAAGATAACGGTGAAAGAAGACAAAATATTCAATTACAAATTTTTTTAAAAAATCTGCATTTAAAGTATTCCTAATGGATAACTGTGATCTAATTATCAAAAATAACAGAAAGAGACTTGAGGCGCTTTTTAGCATCATTTTGACTCAGTTTATGCAAACCTTGCTTCATTTCATCGGGTTTTCTGTTTGTCCTTTAGTCCTGTATATCAATACGTTTTTGATGGCTTACATTGTGACGTACTTTTGTGTTGTTTATATCTTTTAATTCACCCTTTTTGATTTGTGAACAGTGGTAACATAAATAAAAAACCTGACTAAAGGAACAAAATGTATCTAAATTTTCAAAGGTTTTAGCCTTTGCAAATTAGCATTATTATTAATGTGTTCAAATATAAGCAGTACTTCACTGCTGGAGTGAGAGCAAAAACAGCCTTGCATTTTACAGGCTACAGAAAATTCAAGTTATAATTCATCATATCTTACACTGTGTTGTGCCAAATATTAGGCAAATGAGTGTAATTATCCACACAGTAACACCACCCTTAACTGAGGCAAGTGAGACCTGCAGTGGTTTAAATGTTCTTTAGATGGGTTCTTTTGGGGCCTCCTGGATGAGTCGCCGATGTTCTCATGGAGTAATTTTGGGAGGCCAGCCACTCCGGGGAAGGTTTACCACTGTTCCAATGTTTTCGCCATTTGTGGATTATGACTCTCGCTGTAGTTCACTGGAGGCTCAAATCCTTAGAAATTACTTTGTAATCCTTAGATGTCAATGACTGTTTCTCATATGTTCTTGAATTTCTTTTGATCGGGCACAATGCCTTTTAAGATCTTTTAGCCTCCATGTCCTTTTAGTTTTCATGTTGTCAGACAGCTTCTAGTTTAGTGATTTCTTTATTCCTCTATTCTGGATGAATTTACAATATAAGTAAAAGGTATGAACACTTAATTGGCTTCATTTTTAAAAAAAGATTTCTAGTTTGATCAGATGTTGAGAAATAAAAGGTTTTACAAGACAGTTCTAGGCTTTCCAGAAAATCCTCATGTTTCAAATGTCCCGACACAGAATGAGAGCTAAATAAGCATTCAAGAGACATTCAGTGGGTTAAAAAGGCATTCATATTTGTCTCATAAAAGCAGTAAAAGAGAAAAGAGTAGAATAGTAAAAAGCTAAAACAGTCCCTCAAATCCCTTAAAAGTGGACTTTTTCTCATGTGTGTTCATTTTCTGTCATGTTCTCAGCAAATTATAAATTTAATTCACTTCATAGCAAACTATTTCTTAGTTTTATTTTATCCAAAAAAAAGTTCATCAAAAAAGAAAAAAAAGAGTGTGTTTTTTTTCCTCCAAACTTTATTGTATTCAAGTTTTACACATTCTGGAAAGGAACATATGTTGCATTCTTACACAGAAGACTTAACTTTCATACTATAAAATTAGAAATTAAATCAATAAGGCTTAATACATATAAAAAAAATAATAAAATAAAACTTAAAATAAAATTATAAACCAGAGATCAAGGCATTTTACTCAATATGACTCTTCATAAATATGTTACATTGAACTGCAGTCTCCACCATTACATTGATTTTTTTCATCTCCATCTGCCAGTAAGCTTAAGGAACTAAAATATCTGTTTAGTTTATTTTTAAAACAAACTATTGACGGGTGGTTATTTTTCATTTACTGGAGTGTATATGGTTGGAGTGGGGGGTGGTGGTGGTGAATCAGGCTGCATGAGAAGAAAATACATTTTCTACAATCCTTTTCCATGTATAGAGTCCCAATGGACGGTAGGGGGCGACATATTCAAACCAATCCTCTACAGGAAGTAGATCACACGTAATTTCCTGTTGTTGGTTTTTTTTTTTCTATTTCGACTATTTTGGTTTATCTTGCCATTTTCCCCTAGCGTTCTGCAATATTATCTTTGCTTTTTTTTTCTTTGGTGATTTCAATCCAGCACCGACGTGTAAGGTGAAGAACCTGCTGGTGAGCTGTTCTTCCACACATTCAGTACCTTTGTTAAAACAGATCTCAGCAGCTGCAGGGCTTTGTTACGCAGTAACGTTGTCTGCAGATGCGTTGTAAATGTCTCTTGTTTAGGGCGTTTCCCCAATAAAAATGGTTCCATATATCTTTTGATTAACCGCCGTTGTGCGAGAGACTAGTATGTTTTTTTTCTTCTAATTTCGCTTTGTTAAATCGCTGTTGCAGGAAGAGCAGTGAAGGAAACAGCCCAAACAGAGCTGCATCATGTCTGGAGAGCTGGACCTGTCCTCCTCCTGAAGTCCCTGAGCCCACCTTGCTGGAAAGCACACTCCGCTATGGGTTGTTTCTGTGCGCCATCTTCCAGCTCATCTGCATCCTGGCTGTCATTTTCCCCTCATCCAAGGGCCACCAACAGGTAGGTGGACGTTACAGGGAAGAGAGGTCAAGTCAGGTCAGCTTTATCCATGTTACACTGGTGAAAGGAGGTTCCCACCTGAAGACCCCAAAGACATGTCAGTTATCCAGGCTCACATAGACAGGATCCTTTCTGAGTGTTTTTCTTCCTTCTTTTGAGCACAAGTTTCCTGTATTTTATTTAATTTATCTGTATTAGCACATTTAAACCAAAGTTATTCGCAGTGCAAAAGACAAAACATAAGAAAATACACCACACATGATGACATAATTTCAATAAATGATGGACAGGCTGACAGATGAGGTTAGACAGGAATCTCCAAGGACTTAAGTTGTTGGCAGATGACATTGTGATCTGACATGAAAAAGCGAGAGAGGTAGAGGTATGTTCTGGAAGGAAGAGGAATGAAGGTCAGACAGAATACATGTGTGAATGAGAGGAACCCGAGTGGAACAGTGAGGCTCCAGGGAGCAGAGACGAAGAAGGTGGAGAATACGAAGTACTGTTGTAAGTCAACAGTCCGAAAGCACTGGAGAGTGTGGAAAAGAGATGAAGAAGCATGAGTGAGCAGATTGGAAACAGGTAGAGAAAAATGTCAGATGTGATAAAAGAGTATCAGCAAGAATGAAAAGAAAGGTGTTAACAAGATGGTAGTGAGACCTGCAGTGCTGTATGGTTTAGAGACTGTGGCACTGAGGAAAAGACAGGAAGCAGAGTTAGAGGTAGCAGAGATTAAAATCTTGACGTTCTCTTTGGGAGTGATGAGGATGGATAGGGTCAGGAATGAGAACGTCAGAGGACCAGCACATGTTAGATGTTTTGGAGAGAAAGTCAGACTGAGATGGTCCGGACATGTACAGAGGAGTGATCGTGAATATATCTGTAGAAGAATGATGAGCTTGGAACTGCCTAGGGAAGACCAAAGAGGAGAGTCATCCAGTCAGGCTCTTAAAGTAGCTGACTGGATGATCCTAGTGTCCTTAGTGTCCTTAGCTAATAATATAAAGTTAAAAACAATGCTGAGTTGAACAGGTAGTCAGTGAAGAGATGTTGGTACTGGTGTGACGTCGTCCCTCTTCCTTCTGCTAGTTAAAAGCCAAGCAGCTGCATTCTGCACCAGCTGCAAGTGCTGGATGGATGAGTGGTCCATACCTACATTCAAGTAATCAAGGCGAGATGTCATAAAAACGCGCATTACTTTCTCCAGGTCTTTAAGGGTGATGGAAACCTTAACTTTAGAAATTAGCCTCAGGTGAAAGAAACTTGGCAACATCGTCAAATTTAAAAGCATCATCAAAGTACCTGCCAAGAGACTTGGTTGGGGAATGAACATGTGGAGAGAGAGGGCCTCGAGTGGTCCAGGAGGACCAAACACCATCTGCATTGCTTTCATTAGGAACAAGAAATTTAAAGACAGCCAGGTTTTAATGTCTTTTAAACATTGAAGCAGGGGTTGCAGTGAGCCCTTTCTAAAGAGCTGGTCTTTTAGTCTTCTGGTTTAGTTTAGAGTGAGATTCAAACAGCAGCAGGTACATAATACCTTTTATTTGATGTTTTCCTTTGCTTGCATGAAAAGAGAACACGGGTACGTTTCACAATACACATGATAGGGAACAGTAGATGTGAGGAGAAATTAAGATCATTTAAATTTTTTTGATCACATTTAAAATCTCTCCAGCACAGTCAACTGAACCATTAAGACATGTGCTATCAACTAGAGCTGTTAAAACAAGTGAATATGAAAACTGCAAAGCGGCTGAATATTCTTGCAGTTATTTTATTTGGCTGAATTAATCGATAGATTGGACATACCCGAGGACATTTTCCACACTTCAATTTTCAATTTTTTTTTTTTTTTTTTATGGATTGAGCTGCCTCTTGGTTCTCATGAAACATTAATTTAAGTTATATCTCATCAATTTGGGAAAATTAACCGATCAGATGCTTCAACTAGCTCAACTGGTTCCTGTTTATCCTCAAGGCACAACTCTACTCTGAGCTCCCTCTGTACACCACAACCCTTATCTAAGACTAAATTACTTAGATAAGACTTTTCTCAGATTCCTTTGACATTTTTTAAATATTTTCTCAAGAGCCACATTGTTGTGTGTTGGTTCATGGGCGTGTGGGTATAGTTCGGACTTTTTATTGTCACTCCCTGGAGTTGTGATCTGCATTTGGCTCAAGAAAAAAATAAAGGTCCTTTTATACTCTGTCACCATTTAAAGCAGGATCACAGTTCACTGTTGCTTTGTCAGACATGTATTAAAGTTCACACAATAAAACCTTTCAACAACTCTCAGTAGTTTATCCACAAACAAAAGAGTTGCTTTAATTTTTAGATCATTATTTCCAAGGGATGCCACAGTAATCTGCTTTGTGACTACATTTAATATAAAGATACGTCAAATGTTTGGGCCCATAGCTGAGCTAAAGAGATGTAGTTTACCAAAATAGATTTTTTTCTTGCTTTAATCAGTCTTTCAGAAGCAGAGAAAAGGTAGGTGCCACGAGATTAGTGCTAAATATTTAATTTTTAAAAGTCTGTAAAGACAGAACCGTGAAGGGCTCCCATTATAATCTCCGTACTGACACTGTAGGAGATAGTTACTCGTACTCGTACGTAGTGTCCCACCGTTTCAGTTTCTACAAGTGCTGTGGGTTTTACCTATAAGCTGTATGTACATAAACAGTGCTGACAGGAAGAAATGTGTTTTTGGTCTCGCTGGGAATTTTATTCTACTGTCCTTGTTACTTGAGATACTTTCACAGAGAGAGTGAGCCATCAAAGATTCCAATTGAAAAACTGTCTTACCAAAATGTATATGAAGTGCAACAAATAACTTGCTCCTTTATCAATTATATGAAATTAAATATTTTTCATGGGACGCTCTGCTTAAATGGTACCTTTAGTAAATACTCTGTTTGTGGTTGCCATCCATGTATTTTCGCAGCATTTTTTCCATAAGTCAGAGCCTCCTTAGTGGGATGTTGATATATATTTTTTCCCTGCATTTATTTCACAGGAGGAGTCGGAGCCCACTGATGGCAAAATGTCTGAACAGATGAAAAAAACCAAAGGACCAGCAATCCAGATTCGACAGAAAACAAAGAAAGAGAGCAAAAAGAAGAGATAAATTTGTCTGGTTGTGTATGTGTGTTGATTGGTTGTGAAAGCAGTGAGTTTTGTCATCGTGAACATTTTAGTTAATACTAAAAGTATAGAAAATGTTAAAGTGGCATTACAACACTAAACTTGAGGCACATCAGAAGGACCCACAGATGTGTCCTGGTTATATTCAGTGTAATCATACAAAAAGCAAGTCATGGTGTTTGCTTACTGTAATCTGATTAAATATGTTTGTTTTGCACACAGTGTCTCTAATAAATGAATATCATTGAATGAATTGTATTTGGATTACAGTGTTGTAATAAAAGCATTTTCCATTGGCCTTCGCTTTACTCGTCATTAGTCATTGCCAATTTTCAGTATATTTAAATGAGTCAGAATGATACCGTGTTCCAACCTTTTATTTACTCATTTAAAAACAGGACAGATCATGACTTGAATAACACTAATAATTGTCTTGTTGATCAGAAGTTGGGCAAGCAGTTTCTAGTTGACATCACCTCTGGAAAACATGCCCTGTCATGAACACTACCATGCCTCTTAACTGGAAGGCAGGCTGCCCCTGCTCTGTTGGTTTCCAGTTTACAGAGTCAGGGATGGGTAAGAGGACTGGGCTTGGTTGAGGTTTTTTTTTTTTTTTTTTTTGTGTGTACTCAGGAGATGGGCAGCCAGCAGATGGTAAGGAGATATTTACTGAATGTGAGAGAAAGTGTTGCGGCTGAGTAATCACCTAGAATCGCTTACTATGCCTTTAATCCCCAACGTGAAATTATATTGTCGCAGTATAGAGAATAAATACATAAGAATTGTTAAAGCAGCGCAAAAAAGCTGTGGTTTTTCTCTCAGTGCCCCCCCCCCCCCCCCCCCCCCTGTAGGCATGGAAGTTAAGTTGCTTTAACAGCGCTGTAAAATGCTACTCTTGTTTGGTCTCTTACTTAGTTGCACTCTCATTTTTTCTTCTGTCATTACGTTCTTGAGCTCTCACCTGCAGGTGTGTCAGCTCATTGTTGTTGATGTGTGAAGTGGTGCCTGAAGTGATGGGCAGAGTTCGAAGTGACTTTTCCGATGGCAGGGATGAGAGACAGCAAGACCTAGTTGATGCTTCCTAACAATAAGCAAAGTATTCTTCAGATGAGATTTGAACAAATATTTTAACATGACAAAGGGCCCAATCTTACACCTCCTGCTACCCACTACCTGCAAATTGCTGATTTAGGAGCCTCTGCCAACCGCTAATGCAATCTTCCACTCCCTAAACCTGCCACCCATTATGCCGACTCCCTTACTCACATTGTAGGCGCGGCAATGGGCGTGTCTCTTGCGCTTTCCACAAATTCGGTATCTTGCGGTACTGGTATCTCGCAGATTTTGGATAGAGGGTGTAGTGGGTGGTCAGACCACCCACTACACCCTCTATCCAAAATCTGCGAGATACCAGTACCGCAAGATACCGAGTTTGTGGAAAGCACAACTGGCATGTCGGCGCGTAAAAGAGAGCGTCCAAATCGCGTCATTGCGCGTCCACCCAGTCACATGTGGACTGCACAACCGGCTCTACCTCTCGATTATGCATCACTGTATTACTTGCATACGTTATTATTCTCTTAAGGGCAGATGATTTCTGTACAGCTGTGGCATGATCTCATTCAGATGTTTGCTGTGGAGGAAACGAGGAGATCACAGAACTCTGTTGTGGAGTTTCTTGTACTGTGCGCCTCCCTCTGACCCTCTCCTTGCGCTCGGAGCACCTGAGATGCGCTCACTGGTAGAAGGTAGATGTCATCATACGTGTTCCTCTGGATCAATGCTCATCCAATGATCCGTTCTGCAGTATTTTAAAAAGCACCGCTTCCAGCGGCTATGCGTCTTGGCGCAGCTGTGCGTCTTGGTGCGTCTTGGCTCAGGGGATATGTTCAAGATAACTCAAAAAGTTATGGATGGATTTTGATGACATTTTCAGGAGTTGTCAGAAATGTGAAAAGGAAGAACTGATTTTATTTTGGGTGTGATCCAGAAGAAATCCTGGATTCTGGATCACTTTCAAATTTTCTATAACATTGCGCTGTTTAGTTGTTTCTTGAATCCTAAAGCAACCACAATGGAGACAGGAAGGGAGTTCTGGAATTTTAAGAGTTTAATTCTCTCAGATGTAAAAAAGGAGGATTCGAGGGTTGGCAGCCAAACCAACAATCCAGGGGACGACGAAGGCAAGGAGGTGGCACTGCGAATGGCTGGATCAGGCGTTTCTATGGGAAGATCTGGAGACGAGTCTGGTTGAATGATGACTGAATAGGTACAGGTGTGCAGTGCCACACCCGGGCTGCTCGTCGGATGGGAAGGTGAAACAGAGGTGGATCTGAGTGTCTATGTAGAGGATTGAAGGTGGCGCAGTGGGTTGTGCGCAGGAGCCCCAGAGGTGGAACCGTAACATGCACTCAATGGGGCTGGAAATTTTGTTTCTCAACATCTCCGTTAATTATTGCCCACAGCTCATTAAATTTCACTCAGGTATTGACACTGAAAACCTCTATAAAATTTCAGAGGCTGATCCGGATCTGATCCAGAAGGCGGATTTTATCGCAATAATAAATCGCTGTATGGGAGAACTGTTGTGCTTGGCGGAGGTCTGCGTTCTCAGAGTGCTTTTCTAGTTAAGAAATGCTTTCCTGGAAGCTCACTGGCTCTATTTTTTTCTGAGCAGTTTGTTGGAACTTCTTGGAGTACAAAAGAAATGATTAAATCATGTCAAAATCAAACTGACATCGACTAAGAAACGTAGCGCGAAATGTAGGGAAAACCTGATTTTGACGGCATGGCGACAGGAGAAAGATCCTTTTCTGACTTACTCCGAGAGGTAGCCAACAGGCTCGATGCCAGTCTCCCACCAACTGCATGGAGAAGGATCAGCCAATGAGCGTGCAGGTCAACCACTGGTCCCGCCCAGTGGCAAAATGTCATTCAGTGCGTTTACATGGGAAGTTTAATTCCTCTTTAATTCAGAATTAAAGTTAAATCCAAATAAAAGTTACCATGTAAACACTTAATTCCATATGAAAATGTCAATTCCGAGTTAAACTTAATTCCGAAGTAAGTGGCTGGTTTATTCCCATTTTAATTCTGCATTAAGTAATTCCGCGGTCATGTATACACTCATTCCTCTTTAAATTAATTCCCGTCTTTCTGCGCATGCTCGTTCTCTTGCCCGTCTGTCGCGATGACGCTTATATTCCGCGCTGGGCTTGTTTTCAAAACGTCAGCACGCAGTAAACGGTGTTCAAGAGCAGAGACGATTTATTTAATAAATAGCTTGGAGGAACTGGAAATAATTAAAAGAACAGATGGCAGGAAACATAAAAATTGTGAGCTTTTCAAAGCGGCCAGGTTAAATGAAGGAGGTTTCACAGATAGAGACGCCACCCAGGTCAAAAATAAGTGGAATGTTAGGGGTATACTACGAAGCGAGATTAGAGGGTTAGCGAGGTATGTTGAGTCTAAAGCCAGGATTTCCGGTACCACGAAGGTGGCTCTCTTTCAACCTGGCTAGATCACCATGGTAACTTACTCTGCAAACTTATCCTGGTCCGGAGCAGGTTATGTGCAGAGTTTAGGCTCAAATCGGCTCTAAAAAGCGCCGCCCTTTCACTTTCACCCAATCATGTTGACTTTAGCGCCAGGATTGTGCAATGGAGGGAGAGTATTCAGAGACCGGACTGATCCGCTGGCTTCCCATGACCATATTCTCTATGAACGCTAGAGATTTCCAGCTGAGGGAATACGTTACATTTGTAATCTGCTACAGCCATATATTGGCAGCGCCACCAAACGCAGCCGTGCGCTCACAGTAGCGCAAATGGTGTGCGTTTCTTTGCGTTTCTTTGCGTTTCTTTGCGTTTCTTTGCCGCGGGAACCTACATGCATTCAGTTGGTGATGCAGAAAATCTGAGCCAGAATACTGGAATAAAGGTTGTACTTGTTCTTACTAAACTGCTGAATATGTTTGTAGTATTCCCTGGCCATCTGCCCACGCTTCAAATAAAAGAAGCGTTTTACTAAATCGCAGGTAACATAAATTAATAGTCCATTTTATTGATAATCAGTGTGACGTGGAATTTCATGTGAAATGTTGTAATATAATTCATAGATTCCCCAGGGTGATAGGGTACCTATTAAAGTGGCCGGTGAACGTATATTGGTATCACAGATAATATTAAATCTTAAATTAATTTCACATAGATTTAGCAAAAAACTAAAGTGAATTTTATTTATCATCCATAATGGGACAGTCAGACCCACATAATGTTTAAATCTGCTGCATTAAGTTTAAAGTTTAAGCGCTCTAAAAGAGGGAGGGAGATTAATTAAGGTGTATTAAGTGGTGAAATAAATATAATTTACTGTGGCAAGAGACACTACAGAGGGCCCGGGCGGGGTTTGATCTCGAGACTCTCGGGTGAAAGTCACGCATAATTGCCAGTCAGCCAAAGGCATATCCCCTGAGCCATGTAGCCAGGACACGTGATCAATCGGAGGTCAGTGACAGGACCTCACACTGTCACATTACGAATTTACACGATCTGCAATTTTTTGCCAGCACTCCTCTCTGGCTTTATTCGCACCAACAGTATTGCTTTTGGCAGTAAAGATTTCTTTGAAATCCTCATAGCCCTGCATTATTAAAACCTGTTCCTCCTGACTGAAATATACGGAGCGCCATCTATCCATTTTATCCGGAAGAGGCGTCAAATGACGCGTCAAACGCCCCCTTTCGTGTGAACGCGCACAGAGCAGAAAGCAGAAAGCCGCGGTTAACAAAGATAGTTGATAACCACCGTCGTGGTACCAGTTATCTCTGATCGCGAGTTTCAGGTTTGTTAAGCCAGCTCACCCAAAGAAAGCCTGGCTGTGTTGAACTTGCTTCGTAGTATACCCCTGTTGTTGCTAACCGAGTAGTTGCTAAATTTTGTTTTCTTCCGGTAGATGTAAAGACGTCCGCCCCCCCATCCAATCAGAACCCTTCCCAACCCCCAGACCTAGAGCGGAATTGGATAAAGCCAAACAAACGTGTTTTCCATGTAAACCTCAATTCGGAATTACTATTTCCATATAAACTCGAAGGAAAATAGTTTAATTTGGAATTATTTAATTCAGACTAATTAATTCCAAATTAAAAAACATCATGTAACCGCAGCCATTATTATGTAAAAGCTCATTCTTATGAAAAACGAAGTCATTATGTAAAAACTCATTCTTAGATAAAAAAGCCATTCTGAAATAAACTGTTATGCATTAAACTAAGATCAAATAATAATAAAAATATATTTCATAATTATTACATTTTTTTCATAATGATGGGAAATATTTCATAATAATAAACATGTATTTCATAACAATGGGAAACATTTGATAATAATGGATACGTATTTCATAATAATAAACGCCTGTATTTCATAATAAAGACTCATTTATTCATTGAATTGTGACCCAAACGGGGCTCCATATCAGAGTAGCAGCCGTGTCTGCCAACGCCTCAGGGGTTTCAACTACTCAAACGAGTTGCGCAACGTGACGTGAATCCTCGCGACTCTGCCGTTCGCTCCGCAAAATGCGTAAAGTCCAGCCTCTCCATATTTTCCCTCTTGTGTTTCGTAAGTGATGCACTCTCCGCTGGTTTTCCCCTTACGAGGCATGTCTTCTCCACAGCATACCGCTGCTGCTCCGTCGCAACGAATCCACCGCGCTGTCGGCTGTCTTCTCGTAGCCGAGCAGTCTGAGGCTTTGGTGCGGTTCGGCCGGCCCTCCGCAGCCGGCGGCAGCAGCTGTGCGCCCCTCGCTCTCTCCCGAAGCCAGTCCCCGTCATGATCTGCTCTTCCTGCAATTCTGTCGAGATTCGCTCCATGGGATTTGTGTCTGGCCCGAGGCTTCCATTATTTTTCTAATGAGGACAGCTGCACGGATCTGACACGTTTCGTCGCTGCGCGTCTCTGATTTTTTTTTTTTTTTTTTTCTTGGGCTGAATCTCAAGACGCGTCAAAGGTGAGTTGATTAGAGCTTGTAGCATTTTTGAGCAAGGCGAGCGGATTAGATTTACTCATTTATTCATTTATTTATTTATTTATTTATTTATTGTCTTACAATCAAATCTTTTGGACCGATGCCGCCTCTTTCCACACACATATCATGTACTCAGCGTGTCGTAGCCCGTCCACGCAGACTTGCGTTTCATTGTTGCGGAGGCCACTGAGTCAGTGTGGGTCGCACATTTGTCCAGTAACCATTCAGCCTGTGCCGGGTCTATTTTACGTGGACGGCTTACTGCACTCCACAAAATGCAAATTAGTGGAAATGTCGTGTTTTGTTGCATCGCCACGACGCCAGATGCTCGGGCGGAAAAACGCAGTGAATCGACCGTGAACACAAAATAAAGCCAACAATCCTTCGATTTTCAAAATGGAGCTGTAACAGCACCTGTTTTGATTCATCAGGCCGCATATGCGCCGCGCGTGAGCCAAGACAGCCACACGAGCATTGTTCCTTTATTTTTATCCCTGTTCCCATTCACAAATTCCCGGATCACACACCTGATGTGGGTCACAATGGCGGTGCGTATTTTTGTTTTTATTTTATTTTATTTTTTTATTTATTCTCGAGCAGAGACATTTGAGTTTTGACAGCTGCTACTCCTGTAGGCATCTTCCACCCCACCCTGTGTTTTCTTTGAAAGCAGCTTTGCTGACAACTGGTGTTTAATCCCGTGAAAATAGAATTTTAATTATGTGACTAATCTGTTTACACTTGGTTTTTGGGCTCTTTAGTTCCAGCTAATTTTCATAAGACAGTGGATGCAGGTTTGTCATGAATGAGATACTTGAGTGGTGGAGAAAGCACAGTGTGGGATTTTACTGCTGGAGAACCTCAGAAGATGGCCCAAAAAATAAATAAATAAATAAATAAATAAAGGAAAATTGCTCTCCACATCTGAGGGAACAATGTCAGAGTTGGTTGGATTTCTTATAATTATGCAAATGTGTGTTTTTCTCAGTCTTGTAGTCATCAGATATGTAAAACGTCCAGTGAAGTTTTCTTTGCCAAAGATTGCAGCTTTATTTGTTTTTGTCCCTATAATTGCCCCCCCCCCCCCCCCAAAAAAAAAAAAAAAATGATTCCCTTGTTTATCTGAATTGTTTGTCCGTTGATTGACTTATTGATTTATCAACTCGTATGTATATGTAAAGAATATAGATTGCAGCTATTATGAATAAAACCCCTTTGTTTCTAAAAATCACAAATAAAGGCTAAAAAAAACTTAAAACTCAGTTTTGTTATCGTATGGATTTTTTTGGGGAGTTAATGATGCTCATGGCATCTCTGACATGAAGCAGCTGTTATGTTCTGTAAAGTAATCGGTCAGGAGCAGCCACTCCCCGTGGCCTGGATCACTGCCTGTCACAGCCATCAGTCAGGGATGGACGGAAGTGGGCTTTATCAGCTGAGCCCCTCATTCCTCCTCTCTTCCTCCTCAGCGTCGTCTTCCCCTCGTCCTTCCTGTGTGCATGTGTTTGCTGGGGTGAGATGAGATAGGACAGGAGGGCTAGACACAGTCTCACACTCTCCAAACGGTGCCAACTAAAGAATGACAAGATCTACAAGGAAAAGACGATGGGGCAGATGGGAGTCTATCACTCACCGGACTAAAATGGGACGTGATTTGATGGCCATCTGACTGCTTTGTCTTTCTTTGGGCATCTTTTTAAATTAACTGCCTGTTCTCTCCTTTTCCTGCCCCTAACCGAGGCTGAATACTAGCCGTCATACATGTACGAGGACTGCATTGTTCCATGTCATTGTGCAGTTCAGCGCAAGATAAAACGGCAATCCTAATGTGCACATTTCCTCTTGTTTTGATCTTGAGGAACCGTCATTGCCCCCCCCACCCACTCCACACCCCGGGGCAAACTGTAATTTTCCCATTCAGCTGAAACACTGGCTGAGACTCTTTTGCTCTCTGCAGCACAGCGGCAGTTTCTACCGTCTGTTGTGACTCAGTGAGGTTTGTCGCAGCTAATGTGTTCTGCTTCACATTGAGACTTAGTCAGAACTGTGTGGCTTTGTAAACCGTACAGCATCTTAACAGTCCATGTTGCGGCAAAATACTGACATCAAATGCAAGTATGAAGATCCAGTTTGTAAGATTTGGTGATCTGCTGGCTGAAATGCAAAAAAGTGATCAATGTGTTTTCAATGATGAAGTAACATGTGCAAACAAGAACCAATGTGTTTACATTACCTCTAAAAAGGGCCATTTAAATCCAAAGATGCCCGGAGTCTGAAGATTAACCGTGTTTGTTGTCTGGGAGCACAAACAGCTGACCCATCATTTGAACAGTCAACTGATTTGTGTCAGACATTTCCATCCCTAAGTGAGCATTAACACTTGTTTTTGCATAAGGGATCAAGGTTTGTTTTTGGTTTTTAATTTTACATCTTCAAAACACACATAGTAAAATGCTTATGAGAACATAAAGGAGGAGCCTTTTTATGTTTTTTCACAGCCTCAGAGTTTGAATTAGGGACAGTACGTTCAGCTGGTTACAACCTGCAGTTTATGCCAAAACATTTTTACTTAATCCTTTAAATACTGCTCTTTGAAACAAAACAGTTTGTTGTTTGGTTAAAAATTATTTCTCCAATATCAAATTTTTGTTACCTGGTTGGTCTTGATTCATTTTGTATCATGAAAATGAACAAATATGTCTCTGTGAAGAACTGGAATTACACGAGTAGACATTATATACCCTGGAGCACAATAAATAACCATTTTATCGACACATTTAAAAGGCGCATTCATATTTTCTCACCTTTCTTCTCAGCAGTCCAATACTTGCAGTGAAGAGATTCTTTCCTGCAGTCCCCCAGTCACCTGAAGTTAATATTAGCTCTCAGCGGTCTTTGTTTTATGAAGTGGTTATCTTCCAAAGTCATGTTGGTAGCAAATTCCTTCATTGTTTTCCCCAAACAATGGCTCTTTGTTCAGCTGTGGTTGACAGGCAGAAAAAGTGGGCCTATAAGTTTAGAGGATGTTTTCATCAGGGATTCAGACTAAAATGAACTGCACTAAAACTTGCAAATTTTGGAAAGCTTATTGTATGAATTTCCGAACTCATCGTCAACTAACAGTGGTGGTCAGGATGAACAGTAGTACACTAAGAACGTGTTTCCCCCTCCCTGGATGATGCTCTGCTGTATTCCAGCAATGTTCAAGGCACTTTAGTCAACAGCTGTTAGGATGTGTCAGAGTCAAGCTTCAACTTCAAGATGGTCCGATGGAGGAAATGTCACCCCTGCAAACATTAGAAATTCATTCATAAAGTGTTTTCTTGAAATTAATTGAATAGGATTTAGAGAAGCCTCATAATTAAGTATTTACCTACTGTGTCACCGTGTTACATGAATAACTGCAGAAAACTGTAAAGCAATCACTTTACTATTAAATCACATCAGGACTCTTAATGATCTTAATGATCTCTCCGTTTCATTGTAGAGAAATGGAGAGAAACGAGAAAGTGTTTTCAGACAACTTTTAAAAGTGTGGAAAGTCTGTTGCATTTACATAGGACATGAAAATACTGGTCTGATGTGATGTCCTTCCAGTACTTGTGAGTTGTTGGGGCTTGCCTGCTTTCTTAACTTGCATTCCTTTCAGGTGTCTGGGCAATTTTCCCTCACTTTTCCCGCCCTCTTTGTTCCCCTCGGTTTATTTCTTCCCTTCATACTCAGTATTCGGTCCATGTTTTTAGATGGGTCATGAAGTTGATAAGGCTTCGTCAGCAGTCAGAAAGTGAGAAAGATGCAGGGTAGAAATAAAGCGTACTGTCAATACTGAAGCGCTGTTCAACTCCACCGTGGTTTAGAGAACAAGCTTTGAATAAAGTCTGTGTTTCCATGGTTCATATGTAATCCTTAAAGTCCCTCATTCATCCACGTAAAAAGGTCCAGGTTTAATTGGTGTTGCTAAGCTTTTGCATCGTTCTTTTTGACTTTTTAAACCATATCACGTTGTATTATTGTACCACCCTCTTAAATTTGGGGGGTCCACACAGAAATGTAACATTCATAAGGTGTAATATGTGAGATTTATTCTGGAAAGATTTAAGGTGCAAGGTGCAAAGCAACATGATTTTCTGCTGGAAATAGATTTTGCTTTGTTTCCAGAAAGTAGAGCTGCTTTCTTTTTTTCTTTACTGTATACACTCACCATCCTTCTCGTTCATCTCCCTCCTCACTTCCTTCCTCCCATCCAGCCCTCCCGCTGCTCAGGTGCCTGTTCTTTTTCGCAGTCGCTGGCAGTCGGAGCAGTGTGTTGCAGTCCGGCTCTGCCACATTCCTCCGTACTCATGTTGTATGGAAAAACTCACAGGGACTGAAACCTCCCCTCATCTCCCATTCCTCATTATTTTTCCATCTCTGTGCGTCTCCTTCTACTTCTGTAAGACTGCGCAAGATCTCACAATATTCCTGTTGTTTTTTTGTTTTTTTTAACCACCAATACACTTATCATCACTCATCCATTCTTCATTCTATACTGCAAAGATTGAGTCACATGTTTACACCAATTATTATGGCACTGTAGCACCATAATAGGAAAAGGCTTGAGGCTCCATTTGAGAGCCAGCTATGTTGTTTACACATGTTAGATATGAAGCTGTCTAGTATACTCTGGTGTTGCCCTGGAAAGAACCAGAGGAAGTTTCAGCTCTCAGGTTTACTCAGGCGTTCTTATAAAGCTTTATTGTAGGGATTATGACCTTTGGTCATCAGTGTGAAATGATAAGTACTATTTAGTTCCTCCACATCAGTTATCCAAGATTCACTAAATATTGCATTGCACTTGTGTTGTATTATGGTTAATATTGATATGTTTTCCACTCGTTCACAAATGTGTACATGAGATGACTTGGTATCATATCTGCAAGGATGATGTAACAATTATATTTTTTATTTGGCTTTTCTATTTTTATTTCACACATTCAGTCAACCCAATACTTTACTATTTACAGTTGTGGTGTACATTTACACCACTCTGAGTCTTATTAATCAATATTTTTTTTTCTTCCTCTCTCTGAATAAGTTCTAAATCTTTGTCGGCCTGACTTTGATATGACTAAAGCAGTGACAGCTGGTGGTTGAAGCCGAGTATGAAGCATAAAACTAAACCTGCAATGATAACACTATTTGCACAGCTCTGTTCTTAACAGTGTCATGCAGAGCTTTGTAAGAAGTGACAAGGTGATTTAGGGTAGATGGATATTCATATTCAATAGCAAAAATGTCTGATAAACATGTCAGACGTCACCAAAGGCTTTTACGAAGTGTAATGTTTTAAGAAGGGTTTTGAAGGTAGCTGGAGACCTGGTGTGCCTGAGTTCAGTGGGAAAAGAATTCACAGAATAAGAGCTCTAATGAAAAAAGGCACTTTCTCCCTTTTGTTAGACACTGATCTGGGAAGTAGGCAGCAGAATAGCATATGTGGAGCTCGGTGGTTGTGGGGGCACGTACTTGGTCAATAAGTATGAAAATGTATTTAGAGGCAAGACTGTTTCAGGCTCAAAGGTTAGCAGCAAGATTTTAAAATCAATACAAAATGTAAAATGGAGCCAGGGCAGTGAGGGAGGCGAGGGGGTTATGTGTATGAGCATTATAGTTCCAATTATGAGTCTAGCTGCAGCATTTTGGACCAGCTGGAGATGGTGGAGCGAGCCCTGACTAAGACCGGAGTATAGTGTGTTACTAAAGCCAAGGATTTTAACTGCTGAATTTTTGTAAGTTGGCAATTGAAAGTTACCTGATTTTGTAAAGGGTGTTAAGATAGGAAAAATGATACTGGACAAGATGTTTGACTTGAGCATCACAACAGAGTTCAGAATTAAATATTACTTGCGGTGTCTTAGCAGCCATGTGATGATATCGTATAGATGGTGAAAATTAGAACCAGCAAACCTCAGAGAATCAAATGGAAATGATCTTTGACTTATGATCATTACATTTTGGGACATGTTGACCATCCAGGATGTGATGTTAGAAAGGAAAGCTGTGAGATTAATGAGGTTGCTGGGAACTGTGGGATTTATCGGCATACAGGTGAGTATTAGGGATGCAACGGTACCCGGTAAAATACGGTACGGTTCGGTACGACCTGCACGGGACACGGGACGCTTTTATGTCCCGCGATATTTATTAGGGGAAAATATCTTATTGTGATATTTCTGACAGACATTTTGATTGTAAATTGGTTATAAACAAAAAAAATAAATTTCTTGGGCAAGACCAGCAACTACTTCTGTTTGCTTTTTCCTTTTACTGTTAGCTTTGGTGCTGTTAAAGATGTTGGTACATGTTCATTGCTACTCCCCGAGGCAACACCAAAATAATCAGTTTTGAGCTGCATAAATAATTGGACCTTTGTGATTTGCTTATTTCATCAGTTAAAATTGGGATTTTGGTTTATTAATAAACAAATGAATAAAAAGGCAGTCTTACAGCCCTTATCGAAATAGTAATCCACATCATGCTCTTTATTAAGATGGCCAAGAGATATGTGCATCACAACACAACACAGCTGAACAGTTGCAGAGGTGGAGTAATTCAGAGTGAAAAAAACGTTCTGTTAGCCAGGTACAATTAGAAGTAGAGCTCCAATATTTGTTTTCAGTACTGCCTTTTCAGATGTGTAATTTGCTTTTGTTTTAGTTGTGACTTATATTAGTTTGGACAGAGCAAACGTAATCATGAGGTCTATAGGATGGAGCCTATTCTGTACAGCCTGGCACAGGTCACCAGATTATAGCAGGGCACTGCAGAGACACAAAGGGGGGGGGGGGCACTATCACTGCTATTTGAAGTGTAGAATAGCCGCTTAATGTAACAAGCATGTTGGTGTGCACACTAACATGCTGACTTGCATTTGCATCAATACATGCGTAATGTAATTACATAAATGTAACCTGTAAGAGCCACTGGAGGTAATTTTCTATTACAGAACTTGCTGTCAGTTCATCAGAGCAATATGCAACAGCCAGAAATGGACCAGAAACGTGCAGTTTAAAGCCGTGCGTGCCTTTTTTTTTTCTCCGTTTCATTCTTTTTAAGTACTGCTTCACATGACGACGAGCTGCCACTGGAAAACATGATTTTGTTGCTGAGAAGTTCAGAAGCTTTGAATAAGTGATGCGATCTCAGAACCAACAAGTTTTCCGACATATACCCCCCCCCCCCCCCCCCAGGTTTTCCTGCCTTGCTCGTGTTGCATAAGTGTTACTGATTAAATTACTTAATTTTAATCTGTAGAGCTGTGATCTTTGTCAATATTGTGTAGTTTGACACATTAACCCCCAACTGCACCGGATTATATCCTGGCCGAGTTTGGATCAAAGCTTGCACAGCTGTATGCATATTCAGGAATCGTTCTTGTTCACATTCACGGCTCTCGGAGGCTTATTCATCCCACACATCTCCACAGAGAGACCCTGCCATGTCTTTGAGAATTCCCATACCTGTGTAATTATGTTATGCTCACACATCACACTAAACGCCCACTAAGCCTCAGCTGTCCGTGCAGTACACAACAGCCACCTACACATTCTTTTTAAAGCCGTAGCCAGTTCCTTCCTCCCTGTCTGTTAATAACCCTCCTCTGTCCTGTCTGTCAGACTCACAAGTGTGTGTTGGAAACACTCAAGGGTCTATACATTCGTTGGAAAAAGGATGTGAGACACAACTGTGCTTGGGTGTTAGTGTGCAGTTGAGCCTTGTTTCCCAGAGGCCAGGGAACAGCTGCTAATGCACATGAACACACACACCTACGCACATGCATGCACTGTCTGGAACTGAGAGTGCTTCTATTCACAAAGGAACAAGGCTGTTTCATGTGTGTGTGACTGTCTCTGTTTCAGCTGGCCTGAAATAGCTGGTTGCACAGTGACTCACTGCACAGCGCCTGCAGGGGAGAAACAAAGTTGGTGTGTGAGCAAGGCTCTCCAACTTTTTGTGGGTGCACTTGACCATGTGAACTTGTTCGTGCTTTCATCAAGAGTACAAAGGCGGTCTTCACTTGATGCATTTATCAGGACGTAATGGATGTATTTGACGTGTTTGTGTCCATGTCAGCTCACCAGTTTTAAACACTCAACAATACAGAAAAGCTTTGTCTTTATTGATGTTTGTTTATTCAGACTGGGTCCAACTAGATAGGCTTAACCTTGAATGTGTTGTGTTTGTGTTTTTCGCACGCTAAATTTATAACAAAGATACTATATGGTGGATTAGGAGAGCGAGATTAAATGGGACACTCGCAGTGAACGCACTTCTAGGAGGAAGTTTGTTGGAGAAGAATAAATGAATGGGGAAACGAAGGCACTTCTTGTTCCTGAAAGAAAAACGGCCTTAAAATTGTTCTTTTTAAGTTGATATTTGTTCATGATTCTTCAGTCATTTGAACTTAACCATGTTGAAATGAGTGTTTTTAACCTTTTTTTTTTTTTAAGTCTACTGAATTGACAGTAATATTAAAAAAAATGGTACAAAGTAAATTAATATATTAAGCTGAAACTTGACAATACACCTTCACACCTTAAGAACTGCATTCTCACTCATCATTGGCTCTTGTCCCAGGTCTGCACATGGGGGCGGGCAAAAGCAAGCCCAAAGAGCCGGGCCAGCGCTCCATGAGCCTGGATGGCACCATAGGCACAGGCTCGGACAGCGGGCACTTCCACCGCACTGGCCCTGCCCAGCAGACCCTAACCCCAAACCGAAGTCCTGCCGTCGGGACAGGCAGGCGGGGGCCGCACCAGCAGGTCCCAACCAATACCCCTGACCTGACTCCCTTTGGAGGACTGGATTCCACGGGATCCATCACATCACCTCATAGAGGAGTCCTGTCAGGTAAGAAACGCATTATGGGGTTGGTTTAGTAAAGCACAGCAAGTTTAGTTGTGTAGTTTTTTTTTTTTTTACAGAAAGACACAACAAAGTACTTTGTGGAAAACATGAAAGGCTAGATATTTAAAAAATAATTTTAAAAGAAGGAAGTTTCAACTCATTCTAACATGCTTTTGCCTATCAGTCCTGCCGAGGTTACTTTAACATTTTCAAGAGTTAATTTAGATAAACATGAGGCCAAAATTGGTAAGCGATGATCAAAACAGGTTTAACATTTTATTCTTTTCTTCAAGGACAGAAAAATAACAGGTATCAGTGAATATCTTTGATCTTTTCAGAAAACTGGTCTTTGAATGAAACCTTCTCCTTGATTTGTTAAAGGAAAAAAAAATACTGGGAGAGGAAAATGACCCAAGGAGTGTCTAAAGTAGAAAACCATATTAATTAAAGTAAAAAAAAATAAAATAAAAGTCAAATCACAAGTAACTAAAAATGGTCCTGAATTTATCTAACAGAACCTTTTCAAGCCCTGATTTAAAGGAACAGACTTAGGATCCAGTATTCCCACTAAACAAAAGTATAAATCCCAGTATAATTAGGGAGTTTTAGTGGTGCTGGAAAGCAGATTTTGTTGTTTTCTTCTGGTTCTAGTAAACTGGCTGTAGGCTTTATGTAGAAATACTTGTATGAATAAAACTGAAGAACAGATTTAATGAGACCCAGTGATGAATTTTGACTTCTGAGTCACCCTAGTGACTTGTTTTAAACAAGCAGCTAAAAACTGATTCACCGTGGGCTGCGTTTCCCCATATATATATATATATATATATATATATATATATATATATATATTTTTTTTTTTTATTGCAAGTTGGGCTTTTTGCTCTTCCCATGACAAATAGCCACTTGTCCTTGGGTCTGTAGCTCAAAGTGAGTAGGTAAGCCAGATGGTTGGGTTAATGCTGCTCCATCTTAAGCTCAGTGGCCACATCAGGAGCAGTTCTGCTAGATGTTGCCTCCTGGGATGCATTTAATGAGCTAATCAGTGATTGGTTGGAGAGTTCCATGGTTTGGATCACAGGTTCATTAAGAATGCAAAGAAATCTGTTCAAAAGTTACAAACCCATTAATATGATGATTTTGTTCTTCAAGAACCATTGGTCACAGGTCATCTAAATCTCCATAATTTATCAGGCCCTGGCAGACTATTTTACACAGAGATGCAGCAGGGGCAAAGTTATTTAAGGCAGCCTTTCTCAACCTTTTTTCAGTCACGACACCTTTCAAAAATTAATAAAATCTCACGACACCCCAGAGTAAAATATAATCCAAAGCCACACTGCATCGCTCAGACTGTAAATGCATACGTCCCGTTTATTTTGTTTAAATAACCTGAACAGGATAACTGCACCAGAGTAGGCCTCAGCAGGAAAGCTTCTTTTCATCCGTGATGTGCTTGCTTCCATCCATCATCCTTGTATTGCCTCTTTTTAGCCTCATCGCTAGCAGCTACCTTTGGGACCTATGGAGCAGATTCAGAGCTGGTGGATGAAGGCTTGATGAAGAAGTCGGATCCTCTGTGATGTTCCGTTCCTGTGGGGCTTTTCTTTTTAGAAAACGATCCATGATGCTGCTAAAAAGTATTCTTTGCTATCTGTGAAATAAAATTCCAGTGGTTAAATGATATTACGACGTAAGCTATCTGGGCAGTCACGTTGACCTTACGCTGACCCCGTACTGACGTTGTTAACATTGGGAAAATGGGCATGTGAGACATATTTTTATTATTCATTTCATGTCCAATTATGTATTTTATTTATTTATTCATTCATTCAGTGGCAAAAAGTTATGTATTTCTGTATGCATTCATATATTTATACAGTCCTACCTCTACATATGAAATTAATTGGTTCTGGAAGTAGTTTCGTAACCTGAAAATTTCTTAAGTAGACGCATTTTCCATGTAAATGACCTAATCTTTTTCAAGCCCCCCAAAATTGAAACATTTTTTTTAATATAAATTATAAATAATACATAAAATAACATAAAAACCTGTAAGAAATACATGTTAGAACTATAAAAGCACTCAGAGAGCAGAATTATCGAAAATTTGAAAGTGATACAGAATCCAGAATTTCTTCCAGATAACACCCAAAATGAAATCAGTTCTTCCTTTTCACATTTCTGACAACTCCTGAAAATTTCATCAAAATCCATCCATAACGTTTTAAATTATCTTGTACACAGACAGACAAACAGACAGATAAACGCCGGCAAAAACATAACAAAACATAAATATTTTGTATGTAGAAATGTTCGTAAGTAGAGGTACCACTGTACATGAAATGTCAGAATAGGTCATTTTTTTGACGACACCCCTGAAGCAGTAGATGACACCCCAGTGTGCCGTGACACCCCGGTTGAGAAAGGCTGATTTAAGGTATAGAGCTGAACAGCAAATTACCGTCAAAGGTCAGGCCTGTCTTACACATGTTAGAAGGAAGCACCCTTTTAAATTCTTTGTAGGGTTTTTGATTACAGTATTATCCAAATTAATATGTCTTTATGCATGTTGTCTTGCAGGAGGAGTCACTACATTTGTGGCGTTGTATGACTATGAGTCAAGAACAGCATCCGATCTGACTTTTAGGAAAAACGACAAGCTGCAGATTGTCAACAACACGTAAGAATCAGCAGTCATTCATCTCTCTTTCATGGATGCAACAACTTTACAAATATTGAATGAACAGATGTCTTGACACACGCGTGAGCACACAAATTTACATTTGAATGAACAGAGAAAAACTCGGCGAGAGTCAAAGCTGGTAACTGGAGTGATCTTTCCCATCTGTTTACTAAAGAGGAGGAGAACGCCACTTGGCTAATGCATTCTGTTCCTCTTGGGCGACCGCCATCATCATCATCTTTAAGATGCAGAGTTGCAGAGAACAAGTCACACAGAAATTTTACTCATTTATTTCCTCTTCACATTAGTTGCTTTTAAAAAAATGTTTTCTTGTTGGACTTAAGCACATGCCTGAAGTATATTTATCGTGATTTCATGGTGAAAGGAACAGAGCACACATTCAGGTTGAGACATTTTGTGTAAAAACAAATGTTTTTTTTTTTCCATATTAAAGCAAGTGGGGCAATAATCCCATGCAGGTGTTTAAAATCAGAACAATGTTTTTGTCCCCCTCCCCCACTGTGCATTCTTTCCATAACTTCCTGTCATAAGTCTGGTCTGCTCTTCTTTTGCTACAATCTGGCACTACAAAGTGGGCATAAATAATAATAATAAAATGAATAGCAACAAGTCACTTGGTCTTCAGTAAAACAGTGCAGTGGAAACCACCGGGCCAAAGGAAAAACAGTCACATGATATTACCTCTGACTTGGGCTAAGATGCACTCTAGCCATGAAAGTTTCAATACATTTATGCAATGTCACAATGTTTATTTACATTAGGTTGCATTATAATTATCACTTTTTTTTTTCCCCTTGATGATGGGAGGGTCAGACCAAACTTGAAATTCTTGTCCAGCACATCCCAGAGATTCCCAGAAGGATCAGAGGTGGCCAGTCCATGAGTGAAAATGCTGTCTCGTGCTCCTTGAAACACTCTTGCACAACTTGGACTCAGCCATTGTCCTTTTGGAGTATGCCCATTCCATCAAGAAAGAAAAACATTTCCTGACACTGAAAATCTGGATGTTGAGTGTATTCAACTAATCTTATTTTTTTGGGCACAGAACATTTGGCGAGCTGAACCCGATCAAATGAAACGACTCCACATCATAAGACTGGTGCAGCCACGACTCTGGAATATAGTGCTGTTCAACATCGCTGTGGACGTTGTTGATTTTTGTAGATTAGATTTGACAAAACGTTAGTGATATCTTTTACTTTTTTTGGCCAGACAAAACTATGCTGAGGTGGAACTTTGAAAACAGCCCCACTGTGTCGTCCCAGAACATATCCAGCTCCTCTGCTCTCCATCTGTGCTGTGCTGCTTGCCTTGATGCGTCTTCTTGCTGTGTTTTGATGTGTCTGCTGTGTCTGTTATCTCTCCCTCTCTCCTTCTTTCTCATGCTTCATGGTCTCTCCTAGGAAAAAGTACAGCTTCAGGTCAGTAATATTTAATGCCATCTAAGAAAAAAAAAAAAGCAACCTTTTGTTCAGTCCCTTTTGCAGATGCGTGGATTTGTCTGACCAAGCTTATAGCCCAATTAATTTCGTTTTTATCACACGTAGTGGATACGTGTGAATTAGAACCCTAATTCTATTCTAACTTGTGTGCCAGCGGATGCAGTGGAACAGTTTAAAGTCTAAAATATAAAGTGAAGGGAGTGGAAGCAGAATAAAAGGTTGCCTTTGTCTGTTCTCAATGTGTTCACATCATTCTGGGAACATGGGTGTGGGATAAGGGTGAATTAAAAAAAAAAAAAAGTTTCTCTTCTGCTTTGTGAGAGGTAACATAGGTTTGAGTTGATGGCCGAGTTGGTGATTTGGATCACCAAAGTTGACATAGTCTGGTTGTTTAAGGGCTAAATCGTGTGTGTTTTTCTGTTGGAGCCAAAATAGATGAAGAAAATCCAAACTATTATAAATGGATTGTATACTCCAACATGCATCCTCTGCTGAAAACAGAATAAATTAATAACTGATACTTGCTTGAAAATAATAAAATACTTTGCTTATTCTTCAAAAACCAGATTACTGTCTGCTATAGAACATTTATTTAGTAATTTTATGCAGATAACATTTATAGCCTTGTCTTAAATGATGCAAATGCAGACTGTCTACTGATTTTTCTTTTAGTTTATTTTTTTTTAACTTGAACATTACAGATAACAGTAATAGACTTAAGCCCTGAAAAGTCCACTCCTAGCTGCAACTAAATGTGGAAGTCTGAGGTGAGTCACAGTAGCCTGATGTTTGCTGAGGCTGAATAATCAAACAAACTCACCTTGTTGGATGGTTTGACATTTCCATCAGGAACTGAGACGTATGTGGTGAGAGCTTTTCTTTCTTCTTCTTTTACTTGTGATACTGATTAACACAGCGGCCACATTTTACCCACATTCATGAGTAGGTCGATGCGAAAGCGTTACTGAAAGCAAATTTTGGCCAAAATACGACAGCTTTTGATCCTAACGACTTTAAGAAATAGTTGACCGCTGAATTTAGAGAGTCACAAACAAAGTGGAGGAGTCAAAGTGAGATTTTTGCCGAGTGGGCCCGTATGTGTGTGAAACAGAGAAGTGAGAGGCAGCAATGATTAGAACTATTTGCTACAGTTTTATTGTACTCTCACAAGTGGCATTATCGGTAGGTGCTCTGACCAAATGTGTCACCCCAAAGACGTTACAAGTGAGGCAAAAATAAAGAGGAAAGTGAACACAGGAAGATGGTAGGGTTTTCTACAAGCTGGCAGGATGGTGGATGCTCTTCTCAGCCTGTCTCTAGGTTTCTAAATTGAATGTAGTGTTCCCTAATACAAAAAAATGTCTTGCTTTGCTTGATGTGTTCATTGTTGGAGAGTAGTGACTGACTCTCTGGCTCTTCTCTCTCTCTGGTTTTTTTTTTATAGAGAAGGGGACTGGTGGCTCGCACACTCGCTGACAACAGGAGAGAGTGGTTATATCCCCAGCAACTATGTGGCCCCATCGGACTCCATCCAAGCAGAAGAGTAAGTTATCTTTGTTTGTGTTTTTTGTTTTCACTCCCTAAGTCTGTTTTGCCAAAATAAGTCTCAGGGCAGCATTCAGTGCTGAGCTTGGATGTTGTAGTGCTCTGATGATATGGCACGACAGTCCCGTGTTTACAGTTAAAGAGTTGCACATGCTGAAATGGTAGTTGTATAGTTATATATGCCCGTCTGTGTAGTCGTGCCCATCTGCTTCAGCAGCTCAGCAGGAGCTCGTCTCTGATCTTCTTCTTTGTGGCCCACTCTGGCAGGTGGTATTTTGGGAAGATTACGCGGCGTGACTCAGAAAGACTCCTGCTGAACCTGCAGAACAGACGGGGAACCTTCCTGGTGAGGGAGAGTGAGACCACTAAAGGTGAGAGAGCAGATGCTTGCATCACTCCAGAGGCTACATTAACGATCCCAGTTGGGTTAAGTCTTTTCTCTTCCTTGGTGCTTGCTCATAACAAATGAATTCAATCATTTCAACCACTGTCAGTTTGCACCAGTCCGCCATCACATTAGAATCACTGATGGGTAAAATGGCCGCTCCTCTTGTTACAGTTTTTGTTTTGTTGGGAGACTGTGCATTGTGACGTTCATGTGTGGAACTTTTTTACACTCGTCACCTAACTAAACGTATTCAGACAAGTCGCCCGTTTCCCCCTTTAAAGCAATATCCAAACTCTCCAGACACCAGTCTGATGGCATCTGTTGTGTGTCCACAAAGACCCCACCCCACAACCCACAGGGCAAAAAGGATCTATTGCTAATGTAGCAGACCCTCAGCAAGTCCATTAGATGTCTTGTGTCTACGCTTTCACCGGACAGATGTCTTTTGGTACCATTACTGGTGACCCACTCAATATTAGGGGAGTGGTCCTGATGTTATGGCCGGTCAGTGTCTGTAAGTCATTTCAGAGATTATAAATTACACTCTGCATCAGGTTTAGAGCTGCAGCTATGAGGCAATTCTAGAAATTTCACAGCTGTGATGAAAAGTGTGTTTTATAAATCAAGCACAGTCTGATTCCAGCTTTTTAAATGTGATAATGTGCTGATTGTTCATGTCATAGATGGCAGTAAATTGATTTGCTCAAGTTTTGAGTTGATTGGACAAAAACAAAGCATTTTGTTTGGAGATTTTTTTTCCACTTCACTTTTTTTTTTTAAGATTTCATAGACTACAGAACTTGTATTTGAGAGAAAAATCTTGGTAAGTTGATGATGAGAACAAGGCGTCCAGTGAGAGAAACCAAATGCATTTCTTGGCAGATTCAAGGCATTTCTGTTTACAAATGTGTGTAAAAAAAAGGAAGTAATGAAACTCTGTGTCCCTTGGTTTCATGCTGCGCAGCACGTGTGATGTACTTTGAAATAAGTAGATCTTTAGGGACTCAATTTGAAAGACGAATACTCTTATAATTAAGACGTTAGTTGGCTTTCACACAGGCCTGTGGCGTTATAACTCCGTTCTCTGAGCATGTGGTGAACTTTTGGATCCTTCCCTGCCGTCAGATCTAGTCCTTGTGACGTAGGTGGAGTCTGCAGGGGGTTGTTTTGGACAAAGGGGGGAGCAGAGTGGGTTTGACTCGTGAATGGATCGGGGTGAATCACTCTGCCAGAACTAGGTCAGCCTTGAAGGGTGCTGGATTTCCCCCTGGCTATAATTTTATGTTCTTTTAGCATACTCGCACACGCTGAGAAGACTGGTTGAAAAGCATTTTTAAAAAAAAAGGGAGGAAAAAAAGCAAAAAAGGAGGGTAGAACTGCAGAGGGGTAACCCACAGAAAGATGGCTGAGGAGAAAGTGGAGGTGGTTGTAGCAGCTCTGGAAGGCGTGAGTTCTGTATTATATGTCAATTAAATCCCACATGTGAAATTCGGTTTCAAAAATGTGCAGAAATATGCCACTTGCATGTTGTATGACGTTTATATCGTGCTAGAAAATATGAATGCATATTGCATGGCTACAGATAAACTAGTTCTGACACATCTTCATCATTTAAAAGAGCCAGAGACATATTCTGGACATTTTTTTTCTTCTTTCAAAGATTGACACAATTTTCTGAGGTATTGCTGAAAGGCTTGTGGTATGTTTTAGTCAAAATCCTACAAAAACAAAACAAAACACGTTTTTGCAACTCTTCTGACAGCAGTCAGTTTTAGCAGTTTTAGTGGGTGGCATCAGCCAGTACCCTCTCGCTTCATGCTACTGACTTCACAGGTACAGCAAATGCAATCTAACGTGAATTTAGGTGGGGATACAGATGGAGTGGCTGGATAATTCTACTCTGATCTGGCTCTGTGATGTCTCAACACCCTGCACTGAGTGACATATTTTCAGACTGGGACAAACATTTAAAAAAAAAAAATGGTGACAGAGCAAACAAATCAATGCTCTCAGAAGCAGATGATGTTATTTATCCATAATTTGTCCCCAGTAAGCTTTTATAGGTGATTGTGTGACTCATTTTACGAATCAGAAAAATGCTGTAAGATGGCTAAAATATTGAGCCACATAGCTTGTGAGAACCATCAAAAAAATCCCAGAAACAAACAAAAAAAAAAGAATAAAACAGGTTTGGACATGAACATGAAAGATTAGTCATCATCAGCGCAGCGCTCTTCCTGCAGTAGTGCTGCACTGATGATGTTGATATTTGCTACATGTCGTGACTATACTCAGGGAAGTGTCTTTTAACTGGACCTAGATTTTTTATTTATTTTTTTTCTTTCTGTCAAGTCAAGTGAACATTGGTCAGCAAATCTCTGGATCAAAGGGATTAGATTTTTGTTTCATCATGGAACAGCCTCCCTATAGTTCTTACAATTGTTAAATCAGTTCATTGCTTTGAATCACCTCCAAAACCACAATTTTATCATTTAATTTGACATTTGCAAGATCTTGAATTTATTTTTTTGTTTGTTTGTTTTTTTGTCATTTTCTGACCTATAATGCTAATAAATTCAGTTTGGCTTCACGGTAAATGTCATGCAGTTGTGTCATTAAACTGGAAAACATGCTTGGTTAGATTTATTGTTACCATGCAGAGTTTAAGTGGTACAGCTGTTTTAATGCATTAGTTACCAAATGGATGTTAGGCTGTATTTTCTTTCCCTTTTCCTCTTTTTATTTAAGATAATTTTCACTCGTATGCAATGTTTTTCTTATGTACCTTGTAAAATGTTGTTTTTCTGAAATCTGTTTCATTAAACAAGTCGATGAGATGCTGTAAAATCAGGCTCTTAGTTTAAGTGGGCCATGGACGGGACGTTGGATGGTTGGGGATCCAAAGCACAACTGCTGAGGGAAACTCCACAGAGCAGCTGCCGCAGAGGCCCAGAGGCCCATGGTTTTATTGGTCTGACCATCTCTGTTCTTCTCTTTGCTCACAGGGGCATATTGTCTGTCAGTGTTGGATTACGATAACACCAAAGGCCTGAATGTTAAGCATTACAAGATCAGGAAACTGGATAGCGGAGGCTTCTACATCACTTCCCGCACCCAGTTCACCAGCCTGCAGCAGCTAGTCTTCCACTACCGCAGTGAGTCCTCTGACACTCCTGATGGTTCAGTTTCTACTGCCCTCCTGCGCTTAACTCTCTCTTTCTCTCGCCTTCCCTCTTTCAGAGCACTCGGATGGGCTGTGTCATGCTCTGACAGATGTGTGTCCAGTGGCCAAACCCCAAACACAGGGACTGGCCAGGGACGCATGGGAGATTCCTCGAGAGTCACTTTGCCTGAACCTTAAACTGGGACAGGGCTGTTTTGGAGAAGTCTGGATGGGTAAGAAGCTTCACAGAGTATATTTATAATATATACCACTAAGGAGCATCATTGACTCCACAGTGCAACCTGAGCCCTTGTAAACACTACTTTTAACTATTTGATTTCTGTTTTAATGTTCAGTATGTGTCAGACTCAAAGCCGTGTTTTGTTAAAGTGACCCCATAAGTGTCTTTTCTTCCTTTCTGGTTTATGACAGGCACATGGAATGGTACAACACGGGTAGCCATTAAGACCTTAAAGCCTGGCACTATGTCTCCGGAGGCCTTTCTTCAGGAAGCACAGGTTATGAAGAAGCTGAGGCACGAGAAGCTGGTCCAGTTGTATGCTGTCGTGTCTGAGGAGCCCATCTACATTGTGACAGAGTATATGAGCCAAGGTAATACAGGACAAGGATTGGTAATCAAAGTCTTAATGCTAATATATGGATTTCAATGTAGAGATTGTGTTTTGGAGCGCAAATAAACAGGTTTTTGGGACTGATGGGCGGTTAAAGAGTTCCTGGGTGAACATAGGTCACGGTTCTGCAGTTCATTATTTGTTCCTCTGCGTTCCCAGGTAGCTTACTGGACTTCCTTAAAGGGGAGGCGGGGAAGATGCTTCGTCTGCCACAGCTGGTAGACATGGCTGCTCAGGTAAACTTCAGAAGATTCATTAAGGTTTATTCGGGTCTTGTCTGTGTACTTAAATGACACCAAAATGGCAACAACCTTGTCGTGTCTTGTTCCAGATTGCAGCAGGCATGGCCTATGTGGAGAGGCAGAACTACGTTCACAGAGACCTGCGTGCTGCCAACATCCTGGTAGGAGACAGCCTGGTGTGTAAGGTGGCCGACTTCGGTCTTGCAAGGCTGATTGAAGATAACGAGTACACTGCAAGACAGGGTAGGTTCTCACTTTAATGATAAGCTATTGGTACAGCAGCTTTTGAATGAGCCACAGAGAGAAACACAAGTTCAGTTAGCAGCCGGAAAAGCAAAAACTAAAGAGCAGAAGAGATGTTCAAAATAGTGCAATAAGTGGTGCTGATCTCTCTCCCCCACCCTCTCATTCTTAGGAGCCAAGTTCCCAATCAAATGGACAGCACCGGAGGCAGCTTTGTACGGTCGTTTCACTATCAAGTCAGACGTCTGGTCCTTTGGCGTGCTGCTCACAGAGCTCGCTACTAAAGGCAGAGTTCCTTATCCAGGTAAAGGTTTCACTTAAAAATAGAAAATATCCCGTTCAAACAAGAATCATGTGGAACAATGAAATAAAGAGTTGCATTGATTAGTCTCCTAACCCCCCAAAAATACATTTTTCAAGCTGGAAACTCAAGGTCCCACTTCTCAAACATATGGTTGAATCATTTGTTTTTGTTTTTGTTTTTTTTTTTGACATTCCTCACTATTTTGACACCATTTCCTTTTCACGTGAAGATAACTCGTTGAATTGTGAATGTCATATTTTGTTTAGAAGAGTTCTTGATAAGCTTTTCACACAGATGTCGTCACTGCATCCACCTGATTTACTGCAAAGGGAAGCAGGGCGCGCTTGTTTAAATCTGTCTTCCTCTTTCTCTTGGAAGGTATGGTGAACCGCGAGGTGCTCGACCAGGTGGAGCGCGGTTACAGGATGCCTTGCCCAGCTGAGTGCCCCAGCTCTTTACATGAGCTCATGCTTTCATGCTGGAGGAAGGATCCAGAAGAGAGGCCCACGTTTGAGTACCTGCAGGGCTTCCTAGAGGACTACTTCACCTCCACAGAACCCCAGTATCAGCCGGGAGAGAACCTATAGAATCACACTGAACCGAACCTGAACGAGGAGGAAGAGAGGAGAAGGAGGAGGAGGAGGAGGGGCCTCAGCACTGAATGATCTGCACTAAACTGACCTCAGAGGAGCATCTGTTGGAGGATCTGAGCCTGTGAAACTCTTTTGTGAGGAACTTTATTAGTGGAAGCAAAACTGAGATGGAAGTCCAGTTCTGTGCCACATAGGAACTGCTGCAGAACAACCTGGACGGTCACTATTCTGCAAGCTTCACTGTTTACTTAAGGTTCCTCGCACAGAAGAGGTTCAGAGCTGTAAAAGAACTCTTGCAGAAGGTACTCTGGCTCAGATTGAACTTAGTAACTACTAAACTTGTGGATAAATGTTTTTACAAGGTGCGCCTGATGTGGGAGGAACCAAATCAGGATCTACAGGCAGAGCGAAGGGTAAAAGAATAAACCTGTTAGAATCAACATTTCAATTGGACCTGAGCTGTTTAGTATAGTTTTTTTTTTTTCCTTCCTCTGTCTCCCCATCCTCATCTGGTACCTTTTTTTTTTTTTTTTTTTTTTTTTTTTTTCCCACCCACAGAAGAGCACTGCCACTGTGGCTCAGGTGCCAAAGCATAATCTTGTCTCCCTTAACGTCCTTTATCTCACCTCTGCCTCGCTTCCTTTTTATTTTCTGTCTGACTTACTGTATCTCTCCAGTCTTCTCTCCAGTTTTCTCAAGTGCTGCTTCTTCAAAGTGTCTCCAAATGATTCAGCTGTGGAACTCTTAGTTTGCATCTTTATCTTAACGTTTACTTGGACAGTACATTTCCTGCGGCTAAAGGTTTTTTTTTTCAGTGACAGGCAAAATGTTTCTGATTTCACTTTTTTTCTTTTTCTTTTTTTTTTTTTTTTACTTTTTTTTGTGATTTATGTGTAGACAGGATTGTTAAAATTATCATGGTAGTGCCAAGGTAAATGTACTCAAAAGGCAGGTTCTATTATGCTGAAAATTGGGTAGTTTCAACTAACGTTTGAGGCCTTTCTATTATGAAATCATGCTGATTCAACTTCCATTAAAAATGATTTTGATGCAGGTCGTGACTGAATGCTTGTTGTTTTGATTGACCTTGATTTTAAAAGGAAAGTTTCATTGAAAATGATCAGCACTGTCGTGGTAGCACTAAAGAGCAGTTGTAATAAATTTCAGTTCAAGTTTCTCACAGGCATAAGTGGGGTAATTTTCATCAAACTTTTATGTGACCTACTAAGAAGCCAATAAGGTTGCCAAGGATGTCCAACTCAAGATGGTGGAAAAAAAGCCTTTGTGTTTTGTGCCAAACAAACATTTTCTGTACTGCTGTCCGTGTAAATACTACTTTACTATGATGAGGCTTTTAATGGTTCACCAAGCAACTGTGTTTATTTAAAACTCCCCATTTAACTATGTGTTGGTGAGAAACCTTTTACCATCTAAGTATGTAGAGGGTTTTTATTAACTTATTACACTTATAAAATATGCAAAAAGGCAGCCCTAATGAAACTGTAAACCTCTGATCAGGTAACCCTAATAAAACTGTGTTTGACTTTAATATTAGAGTGCATTTTTGAAGCCAGTTAGCATGCTTTTGTGCCGTTCCTCTCTTGACCATTGGCTGGGTTTGTATTTATGCTGTACTGTACATCAATGTGTGTGTTTGTTTATTTCAGGTCCATGTGAGGCACGGGGATCATATACAGACATCGGTGCCCTCAAATTATGACGTTTCTTTGGTTTTTTTTGTTTCCCCTCCCCATATTTTACTGTCACACTGTACATACTGTTGCTCTTTAGGGTTGAGTTTTGTATTACGTTTGTCACTTTCAAATGGCAGATATTTACGTTGGGTGTCACACATTTCACAGTGGTTTGGTTTATAATGTAGTTAATATACAAGAGCTGATTTAGAGTTTTAGATTTTCATAGTAAGCCACTTCCATGATGAGCCCTGCAGCAATAAGACATACTAATCTGTGCCCACCAACGTTAGTGACAAACCGCGATGAAGAAGGAGTTAGGGTTGTGATGTTAAAGTACAACATAGATGAGAAGGTCAAAGATGTAAATAGTACCCCAAACAAATGACTGTGACTATCATGTGATTTGTTTTTGTATAGCGTTTGTTTCATTGCATCTCCACGTCCAGGTTTTTACAGTGACACCTGCTCCCACAATGTTGAATCCAGGATAAGATGCTACTGTAAACGGGGCCGATGGAGAGTTTTATCTTTACATTTTTGACTTGTATAAAATCCACCTTCTGTTTTGAAACCTCTTTCTGCAAAAAAAAAAAAAAAAAAAAAAAAAACAGAATTAGGCTTGAAAGAAATGCATGTCTTTCCGAGAATCATTATCAGTGCTTTCCTCTTTTAGACTGGGAATTACCCTGCTTGCGTGGTCACTGAGCCACCTGTAAATGAGTGGGACGTTGTGGAAGTGAGCGGGCTCGTGACAAGCATGAGTAACGCTGAGGTCAGATTGGGTTTGATGTGCCATATTAAAGAAGTATCTCATTCTTCTTCTTCTTTTTTTTTTATGAATCTATGCAGTTTCAGTCTTGCATTCCTGCAACTTTATGGCCATTTTGTTCAAAAGTCAAATATGATTATAATCAAAATGTGTGAGCATTTTGTAAGGATTCTTTTTCTGTTTTGGTGTAACAGGATTGAAACTGGTATTGTGCCACCTTATGTTGATCTTTAAATGTGCAATAAATTATATTTGAAATGTGTTTTGATAAGAGTGTGTGCTGCTGTGCGTGCTGTCTTGGGACCTAAAAATGTGACGTCCATCACGAGCTGCCCCACAAGCCAAACGTTTAGAGAAGTGAGCTTGTGATGTCACCATCATCAGATCACGTAGTCAGCATTTCTAGGGGGATGTGGTTATCTGAACAGAAGACTAATCAAAAGCACTCTGTAGTTGGAAGTTAAAGCATTTCATGTTTTTTGCGGTGTGTTACATGAAATGTGAAATATACGCTTTTGGAATATACAGTGTCGTTGAAAAGTCTTGGGATATTTCCTTTTTTAAACATGTTAATTGTGAAGAAATGCATTGATCAGATCAGGGTAAACCTCAAAGGCTTGAATCAAGGCCACTGGACTAATGTTTCTTCGTTCTTGAAGATGTTTCACCTCAGTCCGAACTGACCGGTGGAGAGTTTCAAGCGTATAAACTGTTGAAGTTGTGTGCAAATCACTGACCACCCTCACACAAATATTCTGGGACCATTAATCATTGATTTATTGCATAATAGGGGCTGCCTTAATGCTTCACAAACAGCGGCAGTCAGCCAACCCCTGCTTTAGTCTCTGCATCTCTGTCCACGTCCACATGGGGGCAGTATTTGTCAGGAGCATTGATCACACTCCATTTAAGGAGGAGAGGCAGGCCGCATTCAGCAGCCGATTGTAGCCCACCTGGTGTCTGATAGCCTTCACTAAACATTAACTGTTGCCATGTATGCACAGCTTGATGAATGAGAGCCATTGATACATCTCTCACAAAGTCTGACTGAAAGCGCTGTACTGTAATTTAAAATTCATTACATGTGGGAAGACATCAGCCCAGGGTTCATTTTGTCTCTTTTGTTTGCTTTAAGTTCACCCCCCCCCCAACAGACTACGGAAGGTAATTGATCACAGATGACATCTTCCTGTATTGGCTCGAATCAGAGGCCATATTGAGTCAATCGCCAGCTGACATTTCCCCACTAATGAGTAGCTACTCTTCCCTGCGGTTTCCTGCTCTGATGTGATTAGGTGCAAACATACGTATCAGTTGAAAAAGTGCCTCATTCCTAACAGGACCAGTAGATTATCTTTTGTTCCAAATCAAATAAAAAAAAAATCAAATCAAACTTTATTTACATATCACTTTTCATACATTAAAAATGAAACCCAAAGTGCTGTTGATCTGGTATCTGTGCCAAACTGGCAATAAAAAGATGTCCAGAAAGATTAGTGGATGTGAATTTACTCATCTGTTGTGTGTGTTTTATTTCTATGCAGTCATGGTTCCATGACTGCATAGGCATGCACAAGCACATACAGTACTCCTCTGTGTGTGTGTGTTTGTGTGTGTAATAGCTGTTGCTTTTCCCATCTGCTGAGCTGCAGTAAGAGCCATTTATCTCAGTTATCCAGACAGTGTCAGAGCTCCATCTGTGAAAACCGTAAACACACTGACTCAAGCTCTAAGTGGCTGCTGATACCAGGCAAGAGATACATGCACACTGGGCTTTGGTTACTGTTTGTTTTCAGCTCATCTGACTGACAGGAGCATGGCAACCCCTGAGAGCAGCTGGATAATAGTCATGCTTTGTCAAGTTTGTTTGTTTTTTTCTTTTCTTTTCCTCTCTAATGGTCCAGGTCTCTGCTCACGTCCAAATGATGACAAGTGTGTGTATACACACACAGTCGGTGTAGATGAAGATATCAGACTGGATGATCCACTGCAGTCATACCTCAGTGTCTTGTTTTATTATTTCAAGTGTTTTCACTGTCAGTCATCAAACACTCAAAGGAAAAGGCTTTCAGCGCTCTCTTAAAGTTTAGACTGAGAAACAACTTGTTTCGCTATATGGTGATAAATCACGAAAAAGAATCCCACAACCTCAAAATGCAGGTTTTTTTTTTTTATCTCACTCTGATACATAGTGCCATTTGGTCTGAGCCTTGAGTTAGAAACACAAAAGTAGATGTGGAAACTATAGAAAAAGAAAATGTCAATATAAACAAGATGAAGAGCATGAGATAACCTGCTTTATGTAATGCACTTGACTGAGATAACTAACTTGTGGACACAAGTAAATGAGGCGTGGGGGCATAATAATGAGGCTGTTGTTCACCCGCAGCATTCCTCCAGCTTCGCGGGGCAGCATGGAGACACTTGATTTGATTTAATTCCATTTTAATCTTATTGTGAATTCTGGATGATAATCAACAATTTACAGTTAAAAATACAGTTAAGCAGAGAGTTGTGATAAATATGCTAACAGAGATCATGAGGACATGCTGTCAACTGTATCACTTAAAAATCACCTTGGATTACAGTCTGCACTAACTGAATGAATATAAGCTACCAGCGGGTGTTGTCACTGCCTGGGGAAGAGGATCAGTATGAATAAAAGAAAGAATTTCAGTATTTGCTAGCTATGTATTGGCCTATGTATCCATATGGCAACCTGTTTACTTCTTGATGAAATCATCAGCTTGGCTGATTTTTTCAAACTGTTTGCTCTTCAGTCCAACAGAAAAAAAAAACACTCAGATCTGTCATAACATTATGACCAACCACTAAATATTCAGAAGGCCCTCCTTGTGCTCTCAAAAGAGCCACGACTAGTCAGGGTCTGGACAAAAACCATCAGAGGGTTTCCTGCAATGTCTGGTACTGAAATATTAGCAATAGTCCTTTGGGCCCCATGTACTGTAGGGAGGGGTCTCTGTGAATTGGGTCTGGCTCCCACAGATGCCATCAGAACCTCTCAGATTGGTATCTGGGGAGTTTGGAGGCCAAATGAACAACGCAGACTGTTTCTTGTGTCTTTAAAAAAGAAAAAAAAGACTGTAGAGGGGCCAGCTGCTGACCTGCTGAGGGACTCGGCAACTGCAAGGGGATGATGTTGCCATGGTGGGGGGGGGGTGATAGGTCTTCAAAAACTGTTTAAGGTAGGTAGCAAGTGATAAAAATAATGTTCATGTGAATGCCAGGGTGCATAATCATCCCGAGCAGAACTCTGCATTATAACAAAATAGGCAGCTACTTGTCAGTGGTCATAATGTTCTGGCTGAACACTTTATAGGCAGGAATACCAATAGATGTTTGCCTGCCTATCAAAGTACAAGCATTCCTATTAATTTCAATAACAAAACAGACAATCACTGCACAACTGACCCATGTTCTGTATAAATATTTTAAATCATAACCATGCAGTAGTAATAACGTTGTGATTTATAATATTCATGATTTAATATCTCATTCCCCCCAAAAAATGTATCTTTCAGTCTGGTAAGCTGTACTTATGATTGATTCAATTCAGTTTTGTTACAATGTCAATTGTGTCTAGGCGCTTTACAGAGACCCAGATCATGACCCTCGAGCAAATATCAACTAAAATTATAATATTAAATCCAAATCAAGGATAATGGCAAGTAAAAAACTTCCACAGCAGGAGAAAAAAAAAAAACCTTTGAGGCAAACAGTGGCAAGGAAAAACTCCACTTTAAGAGGAAGAAACCTTGAGCAGGACCTGGATCATATGGGGGGACCTTCCTGCTGAAGACCAGCTGGATAAAGAAAGAAAAAGAGAGCGGAGACAGGACAGAGAGAGGATGGAGGACGGAGAGAGGAGAGCACACAAATGACTGAATGAAATGACTACATAAACAGATGCAGGTAGCAGCACTGAGGTGAGATGGTCAGAGGACCTAGATCACCGGTCACCATGCCAGCTGTCACCCCGACCATAGATGAAATACAGACCATAGACAGATTAAAGGGGCTCAATTGGGTAATTTGATCAATGCATGCCAAACCTCCTCTTTTGTACTCCACATGCAGTGTTTTGCTGCAATCAATCAAGCTTGATCACTCATGGACACGCAATCGATCAATATGTCCAGGATTACAAATGAAAACCAGAAAGGCATGACCAAAATGTTGTCCACTGTCTACAGATAATTGCATATTATTTCACTGATACCAGTCCATTAAAAGTATTTGTATAATAATTAGGGCTGTGCAAATTAGCGCGTTATTATCGCGTAAACGCACATAATTTATTAACGCCGACATTTATTTTTTTATTTTTTTTTATATACACATGTTGCTCACATGCTTTTGTTTTGAAAAGTCTGTGACTGGCTGCTGCGAAACCGGAAAACAGTAAACTTAAGGAAAAGCTAAAATAGACATGGAGAACGGTAAAAATCCGTGAACTTTACAGTTCGGGTAGCAACTCATGTAGCAATATTAACAATTCTGTCTAAAAAATATATTCTAGACGGCAAGAAAACTTTCGCGTCATTCCTCCGCGTTACATCAGATCTGCTCCATGTGTTCACTGTCCTGCTGTTCTCTAGCTGGTTACTGCAGTGCAGCTCCATCTAGTGGCACAGATGTGTAATGACAACAGAAAGTCCAGTCCTCCATTATAAAACAAATTCAGGCCTGTGGCCTGGTTTTTCATTTCGTATTTTTGATCCAAGTCTAAAATTGAAATATAGAAAAAAAAACAGGCATTTTTTTTCATTTTTTTGTTAGATTAAAAAACGAAAAACATAATAAAATGTCACTTCTTAATTTTTTTTAAATTTTTGATTGACAATTAAAAATGGAAAGAATAAATGATACACGTATTGATGAAGTTACTAAACTTAAACATGGACATTTTCCTTTTAAAGTTCTCCCAGATGGAAGATTTGACAGATATAAGCTTATTTGTAACCACTGCCATGTCGAACTACCTGTTAAAAGTTTCTGCTGTTCCCTCAGAAATTACCTGTTTTAATGTTCTGATTGTGCTGAGCCACAATCATTTTGTTGGATTTTGTTTGTAGACTTTTTTTTAAAATTTTTTATAAAAACAGGATGACATTAATGCCCTGGCAGTGGCAATAAGCTTTATTTTATTTTTAAGATGAGATTTATACTAAATATGTGCTACTGACAAGTGCTGATGTTAAAAATGTTTGAGCAACAAATGTTACAACACTTTATTTCATATGGCAGCAGAACATTTCAATAAAAGTGCATTTTACACTACTTTTGAATTCATTATTTGATTTTGCATATACAATGCGATTAATCGTGATTAATCAGGGAAATAATGCGATTAATCGCGATTAAAAATTTTAATCGTTGCCCAGCCCTAATAATAATACAGAAGAAAATGAATTATTTGAGTGAACTTATTCCACTACAGATATGAATTCTTTTCCTCTCTCTTCTCTTTTTTTTTTTTGCCTAATCTTTTCAGACTTAAGTCTTCCTGTACCTCCTCACGTGCATTGTAAATATTCTCAGTTTGAAGCCGTAAGACCTGCTCAAAGAGGTACAGCCCGACTCACATGTCTCTATCATCAAATAAGTTCAAACACCGGTAAGAACACTCAGCTACCTGTACGAACAATCCCTGGAGTTTCCTTTGTGCTCCTAATGACTCCCCCTGACTCTGTCGGATGTACAGTGTGCAGCTTGTGAACAGTAACGAGAGATTCTTTTTGATATCAGAGGATGAACAGGTGTGCAGACAGCCCCAAACTTTAATCAGTCCTCCTTTGTTGTGAAACGCCATGCTGTATTGACAGAGACGTTTATAGTCCAGCCTGCATTACTGCCGTACATGTGCTCTGCCAAATTGTTATGGGTTATGCAGATCTTTGCAGCTGTTACCGGTAGCAGTCGCCTTGGCAGGAAAACGTTCACCTCAATCTCAGCTCTGCCATGCGAGCAGGAGCTGTGTTGGAATGGTTTTGATTTGCAAGAAAACCTGTGCACATATCTTCAAGAGACCTTAAAATATGTCCCGCATTTTCCAGTGTTTTGATGCTGGAACAAGCAGAGGATTTAATCTCACTTCAGCATGGGCTCAGAGGAGTTTTATGTATATATATATATATATATATATATATATATATATATATATATATACATTATATATATATATATATATATATATATATATATATATATATTTCACTGCCTTTTAGTGGTTTGTTTTTGGAGGATTGGGGCCCTGGATGAACAAGAAATAGTCTTTTTGTTCAAAGTAATCTGTTTCCAGAATTGCCAGACAAATGCTTTTATTGGGCGCTATCTTTTCCAGCATGACTGTGGTATTTTGGCTTACAGTAGGTGGATATTATGTGCACATGCTTCAGCGAATATCACTAGTAATGCATCAACCCCTCACTCCCACCCCAGTCCCTCTTTGTTTCTCTCCTTTCATTTCTCAGGCCAGCATGGATGTCTTGGGATGGCAATTATGAAATTATTGAAAATATCTCATCAACTACTGGATCATTTTGACTTTGGAGAGCTATGATTTTTCATCAAGTGACATTAAGTCGAACATCCTAGGGAATATCAATTTTATTTTTCTTATCGGCACCACATTTTGTGCTGACGTTCTCTGTTTCCAGGGGATGAAATGTTGTTCTAAGTATTTTCTCTTCTCGCTGAGACCTTGCAGATCCACTGATGGCCAGCATTGACATGAATGACCTTTAACCAGAGTTAACTTTCATTTTTTATTCACTGGAGATGGAGATTTAAGTTTAACTTTTTAACTTACACACATCACACACACACACACAAACCAGTGACTGATGAACAATCTTTAATGTTTTGTTTTTCCTCCTTGATCTCCTCTCTGTCAGTATGTCAGTCCCTTCCCTGTTGATCAGGTGTAACCTCGTGTATGCACAAACCGTGACCAGAGACAACAATAGCAGTAATGGTTACCCCAAACGTGGCTGTGGCGCCTTTTTTTTTTTTTTTTATTAAAGTTTAGCCACAGTAACTACATACACTACATAAACAGTGTCTAATTGTAAAAATTAAAGATGTTGGATCGACCGCATTTAATTTTATCTGGCACTTTAAAACTCATGGAGAAAGATTCAGTCATTTAATAGCTCAAAAAGTTATCATTACCACCCTGGACTGTGGACAAACTTTAAAGCCTTTGCAGCAAAGGGAGGTTGATTTGACTTGACTGGTGTTTGATTGATTTGGGATGCATTAACCTTGCTAAAAAAAAAAAAAAAAAAAAAAAAAAAATCTAGTAAATGTTCAAATCCTTTTATGGAACCAGAGCAGCTCTTGAGCCGTTGCCATCTGCGACTAAGTGCCGCCTTATCTTGATCATAAGACACCTCTGGAGCTTTCATGCCTGTCTGTACTGGACCTCAGGATGCTTGATGAAACTGTTTCACAAAACCAGACGTAATTGGAATATATTTCATGTGACGAACAATCTTTTTATCGCAGTTAAAATCTTTACACAGGTATCCGCATAGAAATATATAGAATTTGTAGTCAAAGGACAGTTTTTTTTGATACTGAGACGATTCTGGTTTCTGTCTGCAGTCTGCTTGTAGCCTGACTCATTTGAACTGATCACAGAGGTTTCACTTAAGCTCTTGTGTGAAGAGCACAAGGCTTGGTACAAAGTTTCTGAAATAAAATCTCTGACCCAAATGCTCCGGTCTGATCATGATTTAGCTTTTCATTAGCATCTTTAAATGTATCTACATTCAAACAATGACTGGCGCACAGAACAAGAAATCTTGGCTCCGATATCCTGACATTTGAATGTCTGCTGGTTATTCAAAAACGATCAGCAATGTTGGCTGTTTACCACAGAAATCATCCGACTAAAATCTTCGACAGAAAAGCTGTGACAGCATTTATGAAAACAGTATGTGTTATTAAGTGCTTTGAACTAACTGTCTTTAGGAAGCTCAATCCATCTAAAGCATCCTAAATGCAGTTTCGCGTAACAGGCAGCATTACTGCAGATTACCACTATTTTCTTCTTTATTTTCCTCTTTTCTCTTCCTTAGTTTCTCTCTGTTCTCAGTTCTTTCCTCTCCCTGCTCATAAATTCTGCCTCCCTCTCTCAGCCCTCCTCCTCTTGCTAGCGCTTTGTGGCATCAATCTTACCCACTCACTCCCTTTTTCCCCTAACTTATCACTGCAGACAGAAACGCTCCTCCCTCTACCTGTCCCCTCTATCTTTCTTTACCACCCTCCCTTTTTTTCCCCTTCAACCTGATTTTAAGTTTCTGCTCCTACGTTCATGTGTCGGGCCTCACAGAGACCACGGTCTGACTCTTGCCCGCTCCCTCCGCTGTTATCCATCATCCTGTATTGGTCCATTCATCAAAAACCAGGATGTAATTGGTTCATTCGTCACTCGGCCAGAAGTTCCACGGCTGCAGACAACAACCGGCTCAGACTCATGAATGTACAAGCTCAAAGTTTGGTTACTAATGTTTCACTTGAACGCGCATTAATAACTAAAAATTTCCACACGTCAAGACTGCTTTGAAGTAGACTATTATTAATAGGCCAATATTTAGATATGACTCCACATTATGGATAACAGTTATGTTTACAACTCAATAGAAACTCCAAATGGATGCACTTGTGGCTGATTAGATTACACTGGGGAGTTTAAATATCTGTATTCATAACTTGGTGTGCCATATGTGTTCGAAAGTGGCTGCCAGGCTTCTGCAAAAAAACAGAGAGCAACGGGGCGCATTAGCAGCAATGGAGACTTGTGGGATTCACTTTGAGACAAAAACTGAATTTGTTCATTGAATAAATAATTGCTGGGAAGAATCCTAGATAGCCCTCTTTGTTAGTGTAAGAAAAATGGTTACTTTAATCTCTAATCGGTGAAAGGACATAATGGTTGGACCAGGTCCGGTGGTGGAACAGACATCCATCAAGATGACGTAACTCCTGTCGCCTGAACGAGTTGCACTTTCTTCAGGATTTCATCTCGTTTTATCCAAACTGCTTCTTTCGCATTTTTTTCTCAGCAACAGCAGGTCACATCTGAGGTGTTTTTGAAAAAGCCGTTTTAATTGATCCTGTCCAAGGAAATCCTCCTCATAAATACACAACGCGTCACAACTCACACTTTCAATATTTTCATCTGGCACCCACGTGAGCACCAATGTAACAAAAGCAAGCTTTCTTAAGAAGAATAAAATCATATTTAAAAGTCTTAAGGAACTTAGGATTCGCTTCTTACCCAAACCATCTATGTTCTCTAATCCTTACCACTTTCTACACCTCTCTTTTTATGCAAAATAGAATATTTCAAAAATAAGCTTTGCATTTTTTTTTTTTCTGTACGACATAATTACAACAACACTTTGGGTTGCTGTAATATCAATAAGTTTTACCATTCTCACATTTTACAGCTCAATATTTGTTAATTCGTTGTAATGTGTGTGGATGACTGTGTGTGTTGAACATCTTGAGACACGTTGGCAGGAAGAATGGGACAAAATAACGCCCGTAACATCTCATCACTGGGATTCCCCCTTTACGCTTTTGTGGACTGTGTTGCAGGCGTGAAAGGGAGGAATGGATTCATTTATAAATGAAAGGAAAATGATAAGGCAAACATAAAATCTCTCCTGTGAATCTTTCTTTTTTTGTTGTTTTCTTCCCTTCACAACTCATTCTGATTTAGTGTTGTCCCACAGCAGCAGTAAAAGGTTTGGATTTGTATTCAAGTCAGGCCTGCTTTTAAAGGGACGCTGGAGAAAGGGCTTATAATGACCGCAAATAAATAATTGACATGAAAAGCCATTTGAATGCAGCGTCTCTGTCTGTGGTTAATCACCACTCTGTACAAAAGCTGCAATAATGATAATAATATATTACATACATCGCACACAAACCCATGCAGATGCTGGTTTTGAGAAAACAAAAGTAAACTATTTACCTTCCGCACACACACACAAATATACACACACACACGCACTCACACACCATATGAATAAAAAGGCAGATGTTTGAGCCAGGCAACACTGCCTGCATTCCTCCAGTTACACATAAATGTTTGCACATGCTCAGAGCAAACACAGAAAGCACACATGTACTGGTTCTGATGCAGACATTCGAGGCCTCCATAAAACACACTTTTCTCCACGCTCGCTTGCACACAAATACACACAGCTGACCTTTTGGGCAAGGCGGCCAGAGCTCCGTGCAACCCGAATAAGTGTCAAATCCTTGCACCCGCCTTTGCATCCACAAACTGGGAGCATTGCACCGATAATCGCCATTTGATATTAATTGCCGTGTGAATGTTTTTAGGCATCTGTTAAGCACATTGCTCTCAGAGGACACACAGGCTCATTTTCCCGTGACGGTCCTCATCTCTTTCTTACCAGCTCTCGCCCCACAGAAACCACGGAGGACGACGAAGCACGCACAACTGTGCAGTGTGCACACATGTGAGTGTGTAGTTTAGGAATTTATCAGCAGGAATGTGTTTGGATTTGAATCACAAACACCAACTGAAACGTTGCTCACCTCCCCGTGACCTCCCTTCAGTGAATTTTACTATTTCCCTTCGGTAAAAAACTGTTTAATGGTCCTTGCAGGCAGCTGCCAAAATTATTTAAGCTCCCTGTTCGTTAAAACATTTTTACGGCCAAATAGATCTTAACAAATGTTTGGATGTCAAGCTAAACGCAAGGTGATTTTTACATTTTCCAACATTTGGAGGTATGTTAACAACAGCAATGTTCATGTGATGACTGAATGGCTCTCTCAGCCACAACAATTAACTCTCTGTTCTCATCTCCAGGGCGTCATGCAGGGTCTCTTAGATACGGACAATGTGTCCTCTGGCTCTGTGATGCAGCGGTAAGAGCAATATTTTACGTCGACGGCCCCAAAAAAAAAAAAACAGAACATGCTGTAAGATGGCTTCACATTAAAAAAGGCCACATTCCTGAAGTAATTTGCAATGAGGCTCGCCTTCTCCCATCCAGTGACCTGAGTGTTCGCGATAAAGTGTGTGCACAAGATAAAAGCAAGAGCAGGAAGGATTATTGTGTCACATTCTGATTTACAGCTGGATCGATTGAGATTTTATCATCTTCATGCGCATCTGAAGCCCTTTGAGTCATATGAATTAATCAACTCTTTTATCATCTCGTGCGTTCATGTAGTTATCTGTGTACATGAGGTTGACTCTCACCAATCAGGACTTTTAAGGCTCAGCGAAGTTTTTAGATTCCTAAGGAATGAAACAAAGTCTTAACCCCACACTTTTATTTTGTGAATGTATGATTTGCTTCATGTCAGTTTAAAGAAACTTATTTGATCTTCAGCGATCATCTAAATAAAAAAAAAAAAAAAAGATTTATTTTTTGGCCTGGAATTTAGTGGTATATAGTGATGCAAACAGTAGAGCATGCTTTGAATTATTTGTCATTATTTGACACCACTTCAGTTGAATTTGTTGGATAATGGATGCAGTTGATTTGAGATGGCAGCCACATGGAGCGATGACAATGATTACAGACCAGGGATCATAAACCATGGTTTTTTTTAGACCACTCAGTTTTAATGAGACTGTTGGGATGTGGTTTGGGCACAGCATGTTTCTGAGATTAGTTAGCATCTCCCCTGTCCTTAGTCTCTTGTTTCCTGTTTTACTTTGAAGGTCTGTCTTGTCTTCGTAGTGTTCTACTTTTTTTTCTTCCGCGTATTACCCTGATTGTTTGCACCTGCCGCTCGTTTGCTCCTTCATGTTTTAAAGAAGGGGTCTCAAACTGATCCATGAAAGGGCCGTGTGGCTGCAGGTTTTTGTTCCAACCATGCAGCAGCACAGCTGACTTGTTTCAGTCAATCAACTAGTTGTCTTCACTGAAGGTCTGAACCAGTTCAGTTGATTGAATGAAACAAGTCAGCTGTGTTTCTGCATGGTTGGAACAAAAACCTGCAGCCACACGGCCCTTTCATGGAGCTCTTTCAAAGTCTTGTCTTTGCCTTTCTGTTCACTAGTTCACCTGTCCTCCTTCCCGGATGTCTCTGCCCTTCTCCCTCCCATCTTCCCGCCTTGCTGTCCCTGTTCTTGGATATTAAGTAAAGTTTGGATTTTTGCTTCTGTTGTTAATAAATCACGTTTGCTTGAAACTCTTGTGTTTGGTTCCTCCATTCAACTCTCAGCACGGCAGAGACCAGTTTCAGAGAATTACGTTGTTGCATTAGATTTCCAAACACCAGTGCTTATACGTGCATTCCCCAATCACAGGAGCTCGGCGTCTCGCCAACGCGTGACAGTGATGATTTGAGAGCCGCAGGATTCCGGTATTTTATTTTCTAAACCTAGATGGGGACTTTGGTGTGTAGAAGAAAAGAAACAGAGCAAAGCAGTAGCCTCATTTACACAGCCAGTTTCCTCCACCTCTGTAAGGTCTTAATTCCACTCTGCTGGACTGTGTGAACGGCGTTGAGGTAGTGAATGAGGTGGAAGCAGCGTAACATTTCCTCACCGGTTTTACTGCCCGAGGAAGCAATGCAAGATGTATATCGGAGGCAAAATGAATGCAGTGTGAGCCTGCAGAAAGGTGTAACAGAGACGGGAAGATGGCTGCCAAAACCTTCACAGATGATGAAAAAGGATCCACAGAGGCGGTGGCTTCTCGAACTGCCTCTGCTCGCTGCTGGTTAAGTGATTGAACCAGTCAGAGCAATGGACAAGGTGACGTATTCAGAGCAACAAGTCTATGGTAGGGAAATGTTACCAACTTAGTGGCTTTGCTGCTCTATTTAGTGAATATTCAGGACCCGTCTTGCAACTTTCTTTCAAAAAAAGTGACTAGCGACAAACCTAACTTTTTCTGGTGTTACTAAAGACTCTGACATGAAAGGTCCTGAGTTTCTGCAGTGAGCCCCTCTCCTTCCAAGAGAGATAGCCGGCCCGGTCTGCAGCAGATAGTCCCTCTCAGCTGCAGTCCAACTGGAGGCAGAGGAGGAGGATGCTCACCCTTCCTCGTCCAGACTGCAAACTGTGCATGGGTTAGCGCAAAGCCTCTGCTGGCTGATCTCAGGTGAGATGTAAATGTCAACATTTTCTTTGTCTAAAATAAGCATTTGACTCACACAGCTCCAGTTATTTACTCACCTCAGCACACAACGCTACTCTAAACTCAAAGCCTTATAACAGTTCCACCCAAAACATACTTGGGGGGGCTTTTTGAATCACTTTTTACTGGAATAACATAAAAAAAGTGATGCAAAGAGACAGCAGTGCTAAAGGAAATGAAATCCAACAATTGTGTCTGCTTTTGCAAGAAGAATTAGAGAATAACCAGCTTGTTCAAACACTCAACCAATATCCTCAAAAGACTTAAACAAGCTCAAAGTATTTTCAAGAGACTTTTGTATGTTGGAGTGGCGGCAGGAAAAACTCGTCACCCTTTTAACAAGACTGAAAAGTGATCTACCGGTGTATTGGAGATGGGTAGAGGATGAGAAAGACGGGGTTGTTGAGGTTGCTGCTGCTTGACAACCACTTGCACCAACAATGCCAAATAAAGCCAATTCAAATTACTGCTGTTCCTGAGCTGCAGCCATCTTCACTGTTACAGTCCAGGCTGCAACGTTGCAGCTCTGCTGCCATTGTGTTAAGCCCACCTGAGAGGACGTGATTGACCCCCCCAAGACTTTTGGGGACAGTTAGCGAGTACCAATGGGTGGATGTTAGACGGACCTGCCAAGTAAATTCAAATTTGCGAGCAGTATGTCTAGATTTCCAAGCTAGCAGGGGGGATCTCCAGTTCATCTTTATAACAAGATCACTGTGTGAAAGTGGCAAGTAACATCCAAGGTGAAGGAAGAGGGTAAAGATGGTAAAACTCTGGTCTCTCAGGTGAAGGTGGGGGGTGGGGGTTTGAACCCCCTGAATGAGCACGCATTACTTCATAAAGCCTGACATCACGCATGTCTTAGAAGAAAGTTGTTGTGAATGTGTCTAAAAAAACATTTGGATGACCCTGGAGTTTGTGAATTTATCAAAGGGGCAACAATGCCGATTTAACTGAGCGATTTACTGGTCTCTGCTGATTTATTTTTAACCACTTTTCACTTCTTTGACACCAGATGACTCAACTCAAATTGTATTTCCACATAATTCATTTCAAATATAATCCTGCCCCAGCTCATAAAACCTTTCTATATGTAATTTTAATGCGATTGTGTTCTTGTTCCCTTTTCATGATCATTTGTGAATTCTTTTAACCGTGTCTAATTACAGCACACTAAATCTGGTTGTTTTTACGAGAAAACAGGTTAGATGCTCTTAATCTGTCATTCTTTTCATTTCATTTTTGGTAACACTGAAATTCCTTCAGGCTTTGGCACAGCGTTGCTTCAAAAAAAAATGTATATGTAAAGGTTTGGGAGAACAGTTCCACTGGATGGTGAGGGGCGCACAAATCAATATCAGCCTCATTTTATGGTAATCCACCCTGTAGTTTTCAGGATACTTCAGTCTCTGCAAGTGGTGGAACAACTAACAATAAAACTTCACTTGAGCGTTCACAACGTTGAATAAATCACTAGAAATTTATTTCTGGTTATTTTTTAAAAATCTCTGGACCTCACTGTGAGCAGTTTTTATTTAACTAACTTTGTACTGCGATGGACTGGCGACCTGTCCAGGGTGTACCCCTGCCTTTCGCCCGTAGACAGCTGGGATAGGCTCCAGCAGATCCCCGTGACCCTTCAAGGATGAAACGGGTATAGAAAATGGATGGATGGATGTACTGAAAAATCAAAAGTAAAATTCTACCAATGAAAATTGCTGGCATTGCTTCTGAAAGAAATATTTTACTCTGGAGTGCCCTGCCCACACTGTGCACCTCTTCTCTGAACTAACTTGAGGGCAAGACACAGTTAGTGTAAAATAAGCCAATACATTATTTATTCTTGTTTTGGTGAGCTGACCCTTTAACCCTTGAATACTCTTAATGTGGTGATTTATCAGTGTCGGTACTGGCTGCTGACGTTTGGAGAGTGTACAGAGTTTGTGAGAGCTCACTCCTGCACTTTTACATCAAAATGAATGAATGTGATGGTGTGTCGACTCCTATATAGCCGTCCATATATCAGCCTGTGACCACACAGCCTCCAGTGGTGCATCAGGGCACAGCACAGAAACTGGTGCCAACGTTAACAAGGGCCTCTTTGGGTCCATGCTCTCCTGCAGCTCTACACCTGTCGCCGTGTTTGTGCAGAGCGCACAACTGCAAAGACACGTGGTGCTCATAAACATTCCTTCCTCCAGCTCATGAATTACTCCGCTTCTGTTGGACTGGCGGTCCTCGGAGAGGGAGGAAGAAGGATGGAAGGGCGAAATGCAACCAGATAAGCCTGGTTGTGCATATTCACTGTTTTGATGCAAGGCATGCACGTCTTCATGCAAGCTCCGTTAGGCAGATGTATGTAGGGGTTATAGAGAAAGACCAAAACGGGTAAGGAGATGTAAGAATGCAAACACGCATACAATAAGCTTCAGGCCCCATGCTGTGTGTCTACTGTTGGTTAACAGATAAACTCCAGTCAGCTGTGATGCTGCCTTCGAAGATAATGAAAGCAAATAGCATGTTACGCCTGTGATCTGTGAGGCTGCTGGCACCACTTCTGAGTACATGGACGGCATTCCAAGTAACCCCATTTCTATCATCTTCCCAAAACTGGAACAACATATGTGGCTTGTTTGTGAAGATGCCAAAGGACACTGAGAGGCATGAAATTATATGTTGGGGAGACATTATTACTTAAAGAATCATTTAATTACAGTTGTAATAAGGACCAGAGACTCTGAGAGTCCCCTTGAGTAAAACTGGTCACAACTCTTCTCTTTGTTCAAGAATGACAAATATGAAAAATATTTCTCGGTTCAAATTAAAGGATAGGGGCATTTTTTTCTTTCTTTTTTTTTTTTTGTTTGTTTCTCTTCCCAGTTATTTTGGCTTTAAACCTTCTCTTGAAGTTGCATTTTAAAGACTGTGAGCAGGACCGGGGGGCAGCTTGTGGGAAGGAAGGGGGCCGTGCACACACACACACACACACACACACACACACACAGGCAAGATTTTATTCATTTTTGTTTCACATCCAATAGACAGCAGGAGCAAGTGGAGCCATATGAACCAGATTTTTCCAAAGATAGTCTGTTTCATGTGGTGACAATATCAGTTTTAGCAAATATGAAAAGCAGCTTATTTTGTAGGGGTTAGCTTTAGTTTTAAGGTGTCATTTTGATTATTACACATTCTTTTAGAAAGTAATTACTTATGATTGTAGATTAAATGAGGCCAACCAGATTCCTCTAATTTCCAACATGTCAAATAATACTATTTTGTCAGAGCAAGTAGCATATACCAGATAAGCAAAATATATGATTTTGTGGAGGATGCTGTGAAAGCGCTGACAGTCGGAAAATGGATCAGATGAGGGTCTAATTATTCTCCACAAACTCAGCATCAAGAGGACAGATGACAGTGTTATAACATTTGTCCCAGAGATGTAAGTTTGGCTCCACTGTGAGATATTTGTCTCTGTACTATGTTTCTCTGTGGAGACTGAAGTCTCAGGCCCTTGAGATTCCCACGAGAAGCCATTTTGGCTTTGTTCTTGCACAGTGATCAGGATGTAGGCTTGAAAACTATCCAATGAGACACTGTCTGATGCAAAAGGGTCCTGAAAAAGCTCTGGTATGTGGTGCGTTGGGAGTGGGGTCAACCATGAAACCAAAATTATTCACTTTCTGATTATAGGCAAAGCAAGGTAGTGTCACTAAAGAAATACATATGCTACATACATGACATTACTGCCCCTGGTACTTTCAAATGATTCATTTTATTTACTGGAAAATATAAATTATCTGCCGTGCTGATACGTGTTACCTGATGAAACCCAAGCTTGTGCTGCTACTGTCCCCTCACACTGGCTGCATCCCATCCACTCACACTCTCCCGCTGGGGGCCCAGCATGCCCCTGGACACAATGTTAAATTCCACATGGCTGAGCTACCTGGCAGTGCTATTATTGGAGCACATGCCTGACAGGACTGGGAGGTGCGGGGGGGGGGGGGGCTTGGAAGGAGACAAGAACAACTGGGGGGGGGGGGGGGGGGGGGGGAAAGAACAACTGTGGGGCTGATTAGTGAAAGTGCTGCAGGCAGACGGGAGGGCGAGAAGCTCTCTGTCAGACAGGAGACCGTCAACATGACTCAGAGAAAAACAAACATAGCTGCAGCAAAAACGAACAAACTCGCTGTATATTTATGGGGGGAGGGGGGGGGGTGTTCAAAGAATAAGAGTGTTTCACTTTGTGTGTGTTTTAATAATTTAATGTGTTGCCTTTTCATAATGTCAAACAGCAGGACATGAAGAAATAAAACCTTATATAAAAACTTATTTGTAAAGACACATATTTGCACATGGGATCACACACAAGACACAACGTTGACTTCACGACAAATCAATGGAGACTTTGAAGCAAAAGTCCACAGGTGAAAGGAGTGACACTGATTGAAACCTACAGGTGGAGGTGTTCGGCCTGAAAAAGCTGATGACTGGTACATCTGAGAGGTTAAACTCAGCAGTTAACAGGAAGGGCACAACAGCAGGAATTATTTTTATTATTTTGATAATAGCATTCTTTTGCAATGATAGTAATGGCCATTTGTCTGCAGAAGTCCAGTCTGTCCTCCATGAAGGCAAGATGAGTACGATCTACAAGTTTAGGGTCTACACGATGTGTTTATGAAGCAGATTCATGTGTATATCTTGAATTAATTTGTGGGTTGCGAGGTAGTGTGACAGGTGGGTGGTAATTTTATGTAGTAAGAGTATCATTTGGGACGTTCCAAAGACAGTTTGGGTAAAGTCAGACAAACCATCTGGTGTCACGGTAAACCAGGCAATAATCATGACATGACAAGTGTTGTGTTTTTCAGTCGCTTCCACACCACCTTGTGCTTTTTGCTTTAGGGCAGGAATCATCACCCTGCATGCCAGAAAAGTTGTGTATGGATGACATTATAAGAAGACATCGTAACCTAAATGTCATATTTTTAAGGGGTGAACCTAACCAAACAGCGACTGACAGCAGAAATAAAGTTTCAAACTAAAGAAAGTCCATCAGGGTGGGACAGTTGAACCCAAGACAAACACCAGACTCCTCCACCCTCCAAATTCAGACTGATGACGATAATAACTGTTTTTGAGATAAGCTGACAAAAGACCATTACACCTCTGTTATTCTATACAGCTACTTTGATGTCAACATGCACAAATAAAAAGATTTCTGCCCCAAAATCAGCATATTAAGAGTTTGACAACTGTTTAAACTTCTGAATGTTTCCTCAGCAAAATAATAAATGGAGGGCATCAGGGAATAGACTTCAAATACAGGAGGAACTTGGGGAAAATTGGAGTACCAGAAGTTATGGTTTAACAGAAACAATTCTTATATTCTTATGCCATTAATTTAACCAGATGACATCTCATTAAGATGTCCTGCCGAGGAGTTTCTGAAACTTGAGTAATTCAAGCATCTCTTGTAGTCGCTCAGCTGAGCGGTCGCAATTAAAGTTGAGACGTTAAAACACACCGAAACAATAATAACGAGTCAAACATGTCTCATTCATCAAGTGTGCGTTACGTTCAACAAGTGCATGGTAATTGCAGTGAAACTCCTCATACGTTCTCTTTTGCTACACTATTTTTCTACTTTTCAACAGCTTGAAGCTTGCCAAATAACCCATGAGCAGAAAAACGTACATTGATTGGCTGTTTTAACTGGAGTGAATTCACTCTGGTGAGCTCTTTCAGGACTACAACTCTTTACATCCGTCTCCTCCATGAACATTCAGGGGTAATCATAGTCATAAAAAGCACAACTAAGAAAGAAAGACTCATAAATGTGCCATGAAAGTCTTTCATCATAATACACAATATTGTAAACACATTGTTTCAGCTGATTGTTGGTTCACCTTTTGCACTTACTTGACTGACCAGCCAAGCCTACGCACTTAACAAAAAAAATGATCTTTTGTGAAATTAGTGTGGTACCTTCCCCCATTTCACCAGAACAGACCAACCAATCACGACTCATGCAGGAACTATAATCCAAGAGCCACTCGTCACAAACGGAAACAACCAAGATGGCTGAAGGATTTCGAAAAACGCCTTTGATCAGGCTCTTAGCCAGGCAGACATCCAGCCCCCTGTTAAAAAAAAAAAAGAAAGACAGCCTAAATCTAGGCTACACTGGAATGTTTTTATACATATGCATTTATACATGTATGTGATGAGACAATGTTGAACATTTTAGAAAGCAGTAGAAACAGACAGTTTTACATAAAGGAGGAAACAAACCAACACGCCTTCGGTTTTATTTCACTCGCTTACTCTGCACGCATGACCGAGATGTGGCCATTTAATGATATTATTTAGCGCCTGCGTGTAACCCCTCCTACTCCAGGAAATCCAGGTCAATGCAAGAACATGCATATATCAGCAGTTCAATATAACTTAACAGCCAATATTGTATAGTGATATAGTTAATTCCAAGTTAAAACTAACCTGTCTTCTCCCTCAGACTTAAACCTTCATCCTGCCACCTGCAGAGATACAACATATTGACAGACTCACACCAGGGTATGGATAAGCTACTAAAGAGGGACTGGTTGATAAAACTAAAACAACTATGCAATTATATGATGATTGTTTGGCTTTCAAAGAGTCAGATGAGCAGCAGAGAGAACGGCGCTATTAAAGGTAATACAAAGAGTTTGTTCAAGCAAGCAAAAGAACTTACTGCTGTCCTTGAAATGTTTGGTCTAACTCAGCATGTGACTGAGCCCACCCACAGAAGGGGGCACACTTTAGATCTGCTTATCTCAAAGGGTCTTGCTATTTCAAATGTGGATGTCATCTAGTGCTGGGCAATATGATGATACATATCGTGGGGACGATAGAAAAGTGTGTATCGTGCCATTTCTCTTCTATCGTTTCTATCATTTCTATCGTTTCTAACCTAATTTATAAATTATTACAGCAAAATATGTAATTAAATAACCTGCAATGATAAATTTGATAGAATCATATCTACTTCTACAAAGTAGCCTTTTATGTTTGCACTTTTATTCATGTTAATGCCTTAAACAGAGTTCTCTTCAACCCTGATGTTTACTTTAGACACTTTATATTGGTTTGCAAACTTTGCACTACAAGGTTACAGATTTCATAAAGTTGAAAAATAATTTGTGTTTATTTTTTATAGCTGAACTTCAGTGCAAAAATGTGTTTTTCCTCTCAGAAACTGTTGTGCACTTTAAAAAAAAAATGTGAAAGCTACTGTAGCTCTGTACCTACCTGTTTTTGCTGCACTAAAATGTATGTTTGTGACAGTTCAGCTAAATGTCCTTTCAAAATAAAGTTGAAAAGTAAGCAATGAAATTTTTGTCAAACTTTTCAGAGAATAACTGAAAACATACTTTATTATGGTATATCGTGATATATATCATTATCGTGATATAAAATAGTTCATATCGTGATATATGATTTTTTCCATATCGCCCAGCACTAATGTTATCAATGTTGCTTTATCTGATCATTTTTGTGTTTTCTTTGACCTGTCGGTTTCACCCAAACTAGCAGTTGGGTCTGCGGTTGATCGGAGAAGACTCATAAATGACAGCACAGGGACACAGTTTATGGAACTTATTCAGTTTGAAAATATCTCGTGTTCTAATGTTGATGATCTGTTGAATTCTTACACATCAAGTGTTTTAAAGGTTTTGGATACCATTGCTCCTGTCAAGGTTAGAATGGTTAAAAGTAGACAAAAGTCGCCATGGGGAAGAGAAGATTCAGTCAGGGCACAGAAAAGGGAGTGCCGGAGAGCTGAACTGAAATGGCACAAGTCAAAGCTCCAGATCCATTATGAGATTTACAAAGAAAAAGTTGTGTGTGTTCAAACAAACATTCCGTAGAACAAGGGAGTTATTTTTCTGAAATCATCAAAAACAGCAGTAACAACTCCCGTGTCCTGTTTGCTACAGTAAACAGATTAACAAATCCTCCAGCTCCACTACCCTTAGAACTCATTTCTACATCACAGTGTAACGAGTTTGCAATATTCTTTCATGACAAAGTTCCAGATATTAAAAAATTCAATAACTTCCACAACACAACTACTCTTCTGCCAACTAGACAACTAGAGCTGACATATTTCACACCTGTCACTGACAAAACAGTCAAAGAGATCATCTGCAGTCTGAGTCCATCAACGTGCTGCCTTGATGAGTTGCCCACTCGATTTCTAAAGTCTGTGCTGAGCAGTTTGTTACCACAACTCACTGAATTATCTAACATCTCACTTCAGACTGGAACATTCCCAGAGGCCTTAAAAACTGCTGTCATTAAACCTTGTCCATAGAAGAGCAGTCTTGATCCCACAGTACTGAAGAACTATCGGCCCATATCAAACCTACCATTCCTTGGCAAAGTCCTAGAAAAAGTGGTATATCAACATCTTACTGACTTTCTGCTGTCTAACAATGTTTTTAATAGTTTTAAGTCAGGCTTCAGGCCCCACCACAGCACTGAGACAGCCCTGATCAAGGTGACAAACAATATTCGCCTGAACACAGACGCAGGCAAAGTCTCAGTCTTAGTTTTGCTGGACCTCAGCGCTGCCTTTGACACAGTTGACCATGCGATCTTATTACAGAGATTAGAAAACTGGGTGGGAATCTCAGAAACTGCTTTAAACTGGTTCAAGTCCTCAGGGACAGGAGATACTTTGTTGAAATTGGTAACTGTGTTTCAGACCCAATTGCCATGACCTGTGGGGTTCCCCAGGGGTCAATCCTGGGACCCCTGTTGTTCAATCTGTACACGCTTCCCTTCCCTAGGCCAGCTAATACGCAGCTATAATGTGTCCTACCAACAACTATGATGATAATACTTAGATCTATGTGTCACTGACAGCAGGAGAACATGATGTAGATTTATTGTGTTACTGCATCGAACAGATCAGTGTGTGGATGCAAAACAACTTTCTCCAGCTAAACTCAGACAAAACTGAAATCATCGTCTGTGGCTCACAGAAACAAAGAGAAAGTTTTATCAGTCACCTTGAGAGGCTCTCTCTAGAACCTAAAAATCAGGTCAGAAATTTAGGGGTAATATTGGATTCAGACTTGAACAGCCACATTAAAGCAATAACATCAGCAGCTTTTTACCATCTAAAAAACATTGTCAGAATCAAAGGAATAGTGTCTAAACCAGATTTAGAAAGACTGATCCATGCGTTCGTCTCCGCCAGGTTAGACTACTGTAACGGCCTGCTCAGTGGGCTCTAAACCAGCTGTAAGACAGCTGCAGTACATCCAGAACACTGCTGCACGGGTCCTGACTAGAACCAGGAAATACGACCATATTAGTCCAGTCCTGAGGTCTCTGCACTGGTCCTGACTAGAACCAGGAAATACGACCATATTAGTCCAGTCCTGAGGTCTCTACACTGGTCCTGACTAGAACCAGGAGATACGACCATATTAGTCCAGTCCTGAGGTCTCTGCACTGGTCCTGACTAGAACCAGGAGATACGACCATATTAGTCCAGTCCTGAGGTCTCTGCACTGGTCCTGACTAGAACCAGGAAATACGACCATATTAGTCCAGTCCTGAGGTCTCTGCACTGGTCCTGACTAGAACCAGGAGATACAACCATATTAGTCCAGTCCTGAGGTCTCTGCACTGGTCCTGACTAGAACCAGGAAATACGACCATATTAGTCGAGTCCTGATGTCTCTGCACTGGTCCTGACTAGAACCAGGAAATACGACCATATTAGTCCAGTCCTGAGGTCTCTGCACTGGTCCTGACTAGAACCAGGAAATACGACCATATTAGTCCAGTCCTGAGGTCTCTGCACTGGTCCTGACTAGAACCAGGAGATACGACCATATTAGTCCAGTCCTGAGGTCTCTGCACTGGTCCTGACTAGAACCAGGAAATACGACCATATTAGTCCAGTCCTGAGGTCTCTGCACTGGTCCTGACTAGAACCAGGAAATATGACCATATTAGTCCAGTCCTGAGGTCTCTGCACTGGTCCTGACTAGAACCAGGAAAATATGACCATATTAGTCCAGTCCTGAGGTCTCTGCACTGGTCCTGACTAGAACCAGGAAATATGACCATATTAGTCCAGTCCTGAGGTCTCTGCACTGGTCCTGACTAGAACCAGGAGATACGACCATATTAGTCCAGTCCTGACGTCTCTGGCTTCCTGTCACTCAGAGAATAGACTTTAAAACAGCTCTACTTGTGTTCAAGTCTCTTCATGGCCCCAAAGTCCATCTGTGACATGTTAGATCCATATGAACCAACCTGGACTCTGAGAACCTCAGGTAGTGGTCTCCTGCTGGTGTCCAGAGTCAGGACTAAACAAGGTGAAGCTGCATTTCAGTTCTATACTCTGGTAAAATCTGGACCAGTCTTCCAGAAGATGTGAGACAGACCTCAACTCTGACAATGTTCAGATCCAGGACTGAAAACAGTTCTGTTTAGATGTGCAGATGACAACTGAGAGGATTTTATCTGCACTCTTCATTTTTAATTTAATTTATTCATGATTTTATGTGCATTCTTCATTTTTTATTTTATTTATTTTTCTTTTAAATTCATTTTTAATTAATTTTTTATTAATGATTATTTTTATGCTTGCCTTCTTGTGATTTTATGCATCTGTGAAGCACTTTGAATTGCCTTGTGTAGGATTTGTGCTCTACAAATAAACTTGCCCTTCAACTACGAGCTGCAATGTTGACGCCTTGAAAGCCTCATCCCCCAACACAAGTGCTTCAAATCTGCAAATGGTCTTTATGGGATTGTCAGTCTTTCCCGGTTCATTTGGTGAATCAATGATTAAATTATATAGTATGAAAAAAGTAGGTGTAACTACAGATAGTTTGGGCTAATAAATTAATTAATCTAATGAATGTGTGTGTGGCAGTGAGAGAAAGCTGCTTGGTGTAAAAGCATATATAGGGTAGGCTAGTGCCAAGATTGCTAAAAAAAAAAAAAAAAAAAAAAAAAAAAAAACTTTTGTTGCTGTAATTAAAAGGAAAAGAATTAGGAGCAGGACTATATGCTTACAGCTTTAAAAAAAAAAACGATTATAATGTTAATTTTACTTTTAAAGCCAGCACCCCTCCCCCACAAAATTCCATTAAGCCTCGTTTAAATTTTCCATTCAAACCAAGAAGCTCATGAGTTCCTGTGCTAGAAATAACAGTCATTAACAGTCATTAACAGTTAAGCTGACCACCATCATTTGATATTCCATAAAGAAAAGCATTTTCACATAAGGCTCCATTAACACACTAAGAAAAATGTTTTTCCTGGATAGACGGTTAATTTTTTCTGCGCTTCAAGTGTTCAGGGAAACAAGAATCTGACATGCTATTAAGGAAGGCTGGAAGATAATCTGCTGCCAGAGGAATATGAGATCATCTCTAAATCAGCAAAGCTGTGATCCATAATAACCACACATTACAGCCAGGCGCTGTTGTGTTTGGAGAAATTTGTGTATCCCGTGCTCTCTGTTTCGCAGGGTGGGCTCCTCTCGCGGAGAAGCGTATATATTTTTTAACCCCTTCTGTACAATCAGCCCACAGGGCCTCCTGTTCTTCCTTCCTCCAGGTCAGGAATCTATAGAAGACATCGGTAAAACTTGCGTGGGAGAGAAAGTCATATAGTTTGTCAGAGAGGTTGACTGAAGAGGAAAGAGAGGAGAAAAGGGGAGCAGAGGCAGACGAAAGTAGAGGAGGAGGAGAAGGGAGAGGAGACCGCCACGGCCAAATACAACAGATGTTCAGCTGTGGACGTTTGGTTTCAGCTGTAGTGTGAAACAGAGAGACATCAGTGTGATTTACATCCAGCTTTTTCTTCGCTCTTCTGTTACTTATCTTCTTTCCTTTCTTCATTTGCCTCCACCCCCAGCCCCTCTCTTCTCCTCCTCAGTTTCTTATTTCCCTCTCTTCTCCCTCTCACCACTTTCCTCCCGTCTTTTTACGTTCTAAAGAAAAGCAAAGTGACATCTCCGCTTCTGGCCTTTCTGTCCTGCTCGTACTCCTCCTTTCTTCTCCACCTCGTGTTTTTATCTTTTCTTCCTCCTTGTCTCATCTGAGTTCCCACTCTCTCCCTTTCTTATCTGTCTTTTTCGATAGTCATTTCATCTTCTTGGATTTCATTCTCTTTTCTAGTCTTTTTCTCCCCTCCTTTTCTGCTCCAAGACAATATTATTGGAGGTATAAAATCCTATTGCAAAAAACTGGAAATTATTGTTGTATTTCTGTAGATAGCACAGAGATAATATTTTGTTTATTGGTTAAAAAAATAAAAGAAAAAAGACAACATTTGAGAAAGTTAGCTTATCACTGCTCGTAGGGTTTACAGTTGTTTTGGATGAGTCAAGGGAAATCACTCCTGCTGAGATGGACAAAAATTATCTGCCTACAGCTTGCAAATGGAAACCATTATGTGTGATTGGAGGGTTTGGCTGGCGGAGAAAAGCCCGACTGTCTCCATGTATGACACGCTGGACATCCCACCAGCTCTCAGATGGTATTTGTGATAAAGCACTCAGACCCGAGGATTATGAAGGCCTCCTTTCGCTTTCTACCAGCGAAGGGGAGGCCCACTGTCAAGTATCGGTATCTTTTGCGGTTGAGATTAATCTGCATTTATGTTGAATGCCGTGCTGAAGATTCCCCTTAGACAGCGATGTCTGCATGCCAGACTTTGATAAGGTCTAAAACAAGCTAATTAGCTCAGACCTGTTGTTTTCTTGTCATGTTTTCCGTGCAGCTCTTCTCCTGACCTATACTTTCTCCTCCATCGCTCTAATCTCCTTTTCTCCTCTCCCCATCTCCTCCCCCCTTCCTGTCTTTGCTTTGATGTTCCTCGTCAGTATCACTCTTCCCTTTCCACCGCCCAACACCAGACACCCTGGTTAGCCCAGATTACTGGGTGGAAGCTGAGAAGAAAAGAGACGACTCACAAAACAGTCATTTTCCTATTGTTGTCACGAAAAGTCAGTTCCTGTCTTTCTTTGTCACTTGTCTTTAGTTGATAACAGCTGTTATCAAGGATATTTCGGCTTAAACCCTATCATAATGGAGATCCATAAATCTTAGTTTGTGCTGCTCTGAACAATGAAAAACTGCATTTCTAAATATCTCCAGTCACAGTGTCCTGTTGACTTAACTTAGCTACTTATTGAATGGCTAAGTGCACATGATGTGCAGTATCTCAAAAGAAAAGATTGATTTTCATTACAAAATCTCCAAAAATCAGTTTTGCAGAATGTTTTGCTTGAAGTGAGTTTTGATGTTTTTTTTTTTAAAAAAAAAAAGCTCTGTGCGATGTCCTGGATTCATCTGCGTAACAAGGATTTAACTCATGACTTATGATGTCACTGATCAGCTTCTTTCATTTTGAGAGAATGAACAAATACTCACTGACATGAAGGAACAATTACAAAAAGTCCACTTAAAAAATGAAAGAAAAAAAAGGATGCCCTCTCTATTTCCATCTCTTTCTTTTGCCCAGGCAACTGCTTTTATTTGTACGTTTCTTCCTTGAGGTTTCCAGTTTTCCCACAGATGGATGGCATCCTTAAATCACAACAGTTGAAAAGAGGACACAGTAACTGTTACCTCCTCTTTGACACAACATTTGCATTGATTTTATTTTAGTAACCACCAGGCTCTGGAGTATTTTCTGTTACTTCATGCTCGCTCCGCTGGGGGATTGCAGCGAAGTGAGGATTTCATGCAATCTGAATTGTTTTGCCGCCTTTTTTTAATGAATTGGCATAACTTGAAAGTTTCATTTTGGACTCAAATGGAATGAATTACATTATGAATCTTGACTTGGAATGAACTGGATTATGGATGATTTACAATGAATCGTACTGGACTGGAATATAATTATACTGGATTATATTTAACTGTTGTGAACTGGTGCTATACAAGTAAAGGTGAATTAAAATTGAAAACAAAGTTTTTTTTCATGATGATTTGTTTCTACTGTATTTTGTGAAAGCAGCACAAAGGAATTTTTGCCATTTGTGGCTCAGAGGCTCCCTCTGCAGGCACGGAGGTTGTGTTGCTCTCACAACAATGTCTAAAATTTACTTTTGCTTGGTTGTTCTCTCATTTTCTCTTCCATTGTTACTTTCTTGAGTCTCTTAGTCACCCCTGCCATGATGACAACTGTAGCTCTGTGAGCTGGTTTCACCATTGTTGACATGTTACATAGGGTTGTAAAGCAATACACAGCAGTTGCAAGAGAGAGCCAGTTTGGGAGTCCAAAGTTTCTTTGGATGGTTTCTGCTACTGGCAGGGACAGGAAACCAAAAGAGTTAAAAGTCGGTTCCGAAATGTAAGCCAGTATTCCTTCAAATGAAATTGGAACTGATATTTTAACACGGAAAAAAGTCCTTTGTGCTGCTTTAATGAAATTCCTGAAACATGGCCTCCTGCATAATCCACACAAAGCCTTGTCCCCCAAAAGCTCTCCTAAAAATGCAAAACATGTTGAAGAACAAGCAAGATTTTTGTCAGTGACCACTACCATGGAGCCTTATCCCTGTAAAACCCTGCAAAAATCTTGTTACCTTCAACCCTCCCCCGCTCCATCTCGTCTACGTGGTCCACTCAACCTCAACACCCTAATCTTGACCCCGGCTCTCTCTTCCCCACTCGTCTAATCATGATCCCCCTCCTCCTCTCGCTTCCCTGGCCATGTCAGTATAACAAATGCACCTCCATCACAAAACCCAGCATGCCGCCGGTCAGTGATGGATGTGCACATCACAGCCACCGTTTACAAAGCCTCCGTGAACACAGCAGAGCCACCCCAGATCCTCTCGGCTGAATCCCTCCGCTGGGCCTTAAGGGCTGCACACAGAGGGGCTCTCTGCTAGGAACAACTCTTAAAACTTGATAGTAGAGTTGGTGGAAAACCTCATCCATAAATGTCAAGCCTTTTTCTTTCCCGCCCCCACCACTAACACCAACAGCAGCTCCATGGAGTTTTAGCTCGCTCCAGCACAACTTTATGGGGGTCTTACACAGGAAAACTCGGGTGTGAAATCAAGGATGAATCGTTGTCACTGAAGAATGTGCTGCAGAAATGTAGAGAGAATGATTGCTTATTTTATATGCTCCTTAAAAGCCTCTTTTATTCCCATCAAGTCTTCCTCTGCTGTGGCAATATTCATTTCTCCAGCAACAGCCAGTTAAACGTGAGGTCAAATGGGTATTCAGAATAAGTCCAGCCTAACCCTCTAACAACATGGAGCCCATCAATAACCCCTCACCTCTGCACGAACTGGCAGAATATTAAACTGACTATCTTTTTCATTCCTTTCTTTAGTCTGCACAGTCCTAAAACTGTGCACCTGGACAGTAACCTGAGCTCTACCGTGATACTGCATGAACTCCCCGGTCAGGAATTGTGGTTGTCTTGCTGTGTGTGTCTGTGTGAGCACAAAGTAGGAAGTTGTGGATTTAGGGACAGCGTCAGACACTAAACCCTTAAGATCAGCCACCTGTGTGTTATCAAGGGCAGCCCATAATCCCCCCTGCCCCTTATGTGCCCTCTCTGTTTCCACACACAAACACACACACACACACAACACACCAAAGAAACACATGGGGACATGCCGTTTGATCTCACATCATTGGTTCCTCGTCAACACAGTCCTACACTATAAATATTACTGAACTCTGGAGACACACCCGCAGACGTTCAAAGTGATTATCTGAGGAGTGAAGAGTTGAAGAGTCTACATTCGTGATCAATTTAAATTGCAGGGTGTCACAATCAAATGCAATCAAAATGTTTCTCACACGAAATTGAGGTTCAAAACCCCAGCTCCTCCAGGCAGCAGTAAAAATAAACCAGTTTCACTTCTGATGAGGGGAAATTTCTGCCACCGCATAATTCGAAGTTACAGAGAGCCATGGAAGCAGGTGAGGACCTTGAGATGCAAATCATGCGAATATGAGTTCGGCTGTACGCTATAATTTCCTCATCAAGAAGAGAGACGTGCAGTCACGAGAGCTGCTTCAATCCAAACCACATCTCAACAGGTAATTAGACATCAGCCGTTCCCTCTTTAACCGAACCTACAGCGGGGTATTTTTCAGCCCAAAACACAGGAGCCAACATGCCAGCCGCACGCTGTGCCCACAAACCACTTTGACACTTAATTAGAAATTTCTCGCTTGCTCCCTTTGACCTGTTTTTGCCATTCGCTCATGCAGACATTTCCAAAGCGGGAACTCCACCGCTGAAGCATGGGTAAACCTGCCCAACAAGGGAGCCTATTCTCTGAAGGATCACTAAATTTTTGATGTAATCTAATTCCCGCATGCCTCCTGTTCCGTATCTTGGCTGTGTGTCTCCAAGGTAGAGCGCCACAGTAAATAATGGCCAGGGGCTCCACCTCTACTCGCCAGACTGTTATTCCTTTACAGTTGAAAATCATGAAGTGCTGTGGCTATAAATACACATCGACCAACAGCCCTCTAAAGACTCAACAGATGAGAATTATGGTTGCGCAGAGCTGTCTGCATGAGTTAGATGCCATAAAGCCTTGACATAGGTTGCCCTATTGTTATAGTTAAGTTTGACATAACCCACTAGGGTGGCTGGAAATAATAAGGAAGCTTTAGTGAATAAAAAAAAAAAAAAAACAGCACTGAAATAAATGCAGTTGTGCACCAAACAGAATATACACTCATTTATGACTTTGCAGGCAACCAGAGAACAGATGAAGCAGAAATGAATGCTTGTTTGAAATAAATGTTAGATGTTAGTTAACCACCAACTCGAGGATTCTGTGATGTAACAGAGAAAAGTAAAAAGAAGAAAATCAGGATAACAGATTGTGCTACAAGGATCTATAAACTGAACTGTTGCACGTACTGCTATTGCTAAGATCTCTTCTCTCAAAAGATTGATTTTTTTCTCTTTTGATCCATGAGCATTCCTTACTGAAATCTTATGTATCTGCTTTATCCAAAGGCAACATTGTCACGTAAGTGCTATCTGAAGTTTGGAAATCATGAGTTAATAAATTAAAAAGAAAACTAGACTTGCCTGAGCCGGCACATAAATGTATTACATAAAACGTAGAGAAATATGCCTGTAACTAAGCTCAAAAAAAAAAAAAGAAAAAAAAATCTGTGAACATTTTTAGAAATAAAATCCCTTTTCCTCATCACTTTAATGCAGATGGCTTCACTTTTTGCAAGCTGTTAAATATAGTTATAATGTTCATTTCTTAGGCAAGGGAAGTTTAGTTGAATAGCACATTTCATGTACAAGACAATTCAAGGTGCTTTACGTAAAACATTAGAAGCATTACAGGAGCATTAAAGAGTACATTAAGACAGGGAGAAAATAAAAATATCCATCCATCCATTAGCTCCCGTTTGGTCCGGAGTCGGGTCGCGGGGGCAGCAGAGAGGCCCAGACCTCCCTCCCCCCGGCTGCTTCCACCAGCTCCTCTGGGAGAACCCTGAGGCGCTCCCAGGCCAGCTGAGAGATATAATCTCTCCAGCGGGTCCTGGGCCTGTCCCGTGGTCTTCTCCCAGTTGGACATACCTAAAACACGTCTCCAGGGAGGCGTCCGGGGGGCATCCTAGCCAGACCCCCGAACCACCTCAACCGGCTCCTCTCGATGTGAAGGAGCAGCTGCTCTACTCTGAATCTCTCCTGAATAACTGAACTTCTCACCTTATCTCTAAGGGAGAGTCCAGCCACCCTGCAGAGAAAAGTCATTTCCGCCGCTTGTATCTGTGATCTCATTCTTTCGGTCACTACCCACAACTCATGACCATAGGTGAGGGTTGGAACAAAGATCGACCGGTAAACAGAGAGCCTTGCCTTTTGGCTCAACTCTCTCCTCACTACAACGGCTCTGTACCGGTGTACAGAGCCTGCAAAATAAAAATAAACTACAATGACCCTATATAGCACTAAACGGGTCTGAATAATGGATGGATGGATGCTCATTTCTGTAAGCAAACTTTTAAGTCCATTTTACCTCTGGGAAGATTATATAAGCTCAAATGCACATTAATTTATCCCTTGTTTGGTTTTATGTTTTTTTAAATACTTAAAAAAAAAAAAAAAATTTATCATTTATAATCATTGAACTACGTGTTCTCACAGAGGTGTTCCCAAGCCCCTATAGGTAATTGTTCCGTCAGGAAGGCCACCCGATATAAAACATATCCCAGATCAATATGTAGAACATGAAAATGATTTCCACGCAGGATTGGTCGGGAACTGGGTTAGCAGTGACTCCCACTGGCATTGCTGACCAAGAGGGTGTCAGCAGAAACGATGCTGCCACTTGTTGTAACAAGAAAGACCGTTTAAGACGTACACACATGATCCACTGTGGTGAGCCCTGAAGGAAAAGCCAAAAGAAGTTTAAGATGTACAATTTAAGTATAGTCATAATGAAAATTTTACTCCCATGATACAATTATCAAAGTGTTTCTGATTTAATGGATGTGATTAGCATTTTAGTCTAGAAACTTACAACTTGCAGTGATAGTTTTTGTACAATATGTGGTTTGTATCGCAACAGTGGATGCAGGTTTGTCATTAATGGCCTTGTTCATAAAATGCTTCCTTGATAAGAAATACTGTAGCTGACTGTGAGAAAACTCTAAAATGCAACAGCTATCTTGCCTCTTCCAGTCCTCTCCTCTTCTTTGCATTTTGTGCAAAACACAGTCGCTGGACTCAGAAAGCATGTTGGAGAATTCTCCTTCTGGTTTGCAGGCATGACATTGTTCACTGCTGAAGGTTCTAATGATCCATACAATCCTCCATTCTGGTCTTAGTTCCACATCACATCCTCAGTCTCCACCCTGATAATCCGACACCACTTCCCCTCTTTAGGAGCGAAAGCAGGAATGAAATCTATCGTTTCCAGATCAGTGGAGGAGGGAGTTTTTGGAAGGGGGGGTGAGGCAAGAGGAATAGCGTGACCTTCTTTGATCCCCTCTGATGGGCTTCCTCATTCCCAGTCTCCCTCTGCACTCCTCTTCCACCTCTCAAATGCACGTTCTGCCCTGCCAAGCACCTGTCTGCAGGTATGAAATTAGAGAGAGAAAGAGATTCAGAGCGTTCGCCTGCACAAAATATCTTCTCTCACCTGCCTGCTCCCCTGTGCTTATCTCTCTAACCTTATCTATCTCTTGCTACATCTGTCAGCATCAATATCTCCCACTAAATTACAGACTTGGAGTGGCACAGAATGGAGGCAATGATGATTACAATCAGACAAGAGATCTGCAATGCAGAGGTGTTTAAAAGCAAACACACACTGTTTTCAAAGACCAACAAGTCAAAGCTTGATGTGGCTGCAGCTGTCCCGTTTTTCTCGTATGACCCTCCTGACTGAGCATTCAATATGACAGTAAGATAACAATCTCTCTTCAGGTCTTTATCTCGTGCAAAGTTCAAAGAAGGCCAGATAATGGAGAGGATCTGTTGAATAGTTACTGCTGTTTGTGCCAGAGAAAAAGAAAACAGTTGCAGACACGGTATCAGTTGACTCCAGACTCACACACCTAAAGCAAACCAGTTTTAATGTTAACTTACTGCTGCAAGTGATCATTATGAAATAGAGCTGTGCTTTTCCATTCTCACTGTTGCTTAACAGTCATAGTTTTGGGCACAGTGTTTAAACGAACGGTGGGAAATGAGGGCAAGCTGATTATTTATATAGATTGTCTGCCTCCCGTACAACTGACAAGCAAATCTGTCAAAAAAAAAAAAAAAAAAGTTATTTCTGCAAAAGCTTGCAGTTTGAGCTCTTTTTATCTTCATAGTGATTCAACCGGATATTGGCTCCTTTCGAAGACTGAGAAGTTTAGAAACTGTGTGGACCCATATTAGAGAAAAAAACATTTCTTTTTACTTCAGTGTTTAGGTAATATTTCAGTTGTAATTTTTTTTTTAAATCAGAGTTTTGTGAAGTGCTTAGAGTGAGGGCCATGCAGGTTGATACTCACTGTCTAAAATACAGTAAATTCATACCTCTTAAATTTTAAAGCAGCTTGAGTGAGCACTTTTAGATGTATTTATATCACGTTTGCGAAAGACAGCTATTCATTTTATTGAAGAATGTGCTGCAACATGGTTACTTGCAACAGTAAGGTCTTATAGTATTTGGACAATGACAGTTTTGTTTTGTTTTTTTCATATCCCATCCCACCACAATATATTTGAAATAAAACAATCAAGATGTGGTCAAAGTCAAATTTCCAGCCTTAATTTAAAAGGTTTAGGAAAATCTGACATTTACCATTTAGGAATTACAGCTATTCTGAACAAAGTACCTCAATTTTAGGGGGCTCAAAAGTAGTTGGACAAAGTCACAAATTTGTAAATATATCCATAATTTATCATCGATGAAGAAAAATGATTTGCGGTCAATGACCACCTGAAGTGTCAAGCCCATCGACATCACCAAGTCCTGGGTTTCCTCCCTGGAGATGTTTTGGCTTTCTGTTGCTGCTATTGTGCCTTTCTGCCTCCAGTTTTCTCTCCAGTAACTGGAAAGCATGCTCTGTTGGGGTGACTGACCTGGCCACGAACGTATATGCTATGACTTTGCCTCCAACGAGTCTTGAGTTGGCTCTTATTGTATGTTTAAGGTAATTATCCATGATCCACCAGCACTGGGAAGCACACACTTTTGTAGCACTTGAATGTGAGGTGTAGCCCTATACAGCTCATAAAACATTGATAAACACCAGTGAATCCATTCCATCGACAGTCATACATGCCCATCCCATAATAGTGCCTTCACCGTGTTTGACTGGTGATGTGGTATGCTTTGGTTTGCATTCCTGAAAGTCAACAGTCATTGTGGTGGTGCGTAAACACTAAATCATAAAAACCACACAACTTCCCTTAAGGGATTTGTTCAAATAGCAAGTAAGCAAGTGAAGAGAAGGTTTCACCCCAGAGGACAGCCCCAAACATGAGACTAGTTAGAGACAAGCTAAAGTTCACAGAGGTTGGTTTGTAACAGAGAAACACTAAAGTTCACAGAAACACTGAAGCTGAAAATATTTCATAAAACTAAATATTTAAAAAAAAAAAAAAAAAAATTGGAAAGACTGATGGAGACCACAAATTCACCCATTCTGTAACACGTCCAGCTGGAGTCATGTTTCTGACCATATGTCAAATAATCACTTTTACTATAGTTCTTCTTCCGGTCTCCACGGGGGAAATATGAGGCAGCTAAACTCTCCAGTAAGTACATTATTTCCTGACTCGGACTGGAATAAATGTTTCCTGAGCAGCTTTGTGATAATCAACTGATAACCGGTCGTTTTATGGAGCACAAAGCTCAGTTTGAAGCAGAGAGCCACATGAAACGGCTGCCGTTGCCCTCAGAGGTGCTATCTGTGGTCGGGATCAGGTCTCACCTCAGCCGGCCTCTTCATGTCTTTCTCTAATCTCTCATACTGGGACCAGAAGCCCTTGTAAAGACCTCCACTGGAATGTGACAAGTCATGAGACCGCCACTGCTGCATCCCACCCTCCTCGCCCCTCTCCCCGTTTCATGCACAGACTTGAGACCAGCTATAAACTGGAGGATATGAGACACAATAGTAGCCGACCTCAAGCACCTGAAATACTCGAGGTGTGTTTCATTTTTGGCACGTACTGCGATGATAGTAGTGGAGAGTCTGTGTGCCAGGCAGGACAAATCAAGAAGACCTCCCAGACTAAAAAATCGAAACACATGTTCAATCCAATATGGAGCCTATTTTAAATTTTTAAATATGCGCTGCACATGTTATATAATGATCTACTTCTGCTGTTTCGTGGGTGGCTGATGCTGAAAGAATGTGATGATTACGTGTTAAATTGCTCATAAATCACCAATAGCAGAGAGCAGGTGGTGTCAACATCTCAAGCTGGCGTGTCTAAGGTCTCGCTGTTGATTTAACTCAACATGACTTTTGCATGTCAGGTTCCCATTTGCAGCTCGGGGCAAAAGCTCTTCTGCTGGCTGAGGTCAAGTAAAATAATATGCAGGCAGATTTGGAGGGCAGATGATACGGATCCAAATGGCAGATGACAGCATCCACAGAGGACAGCGCGAAAATATGTGTGTGTGTGTGTGTGTTTGCGTCCGTGTCCGAGGACGGAGTGTGTTTGTTCAAGTGTTTCCTTTCTGCGTGTCCGCGTGAATGTGCAGGAGATCCCCACGGCAGGAGATCCATCATCTGGGTCATATTACACAGCGGTGGGGATCCGTGGTCAATTCTGGTTGACGGATGAAAAAAGACCAAAGATGGCAGTTATGTCAATAACAGGCGCAGCCTCTGCTGACATCTGCCAGCCTCGAACCCTCACCCTATCACCCCATTACCTCCATTTTGTACACTATACCAAACAGATGTGACTCCTGCCCACATCTGTCACAGCAGTGACCCCCTGACCCTTACCAGAGACTGGATCGGTCACTCTGTGGCGCCACTTTGAAAAGAAGAAAATAATTCAAGTATAAATGTTTTTTTTTTTCTTATCTGTTATCATTAAAATCCAATACTCATCTCCTGCATCTATTATTTTTTAATTTCTTTATTCACAGCCAAACGAGCTCCTGAAAAAGCAGCAGCGACAGCACCGAACTGCATATTACAGAAATTGAATTATTTTTACCCAAAAGGATTTATCTAAATTACAGTTTGAATGCGACTCAGAAAGCGTTTGCGCACATCTTGATATTCCACTCCGGAGGACGATGACATTGCAAAGTGTGTGCACAAAGCTGCATAAATCAGGAAAACCTCACATGGGATAAATTAAAACACATGTTCAATCCACACTCATTTAAATTAATCCAAAACAGTCTTATTCGGTTGCAGAATGTTGCGAACATGATAAGATCTTAGTTATTTCACAGTGGTTTAATACAAGTTAAGATATGGTAATAATACATTAAAGAAAAACAGTCCTGGAAGCTCTGCGGGGAAAGATTAGAGGAGTTGTTCATGTGTTAAGGTTGCTCATTCGTTTTAAAGACAAGGACCTGAGCCATCTATTATCCCACCTCCAGCTGAGAGCAGAACCAGAGAAATGTCACATGCTGTGAAATTATTGAGCTCTAACAAAGCAAAGATGGGCAGACCAGGTCCACCTCCTGCTCTCCTGTACAGTCATTGCATGATGTTACAGATTTACTACCACAAGCACAGGATTTAGCAGCTCAGATATTTTAAAAAATTGGTTTTCACTGCAGTCGCCCATGCTGAGCAGGTTTTTCACACACTGCAGCACTTTTGAAATAAGTAATTTGATCACCAAATGACGTAATTTCTTGACATGTTGCCATCGGTAAAATTCCCAACTAGATACCTTAAATGTCTGTAAATTGGTCAAACATGCGAGTTTCAGCTCAGTGATTTTTAAAAATGGTGACCCGACGAGTGAACAATGTATAATAACGACTGTTACCTCCTGGGAATGATCACAATCAGAGCTAATGCTGTGATAAATACTGCGGTCCCTGCGGGACACACAAAAGGCAACCCCATTTTTTTGCCAGTCGAAGGGTTTTAGCATCAACAAGGAACAGGAAAAACTTAATAGCTCTCTGTTACAGGTGTACTAGAGCAGTGGTTCTCAACTGGTGGGTCGCGACCCAAAAGTGGGTCACAGACCCGTTTTCAGTGGGTCGTGGGCCTTTGCATGGAGAAGGAAATGCTAAAAACAAAAATAATAATAATTGTGTGTCATTCATACTCCTCAACAGTAGATGGCGATAATGCCCTGTAATGCGAGTTGACACCCGTCGGTTCACACCATAGAAAAAGACCTGCAAAGTTTGTTTACATATGTTGAGCAGGTGAAATGCAAATACAACGAAGAATATATGAGATATGGATTTTCTTATCTTGAAGACAAAGGTCAGTGAGTGGTTATTCAGCTAAAACTATATATTTTGAGTTCTTTTTTAAAACTACTGCTCAGTGGTTGCACTGTTTTATTTCATGTTTGTGCATAAAAGCACTGCTGAGTCTTAAAAATGGCTGTTACTGAAATGTTCTGATTGTTATGTCAGCCTTATGATTAATGCTTAAATAAGTGACTGGATAGTTTTAATAGGAAACTGTTATATATTCAGGAAATAGGTACTCAGCAAATGCTACATATTTGAGTTCTTTAAACTACTGCTCAGTGTTTTGAATTTAATTAAAATGCAGCTAATTGAGCATCAAAGGGAATATTTCCCACTTGAAGTCATTTTGGTTATGCCATTTTGGTTTTTGGTTCACCAATAAACTTATTTTTTTGTGTTGGCATTCTGTGATATTCTATTCTACTATCTCTGATTCAAACTGCGCGATCTTTTCATTCAATAAATTTGAGAAGTTGGAAATTTTCCTTGATTTGGGTCGCGGCTTGTCATTAAGGGTGATGGTGGGTCCTGAAGCCAGACCAGTAAAGAACCACTGTACTAGGGTAAACACCGAAGCTCGTGTCACTCATGTGTCCTGTGAATCCACATGAGGGTGTGAAAGTCTAAATCATATCGGACTGCCACAGACAATGAAAACCACTTTTCTGAAAGACAATTAGCAATAATGAAGTGAATTGCGACTGCAAAAGATATATTAGTTGGTTTTTTTTTTCAAAATATTTGATGTGAATGAATGAAAATCTGTGAGAAATGCTACAACTAGTGGCAGCTGAATGACAGCCAAAACTGCTAACTACAAAACAGCTGAAGACAAATGTGATTTTTGCTTGTGTAACTAACTAATATTGATATCATGACTCTGACCACGTCATGGATTGCCAATATCAATACCACTCTAATCCACCTATGCTTCTGATAGAGGACTTAACAGTGACATTAAATCAACATTAAATTATGATACTCTTATCGTTAAAGTGGTGGGACCAAGCAGCAACCGTCCCACTTCTGGACTGAAGCTCATCCAGGAACTTTTTTTGCAGAATTAAACATATTTACAGACTTGTCCAAAAAAAGTTTTGACGTAATTTGATGCAGTTTGATTGTCAGCTAGCATTGGCTCTGCCGTTGGCTAAGACAGCTAGGCATTGTTGTCATGATTTTAACAACTTAATGCTTAGTATTATCTTGACTTCTGAGCTGTGAATAAAACCTATGTGAATAAAAAATGTTATTTTGTGCCTGTGCTTATGTACTAGCAGACAACCATGACTGGCTATGGTCTAGAACAGGGGTGTCAGACTCATTTTCACTGAGGGCCACATCAGCATCATGGTTGCCGTCGAAGGGCCAGATTGACAGCATGAATGTAACAAAATGCAATGTAAATCAAAATAAATTAGACTACACCTTATTATATTGTTAAATAACTGTTTCTGTATTTATTATTTAAAGCATCAAATATTTAACTCATTATTATATTAAACTCGGGGTTTGTGGTCGTAAACCTACTCTCGCACAGGTGATGTTTACAGAGTCCGTTGCCATGGTAACGGACTCTGTAAACATCACTCAGAGTATCCATTACCTTGGTTTCAGAAGTGGAAGCGATTCTTTGATTTTCTTGTAGGCTAAATTTAGCATACTCAGCTCCGTGTTTGTCGTCAAAATGCCGATGTAGATTATACTCTTTCACAACTGACACCGCCTCATAATACAGAAGACATACTGATTTTTTCACCTTGAGGTACAAACTTGTATTCGTTTTCCCGTCGTTCATGAAACTGTCTTCCTTGTGCATCAATTTCTCTTTTCTTGGACATATTGTGGTTAGTTTGTAGAGGTTTTTCTGAAGTCCATCAGTTCTGAAAATCGTCTTGATGTCTTGATGTCACGATATGGTGAGATACCATTATCGTTGTGGGTGATGACGAAAGGCATTGTGGGAGATGTAGTTTATTTTCAATATGCGCTTTAAAGCGGTGTAAGCTTATTTTAAGTCTTAAAATATTGGCTTAAAATTTAAGACAATAATGCACAAACTCTCGAGGGCCACATAAAATGACGTAGTGGGCCACATTTGGCCCGCGGGCCTTGTGTTTAACACATGTGGACTTGAAGAATCCCAGTAGAAAGGATGAAGCTTAGTTTAGCCATGCTAACTGTGGTAGTCATTTCATGACAACACTGAGGCAACATTGGGGACTGAGGTCCTGATGCCGAGATGACTTACTGCAGATAGCAGCACATTTCCAACTCACTCAGCTTCTTGGCTGAGCTGAAGTGCCCTCAGCCCAGCTGGGCAACATGGGAGGTGTTTCAAGCGCGTGCAAGCAGGAGATGGCCTCGATGTTTACCCAGGACACGCTGGAGAGGTTATATTTCATGGCCAGCCTTGGAATGCCTTTCTGTCCAGAGGAGTGAGAAGATATGGCTGAGGAGAAGGATGTCTCGACTGCTGAGCCCAGTGAAGTGGAAGTTGGTTGATGGATGGATGGATGGATGGATGGATGGATGGATGGCTAAGCCAGTAAAATAAAACTTAATTTACAACAATTTTTCACAGTGATTACATTTTTAAAGTCCAGACCTCTATGCAGCCTCTTGGAAAGATGCTTTATAATCAAATTTCACAAACAACAACCAACCAATGTGCTTGTTTGGTATCTACACACCTTCTGCCCAAATGCTGCAACTCAAAAATGCTCCAAATACAAAAAAATAAGCACGTATTTGTGATACTAGTGCAACTTGACAGCCTGTGTCCAGAGAGGTAACATCATCAAACGTTTCCTCAGTGATAAATGTTATATAAAGCGCTACAACTGAACCTTTGTCAATCTGAGAAGTCTGCAAAATCATTCCGATGTATTTCATTTCACTCGTGGAGACAAAAACTTCGTAGAATTGCAGTGACAGTCGCGCAGTCATGGCAGCCTTCAGCTTCGGGGAATAAATAAGCCTGTGGTTGGCAATCATCTGTCAGCAATCAGTGCTTCTGAATATTTGCTCAACTGTGTCCCGAGAGCACATTTCTTCCAGAGACTCTCCATCGGGGTTACACTGTCAGTGTCAATGAAACACTTTGCTCCAACACACACGCTCAGCCGTCCTATCTATATCTCAGCTACCAAGTGAGATATAGATGCCAAGTGTTTGGGGCTGTGCATGCGTGCAACTGTCCTCATGCACAATTTTGCATGGATGCATACCTGAACTCATGTGACAAAGAAAGAACCCCCCTCCCCTTTTTTTTTAAATTCTTAGGTTTTGTAAAGAAAAATAATATGATCTTTTTTATGTTTTAAAATTAGGCAAATAAAGTGACATAAAACACAAACTAAATCAAAATGTAGAAGCAGTGTTTGGAAAACTAAGCATTCAATAGTCTCTTAAACTCCCTTTAGCAGCAATAACATAAAGTAATTGTTTCCTGTATACGGTTATTATTCTCTTACAACATTGTGGAGGAATTTTGGCCCATTCTTCTTTGAAATGTTAATACAGTTCAGTGAGGTTTGCAGGCATTTATTTATGCAAAGTTTTCTCAAGGTCCCACCGCAGCATTTCATTTGGGATGACTTTTGGATTTCAACTGGGCCTTTACAAAACCCTGATTCTTCCCTTTTACATCTCCTCTACCAAAGATTTCCTAGTGTGTTTGAGATAGTGGGCCTGTAGAGTGACCCAATTTTGGCCAAGCTTTAGCTGTCCAATAGGAGGCCTCACATTTACCTCAAGAATATTTTGGTTTAGAGAAAACTTTATGGTTAACACAAAGACTGCAAGGTGCTCAGGTTCTGTTACTGCAAAACAAACCCAATGGCGTCCAATATAGGAGATAGAATGTGTTATGTGGAGAAAGAAAATGCTCTTTCATAGGTTACAAAAACACTTAAAAAAATCTTGAAAACATTCAGATGGCCTTAATCGTCTCACACCACAGTTTTAAAATAATGCCAACAGTTTAAAAATCTTCAGTACTGTTACGGCAGACCGGATGCAGAGGGAGCAAGTCTTGCTTCTTGAGAGTGTTTGTGTGCTCCCAGACTGTTGTAGCGATAGTAGGTATTATGGCATTCCTTCTTTTGATTACACTGTAACGTGTTTAGACATCTGCAGCAGGGCAGGATTGTAGCGTCAGACGCAAACATGCGTCAATCTCCTTATCAACGAGATTTACAAAAACATCAAAAGATCACAGGTATCCCAGACCTCAGCTGCATACACAGCCAAGCTTTGCCAACATATTTCTGAGTGTATTTCTTTAGCTCCGGTTGACATCTTGAGCCAACCATGGTGCTGGTGCCTGTCTTTCTGAGGCTGGTTGTTTGGAGTTATGAATCTTACAGATAAGAGGTGTTTGGGATGTGAATGTGTGATGATTAATGAGCCTGCCGTCATCTCAAAAGACTCAGGGGTTGATGTAGGTGATCTGCCAAGATTTCCGGTGTTTTTGTGGGCTCTTGGGTTAGGCCCACCCTGACATATCACATTTGTTTGAAACAAGTTGAACCAAAATAAATTCAGACTGTGAACCTTTAAGCCCTGTCAAACATGATACAGAGGAGTTCACGGCTGACTAAATATGACTGCAGAGTAAAGCCAAATCATCACACCTCCACCACCGTGCTTGACTGTTGGTATGTGGTGTTTTTGCTTACATACTATCGTTAGTTTTTGCCACACTGGGCACTGTGCATGATGCCCAGACATTTCCACTCTGATATCATTTGTCTGAAGTTATTCCAAAGGTTTTATAATTTTATAGTATATAATTTTATGAACCTAAACTGTGCTACTATGTTCCTCTTAGAGAGTTGAGGCTTTTTCTTGGAAGTTCTTCCAAACGAGTCATAGTCGTGCAGTCTTTTTGTTATTGCGCTGCCATGAATGTTTAACATGCATGTTAAACATTCATGAACATTTAACATGCTAAATGAGTTCTGTAGATTATGAGATGTAGAAGTATTTTGCCATTTGTCTGAGCATTTCGAGGTGTGACCCTGGGATGAACCTACTGGGACATCTGCTCCTCCACTTGTGAATAATCTATCTCACTTCAGAATGATAGACTCATATTGTTTGGGAATGGCCTTTTAATCCTTCCCAGATTGATGGGCAGCAACAATTTCTTCTCTTAGATCACTGCTGATGTCTTTCCTACTTGGCTTTGTGCTAAACACATCTGAATGATCCAGACCAGCAAACAGCTGAAACAACTGTTCTTATATCTGTGGTCACGTTTGGTGATGATCAGTAAAACAGGTACAGTCGATAGACAGGTATGGAAACAGTACTTTGTTGCCTGAAGTTGTTGCCTGCGGTGTATATATCGTCTTGTCCATTCTTCTTAACTCTCGTTGCTCCTCGTTGCTTCGGTACGTCATCTTGTTTTTGCCTCCGTTTTTTTAATTCACTCCTGGTTGGTTTCTTGGTTTCTACGGTTCTTTTTTGCCTGGGACTTTTACTGCCCTGGCAGCATTTTTTTGTTTTGTTTTGTTTTCAAATAAAGGACTTGTGTTTGAGAACTCCTGCCTTCCAAGTCACCTGCAGTTGGCTCCTCATTTCATCAAAACATAAAGGGACCAAACCACCACTCTACGATTAATGACCCTCATTTCATCGTGAGCTGAAAGTTGTACCGTATCATTTCAAAACACGACCAACTGATTGTGCCCAAAACTAATCAGTGAGTCAAAAATATTGGAAAACAGTTCTGAAGAAAATCCTCCTGATTTAAAGTCCTGTAACTTACATCTCTATGACCCTCTAACCCAGGGGTGGGCAATTAATTTTTACAAGGGGCCACATGAAAAACCTGAGTTGTGTCAGAGGGCCACATCAACGATAACTTGAACTTAATCCTGCTCAACTTCCTTCCATTGTAAAATGCATTAAATTATATATTCTAAATAGCTGGTACTGGTAATTAGAAGAATACAATTATTCTGTAGATATTTATATTAGGCTCTGTGAAATTGTGGCGTATAGGTCGAGTAAAAAAAAAATCATTAATAAGTCCAATTTATTCTTAACTTGTTAAATTCCTCAAACTGTGAATTACAACACATCTATAGAAACACATCAATAAAATGAATAATGTTTTAATGTTTTCCAACTCATTTTACCAATTCCTTGTTGGGTTTGCAGTTTTGCTTGCAATGCATCAGCCTCTATTGCGCGCTCTTTATCAGACAGATTTCTGTATTTTTCCTCATGCTTGGTCGTGTAGTGCGGATTCAAATTATAATCTTTAAACAGCGAGTCTGTGTAGCGCAAATCACGGCTTCACCTTTTAAATTCTGTAAAGAAATACTTAGCGCTCCATGTCTTGTTGAAAGCACGTCATTCCTTGTCAACTTTTCTTTTCTTAGCGTCAGCACACATTTTAACGGCAGCATAACTTAGCGCTGTTTACTTTCATGCAAGTACGCTACACAGAAGTACTACGCCTTTCAAAATAAAAGCACCACAGTTGTATTGCACGCACGACATAGATTTTTTTTTTTTTTTATTAAGTTGTAATCAAATGTAATTTATGATTGGCCTCATGCGGGCCGGACAGAGACGCACAAAGGGCCGGATGTGGCCCGCGGGCCGTGTTTTGCCCAGGTCTGCTCTAACCTCTTCATGCAGACTTCATAACCCATACAAAAGGAAACATTGATATCAGAGTATTTGCTCTCCATGGCCTGGGACAACAGATCCCTGTTGGATGTGCATAGAAAACAACGAACTTACAACAGACTTACAAACTGACTAGAAATGGCCTGCAAGACATTTGATGCCCTGGAATGAGATGCTCTTGGTCTAGTTTCATCCAAACCACAAAGTTTTTGAAACACCATCTTCTCTTTATGTCTTCTCCTCTCTGTCCTGCTCTAATAGTCACAGTTTTGCACCATAAAAAAAGAAAAAGAAATTGAGAAAGCTAAGTGAACAGAAAAGAGAAAAAAAGATCAGAAAAATCAAAACAGAGGAGCAAAATGTTGTCGAATGCACCTCAACCCACGGCCCTACTGAGGGCGCTGAAGCCTCACACCGGCATGAATGAGGTTATGTGTTAACACGCAGTCCATGTGAACGTAGGTGTGATTACTCAAGTGTAGGCTGCAGGATGTGTGTCTGCTGAGGTGTAGGACATGTGCCCAAGCAAACACACACCACACACAGAGCCCACCGAGGTTGATGCTTTACCTCACGCTCAGTGGAGAGGTATTAGTTACAGGATTGAGAAATAATTTGATTATAAAATAGTGGTGGTTGTGTATTCTTCACCAAGTTATGCCAACTCCTGCACTCGTGGTCAAGACCAGGAGTGTGTGTGTGTGTGTGTGTGTGAAGTCATGAGCGTGCCTCCTAAAGACAGAAAAAGAGGGGAAGAAAAGAAGCGAGGGTGAGACTGAAAAACTGTAAAACACACATTTATAAAAACATCAGAGCACCCACACAAATGAAAGTGCGTGTTGTGTGTTTGTGCATTCCTGAGAGGACCGTGAGTGGATCAAAGCTGCTGACACCCCAGGCTGAGTCCTCCTGAGGGAGCCAGCTGTCAGATCTGGGATCAGAGATCAGTGTCCTCCCTCCTCTTTGCTCTCTGTGGGGTCTGTCACAGCAAGTTAGCGCTTCGCCAGCGGCACTGATCAACAATCAGATTAGATTCTCTCCAAATAATAGCTGTGACGTCTGGCAGCCGGGATGAAAATGCTCAAGAAAAAGGAGCCCAACAAGGAGTGCTGTTGTTTCTTATCGTCGACATTAAAGGAAAAGTCTTGTTTATTGCTTCTTTTGTTGTCGAGTTGCCAGAAAAAGTGAATGAACCAGATAAGCTGTAAATGTCATAAACGAGCAGTTTCTGGCTTTTGATCTCTTGCTCTTTTAGTTGCTTTTACTTACTTTAAAATTCAAGGTGTGGGGGGGGGGAATCTTGTTACCATGGCAGCTGGCACTGGGTTTTACATCATCAATCTTTGAAAGACAACAGCTGCATATTTAATGTTTAAAATAGCAATTTTACTGTTATATTCCTTTTATCTTGTTTGAAAACATAAGTTTTAATACGATAAATAAAAATTGATTAGTTTTCTATATGCAGTATATACAATTGCATCTTCATCCATCCATCCAACCATTATCTATACCCGTTTCATCCTCTGCAGGGTCATGGGGACAATTGCATCTTATTAAATAAATTTTTCTAAACAAACCATATATTTTACCAACAGTGTGATCCCAAAACAAAGTGCTTCCTGCACTCAAAAATGCTGTCGGTAAATATTATCCGGGCATTAGAAGCAATTTATCCAGGGAAAACTGAAAAAGCAACATAGTATATCATGAATAATGGTTGTTTATTGATATCTTCGTTGTATGAAAAATAGTTTTAAAGGTGAAATAGGAGTAACATTTAAAAAAAAAAAACAGGGTGAACTGAAATTGTCTGCAAGCATTCATCACTTTACAGGACCCGGCCACTATAAAGCACAATGTGCCGCAGAAATCTTAATGCTGTCCGGAAAATCCTCCATAGAAAGGCTTTCACCTTATTTTTGTCTCGAAACGAAAACAAACGTTGATAATCTCGTGGCCATGAAAACACGGTGTGAAAAGGAAGCGAGAAACTGAACTAACGCTTTGAAGAACCTGACTCGGAAACTAAATGTTTAGGCAGGCTGACAATTGGCACAAAAATGTTAATATAAGCAACATGATGCGTTCCAAATGTGCCATATAAAACACAGCACTGGCGGCAGGATTACTCAGTCCGGTTGCATTGGCCTTTAGCTTCATACATGTGTGTGTGCGTGCGTGCGTGCATGTGTGCGCAGCCTTGAATTTCTGCAGAGGTTCTGGTCAGCCCACCCGTTGTAGATGTGCTGCCAACTCTCACTTGGCAGGAGCTTTGAAACCCTTCTTTACCTCTGCAGCGGTCACCAGTGTCAACAGTTCCATCAGACCACATGTATACGCTGAGCCTATGAATCAGTGTGACTGGGGCGTCTGTGTGCACGTTAGCCTTTCTAATGATGTGTGATACAGGTTTGCGCAATCTCCTGTATGTGTGCAGCTGCTGCAGGGATGTCCAGATGACATACATTTTCCTCGGTTTGGGTTTATTCTCACAAAAAGCTGAAATATTCACTCACTCTGTATTTGAAGGTGCAGAGTCTTGATTTTTTTTTTTTTTTTTTTGCACAAAATAATGCATCAGTCTTCTCTTTGATATTTCACCTTTTAACCTCCATGAACAAATGTTTTCCTATATCTTGTTATCACTTTTGCCAGTTGTCAAGAACTGAAACACACTCAGACGGCCTTCACTGATAGTATTATTTTCTGCTCCATTAGTTAAACGTTTCTGTTCTCTAATCAACTCCAGACAGGAGAAAACCATTTTGGTTATGGCCACGTCCATCAAGTTGCGCAAGCGAAAAACTGACCCAATAACAGGCTTTAAATGCCAGTCCTCTCATTTGCAGGATGAAGTTGGAAAGCATAAAGAAATACAAATAAAAAAAGACAAAAAGTACTTAATGTGGGAGGAAATAAAGTGGGAAAAATGTAGTAATGACTGTATTAAGAAAAAAAAGCAAGTAAGCATAGGCAATTATTTAAAGGTAAAAGTTGAAGCAAGTTCAAACAGATCTATTAATTTATGTCATTTGATTAATAAATCCATACCTACAGGTGTTTCAAAAATGCATTTACATTTTATTTATCAAGTTACTTAGTTATATGTTTATGACAGTCTCTATGCTTATTCAGCCAGGTATTTATTAAATAAAAGGAAAAGACTTGAGGACATGATAAGCAGTGTAGGGCGAGGTCTGCGGAAAAATGACATCATGTTGTAAAAATTGATATCTTTTTTCTTTTTTTTTTTTTTTGACAAACAAGCAAAGTATTCCCAGTACAAATCCAGGTGTTCCCTGAATGTACAGAGTGCTTACGAGCGAGCTCAAGTGCACACAACATAACTCTGGAAACACATTCCTCTCCACACCACGAAGCCACCCAGCAAGTCAGTCCCCTCAACGCACGGAGACGGAGACGGAGAAACTCCTGCAAATGAGCAAACAAGCCAACCTTCCAACCCTCGAAGCATCTGCGGTGCACTGCAGCTAATAACTAATTTATTGACTCTTTTTTTTTTTATAGGTTAAGACTTATTGCTCAACACGGGGAGAGACAAAAGTTGAAAATCCATCCACCACCATGCTGTTGGGTGGAGGCAGGAATCCGAAGGACATATCTCAAAATCTGGTATCTGACTGAATACAAAGAAAACTAACATGACTAGATAGCATCAGAGGTATAGCGTGAGTGAGTAAAGACCGCAAGCCATACATAATAGATGTTTTACTGATATGTTACAGTGTTGTGGCTGCAGTGTTAACTCCTTCTCAGAGCTGCCCTTTTGCACCTTGCTCCAAAAGCTCCTCAGAGTCTTTCCTTAAGGAAGTCTGAAGCTCAACCTCCCCCCCCCACACCACCCCCCACACCTCCCAACCCCCCCTCCTCCACTCACACACCCTGAAACTTTCTCTATCTCTGCCCTCCCTCCATCTCTCTTTCTGCTCCCTCCTTCAGCTCTGAACTATAAGAGCCAGACAGGGGTGCGCACACACGCACAAAACCCTCCCGCTCATGTGCACCAGCACCCTCGCTGCACATGCATCGAGTGGAGCAGAGAGGGAAAACACCACCGTGGAGAAGTTACATGAAAGAGTGGTCTCAGCTGAGGACTCTTTTTTTAAAACTCAAACCATGGAAGCCGAGCAGTGGAGGTAGACGAGAGGAGAAACTCCCAGCTGGCCGGAGCAGAGACCTTCCGAGGGATTACAGAACACTTCATGTGTGACCTCTTGTCATGGTGCTATCCTGCCCGATCATCTCTCGTTGACAGGAGCTTCTCTGCGATTTGGATTTCCCGCAGATCAAAGTTTGGTTTCTGAGCAGTTTGTGTGAATGCAGCGTGAAGAATTAGGAAACATGTCAAGCGGACGTTTCAGTCACCTGTTAAGGGGAGTCTGGTTGTTCTGGCAAGGTGAGTCCAGACACCAACTGCTCTCCAGTGAACTGGTGCAGAATTTTGGATCAAATGTTGAATGTGCATGCTGTTTGAAAAGATTACATTCTGGAAAGCTTAGAGTCACATCCCAAACATGCCTGCCAAATATGAATTTTACACTCTAACTGATTTCATATGCTCTAGGGAACGGGCTACAGCAGGGTCCGGCTTTCAGGGTCTGATCCTAAAAGACTGTAGCAGATTTCCTCTTATAAACCAAAGATTTTCCACTATGAAAACAAAGAGATAAATGCTCTCTCATGTGAGAAATCGGTTGAACACTCGGGGATTTGTATAGCTTAGAGGCAGGAGCAAGTGACAGAAAGGAAAAGATTATAGCAGACCGACTCATTATTGCAAGGAAGTCATTATGTAATTTGTCAAAATTCAAATGATTCAAAAAAGTTGGATATGTGGATCACCACTTTGAAAAATAAAAACACAACCGATGCTGATGTTGGACTGATGAATAGCCCGTCTGTGTTCTCCTGCTCCTCCTGTGTGTGTCTTCAAAGCTCCGTCGGATCCGTGACCACAGGAGGAGTCTTAAAAAAAAGGGCTCAGGCTGGTACCTTTAAACAATAGTTCCCTGGGAGCAGGGAAGCATGGCCCTGGAACTAATGTTGCCATTATGTTAATGGTTAGAATAACAGCAGACAACCATTACTGACACAACCTCAGGCTGCTTCAGAGCTGATCATCCAGCCACCACGGCCGCGATCACGAAGGCCATCAGGGGAGGTTAGCGTGATGTGTGCCAGGAGACAGACGGGAGGAAGTATTTGTCTGGTTCTGATAATCACCCGGCAGCTCGGTGCCCCTCGGTGCCCCTCAGTGCCTTACACCCTTGGTTGCTTCAATTTTAGACTGGAATCTGTGAACTGTTTCCCTTTTCACTGCCCAAATTTGGCTGAGGACACAGGCAAGACTGAGTTACTGGCTCCAAGAAGACGGTTCAAATAGGGCAGAGTTGAAATTAATTTCACGGGTCGCTGATGTTACTGGAAATATATGCAATTTGACAGGTGTGCTAATGTTTCTGTGCAGATCAAGCTTTATAGTTGAAACTTACTGGAGTTCTTCCCATCTAGGATTCTAAAAAGGATCATATCCAACCAGTGAGTCAAATATTTGGTCATTTGAAGCTTCATTAAGAGAAATTCTCTGATTGTGAATAGTGTGCTGCAGCCTTTAGTAATCTTTCTTGAAGTTAAACCTTGGGATCTTGCTCTCGTTCCAATCTAAAATATGTGAAAGAAGCTGCTATCCAGAACCAGCTCCAAACCAAGCTTTTAAATCAGGGGGAATCTGTTAGAATCCTGGCTCCAAAACATCAGTGGACCATCAATTTCTTTTGTCCTTCATGAAGACAAACCACAATGGAGATGTCAGGTGCCGTTATAATTCACGATCATGTGAGTTGTCTGATAGCTGAAGATCCAGTGTCTGATGTTGGAATCACAGCAGAATTTGTTAAGTTGACGGTGGAGTGAGTGGGTGTGTTGGCTCGAGCGGGCAGCTCCTTTATTCAGCAGAACAAAGTCTGTGTGTTGTGTCTTTGTGAGCGGGAGCCAGAGCTCATGAACCACAGAGGAACTGGCAGCAGCGTCCACTGGGCAAACCCCTGCAGATCTCTTGTCTAAATAAACGAGCCCACTGGATTAAGCAGCTTACACTGTGATGAAAAGACAACAGTAGTCGTCCCTGCGCTGCCCTGGGCACAGAGCGGTTCTGCTGGTCTGGAGGACCACGGTGAGATGCTGGAGTTAAAGAAGAAATAAGGAAGGGGGATGGGGAGGAGGCTCAGGGTTAGAATAACAGAAATGTTCTTTAAATCATCCTGACCTTCGTCTGACTGTGGCGACAAGGGTGGAGGGGCGGGAGAGTGAGGCGCAGTACTGCTGCCGGAAAGACTTTGCAGAATGAAATTTTTCTTTGTATGCCGTTCCTAACAATGTTGGGCAGAAACGCATTGTTTATAGTGTAAAGACCTCAGTTGTCAATTCTATAATTACTGTTTTTGAAGCTGGTGTTTGTCTCTGAATCAGCTGGTGCATAAGTCTATTGCTTGTTCTCACAGCCAGAGTCAGACTGTGCCCTATCGCCAAGACGCACATAAGATCATAACGAACTGTGGCATTTAAACAGGGGAAGGTGCATGGAAGAAGTAAATGTCATAATCCTGCATCACTTAACTCCTCCTTGGTTTTTGTGAATGAAATAATCCAGGTTTGTTTGTTTGTTTGAATGTGGGTATTCTGAAGCAGCTCCTTAACTTTCCTCAAGAACAGTAGCTCACAGATGTCAAGTCAGCCGAGGAAAATAAAAAGACACATAAACTAATAAACAAAACATGCATTTGGTCACTAAAGCAAAGTTTTTGGTTCAGTCTGGTCCCATCTGAACATGAAATATGGGAACCACCTCTTAAAAAACACTTTCATGTCAATTACAGGATAGACAGATATTCTTGTCTCATGCAGGTTTTGAAGCTGTGGCTTTGAGATTAATATTGTGCAACGTACTGAAATACCACCCCAGGTGTTGCTTTTTTTTTTTCATACGTCTCCAAAGAATTTGCATTAAATTACATTTAAGACAACACCTTAATGCAGATGCACTGGCATTAGCTTTTGTATTGCTCAGGGGTCAGATAGCAGACACATTTGGGCCTAATCTAAGATAGATTTGGAACTTGTATCTCTGATGCAGCACTGGCAAGTGTAATGCAGACAAGATGTGGTTCAAGGTCATGTGCTGAGGTTAACACGGGTTATCACGTGTTCACACCTTGCCAGATGTGGCTTAAAGGTCTTGAAGTGGAAATATAACACTAAAGTAAATGCATATTTATATCACCAATGAGTTGTCAAAATATAATGCAAAAAAAAGGCGAAGTTCCAAAAGTAACCCTTTTCTGAGAAAAATAAACACAGAAGAGTACACTCTTGCTTTAGATGAGCTGGGCAGCAAACAGCCATCTTCGTTTTTGTCACGGGTGACATCACAGGAATGGTCGAGTATGGTTGCAGGATTTAATAGAACTGTAAATGTCTACATCTGCAGGAGGAAAAATCAGTCTGATTTTTTTTTCAGAAAGTTGTTTTTACTCAGAAGTGCACGTCCGGTGGGCGTGCATGGATGGGTGATATGTGACTATAGTGGTGTAATGTGGACGGAGGTCTATTCTTGACAGCTCTGAGAGATCAGCTAGGCAGGGTTTAATTAACAAACCAGAAGGCTGCAAGGGCGCCCACTTCTCTTTTCAACCCAACTATATAATTGAAGTGATGTGCAAATGAGCGATAAAAGAAAATGTTTGCAACTGCTTTCTTTTTGCACGTTGGAGTTGCCCTGGTGAAGATGGCTGCCCTGAGTGGCAGCGCATGTTATCTATACTAAAATCTGCTCCCAACGCTTAATGAATTAAACTAGACAGGTAGTTTAACTGGCAACATCCACTTAAACCAGAGTTAGGGTTTGGTCTTAGATGTTTCCTGCCAGAACACACCTGGTTCAAACGAATGGATCACCATCAGCTTGTCATCCAGATCTGTTCAGGTCTGTTAATGACCCATTCATTTGAATCATGTATGCTGAAGCAGGGAAACTTCGATGACTTGCAGGACATCAACCCTCGAGGACTGGATTTGCCCACCCCTGAATTAAACCGAGAACAGAGCAGGTCTGGAAACAGCCATGCCAGTGATGTCAGGTTTGGGCTTCTTCATAGACAGCTGTGACCGTGTAACGAAAATGTGAAGTACAACGTAATTTTCCACCCAAACTACTTGAATTTCAGGTTTGATTGTGCAACCATACCTCACCGTAGATTAAAAGCAAGCAAAATACACTTAATTCAGTGCTTCCCTTCTGCTTTAAGTCCACTTTGACATGTATTTTGGCATGCGTTTTGGCCCCAAAACACGTAAAAAAAAATCCAGATTCTGGCCATATCTGGTACATACTTGGCTGAGTTTAGGCAGCCACATTCACTCTGAGTCAACTCCATCAGTCAAGTTCAAATGTGAGCCAAAGAAAACTGCAGATGTTTGGGCCAAACATCCTTTCCTATCTGGGGTTAATTAGAGAAACGTAGAAACGGTCACTACGCAATCTGGCATCTGTCCTGATCTGAAATTCTGAAATTTAGCTTCTCTGGCTTGCAGGTTTGGTTTGTCTCTAAAGTGACGCTTTTACAACCAAATATTCTTTTTATCGCTTATCGGAATGATGAATCAAATCCCATCTGGAAGAATCCCGAACCAGGGTGCATGCATGAAAGACTTTGAAAGTCATGTTCGTGTCCATCTGTGCAAATAAAAACATTTACCATTAGACCAGGTTGTGTGAGGGCAGCTCTGCCTCCAGTAACAACTCCCAAGGCATCGAGTATCTTATCCAGCTAGTTTCATGTTGAGAGTCTAAGAACTTGGAAGTGATAACTGACGATATAAAGATTATCAACAGGTAATCGAGAGCAATTGCTTAGCCTAACCCAACAGAGGAATAATATAAAGATAAGGACATGGTTTGTAGATATTATGTGATCACTGTTTGATAGAGAAACCCTGTTTGTGTATCGTTACCCAGTCCTAGAGGACAAACAGCGGGAATCAACAGATCAGACAGCTAATTCTTTGTATGTTATAATGTGTTAGATGGCCCTTCTTGTAAAGGACCAGTGTACTAAAAGGTTTGGAGTCTTTGGTTGACTTATCACACCATTCAAAGTCTGGAGGACAGCTCAGAGGCTCAGGGGGCAAAAAAAAAGCAGCTGTGAACTTTGAATAATGAGCAGCATTCAACTAAATATGTGGAATGAGGGGGATCTCAGGCCTACTGTAACATTCTGCTGAGAAAAAACCCACACTTTCACCTCACCGATCTTGTGCACGAAGATGACTCAGCCCTCCCAACCAGCCCTCATCCTACTGACTAACTTCATTCACCTCATCAACCCCTGACAGACACCTAGAAGCGAGGAAAAAAAAAAATCAAAGGCAGAAAAAAAGAAGGTGGAATCTGACATCCATCCAGGGGAAATGAGGCATAAACTTCCATGGCTTTTTCATCGGGGAGGGGAGTGGTAATCAGCGAGAGAGGGAGAAGGGCCAAGAGGGCACGGACACTTCAGGGACAGTTGGAAGGAAAACTCAGGGAAAGTCCAGCCTTGCCTTCATTTTAGGTCACCAGCAAAATTTTCTCAGGGATAAACATATATTTCATTGGCATCCTCCACGAGTGCAACTTTGGTGATTCTGTGTTGTAATTCTGAACAGATACAGCTATGCAACACAGAAAGGTATCTCTCTCACCGTCTCTCTCTCTCTGATGAAGAGACTTCCATGTTGAGCACTTGATTCCCCATAAGCCTTGAATCAAAAGTGCCTGGATCTCGTTCTTGTTTTCACAGGACAGCTCCAAATACAGATGCACATAGAGCTGTGTTTTGACTGCTGCTCAGTGGGTGAGACGTGAAAGATGAGAACGGAGGCTGCCAGACCCTAATGACAAATTCAAACAAACAAACAGAGGACAGCTCAGCGGCCTTTTATAAATATCCCTTTTACAGTATACAGTAAATCAGTGTGAGCTGTGTATTTGTTAACGTGCATGCGTGTATGTGTGAGAGTGTGTGTGGAGACTGAATGAATTTAGGAGCTCAAAGACAGGTAAGTTACTTTGGCTGACCATCAGTCAGACAAAGTGAAGCCCAGTGGCAGCAGCAGCACTGGTGGTGGTGACAGACTGTCAGTCTAGTTTAGGTCTCCACAGCATTGAGGCTGCAGCACTGACCCCTGGTGGAAGGGTCGTGATACTGCATGTGGACGGAGGGACAGAATCCTTGTCTTTGCCCTACAGGAGATCAAGTAGAAGTTTGAAGAGGCAGAGCAGATAGGATATGTGTTGAATGTGTAGAATCATTAAAAAAAAAAAAAAGACAATGAATGTGCATAAAAATGGATGAATGTGGCTTAAATTGTGAAGCACTTTAAATAGTCAACATAACAAGAAAAAGATTACATAAATGCAGTCCTATACCTGCAGACTTTACCTATAAAGTCAATCAATAAGTTAGCAAAACAAGTTGATATTTGGTCCCTAACTGCAAATCAAAAATCCCCAATGACAATGACATGACACTGCAGTAAGACAAGAAAAATAACCTAAGGTCTCTAATTTTAGAAGCTGAGTTCACATCAAATATTTAGTTTGAAAAAAAAAATCTAGTTTACAAAATAACCTTAGAACTTTGTCTGGAGAAATGTTGCTTGGATCAAACTAATGTGACCATTATATTTGTTAATTTTTATTTATCATTGTGATCAAAATTTAAAAATATAATAACAATTAGAATCAAGAGATAGGTTTTTCTGAGTTTATTATATGTGTCAAAGAAAATAATTTATTTACCACTGAAAAAAGAAACTCCTCTGTACTCTTTTACGACGGCTATTTATTTTTTGATTCTTGGTATTTTGGACCTACTGCTGTACTTGAATTGAGCTGAACTGAATTCAACCGAACTGAAATAAACTGAACTAAAATGAAGTGAATTGCCTCAGATACCAGGAAGCCACAAGTCAGTAATAACATCCAGAGCCCGAATAATAGTACTGGTAGTATTCACATGATGTCACAACAAAACTTTTGCCTCAAGCAGATAATTTATAAACGCTGTAAGCAGCAGTGTGTCGTGAGAGTGTTAATGACATTCAGCACTAAATCGAGCCTTTTAAGGCTAAAAACGCCATTACAGTCATTAAAATACCACATATATCAATTGTTCGTGGTTGCAAGAGCAGATCAGACCCCTAAAATTGGAGTACATGAAAGATGGAAGACCGAGGAAACTCAGCAGTGAGAAACATGGATCACACCAGTAAACCACAAAGACTTATTTCCTACAGATTATTCTTAAGTGTGATCTCACCATTTCGTCAATGGTGAGACCATGGATAAACATCACTACCTAGTGTAGCCTACTTAATACAGTATTTATTTCATTCAGTTAACGTTCAGAACTGATCAGAGTCATTTATAAATTGAGTGAGGTGACCAAAATTTGGAAGTAAAAGGATCCTATTTGGAAAACCTGAAGATGGAAGTTGGTAATATTATTATGACTACCGTAGGCGGTTATCATTCATTTTTCCTGATGTCATGGAAGATAGTGACTCTAGATTCAATGGATCATGCAAGTAGGTCTAGGTCAAATGTATTGAGGAAACATTTTCGGGGAATTTAGAAGCAATCAGCATGCTCAGATCGTAGAGTTAATTTCAGCAAACCGCTCCTGTAGCCACGACAATGCTAATCTAATGTAGCTAATGTAGCCGTGTCCTCCACCCAGCTGCACACATACTGTTCATAAACCTCCAGAGACTTGTAGGTCTTCAGTTCCTCCAGATGATGATGATTTTCGTCCATTTCTGATGACTAATGTTCATAACTTGTGAACACGTGACCGCATTAGAATGATTCTATGGAGCTTCACGCACAACATGGCGACGTTGAGTCAAAATACCCGGATGTGTGACGTCAATGAATACCATCTATAGCTAACTGAACTAAGGTGGGGTTCTTTGTATTCATTAATAAAGAATTTAACAAAAAAAAAAAGAACTTAGATCTCTAAATAAAGCCTGTAATACGACATTAATATACAGAACAAGATGATTCTCTTTGTCAACCCCTACAGGGAAAAATATGCCATTGCATGACTAATTTTTAGAAAAAAAAATAAAGATGAATATCAAAGCCTGAAATAATAATAACTAGAACTTCTAATCATACCTGTCAAGTTTTGGATATGAAAGCAAGGGAAATTTTCTGGCGCCTGCCGCAAGCAGTCCCACCATCACAATCAAGCTCCAGTAGCTCCAGTATCTCCTACATTTTTGGTGTACAAAAAAAGCTAAAATCACAGCTACACTACTTCCTGAACTTCAGCCAGCTCTTTTGTTTCCTGTGTGCCATTTTTGGACAAACTGATTAATCCAGGTGTGTCTGACCATTACTGTGCAGTTTGTCCATTAATGGCACACAGGAAACAAAGCAGCAGCCTGAAGTTCATGAAGTAGTGCAGCTGTGCATAGAACACGTTGATATAATGTGAACATTTATTACAGCCTAAATGAAAACACAAAAGGGGTATATATGAAGAGTATTTATTTGAAGGGGTTTGCATATTTTTTGTTCACTTAACATTGATTGTGCTTTCATTTACATTTCATTCCACACATTGTTTTCATTTCATGTTGCTCTTCTTTTAGTTTTTCATCTCATTTCACGTGACTTTTCTTTACTCTTTTAATGACTTGTTGTACTCATTTGTTGCAGACTTTGAATTCTTTATGACTGTTTTGGAAGGAGTGTATTTGTGGACAGGTCCAGAGTAGTTTATTTTACATGAGAGAAGAGCGCAAACAGTTCTGTTCTCTAATGACATCCTATTCTCTGTAACAAATCTTTCTTTTCTTCGCGCGCTGTCACTCATCGGATGTCACACACTAACCTCGCGATAACTGCTGTAGTACCTGTAGTAGCTATTGCTGTGGCAGTTATTCGCGAGGAGAGTGACAGATCTCAAATTGGGAATTTATTTATTTATTTATTTATTTATTTTTACGCCGCCCGATGCGTTATTATTATTTTTTAATAACGCATGTTAAAATACGAGAGATTTACGGGAAAAAATACTATTACGGGAGGATGGCGGGAAAGAAAGGGTAAAATACGGGACTTTCCCGGCCAAAACGGGATACTTAAGTATGCTTATCATTATGAAGGGTATTTGTTTAAGGCAGGATTGGAGCTGGACTTAAAACTAAAACCCTCTGGCTGAACACTCTGTTGTTGTTCAATAAGTTGTGTAGTAGATTTACATATTTTTTTTTTCTTAAAAAATTATTGCAGAATAAGCAGTTCATGGATTTTTTTTTAAAAAACATCATTCTGTCGCAAACATCCACAACAGAACAACAAACCTTTAACTCTTGAGAATATGCAGAACTTGGAATGAGAAAAAGGAAATAAAACCATAAAACCAAAATAATTGCTGTAATAAAAATGACCACCTAGATTCCATGAATAAAAGCAACACTTAATCAAATATCAAACATTTTACACAGGTGTTAGAGAAACAAGCATTTGATCTTCTTAATGAATGCCCGTCAGGCAATGGTTTCATGGAACATATTTCATTTTCCTCCATAGCAATAAACCTGTCTCGTACTGTGTAGTTTCATATTTTCAAGTTCATGCTGTTTAGATGGTAGAAAAACAAAAAAGATTTAAAGCTACGCCCAAGTTTTATGAGATTCATGACTGAAGTATTGAATTGGATAAAATCTTTGTGCTGTTTTGATATCCAGTCACACATAAATAATTAAATTGAGGAATATTGTGCTGTATTACACTAATCACATAACTGTACAAAAAGTCAAACAAATACTCAAACAAAAGGCATATTGTTTCACCATCCACTGAATACTTGCTGTATTTTGGTTTGATGGAAGGGAAAAAAAAAACTTTCTGTAATTAATTTTTGGACATTTGAAGAGCTGCTTCAGTTGTCCTTTAACTGAATGTTTGTAAATGCTGTTTCCCCTTCGCTATAAAGATGTGTGATGCTAAAAACACCCCATCATTCTTACAACTTTTACGTGTAGAGGTGCATGAAATCTGATTTTGAAAAATGCACTCAGTGTTATGGTGTGACAGGGAGGTGCACTCTGCATGAGTGGGAAGTTTTAGAGCCCTTGGCGGAAAAATAAATCAATGGGAACCAGTGAAGGATAAAGCTAATGATATCTGACTGCATGTGTAGGAAGTGATTCAAATAAAACAGTCCCCTGTCGCCTCCAAACTGAGATGGGGGTTGAATATTATCATACTGTATGTATTACACCATCACTTCAGTTGTGGTTGGAATAGTCGCTTTTGTTGAAGAATACTAAAAGAAAAAAAAAAAACCCACAATGAGCAATTTTGTTTGACTAGGCTCGGCCTTTATGAGCACTCGCTGTGTAAATGCAACCATATGCCCAACTGGAAAGAGATCCAAGAAAAGGGAAAGGAACTGAAAGACAAGTGACCTCAAGAAACACTGTATAGAAAGGTTTTGGCAAAAACAGAGAGTCAAATACAGGAACACGAATGACTCCCCGTCACATTACCGACTCTTGTCTCTGTGTCCAGTCACTGTGCTGTGTGTATATATTTCAGTAATCATTTTGACAAAAATGATGCATACGGCCATGAAGGGTGGATAACACTGATTGGATGACTTTCAAGGGAATTGGAAATTCATTAATCCTGAATAACACTTCTTGTCAGAGATTTAGCAAGGGAGCACGTTTGGGCCCACTGACCAGCTTCCCTCACCAGCTACAGTGACATCCATCATACACAAACACATCACTGCAGGGGGGAAACTGCAAACATATTTCGATGCCTGTGACGGCAGAAAGAAGTATTAATCTTATCAATCTTATCAACAAATTGACACACTTCTGGAAGGAGGATGAATGGGCCTTGAGCTTAAATCTGGCTCTGTGGTTCAAACAGTGTGTGTGTGTGTGGGTGTGTGTGTGTGTGTGTGGGTCAGGTGGAAAGGCGCTGAGAAACAAGCGAGCTGCACACGTCTGTGGTTGTGGTCAGCATGTGGGGAGCATTCCAAGAGTGAGGGGAACAAAAAATATCCTCCATTTGACATTAACAAGCTTAATAAATGCCGATCAATCAGTCTCCGTCTGGGGGCCTCTAACAGAAAAATCAGCAGCACACACTTTCCACTCTGAAGTATTCATTTTCTCTCAGCTTCATGTGTTCAGCCACAAGAGAGCAAACTGAGCCGTGGGTAGATGCTCCCAGGTCAACTGGTGGCTTGACAGGTGATGTTTACAGCCATAAAACAGGAAAAAGAAAAAAAGAAAGGGAAGAAAAGAGATGGGGAAAGGAAATTGAGTAAAACAGGGTGGATTTACTGGCTTCAAGCAGAAGTTTGAAATTTCTGGAAATTTGTTTTCAGCAGAGAGTTATGTGAGAAAGCCGATACCACTTTCGTAAACAAGCTTAGCAAACTGTTCAGCTGGCTCTGGAGCTGAAGCCAGTCTTTTCACCCTGGCGCTAATGCTCACATTGTAGCACAGAGCCCGGCGGGTTTCCTCATATTTAAATCACTGGGGTGCAATCAGGAAAACTTCTCTCTGTCTCGGCTGAAAGCACACTGAAGGACAAGGCCTTGCTGTGCGCACAACACACTGATTTCTTCAGAAAAATATAATTCCCATTAATGACAGACAGACTGCAGATGTCCACACGTCAGATCAATAACGATTACAGAGTAAAAAATGCTTTCAGTTGGATTAACTGTGAGTGCTTGTAATACGTTGAGCAAGAACATACATCATTGTGAGTGCTTTTCCTTTAAATAATATTTTAAATCATATTATCAACAGATGTGTTCGGCTCAGTTGGCCTGCTGTTGTCAGTGATCCAGTTTTTGCTTTGTAACTGTACTGGAAATGCACATATACAGAGAGCGTGCACTTGTGCAGAGTCAGCTCTAAACACAACTCTTGTTTATGAGCAAACGTCCCCAGAAAAGAGGACTGTATGTTGCAGCTGTAGGGTGACAACAGGGAAAAACCTGAATCACAGCTATATAGAGCTTCTATAGCACTGACTGGTTGGAAAAATGAGAACCCTGAAACAGCTTAATCTCCAACAGAATTATTTGTATGCATAACTGAGAGAAAATGTACATATCCCTCTTGATTTTCTGATGAAGAAGGTCGAGTCTTCATCATACCCTTCAAATCAGCCTGGAATTCTCTGTAATGGAGCTTCTGTGTTTTTATCTGTTCTTATTTGCGGACTACTTTCTGACCATCTTCTTTCTCCCTTGCAGCTGTATTCGTTGTGGGAACGGGGAGTAAACTTTGGGAGGCGCCCTCAGGAACCTTTGCTTCCTCCTCCAATGTCAGCGAGAGCCTGCAGTGGGAGCCCCGCTGTCAGTGCCGCCACCTACAGGACAGAGTGAAAGTAACGGCAGATGTCCCCCCAAAACTGGATGGCACCTGGGTATCAACGAGGTACCTGTTCATGTCCAGTAGTCGTAACAGCAGCAGTCATGTCACAGTTGTGGTTTCCCCTTTGTAGAACTGCCGGCACTTGTTGAATTCAAATGTCATCTAATAGTGTCATTGACAGTGTCATTACACTGTTTTCATAAAAGTATATCCTTTTTTTTTTTTATTAGAAGAGAGCTGTAGACTTGAGACATCAATATTTCCATTTGTAAAGCCCTTCATAGGACAAATTAAAAGTCACTTTGTATATGCAGAAAACTTTAACATACAGATGTAACATGATAAAACAAAGACAAACAACAACTTCAGAAAGGTAGTAAGTGGTTACAAAGTTCTCTTTGGTGAATGTCACATCACATCTGGACACATTCTGTGCCCAGGCTGCAAGATTCATTGATTTTTATGTGCTGATAAAATTTTTAATTATTATGATAAAGATAGGTCTTTTTGTGTGGAGTTTGCATGTTCTCCCCGTGCTTGCGTAGGTTTTCTCAGGCACTCCGGTTTCTTCCCACAGTCCAAAGACATCCATGTTAGGACTGGTGGTTCTAAATTACCCGTAGGAGTGATTGTGAGTGTGCATAGTTGTCCGTCTACATGTGGCCCTGCATTGGACTGGTGACCTGTCCAGGTTGGACCCCTGCCTTCTGCTCAAAGAGAGCTGGGATGACCCTTTATAGCACATGTGTCAAACACAAGGCCCGCGGGCCAAATGTGGCCCGCCACATCATTTTATGTGGCCCTCGAGAGCTTGTGCATTATTGGCTTAAATATTAAACCAATATTATAGGACTTAATATAAGCTTACGCCACTTTAAAGTGCATATTGACAATAAACTACATCTCCCACAATGCATTTCATCATTACCCACAACGATAACGGTATCTCACCATTAACGAGACATCAAGATGATTTTCAGAACTGATGGACTTAAAAAAAAAACATCTACAATCTAACCCCAACATGTCAAAGAAAAGAAAAATTGATGCACAAGGAAGACAGTTTCATGAACGACGGGAAAACGAATACAAGTTTGTACCTCAAGGTGAAAAAACAGTATGTGTTTTGTGTTATGAGGTGGTGTCAGTCGGCTTTTTGACAGCAAACACCGAGCTGAGTATGCTAAATTTAGCCCACAAGAAAAACAAAGAATCGCTTCCGCTTCTGAAACCAAGGTAATGGATACTCAGTCCGTTACCATGGCCCTTTAAACAACACCTGTGCGAGAGCAGGTTTACAACCACAAACCTGAGTTTAATATAATAATGAGTTAAATATTTGAAACTTGAATACATAATACGTACAGAAACCATTATTTAACAATATATTAAAGTGTAGTTAAATTTATTTTGATTTACATTCCATTTTGTTACATTCATGCTGTCAATCTGGCCCTTCGAGGGCCACCATGATGCTGATGTGGCCCTCAGTGAAAATGAGTCTGACACCCCTACTCTATAGGATTAAATGGGTATGGGTGATGGATGGTAAAGATACCAGTTTTGTAAAAGCACTATCAATAGTTTTGAAAGAAAGATGCTCAAAGATCCGATTAACTCTTGTGCTCATCAACACTTGCAACTCAACTTGGACACAACCCTGAAGGGTTTCAGATTTCAGACTTGCTCTGGCAAATTTGAGTCTCGCTTCAATGATTTGGAAGATGGATACCAGCTGAAATCTACACATGCAACAAGGCTCTTTGACGACTCTCCCTCTGTGTTCAGGTGTGAAGTCCGTCCTGGTCCAGAGTTCCTCACCCGCTCCTACTCCTTTCACCCCAGCCGTCACTTCCAGGCCCTGCAGCATTACTACACCGACAGTGCCTGCGAAGACCCGGCCTACTCCTTGATGATCAGGGGGAAGATCCGTCTGCGCCAGGCCTCCTGGATCACCCGTGGGGGCACTGAGGCCGAACACCACCTCAGCAAGGTTGGCATCGTGGTTCACAGCATGGCAGCCAAGCAGAGGCTCGCCTCCAGGCTGCCTCCGGCCTGCGTGAGCCTGAGCCTGGGTCGAGCCGCGCCAGGGAAGCTGTACGAGCTGCACAACACGCGGGCGGGGAGGGCGTGTCTGGCAGCCCTCGGTTTCTCAATGATGGAGTTGGGTTTAGTGCGAGTGGAGACACATCACCACAGCCATGGAGGTCGGATCCAGGAGCTGTTCCTGGGGGATATTCACACAGACTGGACTCAAAGAACCCAGCACAGACCCACAGGGTACCAGCAGCCACTACAGAGTGCCATGGTAAGAGTTAACAAAGTCATTTTGATGCTGAGAAAAAAAAAAGCTTTATAAAGCCTCGAATTCTTGAATAGTATTTGTGTTGTTGGTAGGTGAGCAGCTCATCTAGAGCCTGCTAATTTGCATATTTTATATCAAAAGCATACTAAACATTTAGCCCATCTCACAAAGAGCTGCCACACGCTACTAAATGACCAGCCTTTAAAAAATACAAAAATGCTTCCCTCAAATACCACTGTTTATGCGTCATCATTGTCATTATCAAATTTAAAATCCTGTTTCAAGAAATGTTGGCAGTTATTTAAAACTTTGTAATAACTGCAATCAATGCAATCATTTGAAAACAATGTAAAAAATATTTTATTCATTTGTTCATTCACTCACTCCCTTATTCATTCATTCATTCATTTATAATACTTCGTCAAATGTTGACCTTTTCTTTTTTCGTTGATGCAAGTTACACAATTTAAAAAAAGGCTCCAGACATGAGTTACAAAAGGACTGAAACAGAATTTTATTTTTCATTTTGTTTTATTCTGTAATTTAAAGGGTTTAAGAATTTAAACGATTCACACATGATTGAATGATGTCCAGGGCCTTTCAGCTTTGTTTTTGGGATTCAACAAAGCACTTTACAATATGTTTCTCATTCACCCGGACACAACACACACACAAACACACACACACGTAAAGTGGTGCTTTATCTCTGCAGTCACACACTAAAAGCGCTTCAGGGGCAATATCAGGCTATAGTGTCTTGCCAAAAGACACTTTGGCACACGGCAGGACAAAGGATTGAGTGGCCAAATCTTCTAATTGGAAGACAATCACTCGATCAACTTTCTGGAAGCTGGATTGAAAAAAAAATGTTGGATTTGATTTCACATTGATTTCATATAGTGATTTTAAACTGAAACAGTTTCTCTGTCCAGTTTGTTAAAGGTTAACTACTGCTGCTCTTTGTAGTTTTGGGGTAAATGTATTAAATCACAGGATGAAAATAGAGGTCTCTTTTACCTCTCAGGTGTAACATTTCATGGGTTGTGTAGTCACATTTTCACTTTATCATACCTGCCACCAGCCTGAGAAGACATGTCACAGTGTTCATCACAACTAAACCATGTTTCATTGTAATCACCGTGTAATCAATAGTTGCATCTCTTTCTCTCTCTCACTGTGCAGCATCACATCCACCCCTGCCCTGTGTGTGCTCTAGTGTACCGCTCCTCGGAGCAGCGCCCTCCCGTGTTGCCCCGCAGTCCTGCAGCTCCTCTGTCTCTGGCCGGCCGCTGGGTCAGTCAGAGCTGCGAAACCCGACCCACCGTCCTCTTCCTTACCAGAGACTTCACGTTTGATCCCGGCCAGCACACCTGGGAGGGCGTCTATCGCCACTACTCGGACCCAGCCTGCTCACAGCCCACTTTCATCCTCAGAGCCTTGGGACACTACGCGTTGGGAAACCCTTCCATCAAACTCTCAGGGGCATCTGAGTTTGTCTTCAAGGTCACCCAGGTGAAAGTCACTGCCCTGGACAAGTCCGTCGCCAAGTTGCTGAACGGTACAAAGCCGGGAAAGTGTGGCCGGACAGGAGGCTGGGAGGTTGGGGTGGAGCAAGATTTGACCCCTACAGATGGGTGCCCTGTGCTGGGTATCAAGCTGCCACATAAGGAGTATGAGCTCTTCAAAATGGAGCTGGATCACAAGAAACATCCTCTGCTCTTCGTTGGTGAGAGGCCAACTGATGGGTCCAGTCCTGACCGCCCACTGAAGCGACCAACGTCCTTTCAGGCTCCCATGGTGCTTTGCAGCAGGGGAGAGACACAGCCTTCCTACTCCCGTTTTGAGAGCAAGCAACTACAGTTAACCGCTGGGACAGTGACGGTAGCACAGCCGATGATACTGGTGCTTGGATCTGTGCTGTGCAGCTGGTTCTGTGTTTATTAGAGACAAAACAAACCTGTTACACAGCTCGAGTCAATGATGGACATTGTTTTGTGGCAGCTGCCCTTCACTCACCCTCTGGTGACCACATGTGAGAGACTAAAGACGAATCATGAGACATTTTAGGGAGCAGAACGCCTTAACTGGCTTTCACATGGGTTCCCTCGGCCCACTCTCTGTTTTTTCATAAAATTATTCCCTGTAGAATACAAAGATATGATACAAGTGCCACTGAATACATTAGGTCCAGTCAAGCTCTGTGTGGATAATGATCACACATCTGAGTAAGAACTGTTTTCTTGTGATCCTTCCATCCAGCAAGATATTCATATGGAAATGTTCATCAGTTATTTCATTTTATTGGACTTTTTTACCAAGATGCATCTTGACTAATGCACTTTGTACAGAACCGCTCCTTTTTTTTTCAATCAACATACTGGAAAGAAAGAAATCTACAAAAAAAAGTGTGAACAGTTGCCATCGTCACAGCTCTAATGCCACTGTGGTGTGAAATGTTGCTTTATCTTTCTGCTCTTTCAGTACGTGAGTGCCTTTCCATCAGCAGTCAAAGTAAACAAATCAAATGAATATTTATTTTAACCCTTTCTATTGTATGTTTTCATAAAAACAGATTTTAGTCTAATATTTTAGTTACTTTTCTATATCTATCAAAATTTCTATATCTATTAAAAATGTGTTTTCATAATATATTGTGTTCGATTTGTCTCTCAAACGTGACGAGGGAACCAAAACCAGGCTTGTGGTGATGCGGCTGCAGACGTCTCTACCATGGAAGACACAGCATCACCTCACCTGCAGTGTTTTGGTCTTTTTTCACTCTCCTCCCAGGAGTGAGAGGAAGAGTGAGGGGCTGAGAGGAGAAGGGTTGGCAACACTTGGTCAAATTCCTCTTTTGGTAAATTTGGATTGTAGCCGTTATGATGTTATGATGGCTGCCGCAGTGAGCAGATCCGAGGTCGTCCTTTCTGTGTTTGAGACAGAGTGGGACAGCGCACGGTGGCTTTACTTTCATAAAACAAGAACAAAAACAACTTACTTGCATTGTCACTGATCATTTATGAGGTTATTTCTTAACACCAGGGCCATCAGCTACTCCTTCATAGCAGCCTTTTCCTGAGGCGATGACATTCTCTTGACAATTACCTTAATGTGAAAGTGGCATTTGGATGACTTATGCTCTTTAATTCCTTCCAATTTTTGCCACAACATGAGAGTGTTTTATTTGATTTCCAATGATTCCTGAGCACAGAACGTAGAAAGAGAATTGGAGGGATACCAGCGCCAGGCTGAAGAGACAGACCACCCACCCAGGTGTGGTTTGGCTCGTCTCATCATACACCAACTAGTCATGGCACTGACTGTTATTCTCCAGTTTCAAACAGAAAGAAATTTTAAAAAGCATTTTCATTTTGAATTTTGGCTTCCTTGCTGTGTGTCTCTCGTGAGTTTTTGCCGGCTCCGCACATCAAAATGGCACGTTATATATTTATAAGGAGACAGCAAATGACAGCTTGTGTTTTTGTCTTTTGTGTCTTCTAGTTTATGAAGCTGCGGCGCATTGCTGTGTTGCTGTGGTAAACCGTTGTGTCTCATGTGAAATGTCCAGGTTAAGCAAACGGAGTCAAGATGCAATCTTCATTGTTGAATGTCAGAAAAGTTGCTTTGGCATCACTAGCTGAATGATTTGCTTTGTGTTCCAGCGTCAGTAGTTGATTGGATGAAAAAACTAACTAACTACAGAAAATAACCAGCATCTGGCAGGTGTTCATTTCCCACCCTGATGAACCATCTTCGCAAAGCGGTTAAAGTTTGTTTAAAAGATTCCTTTTATTTTTTATTTTTTTTTTGTACATTTGAAAAAACTCAATTGGCTCTTTTGCCGATCAAAGAGAGAAGAAGTCTTAAGGCTTCTAGTTTGTTAATTAGACGCTGCTTATCTGAGAGTGACAGCTGTCAAGACAAAGGGCTGCCTGTTAGACCACTGTCAAACTCAGAGGAGGACATCGATTGAGACTGAAAAACTAATTATGTTAACTCAGGCTACATCTATGCTAGTTTGTTTTAAAACGGAATTTAAAAAAAAACAGATCTTCATCTCAGCTCAGTGAGTCCTCCATCCACCTTCTTCTTCTTCTTTTCCATTTCCTTTTGGCTGTTTCCTTCAGAGGACACCACAGCATCTTCTCTGCCTCCGTATCCTCTGCATCCTTTTCTCTCTCACCAACTAACTTCATTTACTAAATCCATTAATCTCCTCTCTGGTCTTCCTCCAGGCCTCCTGCCTGGCAGTTCCAGCCTCATCATCCTTCTACTGATATATTCACTATCCCTCCTCTGTTCATGCCCAAACCATCTCAGTCTGGCCTCTCTGAGTTTCTCTCCAAAACATCTAACAAGTGCTGTTCCTCTGATGTCCTCATTCCTGATCCTGTCCATCCTCATCACTCCCAAAGAGAACCTCAACATTTTAACCTCTGCTACCTCCAACTCTGCCTCCTGTCTTTTGCTCAGTGCCACAGTCTCTAAACCAACAACATCTCAGGTCTCACCACCATCTTATATACCTTTCCTTTCTGCTCTACACCACCGTAATCATGAATCACACATCCATCCATGCCCACAGGATGTGTACAAAAATCTTTGTTGCAGATTGATCATATCAATACTTCACTCCTGAACATGTACACATTTACAGTTTTATCAAATCCAGTCTGACTGCATACCAGATAGTGTATAGATAAAACTGCAGCTTCCATGCGAAACCATTCCTGTGATGTCCCCCACGACAAAAAAAAAAAAAAAGGCTGCTTGCTGTCGAGCACATTTGAAGTAAAAGGATGCTTATTTGTGTTTATTTTTCTCAAAAAAGACTTAATTTTGTAATTTGTTAACTCACTGAGTTGCTTTTTTTTTTTTTTTTACCCAAATGGTTGTTATTTTTATAACCCATAAATAAAATGGTTTTCATAACCCATTCCTGATTGATGTGCAGCAAAATTGCTTCTTTAAGTCCATTGCTTGTGTCTTTCCTCTTGGGATTATTTTAACAGACACATGAACGTTCCAGAGCAGCAAATTGCCAAAAAGTCTGTTTTCATAGCGGTCTGCACATCTGCTGGATTTCTCAAGGGCTGATGATTAGAAGAACCTCACTGCAACTCACCCTCTTGAATCCTATGAAAAGAAGTCAGGGGGTGCTTTTAATTGCCCACATTATTTACATATAAGCAACATATTTTATTTGTTTATTTATTTTTGCCTTCATTTTTGGTTAAATGAATAGTGGAACAGTGGAAAGAACAGTTGTTGTTCATCTGAGGCTGTATAATCAGATGATCTTCATTATGTTTATACACACACACACTCAAAGGATTAAAAGCTGGTGTTCTAACTTTTGCACATAACCATATGTCAGTCCAAACCACAAATACAAGCTTCATGCTGGGAGTAATGACAAATAAAGTGATTGCCACAGTGAGAGGTTTCATCCTTTGTACACCAGATGCCCACATAAATGTCTGTCCAGAAACAGTTGAAAAAATTTCTTCGTCAACAAGGTGGTGGGATGACTAAGCTGGCATGACTGATATCACAAGTTTACTAGGATGTACCGGTGTACCGGTGCCTCTTTCATATTTCAAGAAGGAAACAGAAAATCGGGGTGAGCATTGGCCGAAGGCGATCATCCTGCGGTCTGATACAAAGCCCAGACAGTGAACGCAGTTCCACTTGACAAATAGCCATCATATGGCTTGCACATTACTCTCCAGGCATTCCCGTGCAAATACTACTGAAACTACTGAAAACACGCAGAGGGGGATTTGGGATGGCAGACACAGCCATTTGCCAAAAAAATACACTTTTCAGTCCCTCTGACAATAAATGAGTCGAGAGGAGCAGCACACGCTGAACGGCTGTACAGTATACAAGTCCAGATACTCAGTGTTATGACTGAAGCAAGTCAAGTGTTTTAGTCCCTCATTTGGAAAATGCTGACGCTATCCTTTATAAAAATGACTGCAGTGCAGGCTTTTTAGAATTTAAACCTAAATCATTAAAAGATGTCTGGGGCTTAATGAACAAAAACCTTTGAACTCAAATGTTTTAAAGCAGAGAGGAAAATTATTTCTTCATTTAGTTAACATGACAATCTCACATTGTGTCAGTTCATGTTGTTGATTTAATGTGAGCAGTCGTTTGTTGGAATGAGATGATGTAATAAAATAAGATAGTAATGCCGTGTACCAATCAAGTTTTGGAAATATCAAAGCTGGAATCAAATGATTTGGCCCCAGTCAAACCGATCTGATGAAATGAGAAACTGCAGTAGTGCTGTCATGAGAAAGACTTTAACTACTGTTAAATTGAATTAAATTAAATTAAATTAATGTTTTCTTTTATCACTCCTGTGACTCTGAACAGGAATAAGCAGGTATAGATAATCGATTAAGGGCATTTGCAGCAGGAGAGGTGGAAACACGTTTCTGATTTGTCGGCACAAACACTGACATCAGCTACAAGAGTTCATTATCTTGTGAGGAAACACAAACATTGTTTTACTTATTTAGAGATGTGTTTCATATCGCCTAGAAAATAATTCCCTCTCTCGCTCTCCCCCTTTACTTTATTGAACTACAAACTCCAAAACAGAAATATGTATGTATTTTTAATGATAATATTTCTTACAAAATGCTGGTCTGTGCAGACCAGCTATCCCCTGCCAGAGTCTGTTAGTCAATTATATTGATTAGCTGCCTGCTGCTTGAACATCACTACAAGAGTCAATATAGCAAATTTGTGGACGAGAAGCAAAATCAATGTGCTGAAACGACATACAAGTAAACTGATCAATTATGGTTCAGAGGATTTCTTGTCGTCTTCCTTCTGTGTAGCTTTAAATTTGGAGAGATGGGGAGTCAGTAGGAAAGAAAGAAAGAAAGAAAGAAAGAAAGAAAGAAAGAAAGGTCTTCTTCAGAGGCCACATACTGTTCCTATTAACTCCTGGGAGAATGGCGATGGCAGCTGCTGGCCTCCATGAGGTCATCTTTCAGGACTGGATTGAGAATATAGGTCCGTACCCCCACCTCACCCAGCCAACACCGAGAAGAACAGAGACTGATTGAAAGAAAAACATCTATCTGTGCAATAATGTGTAGAGCCGGAATAAATCCCTCTCTACCCTCCAGTGAATCCAGCAGCAGCCATCTGCCTCTTAGATAAGGTCGAAACGAGACCAACGTGTCACCAGTCACACCCAGAGAATTACTGGAAGGATAAAACACAGATGCTGCTCATTAGATCACGCACGCGCGTGGTGCTGTGGGAGTTCCACCAGCGTGACAAATTTGATCTCTCTGTAACCATTTTGTCTCATTTTTAGAGGTCATTTAAAGGAATGGTCTGATATTATAGGTGACAGGCTGGGTGCTCAGATCTGAGCATGCTGGCATACTTAATAAATTAATTTATACCAAGTTACTGCAGACGTACAACAGGTAACGCTACAAGCCTGAATATGAAAAGTTGATATGAAAAGTTTTTAACCTCATGAGACATAGATCTGTCTCATGATGCATCAACTCCTCGTCTGTTACAAGGATGGTGGAGAAGAAGAATGCAAGAACTTGGGCTCAAACGTTTTAATGTCTTCTCATGATGTGTCGACTCCTCATCTATCACAAGGATGAGGTAGAAGACCACAGGACATGGACTGTAAAGCTGATTTGAATCTGTTTAAAAGAACCAAAGATGTGTGAAGCGAGCAAGAAACAAGTCGAAGTTACCTGGTGAAGATGACAGACCTGATATCTTCTGTTTATGGTTGTGACAGCATGAAATTCATGCCTTGATTTCATGTCCAGATTCATGATAAAATGTTAAGCTATTACAAAAATAGATTTACTTGATTTTTCTGGGCTGCTGAAAATTTCAGCCTGTTTTTGCTTGTTGTGAACAGTTGTAAACTGACAAAACAAGAGCTCTTTCCTTGAAGATAGTTTTTTTTTTTCATTACTACAGGCTACACTGGTATCCCTCAAACATTTCCTATTGTCCCTGGAGGAACACCAGTCAGATGCCTAGACTGTGAGAAAACAAATACCAATTTCATCACTTTTCATGTCTACTTATGGAGCAGTTTGTGCAGCTTAGCAGAAAAAGCTGGAAGAGAAAACAGTACCTGAAGATGATTGCTAATCAACTTGTTGCATTTAATTCTGGTGAGAAGAACATTTCAGGTGAGATCTTTTCATTTAGATGCCAAAGAGCTGCATATCACAAGAAAATTCACGTGTCTGTCTCCAGCATAGGACACAATGTAATGCATTTTTAATCAAAAGTTTATAGTGTCTCCTCCTTGTTCCTCAGGATTCCCTTTCTGTCCATTCCTGCGTATTTCTTTGTTCCAGATACTTCACATGTTAAGCTATTCATCAGCAATCAGAGATCTCTCTCTGTAACTCGTCGCTGAGCATCTTCAAGTTGTTCACAACATAATGATCGAATGCTGACCAGCGGCCACCGACTACTCACCATTTTGCCTCTCGGTTTGTTTAATGCTTGGCCTTAATGGTCTCTCCAGGTGGTACTACCAACAATAACCCCTCAGGCTGCAATTATTCAGTCACTTCTAGAGGAAGAAAGTGGTATTACAAGGCTAGCAGGACAGTAAATTTCAGCTTTATAGCCACTCTCTTCAGAAGAGCTGATCGATGAAAACAAAATCATGGTGTCACAATGGCTATATATATATATATATATATATATATATATATATATATATATATATATCTATATATATATATATATATATATATATATATATATATATATATATATATATCTATATATATATATATATATATATATATATATATATATATATATAATATAAAGAGAGAAATATATATATAGAAGAATATCTTCTAGGCAAGAAGATATTCTTCTAGAAAAAGGAACACACACACGCTTAGCGAGGGACACGTGGAAATACTTGAGAAAACTGGCCAAAATTCCTTCACTCAAAATCATCCAGAATAGAATTTATGTCCAAAATGATGTCAGTCAAGCATGAAATGTAACAAGGAAACCAGTTAGGAAGGTCACCACTGAATTTCTGATGCACATGTACGTTTGAAGCTTCAAAGGTTGCTTGTTTCCCACAAGCAGGACAATACAGGACCCGATCTTTTGATGTGACTTCAGAAACAATGCTCCTGTGTGCTGAGCTGGGAAGAAGAAAAAAAAAGAAAAAAAAGAAAAACAAAACAAAACAAGCCCCAAGGAGTTTCCTTTCAGCTAAACCAAGTTTCCAAACCACAGACAGTTTGGTGGTTTAGTCTGACAAATGTTCTGGTAAGAGAAAGACACAGTGCTGCTTTTGGACAGAGATTTGTTAGAAAAAACATCAGAGGCATGTTTTTATTTCTCCCATCCCCGGCTTTCCCATAAAATTTTTGCATGTGCAGTTAATGCACACGCACACATCAGTGAGGTGACATCACTGCAGTAGTATGGGTGTCTTCCAGCTTCTCCCACTCATTCAAATTTCAGGCTCCGTTAAGAAAATCCCATTATTTCTATAAGAATATGAGCTGCAGCTGCATCATAAAAGTTGATATTATCCACAAGCTCATTGGCTTAGTTCAAACAAATGACTTTCTATTGAAAAATGTCCTACTGCACAGCAGAGCGCTGTGTTTTTGCCCGCAGAGCTGCAGTGCCGAGCAGAGACTGCACTCTCCTGCTTGATCTCACGCCAAATGAAAAGCTTTCTGTCATGACCTCATGCTCATATACTTAACCAACTACTGAACAGAACCCAGCACCACATACCGGGCCCATAATTTGCTTTTTCTGCTTTTATAAGATGAACTCCTCATCTATCACAAAACAAGGTGGAAGAGGATCACAGCTTTTACTCCATTACATGTAAAAGTCTTGTAAGTAGTAAAATTTGCTGTACGTAACAGTGATTACTTTTACTTCACCAAAAGTGGTTAAATAGAAGCCATTTCACGGCTTTGATCATATGTTTGGAAAACTGAAAACAGTGCAGCTGCTACATGAAGTGTACAGTGATATCCAGATGTCTTTCCACAGTTCTGTTGGATGAAACATAACCTGCTTCCCTTGAGATTTAACTCACAGGAAGAAGTCCTGATAGTTTTCAGGACTAAACATCTCAAAGATGACGAAACCATATGCAGCCAGACAGGTTCCAAACCATGTTATTACCACCACCGTGTTTAAAAAAAGCAGATCGGGATCTTTTGCAGGAATTAAGCCTTTCACTTTCCACAGGCACAAACAGCAACTTGTTTAAATGTTCTGCATATTGATTGACCATAAGTCTGATGTCCTGATACACCCCTCCTCATTGCTTTGGACCAGCATTACGAGAACACTGGCTTGTGACCCCGGGGTGGCTGGCTTTTTGCAACAGTGTCCAGCCCAAGGACACTTCGGCTTTCAACTGGAAGGCAACTGACTCTACCCACTGTTTAACGGCACAAGTATTATTCTAATTTGAATATAAAATTCTATTTTGTTCTAATTTTTCCACAAAGTTCTTGTCAGTGCACCTTTGACAAACTGTAAACAGGCAGCATTGTTCATCTTGGATAGCAGAGACTTATCGCTCTGCCATGGACGTGACTGTTCAGTGTTCTCCTGAAATCTTGGAGTGATCATTGTTGGTTGACAATTTCTGGGGAGGAGAACAATATTCTCAAATGTCCTCTCTTGTATACAATCTGTCTGACTGGAGTTGAGGAGTAAACCTTTCTCAAAAGCTTCGTAACCTTTTTCCAGCTTCACCCTATCACACACTGGGAAATGTGGGGGTTCAGTATTTCCTCAACAGGTTGACCTGAGTAGCTGGGGTTCGAACCGCTGACCCTCTGAAAGGTGATCAGAGGGTGATGCTTCATTAGTCCCATCACAGGGAACTTCACAATGAGCAGCAGCAATAGTAATCATGATTCAACCCATTATTTTCTCCTTGTGTTGGCTGCTAGTTTGGCGTTTAGTCATGCAGCCTTGTGCAGATCTTTTTTTAATTAAATAAAGGACTTTGATTACTCCTGCCTCCATCGTCCTCCAAGTCCTCCAAGCTTCATCCATTACAATTACTTTGAAAGTCTGGTGTCAGGAGAAAATAAATATTCCACAGTTCAGCCATGAATATGAATCTCATTTTAATCCAGTTTTGTGTCTTAATGTGAGTAAGGGTTTTAGAGCATCCAAAAAAAAAAAAAAATTGTTAGTATTTCACTGATGAAGAAGAAATTAACGTGAATGTTTTGAAGCCAGCGTTTAGCTATTCTGACTGCATTTTAATATGGTTAAAAACCCAAAGAAACATAAAAAAAAAAGGCTTAACATATTTTCATTAAATTTCACCCTAGAACTTTAAAGATTCAACATCGAAGGTGCTGCAGTTGTCAAATAATGGTGGCAAAGTCATAATATTTCCTTTTGAAAATGATCGAGTTGAAGGGCAAAGCACCTTAACTGGAGACACATAAGAGAAAGTTTGTACAGGATTTACTTTTCTCCACTTCAGGACACAACAGATGCCAAAGAAAATGAAAAAAGAAAAACCTCATTCTCTTTGGTCACATAAAAACATAACAGATGAGCAGTAACTTGCGGTTCCAGTGTGAGACGACGTTTTTAACATATCTGTTGCCTTTGGGGCTCTTTATGTTATGTGGCCCCTTCATTCCCAGCTCTATCTGCCAGTCCTCGTTAAATCAGGTCATGTTTCCGTTTAAATCGCACTAAAGAAGGTTCGTGCTGGAGATATCTGCAGATTCTTCCAGACTGCATCGTTCGCTGCCAGTTGCACTGCCTCCAACCTTTCAGACAAGCTGTAAAGTCCTTGCTTGAGCCCCCAAACTCTTACGGGGACCTTTGGTAAATTTTAAATTTGCATACAGTTTGGCTTATTTATGTGCCAAACACCTACTCCGTGGTGAGTATTCTGTTTCACTCGTGAAACTTGGTTAAGGAAATCAGATTAGGAGCATATGTAAACTTTCAAAATATGTAGAAACCTGTTGGAAAAACAGCAGACGGATTGTTTTCTTACTGTAATTTCATAGCTGTGATAAACAATGGTCTTTGCTGTGCCAAATATAATTCAGGAAAATAGTTGAGATGAAAAGAGGATTTGACAAGCTGATGTATACAGCAATTAAAACTTTTATATGCTTCCAAAAAGCCACAGTGCAGCCAGACATTTTTTTTTTTTAACAAATCTAAATGAAAACCAGATCCAGTGAAATAGTGATAGTTAGAGAAAATATCCAGTCTACCTCCTAATGGTAAAGATGGATGAAGGTATGTATTTCATGGATAATATGATCCAATAACCAAAGTTCAGGATCGATACACAGCAGGTGGGACTGTTGCACTGCAGCACAATACTGAAACCAATGTACAAAAGAGGAAGATTTAGAGATAGTAAGACTGAAAGCTCACTGATTAATAAGTGAGTGCATTTCTTGAACTAAATCCCTGCCTGACCTATGAGCACAAACTACTTGTGTCGTAATAACGACAGTGTTCATGGGGCAGAACATCAACGTTTTGACAGATGTGATCCCATCACCAGATGCTCTGTTGGTTCTTTACAAAAACTGATTTTATTAATAAATGTGATCCAATAATGTGATCCAATAAGGCAAACAGTAATTGTTTCCTGTGTTTATAAGTTGTAATTGGGATAGGGTCAGCGTCTGTATTTTCACATTGGTTGTTAATAATGTCCTGTTGGTCCACTGGACCTGTGAACATGAACAAGAACACCACACGGCATCTGATCGTGACTAATGGCTTCGCTCTAAAGTCAGACGCAGACAGTGATGGATGACTCCTGTTAGGGTTTCTGACACTCAAGCTTTTAATTACAGTTAAAAAACACAAACTTTCTCGTGTTTATCTGCCTGACAGTGAGACCTAAATTGGACTTACAAAAGGGCCCAAAATACTTTTAGATCTTATTTCTTGTGTCTCCGTGTCATGACATGCCTCAAACAGAGAGTTGACTGGGTTTTAATGAGCTCCGAGGAAAAACAAACATATTTTTAATGGGAAAAAAATTGGTTTTAATTTGTTGGTTTTGCTCACACAGCACAAAGGAAACAGGTCAAAGGAATGTGACAAAACATCAGTCAAGCGAAGGACTTGAACTGCAGCTTGCATTAAACATAATCATTTCATATTTCATAAGAGACTCACTTTGTTCCAGGAATTACACAAAAAGACTGACATCACCTTCCTTCAGTGAATTAAATACGAGGCTACAGCCATCAGCTGGTTAGCTGAATGTTGTCATAAAGACTGGAACAAGAGTGAAACAGCTGGCCCACCTCTGTCCAAAGGAAAAAAATGAAAAAAAAAAGCCAAAGCCAGCTAATTAAAATATGATTTGTTTAATCTGTATAAGAAAGCAAACGTTAAAACGACACGCTTATCAAGAGTTATGCATCCCCTCTCATGGTGAAGGGACTTCCACTAATCTTTGCTGGTCACTTTGTAATCTTTTAATCAAACTTGAAGTAAGGAGCCGCTTGCTCTCATCTTGACCTTTCCCTCAGGTCAGCCGGCGAACCTCAGGGACTCGAAATTTGCATCGTCTCCGGATTTGAAAACATTCCTCAATGATTTACCTTGGAAATTGATTATTTCCCAATTGAATGTGAAAACATAATCTTGGTTTTGGTGTGCTATAAGCATGGCCAAGCCAAACAGGCGAGGAGCTACTGGGCCCAGGTGCACACCCAGGAGGGCGGTTTCCTGACTCTGCAGCCTCCATCCTGGAGGTGCAGACAGAAACACTGCCTAGTTATTACCCATACAATAACACTGGATGAATCACTCTGATTTTTATTTCACTCAAACCCACAACTGCATGAGTAAAAATCAGAGGGGTAATTAATTTCCTTGCAGCTATACATTTTAACAGTCTTATTCCACTGTAAATTGTGGTGCTGCCAAATCAAGCAAACTGGTAGCAAACTAGGAAGCCGTGATGGCCTTGAATTTTACTGACGGCAGGTCTGAGTGTGTGGAGTGTAGAAGTCCATTTATTTTAACAGCCTAGTTTTAATCTTTAACTGCTGTAATTATATGTTTTTTTTTTCCTGGTCAGTCAGTCTGCGATGTGCTTCGACATCTTTGGATTCGCAGTAAATCAAGAGTTATGCTGTGGTGCAAGCACATGCTGTGTGAAAAGCACAGAAAAATCCTTTTTCAAGTAACACGTTTCCTGAAAGCTCAGACTAAATGCACAGAAAGAATCACTCTGCAGCAGAGTAAATGGTTTTCAGGAGCTTTCCTGGGCTTAACTAAGGCGTTAGGTTCTTACTGGATTATGAAGATTCTGGAAACACCTTCAGAGGAGCAGCAACGTTTATTTTTAGCACAAAGACTCAAAATGTAATTTCATCCCTTTTGGGATTTGCAAAAAAGACTGTCAGCATCTGATCTAGAGACTACGATGTAGGCTATGCACCAAAACCTCTCAGTAGAAGAATGATCAAGTGTCAGAGAGCACACAAACAACTTCATCTCTGCTTGAAACAGTATTTGAAACTCCTGTAAAATATTATCATGCAGTCTGTAAGTCATGATAATGAAGTTGCATGTCTGGGTAACCTAGGAGGGAAAGCATCTATGTTTTGTTTTGTTCATCATCAATGAGCTTTTTAGGTTATTTGTAAAGCTGTTGTGCATTTCTTTCTGATCATTCCTCATCATTTTTTTTCCCTCCCCCTCCAGCCTGCAGGAAGAGACGACTCTATTGGTGTTGTAAACTAGACTCATTTGAAGCAGCTTGTTCGTCCTGAGGCCAAATGAGTTAAAACTCAGTCCTAATGTTTGTTCTCAGCAACTTCTTGAGAGTAACCGCTGCGTTAAGGCAGACCACCAGAGCACGTTTCAGTGCATGATGTGAGCAGGGCTGTTGAGCTGCGGTCAAAATGAGAATCACAGATATTTCCACACTAATTTGTGCATATTAAATCCATGTGTTTAAAAAAACGAAAACCGCCTTGTGCCTTCACAAGTATAGGAACAGCCTGTGTGCGTCACAGGAAATAACTTCACACAGTTAGGTAGGGGCTTTATTCATTTAATTTATTAAGATGCTACATAGTCCAACATGTTTTTTTCTTTTAAAACCAGACTACTTGATTAGGAATATTAATCATCTTCTGATAGACCTTTTTATTTCTTTATTTATATACATACAAAACAGCATCTTGACTGCTCACATTGATCACGGTGATGGTCAGAGACTTCAGGACTGGTCAATGTAGTCAATGTAGTGCATTTTACAACCAGGCCTGGACTGATTAGTGTTTACACATCAGCATTTATTTCTGTTTGATCAATCCCTTGTGGAGTACTAAACTGGTAAACTTGACTGCGTCGGAGGCAGTGGTAAAGTTACACATTCAGTCACATAAATGAATCATCACCTGGTATCTTAAAGCCGCTCGTCTTGAGTAAAATGTTCCAATACTCCAACCAGGATGCACTAAACAAGAACAAATTTCTGCAGTTACTGTTTGCGATAACCCTCGATGAGACGGTAGCTCAGGTCTGCCATGCCCTCCCTCAAAACAGCAGGTCATCCTCAAGCCAAAAACTTTACAGAGATACAGCAGAAACATACACTCATGTTTATTATCAGTTTCTTACCCACCAGTCAGATCATCTTCCCTTCCATTCAACAGAAAAAGATGGAGCATTTCTTGTATTTATCTTTATTCTTCAGCAAAAGGTAAATATATTTTTCTTAAACTATTTGTTATATTTAAGTGATAGAGGGATAGAAACATGACCAACTGCTTGTTTTCCTTAAAAAAAACAACAACAACCAAAAACCCCCCCAAAAAAAGAACAATGCAGAAAGACATTTTTTTCACCCCTTAATATCCAAATTTGGAGATGAAATCATTTTTTAAAATGTATATTGTTTATTTTTTACGTTCCAGGAAAAGGTACAGCATCAGAATGTGGTCCCCTTAAGATTATGGCTAAGTTGGATTAATTTCTTGATCTTACTTCAGACAAAAACAATTATAATTAAAAAAAAAAAAAAACAATGCTGGCTGCAGCATGATCAGTGACACATTAAAGCTTAGTACATTAAAAATGTCCACAACTTCAAATGCAGCACTAATAAGCAAAAAAAGCTTAACACACGCTTGCAGTTGTGTGAAAAAGAAAAGTTCGAGAAAAGCAGAAAGCAGATGAAGGCAATTTAAAACACTCCACTGATCACTGACATACATTTGTCTCAAAAATAACAATGCTGATTGGCTCAGAAGAGAAATACGGGATGCTTAAAAAAAAAAAAAAAAAAAAAAATGCGTGTATGTATAAATATTCTTTTTAATGGGGTGGGATGTTGTGACAGGACCTTGGTGTTACTGATGCTGTCAGGGAAGCACAACCTTTTGCTCTACTTACACTTTCTGTCCATTCAAATGTACCTCTATCTTGATCTGAGAATAACTTGTCCTAACAGGTCACAAGGCAAGGCTTTGATCTGAATTTACAGAAATGAACCGATCCTCACTTCAGGTAGCTGCGATATTCTTCAATGATTCAACCCTTAAACAAAAAAATTAAATAAAACTATAAAAACTGCAACAAAACACAAAAGAGAAGAGAAAAAAAATCAGAAATGTTGTTGTGCAAACCTACAGTCAAATGACATTTTTATCACCATTATAAAAGCAATTAAATTAGATTCAAATGTCCAGATGCAACACTGTGAATGCATGCAATTAAACATCCTCCTCTCACAAACGGAGATGTGGTGAGCGGTGAGTGACGGGGGTAAGGTATAGTGAAGAAGAAAAAGAAAAAGAAAAGAAAAACAGACAAGAAAAGAAAACACAAATGCTAGTGTTTCATACACCCATCAAAGTTGTTCTACAATCAAAGACAAGAAGATGTAACGAAGCCTCTGATTGGATAAGACAGTGTGATAGCCCTGTGTGTCACCCCCGCTGTGTGGATTCTCTATGGGGTAAATCCTTTCCTTTAAAGGGGGTTTCACTGGAAGGAACACCAGGATATACTGTACAGCGGGGCCTTTACATATTCATATACATCAACTCTGGCCTGTGTCATTCAGCAAAAAGGAAACGGTACACTAAAATGACATTTGCACGCTTTCAAACTGACTCACCGCCACCGACACTATTCTGGCTGGTGTTAGACAATCCAACGCTCTGAATCCAGAGTTCAAATCATGTCTCCATCACTCCCAACCCCAAATGGGTCATCTCTTTACATGAAACTTTGGAGAGAAGGCCAGAATGACTATGTAATGATTACGTAGAGGCAAGACCGTTGACAGTTTGTTTGTTCAGAGTATGATGAGTCATTTCTTTTCTTTTTGCTGTCATACATTACCGTTTTATTTATTTATTTTTTTACATAAATGAGACTGAATCAAAACTAGTACCACCCCTCACCCAGCAGATATGGCATTTCTGATCCAAAATCCCAGATCCGGTATTTGTTTTCATCCCCCAGAAGCATGCTGCAGCTTAACCAAATGCTGCACTCTACAAGACCAACTTGCCCACGATAACGCCCACCACAAAGAAGAGCACGATGAGGGCCACTGTGCGGGTGCTCAATCCTTCTTCTTTCTTCATGGCGACTGAGGCGTGCTGAGATGACATGACGTTACTCTTCCTCATCCGGAGACCATCATCCTCCTGAAAAGAAACGAGTGAAAAAGGGGAAAATGAGCACGAGTTAGGAGACAAAAGTAAATAAATGAGAAATGACAGATTGTCAATCAATTGGATGAGGCAATATTTATTTATTAGCTCAAAGAAAGACGATCTGTTTAAATCTTCAGCCGACTCAATTCCACAAGGAATGAAGAAGGCGCCAGGCTTTAACACACTTCATTTCCCAGCAACGGGGGGGGGGGGGTTGCTGCTGCTCACCGCAGGACCAGCCAACAGTTGTTCTGACTCTGGCAAGAACTTAAAGAGGTGGTGGTGATGTGTGAGGAGAAGACAACTCTTTGTGCGACTCATATCCAACTACAGTTATGCAAAACCCAAATTGAAATCTTACTTGATTGCTGTGATTGAAAGCATAATCACTGTTTACAAGAGTTCCTTACAAGCTTTGAAGCTGGCGAGAGAGCAAGTCTGACCATTTTCACCAGTCACAGAGGTGGTTGACAAAATTTGTAAAGTGATCATTGCATAGGCAGGTGATGTTTGTGACCCTCAGCTCTTCGTAAGTGGGGCTCTCGACAAAATAAATCTGTAGTGAAAATGCAGGCATACGTGCAGACTCTTCAAAAAGAAAAAAATAATTCCACCTCTTCAGTCCAAGGAAATTTAGCAAATGAACCAGACCTGTTCTGTTATTTCTAGAATCTGGTTAAATGACATTTATGGAACAACGGTTGCATAATTAGCTTGCTACATGCTATGTGGAAAGTGAGATGGCAGAGTTGATCACACAAATTATTAATTAAACAGTTATAATATAGCTTTTACATCTTCTAGAACATTTTTTTAATAAGTGCAATATGATTGGAGACATATCTGAAACTGCTTCACAAGAACTCATGCTTGCTTAAAATTTCATTTTAAGCAAGATAACATTACGCCTCTGCAGAATGAACAGTGACAGTCTTCATCACACACACCAGGCCACAAAATTCACAAGCAAGGAAATCATTTAGACCAGCGGTACTGAACCCGTGGCTCGTGACCCGCATGTCGCTCTGCAAAAAGTCCAACTGTAGCTCTTTTATGAAATACCAACAGCGGGAGAATAAATCAATAAGCAAAACAAAATGGGAACTGGCATTAACACCAGGAAAAACTAGCATGAAGCAAATATGACTAAATAATGTAAGAAATACAAATGTGAAGAAGAATTCCATTTAAAGAGGACTTGAGTTATTGTTTCTGCCAAACAATGCAGTGAAGTGTGTCTGTCTGCTTTGTGGTAATGTAGTTCAGAACAGATGGTAAACTGGTAAAGCTTATAAAGAATAGATGACAATTGAAATTATAAACCATAATTGAACCATTCTCACTCAATTCCTTAAGGAAGCCCTTTACACCCATTATCATCTGCGACAGAAATGCTGTGAATTATGGCTCTGGTCTTTGAATCATCTTACTCACTCTTATCTGTTTGTTTTCTTCCCTTAGCCTCTGCGCCTCCATCTGCAGCCTCTTACACTCCTCCATGATCTTCTTAACCTCACCATCATCCAGGGTGGAGCTCAGTGACTTTGCAGGCAGTGTAGAGGACTCTGATTTAAGCAAGTTGGACGACATAATCTTGTTGGACTCCATATCGTGCTGTAAGATGGTTACAGAGGGACAGGTTTCAGTTCAACGAGTTGATTGTTGCTGGTAGAGGGTATACATGGTAACTCTGAATGACAACTTTGCTGCCTGGCACGGTTGTATAACTCTGTTTACATTTGGGGACTTGCATGCTTTTTTTTTCCACACCAAGTGCAGAGACACAGAGCCTTTGTGGGAGAATTCACTCAGGGGTACCTTTCATAAGTAGGTCAAGCTGGTTTCCATCAGTATTATCTCTGTCTAATGGACTCTGTGGTGCACAGTGCCTACCCAGAGCCATGGGAATGTATCACACACCTCATAATGAATTGAAAACAACTACTGAGGGTTGTTTTCCCTCTCGGTGTTCATAACACAGGTAGACTAAGCTCATATCAATAACTACATAACGTCTTTAAAGCAAAAAGGGATCACAAGAATAATGAACTCCATGTGAGACTCAACAAAGTGGCTCTCTGTTGAACTGTTGATGTCTTGAAGTGGTGGTGTGTCAAGAGCGAGGCAAGGTGAGAGGGCAGACTTCAGAAAACAATAATAAACAATAATGATTCATAGATGTAAATAACACAGTCTCTCATTCTAACATATTTTAACAGATGTGGTGCAGATAATGAAGCAGTAGGATGCATTGTTCAGGTATGTTTGCCAAAGGTAACATTGCGGTACCCTTCTAAGGCCATACCTTTGATGTGCAATATGTACTAAAGAACCTGTAAGGTAAAGCAAAGTGAGAAGCACGTGTGCTCACCGTTTTTTCATTCTCCACTGGCATATCAAAGACACACCTCAGCTTGGAGTCCATCAGTTCATCTGGCTTTGCCTCCTTCCACTGCAGAGACAGATGACCAAAAGAAAACAAAGAAGAATGTGGCAACTAGGGGTGCAACGGTACAGGTGGCTCACGGTACGGTCCGTACCACGGTTTTTGTGTCACGGTTTCGGTACAGTTTCGATATGTGTTTTGTGCATAAAGTGACAATTCATTTCTCTAAAATGATTTACAGTGGTACCTCTACTTATGAAATTAATTGGTTCAGGAAGTAGTTTCGTAACCTGAAAATTTGGTAAGTAGAGATGCGTTTTCCATGTATATGCCCTAATCCGTTCCAAGCCCCCTAAAATTCGAACATAAATGTTTTATAAATTATAAATAATACATGAAATGACATAAAAACCTGTAAGAAATACATGTTAGAACTAGAAAAGCAGTCGGAGAGCACAGACCTCCACCAAGCGCAACAATTATCGAAAATTTGAAAGTGATCCAGAATCCAGGATTTCTTCCGGATTACACCCAAAATGAAATCAGTTCTTACTTTTCACATTTCCAACAACTCCAGAAAACTTTATCAAAATTCATCAATAACTTTTTGAGTTATCTTGAACACAGACAGACAGACAGACAGTAAAAATTGTTCGTTTACCTGGGTTGCTGGGTGCCCTCGTAGCCAATGGAATGTCAGGAAGGTGCTAAGCGATAGCCAATGGCAGAGCAGCCCGGATGCATCGCTTTCAAACCGAGATACAGAGCCAAAAAGTATGTTTACGTTCGGTCAGTGTTGCCAAGTGTATGATAATTATCGTATTTGTACGATAATTTGGCCCTCTGTACGATCAATAATCCAAAAAAGGTAAAAGGTACGATAATTTGACCATTTCAAATTATTGCCTGCCGCAACTGTCTGCCGAAGAGTTTTTTTGTGAACCCTAAAAGCATCTGTTCCCACGTGTTTCCAGCCAATCGTGCTTTGCTGAGCGTGAGATCCGAGTGTTTGTCTCAGAACAACGAGCATTATAGGCTGAATAGTCAGCTTCGCCCGCCCCACGAGACGCTCACAGTCAGGACCAGATCAGGAAGTCGAGCGAGCGAGATTTAAACAGACTTTAAGCAGAAGAGAAAACCAAGGGAAAAAATTAAGTCTCCAAAATTGCCTCCAGGCCTCATAATTTGGCTCTTAGTTCCCACCTCTCATTTGTTTTTGGGGAACACATTAGTCTAACACTACTGTGAGTTTGTGCTGATGTGGTGCTGTTAACCCATTCAGTACTGACGCCTCAAAGCTGTGAGTGCCTGTGGGACGCTATTGATCACTAGAGTGATTATATTTGACTACAGCGCATCATTGAGCTTGTTATTTTGGTTATAACAGATGTACAATAATTTCCCTCAAAATACAATGATTTTGAGTCTTTGAAATTTCTTTCGTAACAAGAGGCAATATTTTCCCGTTGAGGCGTTTTGTAACCTGAAAATTTCGTATGTGGAGTCGTTCGTAAGTAGAGGTACCACTGTATTTATTTTGCTTCTCATAACAAGTTCCAAACAATTTCAGTGCTGAATAATATAATACTTCAAGTAAACAGTTGTTACCAAGCACAACACTCCAATAAACTCAGTACTGTAGACTTGCCTTTGTTTCCTTGCCTATTACCATTACACCATAGCATAAAATACATATAAAGAAATTAAATCACACAAAAATGTGACCAAGAAACACTGTTAAAGTCCATTTTCTTCTTTATTTTTAGTGCACACTAAGTAATAGTATAAAAAGAGAGGTAAGCAGTTGCAAAAGAAAAAGTGCAATTAATCTCTGACAAATGGGGAAACCTTAATTCAGAGATTCAGAAATACGTCCTGCTTTGTCTAGTACAGTTGCAACACAGACAAAATAAATGACCATGATCTGTGGTTTCTTTTTTTAATCTTGGCAGTAAAATACAGAATATATATTAAACATTAATGAAGGAATAATATGATTTGTCAAAATATACTTGGATTCCAAAGATATTTTCAATAAATTAAAGATTTATTTAAAATCTAAATTTATCTAAAAATATCCAACAGAAATAATTTCTATAAATGTGTAATTTTGAAAAGGGAAATCCATTCACCAATATGCCTTTGTATTTTAAAGAATATCCAGACCATGAAGTTTCTACTTGACATTAACATTTACATAATCCATCAGAAATTTTCAGATTTTATTAACCGCTTAAATATCAAAAGGGTTAATGTGGACTTATTAACGCTGCCAGTTGAATTTTAGATTTTGAGAATTACACAATTCTCCTCTGGTGGTCCTCTGAAACCTGCACCTTTATCTGACTGAGAAACAATGCGACCACGTCGTAATTCACAGAAGGCTTGAAACTCGTGAATCAGAAACTCGTTTCAAAAATCATTTCTTGGGTTACATCTCATGAGTATTTTTTTTTTTTCTTTCCCTCAGAGGGTTCTCGTATACCAAACTGACATGAAGAACTAGTGTCACCCTGCTGTGTCTCCTCATCTCTTGAACATCTAGGCTGCAAAAACAACAACTGACTGCCAAGTAGGACATTCAATCTGTGCATAAGCAGGAGGTTATAACTTTGCAGTGCAGAAGGGAACAGTAGTGTATGCATTATATATTTATACAATATATAGTATTTTGAATTGAATAATTCGGTTCAAAAGTCAGGTCACTTGTAGTATCTAATATAAATTGAACTCAGGCATTTTTTCTTTTTTTAATTTTAATTGTCTCAACTCAAAAGCCCTTTTGATTAACCTAATACACTATATGGACTATTGTGTACATTTATGGTTATAATGCATTTACACTTCATCAAAGAAAGAAACACTACAGATTATATTGAATTAACATACAACATTGATTCACTACACTGAAAAGCAAATCAGAGTGATCACCGTTACTAACCGAAGCAATGCAAAAAATCGGGCCCATCAGAATCGATGGTTGGGACACACTGAAACGACAGGACCGTCATTCACTGACAGCTGAATGTCTGCTTGGTCCAGGCACTGGCTGAACTCACTTCTAAACAACGGCACTTCTCTTCACAAAATACTGCAGAGTTAAAATACTTCTCAATTAACATTGTTTTTGAGAGCTAAAGGCTGCATTCATACACTGACTACTCTGTCCTGTTGAACAGGGATTATCACAGATTCAGATGTCTTGAAAGGTGCAGTTGTTAAATTATTATTATTTATTTATAAAAAAAGTAGATACGGTTTCAAATATCTCAGAATATGTCTGAGCTTCTAAACCTCTCTGAGGGCTTCAGCAGACACTTGGAAAATTTCCTACGGTTTAAAATAAGTCTAAAAAATAATAATAATTGATTTGGAAGTCCCTAAAGAGGTTTGAATCAAAATTATCTCATAATGAATGGTATAAAATTTTCTTGACTTGGTTTGCCTTCTCTTTTATCAAATCCTATTAAACATATAGCGTTTCTAACTGTGCTTTAAATCAGTGTTAGACAACTCTCCAATTTAATCAAGTCTCTGTAATGCTCCTTTTATAACCACACCATCAGAACTGCTTCCAGTCAGACCTGTAGCAGTCTCACATCTGCACAGTAACTAATCACCTCCGCCAAGGAGGTTATGTTTTTGCCGGCCTTTATCTGTTTGTCTTTCTGTCTGTGTTCAAGATAACTCAAAAACTTATGGATGGATTTTGATGAAATTTTCAGGAGTTGTCGGAAATGTGAAAAGGAAGAACTGATTTCATTTTGGGTGTGATCCAGAAGAAATAATTTTAGATTCTAGATCACTTTCAAATTTTCAATAATTGTTGCGCTTAGCGGAGGTCTGCGCTCTCCGAGTGCTTTTCTGGTTGGACTTTAGCTTCCTCCTCAGAACACTGTCTCCTTTGTCACAGTAACTTAGGTTGACTAATGATTTATTGCCAGCACGCTGGCCAGCTTTGAAGAGATGGCTCTCAGATCACAGACACTGTTAAAACTGAACCTGCATCTTGCCTGGGAGAGCGGATATAGTCTCTCCTTACACTGACATTCAATGCATGTTACCTCTGACAGCTCTGTCAGGAATGAGTTGTATATAGTGTCTCCCAGTATGAGTGACGGTTAAACACAAACTAAAAATAAGGATGAGAAACACTCACCACTCCTTCCATGTCGGTCATGTCAGGAGGCGCTATCATGGACTGAACCATGAACTTGTGTTTGCTTTTTTCATTGGGATCGTAGTCAAAAGGCTGCAGCATAACTGAAAAGCAAAACAAGAATCACTGTCAGTAAAAAAAAAAAATAAAAAGGAAAAAAGGAAAATGCACAAGCGGAGGACCCCAACTCTGCAGCAGATGAATACATAACTGGTAAACTCGAAGGCCATACAGCCTAGTTTAGAGATGATGAAACAAGGTCCACAGATGGAACATGCAATGTTTAAAGCTTTTAGACGGCCTTTGGAAACCTAAATTGGAAGCCTAAAACTCTTTTTCAACCTGTCTGACTTAGGGTTTTACTTTGGGCATTATTTGGGCTGCTCCTATTTACAGCACTGCTTTCAACACAAAACCTGTTCAACAGTTTGCAACATGGCAAGAGAACACAAATGTGATGAGTCCAGTAGATCTTTAAATTCAGTTAAATTAATTCTAGCCAACATTCAGAGTCATTTGTGCTAAACAACATCTAGCGTCTTCTTCATTCTGAGGCTCACTGGGTGCTCCTGTTACCGGTCTCTTCCAAAGTGCAGGACTGTGAGCGGTTTAGATTAGGAGCCAGCTGGCAAGTATTGATTCATGTGAAACTACAGATATCAAAATATGTCCAGTTCTCTCGCCTACTGCTACACTGCCCCTAAATCAAGAGAGGCTGAGACACACTGCCTTTCCTCTGATGAAAACCAGTGGAACAGCCGGTCATGGTTGCCTGAGCGGCTCACTCTGGCTGTGGAGCTCTTCCTGCAGCAGATGCAGAGCTTCATCTTTTTTTTTTCTTTTTTATTCCTGAGGGATTTCAATCTCCTTATCAGTTGTGAGTTGCATCATCTTTATTTTTTCAAAATATGTCAAATTCCTGAATTTAATAATAGTGTAATGGACTGTGGTGAGTATTTGTGTGTTTTATCATTTAAGTTACCCCACCATCTGGTTACAACATGCTACACACTCCACTGTGTTCAGACTCGACACGTTTTGTGGACTGTACCCCGTCTAAAAAGGGGTATTAATAATGTTCCCATTGTCATGGCTAGTCATCATAACACGTTGAGAAGTGATGAAATTTTCAGAATTAAAAAATGTCAAACATTACTGTATTAGCTGAAGAAAGCTTACTACTTCAACAGGTTGCCATACTACAATGGGTAAAAAAAAAAAAATATATATATATATAAAAACATATGGTCAAGTGAATGTGTGAGGGTCACAAATTCTAGTTGCACCTTCCTCCTTTTGCCTCTTTGTGTCCTTAAACCAGTTTAAGGACACAAAGAGGCACCTGGTATCACAAATAGAAATTCTTAAATACCAGCGTTTAGGCCGGGCTTCTTCTTTTCATTTGCCAGCAACTATCTATTGCTTTCCCTTTTTGACTAATCAGTATACTCCCCAGATTAAAGAATATATACTGATACTGATGTAAATTCTAAGTGAGGCAAGTGATAAACCCAGTTTGAATAGACCTAAGGTCTTCCTGCATTCAAGGGAAGGGCTTGCCCATGGTGCTTGGGAAAAAAAAAAAAGAAGGAGATTTCTACATTCATGTGACTGTGACAACAATACACTGACTGGCATTGGAATAACTCTGGGTGCAACTCCTCATAACAACATCTAAGCCTTTTGCATTCCTAACAAAAATCAGGTGTGGCTATGGAATACTACTTCAGCAGATTGCTCCACCAGTCCATTCAGTCAGTGGTGTTATCTGATGGGATTCCAGTGACTGGAAAAGTATTTTAGAGCTGTGACAGTGACGTACACTGATCACTTTCTTATGTCCTCAGTATAATAAATGGCCAATTCTCACTACGTCTACAATGCCTGCATAGTTTTTTGGCTTCTATCTGGGGGCGGGAGCTAAATTCAAAGCTGCTCTGGCTATCAGCATGGCTTTTTTTTCTACTGAACATGCCAATTCTCCCTAGAGTAGGTTTGCGCACCATTTCAGCAATCAGTGTGGCTTAATATTGCAAATCAGAAACAGACGGCACGAACAGATTGAGAATGTCCTGTTTCAGTCAGTCCTAATTTGCACAGCCATCCAGTTCGAGTCCATAGGGACAACATCAGAAAATAGAACCAGAAAAGCATCGTGGTTCTTTGAGCAACACTGGAAGTGGTCTGGCCAAAACCTGGGATGGAAAAACACAGCCACCATAAGGGCAGAAATGATGTCAAATCATCTTCCATCGACAGCATTGGAAAAGACCTTTAAAAAGAGCTACTTCTGCTCATGGGGATGGATGCAGTATTTTTACTTCATGCTGTGCAATCATTTATAAAAGCCACCGGAAGAAGTCATTCAGGAGGGAGATTAGTCATATTTCAATCAGAGGGTTGCAGGGTCAATCTCTGACTTTCCCAGTTCAAATGCTAAAGCATCCTCAGGCAAAATACCACATTGCCCCCCAAATATGTTTCCTTACTTGTAAGTCGTTTTGTATGAAAGCGTTGGCTAAATGTATGTAATGTAAACACAGTTAAACAGGATGGCAATTACCATCCTGCTCGCTGATGATGAATCTAACCATGAGAGGAGTGAGAAGAAAAAAAAGGGTCCTTTCCTCTCAAAAATTAACTGTATCCTTTGAGAAACGATGTTTAGAAATGTCCAGTTACTTCATACTGAAATGCTTACATTGTTTCTTTGGCTCCTGTGGTAGAAGTGATTACAACAGGCCCTTCAGAAGACTTAGACTTAGACTTTCTTTATTGTCATTGCACAAAAAAACACACGGCAGTGACACGACAGAAGAAGAACTGATAAAGGGATTTGCATTGATCAGTTGAAAACATATCTGAAACTTGGTCCATAAACAATTAAAACAAGTTATATGTACAGATGTTCTAATTTACTTGAACTCAAAGTGATGTCAATTTTTTTAAATTCCATCTACAGTTATAAAAACAGCAGCAAATGTTTAATCCAACATCTGAATGAGTACCATCTTTGTCTTACTTATAGCTACAGTCTAGGAGTGTAAATCACAAGTTTCACATCGATTAACTGGAGGATGATTCACTGTTTACTGATATCACAAAATCTGCCACAATGCAATTTTGAGTCGATTTGATTGATGGGGGTTACATGTACTGATTTCTAATATATTTTCAGTCTGTATCCACGATTTTGGTTTGTTAAATCGATGAATCAGACAATCAATGAATTGTTACACCTAGTCCAGTAAAAATTATGCTGTCACGATGTACATATTGAAAAAAGTGGAATGGCTGAAAACTGCATTTTGATTTCTGATTTATTTAGCTATTTTTTTTTGCTGGTTGGTGATCATCAGTGACTGTGCAAAACTTGAAATGCACCCACTAACAGTTTTTTTTTTGTTTCCATCCTATTAGAGAAAACAAAAGCTGCCTGACAACACAACAAAAAAGATGCCATGTGGAAACCAGAAAATAACATTTTATTTTCTAAGTAAAACACTGCACACATCCAAACACTCAAAACCCAAGGTGAATGTTTTGACACAATCTGGCTTCCTTGGAGATATGACACAGGAAACAATGTGTCATACCTTTCACACATGTAGCAAACAAGCTCAAGGGAGCCGTGTTCTCACTACACGCTTTGGTTAAGTGTGCAGGGGGTAGGACACTTACTCACTCTCTACTGTCTAGACAAATATCAGCCTTATTTGAGCTGTTACTCAACTGGACATTACACTGACTGTGGACTTGAAGGTTGGTGAGGAAAAATGATTTCCATGGCCGGTTTAGTTTGGACCCTTGTGTTGTCACACACAGCTCCGCTGGGTCAGATAAGCTCAGAGATGCGGTTAATGTGTGAAGGCAGCTTACATCACATAGTTATACCCTTATTTCAGAGTAACATTTTCACACTGATACAGATAAGTTTGACAGGAAACATGGTGTTTCCTGATTAATTAGTGCAGTATTACTGAAAACAAAAGTCTGGTCACTGGGTAGCAAACATATAAAAACAGTATATACTTTCCTGGCCTTTGAGGGGAAAGGAGAAAAAAAAAAACTTAACCACATGGAATTAATGAAGCAAACAGCCAATAGGTAAGAGCCTCCCATAGGAAAAGTACGGCAGTGATTTAATATGTTTCAGCTGGAAGCAAATGATTTCACCTGAACTGATGCAGTGATGAGCTTCTCATTCCTTTACCAACCATCTTGGAAGACACATCCCTTGTTTGTGGAAAAGACATTAGTCTTTTTCAGACCTCTATCTCCACAGCTGTGCAGGTCAAACAGAGCTGTGGAGGTACAGGGCTAGAGGGAAAACTCACAAAGCGCAAACTCATAAAACATAAAAGGCTCTCACACTCCTGATTGTGCTCTCTTGGGTCTGTCGAATTCTATTAAAATCAAAAGGGGGAAAAAAAAGTACAAGCTAAAAACCACCCTGTCTGTTTAAGGATGAGAAATAACCCACAAGCTTTTGGCCCTTCAATCAATCACACATTTGAAGGAATCAGCTACCACTTTAAAGGTCAGGTTTTGTTATGAAAATCTAATTGGTGGGTAAAAGAGCTGATTCGGCCTTCGAATATCATAAAAAGATCACATATGGAGTTGGGTGTGCCATTTGAGCTAATATGTGTTTACAAATATGGACTCAGACTTTAGTTATGGCAGGTGACTCAGTCTCTTGTTCAGGCCGAACACCAGCCCATGAGAAATATGCAGAAAGGCAAACTAATGAAGTTAATGACACGATGCAGAGCTGTCCGGAGTACCTCATACAAGCTTCTGACATTTTCCCACAAAGTTTAATTTTTCTGTGAACATGGGGATTTTTGAAAGAGTCACGATACATATTTTTCCACTGAAAACTGCTAAAAGCAATTGAGCTCAATAACATTCCTGTGGCTATGGCTAAATTCAACATATATAGTTACAGTACAAATTCAAAAGCACTTAGTGTAGCCTCTGCTGAGCCAGAAAATGACGCATCGCGGGTTTGTAGGTATTCTGTGGCAGACAGTTCTCGCTCAGAGATGCCAGTGGATGTCTGCGAAGCCTTTGTAATTCTTTGATAGAGCAAACAGATCAGAAATACAGGAAAAACTGGACTGCAACAAGCAATGCATATTTTGCATATTTCTGAGAACAAGGCTTTAGACAAGTGAAAAAAAAGGAGAGCAAGAAAAAAGAAAAAAAAAAACACTTCGGGAAAACCTCAGAAAAGAGGATGTTGGGCTAGTTTGGAGGACCACTTTACTTAAAATGTAGCAACTGATCTGTCTTTATTTTTAAGTGTAGATGCAAGTTTTAGAATCAGGAAGAAAAAAAAATTCTATGAAAAGGTGCCACATGGAATTTTTTTTTTTACACACAGGAAGATGTTTACATTTAATATTTATACAACTGATTTATTTTATTTGGATTTCATCTACTTATTCCATAGAAAGTGCATCCTTGTGGTCTAGCGAACAAACTACACTTGCAAACTTGCTCTTTGAAGGTTATTCAGTTGACACTGGGCATTTCATGGTGCATGACCATTACCTGAAACACATACATGTGCTAATTCCTGTCCTCTCAAGAATTTCCCACCAGCACTACTAGTGTTCAAAAAACAAACAAACAAAAAAAAAAACAAAAACAGGTCAACCTTGTATATACTACAATATTCCTATAACACTATTTAACTCAAAGCAGGTCTTCTGAAGCACCAGGTAATTAAAGAAAAGACCCTACACAGCCTAAAGCGTATTTTCAATAATTGTTAGTAAATCAGGTGCAAAATCAATAGGCAATGGAAATTAAGAGGTTAGTTCATTTTTTCTGTAATATAATTTAAGTGTCATTAAGCAGCAACAGAAATCCAGGTACAGATATTAGGTAACAGGTTTACTCCCTGGACAGCTACATACAAACAAAACAAATTTTCAACCAAAAGAGGTAAAACCTACCGATCTATTTTAGCATGGGTGTGTAATACATGAAATAAACCTGGGTTTTTAATCAAGACAATGTGTGCTGAGTTTAGAAAGGCTGCAAAATAAGAACCCCCCACATCATTACTTCACAGTCAACTGCAATGGTTTGAAAAAAACTATGAAAACTTGAATAGTTGTAGGAATAGGTTAGAGAGCATGTCTTTATGTCAATGCCATCATTTTCTCAGAAAAGTGATCTTGTTTTGAGTCTAAAAGCTGTGACCATGTCAACCTGGTAAAGATGAAAAATGCTGGCAAATGACAGAGCAGACCTGGATGGTTTGTTAGTGACTGCTGACTGGAGGCACCAGCGACACAGTTTCCAGTCGTTGACACCAGATAGGGGACGTTGTAAAGTGAGTCTGTAGCTGTAAATGGCAGAGGTGGCACAGTATGGAAACATTAGCCTGTACCTGTTTCTCTGGAACAGCATGAGTGTGAACGCTGTCTGATGGGAGCGACTGTATTAAGATGGAGAATTTCTTCACATTTGGAGAGGAGCTGTACACAAACCCTCTTTTTTAATATGCATATAAATATAAACTCAGTGGTAGATTTTCAGAGGTTTCACAGTAACGTCTCAAACAACAACAAATGCCCGACCACTACTTTATACCTTCATGACAAATAGTTTTGTGTGAAAGGCTAATAGTTTCATCGAAAGCAGCAGCAATATGTTAAAACTGCCTGATAACTTTCAGGCAACTTTACTTACCCCGAACCGAGTCCCTACTACTGTATTGCTTACCTGAGACGTTGATTGAGGTGCCAGCATCGATGATTCCACTGTTTGGTCGCACACAGTATCGGCGTGGCGCTGTTGTCTTCACCTTGAAACACACGTTCCTGTCTGTGGGGTTGGAGAGCTTGAGGTTTGCGGTGACCACGTCTGAGAATGGACCTACGGCGGAGGTAAACACAAGCATACAGTTAGCATGTATTGTACATTTTCACAGTCTTTCCACATAATGTGAATAATATTCATTTAAACAGATGATCAAAGAACAAAAATAATAACAACACTTACAACATGAAAAAAGACCTCTGAAGAGTAAAATCCATAAACTAATTCATACTAAAGATCAGCTTCAGTTTTGATGTTCGCCAAGGACGAGTTACGATGTCTGTGGTCACACATAGAGATTTTCTAATGCCATTCCTCAGCCAGGTTTATGAAACGCCAAAAACATATCCGATTAGAAGTACTTTATTCATCCTCCAAGGGGGAATTCAAAATATAAATGTAAATCATGCAGGAGTTATGGAGAGTAAAACTGTAACTGAAACAAACTCAATCAAGTTCAAGTTTGAGCTGGATGATGAGAAAGAGACTTTTTAAAATCAAAGCTAACGAGTCAAGATTCATCAAAAGATGCATCCATCATATGCTGCTGGAAAGACAACAGTGTGAATTAAAAAAAAAACTAAGAAGAAAAATGATAAAACTATAACTATAGAAGCTCTTGATGTAAACTTCAAAAGCAGAAAAAATAGTTCCTTCAAACTAAGTTGAAAGTTCAATATTTGGATCAGGGTTTCCGTTGTCCGGTAATTCCCGGACTTTGTCCGGTAAAATATGCCGAAGTCCGGTATTTTTTAATCTCTCCGGTCAAAATGTCCGGTGAAAATACTCCTCCCAAGCAAAATTTCAGTTGTAAATAAAATAGGTAATTTCCACATCATTTTATGAAAAAACATATACTTTTTTTTACGAATGAGTAGTGTGTGTGTATGTGTGAATGAACGAACGTAGCCTATATGTGGAACGAAACTTTTTTTCTGCGCGGAACGAAACTTGTCGCATTTGTTTCATTAAATCTAACAAACCGCGCACCACAACAGTAAGGTCTTTGACATGGCGAAAGCTATTTTCTAAAACGAAAAAGCTCTAATAGCGAGGGTGATGATGAGTCTAACTTTAAAAGGCTATCTGAAGAGATGGAGACTACCACAGATGATGCTGTGGCTCCCGCCGAAAATATTTATTTATTTTTTGAAGTTATGCTCGTGAGTCAATTGACGGGACTTATTTTATTTGAAATAGCCTGTTTTTTAATAAAAAATACTATTAAATGACTTGCATTGATATCGTACTACTGCATATGATTTATTTTTAACCTCAATAAATTAATATAGTCTATGTGACCGGAATTTCAAACATTTGTCCGGTAAATTGAAAAACTGCCGGTCACATTGTCCGGTGCCAATTTTTTCTAGCGGAAACACTGATTTGGATGATATTGAACCAGTGATACTGAGACATATTTTTTGGACTTTCACACTGTATACAGAATACAAATAAGAAACAATCTAATTGCTTTTTAAAATATTTTTTTCCCCAAAACAAAACCAGGATTCTACTGCCAAATCACCAAATGCATTTCTTCATATGGCTGAAAGTTGTCTGTAATTCAAATAAGCCTCTGACGTACTGATGAGAAATGGACACAAACTACACCATCTGTTTATTTCCTTTTATCAGTGCTGTCTGGATATATGCTGACTACTGATGGGAAAAGAATTTGCAATATCAAGAAGCAAACAATCATAAAAGCAGTGTTTGAACAACTCTCAAAATCGCATGCTTTTTCTGCTGTACAACAAAAAAGAACCCCCCACCCCCATAACCAAAAAATAAAAAAATAAACAAACAGGATACTTAAAGCAGTGAGGCTTCAACTAATTGCAACCACGATTGTAGATTCAGGCCACATCTCTTACAGTCTCTCAAAAGGTCCACTACACTAATTTGTAGAAACTTGTCAATAATGCAGAAAAAGTCATGAAGAAAAAATGTATGTACCAACCAGACAAGGTGAGAAACTCTAGCAAATTATTTATCTATATTTCAGTTTTAAAAAACTAGTGGTGTTTATATATGGCAAGTTACGTTTCTTACATCCTGGACAATTTTAAGGCATTTTATTCACCTTCTGTAGTTGGAACTGGTTGAGAGATTATATGAAAGTTCAGGCAATTCTGTAATGAGAATAATGGCCTAAGTGGAGTTGTTTCAATTCTAATACCAGTATTGTAAATACCTGCTGATTCTGCCATAAATATAGGTATCAGTATCTGCAAATATTTTTGTCTATGCACAATCCAATGGCATGTAACTTTTACAAAACAGAATCCTCAATACATCTTAATTTCTCTAATAGACAGCACAAGATGTTTTACAATACGGAGCAACTACCTGTTTTGAGTCAGCAGCTGAAACGGCAGTGGGTTGTTGTTAAGTTGTTGGACTGATCTACCTATCTGGTATCAGCAGAGTGTTGAAAACATGTCATTATTTTTCTGCTGGAGTGGTCATTATTCAAGGCTGCTGTTTACTGCGGTTGTATGAATGTTGCTAAATGTAAAAAGAGCAACTTTTATTAATAACATAAGGAGCCATCAGGTGAAAAGCGTGAGCTATTTATGAAGCCAAAGGAAAGATGGAGGAACTGCAGCAGCTAACCTTGGAGTTAGTTTTTCAGAAATGAGAAAATTCCCATAAGAAAGCCAGAAAGTCACTGCAAAAAAAGGAAAAAAATTACACAATACATTATCCTGGATGACCAGCCCACTGTCACTTGTGGAAAATGTTGAACTCACTGGAGTTGCAGTACGACTGGCAAGGTCAGGAGTACATCTCTGAAGCTGCTCCTACCAAACTGCATGTGACTGAACTAGGGATGCACATGGTTAACCGTTTAACCATTAACCGATAACAGTAACTCTAACCGATTAATATTAACGGTCAATTTTATTTTTAAGCTACTTCAATCAACTCATGGGGACGTGTCGACAGGTGCAACACATGCCATCACGTGTTTCCATCACAGCCCACTTTACAGCAAAGATGAAGAGAGCAAAAAGGAGTTCTGCCTGGGACAATTTCGACCGCACTGAAATACTCCAGCAGTATGAGTACAATGCAGTACCACTTAAGAAACAAGCATCCAGCATCAGACGATGGAGGACCATCGCAGCGAACTTTGCCCTCCATGATGGCCGGGAGAAAGTGTGACGCGTGGCGGTCTGAGGAGATAACGGAAAAAATCTGTTCATTGGTGGAAAAAGACATTTTGCCCATCAGTGTGGTCAGTGGTGAAGGGTTCCAGGAGCTAATGGGCTATATCGAGCCTAATTACCAAATTCCATCAAGACCGACCATTACCCAACGATTAGAGGCTCGTTTTGAGGAGAGGAAAAAGGAACTGAAAACGCGACTTTGCAAGTACCTAAGTTCGTGGCTGTTACAATGGACTGTTGGACCGCGCTCACAACAGAGAGCTATGTGACAATTACATGTCACCATATCGATGAGAACTGAAAAGCTACTTCTGCTGTCCTGTTAACGCAGAGCATGCTGGGTAGACACACAGCTGATGACCTCACAGCTAAACTGGCTGATGCAGTGGAGACGTGGGGACTTGGTGGGAAAGTGTCCACATGCATCCATGACAACGCACGCAACATTGTGGCAGCCAACTCTCCCGGACGGGTCAGCTGGGTCGGAATGGTGGGACGTTTGTGTGTCGGAATAGCGATATTTTGGAATGGCAGCATGTTGGAATGACGGAATGAAAGGGCATCTAAATCTTATCAGTTATCGATTATTAATCGTTAAAGGGCGTCGGTTAACGCTCATTAAAAGAAAAATCCAAAATATGCATCACTAGACTGAACATATTCATGTAAGCAAGAAGAGATGCAGGCAATCAAATTTACAACAGACATTTGGACAGCCCTTTTAAAACTCTTTTTTACTGTTTTCTTTGTTTTTATGCTTTTATTCTTTTACTCTGTAATGCTTTCTTTTTCTGCAATGCTTTTAATGTTTTATTAGATTACTTTGAATTGTTTTGTACATGAAATGTGCTATACAAATAAACTTGCCTTGCCTCCCACACGTGCCTCATATCTACCACATTTGACAGGACACTTGGTGGGCATGATGTTGGCATCAAACCTTTCACTTCAAAATGTGGAGCTGCATAAATCCACTCCATGGATTGAGTACATGCAAGTCAATAACTGAAGCAACTGAGAGAATAATAGAAAAATGAAACATCCCCAAGTCCAACATTCACGTTATTTTGCGTGAGAATGGAAGCAAAATGAAAAACGCCATGTAGGAGATGAATGTGTTGAGTTTGGCTTGCTTTACTCACTCTCTCTAGCACATGGAGAATGAGAATCTGTTGACCTAGAAAAGTGATGTGATGCTCTGGTGACGATCATACAATGTTCAAAGTAAATATAATAAAAAAAAAAAATCTAAAATAATCAGTATTGGATTGCAACTCAGTGTCAATCAATGCTCACACGCCCAGGAATCAGAATCAGTTTTGGAAAGGAGAAAATGACATTGCACATCACTGAGACAAGAGAATAAAGACACGAGGACGTAAATACAATGAATGATGGGTACGCATTTGTGTGTTGCAACAGGTATGGAAGCTGAGTTAACTCCCTCAAACAGGAAATAATTGCAAGTTAATAAGATAAAGAAAGCTCAATCACTACTCAGTGAGGCAAACCTTTTGGCAAAACCCCTCAGAGATTTCATCTGTGTTTGTGAACCTTAATTAAATTTTCCTAATTCCCCTGAAAATTACTGCTCACATCCTGATAAATCATATAATTAATACAGTGCCAACAGAAACTTTCCAGACTCTTGTCTTTTCCACATTTCCACATTAGACTTAGCTTAACAATTTTCATTTTTTTGGTCATCAGTCTAAACACAATTTTCCACAAAACAAGCAAAGCCACATTTTAGGAGTGTGTTATATTCTTATTACTGTTATTCTGTAATTTGTTTAAAATAAACCCCCAAAATATCCCTTTTGTCTAACTGTCACTAAAGCAGATATACAGTCATGGAAAAAATTATTAGACCACCCTTGTTTTCTTCAGTTTCTTGTTCATTTTAATGCCTGGTACAACTAAAGGTACATTTGTTTGGACAAACATAATGATAACCACAAAGATTGCTCATAAGAGTTTTATTTAAGAGCTGATATCTTATCATTTTCCATGGTTTTCTTGATTATAACCTAAATCACTTAAGTTTTTACATCAATAGCTATGGCGTTGTACTGCCAAAAACACTGCTTTTATGCATTCAGTGTTTTCTTTTCTGTCTGTTTTAGTCACATGATGACGTTTAGTGGTACCAGGTATTAAAATGAACAAGAAAGTGAAGAAAAAATGGTGGTCTTATAATTTTTTCCATGACTGTATATACATTGTTAGACTAGAGACTAAGGCATATATTCTGTAAATGTTTGTAATAAGTCGGAACACGTGGATGCAGGTTAACACTTTAATCAGTCTAAAATGCTTTGCAAAATCTTATTAGGTATTGATGAATTAGCACTGATACATATCCTATCAAATTCATTTTATTAAAAATGGCATTGGTTACTATGTATAGTTTATCTTTATAAATATGAAAATTTAACAACCAGTCTCTTCTACAAATATCTTAGTTTAGGGGCTTCTTTTTTTTTTCGCTCTTGAACATAAGAACCTAACAAGATATAAACCCTCAAAGAGCAAAATGGATCAGTTGTTTCGTCCAGTTAAGGGAAACCTAAAAACTAAACCAAAACTATTGGAACTGTGGGATAAAACACAGGATTCAGAGTTCCAGAGACACCAGTGATTCAGGCTGCACACACTAACATCTCCCTTCTCTGTGAGCACCCCCAAACATTATTTTTATTCCTGTTATTTTTGGCAACAGCTTCTTTATTGACAGAACACTGCAGAACATAGGTGGAAATTTCATTCCAGTGCTTGGAGGGGACGATAATAAACAAAGTTTTCTCCGGAGCAAACACTGAGGGCGACACTGCTGGTGGCAGCTGGGTTTTCTTCATTTGTTGACATGTGAAGCCTCAGGCTTCCTCCCTGGCAGCAAAACTTCACCTCTCTTGCTGAATATGAAGTTTGTCTCTCTAAGAAAAGACACGCTGTAATTTCCAGAATAATTAACCCCAAAATACTGAACATAACAGAAAGACAGGAATCTTTTATGGGGCTTCCTGAGTACCGCGAAAATGGTATCCTCCGGATGGCAGCGCCAGTTGAAACACGGTCGTTACTGCGGCATTTGGGGCTTTTGCAAGACACATAAACTCCCAGTTTTGAAAGTGACAAACAGGAAACCATAGCACAAAAAGGATCTGGTCTGCAAAGCCCCAGAAGAGGGTTCTGCCACCTTCCACGTCATATTCGGCGGTCGTCAGGGAGCCTCCTTTCCAAATACGAAAAAACTTCTTTATTTCATAATAGTGGTGGGAGATGAACAACCCTACGTGAGACTCTTTACCTCTCCCTGCCTGTTCCCGTCTCTATGACTCCACCTTTCCTCTCTGTTGTTTTTAATAAAACATTTTCACTCATTTCATCTGAACTTTTTATAAATAATCTTTGATTTTGTGCTGGACATTCTATTTACTGTGTCTTTTGGTGCACTAAAAAAAATGTTTCCTTTCCAGATGTTTCCTTTTCTGTTAATTCTGTTGACCCTGCTGTCTAAAAAAATAAATGCGCCCAGAACCGTACACATCACATTACAGTAGCAGGAGAAGTTTCACTCCTTCACTCAACTAAAACGACTAAAGTAGGTTCAATTTTCATTTTGTAGCACATCTCTAATGCTCCCATCATTGTGTAGTTAAGAATCTTATAAATCCACCTAGAAAACAATAAAATTAAATAACCATCATCAAGTCTCTCAAACAAACCAGCAAACTGTGGTGACTTTAGTTACAAATAAAGAGTAACAAAGAGTTGCACCTGATGTGTTGACACAAAACCTTCAAACTCTTTTTAATAAAAGAAAAAGTATATTTAACATATGGCAAAGCATATTTTACTACAGTGATGTCTCAGTGATGTGAATTGCCTATAGAAAACTTACTGACTTAGAGATGATCAGAAATGAACAAGTCTATCAAAAATAAATACATAAAATCACTCGGACAGAATCTTTTCTGCCTTAAGGAAACAGTCCTCATTGGCAGATTTGGATTTGACAGTTTGATAATGTTTTTGCATGTTGGCAAAAACATTTTCCTCCAACAATGATTTTCCTGTGGATGTGAAATACAAGGGACCTTTAAAAAGTGTTGTAAAACTAGCACTTCCTGTTCAAATAACCTTTACTATTCTCAAGTTAGAAACAAACACATATTAGCTAGACCAAATTTTCTTATCAAGTACAGCTCTCTTATGAAGGCTTAAACTAGCCCGCTAGCTTAAACTTATGGTAAGGATGTAGTGAGCATTTAACAGCAACAAAGTCGTGTTGCATTGACACGTGGAGCCGCATCACGATTAGCACATACACCAGATTCAAGATAAAGTTTCAGCTCACCAAACAACCAGAGTAAATGAAACTTCCCTGTTGAGCAAAAACAGAGAGGAAATTCAGACTTTCACAAGCTTGGCTTGACATCTGAGGTTTTTAATGAAAGGGACTCATACCACACTGAATACCGTACACCTGATCTACTACTTCCTGAGAGTTTCTCGGGATAGCTTCCAGCTCATGAAAACCACAAATGACAGTTAAAAACAATTGCGAGACGCTGATATTTGAAGCTGCCCTTGCAAAAAGTAAAATTTTATAGAACGGACATAGTGAATGGGGCTGTTGTTGGTTCAAGTTTTTTTTTTTTTTGGATACCATCCCTGACAGAATGAAATCCAGAAAAGGTGAGAAAGTCCAGTGCCTAACATTTAAGAGTATTTTGTTCACAAATGGCTTGTACCAGAGCCAAGTTGAGACTAACAGACCTACTATTTATTTTCTGAGGTTTCACACTGCATGCCAACATATTACTTTGGGTCTGAGTATATGCATGTGATTTGTGATATAATCTGGAGTACCATGACACATAAATGCCTCTGTCTTGTTAACAACCAAGCATTAACACGTGATTATGTGTGTTGCTGCTTTTTCCTAAACTGTGCTACAAAAGTTTTAGCCCTAGGAGTGAATTTTTATCCTCAGTAGTGAGGACTCAGAAAAAACTCCAGGGAGAGCAAGGACCTGCAGGAGGTGTTACACCCTACATAGCTAAGTCTCAACATCATCGAGTCAGTCAAGAATTATATCAAGAGAAAGGAGATACTGAAGACGCATCAATCCATAGAAAAACTGGAGTAAGATTTCCTACCTGGCTTACCAGCTGCATACCTTGAAAGCTGATCACAAATGTTCCTAGTCGAAACAGTGTTTGAAAGGAAAAGTGGAAAGTACAGACAGCCTAACCTTTTTTTAACGGGCTTATCTTTTTACTTCCATGGGTTAAAATGACCTTACATGTGCTGATTACAAATGAGCTTAGAAACAAAAAAAAAAAGAAGATTAATAAAACACAGTTTCAATTTTCTAATGTTCCCAAGTGGCCATTGTAGATTCCTGATTCTATAAGGTCTATGATAGTGGAAAACAGATAATAAGAGCCGTCAAGACAGTATTAAAGTCTGATTTGTGCCATTGAATATAATGATGATATACTTGAGAGGAATGCAGCCTATAGCAGGCAAGTAAATCATAGCCTGGCCAGGACCGGCCATGCCAATTCATTTTGCAAATATTCTCTCTTGAAATGGGTCTGGTACACCTCCCATTTACAGCCAATTCCACCAGTGCAGAATGTACCAAACCAATCGCAATGGGGTGGATTTTATGTAATGACACATACAGGCGCATCCAAGAGCCACTACTGTAATTTTGGATGTTTTTGGTTGGTACTAGTCTAGTTGTTGCACTACCTACATCACATACTTTGTTTCTCTAATTGGTTGTCTGCCTATCCAGTGGCATCAACAGTCAGTTTCCTCTGTGTCTGGGGGTACTGCCAATGGATATCAAAGTCGAATCAAAGAGGAACCAGACTAATTCCTTGTAAATTAGTGTGTCAGTATGGAAAAATGACAATGAGGTATAGTAAGTACATGAGATAGTCCCTTAGCAGGGAATTTAAATATACTGGACATATAGTTCAAATTATTTTAAATATACAATTTGGGATCAGGGGTTGTCCTTTGATTTACACATATGACAGTCCTCTAAGACTGTCCTCTTTCACTTATGTATCATTCTCAGCATCCTTTCTCATGTTGAAAAGTCTCCAAAAAAAAAAGGATCCAAAAACAATGCACCAAGAGTTCAGATTAGAACTAGCAAGATACCAAATTTTTCCAGTTTTGCTTCTCTATATGTGGCGTCTTGTTGAATCTGAGAAACAATTTAAAATTCTCCTCATTGTGAATAAAACCTTTAAGGGCACGGCTTCATCATATCTTAAAGACTTCCGAGTTTTTTATCATCACGGAAAAGAGCGCCTCTTAAGGCATCTCTTAAAAAGTGATCCAGTTTTAAAATTGCTTCTTTTTTTTGGGAGGGGGGATAAAGTATATGGTTAGAGGCCAATGTGGGTGATCCTGAACCATCACTTGAATTATGCTGCTATGAGCCTAGACAGCTGGGGACTTCCTATGAATCACCATGTACTTTCCTCACTCCGCTCTCTCCACTCTCCAGTTGTCTGAATGTTGTCTTGCTGTCATTAATTACATGTTTCCATTTATCTTTTTTTAACTAGCAGGTAACACGGGCCTAGTGCATTCATGTTTGTTGGTGTCTTGTCCTGTTCTTTCACCCTCCAACAGTCCAAGGCAGATAGCTAATCTTCCTGAGTGTTTAAAAACAAGTTCTTCTTCTCCACCTCTACTTGCACAGAACCTGTTGGTTTCTTTAGCTTGACTGTTTTTAAGAGTTGGTAGTTTATAATGAATTGGGCTGATCAGGAATTAACTTGACTATAAATTGCTCATAAGTAGGGATGCACATTTTGGATTTTTTTTATAACCGTTAACCGACGCCCTTTAACGATTAATAACCGTTAACCGATAAGATTTAAATGCCCTTCCATGCCGCCATTCCAACATACCACCATTTAGACACATCACCGTCCTGAAATACCGCTATTCAGACACAAACATCCCACCATTCAGACCCAGCTGACCCGAACCGCTATAAATAGACCCGTTACCCGAAACGTACCCGAGTTAAAATAAATCAGAGCCTAAATGAAATGCAGACGTTTATTGCTGCAACACTAGGCAAGTGAAATAATGAAGTTCAGTGGCCGACACGTTGCCTTAACATAGAGAAAAAATGTAGGTCCTATCACAGTCATCTCTGAATCTGGGGAGAGCCGTGCCGTGCACACATACGAACTAAAAATAACACGGGCTAACCTGCGCAAAAGTAAAGATACATCTGCCTACCTGTACAGGCCATTTAGATGCGATCACTCAATGGACAGGAATTCCTACAGGTGGACGCAGAGGTAGCCAGTTTTTCTGTTGCCATCCGTCCACATTTCTAAAGTAACGGCACCATTGTGCTCCTACAGTTGCATTTTGAGTTCCGGAATTGTTTGCTGACGAATCTCCTCCGCATATCTGGTCACTCCACGGGAAACGGTGGTGGGATCAGGCAGCCGTTGGTTAGCATCAACACGGCCAGCTCGTGCACCAACATCAATAAGCCCCTGTGCTAATGCAAAAAAGCCCTCGCCATGTAGTTTCAAAGGGTCGAATATGGTTGCACACAAAATTCACGCACAGTTCGGTTATAGCGTCTTTGTCTTCTTTGTGAGGCACCTGCAGTAATGCCGTCTTCTTCTTAACAAAATGTTCAAGGACAGACTTCGGTGGGTTTTCAAAGCTAGCACAGGTGTCGGCATGCTTCTGGAGAGAGGATGTCCCACACTTTCGGCTGTCGCGCACAAACACTTTAAGGCATTTCTTACAGGCAGTGAAGCCTTCAACGATGTTGTTCTCACTATCTGACACACATCCAAAATACTTCCAAACGTCTGATTTTAGTTTCGTGGAGGTATTGGCAATAACTTTTTAGTGTCCATTAACCAACGTCTTTTTCAGCTCTCCCGTAGTCATTTTGAATAACACTGCAGGGCATTGCCTGACGTGAAAACAAAAGTTGCAAAGATTCCTGGGAATGCGCGAGCAGTTTACAGACAAAAAAAAATTAAAAAAAAAAAATCCGATTTTACTTTTTAAAGAGGGTTTTACTTTTTAAAGGCTGTTTACAATTCACAACAACATAGGCTTTTATATTTAAATAATATTTATTTTTGTTGGCACATTTTGTAAACCCGCAGTCAGACCCGCGCTCTGGTTCTTCCGACCCGACCCGCCCCGGCATCCGACACAGGCTAAAATGTTTCAACCGTTGTATAGAATGTAACGGTTCACCCGCGGGTACCCGAACCTGTGCAGGTCTCTGCTGCACAGAACTCCTTTTTGCTCCCTTCATCTTCGCTGTAAAGTGGGCTGTGATGGGACGCATGTGATGGTATGTGTTGCACCTGTCGACACGCCCCCATGAGTTGATTGAATTACGGAGTTTAAAAACAAAATTGACCGTTAGTATTAATCGGTTAGAGTTACTGTTATCGGTTAACGGTTAAACGGTTAACCATGTGCATCCCTACTCATAAGGATTTCCATCTTTCTGAAACAGATCTGGGATTAATTGGACATACTTTGAACTTTTTCTCTCTGTAAAGTACCCTTAGATGGCTTTTGTAGCACCGTAGGTGCTATACAAATAAAAACTGAAATAATCAATGCTAGAATCAAACTACTGTCTCACTTCTTATTTGAAATAAGGCAGGACAATAAGACCTTCAATAAATGTCACATTAACTGATTTATTTTTACTTCTAATACAAAGAAAAGAACAATTATTTTAGATTTATTATTTTGCTCTCAAAGATGAATAGGTTTTTGGTTTATTGCTACATGTCTTTGTCATTTCAAAATAAGTGAGGGGAAACAGATTAACAATTTATAGCCACTTATAGAACATTTCAAATGATTTTAAATCATTGACATGGTCAAGATTACTCCATTACAGGTTCACACAACGACAAAACATGTCTACTAAAGTACAATAAGCGTTTATGTAACATTAGTCGGGCCTAAAGCAACGTGACATGTTGCAACCTAATGCCAAGCTTCACTAAGATGTCCGTTACTGATTATCAAGCCCAAACGATGAGGGTTGCAAGCACGTTGATGGTATTAAATAGCAGAGGTTGCCCAGTAATTCCGTGAAGAGCTGTCAAGTTATTACATGACAGCTGGCTGGCCAGCAGACCGAGACAGCCAATCAGAGAGCAGGCTAATGGTAGTTAGCCAGGGCAGCTAGGGATGTCACAGTTGTGCAATGAACGGTCATGAATTTATGGAAGACGGTTATATTGTCACGCATTTGTAATGATTGCTAGTACCACGACGATACACGATTCACGTCTTATAATTGTAAACTGGTCTAGAGGCAGCTGCTGCAGGACAAATGTGTGACAGGGCCTGGCTAACCTAGCCGGCAAAGAGCTAATCCAGCCAGCTAGCTGCCGTTCTTTCCGGGCAGCTTTCGCTTTTCCGTCCGAGGGCATTATTGTCGGTAAGTCTATGACAGACTCTCTCCAGTATGGTTCTTTCAACTGTGGACTGCCCCCAAACTTCCTAACCGTAGCTGGCAAAGGCAGCCCCCCCACACACCCCCTCCCGTACACAGCCGGGCCCTCCCCTCTCACCTCTGAATTTTAGTTCGTGCTGAGGCTCCAAGAGCAAACCTGTTCCGGCCTGGCCATGTCCCAACAGCTGGAGTGGGGTTATCGCACTGCAACCAGTTCGTGTTGGTCACCCCCGCGTTAGGATGTTGATAAATGCTGCAACGTCAGCAGTGCTGTTTATCTATGAATTAGCAGTGGATATCCCGTTGTCACAACTGCTGTACGAACTGCTAAATGCTGCTGTGATGCAGCAGGAAGGGAGTCAGTGTGGTGACGTCACTGCCTCTGCATAGCTGCCCGGTGGGGAGGGGTGAGCAGGGGTGAGGGTGGGCGTGATGCCGGGGGGAAGGGGGGGCACCGAGCACCCAGATCTGGTGGGGCCACCTCACCACCCCATCAGTCTTTGCGGAACCTAAATCCAGAGTGAGGACGTGGCTAATAGATGCAGGCTGTTATTTCAGCTCTAAGCGCTGAGCTTCTAAGTTTACCAGATATCACCTGCAGTTACACTCACTATTGGAAACAGTTCTCAGACTGTGTATGGGTACGTTTTGCATGAGAAAAATCAACAAGTTCTGATTTCTATAACAGTTTAAGAAAACACAACACACACACACACACACAAAATTGTAATATAATAAAAAAAAAAAACACCACAGGTACAGATACTGCTTTAGCTGTAGTTGCTCCTTGGGAATTACTTTATAAACTCATACATCATAGACCATAAGGAAGTATGGAAATATCAATGTGTTAACTGGATGTTTAATGGCTGGTTTAAGTTACATTCTACTAAATTCTACACACACACACACACTTGTACTTTAATGTGCAGCACTTTGGCTACCCATGTGGTTCTTTAAGACGTGCTATACAAATAAAGTTGATTGTCAGTCAGATCACACCATTTCAATCTACTGACTCTTTTGATCACATGTTGCATAACTTTGTTACCCTCTAAAACTGACACTGTTAAGACAGTTATCCTTTTAATTGTCCAGACATAATATACAACCATACTAAAAAGTTAGAACTATTGAAGACTGTGAAGAAATATATTTTTGTTGTTGTTGTATTTTTTTTAAACTGAAAAGGTACTTTAAAGGAACATAGCTTAAAAAACCAAAAAACTTTTTCTCAGCCGTGTCTCCTAACTTCAAAATTTCATACACAACACAACCTCGCACTTTCTTTGGAGCAACCAGTCTGAAAATATCTGTCAGTTGCAGATCTCTGTGACATCACAGACCCAGATCAGGGGGAAATTCTCCAGTTTCCCAGTATCTGACTGCATCCAGTTGATCCCATCATGTTGGGTATAATGAACCTACCTGTTTCAAGACGCACACCTCATTGGAGGGAGGGGTGGAACAGAAGTGTCTTCTAAAACCAGCTGCTATGTACAGAGTTGTAAAGACATGGCTGAAAAGTGAACTGTAGTCCTGTATTTGATGTGGCATTTTCACCAAAACTTGTCACAAACATTTCATTAAGTCCTTGAAAAAACATGTTAGTTTTTGAAAAACGGTCATAATATGACTTTTTTAAGAAGTTTGACAACTGACAACTTATTTTTTTCTTTTACTTGGAGCTCATCAAACTGCCATCAACACAACTTCACAGTCTAGTGAAAAGACCTGTCAGTCAAATACACATCTCAAGTATCGCATTTGTATATATAACCAGGCACTTGGCTGTTAACTGAACAACACAATCCAATCACTAACAACACTGCCACTGTATCTCCAAGGAGCACACTACACACATCTCTCTTGGGAGAGAGGAACTTCATTCAGACTGCATGTACACACATTCAGTTCAATAATACTTTATTAATCCCCAAAGGGCAATTAAGGGAAAGGAAATTCAACCTTTTTTTCCCCCACATGTCATTTTATTAGTAAACAACAGACAATTCCCTTTTAACACATTTGGAATTACACTGCAAACAAATCTTCTCAGGCATTTTATCACAATCAATATGGAACTGTAAAAAGCTAAATATGGTAACGACAATGTTGATAGTTTTACTGGAAATGGTGCACAGATGTATTGCGTTCTCAAAAAATGTAAGTATAAGAAGTATAATTGTTCATTTGTGTGCTGATGGAAATAAACCTACTCTGTAAAAGATGCATCATAGAGTAATCACATTCCCAGGACCAGCCCAAGACTGATATTTTTCGATGCAAAACTACTGGCACATTAACAATGTCACGTCTACCATTTCCAAATGAGGGAAAATTACAAAGTAACAATGATCAAAATTTCGTGTAATTCGCACTTTAAATCATTTTCTCACATCAACAATAAAAAGGGGGTTAACTATATGTGTTAAAATAGCTTTGGCACCACAATCTTCAGAATAATAAAAACTGAGCAGAAACCTTAAACAATATGAAGAGAGATAAAAGCTGAAATCACTTACAGGAAAGTTCATTCAGCGATTCCATACAGATAATACCAGACTGCAGACACTGCGTGGAGCAATATGGGCCAATTAACACAAATAGTCAAAGGTCAGCTTTCAAAGTACCAAAGTTTTGTCCCTTTTCAATACATTTTCTGCAGCTGTGGTTAAAAAGCAACTAACATTAGCATTAGGATGTAGTGCCGAATGGATTATCGATGACAGAAGGGAGAATTAGGTTTATTTTCTCAGGTTTTTTTTGGAGACAGTTGGCTCCTTCATAATGTTTTATTTGGCTGAGTATGTATGAATGAAGCAGTCATCAGACCGGCATAAAATTAGCTCAATATAACCTGTAATTATCGGGGGGCAGGGGTGGGTGGGAGGGGCACTCACGGATAAAGTCACATTTTGAATAAGAACTATTGCACTTCACAGGAAAATTCTAAAAATTAGGGATTACTGCTTGAACACAACTCATAATGGACGTATTTTTCCGTTTTAAACCAAACGTAAAAAGAAATGCACATATGCAAAAAAAAAAAAAAAATCTATGCAGAATTCATAAGAAAGTTCATAAGAAATTCATAAGAAAATTTGGCTCACTGTAACTTCTGTCCAATTAAGCCAATGTAAGAACTGAATGTTGCTGCTTCTGTAAAGCATTAAAGTAACAAAGTGGAAACCATACACAGGGAATGTAAAAGGCCCTGTGAAAGCTCTTAATGTTGCACCACAATTAAAAACAAGCAGCAAGGACCTGCTAAAATGAGGGACAAAAAAATGGAAGAAAGAGGGGAAAAACAATAATCAGAAAGCACTGTAATTCAGAGCAGAATGGAGACGAAGGTTCAAGGAGGGGTCAGCATGTCGATACAGCGCCACGTCTGATTCTCCACCTATAAAACGTCTGCTAACGTGAGATTTGAGCTGTAAAATACAAGTTTCCAGATCTCACTGTTTTCATGGCAGGCCAAGTAGTAAAACTCTGATGTGAGAGCTGGTGATGATTACATGAAATAAAGAAGGCGGGGTTAAAAATGCTCACGGGACAATTAAATAATTTGGCAAACCTCACAAAAATCCACCTCACATGTTTAACTGTTGCAAAGTAGCAGCAAAAGACTAATGAAGGGGTTGCTCACCTGTGAACAGTTAACATTGGCAGTATTCTCTATATAGCATTCGACACAGGAGTCTGTAAATACATCAGTAACCAACCAAAGTGGAGCAGACACAGGCAGGTGCAAGTTTTCTTATACATTAACAGTCTCTGTTTTAAGATCTGATTAAACACTGGGATGATTACGGTTGTGACGCCACTCTAGTGATCGAAGTTACATTTCACAATAAATAGTTATCATTCTTAAGAATAAGTAGAAATTAAAATGTCCTTCAACCCCAAAAAGAAAAACATAACTGAGTTCACAACTAAAGGAAATTTGAGAAACATGATTATTCCCTTTCTGGTACAGTTATATGAGAGGAACACCACCACACTTGAATTTCTCCGTTGACCATGAGGCTAGAAGGCTAGAAGGCTAGAACAGGTTTATGATAAGTGCTACGCTTGCATCGCCAGGCTCCAGCTACATATTTATATTGAACAGACACGATAGCAGCATGATGCCGCTATCGTGTCTGTTCCGTCGGCATCATTTTTACAAAATACTGAACCATTCCCTCAGCCTCGAGGAAGTAGGCTCCTATACATCTTTCAGTTCTCCATCTCTTACTGTGACTGTGGTTTACATCAAAACAGCTCCGGGATGCTGCCTTGATTAAAACAGCAATCACACATTAGAATTTAAATTATGCATTCACAGTCCTTCCTGAGTATGGCCTTAACATATAATATTAACTTCCCTCTTCGAAATCATGTGTACGTTTGTGAGTATGGATATTAACACTCAAGATGGTTCGTTCATGAAATCAAGGAAGATTTTCAGCAAACTCTCTGTAAAAAAAATAAAAATAAGGCAGTAATATAGGACAAATCAAAATAACTGTCTGAGGTCAAATCACTTCATTGGATTTTTTTTCCTAAAAAATAGTAGATTTGTATAGCTGTACAAGTATAAATGATACCTGAATCTATGCATGAATCATTTTAGTGTACACCAAAAGGAAGCTGAAGATCATTAGACGAGCCAGGACAGCTCGATATGTGGGGGCATTCATGAATGTATAAATGTGAGAATTTTGTCAATGCTTGGTAAACCTGAAGTGTTTTTCCTGCCAGCGAATTCAATGTAACGTATGATGATGTGCTGTTGGTGAATGTCTTTAAAATAAAATAATTATCATTTGCTGTAGCACTGTTGCACCAGAGTGTTTGAGAGCGTGTGGTGGCTTTGAGCTGAAATGGAACCCAGAGCACAGCGGCTGAGTAAAGGTCAGGTCACAGGTCGTGTTGGGGACAGCCACCAGCATCATCAGCAGCACGTCCTGCGAGACTCTGAGGCCTGTCGTCCCAATTTGAAACTTTTTCCTGACGTTCCTCCTGCTGCGTCGACAACGGGGATGCGCTTACCTGTCATGACACAGACATACACACGAACTTTGATTCAGCCTGCAGCATTCAGCTTCCCTCTTCCATTTCAAGCAGTCAGTTCTAAACAATATCGAAACAGGATATTTTATTGTAGTCCACATGGCAATTAGCTTGTGTCTTACTTCAATGTACATGTTGATCTGAGGACTTTTTGAACATTTACAGAGTGAAAACTTTACTTAATACCCCACCATGTAAAGAATGTACAGGAGAAATCAAGGTGCTACTTATTTAAAAAAAATAGAAGTGATTCCTGCAGTGTTTATGAACAAATATTGATAGATGTCCTAAAATTTAAATGTAGATATATCTCTGTATGCAAAGATACACATACCATAAGATAGAGATATATATAGAGAGATGTATACACACAAATATGGGCATACATACAATAAAACCGATCAGATGAAGCTTCGTTACCAGCTCAGTATTGTGGTGGCTGAGTAATGATTACCCAGACATTGTGTAATGATAATTTAAATTCTATATTATTCTGTTATCCAATTAAATACAGTGTCTTAACATAATACTGAAAAGGATTTTGGAATGATGTTATTCAAGTTGAATAATATAATTTAAAAAATTCAGATATTCAGGAAAAATCCCTGATTGAAGTGACAAGGCCAGGAAGGTCATCATGTTATCTTCAGGAAGTTTATCATCTAAGACATCAGCGTGTGTCAAACGGACTTAATTCCCCTGTGGAAATAACTGAAGGGGCCCAGGAAACCAGTCTTCGCAGGCAATGATTTTCCAAAGTTAATATCAACGTCAGTGAAAAATAATTCAAGTTAAAAAAATAAAAAATCTTTTTTTCTTTGCATACACATGCAGTTTTCAGGTCCAAGCTTATTTAAGATGGACTGAGGTAAAGTGGAAAACTGTCCTGTGCCCTGACGAATGAAGACTTGAAATTCTTTTTGGAAGCCAAACACGTTTTAGTCTCTGGACTAAAAAGAAGAGGGACCACCCAGCTTGTTATCAGCGCACAGTTCGAGTGTCAGCATCCAGGATGGTATGTGGGTGCATTTACTGCACGTGGCATGGCTAGTTTGTACTGCGAAGATATTAATCATTATTTGGAGCAACATATGCAATCATCCAGATGATGTCCTATATAGGGCTTGTCTTGCTTATTTTAACAATATGATGGTAAACCATATTTGCGACAACATGGCTTTGCTGTAAGAATGATGCCAATATAATCCCACATAATTTCTCACTTTAAATTCAATAAATTGTATTTGTACTGCTTTAATTAATTAAGGTATAAATAATTGTCTCATGTGGAGACCTTAAGGATGTTCAGGACTGGCGTCGGGAATGCTCAAGAAACACACTCACTTATCTCTATAAACACTTCGCTGATGTTAATAGCGTTCTTGGCGCTGGTTTCCACAAAGATGGCATGGATGGAGTCAGCATAGTCCTTGGCATCCTTTTCTAGCACTTCCCTATAAATATATATAAGGAGATATGTCAAAATGACAAAATGCAGTAATACAAGCACACATTCCCCTGATAACCATTAAATGTTTCCCTGCAGAGGTTACGTGGAAAGATTTCACAACTTAATAGATGAATTTTGGAGACTTTTTTTTCAGTTCTGAGGAAAAAAAAAAAGTTACAAAAACAAAAATAAGATTTATAGCATTTCTGAGTGAGATATCAGATAATAATCTGAAGCACCGCTACTGGGATATAAATGAGGAGTCGTTATCACGCACTCAACATTCGTTCATACAGCATTACTTCAGAAAAGTCTCACCTGGCGTCTGACAGGTCACATTTATTGCCAGCGATGGCGACTACTATATTGGGAGGGCCGTGCTGGCGAAGCTCTTTCACCCAGTTCTTCAGTGTTTGGAAGGACTCCTGATGGCACCGGTAAACAACATGACATAGACTGGATGAAATGACATGCAGGTGATGTGGACATATTTACTCCAAAAAAAAAAAAAAAGTTTATGGTATCTCCTGTGAGAGATCAAGGACCAAAAAGAGTTTAGGGAGTAGTATTGCAAATGTGGGAACCACGTCATTCTTTTTATAAGGCAAAAGCTAGATGAAAAGGTCAGCAGCACTGTTGTTGTAAAATCAAAACATTTTCACTTTATATGTTTGTGTTTTAGCAATCATCTCTAACATATGCTACATTTTGAAGTGCAGTCAATGCTGAGTGACACTTTGTTTTCTTTATATGCTTGTCATGCATGTGTTTGAAAGTCACAATAAAAGTTGAACTTGAGGTTGAACTTGAACATAAAGTGGGAGCCAGCAGCCAATTAGCTTAGCTTACCACAAAGCCAGGAGCCTTCGGGGGAAACGAGCGTGTTGGCCTGTGTCAAATGGTAAGAAAATCTGCCTACTTGGATCTCTAAACTTCACTATTGAGCATGATTTATCTTGCATTTTTATGAGAAAAAATAGCTCCCTAAAATCTGAACTTGTTGCTTTGGTTTTTGTACAGACCCCCACCCCTCCTCCTCCTTTACTTTCCAGTCTTTACTCATGTGACGGTAACCATCACTACAAGTAGCCTTGTATTTATACAACATGAGAGCAGAATGAACATAGTGTATACCCTAACATTTGTCAGCTTTTACTTTAATGTACATGCTCATATTAACATACAGAGGGAAAAAAAAACAGAGACAGCATGGAAGAACAAAAGTAAGTAAAAGGGAATTATATGTATCTAACCTCTTTTGTGATGTCATAAACAATGATGGCTGCTGCTGAACCTCTGTAGTACATCGGAGCCAGAGCACGAAACTGCAGGAAGATTGACATAGAGCCATTAAAAGACGAGCACGGATAAATAATATTTTGCATCAATGCTTCAAAGGAAATTCACCATTGGCCAGGGGAGAAAATGCTGTCTCTTCAGCTATTTGGAAACCTTCATCACTGCTTTATGTAAACCGTTTATAAGCTTTCACATCATGAAATTACTACAGCTTTTAATCCTTGAGCAGAATCAGAGAAGAACATGAACACAATTAATGTTATTTGAGTCGATGCTGACTCATCTTTGAAAATCCTCAATTTCCTTCAGATTCTTTATTTTTTGGATATAAAAAGAGTATTAAATGCATCTCTTAGCATTACAGCACACTTGTGCATTTTGTTGGGTCTGTTAAACAGTGTTGTGGATTTTCATAGTCTGTGTCTAATCCATTACACAGGCACAGACTTACAGAAATTACATTCCTGAGACTTTCATTTCACTCAATAATAACAAACTCAAAACAGAATGCAAAACTAAGACATCAAGTACCATTTACAAAACCAAAAGCTCAGTAACTCTGCAGCCGTAATCCAAGAGACCGCATTTTAGAACGGAAGAATGGCAAGTCTTCCTGCTTCGCACATGTGAAAGCTATCAAGCGAAAGATGAGCAGAAAGTGTCAAAAGCTGTCAGCATTTGGATATTTATGGAAGAGCATACATTTGATATTATCCCAATAAATCACAAGGACCCACTTAATCAAAACAGCATGTGCAAAAATTTCTAAATCCATAGCAGCCTGGGAGGCTCGGGGTTTGCCAGAATTTGGTATTTGGTGGTAAAGCTCTGTCCAAAGCACAGTAAGATCTGGCTGCATCAAAAAGCCTGCTGTGATAATATTTTAAAACATATTGATTTTCTTCATCGTATTTGAAGGAAATTGTGTGTTCAAATCCAACTATGATATCAGAGCTCAGCTAACATCCAGCACTGCATCCAAAAACTTCAGCATACAAAACTCAATCATCTGTAAGCAGCACACTGACGACGAAGCCAACTAAATCTTTAACCATCCTTTAACTCCAGCTATGGTTTTACGTTAGAAATTAACCTCCATATTGTTTGAGGCAACTGCATCTTATATGAATGCCTCCACGATGATCCTGCTCGCCTAATGCTTATAAATAATGACCAATTGTGTTTGATTAATGTAAGTAATAGGGTATAAAATTTTAAACATTTAATTTTCATGCCTTAATCCATTTTTGCTTATCTGGATGCAACAAATAGGACTTCTCCCCACTTTAATTAAATTAAAGTAGTAAAAATACTTGAGTTTAATTACCACTTAGTATAATTAAACAGAAATGTTTTTTTTTTATTCTTCTTAATTTGTTTCTAGTCACTGATGAAGAGCTTTACAAGCTAAAACAGTTATCGACTATCAACTTATTATCAAAATATAAATAAAAACACCAACAAATTTACTTTTTTTGTTAAAAAAAAAATTGTTGCGTCTTCAGCATATAAAAAAAAGTGAAAAGACCTTAATCTTAGAATTTTTTTATTTGGCGTGTTTGGGAATCTTATCATGCCTGCTTGGAATACAACTTCTGCTGGAACTTTCAACCGGCTAATAAAACCAAGTGTCATACATTAACTAATGATGCCTATTTAACAAAAACTTAAAAATATCCTTCACTTAGAATGACCCTGCCTTTCCACCAATTCTATTTTCCTTTAAAATAGCATGGAATAGACTATCCATCTTGGAGTGTCAATGTTACCCCACTAAAGCACACATTCCACAAAATAAAAGTTGTTACTGGCACCAGGTCTGGCAGTGAGAATCCAACTTGGGATATTTGGCAGGAGAGGAGGAGGAGAGCGCTATCTATGTTGTTGGCGAGCTCTGAGGCTGCACTACCGCCAGTCCTGTGTGGTCTATCTGCACCTTAACCCAAAGAGCAATCACAGAAAAACCAGATGTCTGGCCACACAGAAGCATAAAAACAACTGCGGTGATGCCCTGGGTGAGCTGATTAATTGCTGAAGCCACAAGCTGTGCATATAATGAATGAAACCTCCTTTTCTAGCAGTATGCAAGGTTTCCTCTGCTCATCTTCCATAAGAGCAGTCAGAGAGGGACACCTGTTTGGATTGCGGAGAGCTGGAAATCACTCTGACTACTTATGCTTCAATGCCTCCCCGGTGGCTTGGCGGTAGTGCCTACCATATGGAAGGTCCCATGTTCAAATCCTGGTTGCGTCAGGAAGGGCATCCGGCGTAAAACTTGTGCCAAGCTTCTAATGTGGATCACTACACAGTGGCGACTCCAAACAGGGAGCAGTCAACATAGAAGTTTACTCCAACTGCTTACGCCTTAGCTGGCTTTGTCTTCCCCATCTCAACTTGTTAAATTTGGATAGGTGAAAACTCCAAAACAGTTTAGAAAATAAGCAAGGAGAAGCTTCAAAATGATACATCAGCTTTAAAAATAAAATAAAAAATGCATGTGGAGACACATTTAAAACCCACCAAAGGAATGTGATACTTTTTCACTTTTCAGGTCAAGAGGCCCCCTACGTGTGAAAGAGGGGAATTGTGGATATAAAAATGTTTACTGGAAAACAGTTTGTTACACAGAAGAAAGCAAATGGGGACACAAAAAGAGGACAGAAGACATTCTTAAAAGGGAATGGCAGTGACTCTCAGATAAGAGACAGTTTGAGTTTATCCTTCTGCCTTATCTCAAATAAAGCTGTGCAGATGTTCCCTAAAGACAGAATCGTCCCGAGGGAAGGAGGATCAAATAAAAACAACAACTTCTCTCACCTCTTTGTAGAGTGTAGCAGCAAGAACATAATATTACATTAGCAAATGACTGTGCACGAGAAAAAGGAAAGGCCATGTGAGAAAAGGGGAAGCGATATGGATGTGTAATGCAGAGAAATGTAGCCTGCAGAATGTGAGTCAAAGGAGAAAGCTGTTCCTTACACTACAACTGTCTGGGGACTGGTGTCCATTTCACAGGACTAAGTGCTGACGTGGTAGTCAAACACCAAATTGTGTCCCCTCTGTTTCCCTCTGTATATGACGTACAAATATGAGTGACAGGACTTTTGAAAAATGGCATTTACAGACAAATGCTAGTGAAAATTACATAAGTGGTACCTTAGACTTACAAACAACACTTTTCAGAGACATGACTACATAAAATAAACACAAGTTGGTGCCTAAAGTCAGAGTGCAATGAAGAAGAGGGAGAAGGCTGTAAAAACAACAGGAAATGTGCGAAAAAGGACAAACCATGACAGAATCAATGTTTTCCTTTATACTCAACAACCAACTCGCTGCGTGAAAAACACAACCGATAATTAAAAATTTGGAAAAGGGAACTCACACAAGAGCAGAAAGAAAAAATGGTTATTGGTGAGGGGCAGAACTTAATGATAGAAAGGAAAATGTTGCCCCCTATCAGAAGTAACAACTAACTGCAGTCTTCATGGGTCTCTAGTTTAGGGAGTGGCACACGCTTCTTGATAGTTGATTCACTTCCTTCCAAACTACAGAAAGGGTAAATGAAGACTTCTGAATGGACCAAACAAGCCAACAAAATCAAAAATATGTGCACGTCTGTGCTACATCACATCATCAGAAATCTCCAGACAAACTGATTGACTAATCTGCTGAGGCCAGTATTCTGATGGACATCACTAACCCGCTCCTGTCCTGCCGTGTCCCAGATCAGGAACTTGTGCAGCTCATTTTGGTACTGCACTGTCTTGGTCATGAAGGATGCCCTGTTGGAGAGAAACGGTATCAGTGACACACAATTGACTTAAAGCACAAACAATTGATAGTCTAGTTCTAAAACTTAACAGATTGTACCCCCTTTTTTTAAGCTATCCACATGTCAAACATTCAACAGGACTCAATGTTGTATTCATATATGAATCATACAATCCATCCATGTGTTGTTTTTTTACATTCTCACAAATGTGTTATTTTCTTCATTAGGTGATGCATTTTTTTGGTCTGAAATCAATCAGATGACAGAAAAAAATTCACTCCAAATGTCATGAAAGTCAAATTTAAGACGATCAGCTCAAAGACACGTTCCCACTAGTGTAGTTACACGTTAAAATGGGAAGCTCACCTACACTGTTCAGTTTTCAAACCCAGCCATTGTGGTCTAATGTGGATGAACAAAACCAAATGACTTTAGAATCTATGACGTAGTTGCTAATATTTGCTCCATGACTTGCTTTTCGGAGTCGCTGTGGATCCTTCCTTGATTTGCTGAGCCTTCATCATATGGCCATTACAGGCAGATAAAAGAACGTGAGCCCTAAAAACAGTGGAAGCACCATAGAGACCCAACAACAAGCACTGCTGACTTTGTTGTTCTGGGTATCAGCTAAATTCTGTATTTATCACCACTGTAACTGTCTACATGTACAGGAGGAAAGTCTTTATAAAGTAATGTGCAACAAAGATAGTTTCCTGCAGACCACTGACTGTCATGTGATATGTGTTTATGATTGGTGCTATACGGACGGTGATCTTTCCCGACATGGAGTTGAAACACTAATGTGGACACAAACCAGTCAATTTTAAAATAAACTGGATGTGGATGTAGCCTGACATTGAGCAGGTCATGTACTCCAGAAGAGCTCTGACAAGTCTGGACATGGAAAAGAAGATTTGAGGTTATCCTGGAGTGTCTGTTACAAGGCTATTAGCAATAAATCTTTGTTGGGCGTGATGTGTTGTAGACTGGATCTCTGTGGATTGAGATTGCCATCAGATGCTTTGTACTGGTATCTGGTGAGTTTGAAGGCCAGGTAAACAACTAGAGTCTTTGTCATGTTCTCTAAACCATTCCTGGGCAGTTTTTTTCTGAGACCCCCAGCTGCCACCATATGGGGCGTACAAAAATGTCTAGGTAAGTGGAAAGCGTAAAAGTAACATCTATGTGAACGGGTCTATGTTTTCGTCACAGAATACTGCACTCTAACAAGGCATGTCTGTGTGTTATCTCCAGGTAATGGTCAAATGATGTAAGCATGGCAAACCAGGGAAAGATGCACGCTGACTAAGATGAGCAATAGGGCTGCAGCGATACATTAATCTCGCAATATGATGGTATTCAGCTCACGATACGACATATATCGATATTCATCTTACAATACATTTACATCATTTTCTGAAAGATTTTGAAAGGGACAAAGTGATTTTGGTGACATCTTGTGAGTGTTCCAATGACTTTGTTTGAATTAATTGAACTGAAAGCATCAATTAGACATTATATGGCTGACAGGCAGCTTGCAAATGCTGGACAAAATGAAAAAAAGATTTGTTGAGAAAAATAGTTTCATTTATTTAAACAGTGCAAATTGTTGCCTGCAAGCTTTTAAAGGTGGGACACGGTGGTTTTGAAAGAAGCTTAGAATATCGATACCCACGGCTGAAAAATCGATACTCTCTGGAAAATAAAACATAGATATATATATCGCAGAATTGATAAAATCGCTCAGCTCTAATGAGCAAATCATGAGGGTTAGGGTTAGGGTTGTAAGTAAAACAAATGTTTTACTTACAGACTGAAATGAGGTGTGCAATGGATTCATTTTATTTCTGTTTTTCGAGGGTTGAATTTGTTGTAGCCATAATAAATCTTTTACATTTTTATTGCATAAAGGATTTTTTTTAAATCATCAAATGGTGAGGAAAATAACTGTAGATGAATTCTCTGTCAGTTAATTAAGAGATTAAAATCATTCAGGTTCAACTGGAACCAAAGAATCCACTTTACTGTAATGTATTTCGCAATCCACGACAACAAATGAGAAAAATAAATAAATAAATCAAGGACTTCAGGTGTAGGAGACAGCAGGTACTTACCCAATTGTTGGGTTTATGTTTGGGTCAAAGCTGTCTTCCACAAATCTCCAAACAATACTTGACTTTCCAACTCCAGTATCCTGCAGAGACAAAATGAAGACAATCCTTACTAAACATGCTTAAAAACATGCCATTTCCTCCCTTCCTGTTCTATTGATAAGCTGTACATTGCTGAAAATTAAACAGGAACAATGAATTCACATTTTTGAAAGATTTTTATAGACGGTTAAAAAAAAGTGAGGAACTACATTACTGGTAATGAAATGATTATTATCATTATTTGAACAGTTTTGTTATAAGCAGGCTACCTGTGCATGACTGTTCCTGTTTCTTTTCATGGTGAGTGCATCAGTCTAGTAATCGTATTTAATGCAGCGTTTATACGAACTGGACTGAGACTGATGGGGCAGTTTGTTGGATCAGTAGTTAGCCGTGCTGCCGCACAATGAGAAGACTGTGAATGTTGAATGTCGTTTGGAGTTTTTCTGTTTGGAGTTTGCATATTGTCACCTCATGACAGCTGGAACAGGCTGCAGCTATCCCACAACTTTTGCCTGGCCAGCCAGACATATTCACATAAAATGAGACTGGTGTCCCTCCTATTCACAGCCATTTCCATCGGCACAGAATGTACCAAACTAATCACAATGGGGGCGGGGGCGGGCTTTATCCAATGATACTGGTTATGGGAGTGTCCAAGAGCCACTATAGCAAACAACCCAGGTGGTTGCAGAATCGCCTATAAAACTTTGGATCCACAAGTTTTTACTGCAAAATTGGCAACGATCATTCCTCACTCATTCTGAATTCACAGCACTACATCTTGAATGTCTTTTGTTGAACTAACCTGGTTGCTGCTCTGCCTGTGTGCCTTCCTTCATTTCTCTAATTAGTTGTATGCTCATCTAATGGCATCCAGAGGCAGTTTTTTCTGTGTCCAATGGTACTTAACTCACTGGCTCCCACTGATGTCAATTTGAATCCAAAAGCTAACTGCCATTGAGTCAGTGGCAGCCAATGAGTTAATGATGCATATCAAAGTGGAATCCAGAAGAACAAGATAAATTCTTTATAGCTCAGAGGAAAGGAAAAAAAAATAGGATGACTGGCCAGGCTCCTGTGATCCTGAACGGAATGAAGTGAGTCTAGAAAATGGAGGGATACACTGGAACTAATCATTACATTCATTTTTCTCTATACTGTAATTTTTTTAATGATCAGTGAATTATTATTATTATGTTATTCTTAAGATGTTTAAAGAGCAAAAGTCCCAACCACAAGATCTTCTGAGCTCAATGTGACAACTTCAAATGTCTTGTCATTTCCAGGTAATAGTTGAAAACCAGATGATTAACAGATAAATCAGTAAGTGAGATTGATATTTTTTCTGGTTTACTGGTTGATAAGTTGACTATTGTTTGGTATATATTTATTTCTTAAAAATAGATGAATATTATCATTGTATCCTTTTGTGATACAATTATTGTATGAATGAACATGTACATGGACAAGGATAGATATTATTACTGTTTTAAGAGATTGCAGCAAAAGTCATTTGTGTTAATTAACTCTAGTTAACAACAGAGGTAGTAGCAGAGGTTAAAATGTCTCCTTGGGAATGACGAGGATTAATAGGGTCAGGAATGAGAACATCAGAGAGACAGCGCATTTTGGATGTTTTGGAGAGAAAGTCAGAGAGACCAGACTGACATGGTTTGGACATGTACAGAGAAAAGATAGTGAGTATATAAGGACGATGGTGTTGGAACTGCCTGGTCAGAGGCCTGGAGGAAGACCAAAGAGGAGATTTATGGATGTAGTGAATGAAGTTAGTTGGTGTGGAAGAAGAGGATGCAGGGGATACGGTCAGATGGAGGCAGAGAAGATGCTGTGGTGACCCCTGAAGGGAACAGCCAAAAGGAAAAGAAGAAACCCTTTCAGCACTTTGGATGTTTTAAACTGGCTATAGAAATTTAAAAAAAAAAAAATTGACTTTATGTTTCTTCACAAGTTTGGTTGTGGTTTGGTTGTTTAATGTAAATGTGCATTCCTAAAAATCCATGTGACAATTCAACAATTATTACAATGATAACACAAAAAAGGAGAAAACCATTACATTTAAAAGAAGAGATTGGATATGTCTTTTGCTCGGAAAAAAAAACCCCGCTAATCTTAAAAACAGCGACAGACCTTTGGGCATTTTGGGATTTGAATGATGGAGGAGGAGAGGTGAGGATGTTACTTCAGGTATGACGGCATTTTCTGCTGATGAAGTGAATTCTGCTCATTTTTATCTAGTGTGCAATTCAGTCTAGAGTTATCTGAGGCTAATTTTTTAACAGAGTTTAACAGAGATTAATGGTAATTTCAGGAGATTATTTACTTACAAGTTAGCAACACAGAAGTTAGTTAACCAAACCTGTCTGTCAGTAGTGGCTCAGGAGCTGGTCGGTATAATTTATTGTTCAGTGAAGACTTCAGACGCATATGTTAATTTAATAATCGACAATGACTTACCCCCAGAAGACAAACTTTTAACTCCCTCAACGCCATATCAATCTCCTCTCTCAAAACAAGTTGGAGATGAAGATCATGGACACTTTTCTCCTCTGCCTCCCTCTTTATCTTAAGTATTCGTCTGTGTTCACAAACAGCTGCGTCTTTAAAAGCTGACGAATACGCATCTCAAGGTTTGGTAATAACTTCTGCAGTGAGCGTTATAACGTCCCGCAGTTGGTCATATTTACCATGATGTCGTTACCGTAAACAACTGCTTAGCTAACGGCGAAGCCACTGAATCGGACGGTCTCCATCTTGAACTACAGGGTGAGGTCACGTGATCTCAGAGGGTCTTTTTTTTGACGATGCACAAAGAAACCCAGGCGATTATGTTTAGGCTCACTCATATAATTATTATTATTTTTGTTGTTGTTGTTTTTCCAAGCTGCAGAAGAGTTGTGGAAATTGTTGTTTAAAAGATAATCATCGTCCGGTAACCACCAGGAAGCACTTTCAGGAAGTAGTTTGAGTGACAGCTGTGCGGCAGTGACAGCCCACACGGGACGGCAGCCCGCAGAGCTGAGCCGACACTCAAGATGGCAGGTAACGGCACTTTCTAAAACCTGTTTTTCTTACACACTTTGGGATATTATTGTTGCTACTGGAGCGTCATTGTTGCTGTTAAGCGTTGCAACAGTTAAACAACAGCGACTACTTTGTTACTTGTACGGTTTTCTCGGGAGCTGCGCTGGCGGAGGTGAACCAAGCCAAGCCGTTTTAGCAGACTTAGCAACACTAGCCAGTTAGCTCACGAAAGCTACTCAGGAGTATCGAAACGGCCACTTCACGACCCCGTTCAGACTCAGGTTTTCCTTATTGTGTGTGGATTGTGTTTAAAACCAGCGCGGGATCTTGTATTTGGGGTGTATTGTACGTCTCCAGTTACATGTTTTTGTTCCTGTTTTCATTGCAAAATCTAGCGAGTTGACGTAGCTAACGCTTAGCTGGGAAGCTACAGTCAGGTCTAGCCAGCGGCTGACCAAATCCTCCTTTACACCATAACAAAGCGGATTTGTTGTTCTTTGTCGCCCTGTTGTTAGAGCGATACGAAACTTTTCGTAATGTCACTTTCTTTGCTCACGCAGCGCCAAATTTAATGTGTGATTTCGAGGTTTGGGATGTTTTTATGTGTACAGCACATTCCTTTGCCTGCCCAGCTGTAAACACATGCTACTGATCCTGGGACGCCGATCAGATTAATCTACTTTTTTTTTTTTACCTAAACTGCTATGATCTCAGCTACAACTGAGTGGTCCAGTGTTCTGTATGACGGGAAGCGGAGTAGTGCAGTGGTTAGCACTGTCATTTCACAGCAAAAGGGTCCAGTTGGATCTTGGTTCAGCCGGGCCTTTGATGTGTGAAGTTTGCTCGTTCTCCCTGCGTCTGCGTGAGTTTCCTCCCACAGTCCAAAAACATGCTGTTTAGGCTAATTGATAATACTTAATCCCGCCCAGGCCAGGTGCACAGTGATTATAATCTAATTTGATTTATAGGTGTAATTATAGGAATAATTTGATCTTATAAATAAAGCGATCTAATAAATGTGTGTATGTGACAGTGAGAGAAAGGTGCTGTGTTGTAAAAGCACCTTGAGTGGTTTCCAGACTAGAAAGGTGCTGTATAAGTACATTGTTGTTGTTGTTGTTTTGTAAAGTAGTCTGTTTTTTATAGGGCTGGACAAAAAAAACTATGTATACTATGTCACAACAGAGTGCTTCAGTACTGATGATGTGACTTTTAAACACATGTTCAGTGTTTTGAGAAGCATGATTTTGAAAGTGCCAAGAATTTTTTGTTAGATCTACTTGTGCATATTAGAAAGAAGGAACTACAGAATTTTGAAATCATATCTCTGAGATCTTAAGAAATGTGGAACTTTAGACTATATAATCATCATTGTTATCATACAGAGGTTATATTTGTCAATAACACTTGCCACCTTAAATGTTTTTGAATTCAGGTATGACACTGCCTGAAAAGATTAAGGTTTTGTGGCTGATTCTAAGCACACAGTGCAGCATTTTTTCACATTAAAATAAAAACCTAAAAACAATCCCATCACCTGTGAAATGGGAAAGCTAAACAAACAAACATATATTTTAATTCAACTTGTATGTTTTGTAGTTGTAACAAATCATTAGAAATTCTCCACGGGTTGCTTAGATTTCTGGGATTTCACTGTGGACCTGTGTTGCACCTATGTATTTTGCATGAAATCCCTCTGTTCGATCCAGTGAAATGATCAGACTGGACTGCACGTTACATACAATCCAAAACTGGAAATAGTGTGATTGTGGAACTTTAGGTAACTATAAACTACGGATTATGATGATTAGCAAGTTATTTGTCTTTTTCTGTTAACATTATCTGCATATTAATGTTTTTTGAGAGATATGAGCACGTTTGACTCCCATCTTTATGCTTGACATAGGGCAAATTGCCTCCTCCCAAGAGCTGCTTACAGAAATGCAGTCAGTTAAATATCTGAACAAAAGCACATCTAGATAATATTTTGTACCATGAAACCATAGCAAAGAGGAGATGCAAATCAGTTCAAAAAAAGAAAAAGGCTATTTCTGTAAGCTTCATTAAGCAGTTTTTATACAAGTGAATGGAAACTCTCAATAATTATCCAAAATTAATTACAGTTGCCATAAATAATTGCAATCAGGCCATGATATTGGCTACAAGCCTATTTTTTTTTTTTTTTTAAACTTACTAATTCAGGAATCATTTAAGATTTATGTAGATGCACAAATTTTGTTGAACAGCCACTGAGTCCATTTTGACTAAGTATCTTCTCTATGCTAAATGAATCCCCAAAAATGCAGGTGATAAATATATAATATGAGCACCCAATATAAATGACAACCATAAAGTGTGTTAGGACAAAAACAGATTCAAATCAAGTGAGGAGACAAGGAAGATGAGTTTAAGTCAGATGATTGTTGCTGAAGTTGAAACAGGTAAGTGCATACTGGCATCACTGGAATGCTGTAAGATGTTGTGATGATCAGTTTCTGGTTTGTTCAGAGCACAAACTAATGAAACCTTTTTATGTTTCACCATGCTCGAATTTTTATTTTTAGTTGAAAATGTTCAGAATTGTTGACTGAGTTTTCTGATCTCTTTGGAGGTTGCATACCAGAGCTTCTGATAGTGTCATTTATTGCATCATACAGACACATTTTTGTTCACCACATTTATGCTGAGCGGATGAAGCAGCAAAATAAACACCTTTATGCAGTTCAATAGGACTGAACAGACAGTTACAGTTAGACATTTTGACTTATTCCTTCATTATTTTTGTGCTGCATAATTACATGTACTGACTTGTTTTGATTTGCTGCTCGTACAATTAAACTGCAGTGTTGCTGTGATTTATTTTGCACAGTGATAAATAAACAAGACCTCAATAATTTATTGTCAGTCTCACTTGAAGGATCATTTGTCTTTTCTTTGTAATAGTCTGTCAATTAACCTTGCATTTGTCATGCCATTTCATTTAGTAGGAGATGCTGTGTAAAGTGATGGTATGTTCTTTGTAGACATGTTTGTTACCATGGACCGCCCCCCCACTAACTGCCGTGTCCTTGCAGGTCTATCTTTATACTTTGAAGATAGCCATGATGATTTGGATGATTGTAAGTACTCCAGTAAAGCTACATCAAACTAAATCTAGTTGTTAGAATTTATATTTCTTGCATATACAAAAAACATTGTTCAGCAAGTGGCTTTTTAGAAATGTCATTCTCATAAGGAACATCTGAGGTATCATGCTTTTCTGTTATTAACAGTTAAACAGTCTAATAGTGCTTTGATATTTATAATGAACAGTGCTAAGATCAAGCAGAAAATATATTAATTGTTTATGTTTAGAACATTAAATGAAGGATGCTAAGTTTGGCTTATGCTTTCCTGCTTAAGTCTGAACTACTCTGCATTTGCATCTTCATTCCTGAAATTGAGCTTCAGCATAGCGACATATTGCCTCAGACACTTACCCATTTCAGAGCTACTAAAGCATCCCTCTCTCTCCCTTCCTCCACAGTTGGATTTGATGATTATGGCTCAGAGTGTGATGGCATCCGTATCACGGCCTTCCTCGATGCAGGACAAGACAACTTGACCCCTCTTGGGAGGCTAGAAAAGTATGCTTTCAGTGAAAATGTCTTCAACAGGTAAGTGGGGCTTTGAGGTCAGGTTCTCTAACCAACAATCCAGAAAAATTCTGACTTTTAAAGATGAAATGATTCAAAACTTGTGACTGTTGCAGACAGCGTTGAAGGTAGAGGCCACTCCTGAGAAACCGTATTTTCATTCACAAATGCACATGGTATCTAAACCAACAATTCTTCAACTCTCCAGGAACTTTTTTTTTTTTTTTTGCATAGACATCATTCAGTATTTTCTCAGGTCTTTTTCCCAGATATTTCAGTTTTTCATCAAGATTTTAACGCCTATCAAGTGATAATATGCTTAGGTTGTTGTTAACTAGAGCAAGATGGTGGTTTTTCTGTTTCATGAGGATGCAAATAGCCCTTTTAGATATGCACACTTTAACTTAGAATGTGTTTGCCATACTGTAGATTTGTCATTGTATTGACAATTTTTTTTTAAAGTTATATTAATTAAATTTAAGTGTCAACTCTTGTGATGAGGAAATGCAGATATAAGGTATTCAGATGAAAATAGGATCTGGTTGAGGGTTAAAGTCTGTAAGGAAACTGTTCTGCAATGGAAATTATATCTAATAAATAAATATCTTAAATAATTAATTACAGTATATTGTACATTTATATACTGATATGATGTCCAGCTTTTTATTATTTATGGGGATTACTGTATTGAATTACAGTAGAAGTGTGTCACAAAATCATAATGGTGGTATTATAAAATTGAAATGTAAGATTAACAAATCATGCAATCTGAAGTAATTGTTTTCTTCTCTAATGTCATTTTTGATAATGGTTTGCATTTGTTTTTTTATTACAACACCTGTACCAACATTACAGTAAAGGACTGCACAAAGACTGTATGGATGTCAGCTGCATAATAGAGTTTCTCTTTAACAGGTTTCAGGAGTATTTTGTTTGTTTGTTTGTGTGTATTAATTCTAAATTTCTAATATGGTGTTTTCTGGCTGCTAAACTAGTTCTGCTTTACAAATAATCACAGTGCATTTAAAGTCCTCAGTTTAATATATACATTAATCACACTGCCTCTGCAAATACCCAATCGTGCCATTGCCACCATGCACATATGTTTAGTTTGTGTGTAGATGCTTTTCATGCTCAGCTTTGCACTGTTCCAACCCCCGCGGCATTTTCCAGAAGACATGTATAATGCACCCGACAGCTCTGTCAGTGCTGTGTGTCACACTGTGTGCACTGAACATTCGCAGGTTTTGGCAAGCGTTCCACTAACTTAAAGCTGCTGCTTTCTAGGCAAATCGTGGCTCGTGGCCTGCTTGATGTGCTTCGAGAGTTCAGTGACAATGAAAATGACTTTATCAGTGTCATGGAGACTGTTGCCAGAATGTCAGAAGATGGAGGTAGATGTATTTTCTTTCTCTGTTCCTTTCTTTTTCTTTCCTTTATTTATTTATTTATTTATTTGCTTATGTATTTATTTTTGTGACGGTTGTCTTGTTTTATATTGGCTTATTAAGATTATATGGTAATGTGTGTACTCAGAGCCCACAGTGCGAGCTGAACTCATGGAGCAAGTTCCTAACATTGCAATGTTTTTGCACGAGAGTCGGCCTAATTTCCCAGCTGCTTTTTCAAGATACTTGGTTCCAATTGTGGTCCGATATCTCACCGATCCAAATAATCAGGTAGGTTTCAAATTGAAGCAGTATGAACTGCCGTTGGGTAAAAAACTAAAACAAATAAATAAAAAAGTTAATTGGCATTATTTTAATGGAAAAAAAATTCAATTTATATGTTTATTTTTTCTTTTCCAGGTGCGGAAGACAAGTCAAGCAGCGCTGCTTGTTCTGTTAGAGCAGGGCCTCATTTCTAAAGCCGACATGGAGACCAAAGTTTGTCCAGTTCTGCTCGACCTGACAGAACCCAGCAGTGATGACGACTACAAAATTGAGGCAGTTGCTGTAAGAAAACTCACATCACTCTAATTCTGCCGAATTTTTATTGGACAAAAGCTATTCATAATTAATTTTATCCAGTTTAAGTCAAATTTTCTCAAATCTAGTTCAGACTCTTGTAAGATAGATAACATGAGATAACAGTAAGATAACTCACTCTCTCTGCACTCATGAAACCCCAATTGTTTCCCCGACAATAGCACTTTTTTTTTTTGTGTAAAGCTCATAGCACAATTCAAGAGCTTGTTTCAATGCACAAGTGCTGCACAGTAACATATCTGAGGCCCAGTCTGAGGTTTTGATGCTACTAAACTATCTGCATGTATTCTCTCTGACAGATCATGTGTAAAGTTGTGACCATGTTGAGCAAAGACACAGTGGAGCATTTGTTGTTGCCACGTTTCTGTGACCTGTGCAGCGATGCCAGACTTTTTCAAGTGCGCAAGGTATCAACCCCCCCCCCCCCCCCCCCCCCCCCCCCCCCCCCCCCCCCCCCCCCCCCACACACACACACACACACACACACACACACATCATTTTCTCCCCAAGATACTGTTAAAAAAAACAAACTATTTTCAGTTTAGATATTCGTTTAAAACTGCAGGCACAGCTGGAGTAGTGGTTATTTGAGTTCAAGTTTAATTTTGTTTCTGCTATTCCAGCAATGTAAATTCAATCATTCTGAGTTAGACAGTTCTGTTTTGTGCATCAGCTTAGCCTACACTACACTTTTGTTTTCTCTGTGGAATGCTAATTCTCTGGTGTAACTGGTGCCACTTGGAGAAAAGTATGTAAGGGTTGTAAATGCTGTTGAACATTGTAAGTGATACTGGTTTTTCATACTAATGATAGTTGTTTAATATTTCTAGTGCAGTAGGGCAGATTAGAAGTAAAAGGGAAACATTAGACATTGAAAAAACACAAGTGCTTAATAATCTCAAGTAAAATGTTCTACTGCCATGGAGCATTTCTGCACTTCTTTAAATCTACTTTGCCTTTTTGCATTATCTTTTGCAGTCACAAATTGCACTGTCATTAAAGAATTATGACAAAGAAGATATAACAAGTACTAAATGTGTATATTCTAACTTATCTTGTTTTTTGCTAATCATATAAAGTTAAATTATATTTTATTTGATAATCGTTTGATTTTAACATTATTTTTGTCTTTATTGTGTTTGTACAACAGGTTTGTGCAGCTAATTTTGGCGAGTTTTGCTCTATTGTTGGTCAGGAGGCCACAGAAAAACTGCTTGGTGAGTCTTGAAATTCATTTTTATTTCCATATTTGATTTTTTTTTTTTAAATTGCTTTTATAGCATCCAAGTTGAACATGGTGTTCTACTGGCTTTTGCTGACACATTTTTATTGCGTTATATTCAATGCATTTAACTAGCTGTGTTTAGCTGATGTAAGGTCAAAGTCGTGTCACCTATTTTTCCCCTTAAGATTTAAGTAGTTTCTTTGTTTCTCTGCTGTTGAAAAATTGTGGGTGTAGTAGTTTTGACAGATGTTGTGGTTTTGTTTTTAACATAGATGCCCAAGTTCTTTGATCTGTGCTCAGACAGCCTTTGGGGCATAAGGAAAGCTTGTGCTGAGTGCTTTATGATGGTTTCCAACTCCACCTCTCCAGAGGTGCGACGCTCAAAATTGTCCCCCCTTTTCATCAATCTCATCAGTGACCAGTCCCGTTGGGTAAGACATAAAAAATAAAAAACAAGAAAAATGTTTGTGTAAAATTATAAATATGCGTTCCAGTGTGCCTTTTTTTTTCTTCTATAATTAAATAGTTTTTTCGTTTAAAGTTGTCTTGGAAATGGAGTTCACTACTAATAATCCTGTTCGTTTATTCGGTAATACTCAGTAATACGGAAGAAACCCCTCTCTTCTCCACTTTCAGGTGCGACAGGCTGCCTTTCAGTCCCTGGGACGATTCATCTCCACCTTTGCGAACCCCTCCAGCACAGGCCTTCACTTCAGAGAAGACGGTGCCCTTCCAGAGGTCCCTAGGTGTACATCAGACAGGTAAGGCCACCTGGTCAGCACTGACTATCACTACTATTACAACATGCAGTTCACTCACTGTGTCCAGACAAAATGGGTATGTCCTTCTCCCATAGTAACTTGATGCGTTGTCATCAAACTTTTTTATTTGAAGAAAAAGATGAGTGGAGAGACACCTACTTGAAATAAAATTTACAATGGAAGCTTTCAAATGGTTTGTACTTCTAGTTTCTGAAGAGGTTTTAATAGACAATTCTATCAGGAAAATTTGTGGGTTTTGAAAGCTGAATTTAAAGGGCATTTAAAGGTCTTACTAAATTAAGAAAGTGGGAATGTTGTGTTTGAACTGAGTATGTCCACATGAATGAATATCTTTTTCAGACAACAATTACATAATTCTTTTGCTCTTTTATCTTGCGTCAAATTGGTTATGTCATATATTGAAGGACATTTTTGTTCCAAGCAAAGGTTGTTATTGGAATGCAGCAGTGTGTTGTTGGTTTTTTTCCTCTTCTCTCCCTCGGCTCAGGCAGCTTAGAGTGTTGCATCATTGGTTAAATAAATCAAGGTTGTAATTCACTGGGTTCAGGATGATACACTGATACACAATAAACTAATTCTTAAACTTTCAGTTTAGCTGTCTTGACAATAGAGGGATTAGTTCAAGTGTACGTCTTTTCTTTTTTCTCTCCCCCTCTTTTTAGCAACTGCTCCCTCAACTCTCTGAACTGCAGCAGCCATACAGAAAGAACCATCGCCCACACGCCTCCTAACCAGGATGGGCGTGCCACACCATCACCAGAACATGTGTCAACAGTCGACTGCGAGGATTTGCACAACTTTGATGACAACCACACATCTGTTCCTGTACAGACACATGATGGTGTCATTTTGACAACAAGCAGTGGCAGCCCTGTAACTACAGGCAACACCAAGATCACTAAAGAAATGGAGCAGACAGATGAGAACTTTAATTCTTTCCACTATTGGAGACCTCCCTTACCAGACATCAGCGGGGAACTGGAGATGCTGAAAACACAAACATCACAGGAAGTGATGGAGCAGGAGCAAAATAAGGTAGAAGAAGAGGAGCTAGAAGAACACTGTCGTGGTTCCAAATCTAGCCATGGCAAAGCTACTAGTGATCAGATCCAGAAGGTTTTGGATTGTTTGCAACCTCACATTGCAGATCCTGATGTACAAGGTGAGTATACAAACCTAGAGTATGTATGATAAGACTTTTGGCACTCGACTGGTATGTAGATTTAGCTGTGTATATAATTTACCTCCAGCTCAAGTCCAGGTGTTGTCAGCGGCTCTGAAGGCAGCACAGCTTGACAGCCCGTCAGACAACAGCCCAACTGAACCACAGCCAGAATTGTATCCTGAGAATGACGCTGACAGCTCTTTGGAGGAGTGTAAATCTGTGGAAGTTCAGTCACAAAGTGAGGAGACTTTCTCAGAAGAGGAGCAAACAATGGAAAGTCCTCCAGCCTCAGAGACGAGCCCTCTACAGGAGCAAGGAGACGAGGAGACACAGACAGAGCCCCTGGAGGACCAGGAGGAGTCCCCCATCAACTCCCCCGTTGTGGTACGAGATACTTTTCATCATTGAGGTCTATTTAAACATACAATATTAATGATGCAGTCGATTAAGACTTCACTCCTGGGTTGTGGGTGTCCTGGAAGAGCTGCCTGGTTTTGGTTTACAGTCCGGCATCATATTTCTCCGAGTCAACACCACCGTGACACTATAGTGATTTGTCCTCCATGATCGACTTTAAATGCTCTAAAAATCACCTTTTGTTTGACTAAAGGAGCAACAGTTACATATAATATAAAAGCAGTGTTGATCTGTTTCAATATGTTTAATGATAAATACTGTTAATCTATATTTTTTATCAAAACTTTGTAGTTTGATCATGTATTCGACTGGCTGGCTGTTGCCTCATTTTGACCTCGGATGTCTCAAAATCTCAATTTCACTGATATGTTGTGTCACTTTGGGTTTCTCCTAGCTGTGTCCTGCACACTTTTATCAAGACTTTGTGTTTGTGCGTGGAGTTATTACTGCTTAAGTTGTGTCTACCTGAAATTGCCTTGATTCTTTCATTAACCATTTTGATGAGCAGTGATTGATGGGAATGTGTTTTGCAAGTCTTGAACTTCTTTAACATTGTCATAATGTTCCAAATGGATCTATAATATTTGAGAGACCAGACATAGTGTCTTGTTTATCGTAGTCTTCTGCAAGTAGTTGTTTTCAAATATTCATCTAAAAAATAAGAGAGGAAAAAAAAAAAAGCTTTAAACCAGCTATAGCATAGCCCACACAAATATTCTGCAGTCACGCCATCATGAACACTAATTAATTAGTTCTGTTTTAGACCTTGTACGTGTATAGAGAATTAAGTATGATGAGGATTTTAGCTTTTCAGTGTGTTTAATGCTTAAATACTCTCTTAAAATGCGGCCATGGATTTTCTTTTCTTTTTCAGGAGTCTGAATTAATTGAGAGTGTGGAGGAGGAGGGAAAGGGTGACTCTCCTCACAGCCCAGTATGTGAGGATAAACCGAAAATCCAGGTCAGTCAGAGCTGCTATCCTGCATTCTGCCAAGACTTATCAGCTCCTTAGAGTCAATATTTATTAGCCTCAACATGGATTATTAGAAACCATCACACTGTGCATACCTGTTGGTCTTTGATCATCAATCTCTTGTCTGTGCCTGCAGAATGTCATCCCCCAGCAGCTCTTGGATCAGTACCTCTCCATGACAGACCCAGCCCGGGCGCAGACAGTTGATACAGAGATAGCCAAACACTGTGCCTTCAGCCTGCCGGGGGTGGCGCTTACTCTCGGTCGACAGAACTGGCATTGTCTCAAGGATACATATGAAACCCTCGCTAGTGATGTGCAGGTAAGCAAAAAGGATTTTAAAAACTGATTAAATGGGATTAGTTTTAAGGTTCAGCTCTAAAATGAGACTCTGACGGGGGTCAAACACCACGCCATGTGGGATGTGCGGCTTGTCTGTCTAACGTGGCCTGTTCTGACTGCTGCTGTTTGCAGCTCTGGGATTTCTGCCAGGAGAAGATTTTTGCTTCAAGCTGAGCCTAGTAGACTGTTTGAGCAGCCATTTAAGTGACAGTTAACTGATAGTGCTCTGTAAACAGTAACTCCAAGCACATGCTGCACACTCCAGGCATACACAGGCCCCTTAATGGGTTTTGGCAAGAGGAGCTACAATTTACTACTCTGTTATAAGAGCTTTCTTCTTTTGAGGGCATATTTTATCCAAACCTTTGTTTTAATCATCAGTTTGATTATCAAAGAAGAAATAAGCAATGAAGAAGTTTCAGAGAACCCATCAGCACTAATGATCATTTGTAGTGTTTCACAGGCAATTTATTTATTTATTTATTTTTTGCGTAATTTTCAGCCTCATATCATCTTGATGCAATGTTTAAGTGCAGCTAAGACTGAGTGAGTTCAAGGAAAAGTGTTTCCTGCCGATCTATTAGCTCACATAAAAGAGGTTTGTCAAGAATGGCAAACACGAAATTAACAAAGTATATTATTTAGCTTTAATCTGTTTATTACATATGAATGACAAGAATTAATACAAGCGATCTCAACAACATTGTTTCTCACTGTTTGGCACCGTTTTTGTTAAAGTAGTGCTGTTGACTTGACTACTATTCACTATGTATTGAAATTGGTTCTTAGTGTGGATGATCCCTGATGGTGTTGAAAATGCTTTGTTTTTGTTTGTAAGAAAAGCAACGAGCACTAATGATAATACACTATAGATCCGAGAATAGAATTGAAGGATTAGAAGAGCTTTTTGACAGACCTGAGTACTTCATATAAACTTTTTAATGTAATGCTTGGTGCACAGGTGTGTAACTTGAGGATATGGTAGTTCAGTTTCTCAGTCATCCAGGTCAGTAATCCAAAAAGAAGACTAGTGGACTTGTTTTCTTGACTTCTTGTTTTCTTTAAGAAAAGGAATTTCAGGATTATTTGAGGATGTGTACAAGAAGGCTAAATGTTCTTCATGATTCTCCTGATCCACGTTGCTCCTTGTGTCTGTTGCATTAGTGGACATGTCAGAGCAGAGCATACCACGGGATTGATGTTCTGTCACTTGTTATCAGGGTGATTATTGTAGATGTTTAAGATCATAAACTCATTATGTCTCACTGGTCCTGCGATCTGAGGGTTTTCTGTAAAAAAGCTAAAAACCTTTCCTCAATCTTATAAGAAACTACAACCGTGATCTTCAAAACTGTGTGAGAATTAAAACCTTCAGCTTTTATTGTAAATGATGACTTTGTATTTATGTTTCACAGCAATTTAAAAAATTTGTGTTTAAGGTTAGAAAGTTAAAATCGTGTATATGTTGCATCTGGATATGTTCCCAGTGAACGTTTAGTTCTTTACTCCTGATGACAAATAAACATAAACCCCTCCTTTGCATAGTTGATAAATAGATGTCACTGGTTCCCTACTTGAAATGTGGTCAAGTGATTTTTTTTTTTTTTTTTTATTTACTGCTTTTATATCTTTTCGTAACCACATTCTCGCTCTTAGTGGAAGGTGCGGCGCACATTGGCGTTCTCCATTCATGAGCTGGCAGTCATTCTGGGGGACCAGCTGACAGCAGCTGATCTGGTGCCCATCTTCAACGGCTTCCTCAAAGACCTGGACGAGGTTCGCATCGGTGTGCTCAAACACCTGTATGACTTCCTGAAGGTAAGAGTACACAGTGAACTGCTATAAAAAAATCAACCATACCGTTTCCCAGCAGGGCCTCACTTGAAGCCACAGTGGTTTTTGAAAGATTTTAACTTCATTGCAGAAGTTAATTTCAGATGGAAAAAGAAAGTAATTTATGAGGTAGCATTTGTTAATTGAGCTAATGTGTGTTGTTGTTGCAGCTACTGCACGCAGACAAGAGGAGAGAGTATCTGTACCAACTGCAGGAGTTCATGGTGACAGACAACAGTCGCAACTGGAGATTCAGATATGAGCTAGCAGAGTACGTCTACTTTTCCTCCTCAAGTCAGAATGAAAACTGCAAACGCATGTTACATGTTAGATGATGGATTAACAACACTGTCTTGCATACAGACTGAGTTTCAGGGCTGAATTCTACCCACATGAAACTTTGTTCACTGTCACAATCAACATTCTGTCATTCTTGTTTTGGTTGTCTGTATTATCTGTTCATGTACTGAATGTCTCTGAGTAGAGTCCTCTCTGCGTTTTACCCACCAGGCAGCTGATCCTGATCATAGAGTTGTACAGCCACTACGATGTATATGACTACCTCAGACAGATCGCGCTCACACTCTGCTCTGACAAAGTCTCAGAAGTCAGGTGGATCTCTTACAAGCTGGTAAGTGCTGAGCAAGCTCTGTAAGCTTGGATTTACCAGTGGAGGGAACATCTGTTGTGGAAAAATGTTGGCAGCTCATGACAGTTAACTCAGCAGAAACACCGGAAAATCTGAAACAAAAGGGAAATGAATCTCACAGATGCATCATGTACAGAGTGTTCCGTGTGGATCTGGCTTTAAAAAAAAAAAGCCCTGATGGTCGATTTTAATCAGCTAGGCTGCTTTTTTGGTATATTTAAATCATGTTGTTCTTAACCACTTTGAATCCAATTTTGTTTTTTTCCTTGAAGGATAATTGTGCGTTTTTTACCTTTTATCTAGAAATGGTTTGAGAAATCATTTTGAGTGTGTCATTTCCTCGTCTGCACTCAGGTAGTGGAGATTCTCCAGAAACTGTATGCCTGCGGGGCCGATGACCTGGGCCTGAACTTTATCAATGAGCTCACCATCAGGTTCTGCCACTGTCCCAAGTGGGTGGGGAGGCAGGCCTTTGCTTTCATCTGCCAGGTTTGTAACTCTTATCACGAGTGATGTCACATGAAAGGGTGGAACGGCACCTTTCTGTTTTGTCCCCACACTTGATTTTTAACTCCACAGATGACTTGGTTACCTGTTTGTCTTCTTGATTGTCTGGTTGTCGACTGAGAAAATGACAATAAAATATTCTGCAGATTTGAGACATGGCATATTCTAATCTCCTTAAACTTGTAATGCCATTTCCAGTGAATTTCCCATTTAAAAACTCTTTTTACTGTTTGTTTTAGGTTTAAAATGGTAATTGTAAATGTGATTTCAAAACCTTTTTCTGCTCTGCAGTTCTGCCGAATAAACAGACAACAGTGGTTATTCTTAAGCAGCATCAGAGTTGACAAGACTTGATGACTGATAAGAATGTGTTGATAGTCATGTGTGCACACGACGGTGATTAAAGTGTTGAATAGCCTTTTGTTCACAAACCTGTTTATCTTTTTCTGTCTGATCAGATGCTTTTGATCTGCCATGTCTCTGTCGTCATGAATACCTTTTCTCTGACTTCTGTCTGCTTGTGTATCTGTTCTGTGACTATTTCCTGTAGGCTGTTGTGGAGGAGGACTGCATGCCCATGGAGCAGTTCAGTCAGCATCTCTTACCCAGCCTGCTCAGCCTCTCCTCAGATCCAGTGGCCAACGTCCGTGTGCTGGTGGCCAAGGCTCTACGTCAGAGCGTGATGGAAAAAGGTAATCTGCAAATGAACTTGGTGATGAATGTTTCAACGTTTTTTCTATAATGTACTGGTTGTGGATATATTTTCCTGTAAATCTGGATTTTATGTTGAATTAGAAAGATGTTGATTAGTGAACTTCAGGAATGTAGTAGACTTGAATACTGAACAGGCTCGGCCTCTAATATTATATTCAGCATTCACCTGAACAATTTTTATTTCCACTGTGTGTGTTTTGTATCCAGCTTACTTCAAGGAACCGGGCTGCGCCTACTCTGATGAGCTTGAGGAGACTGTGATGGCTCTACAGTCCGACAAGGACAGGGACGTCCGCTTCTTTGCAAGCCTGGACCCAAACAAAAACTTGATGGACACGGCTCCTTTGATCTAGCCTCAGTTCCCTGACCCCATTACCACCCGCCTGCCTGTCTTACCTACCTGTCTGTCTGACTGATGCACAGTCAGCATAACCTCCAACACCAGATCTCCAGCCACTTGCTAGCTGGGCAAATATGACCACTTCGAGAACCATATCAGATGTCCAGATTGCGAAACATGGGAGCATACTCAAAAAAAAAAAAACAAACAAAAAAAAAAAACCCTCTCTGGTTGGACACTACAAAGCACACGTAACAACAGAAAATGCAAACTTCTCAGAGATTTCAGAGAATGAGCAGGACTCAGGTGGCTGTGGTGGTGGCTGCCGTAGCTATGCTTGAACTTGTCCCCACCCTCCTCCACACTAACACCGTTCCCACCACAGACTAGTAAAACTACGACAGGCTCGCGCTTTCCAAAGCTAATTCTAAGCTTGATATAAAATTATGAAAGGAAAAAAAATTTTTTTGTGCTTTTTGTGGATTTCTTAACGAACAAGCAGGCGAGTCCTGTCTGACTTTGATGTGTGCACTAACTCAGGGGGACTCATCTGAACCTAAACAGCATTATTAGCTTATGTTGTAAGCAGCGGCTCGTGGATCCTTGATGAAAGGCCTCCAACAGATCAGCCAAACCATGCAGCCCTGCTGGTCTCTCGCCTCACTTCTTCAAAGCCTGTTGTCTCAGATGTCTTCTGTCTTCTGAGATGTCCTCTGGGTAATTCTCTTCCTTTCAACCTTCTCATGTCACTTTTTCCTCTCACCTGGTCTTCATGGGCCACAGAAACCACTACTACTGCACAGAAGAAACGGTGATCCTGCCAGTCAGCGTGATTGAAACCATATCTTTAACCCACCCAGCCCCTCATGAAAAAAAAAAAAAGACGGCGACCTAATGAACTGTTGCTTCCCACTCTGTGTGTCTTTTAAACTAAATGTGACACAATGCGTCTCCCACTCTACAGGAGACTAATGAAATACCTCTGCTTGGACATGGCAGGCCAGTGTCGCACATGTGGAGGGACATTTGCGGTTCAAACGGGCTCTGAATGTCCTCAGGTGGTGATTTTTTTTTTTTTTTTTTTTTTCCTTTTTGAGTGATTCTGTGGTGTTGACAAAACATCAGCAACAAGGGCTCATGATGAAGTGACACAGAGTGATGTAAAACTCAGAGAGAAGAGGAAAAAGCAAGCACACTGATGTTTCCGTTTCTTCATCCTCCCCATTTGTGTAAAGTGTGTACCATTTCCAGATATCAAATTGCGACGACAGTTGCTCTCAGTGGATCTGACTGACCAGTTGTACAGTAGAATATAGTAATGGCTGTGTTAGGAGACTGAAAGACATCTGATCATATTTCCCTTTCTTGGTGGAATGACTTCAAGTATGAGGTTTCTCAAAAATGTTCACTTTTTTTTTGTACAGATTGAACCTGTGGAAAAAGGTATGTGTTGACGGAACCAAGGCCAGTTGAGTCGATACGAGTGTGAATATTGGGAGCAGTCACCAAGTCACTTTTTTTTTTTGCAGTGTCTTGAGCTCATTTATTTTCCTCTGTTGTAAATGATAAACTCCCCTCCTCACTTTTTTTTTTCTTTATGAGCATAATTTGAGAAGTTAAGCTGATTGTGGTGTGTGCTGTGCATCTCAAGTCTTTCTTCCTTCGAAAGGAGACCTCACTGCAGTAATGGCGGTGTCGACTCATCTCGTCTGTCTGCAATTTGTGTCCATCTCATTTTTTATGTAGTAGAACAGTTAATATATACATTTTATGAAAATTATTTTTCTTTTTCAATTAAGCACCACAGTTCAAAGATTTTATATCCTAACTTTACAAAATTTACAACCTTTGTAATATTCAATGGTTTCTTTTAAAAAGACATTTTATGTAATGTTATTTTTAGTATTCTGTAATTAAAATGATGGAAATTACACCGTTGTGCTTAAGTTTCCTGGTTTTTGTAAGTACAAAGCAAGAAAAGCTCATTTCCTTTAGACCTGGAGTTTGGTCTTGTTTTTAAGTCTGATGCATTATGAAAAAACAAAGAATTATATTCTACTGTATTTAAAAATTCTGCGTGGTGTTGACTGACCTCTATTATGATAAATGTAATGGGAAAGTTGATCACCAACAAACAAAAAAACAAAAAACAAGGATTTAACTTTTGCAACCCAGCAAACTTGGGTTGCATCTTTTTAATTTTGACTTTTTTAAAGCAATCTTCCAAATCAGTAAAGTAATGACTTTGTTGCCTTACTTGTTTTTTTTTTTTTTTGTTTGCTTAAGTGTAAGTTGTTAACTGAGGAGCAAAACGGAAGCAAAAAATTACAAAACAAATCCTATTGCAGAAAATGAATCTAGAATATAAAAATGAAAACTAAAAATTATGAAAGAAAATATTTCTGAACAAAAAAGGGTATTTGAAAGGTCCTCTGTTTTATTGTGAAATAGTTTTGCATTACTCATATATTTGTAAAAGTGTTTAGATTTTTTGTGAAACTGGTTGTTGCATTATGTGGACCTCTTCTGCGTCAAAGTTCTGCAGTATTTTGATGCAAATCATCATAAGATAAGATATGAAGATAGAGCTGATTTAAAAGAAGGAAAAAAAAACTCCCAGCTTTACTTCTGCCGCGCCGTTATCCTGCAGTTTCTATGCTGAACATGAAAATATCTTTGAAGTGTCACCTCCTTCTGAAAAGCAGCAACTTCCGATCCCACACAGTGCTGCCAAAAGTCCGGATGAGCTCCATGCCGCAGTGTTGCTCCAGGTGCTCCCTGGCGTGATGTGCCACGTCCCCCCGGATTTTGAGAGTCTTAAAGTGGTCGAAGTCTGAGCGGCCCAGCTTCCTGAACCGCCGGGCTGCAGAGCGGTAGCACTTCCAGGGCTGGGCCTCCAGCAGGATGTGCTGGCTGATGCAGGCCAGGTTTGAGAGCAGCTGCAGCAGCCCTGAGTCTCCATGGTTCAGGTGGACCCACATGGTGACTGCCAGGCACAGACACAGGTGGAAGTGGGCACACCCCCGCTGGCCGAGGTAGTCCTGCAGCTGGCCAGTGTCCTTAGTGATGTCCAGAGGGACGAAGGAGATGCTACCTTCCAGAGGGTTGGTCTTCTGCGCCCGCTGAATGAGGGCTTCATCCAGATCGAAACCCAGTAGGTGAACTTTCCCCATCTGTGACTCCTCCACCAGATGCCTGTAGAGGGCCACACTCAGTTCCTGACATTAAGAAAAAGAAAGTGAAAAAAACACCTTTAAATAAAAATGTCACAGATTTTTCACTTTATTCATGGAAAAGTAGGCTACCCTGTCAGAGTTCAAGATTCTGCTGCATTTTGGTAAACACATCAGTGTTTACCAAAATGCACAGTGATGGTAAACACATCAGTGTTTACCATCACTGTGGAGTCTGAAGACCAAATGATCACCTCAGATTCCCAAAAAGATTTGTTGAGGGATCCACTGCTGACCTGCGGGAGGAGGTGGCTCTTGCAGGGGAAAGATGGTACCATGTTGGGGGTGTAACTGATCTACAAAAATGCTTTTTTAGGTGCCAAGTTCCAAAACAAGACTGATATGAATGCCAGGATGCAGGTTTTCCCGGAAGAACGCTACACTGAAACAAGATGAGTACCGTTTACTCACGTTATCTACTTGTGGTCATAATGTTGTTCTTGATGGTGTATGTGGTTAAGATATCTGAACCCCTTATGTTTCTGGAAATTCTTAGAATGTATGACTTGGGTCAAATGTTTTGGGTATCCTTCTACAAGCTTCTTACAATAGTTTGCTGGAATTTTGGTCCATTCCTCCTGACAGAACTGGAGTAACTGTGTCAGTTTTGTAAGCCACATTGCTCCCACACGCCTTTTCAGCTCTGTCCACAAATTTTTTATCCGACTGAGATCAGGGCTTTGTTACATTGTGACTTTTAATTTGGCAGTATGCTTAGGGACACTGTCCATTTTCGGAAGACCCATTTGTGCCCAAACTTTAGCTTCCTGGCTGATGTCTTGAGGTGTTGCTACATTATTTCTACAAAACTTTCTTCATGATACCACCTATTTTGTGAAGTACACTAGTTCCTTCTGCAGCTGAAGATCCCCACAACATGATGCTGCCCCCCTCGTACTTCACAGTTGTGATGGTGTTCTCAGGCTTGCAAGCTTCCTCTTTTATCTTCCAAATGTATAAAAAAAATGGTCATCATGGCTAAACAGTTCAATTTTAGTTTCATTGGACCACTGGACATGTCTCCAAAAATTAAGATAGTTGTCCCTGTGTGCATTTACAAACTGTAATCTGGCTTTTTTGAATGTTGCTTTTGGAGTAATGGCTTCTTTCTCGCTAAGTGGACTTTCAGTCCATGTCGGTACAGGATTTGTTTCACTGTGGATGACACTCTCTTACCAGCTTCAGCAACACCTTCACAAAGTCTTTTGCTTTTGTTCTGTGGTTGATATTCACGTTTCACACCAAAGCACGTTCATTTCTGGGACACAGAACCCGTCTACTTCCTGGTATGATGGCTGGAAATCCCCATGGTGCTTATACATGCATGGCATTGATTGAACAGATGAACGTGGCACCTTCAGGTATCTGAAAATTATACCCAGGGAGGAACCAGACTTGTGGAATTCCATAAATCTCTTTTTGATATCTTGGCTGACTGCTTTTGATTTTCCCATGATGTCACACAAGGAAGCAGTAAGTTTGAAGTGTGCCTTAAAATTCTTCCACAGGCGGGACTCCAATTTACTCAAATGCTGTCAATCAGAAGCCTCCAAAGCCATGAAATCATCATGTAAACTTCTGACTTTTAAGAAACTAATAATTATTAATAAAAACTAATTCTAAAAATAAAAGTTAAAAATTCCCTCTTTATTCCGGCATCTGTCAAATAGAATAATTTTGGTGATCCTAACTGACCTAAAACAGGCAAAGTTTAGTGTACAAGAAAACGGAAGTGGCCAGATATGCTCAGACTCTCATACCCCGGAGTTACATCCCACGTCCAGGATGAGTGTGTCATCATGACCGTCGCTGTAACCCAGATCTTGCAGGAGAGTAGCTGGAATCAAGTTCAGACGGTTTTCTGGTGGGTTAAACGTGTAGTAATTTATAAAGTTTCCATACGGAGCAGCGCCAGGGTCGTTTATCTCATCACCCGCGTCAACGGACTCCTGACTTGTTGCCATATTGACGTGTACGTCTCCTTAATGATTCCGGCTGGAAAACATGGACAGCGGTCACGTTTAGCCCGAACAATGAAAACCCATTTGATCCACAAATATAAATTCTCAGATTAATAAGAACACCATTTGTGACGGCCCTTGGATCTCGTCTTTTTGCATTTACTCAGAGTAACAACCTACATTGCACATATTATGATTGGATTACATATAATTCTGTCACTATAAAAACTTGACCATGACTGAGACAATACAGACTGTCAAGACTTGGATATTTACTATGTCTAAACAAAGAAACGTTCTCAGTGACCTTCAGTTTCTTCCTTTTTGAACTCTCCTTGACACCCTTACACAGTGGAGGCAAAAAAACAAAATATAAACAGTTATATATGAATAAATGAAAATAGGACTGCCACAAAAGATACAATCATTAGTTTTTGTGTGTGAGAAAACAAAGCAAAAAAGATTGTTGTGGAAATCGCTAAAACCTCTTTTCCCTGTGCCATTATTTGACTAACAAACAAAAAAAGACAAGTGCCCATTTCATGTTTCTGTAAAATTCAAGAGGGTAATTTCCAGCCAGGTGCTACTAATTATCAGTTCTTGATGAGTTGATCATTAGCAGGTGTGCAAATCTCTATAAAAAGTAGCAGTTTGCTGGTCTGGAGCATTTTGACACAACAACAAGAAGGAAAGGCAAACAATGGTTTTAGAGAAGGAAGCTGTACTGTGCATCAGTCTGAAAAGGGTTATAAAATAATTTTCCATGTTGGATTTGGACTTTAACATTCTACTGAGAAGTATTATTCACAAGTAGTGCACCTTTAAAACAGGGGATGATCAAGCAAATGTACTCCAAGGTTAGACTACGCAATGCTCAGATAAATAACTTCTACATCTCTCAGACAGCCTCGCTAAGCACATTAAATGTTAATGTCAACCACTGTACAGGTATAGAAAAATACCATAAATAGACAACAGTCCAGGTTTTGGATATGATCCAATCAAGCCCAAGACTCAGCCCAACCCAAGTGCTGTGGTGAAACTTTAGGAGAGCTGTCTATAAGCAAATGCCCCAAAACATTTTAAAGAAGAATGGGCCAAAATTCCTCCACAATGATGTCAGACATATACAGTCATACAGGAAATGACTGCTTGAAATGTAATGTTGTTCATCTGAGGTTGTATTTGTCTAATAAAAAGAGCCACTGTGCATCAGTCGATTTTAATTATTTGATATATTTTTATTCATATTGTCCCTTCTATATCTATCTATCTATCTATCTATCTATCTATCTATCTATCTATCTATCTATCTATCTATCTATCTATCTATCTATCTATCTATCATGTATTTCATTTTGTATTCTGGGTAATTGTTAATAGATTTAAAAAAAAAAACAAAAGCTCACCAGGCGCTTTAAGTACAGTGTGCTGTTACAGACTCCAGGTCAGCAGATGGCGCTGTACAACTTGAACTGCAGTTTTTTTAATTTAGCAGTCCCACCCGAGCTTCCGTAGCTTACGAAAGCGAAGGTGAGCTGAGTGCTACCTTTACATGCTGCTGTGTGTCATTGAGATAAACTCCTACAGTCTGCGTTTGTAACAACAGAATAACTAAAGGTAAGACAATACAAACATGTTCGAAGTCAATAAAGTCGTTTTTTGTGAATCCACGGCGGAACGCCTGTTATTTCAGCTTTTACTCTGGTGATGTCATAAACCCACACATTATTATTATTTCGTATCTAGATGGCGGTGAATAAGTACATTTACTCGTATAGGTATAATATATTTTGAGCTCATTTATTTCCGTTAAATGCTTCCCTCTGTGTCTTCCTCATACGCGACTCTGGAAGTTGCTGTTTCTCTGCTTTAGTAGTTGTTACGGTGCTGCCATTTTGAGTAAATAAGAATTTAAATAAAAATCATAAGACGGGTTTATAGTTCTAAAATGTAGTTTTGAAATCTTTTGACTTTTGATTTCATCTCAAAACAAGCTGTATGGCGAGACGTTGGAACAATAATAACCAATGAAGAGTTGTGTCATAATTCAGACTGAACCAGAATAGACTTTACATTTTTAGTATTTGATCCAAAAATATGCTTATGATTTGCATTTTTTCAGGAACTATTATTTTTTATTGGAAAAAGAAAAAAAAAAATCTCCGCTGCATATTTCACAACACTCACATTTAATCTCTATCTTTACATACGGGAAAGTAGTGTTTATATTGTTGGGTAGTGTTGTCTGTACTGCGTGCAGACAATCTGTTATAAATTATATATATATATATATATATATATATATATATATATATACACAGGGGCGCCGCTAGGGATTTGGGCCCCATGAAAAGAATCTTTACCGGGCCCCCAACACAGCGGCGAAATTTGTTTGATGCTATTTTTGATCATCTAGGGGCCTCTCTGGGCCCCCCTCAATCATGGGCCCCTATAATCCGTATTCTTTACCCCCCCTTTTCGGCGCCCCAGTATATACACACACACACAGTGATTCCCAAAGTGTGGGCCGCGGCCCCCTGGTGGGCCGTCGTGGGACTGCAGGTGGGCCGTGAGAGGTTATTAAAATTAAACAAATGTGTTTTAAATCCTCGATCTTTTTAAAATGTTTTAATTACTGTAAAATATTCTCAACATGATTAAAAAACATTAAGTAATAAAACAAACCAGTTAAGTGTTATTCTACTGTCATCTTAACTTAATATGACAAGTGTCACCTTATTTGTTGACCCCTCACATTAATATCAGATCATGGTTCCTTGTCCTGTATGTTGACCACAGTTGTGATTAAAAGTTTCGGTGGGCTGCAGAAATTTTTCACATTTCAAATTGGGCCTTGGTATTCTGAAGTTTGGGAATGGCTGTATATATATATATAAATTAATTATGTGATAAATTATCAGACCATCTTTTTTTATTCTTTTTTTTTTAAATCGCTCTGCCCATTAGTCTGTCGCACCTGAGTGAACCTCGCTCCAAACGTCCCTCAGCTGTTTTCCAGTAAACACGTGCTGAACCCGGTCTGACTTCCTGCTCCTGGTTCCTTCAGGGTCCTCATCATGGTCTCGGGAAAGCGGCTGGCTGACATTGGATACCGGGCTTTCTCTGCCTCGATGATGCTGCTGACGATGTACGGAGGCTACCTGTGCACGATGCGAGGATACCGCTACATGCAGAAGCAAAAAGAGCTGAAAATCGCTGCAGAGAACCAGGATCCTGAAGTCATTAAAGACTGATGCCACATGGACCGACCTCCTCTTTGTACAGATGTGGACACTTCTCATTCCTGTCACCTTGTCTGAATAATGAAGAGGCTGATTATTCCTGGAATGAATGTATGTGTGCCCCCCCCCCCCCCCCCAAAAAAAAAAAAAAAAAAAAAATCCAGAACATATTAGCATCTGTGGCTATGGTCAAATCCATACTTGACATCACTGTTTCACAAATGCAATGGCTGTAATTGTTTCTGTTGTATTATATTAAAATGCCTTCATCTACAAAGTAACAGTTCTTCACAGGAATGCAAAAAGAGAACAGAATATATTTTGAAAATACATTTTTTACAGAACACAACAGTGAGAACACAACAAACATTTAGAGTGGTCCTCATTCCTGGATTCCTCCAATGATAAGTGACAAAACATTTCATATGCATTTGGTCTCAAAAGTAGTAAAAACAGTAAAACAAGTCACAATGTTGCCAGACAATGTTGTTAAAAGGGTAAATCCACAATAAATTGCATAGGACTACTAACTTTGTTGCCAGTCATAGAGCAGGTGTCCTACTTTTAGTAGCTGAGAAACACCTAATTATTTAGTCATAAATATGTTTGATACCTGCTATGACATTTCTGTTCTGTGCAGTCAAGTGTGAATTAACCCTTCACAACAAAAAACATAATCAAGTTCATCTGACCAATAAAACTGGGAGAGAACTTTGAAACCGATCAACATCTGCAGCTCAACTTTGTACAAGATAAATCCCAACATTTAAAAGTAAGGCTATGCAAATCACACGCTGCAAATGATTTCCATGTCATTTCAGCTTTTACGTGTCACCTTTGGATTTCAGCGCGTTTACACGACTCTCCCAGGCTAACAGTATCAGTGTCTGCACGTCCGTCATCAGTTCACAAACATGAATCTGTGCGCACTTGCTGTCAGTGTAATAAGTGTAGGGAGTGAGTCTTGCACGTCAGAGGAGTGTCCTCAGGCGAACAAAGCTCTTGGAGACACTGAGGGCCAACTGCAGGGGGATCCCGACCTGACGGTCCACATCATCAGCTGCAGTGGTTCTGCACTCGGGCTTTGGTAGCAGCACAGTGACCGTTAGTGCCGTTTTCTCCCTTGATGGGATGAGGGAAGGTCTTGAGGCCATCAGTGGCTGTGCCCGACTCTTCTTCTGAGCTGCTCTCTATGTCACTGCGGACATCATTGCATACCTGGAGGACAGAGGGGAGGATTTTATATTCGTAGCAACAAGTTTGAATTCAGTTTTTAAACAGAAACTTATAAATTTGGGGGTTTTATTTCAGAAAGGTGCATCAACGGTTTGGGAACGGTGGGATCACATATGTAGCCCCAACCAGTCGGGGGTTATACATGAACTAGAAGAGAAATTCCCAAGAAAATCTTTATCAAATATCCCTTTTTGTTGCCTTGCAGCTGTTAAGCGGGCACTAGAAGCTTTATTAAGAGACCTACGTTGAAAGTTGCTGTCAGACAATTTTTTTGATAAGTTTTTCAGAAAGAACATACACACAATTTTGCTCATTTTGAATCTTTGTTACTTTAGCCTTGAGAGTCTTACCAGATAATCGGAGAAGGGAAAGTCTGTCTTTTGTTGAATAGACAACCAGTGACCAAGAGTTACACCTCATTAACCTAGTGACACTTCTACACCTGATTTGCCACAGGGTGGTGGTGTGGCACAACTTCAACACACTGTTGCCTAATGAGAAACAGTTGGAAATACCTAACATTCATGACACCATTACTAGATTACTCAACTGCCTTCCTACTGCTGCTGACTATGAGTGGGATTGGATTGAAGCGTTGATCTATTGCAACAGCTGTGTGACTAAAATCCACCGAAACTAGACTGAGTCCTAATGTAAACGCTCAGGAAAAAAATTCAATTTAAGATTCGTGAAAGGAACCACAGCAGAGGGAATGAATAGAAACTTACAGTCACACACAAAGACGGATAGGTTTTCAAGCAGACGCAGACAAGCAAGAGAGCAGCGGAGGAGGACTCATGGGATAAAGATAGACAGAAAGAAAGGATCTCCCACACAATCTGGAGAGAGATGAAATAAACTGCATCTGCAGAAAGAAAGAGAGTCAGGGTCAGACAAAAAAAAAAAAAAATGTGGAGAAGCTGCAAATTCATTACCAAAAAAACATGAGAACATGTGTTCTCATGTTGAACATGTCAATAAACACTCTAGAACCACAGTCAGAGGACTTTTCTGAGACTGCAATTTATCTGCCATTTATCTTGTGATCTCCATTACTGCTGGGAGCAAAGTTGTTGAGATGAAAAACAAAAACAAAAAACCAAAATCCTCAACTTTGGAGTGCATATTGTACTGGTTTGTTGCGTTATTATTTTTGGAACATCCTGTTTGGAGAATTAATATCACAACACAAGCATTTTCACTAAAATGAAATACTTATTTAATAAAAAAACAAACAAAAAAAAACAGCTGAACTCTAAATTACTTGTAATTATGGAAAATGTTTAAACATGCAGGCCTATGTTTTGTTGAAATAAACAAATCCAAGGAAATCACATTACACTGCATACTCACAATGCAGACCGCAAACAAAACGTATCGTCGGCCTGTTTGTGTCAGATATAGAGAAGTTCAACTCACACGTGCTTTATCATGTCAGAAGATAAGCATTGTTGTTTTAGCTTTCATACAGGAAAAGCATTGACAAGTAGGAAATAAGCTTTCCCCCCAGGCTGGCTAACCAAATCTAGACAGTTTGATTGTGGTTTCAACGTTTCGCTTTAGAATAATAAAGGCCGTTTCAAAATGAGAAAAGTTCTTGTATGGGCCCACAGATTTCCCAAACAAAAACAAAACAAAGAAATAACTGTGTAGACCAATGAGGAAAAAAAAGACAAATCTATTTCAAAATGAATCTAAAATTTTCAAAAAGGGTGTATTACTGAAAATTCCTTGAAAATCTTCCAGTAACTTCACCTTCCCTCGCAGCATGGCTTTGATAGCGATGCGAGCTATGAGGTAAGACCAGATGACATGCAGCACTTGGAGGATCAGCAGTAAGAAGTTGAAGAGCCACCATGATGGAAATGGCCCAATGATGGCCCAACTCTCAAACATAGTGGAGTTCAAGACCCTGTCAAAACAAGGAGACAGGCATCTGATGAGGACGCTTTATATTACACACCCTTGTCTGACATTATGGTGAAGGATCAAAGGAAACTTATTATAAGTGTCATCATTATCATTGAGGTACAGAGAATCTCATTCCCAATTAAAATCTAATAGGAAGCACATGGCCTTGTAAGACAGATTTACTACGACGTCAGGAGAGCTGTAGGTGGTCACGCCTTCCTTTAAATCCAGTGGAGTGACATGAGGTTGTCAACAGACCCATCTCCCTGCACAGGTATGGATTTCACCCCACATAGCTTCACCAGCAACACTAGCTTCATCATTCATCCACACCAAGACACTGAATATAGCCGCTCAGGTTACTGTTGCCAAATGATAGGTTCCCTATTGTCTGTCTCTCTGGAGGCTGAGCTGATACTTCCAGGCCTCTGTTGCTCACATGCTGTTATCTAAATGCTTCCATACATTTAAAGGTCAGAACAGGTCTCAGCTACCTGCTGCCTGCTTTATCTGATTTACAAACTGGTTTCGTAAGTAGTGCAATAAAGCTTTTAATCTAGAATCACTTAAAATACATCTATGGGGTGCAGAATGCAGGATGTGGCATTACGACTGGTGTCATAACACCACAGATAAACTGGTATGATCAACTGGTGTGATGATTTACAGAGCCAGGATATATACTGAAAAGAAAAAAAAAACAGGTACTTTATGTACATAAAAAGAACAAATCGAAGTACAGTGTGATAAGATATTTTCCATGACAGCTGTAGTTTACAAGAAAAAAGTTCAGAGGACACTTTCACATTCTTGAGCTTGGTACTTGACCCAAACGTGAAATGTAACCCTCCATTTAACGCCTGTTGCAAAAAAGAGATCATCTTGCTAGCGACATAACTTAAAATCATCTACTTGTAGTGCACAAATATTGCATAAATACACCAAAGTTAAGTATTAAGGCAGAGTAGTAGTAGTAGTAGTAGTTGAATTATTCATTCAGCAGTTCCAGGTGTCAAACAGCACTCACCATATTGGAAATATAACAAGTCGTGTGAGAAAGAACGCCACGCTAAACACAATGAAGAGGAAGTCACACAAGTGCTGGTACTTGGCATAGTTGGCCAGCTTGGCTGCCTGTCCCCAAAACACAAATAAGACATAATGAACTCCACATATGAGTCATATCACAGTCATAGACCTATTAATCCCCTTGGGGGATTAATAAAGTCATTTTGAATTGAATTGAATCACGTATAGGTTGTAGACGAGAGAAAACTATTCAGGCCTAAATCAGATTTTATCTTTATTGTTTACAAAGGCAACTGGTCGGGAGTGAAAAGGCTGTTGAGAATCATGGGAAACTACTGGATATGACGGTTAATCAGGCCTTATTACATATATCACACCTGAATATATTTATGTCACTTTATCAACTTATTTATGATCCTTTTTGTTCTGTTTCTAGTGTGCCAGACAGGAAAAAAAAAACATTGTTTTAATTTTAAGTCACAGCTTACTCAGACTGATCAGATAATTAGATATGCCATTCTTAATTTACTTAAGTAAAGCTGTAAAAAGAAATACCAAGTATGAGCACAGAACAAAGAGATTCAAATAAGCTTGTATTAGAATTTTAAAGGATCTAAAAAAAAAAAAAAAAGAAGAAGCTAATTTGAGATATTAAGGCATGCTTTGTCTCAGTTTATGGCAGCGGGTAAAATTAAGCACAGTCATGCAAAACCCATTATCGATAATTTCAATGCACTTCCTGGGATGTTAAATCCTGCACTGTGAGATCACTGTTAAAAAGATTATTGTTATTTTTTTTTCCACCACTGACCTCTAACAGGAAATCAGAGGCATCGTGGACACACAGCACGAGGCTTCCTACTCGCACCATGTTGTTGACGTAAGAAAAGCTGATGAGGCCCACAGTTGCCAGGTGATGGATGAACATGATCAGGAAGTCCTAAAAAGAAATGAAAAAATTAATAAATTATATATATATATATATATATATATATATATATATATATATATATATATATATATACACACACACATATATATACACACATATACACACACACAAAGGAAAGTGATGTTTGCACTGAGTTTGCTCAATCCTACATTTAAACACAGCCACAGAGGACAACTTCCATCTTTTAGTTGTGTCACAGAAAAATAGCTATTTCATTGGAGAACCCTGATTAATGATTAAAGATAATGATTCACTACTGCACATGTTACTTTGCAAACAGACCGACACAACATTATAAATAAACGGAGACTAATACAGCAAAAGAAATCCAAGATGTGATGAAGCAAAGAATTAAACTAAACTAACCTCCTCAGGGTAAACATAAATAACACAGGAATACACGAGATAAAGATCTAAAGATGGAGTAGCTCAGAGGAAGCAGGATGGCGTCATTCTAAATAGGCTGATCGGCATTTTTGAGCTGCACGGAAAAAAAAAAGTACACTTACATTTAAACATGCTTTATGCCATGTCACACCTAAACCTTAGGGGGTGACAGATGCCAAAGTTCCAAACCGTAGCAGTATTTTTTGCAGGAGATGTACAGTAGAGGGAAAAAAAAGGGTATACGTCTGTCCCATGGAAGTTACTGACTTTTGTGACATATTTGAGCAGGCAAACGTGCGAAGCTCTCTGAAACACAGTGGCGATGTAGTCAAACAAATGCCAGCTTCAACTCACATTGGCAGATGAACCATGTGAATAAAATAATCTAAATCGAAGTACGCTGGTGCATTTTAAGAAAAGCGCATCAGACTGACAAGAGTAGGTGGTGATGTAATATTGCATCATTCCTCACTGTCTGACATTTCACTAACGCACTGATTTTATGTATGAATGCGCTGTGTAAAATAAACTTGAACAAACTTAAAAAAAAAAAAAGTGTAAGCAAACCCCAGCATTTACCACATCTTCCATAAATTTAGAGTCAAATTTAGAGTCAAGGGTTTTATATGGAGAACCTCCTTAGGGCTGAATAGACTGTCCTTGCTGTAGTAACACCTCTTACATGTAGGACCTGGTGTTTTCTTTGTTGTTGCTCAGGCCTTTGGTGTCATCTTAATGAGCTCCCTAGGCCTTCAGGATTCCTGACTGGTAAGGGACTTCAAATGAAATGCAAGTGTGTGTGATTTGTGTCCAAACTGACATTTGCATGGTAGTAAAGCTGTAGATCAGAGGTGCCCAATCCTGGTCTCGAGAGCCGCTATCCAGCAGGTTTTAGATGTTTCCCTGCTTTGGGACACCGTGATACAAGTGGCTGTGTCATCAACAGACTCGTACAGACACTGATGACAACCTGATAATGACCATTAATTAGAATCAGGTGTGTTGAAGCTGGGAAATCTCTAAAACATGCTGGATAGGGGCTCTCGAGGACCAGGATATGATGGAGTTAAGTGGTTCGCTGTAAGGCTTCATACACTGAAAGTGGCATTTTAGATGCGATTTTTAAAACTTAAAGTGTCACCAATTTCATCATATGAGAGACAATCATTCCTATCTACCATATTTGATTATGCCAAAATGCAAAATGGATGGTTTAGCATCTTGTGATCAGATGTCGACAGCGAAGATGTGACATCTGACTTGTCAGTCAGATGTGTCTCTTTGTGACAGAGCATTTGTGAAATCAGGGAACTGTTGGCTGCTCAAACCAAGGACAACATTTCTCAGCAGATTAGTGTCACTACAGGATGCAGTTCTTCACTGCTTTTTGTTATTTGTCTGTCTCTTGCTGTCTGGTCTTGCACGTTTTACACGTCTTGCTTTGGTTTGCCATTGTTTGCGGACTGAGCACGGCTAACGCGAACCTGAGCACTTGGGCATACTGGGAGTTATATAGATGCTTTACATAACCAAGAGTTGCTATTTGTGTTTCGCTTTTTAGAAAGCTCACCTGTAAATCAATGGTGCATAGAAGCGTTGTAGGACATAATAGTAGCCATTACATCAACACCCTTGAGGTCTTTCCAGTTAGCCTCAGCTAAGAATGAAAACAAACGGATGAAGGGAGACACGGTGGGAGTATAGGTGGGAAATGTTTGCTTTTTCTGTCCTCTGCTTTCATACGGCACTGAACTAATATCTTTAACTGCTGGTCTGAAACAGTTGTAATATTAATGAAACTTTAATGCATTCTGCATTAGTAATAAAAGTCATTTAGCTATTCTCTGTAGTTACAGTAACTCTAAGCACAGTAGTTCACAATATATCACATTAAGTATTTTTGAAATAATTTAACAGTACAAGTAAATCAGAAGATCTTAGGGGCTAGAAGTTCCTTTTAAATGTCTTCTGACTATTAAATGCTAAATGAAAGGTAAACTTCCAGCTACAATCACAAAGTGAGGCACGTCCCAGGATGAACACACTATCTATCTTTATGTTCAGATCTTTCTGATAGGACTCAAGACAAGCCAGAACACAAACCCAATGAAGAAATCAGCTGAGTGAATACTTTGTCTACCTCATCTCATCATCATAAAATAAATAAAATAGATGAACTACATATTAAAACAAACTGGGCTTCCACATTCCAGAAATCTTCTATCTAAAACTTTTTTTTTTTTTTAAGTCAAGTGTATGTAGCTCTTATTAACTCCAGCTCTGGTATTCAGTGGAATTTCTGTAATTGTAACAAACTTAGGCCTGCTCCATCCTGCAATCACATGACACTGTTTGCCCTAGAGCTGCAACTGCAGAGCATTCAGAGACTGAGCAACATCAGCGCTGCACCCAGCCCCCTTGGAAAAGGAAAATAAAACACAAGTAATAAAAGTAACATGTGACCTCCTTCCTAAATCAAAACACTTCTACGAGAGCTTACTATAAACCAATTTACAAATCAAGTTTATATTCAATGTACTGAGTTATAAGCACACGGCTGAAAAAGATAGCATGATACACACACACACACATACACACACCAACACATTTTCTGCCACTGCCAAATGAGGAACAATAGATGTATTGACTAATGTTTGACAGGGAGTGGCCACTGTGGAGTATCCAGTGTGGTCTAATCTAACAGACTCTAAACCAGGATTATACTCACCTTCCTTTTTATGTCAGTGAACTGGGAGAACATAAGTGACCAATAGAAGGCCAATTCAGTCACATAGTAGTAATAAAGACCTGGAGTCACAGCCTGACAAGACACAGAGAAGAAAGCCAATTGGTTCAGATAAGAACTTTATTCATTCTGAAACGTGTAGTCATTGAACCTTTGCTAAATCTACAAATACAGAGAAATTACAGAAACGTGATAAACCACAAAGACAAACCAGAGAATCACCATAACGGTCAGTTATACTAAAGTTCTGTAGTGTGATATGCTTTCAGTATTTTTTTTTCTAAACTGAGCTGTGTCATGCCTGTTGATGTGTCTGGAGTTTAAGATACACGACTAATATTAAAATAAAAAATACAACTGGTGATGCACATTATGGTGAATGAAGATGCTCTGCAAATCACTATTAAGAGAATAAAAACTGTAGTAACTCTTTATATAGTATGGTGTGTTTGTGTATAAATATATATAGTCGTTTTTTTAATACCTAATAAATTAAATGTATTATTATTATTACTAAATTTCCTTCAATTAATAAATGAAATGATTAAAAGCAGATCAATTTTATACCTGCACATATGATTTTTATTTTAGAACGTGTCGTCAGAAACATTGATGATTTAGGACGTAGACCAGCCAATCAGAACGTAAGATCAGAGATTTGCTTTTATGAACTAACAGTGTCTACTAGTCATTTTAAATTTAACATGTAGCTATTGTCAATTCTACAGGAATAGATCTGCATTTTATGACTGCTTTCTGAATACATTATCATCTTCTCAAGAACTGGAAGGGGAAAAAGTCAATGGATACAGTGAACAATTCTGTTGTCACACTCTTGTGTTTATTGGACATATGGTGTCCAGCACCGGCTGCCCTTACCAGTCTGTGCATGGTTAACAGTGTCGTTTATTCTGCACACCTGTGCAAAGTAATACAGTTCAGTCCAACTGCTCATGCAGACAGACTCAATTCATATTGCACTTTTCTGGTTTTGTTAACCTCTCAAAGGACTTTGCAGTAGAAGTCATATTTGCCCATTTGCAAAACGCTTTTTGGTTCTATGCATTGAGCTAATATTTCTTTAGCAGACAAAAGTACAAATCAGTTGCCATATCAGGGGATGTGTGGCTCGTTATCTTGCTCTTTGGCATGTGTGCAGGAGACGCCGGAGGGAAAAATCAGATCGATGAACATCTGCCCCGACTACTGAGGCTCGACCTCCTTATTAGAGCCCAATAAATTATTATGTTCTGACACTATTGGTTGCAGAAGTGTAGTTGTTATTAAGTATATAAGAGATGAATAAAGAAGCATAATACCTGATAGGGGTAACCATACCAACAATGCCGTGTATCCCACATCCAAGGGGACTGGAAACAAGGAAGAAACCAGAAACATTAGCCCATCAGTCGTTTTGATATATATCTTAACAATGAAATCACTGTTGTCATCAGTTGGTGTGCTCACCTGCCACAGAAACTGTAATCCATAGGTAAATATACCCAAATAAAATGTAAATCTCCACCTAGAAGTAAAACAAGGAAAAGGGCAAATGATTTGAAAGAAAAACGCATTAAAAAAACTGACTCAACCACACAATTGTTCTGCTAAACTCTTTAAATTTCATCTCATTAAAGCCAACACACCAAATTATCTTGACAGAGGTTAGATGTAGACAACAGGAATAAACCTACATGCTTTCGCAAAACTTTGTATGCGTGCTGGGTTTATCTTGATTCCTGCGGTGTCTGAACCAACGCTGGACTTTCCGAACCTCCCAGTCCAGCTGCTTGGATAAGCCATCCAGATGGCGGGAGTCTGGGTTCTGTCGGTAGAGAGGAAACGGCACACGTCCGAGTTTAAAATGAGGAGCTTGACAGACGTGAGAGATGATTGATCATTTCGATCCTCACATGAATTACTGCTCAAAACCCTTTCGCACTGCAAACTACAAATTCCAATAATAGGAGGAAAAAAACAGGTATAAAACTGACGCAATATTAGATAATTACTGATACAAGTCTTTGAACATACCTCCTAGGACTGAAATACCTAAATGAATGCCAATTTGTGACTATAATGCATTTCTGTTTACCTCAAAACATGCTTTATTTCAGAGGTAGTATTTTAAAGAGAGTAATAAATCAGACGAACTGAGTTAAAGATGATGTCATGACTTTCTGAGGTCCAAGTTGTAAACAGCTTTCAGCCCAGTGCAGAACTCTAAGTGGGATCTAGGATGGTTTGACAGCTCTGACACGTACAACCTTGGGTCATACTACAGAAATGACACAATAATAAGCAGATGAAATCAGCCTTAATGTTTGGTAATGTTAATGGATACAGGATTATGTATTTGAAGGACTGTATTTTAAGCTTTGCGGGAGTGATTTCGTAATCGCAGATCCATCTTAGGTTATGAAAGAATGTAAATGATGCAGCATGGAATCAAACAATAAGATTCTTCTGTGCATGAAAGCAGCGCCTTGTCGTCCAAACCTTTGTAATTGATGTAAACACTTTCTCCAGCACCGCATTGGGCTGAGCTCTTCTTCCAACACCTGCCTGGATGCGGAGATTTCGGGCACAAGCACTGGCTATAAATCTACAACAGAAGGGAAAGATGGAAAGTCGATCACTTTTCTTCAAACAAACACAACGGGGGAAACAGAAAAATATGGGCGAGTGTTTCAAATACTGTTTGGTTAGTAATCAGAAAGTAACCTTCACCGCAGAAGCACGGGGAGGGTGTGTGGAAACTGTGGATGAAACACAGACACAATTTACTAAAGGGGAGGTTTGCAAAATCTACAACTCTGGGATATTCCCATTATGGGAACATTAGCTTTCCTGGAGACCTGCTCTGCATTATGACATTAATGCCACATGCAGCAGAGAAAGTAGCTCGGAGTGCATGTTTATCTGACCAAAGCTGGGGAAACTGTGCTGTGAGTTAAACAACAAAACAAATGGATTATAAAGACATCAGCTGCCAGATGACTTTAATGTGTTCAGATCAAGGCCTGTAGGCTGTTGTTGTGTTGGACTGTTTTTACTTCTTCAGTGTAAAAGTCTAACATCTATTGCATTCATAAAAATCTGATTAAAGGACATATTAATCTATGACCGATTCAGAAATCCATTTTTTTTCTCTCTAAAGTACAAATGCAAACCTCAGATGAGATGCAGAGAATGGGCGGAGTTTCATCCAGCATGGATTAGCAGCTACAACAATGAATCTCAGCAGGACATATCATTTCAGTAATAAACATGTTTGAAGAATGTCTGGTCAAAAAGCATGATGGGAAAATAGATGGTCAAGATGAAAACGACACTGAACTCACCCCTTCAAATCTTAATATTTCCAAACAGGATAAGAAAGGCATGATCAAACATTTACACAGTTGCACACACAGTTGCAGAGTGTCTGCTAAAAACTACACCAAAACCCTTGAAGGAAAGCATTCTTTCGCTGTGTGATGAATCTCCTTCCATCAACAGTGAGGATAAGATAAACCAAAATGTGAAGCTGCACTAAAACCTGAAACAATGTCTCATTTCATTTCACAATCAGCCTGTTGACTGAGAAATGTTACAGGATATATCTGCTTGCAAACTAAATCACTGTTCCAGCTTGAACTCTGTATGTAAAGAAGTCCTTTGTTTTTCTTGAGCATCATGTTTCAAATACCACATCAATACAATGTTGTGTCACTTACTTTTAATTTGCATTTGTAAGCTCAAATAAAGTTGAGCGTGTCACGTATCTATTAAAGGTACTTTCAATGGTACATTTAGGTCTGAGCAACAATGGTCTTGTTTTTTTTTTTCTGTCTACCTGAATATCTTGGGACCGTCTTGTTCATTTTCAATCATCTAAAAATAAACATTGACGGTCGACATACGGACCAGAATGCTTCCTTCAACCACTTTAACAATGACAGAGCTGGTGCAGAAATAATTAAATCCATACTCAGATGCTCATTGATACAAATACAGACATGCAATTTGTGCTGTTAACATTTGAAAAACAAATAAATCACTAAATTATATGACTGCCGGACTACCCCAGTGCACGTTCACTCTTGTCGTCACTTATTACACGAACGATTTTGATTGATAAAATTTAACGCTTTACTCCTTTCAGTTTAACAACCTGATGTAATCAGGTTCTTCCAGATTACTGAAGCATAGCTTAATTTTCTTCCGTCGCACCCTCCACCATCTGTGAGCGCTCCTGATTGTAGGAATCTGCAGTTCACCACAAAGCAGCTTCAGCTCATGTTGCATTATGAATGAAGCAAGGAGGGGAAAAAAATCAATTCCTTTTGTGTGACATGAAACCACTTTCTTGTCCTCCCTGTTATTTTTTTTTAAACTGTCTTCCTCTCTTAAAGTACCTGATTTACCTCTTAGCAGCTTGTTCTTCGTGTCCTGAAGGGACAGTTTAGTTTAAAGCATGACAAGTATTCAGATTTTTTTTTTAAAACTTCAAACACCTTACATTCACATTATATTCAACCTGTAATTATAAAATTACAAGTTTACAAAGACCTACATGCACTTTTCCTGAATGTGCTCTGTTTCCTCTGAAGTACAGATTTATGTAAAACTGAATAAATTCATGACGACTGCAGCACTGACATGCAAAAGAATAAAAAAACAAAAGTTAAACTGGACAGATCACTTTCATGTGTCACGATGATGTTAAACATTAATCAGAGCCATGCATATGTCACCGTTTAAGACCACGTTAAACATAAAATACTTTTAACAAGCAAGGCCAAAATGCAGCGATGAGTATTTGGCACTTTGACCATTTAAAATCACAAGAACAGCCGTCCAAGCCTGACTCATCCTAAACTGACTCCATTGTTTGCTTTTCCTACAATCTTTTTGTGATTTCAAGGCTTTACTTGTATGCACAAAGCCTTCAAACTGTTAACAAACAGGAGAATGAATCAAAAAGTCTCTCTCATGCACGCCTGAACCTGCAGCGATAATGAGCAGACAACACCAATACTTGAGGACGAGTGGGAGCTAGAAAAATGTGAGCCGATATATTTACGTCAAATGTCAAAACATCTCTGTTCCTCCTCTGAAAGCGACCCCTCCAACATACACAGAGCCTGTTACCAGGAAACAGGTTCGGTGTGGTCTGTGTATATGGATGTCGGTACCGTAGCACAACCTTGACAGTGGAAAACCTCCCAATCCCAGGGCTGAAGCCCAGGCCCGGCTCTATTCATAGCAGAGGACTGGATGTAATTGTGGCCCTCATTTGACTTGACTTTCCAACATGTGTTGTAAAAACAGAAACCAGACTTTGAGCGGAGATAATGTCAGACTACTTTGGCGGACAAAAGGACAAAAAACAAGACAATTTTGTTTCAAGCATCTACACTGACTTCCTTAGGAGAATGATAACTGTGCCAGTTCATGATGAGAACATCAATGGGGGCGAAAACAGATTATGAGGCAAAGTCTGGCTAATGAATCTCATGCACATCTCAGCCTGTACTCTTTTCAACTCATGACACAGCTTAAAAGAGCCTGACTGCTAACATCTACAAAGTGAGCGCCAGTAGCAGAGCAGTGATTATGATTCAACAAGAATGAACTGGTTGAGTAAAGCAGGGGTTAGACCGAACATGACCGTCCTGTTTTTTTTTTTTTTTTATGGAAAAAAAATAACAATGCCTGCAGGTAGAAGAGGAATCGCAAATGCTTTCAAGGAATGCAACAAGGGATAGTCAAATCAAAGTCTTGACTGCATACAGTGCAGCCATTTAACACTGAAAGATGCTACTGGCCGTTCAGCATGGTGCCATTCTGGTATTGCGTAATTAGAGCCACAAAAACAGAGTCCAGTAACACAGACAGTTATCACCACTGCTGGCTCAGAGGCGCAACAGTTCTGACCCCCGATTCAGGGGCAAAACATCATGGTAGAACACAGTCCTGCCATTATATTATATTACTCTCATGACTTCAATGTTCTTGGCTGTCAGCAGTGCATTAAGGAGCAGTCACACCAAGAGCAATGATTACAATGTGAACGTCCACACAGCACCCGGCAATCTTTAACAAAAATATCAGGAAAAAACAAACAAACCCCACTTTAAAATAAAAAAAAATTAAAAAAAAAAACATCGTACATGTTCGGACATCGTACCAAGACATAATTTGCTGTAACTGTTGTTGTGATGATGTTGTGTGGACTCTGTGATTCATTTTAATTGGAAAGATATTTATAACTTCTTTTTTTTAAATCTTAGAAATTATAGTTCTCAGTGTGAATGGAGCTCATCTTCATGTGCATGTTATTACACTGACGCCAGTATGATTAAAAAGTAGGAAAAATGCTAAATAAAATACACAAGTAGGTTCTATATGTTCGACGCGTCACTGGAGCAAAAAACATTACATTCAGTCGTTTCCAAATGTTACACTGCTACTGAAACATTTGAAAGAGCTAAAAATAGTCAAAGAAAGTCAAAAATAGTTTGAATTCCAAATCACAGGTACTTGGGTTAGTACGGAAAAGGCAAACAGACACAGACAACCACAGCCAGTCCTAATTTTAGACTTTTCTATTTGACTGCATGAAGTCACGATATTTCATGTTTCAATAACAACTTAATTTCATTCAGCATTTTCAGGCCTCCAGAGCATCCTGAAAACATTTGGAAAGTAAAATCTTTCCTCATTTTAAAGTCGCTACTCCTTGTCCCAGCACCAAAAAGGTATTTTGACATTAAGGATACTAAACAATACAGTGTTTCAGGAATGTGCAACATGAAGACGTTGTTCCATTTTTCACTTTAAACTTTTATCTGCGTTATGTGTGTGGAACATATCTTTAGAGAAGAAAATATTCCACACCATTCTGATATTTATTTAAAGAACAGTGGGTTTAAACTCTCCAATGAGTTTCTCTCAAAAGTGGTCATCTCTGTCCATTTAAAGCCCCCTCATGGATACTGGTTTGGTACCAAAGCATGATTTAATCACTTTTAGAAGTCACCAATCTAATTTTTTTTTTAAACCTTATAAATAGATCTTAGTTTCCAAACATCAGGTTTGGAAACATCGTACCAAGATATCCTTTGCAGTAACTGTTGTTGTGATGATGTTGTGTGGACTCTGTGATTCATTTTAATTGGAAAGATATTTATAACTTTTTTTTTTTAAATCTTAGAAATTATAGTTCTCAGTGTGAATGGCGCTCATCTTAGTTTAGATTTTAGTTTCCAAACATCAGGCCTGAAATCCAGAAAAGCATGTAAGAGTCAATGTAGTACACAATTTTGTATTTTTCACGCCATCACAACCACTTCATGGTTTGGGCTTGTAAATCCTCCATCAGTGGATATTGCTGGTGCTGCTCTAACTGGTACCAACTGGTCTAGAAATTGGGTGCTCATTGCTCAAGACCAAAAGAAAAACCAAAAAAAACTAAACAATAAAAAAAAAAAAAAAATTGTTCAAGCATCCAACCGTTATGGAGAAAGCTGCATTACCACGCAGACATGGTAGACCCCAGAAAAATGAGCCTTCACAGGTATTAAACAATTTGATCAGTTACAAAGCAAAGGGAGAGAGAAAGATAAATATTACAGAGCTGAAATAACTTCAAAACACTGTGTGTATCTTAAATCATGTCAGTTTCCAGAGCTGCTGTAATTAGGCGACTCTGGCACGATGCTGATGCACCGACACAGTGCTCCCATTAGTCCTGTCATTTCCATGACAACAGCACCCATGATGCATTAGTATTCTAGATAAAGATAATATATCCGAACATAATAGTCATGATATAAACCTGCTGGATCATTACGTTATCTAGTATAGTTACATTTTCATGTTTAAACTGTAATATTTTTATTTATTCATTTTGGCACTAGTGGCCTTTATTCGCAGTAGAGACGGACAGGAGGAGGAGAGAGAGAGAGAGAGAGAGAGTACGGAGAAGACACGCAGCAAAGGGTTGCATGGGCCGGGAGTCAAACCCGCGACCGTTGCGTCCAGGACAGTAGCCTCCGTATATGGGCCGCCTGCCCTAAACTGTAATATTAGTTAATTTTAAAGAATAGTTTGAAATAGTGCTGGGCAATATGACGATACATATCGTAGGGACGATAGAAAAGTGTGTATCGTGCCATTTCTCTTCTATCGTTTCTAACCTAATTTTATCAATTATTACAGCAAATATGTAATTAAATAACCTGCAACGATAAATTTGATAGAATCATATCTACTTCTACAAAGTAGCCTTTTATGTTTGCACTTTTATTCATGGTTAATGCCTTAAACAGAGTTCTCTTCAACCCTGATGTTTACTTTAGACACTTTATATTGGTTTGCAAACTTTGCACTACAAGGTTACAGATTTCAGAAAGTTGAAAAATAATTTGTGTTTATTTTTTATAGCTAAACTTCAGTGCAAAAATGTGTTTTTCCTCTCAGAAACTGCACTTAAAAAAAAATGTGAAAGCTACTGTACCTCTGTACCTACCTGTTTTTGCTGCACTAAAATGTATGTTTGTGACAGTTCAGCTAAATGTCCTTTCAAAATAAAGTTGAAAAGTAAGTAATGAAATTCTTGTCAAACTTTTCAGAGAATAACTGAAAACATACTTTATTATGGTATATCGTGATATATATTGTTATCGTGATATAAAATAGTCCATATTGTGATATATGATTTTTTCCATATCGCCCAGCACTAGTTTGAAATGTGAATTTAAAAAAAAAAAGTCAGCGAAAACACAGAACCAAACTCTTCACACCTGCGACTCTATGTAGGAATTAAAAAAACAAACAAACCTGGAATTACAATGTAAAACAAAACCAGGGAGAATACGCATGAGAGAAGTGATCTGTTAAAGCTCAACCTCATTAACATGACTATGTGACCCTCTAACCACAGATGTAAGTGTGATATTTGGTGCACAACAGCAGGTATTGTTTTAACTTCTGCAGACAGAGGAGTAGGAACTTCAGCTATGGTCTGATGTATTCTTGTGATAAATAAATGAACGAGCTAGTTAGCTGTCCGCAGTGACAGAAGTGACAGAAAGCTAATGGTCTCTGATGACATCACGCAGCATCAGGCCACACACTCCTTGAAAACGGCTTCACATGAGAGGGGTCAACTGGCGACCTCGCAACCAGAGACACGTGGCCAGGAGCCAAAGGCATCTTATCCAGCATCTCAGCAACTTCTCTTTGACACCTCCAGTATCTGATTGATCCACATTTTACAGGCTCTTGAGCATGTTTGCAGTAAAACAGATACATCTCCACACTGTGCTGGTTCTGTATTGGTAGTGTCAACAGCTACAGCTGTAATACTGAATAGTAGAACCATCAGCCTGGCACAGGCTGCCAGTGTGTTTCTAAATACAATGTGTAACAACAGAGATGTACTTCCTGACGTAGGCATGTGTTTGTTGTCACACCACAGAAAACTGGGTTTCAAAAGCTATTTTCTGCCTCAAGAGAGAATCTCAGGTGGTAGGTCTACCTGCATTTCCACCTAATTCAGACGAGAGTCTAAAATAAGCTCCAGAGTCCAGATTAAGCTCCAGGGAGGACAGAATCTCTTCCAGGGGTGGCAACAGAACTTCCAGGGAGATTTGTGTTGAGTCTTGCAGAATGTTGCACAGTATTGCTAAACGCTAAGCACTGGCACAGAAATGGTCAGGATTTACTTAAAGTCGTTTGCTGACACGAGTCAAGATGGCACAGTTGAACGCTTTCACGTTGTGTTCTTCATTTTTGCAATGTGTGATTTTCAGAGGGATTTTTTTTCTGCCATCAGACTCTGACAGCTAATTCTTTTGGGTCATGTGGGTTGTGCCTCTGTGAATCGGGCTTATTCTGATGCTTCCTGTGGATGCTCGTTGTCTTCAGAGATTTCAGCTCAGATCAGCACCTTGAGCTGTTCCTGAGCATCTTTTGTGTATTGGCAGGAGAGACTGTTGCTCATGAGGATTACCTTTTTTTTTTTTTTTTTTTTTTTTTTTTGGTGGGGGGGGTTAAGTCACATGCACAAATTTGCAAATTTGCAACAAACTGATTGATGGTAGTAAATCCACGTGTCAGTAGTTTTAATGCAGCTGATGTAACAATGTATTGTTACATTAATGATGATGGATATTAAAACAGTGAGTACCAACTGAACTGAAATAATAAAAAAAAAACATTAGATATACTCTCTCTTTTTTTGTCTGTATCTCAATTTCATATTGATACAGAAATATCCCAAGTACTAATTGAATTTAATTAAAGCTGTTAACAAAGAGTTGCAGCAACTGAAAATAATACAATTAAATATAGAGATGTAAATCACAGAACAAGGGAAAAGCTCGTCCTTTGTCCTAAAACTAATTTCAAAAGTGTATATCTATGGTAATATGACAGGTTCATTAAAATCTGAAGACCGAATGACACAACAGAAAGAAGACTCGGTGTGTCCCTCAGCGGTGAAACCTTTGATTTAGACCGTTCAGCATCATTCAACAATTTCTGTTTGTCATTCTCCTGTTTTCAGTCTGACATCAGGCGACACAAGATGAACAACTGCTCAGATGAACCACGCTGACAGAAGATCAGATTAGAAACCTGTCATCGGCGCCTTTATGGATCTGTCAAACTTGATCTTCAGCATCTTTGTCACCCTTCACTTCCAAACGGACTGGCACAGCAGAATGATTTACTGGTGGGCCACCACACGTACCCAGTTATATGTCAGCCTGTTTGCTTCTTATCAATAAAGATAGTCCTATACTTGAGACTTTTATCTTTATTTGACGAAGAGCGACAGGCCAGCAATAAAAGAGCTTCATAACATCACGGCTATGCAGCAATATTTAAATACATGGAAAAAAAAAACATTGAAAAGGCCTCCAGGTCATTGGTTAGCTGTTTGGAAAAGGCTGCTATTGGCTCACATTCAAATGTGGGCACGTGCGATGAACACAAGTCTAACTAACTCATGACAGGCTGGTACAGATAACCTGACTCTGTTTATGTACAGCAAAGATGTGAAGGTGTGTAGTTTCACGAGAGAAACTCAAATTGAGTTCATCTGAGTTCTGCAAGACAAATAAATAATAATTAAAAAAAAAAAAAAAAAAAAAAAAAAAAAAAGTTTTCCAGAAGTACAATTAAAATCACCAATACTTTCGTCGCTACTCCCTGAAGAGTTTTATACAAGTTCGAGGTATCATTTGTCTTTAAAACGACAGTAAAGGAAAATTAGAGCTTTATCACAGTAATACAGCAATGTTTTTATGAAGCCCTTATTTGACGTACTTGTCCTCCAGCAATTAGCTAACGCATCATCCGTTTGGGAGAACAAATAAAAACGCCCGTTTTATGAGTTTTTTCCTCTCTTAAAAAAGGGAAGCGCCCGACAGGGATGATAAATACAAACCTTTCGAAGATTATCCTCACGGCGAAAATCCCCAAAGCTAGCGGCAAGGCGCTCAACAAGTGTCCAGCTTTGGGATACTCCACCCCGGGAGCTGGGTCCGCCAGATCCGCCCAGGTGACGTTGTGAGGCAGCCAAAATCTCTCGTTCCAGAACCAGGCTGAGAGAGCAGCCATGTTTCAAAGCGTCTCCGTCCCGGATGGTCTGAGGAGAGTAGTGGTTTATCTGGAACAGAGGATGCGTAGAACTTGTTGGACGTCTTTTCTCCGTCCCGCACCGCTTATTTGATGGCTTGCCACACTCAACTTTACCGCACCAGCGTGAACTCCGATAACGGAGAAAGGCACTTCCGGAGAAGAGTTTCAAAATAAGACTTTGGCAGTTTGAGGAATAACAGGACTCGCACAGTCCGAGTCAAACAAAAATCTTTAGTTTTAGCTTTAGCTCCTGAGCATATTCAATAACCCTTCAACAACCCTGTCTCATCAACCTCAGTTTGATTTTACAGGACTGAATTTCTTTGCAACACTAAGTTATATTCAGAATGAGAATCAGAATTACTTTAATGTTCTCCAAGGGAAACTTCCTATCACTACAAGCTTCTCAAAAGAAAAAAAATAAAATAAAAGTCTGAATGGAATAAAGAAAACATTCAAATTCAATACCCATCTCTCAGAGTTAAATATATAAACCCCAGGAGGAAAAAAAAAACACATTTACATATGTAAACTACTGTACATGGTGTTATAAGAAAAAAAAAGTTGTATATATATAAAATTAGTGGATGTGCGTATCCAAAGTCCAGATGACTCTCACAGTTCAGAGTTAAATAGTCTGATGGTGACAGGCAGGAATGTTGCTGAATGAGCTCCTGTGGGTGATCAGCACATTGTGGAGAGTGTGAGAGAATATGGTCTTTATTTTGAACAACGTTCTCCTGTCAGAGAATCCAATTTCTACCCGAAAATCATTTAATTATCAGTGTTGTCAACGCTGATAATTAAATGATAATTAAAGTAATAATTACGAGACATTATTAGTAATAATTTTATTCCTAATAATATTACTAATAATCATTACTGATACTAATACTTTAAAACTGGTCATGAACTATTCTCATTATACTCAGTAAGCTTCTTAAGGGAGTGGTGCACAAACTGTGGTACCCATACCACTGGTGGTACGCGAGCGCTCTCTGGTGGTGCGCGGGGGAACGTCAGGACTTTCCACATTTTCCCTTTTTTTTATTAAATTGGAAACATACAATGCATTATAAATATGTTTCAAACGAAATTCAGGTAACAATAATTAACTACGATAAGGAATAAACATCTCTCCTGTGAATTTAAAGCTAATTGAGAAGGCATATATGGCTATATTTTAAAACTGGTCATCGTGGTGGTACTCAGAGAGCTGAACAGTTTCTCAGGTGGTACGCAGTGTTAAAAGTTTGAGAGCCACTGTCTTAAGGCTTTCTTTTATTTTGTAGTTTTGAAGCCGCAACAACATAACTTCCGGTACCCGATATCCGTCGCCGTGCAACTTGACAGGCCTTGGCTCCCACCCTGAGATGTGGTGTGGAATTGAGGAAGTGAGAAGAGTCCCTCCTCCCTGCTGAAGGGATGGGTGAAAGGCATGCATGTCATCCTTTTAGCTTCTTTCAGTTTCACGGACAGAGTCGCATTTTACATCTGCTGCTGTGTATGTTGTGAGATGTAGCAACATCTGTCTGACCATAGAAACTGTTTGAAAGGGTGATGAAGCTGAAAGAGCTGGCGTGGGCGGCGCGCGGCCATGTGACTGATGTGACTGCACACCCAAGTGCTCAGTGGATGTATTACAACTAAATATTTTCAATAAAGTGAGTCGGAACCTTGACCCGCACGAGAGAGGCCCATTTCATTTCGTGAAGTTTCTCATTAATTCCACCTTACACCTTATACATCTCAATATGTGTCTATTTAAAATATGCAACTTTTCAAATTACACGTTGTCTTTAAGTTGCTATGGCAACACCATGATTTTTTTTTTTTTTTTTTTTTTTTTAAGAGAGCATCCTTCCATCTGGCTCGTTAAGTGGGGATGAGGCAGCTGCAGCACTGTCTGCCATCTAATTATAGAAGGACATTTGCCCCTTTGGAGCACGTTATTATTAGATATCTCAAAGGGCAGTTGACCCAATAACTATGCAAGGGATCTCAGGGAGGGACTCTAATTTAAACAAGTGGCAAATCACATAACGTCATCGCATATAAATGAGAAACAGAGTAAATAAATAAATATATATGTATAAAATCACAATTTATTGATCAAAGCACACCCGTTTAGAAGATTTCGCCTCCCCTCTGCTACAGGATAAATCATAATACTTCCATGGTAGAATAAGTACGTAAAGTTTCAGTTTCAGATTTAAAACCAGAGGAAAGAAGTTGCCAGTAATTTACAGGCTTTGATGGAATATATTAACATACTACATCTTCAAGGGATGTTTGCAACTCAAAAAAATAATAAAAAAATCCAGAAGACTCTTTCTGTATAAGGTGAAATCCATAGTGAGCAGCAGTAAACATCACCCATGAGGACTATGACTGAGGCAGGATGTGCAGTTAAAGAAAGGCTGATCTTGACACACTAGAAAATGGTAAAGGTGAAGAGTTTAGAGTGGCAGCCAGGCCGAGCTGAGGTCAGGTTACAGCGAGGCTTCTTTCCCGCTGTGTACGAGAGTGTGTCCTTTGGGCAGTCTTCAGTCTGTTGAAAACATTACCAGACAAAGAGTACTGGGGCTTGAATAATTTATTCCAAAATACGTCTTGCAAAGAAAGTGACGACATTTTTTGACATCCAGATGGAAAAACTGTCTCAGAAGAGTGGCTTTTGTTCAATCTTTTGTTTTCTTTTGGACAAACACACACGAATGAGAAGGCACTTTTATTCAAGGAACCTTGTAACATGTCATAACGCTGCAGTCATTGTTCATGTGTATCGGCCAATGTACGGCAAGATGAGTTTAAATCTTAAAACATTTAAGACTTGGCACATTTGCGCAACGATTCAATAATCGGTAAAAACAGAAACAGAGTCAATGCTTCTGTCAGCAGCTCGGGTAGGCGGATGGTAACCCACTTCCATTTTTCCCATTTTCTCTTCTAAATAGAGACTCAAAGAGGAGAGTCGTCGAGATCAGGTCCAGTTTCACCCTAAATATCTCCCCCATTAACGCCTCGGGTACACAGCGGTTCCGGTGTAAAAATCTTTCACTAGTTCCAGCCATTCACGGTTCTCTATCTCAGTCTTTTACATGTGTTCTGGGTGGCTCTGCAAACACGTGATGAACTCTTTGACCGGGTGGCCGTTGAAGCAGATCTGATAAACAGCAGTGAAAAGAGGAAACCTACAGGAGAGAGAGAGAATGATGGGAAATATTAAAGGAAAAAGTTGACATTTTGAGAAGCAGGAAGCTGTAATGCCAAGTGTTAGCCTGCAGCTGAGAAACCACCTGACAGACATCTTTAACTCTCTACAGCAGTGCGCATCTTTGCATGGCAAAATCCTTTGCAAGTAAAATCTCGAGCCACATCCCACGTGCATCGACAATTTAAATATCCTCACAAAGTGTGTTGTCGAAAAGATCCGTAAAATAGAACAAGAGAAAAACGTACTTTTCCACCATGTTCTTCTGTTTTAAGATTTGGTGGACTTCAGATGCCGTGGCCGGTCCTTGAAGCTTCTGCCCGTTCAGCAGCTCGTTCTCCAGCTGTTCGATGCTCTAAACACAAAGATGCTCTGTGCTGCATCACGGCGGTTTTTACAAGACGACAGCGCTCATCAAAGAGAAACAGAGAGGAGATCAAAAACTGTATCATACTTTGCCTGTTTTGGCAAACGCCTCTCCAATCTTGCGGTTGCGTCCTCCGTAGCAGGTTGTGATGAGGTCGGCGACGCCGCAGCTCTCCAGGAAGGTTGCTGGGGAGACAGGGCAGTCTGTGCAGAAGACCCTGGCGAAGGCAATCATTTCCATCAGGCCCAGACGAATCACTGCTGCCTTGGTGTTGTCACCGAAGCCCAGGCCGTCACAGAAACCTGCACCCACTGCCACGATGTTCTGCAGGGATGATACAGAGTAAAAGCTCCTGTCTCTCTGTTCTGCACTAATGCACACGAGAAATCAACAACAACCAAAAAACATGTATCTTTTTGCTGTTTTTTTTTTTATTTAGATGCACCATCCTGTTAATTTAATTCAAGTTTTGTTTTAAAACAACCATTATAAAATGCTCATTTGAACGATTTTAGAGATTCAGATAGGCCACATCCTTCTTAAATATGTAAAATTGTGCATAATTCAGGTAGCGTAAGGCATTTTTAGCACATTATATATGGAAAAGCTGGGTTTGGATGAGTGAAGAAACCTTGAGTGCTCCGCAGATCTCTACTACATCAGACTCTTCCACCACAGTCACGCGGAAGTTGGTGGTCTGCATCAGCTCCTTCAGCAGCGGCCCGAATGTTTTGTCTCTGCACCCTGAAATAACAAGCAGGTTACCACAAAACGTTTCACAATTTCCATGAATCACCACATCCAAATATATAAATGTATCTGACTGAACTGTGTTGTGTTCAGCACCCTAACACACTGTGTATTACAAAGACAGCCACCACTTGCGCTAACGAAGAGTCAAATTCCTGATATTAGCTTTAATAAACCAAATGGCTCCAAAAGAGTGAGCGCAAAAAAAAACTTTCAACCCACTGTGGAAAATTTTGAAAGATTAGCCTTTAATAAATACCAGCTTTCATGCAGTCATGCTCTCCACTGATGATAAAATCTCACTGTTAATTATCATCTTGACTGTGTCATATATGGTTTGAATTTAATTACTGTGCTTACAAGTTCCCAGTTTTACTCTGGGGGCCTGTTAGGAGAGATTTACATATATCATTGTTTAGTAAACTGTCTTTATTTACAGATGCGCTGTGCGAAAAGAGCCCATATATTTCATGCTGATGTAGAGAAGCTATAGAAGAGAAGTCTGGTGTTTCAGGGGCAATATTGTCTGTGGAGGAAAGACAACTCCCAGTGGGATGGACTTTAGGTTTTTTAAATTTGCTGTTGTTAAGGGGGGAAAAACTGAAGTAAATAATGTGTATTCTTTAAAGAAAATGTAAACTTCATACCAATAGTTGTTTCACAGAACTTCTCATCAGCAACCTCATTGGCGATGTTTGCACCCATGAGGACGGTCATTTTGATGCCCAGTTTCCCTCGGATGACCTCAGAGATAAGCTTCAGACCCTCGGGCCCTGCGTCCACGCCCTGGAGCAAACACAGTCATGTAAATCAGATTCATGCAACGACGTCTGACACCTAATCAGAAAATATTTCACATGCTCGAATGCAGCAGTTTTCATAGTGGGAATCAGGTCTTTCAGTAGAGGAAGCCCGATGATCGGAAGTGAAGGAATATGACGCAAGCTGTTTCGCCAGCTTCCCCGCAGTCACACTTTATCTGAGCCTTATAAATGATCCCTTTAGGACATTGACCAAGATGACAGCACCTTGATGAGAGACATCCCAACAGCATCCTTCTTTATGTGGTCTTTGATGGTGTCGCACACTCTCACAATGAACTGGTGAGGGACCACGAAGATCAGAATATCGGCATCTTTTGCGGCCTCAGCCAAGTCTGGAACAGCCACCTGGTGAAACCAGAGAGAGAACGGCGCAGTTATATGGCTCGTCTGTCGTTAGCTTTCTTGACTGAATAGACAGGTGTTGGAGACAGACAGACACACAGACAGTCACAGCGCTCTCAGGCTCACCACATTGGGGGGCAGCTTGTGGCCGGGCAGGTATTTAACGTTTTCATGGTCTGTGTTGATGATTTCAGTGAGCTTACGACCGTTCACCATCTCCTCGAACACCCACATTTTCACTGTGGTGTCAAGCTTGTCATACTTGGCTGCATTGGCACCCACGATCTTGGCAATGGCAGAGCCCCTGTAGACACAAGGACAAATAGCACCGGTAACTGTTTATTGCCTTCCAAATAAAGGTTACGCGTCATTTAATTTCCCCTTTGCTGCAGCAGTGCAAAGAAAAAAAAGAAAAAAGAAGTTGCATGAAATGTTGATGTTTTGATCAGTCAAACACTGTTTCTCTAATCATTTATGTATTTTTAAATGAGACAAAGTCCTCATGTTGGCTATGGAGGTTCTGCATTGTCGGCCGGGACCCAGTCAGACTGTTTTCATATGTAGTTGGTCACTGAAACCATCACATGACAGTAATTAGTCATGCAGATGACTGGATTAGAACAGTGTGTACTGTGCACTCGTGTATAACTTCAAAATCAAACATTTCAAATGTTGCATATTATTAAAAAAATGGTCCACAAATGTTTTTTTTTTCCTTTATGAACCTTAAAATGATGCTACTGAATAGCCTTTACTTGTGTCATTTTACAATATGTCAAATTAAACTCAACATGTACTGCATGCATTTTGGGATATGAGACACACTTTATGTTTTTGTTGATATATTATTAACAAAAGGTCACTTGTGAAGCATTTTCCACTTTCGCTGTAAATTCTGCATTTATCAAAGGTCAGTTCAATTATTTTTCTAAAAAGAAAAAAGTGAAGGCATTACTGTCTAATGTTGGTGGATGTAGTTATTCACTTCTTGTAAAATGATTAGATCCTCCTAATTCCAGTCGTCATAACCATTAAAGGCTTCAAGTAATCATTTCAACAATGTTAACATTCCCCTTTAGAGAACAACAACCAGCAGGTGTGCAGGCCTCTGTCAGCAGGCTGGAGGCTGGATTAGACGTTACTCGTGGCCAGGCCGGTATTCTGCATTTTCATGGTCCCTGTGTTGGTCTCCTATTAAATGACTTTAATGGTTTTCAGATGCTTTTTCAGGACAGGCCTGTCAAGCAGAGCATCGTTTTAGCAAGAGGGTGCCCTTTAAAGACAATCTGTTCAAATGTCTACCCAACAAGAGCAAAGACCTCAAGACATCCCTTTTAAAGATCATATAACAAAATGAGGCATCAGTTAGCAGAGCTTTTATTAGCACATATAGTATGTAAGGCACTTACTATGACACTATCAAACACAATACAAAGCTTTACTTTAAAAAAAAAAATCTAAAAGAGGAAATAAAGAGTGATGATTTATACATCTACTTTGACATTCATTTTATTGTAAATAGTATGAAACCTAATATGTTTCATGTTTCTTTTCTCTCCATTTTATTTGTAAACATGCTCCCAGGCTGGCGTTTCATTGTCAACCAATGCATGAGAAAATCATTTAAATGTTTTAAACTACTGTCCCTGCTGTCTAGCGTATATAATATATTCAAAAGATTGAGTGAATTTGGGGGATTTTCAGGACAGCCTGGACACCAGAGACCTCTGATCCGTCAGAGGGTTCTGCAACAGGAACAGTCATGCAGCAACACCAGATACAGAATAACCACAGGAGCAAAGGATTAGTTCAGGAACCCTCGTCAAGAGCTACAATATAGAGCTCCGTTCACAAATACCACTAAAAAACTGTACTGTACTAATAATAAGTTATAACAATAATGATCTAAAAAAAAAAAAATAAGAACTGTTGACTCGTTTTCAGTAAAACACGACTCATCTGAGCTCAAAGGAATCTATAACTCCAAACACTGGAAATGTGTATTGCAAGAATCTTTTTTTTTTTTTGGAAGATTTGCTTCAGACAAAATATATGACCATCCAAGGACCATCCAGAGTGTTATCAGCAACAAGTCCAAACATTAAGGGCTGTGATGGTATGGAGTTGAGTTGTCAGCAGCCTTGGCAAAGGTCATTCGCACTGAGGTCACGACATCACTGAGGATCAAGAGCAACACATGCGGCCTACAAAAGGCTTTTTTTTTTTTTTTTAAATTCCTGGTATGTTCACGCATTTTTCAGCAGGACACTGCAAAATCACATTCTGCTCATGGCCTATTTCAAAGCAGCGTGGCTGAGGAAGAGGGGGGGTGCAGGAACTGCACTGATCCGTCATGCAGAACATGAGTAGAAATGTGAGACCAGAAATGCAACAATGACCCCGAGCTGTTGCGCAACTTCAAACATATTTGAAAGAGAAACAGGACAAAATGGTAAGTGACACTTTAACCTCAATGCCACACTGGAAGTGCAGCGAGAAGGAATGTCAACATTAGAAGGACATAAAGAGTTTACCTTCACAGTTGTTTATGGAATGTGTTGAAGGCCTAAAAAATTATTAGCCACCATTTTTTCTTCACTTTCTTGTTCAGAACCTGGACCACTAAACATGATCATGTGACAAACAGAAAAGAAAACACTGAATGCATAAAGCAGTGTTTTTGGCAGTACAACGCCATAGCAATTGATGTAAAAACTTAAGTGATTTACATTATAATCAAGAAAACGATGGAAAATGGTAAGATATCAGCTCTTAAATAAAACTCTTGTGAGCAATCTTTGTGGTTATCGTTATGTTTGTCCAAACAAATGTACCTTTAGTTGTACCAGGCATTAAAATGAACAAGAAACTGAAGAAAACAAGGGTGGTCTAATAATTTTTTCCATGACTATATATATATATATATATATATAACTTTTGTATCACCTACACTTCATGTTTAGACAGATTTCAGATGTAATGGGGTAGTGTTGCATGCTGTGCCCTGCACTGAGTAAATGTCACAGTGACATCAACACCACATTAAAGCTGACTCAGCACAGAGGCTGTGGACTAATTAAAAGGACAATTTTTAATGAAGATTTTAGTGGAGGCATCTAAAAGTCAGCAGTGGTCTCTGAGAACCCCCCCACTCTGCAGCCTTGCAAAACAGCCACGTTTATAACCTTCATTAATCATTTATCTGCAGTTAAACACTGAAGTTGCAGTCTGGTTTCCAAGTTTGCCAACTTTTTTTTTTTTTTGATTGCATTCAGTAAAAACTTTCACCGCCCGTTGAACCCTATTCACAAAAAAACCCACACCATTGCGCACCAGCAGACGCCTGCCCGTATCTAAAAGCCCGTCCTGGGGCGCAGGAGCCTTCACTCACCAGTTGCCAGAGCCGACGACACAGACTTTCTTAGGCGCTGCCATCGCGTGTTGGACCGTCCAGACGGAGCTGCTGCTGGTGCGAGGACGCTCCCAGACGGCATTTTATAGCAGAGCCGAGCTCGGACTCAGGCACACCCACTCCTGATGGTTGGTCTGCTCTGAAGCCGCTCAAACTCACACACTCTTCCTCTGCCAGGGACGCGCGCACGGACGGCAGGACCCCCACATCCAGATGCGTCACAGGCCCCTTCTTTGATTCCATAGTGTTCAATGACACGTTGGAGGACTCCTTTTCTTCTTTCTTTTTTTTTTTTTGTCTTTTAGGATTTCCAGAACCCATTGATCACAGCTCAGATTTGATTACATCACAGTAAGTGACGGAGTTCACCGTTATCACAGCGCATGAACGCATGGTCGTTCATTCAGAGCCCAAGTGATTAGTTTATCTGCCAAGCATTTGTGGATTAACAAACATTATAGGGTAACTGCATTCTGGGTGAATTAGAAAAATTTAATTCACCCTCTAAAAGGAAAAGCAGTTACCTGTTAAAGTTACTGCATACCATAGTCTTAAAAAAAAAAAAAAAAAAAAAGTGAACCGTTACATTTTAAACCAGTGTTTTGCAAACTATTTGACCTCTGACCTCTTACAAAACGGGGTGGCTTCACATTCCAGATGTGATAAAGAGCCGTTTCATCAGAGGTCCCTCTCTTAAAGCTCACATGCAGCCCGGGTCAAAGACCAGAGACCAAATGTTCCTCCATTTACTTCAGTTTTCAGTTTAGTTCATTTTACTGCACCGATTCAACAACAGAAGTCATCTCAAGGCCCTTTGGAGAGAAAGTAGGCAATTCCAATTAAATGTAGTTTGTTATACTCCAATTTCAAATTGAATTAATTTTTTGGGCATCAGTATCAGAGGTCCTTTAGATTCCTAACCTCTAGATTAGTAGTCTCTAAACTATATCGTGTTTAGAGAGTTTTCACTTCTACTAAGCAAAATGTATCACTAACAATTTAATAATAATAAAAAAAAAAGGAATATATCCCCAACAGGCTAACCTTTTTGGTGAAATGAAGAAAAAAAAAAAAGTATTTAAAAAGGAAACCCTTTTGTTCCAGATGGGTCAAATTAAAATGTCAGACAACCTGATGAAACCTTTGGGAGTAGCAACCCAATTCTGATCAACACAGCAAAAATAGCTTTAAAGATTACAAATCAGATATGCTTTTCTTTGTTTGTTTTAACATATCCTTTATTATAACACAAGAACATACAGAAAAATAGGTTTGGTCCATGTAAAAGTCTGCAGATTCACAAATCTACAGTCCAACCAGTGTTGTTTTACATCCCAGAGGTTACCCAGCACTCGTTTTATCTCGTGTACCTGCCCAAACCCTCATTAGTGTATTCTTGAAGTTCATAAACAAAATGCACACATGGCAACATTTCAGCTGGGACACTCGTCTTAAACCCCCCAGCGGATGAAAGAGTGACTAAACCTAAAGATACCTGGTCTTCAACTGGCCACGCGGAGAAACGATAACTCCTCAGATCTGCTCTGCCACACACTGTAAGGCCTCTCTGCATCATCAAAACACATTAAACTAACCACAGAGAGCTTTGAAGTCCTACAGGCTTGAAGGTGACATGAACTGCAAATACATGTTGCCGTACAAAGAGTTGATTTAGTAAATGTGCTGTTGTAAAGACCCAAATCAATGCACTCCGAGACCGGAGGGGGTGTCAGTCAGTATAAATACTGTTTCAAATATCTGTTGAGTGTAGATAAAAACCTAAGAAAAAACGTCCGGCCGTCTGAGCCGTACAGGTTACTTCACATCCATCTGCAGTATTTTTTCCTGCTCGGTATTTACAAAACTATGCAGACTAGAGGTATTCATACTAGCTATTCTCATTTTAATTTGCACTAGCTAACAAGACAAATACGGATATAATACACAATTTTTGAAACAGAAATCATTGATAGTTAAAAAAAAAAAAAAAAGAAAGAAAGTAAATCTACAAATGGAAATGTTACAAAACAAATGCTTTGCAACACTTTATTCTTCCGTGGTTGATCAGGCTTTTAAATGCCTCTTTTACAATGAACTGTGATGTTAACCGTCAAAGCAAACCTATGACAACAATGAAGACCAGGTGACACATGAACAGCCAACTGATCAGAAACAATCACTGTTCAATATCATGGGCAAGTACCTGGGGGTTAGGAGCATTTTTACTCTACAAAGAAACAGGAACAAAAGAGCCGCAGCAGCATCGACATATCTTTTGTTCCAGAGAAAAACTACATTAAAAAGTTCCCAAGATACAATCTGCCCTCGGATTTTCATTTGTGTTCAACTGGTACTTTTGTGTCGACGTTATATCAAAATGAGTGGAATGCTTCCAGACTAAGACATGCCACAGAAAATTATACAATGAAAGGGGCTGTGGCATGCGGAGGAAAGAAAACAAAAAACAAACATCAAGGTAGAAACCAAAAAAAAAAAAAGTAGAAACAAAAATGATATCGTACTTAAACTTCAGTGTGAAAAAGAAAGCTGATATTCTATTTAACAGTGAAGTCATTTAGTATCTGTTTCTCAACATGTGTCGAAAACCTGTGTGGAATTCAGCTTGAGCATCACACGCACGCGCACACATGCACACCATGTTTCCACCAGCACGACTGGTGGCATCTCCAGCTTGATATGGACAAACTTCTTTAAGTGTTCCTGATGCCAAGCGCCTGCTCCAGCTCCTGTCGCCTCTGCTGGACCTGAAACATGTTTTCATAGAGAAAATTAGCAGCAGACAGAGCTGCAGGCAGGAAAGATCTGTAGCAATCTGCATTGCAGCAAACCTGGGGAAGAGTCTAACTGAAGATACTCAACTATCTCATCAATAGCTGCATTTCTATTAGCGGGGGTCCAGGGTAAAACCCAGGAGGCTTAAATTCTAACGGGGCTGACCTCTTCAGTCCCTTCAGCTGTTGTGTTTTACAGACACACAAAGATACCCCAATTTAGCAAAATACCACTTAATATTACCAGGTGGCAGTAGTGCACCACTTTGGCTGTTTTATAATCTTCTTCTCAAATAATAATAAATAAAAGAAGAGCACAAAGGAGAAGGAGGAGAAGAAAAATATTTCCAACTGAAATGATGAGATCAACACTGTGGGAGCTGAGAGATGGTTAAGGGTCGTCTCATTTCACTGTACGCAAACACCAACAATCTCATCTCCTTCAACGTGGATCTAATCATTCTAGTTTGTCTATTTACTGGGTTTTTTTTTCTTCTCATCTTCACTATATTCTTCTTTCACTAATTAGTGGTTGACAAACAGTAAAAGTGGTGCGCTACCATCAGCAGGTGGAAGTGAGTGGTAGACTGCCACAGCCGGAGTCCAACAGAATGCAGAGACCACTGCGGTCCAGTTCTGAAGGGGCTTTGGTGCGATCTCAAGTCCCGCAGGAAGATGCTTGGAGCAGAGTGCTGGCAAGTGCCACCCGCTCGCCTGGATCGTATAAGATAACTAACTCACCTGAAGGTTTTGAGATCAAGTGATCACTGCTTAGGAGTCTGCTCGTTTTAAGCCTTTTACCTGGCCATGTCTTCTCCTTTCTAGAATTATACATTTAAAAAGCCTACGCCCAAATAAAATGTTTGTTTTAACTAATCAGACTGACCCTTTTCCTCTATTTAAGTTTTATTTATTATATGAGTCTGAACAAGCTTTTATTTTGAAAAATGACCGGATTCTCTCTCTCAAGCATTGACCGGTCCGCAGTTGCAAAAAGGTTGGGGACCACTGCAGTAGTGATGTGGTCCTGGCAAATCAACAATTTATTTAATGCAGTTTCTTAACTGACTGGGTAGGAATGGAAGGAAGTTCGTGTGGAAGGTTAAAAAAAAAAAAGATAATTACCTTTGAGTAGAAGTAGCGACAGACTGCCTCCTGAGCCCAAGGCTGGTAGTAAAACTCTGCTCTTCGCTCCTCTTCTGGGTTTCCTACTACATCTGTCATGGTCTGCAAACAGAAAACCATTATTGCACCAGACTGAATAAAGAACTTGTGCTCTTAATCAATTAGTTTTAATGAAGAGTATTCATTAAACATTAATCTTAATTCACCAATTGCATAATATTTTCCAGCAGAAACAAAGGGAAACAAACACAATGATACCCATTTCCTTTTTTCATAGCCAGTAATTAATGGCCAACACAAAGCAGCTAAAGAGGAGCTGGGATTAATATGAACCTTTGACCTGAGAATCCACAAGATGAATATTTACATCTGAAAAGAAAATCAACCCTAAAGTCTTTTCACATGAGGCTGATTTAATGGGCTCAGAGGGTCAGAGGTCAACCTTTTCAGTTGCTACACAGCAGGGGCTGCGCATTCGACATGACCAGAACTTCACCTCTAGAGCATAAATGGAACTCATGGTGCACGAGCAACAAATCTGAAATTAATAACTAAAAGATTTCTACCAAGCAGCAGACTCGGTAATTAACGAAGACAAAAACCTCAGAACTCAGTGCGTGTGAAATGCAACAAACGGTCATCAATTCTAAATTTGTCATCACAATTCATATTCAGATGTTTTTGGATTCTAAAAAAAATAAAATAAATGATACTGCGTTTATGAAAGATAAATAGAGTAAAATGTAATCGAAACTCAGTGCCTCTAATTTATCATTTCTTATAATGTATGGTAATAGAATAAACACACTGGTGCTGAAAATGAGCTTCTGGACTAAGTTGTGAACATTTGCATTTAGTTTATCTGAAGATGGAGTGAAAAGGAAAGAAAGAAAAATCAGGTGGTTCTCATCCCTTCAGATCAGGAACCAAAACAACAAAAAAGCTGTGGTTATCTAGTAGCAGAAACTGGTTATTCAAGAGATCATCTTCAAGTAATTTAAAAAGCGTTTGGCTTCTGACCTCTTTGTGGTGCGTCAATAAGAGAAACATCTAAATAACACTCCTGAGTTCCTTAATGACTAGAAATAACCTGTCCAAAATGTGAACATGTCGCATTATTTTACAGGCTGTCAGTTAATTTATCAATCATATAAAAAGAAATTCACTTTATTGCCCCAAAAAGCCAAAACAAAGAAGGTACCCTATGATAAAGTCAGATAAATGTCTTATGTTGGCAAAAACAAGTGAAACTGCACTAGTGAAAAAAAAAAAAAAAAACGCAAAACACAATGACAGTATTTGTTGCAAGAAAATGATGTATTGTGACTTTCTTACTTTGTTATCTTTTAAGGTCATTCCAGAAGGGAATTCATCCTGCAGTGAACATTCAGTCAAAAGGGGTTTACTCATCCTTGACTCATCTAAATCTGGCAATGTAATATATTCATATATTTATCTTTGGAGACAAAGTGTTTTTTTTTTTTTTTAATTTAGATATATGCTATATCCCCACACATACAACAGCTGTGACGAGAAGTTGCGTCGGAAATTAAACAAAAAAAAAAAAAAACAACAAAAGAACACAGTATCTGCTATGATACTGGAGTGAAAATAAAGGATCCAGTCTAAGGTCATGATAAATAAACTCACTTTGAGGTCTCTGCACTGGGACTGAAGCCAGTCGTTGATAAAACCCTGAGGATCTCTGGCAAAACTCAACATGAACTCCCTCTGGGTCTTCAGCTGGTTGATGGTCTCGATGGTTTCATGGATCTGAAGAGAATTGAAGATATTCATTTAAAGTAAATAACATTTTTTTTTAAATAATCAAACTGAATATCTAAGATATAAATTCTAACCCATTTGTAAAAAATTAAATAAAATTAAAAAGTTTAAATTTTTGACTTAAGTGTCTCCAGCCTTATCTATTTACTGCAGGGTACTGTACTACTTTTTTTTTTTTACTTTTTTCACACATTTGAAACAATGGAATTACAGCACCTCCTTTTTACATTTCCTAATGGTTCAAGCCATTCCTTTGATCTACAGGTGGTGGTAACGTACCAAGAAATATAACTAAAAAAAATAAAAAGCAGGGGTAAAAGGCTGCTAGAAAGTAACATGATTCATAAAGTCCTACACACAAAAACAGCAGAAGGGGCTAACACAAGAGCCGCTTCTGACATTGACGGGAACAGGGTGTATACAAACAATCCTTCTCAACAAAGCAAAAACAAAGTACGGCTCCTTTAAGCTGTAAACAACCTCTCTGTATTTACATTGTTGGTTTTGTGAAAACAAAGACTACTCAGAGGGGCGTCCTTCAGCAGGATGGCTGTGTGTCTTATCAATGTGATTACAGCCATCCCAGCAAAGGTAATGACTACTAGCGGGAGGTCAAGAAGACCTGGCTGACCTAAAAACTGAGCAGAAAGAGGGCAAGAACACCCAGAAACGGAAATCTGAACAAATGTACGTGAAGTTGCTCCAAACAGTTTCACAAATCAATGGAGAATTGACATTGAGAGTTAAAATGAAGAAGTTTAAAGGTGTTGGCAAAGCAAAGTGAAAACACCAGCATCTAAAAAAAAAAAGATAAATACTATCCCAAATGTCAATGCAGGACATTTAAGGAACACAAGTGTTCAAGAGAAAGGTGACAATTTAAATAGATCAAGGAAACACTACTTCCACTAGAAATATGTAACTCAAAATAATTAAAGCTAAGGTCTGTACCTTGTTATCCAATCCTGCTATTTCCTGCTGACTGGCTGTGGACAGCAGGAAGGAGTTCATCTGGGTCTTCAGTGTGTCATCCACCTCTACATCAATGTCATAGCAAGCAGTCTTCTTTTGGTCATTAGGGTCCACGCTAGTTAAAAAAAAAAAAAAAAAAAGTGTAATTGTCAAACATCATCAGATCACTGTTCCAGTTAGAAATATGCACCAAGACAATGACAGTCTGAATGCCCATACGTGTTCCTGCCTCATCCGTTTTATTGATGACGCATAACTGGATAAAATATGGACAAAAATAGCTGACAATATTAATTTTAAACTGAGATTGACAGTGATATTGAACTAGCCCTCACCTGACAAGCGACACACGCCTTGATTCACATAAGCTATTTTCATACACCAGAGATGTTCAGCCGAATGTGCAATGACAATTTGCTCTGGGATTTTTCAATAGTTGCTGTTCACACATGAATTCACAGCGGGAGACTTATGCCTGAGATGCACTTTCACAGTATGAAATGTGAGGAGGTGATAAAGGGAAGCGTCAGTCTAGGCCACCCAGGAGGCAGGACTTTAAAACATGTAAAAGCTTGGCCGAGGCTCCTGGGTGACTGTTTTTGAGTTGATGTTAATACTGTGTGTCGGGATGTGCCCAGAATATTGAAAAGCGTCTGGAAAGTAACAAAGGTCAGCATAATTCAACTTAACTTTATTTGTATAGCGTTTAAGTGTCTCTATGTGCTTTTCAGAGACCCAGAAGCATGACCTCTGAGCAAATATCATTAACTATAAGCCAAACAGTGTCAAGGAAAAACTCCCCTTAAGGGGAGAAGAAACCTTGAGCAGAACCTGGATCATAAGGGGGGACATTCCTGTCCAAGGCCAGCCGGGTTAAGAAAGAAGAGTAAGGAAATAGGACAGAGAGAGGATGGATGAGTCAGGAAGCACAACAGTACTGAAATGAGTATGTCAGGGGTGTCAGGTTTGTTCAAACTTGTGACTTGTTGTGTAAACATCTACAATGAGCTATAACAAGAGCCATATTTGCGAAGTGCATGATATTGTAGAACCCAAGTGAAGATTGATGTTTGTTCTCTTACTATAACATGTCATATTATTTATATGAACCTAAATTACATTGAGACTACAACGGACAGGAGCAGATAAAAATATGTTTTTCTGCATTTATAAAAAGTTTCTTTAACATGTAGTTTAATCAACAAGTCCTATAAACACTGTAACATCTGTAGCTTTGTTGCATTTACAGGAAAACTAACATCTGTTGGTCTCAACTGCTGCCACTGTGATGTGCATCATGTGCCAGACAAAAGGACACAAATATGCTGCAAAACACAGCATAGTTTTTCCGATTCATTTGGGTCATATGAAGTGGAAAAACACAAAGATGCTGCACATAACGGATGATAGAAAAATACTGTTATTTAATGATGCAATCCATACAATTCCCTTATAAAGCAGACCATATCCTACATTAACCTGCCTCTATTTGTACCAGTGTCTTGAAGATTATGTTAGGGTCCATCTTAGCATGTTAGTCACTACAACTCATTAATGGAAACACATGCATGTCTGACAGGATTCTTAACAGTACATTGTGCATTACCCTAATAAAGTTACCTGATCACATGGTTGATGATGATGGGCTCTGGGGGCATCAGCAATGCATGCAAGCGTTGTGGGATTTCAGAAAACTTCATTCGCTGAGTCTCAAAAATCTGCAAAACAAACCCCAGTTAACGCAATGCTCCAAAAATGTTCAGGAAATATGTGCACACTACTTGAGAAGTGTGAACACACACTGGACATCTCGCAACAGTGCACCAGGCAAAGACCCCCCCCCCCAACCCCCTTATACAGAACGTGTTTCACTGCAACAAATCAAGAGAATAACTAATTTGTTTGGAATATTTCCTCTACAAACAGTGTTGGGAGCTCTTATTTCACATTGGTGTATCATTGACTTGTTGAGACTTCAGCTCATGAAATCATTGTTTTAGTCTACCTTTTCTATGTGCTGAATGACAACAGGGTGGCTACATCAGTGTTGAAGCTCTCCTGACTTCCAAAAAAAAAAGAAAAACACTTTTTTTTTTTTTTTTGGCAAATTAATTCTGCAGGAAGAAGCTACGATTTCTTCTGTTTATCTTCACAGAGCAGGGGAAAAAAAATGACCAGGGAGCCAGACAATGACCCACAAAAGCACACAGTCACCATACAAGGGCAGACAGAGGGAGACGGAGATGTGCTGTATATCAAGAGCAGGAATCAAATATGGACAAATATGAGGCTGAATCCTTCCAGGGATCAAGGGTCTTTATAATCCCCTTATTATCTCCAAGGACCAAATAGTTGTAGAGCTAGCAGTATCCGTACAATCCAACAATGGCCACGGTTACATGATGTTTTTTCATTTGGAATTAATTAGTCTGAATTAAATAATTCTGAATTAAACTATTTTCCTTCGAGTTTACATGGAAATAGTAATTCCCAATTGAGGTTTACATGGAAAACACGTTTGATCGGCTTTATCCGATTCCGCTTAAGGTCTGGCAGGTTGGGAAGGGTTCTGATTGGATAGGGGGGCGGACGTCTTTACGTATTTATGTCTACCAGAAGAAAACAAACTTACTTGATTAGCAACAACATGGAGGACTACATTATTAGCATCCTTTTTGGATTTGTTTTGATTTTATTTTTGAAGCAGCAGCACGACAACATCATATCGATGATTTTCTTTTGAAAACAAGCCCAGCGCTGAATATAAGCGTCATCGCGACAGACGGGCAAGGGAACGGTCATGCGCAGAAAGACCAGATTTAATTTAAAGCGGAATGAGTGTATATATGACCGCGGAATTATTCTATTCAGATTTAAAATCAGAATAAAACAGCCACTTACTTCAGAATAAAGTTTAATTCGGAATGGACATTTTCATTCGGAATTAGGTGTTTACATGGTAATTTTTGATCATTTTGAATCGGATGTATTTTTAATTCTGAATTAAAGAGGAATTAAACTTCCATTGTAAACGCACTACATCATCCTCATCACAAATGGAAAAAAAAGGGCAAGTGATCTAAATATATTTAAAAAAAACAAAAAAAAAACAATGGCTGTTGCATGAAAGTTTGCAGGTCTATTTGTCTTGCATTTCAGCAGAGTATATCTAGAATCTGACAGGAACAACTTGAACTTCTCAGAGGAGTGGCTAGAATCAGCCAAGACTGACCCAGTTATGATCTCATATAAACAACAAAACTCCAAGCACCAGCTTCTGTTTATACGTACTGCTTTATAGTTTTTTATACAATTTTTATGCTTGAAAAAGTGACTACCCACCTGCTGCAAGTATTTGTCACAGTTGATGAACTCGCGCTCATGTGGATCTTGGAGCTTGTGGGTCTTTCACGTACTGCCACAGGGCCTGAATGATGACAGGTCTGGTCTGGGTGTGGATACCCAACATACGGGCCAGTCGTGGGTCCAGCTTGAACTGAGGAGGCTGAGTGGCACAGAGGAAGGATGATGAGGCTGATGGTAAATTAGGCCATGGTGAATCTGGTATCAGATATAAAGACTGAGCAGTTCTTACTTGGTAGTCAAGCATAAGCAGGACGGTGCAGCGAACACTCACGTCACCAGGCCTCTTCACCTGGAAACCATCAGTCTCCTGGGTGGTGGCAGTCCTATGCCACTAAATGAAAAAGGGAAATTTTAAGGAACAGGCAACAGCTCCAATCTCGATGGAAATATTCTTCATTTATTGTGTTTTATTCAGAGGCTACTATAGCAACACCAAGTTCTGTTTGCACCACTTAAAACTGAGCCAGCTGATCTTTTTCAAGTAAAGTTTAGAAAATATCCTGAAAGAAAGCGAACACGAGCAGATCGATAAATGAAAGAAATCCTCTTACCTCCACCAGATGATTATCTGGCCCGTACAGGTCTTTGTCCAATTCAATCACAAGGGACTTGAAGAACGATGAGAACTTTCTCTTCTGTTTGGTCGCTTCATACTTGGACACAGCCGTCTGAGAAAGATGAAATGAAATCAAACTTTTGCATAATTGCATGAAATCTGTGACTGTTTTAAATAAAAACATATACAAGGCAAAGGCAGTCACATCGGCCAGTGCCTACAGACAAGTCATTTAAAAGATGGTACTTGAATCAATTATTCTAGCAGTTTTCTGTATATACATATACATATACATACATACATACATATATATATATACATAAAACATTATCTGACTATAACAAGTTAAATATATAGCATATTAACCTAAGCAGCTACAAACAAACTAACTTCATAGTTCAGAAATGAAAGAAAACAAATCCTGAAGCTTACATCCTCCAGCAGACGCCCTTCGACACGTAGTTCCCATGATGCAACTGTGCCCTCTCCATCCTCAGCATCAGGTTTTGCAGGGTTGAAAGTGTTGGATATAAAGATTCGAAGCTTTCGTTTTTGCTGAAAACAACCAAAGGAATCAAAAATTCCACATAAACTCAGTAAAGACAGTTTGCACTGGTAGCAAGTAGAGGTGCACAAATCAAACTTCCTTTTAAAATACCACACATAATCATATTATATTTAATTACAATTAACATCAGGACAAAGTTCTGCAAATCCAAATGCAGAGAACATTCAATTCATACACAACACCTATTGGGCAAGTTACCATATGTGTCCAGTTAGAAGCGAGGTAAAGCCCCCTATAGGCTTTCCATTTCATCTGAGGTGACTGATATAATAGAGACCCACCTTAATAGGCCTCTTGAGAGCCTCCTGAATGTCCAGCCTCTTGCGCATGATGGTCTGGTCCAGCTTCCTCTCAAAAGCCAGTAGATCCATGTAAGCCTGAGACTCTGGGACCAGTTCCCTGATCTGGGACAGAGCGAGACAATCTGGTGACTGCACACTCAGCAGCTACGTCCAAGCCCACAAGGGAAGGCATCGGATTTATGTTAACAAGAGATCAGACTCATCACAACAAAATGTGGTGATCACAGCATGAAGATTGTTTTTCGGCTCATGAGAACCATTAAGTAGCACTTGCAACTAACAATTAATGTTAAACCATTTTCTTTATTCACCAGCTTTCTTTCTTCCACTTAGATTGTGTATTCAAAGGATCAGGGAGCCATTAGTGACTGCAGTTCCGCTGAATTTATACGCTGGGTCTATTTCTGTCAGACATAAACCTTAAGCTTGACAAAGCAATTGAAAAATGGAGAAAACTGGAGAATGGAGAAGAAGATTATAATCTTCAAAATGAACCAAAGTACAGGACAAGTGATGATCATGAAGCTCAGACTATTGTCAAACTCATCTCCATTATTGACATTCAATAACGACCCCATGCTCCATGTTTCAAACAAGCACTCATGTAAAAAAAAAAAAAAAAAGTCTAGACAAACATGTTTAACTGCTCCAACAGCATCTTTACTCAGCTACTTAACAATTCAACAGCTGTGCATATTCTCCGCTGTGAAAACATTATTAGCTGCTGTGTAACAATTACCCACGACAAAATATTATTTCTGTGAGATTCAAAGCAAATAAATCATTTGAGTCAAGAGTAAAAATGGTGGAGTGAATCAGGTTTTTTTTTTTAAATCCAGGCCCTGTTCATCATCGGAGGGTGGCTGTTAGCTCAGTTGGCAGAGCGTGGGTCTTCCAATCACTGGAAGGTTGGCAATTCGATCCCAGCTCCAACTGTCCACATGCCAAAGTGTCCTTGGGGAGGACACTTAACCCTAACTTGCCCCCAGTGGGTTGGCAGCCGCCAACCCAACCGCCCACTGGTGTGTGAGTGTGTGTGTGAATGGGTGAGGGCACCTTGATGGTGTGGATAAAGCGGTATAAAAATGCAGTCCATTTACCATCAAAATGAGCAAAACTAACGTAATTCTTAACTGCATCGTCTTAAGTGCTTACAGCAGTGTTTTCTCAGTCTCAGTACTTTAAACGGGGCACAGACAGTAAATGTCTGCGTAAAGACGTTACTGGCTCTGTGCATAGGGCCAAAGTTTAGTTGAACAAACAGATATAATCTCTCCACAAATTCAAAGCCACTACTGATGGATTTCCATGCACTGCAGTTTAATACTCACCCGCTGAGGTAGAATTTTATCAGCCATCTTCTTTTTCTTTGTGCTGTAAAAATAGATCATCAAAAAGATTAATATTACTGTGGCATGAGCTACATGAATACGAACGATTTGAATGTTCTTAGACTGAACTTTGCAGCCTGCAGAGTCTGTGACACACAGTTCCCCAAAAACACACAGATATCAGGCAAAGCTGTATTAGCATAGTCAAAATATGCAAGTGTCATTTAGATGACTTCTGCAGGTGAAGGGCTCACTTGTCATTATCATTATGCATGTAAATGAGAATAGTCTTCCACATCCCTTCAAATATAAATGCAGGGCCGATTCGTGGAATTGGCTCAGGTTTTCCATGTCATGAGTTATTGTATGGAATACAATATATACAATATATACACATATATACAGTATATCAAATAGTATCCATATTTTAACTTTGGGAACATTTAAATATCAAATAATGATCCAACATATCACATAATCAAAACTGTCATTAATATTAAATAAAGCTGCTCTCCAGAATTACATAATAAAATCACATTTTGATCGTGTGCCATGTTTTTGGTTAATATTTACAAAATTTAAATTCAAAATTAATGGAAAGTTCCACTGAAATGTTTGCACATTTATTCTGCATGTGTCCCTCTTTTAATCTGGGATGCACAAAGAGATTTTCAGATGGATACATCTTTATTTGTGACGGTGACCAGATGCGATGCCAGCCCCACAGAGACCCCTCATTACTTTCAGTACAATCAGATACTGTTCTCTCTGGGCTGAAATCATTACAGACAACTCAAAAGGTGCTGACGCACATAATCAGATGTAAATTTTAAGTGTCAGTCTTCGAATTGAAGCACCATCAGCTAGTCAATACTGAGCTGGGACTTACTGCTGGTTGCGGTTCTGCTGCTGAACCTGCTGAATTTGTTGAGGGGCTGGCCTCTTTCGGGATGGGTCCATTACACCGGGCATCCCAGGACGAGACACAGGGCTGCTGCCATATCCTGGGGGGCCCATGGCTGGTCCCTGTGGGGTCATACGGCTGGATGGAGGCATGCCCGGTCTCTGTAGAGACAAGGTAGTAGCATTGATTAAAATAGTTTCCTTCAAAGAGGAAGTGGACGAATTAATAAGTGTAACAAGTAGGGATGCACCGAAATGAAAATTCTTGGCCGAAACCGAAAACCGAAAATGAAGAAACCAAGGCCGAAAACCGAAATGCCGAAATAAATTATTATGCCAATTATTAGTACCATTGCATTCATGGCTATGACTGTGTACTAACCTCACTAAAATCAAGGCATTACATTGCATAAATTAATATTGATGCTACAAAGAATAAATTAATTGCAAAATTATGAAAATATTTATTAGCACTGACATTACAACAACGCACAATATAAAACAAAATTCAAAACAAAATGTTTAACTTGACCCCACTCAGGTGTACATTAAATAATAATACAGGCTGACTGGCCTGCTGAAAGATTGTAAAAATGTTCTCTCATAAAAACACAGTGCATTTAAGTCAAGTGCATTTAAAAAAAATTCTCTGTAGGACTACAACAAAAATACCTGCAGCTATAAGCTCATGGACGTGAGCTGCAACAACATTAAACAGCTCAGGTCAGGGGCGAAAATCCCATTTCATTTGGGGGGGGACAATAAACAGTAAAATTTCAGAGAGTAATTCCTGGGGGGGACATGAAAAAAATGCTCTCTCCCTCTCGCTCTCCTGCTCCTTTGGAACTTGCCTTGCAGGGTTGAGCCCACAGCCTGTTGAATGTTAGAAAAAGTAATAATAGTAGTTGTAGCATTGTTGTGTATCAGTGCATATTCTACCTGTATACAGGTTTTTCAATGTTCAAACTAAAAAAAATCAACAATGGTATTATTATATTGTAGTGTTGTATTTTTGACAAACAAAATACAACAACATATTACAACTACGCCATTAAATATGGCAACTTAAAAATGCAAAATTAAAATACAATTAAAAATCCCTTCCACGTTTAAATGACACACTCGCTGACACACGGAGCTGCAGGTAGCCCCGCCCGTTAGAAACAGCATGTGGACTAAACCACTTTGAGAATTAGGGGGGTCGCAATGTTTCAACATTTTTTTAAAAAAAAAAGGCTTTTTACCTTTATAATTTGCAGCGCTTGTGTTGTACTTTTATTGAACATGACTATATTATTATTCAATTGTTTTTGTGTGCTTACAACGATTTTTTTGGGGGGACAACTTTGTGGAAGGGGGGGACACGTCCCCTGTGTCCCCCCCGGGATTTCTGACTATGGCTCAGGTAAACACACGTCTGCTCGGTATGGAATAACGGGGCTCAATGTGCTCGATCAGCCTACGAAATCCCACATCCTCTACAACAGAGAACGGCTGATCATCTAAGGCAATGAATTCCATTATTTTTGTGTAATGCCCTTTGCCTTGGCACCATCACTGGAAAACTTTCTTGCCTTTTCAAATACGTCCGCCACAGACGGAGTGGGTGCGCTCGGAGGGATTTTCCTTTTCTGTGCCGCCGCCTTCTCATATTCAGAATGGCGATGGGGATGTTTGGATTTCAGGTGATAAATCAAACCCGACGTGGAGAAACTCGTTGCAGATTCACCGCCTCTTGAAATTTCAGCGTTACATGTTTTACAAATCGCTATCCGTGGGTCTTTCTCAGATATATTGAAATACGTCCACACCAGACATGTTGGCCCCAGACAAGCGCGTGCTGGCCACGGTTTTTGTTCGTCATCACAACATTCTGTTTCGGCCGTGTTTTTTCGGTGATAAAAGTCTTTCGGCCGAAAACCGAAAATGCACTTTTGGGCTATTTTCGGCCGAAAATTTTCGGTGGCCGAATTTTCGGTGCATCCCTAGTAACAAGTAAATAAATAAATTAGCTTCTCTTTTATTCTGGAATCAATTCCAGCAACTCTGACATCAGAAATTAAAGGAGAATTGTTGACAAATTACTTGTGTTTTTAAGTAAAGCTAACCCAACACTGAAGCATATTGTTGAAATGTTAAACAGTGAATTAACTCATCATCAAGACTAACAGTACCAATATATTTTAAGCACCCCTTCAATGACTCTCCCCATAGAGCAGAGAGATAATTAAGATGGAGCCAAGGTGTTAGTCATTTGACACTGATGGCCCATGGGTGGCTTTTTGTTATTCTAAAGTAAAAAGTAGTCATAAAATATAAAGAAGACACTTGAGGCACTTGTCCAGTTTAAAAAAGGGCCCGAGCCTTGAATGTGCAGCGGTTAATTTTATATTCAGTGAAAGGTCAGTACATTTGGGTTGTAGAAGGAAAAAGTAGAGAGAAAAAAAAAATCTTGCTTCCAAGACTTTGCAAACTGTTTTCTGAAGGACAATGTTGGAATCTAGTGCCAAGTGATGCCTTACAGTAAAAAAAAAAGAAATATATAGGAGTTTTGCAAAGGCAGAAGAGATTCAAAGATGATGACTTTTTTCCCCCACATTAAAATGAAACGGGCTTGCTACTAGCTTGTAAGTGATGTTTTATTGAAAATAAAATCTGCTTAGTAATTAAGTAAAAAGGGTTTGCTGCAACCCAGAAATTTAATGTAGGCCTATATTATGGATGTTACAAAACTGGGCAGTTGCACTAGCCAGTATGTAAGTGGTCCCAACATGAACACTCTTCCAGCCTCTCTCTCCTGCAGTTTGTGCTGGGCAGCTGCTGCTGTCGTCAAGAGAGACTCCAGGTCTTTCTTGACGACAGCATCAAATCGATCTGACACTAGCACCATCCGTGCGCACCTAAATCGCACATTTATAGTTTCAACTTCAGATCAGGTGATGCGTCTTAACCACACTATTATATAAACAAAACGGCTAAAATCTCTACCTAAAAAGGTGAGAACAAACAAAACAACTGCTGACGAATACAAGTCAGATAAAGATGTCAAAAACCTCCATGAGAAACATTCAGAAAATGACAAACCCTTACTTCATGGTGTATTAGAAAAGGTAATTCTGTCTGTAATCGATTATGTCATATATTTTTTATGTAAATTTCATGTAAAAATCTTGTGAAAAAAGTGCAAATCAAACAATATTTTTGAAGACACCATGTCCAAGGAAAGCTGAGAAAAGGTTATTTAAAAGTGACATAACCCAGTCAAATGTTCAAATCCAACTCACTTTAATCCATGTGGATCACATGTATTCATATGATAATTTTATATGCTGCAACATGGCAATTAAAATCAGAAACACACCTTTATGTAAATGCATTAATTCTAAACTAGCCCAACCAAATCTTGAAACAACACATTTCCAAGAAAAACAAATAAATCCAAATTTTTCTGAACAGCAACCATAACCAACTCACCAAGCCATGTGCTAGGAACTCAAACAGGCGACTTCTCGTATGTGACTGCATAAGTGCAGGCGAGAGGAGCAGATATATCGCAATTCACTGACTGCAGCTTTTCCTCGAGCAGTCAGTCCAGCAAATGAGACAGATGAAAGCAAAATCACAGTCTATGGTGGAAGGGAGGAAGAGTGACTACCGTCCACAATACAGACTTTGCCTTTTTCACACAAAATGGTGTAGGCAGAAAGGGATTGGGTATTGAACATTTAGGGCTTTTTACACTGTATATCAGTATGACCTTGGTTGCCAAAGAATAACTGGAGATCTGTAGTATTCAGAGTATGAAGCATCTTCTTTGACTGCTGTGAAAGACTGCCTGTGTGAGTGAAAACAGCCAAGGACACAGGAGGAAAAAAGATGCGACATCCTTTCACTGAACTATGTTTCAAGTTGGCAGTGTTTTTTAACCCTTCATCTGCTGCAGATCAGTGATGATTCATCAAAGCTTTAGCAAAGCAAAGCTAGAGACAGAAGTATGTAAACCTAGTTAATGCGACGCACGCAGACAAAAATGCACATGACATGAAGTTTCATAATGGTTTACCTGAACATTGCCTGGCAATCTCAACTGGATTCTTGTACAAGCTCTTAAAAATGTGTTTCTTATTCACAAAAACAATGAAGAAAATTGCACTACCTTTAGAAATAAAAATCAGCTCATGTCCCTGGCTTTATCTAAGTAACCATTTCGGTATTATTCACAGGAGAAGATTTTCAGAGAGCAAAGAACTGGACCCAGTTTTAAGAGATTTTCTTATTAATTGGGAGAAGAAACCCCCCCCCCCCCCCCCCCCCCCATTTGTACAACAAATCCATAACCCTGATTTACACAATACATCAAGAATATCTAGAAACACACAATATGGTCTGTGGCACAACTTCATCTTTTTACAAGGTGCATAGATGAAACTCCAATGACACTAGTTGCATATTAAACACATGCTATTGGACGAGTTTGTTCGGCCCGAGTTATCAATCGTGACTCAGATATCGTATATAATATAATAATATTATGCTGGAATTTCAGCCACTTTTCAGATGAAACAAACCTAACAGCCTTATATCATCTAAATTATTCTGGACTCAGTCGTTTCTGTTAATAACTGCTCATAAATGTTGCACTGTGTGGAGGTATTTTGACACAGTAAATAATGATTCAAAATGTGGTGTATGTGACAAAATAGCCAGACAATGTGGCAACACCAAAAATCTCATGAGAAGTGGAGAAACTGCAGACAGTCACCCTCACTTCACTGAGGTAAAGCACTTTTGAAAGGCAAGAATTACCCAGATAACTGGGTAATAACTGATAACTTCTTGTACTCATTTGTTGCAGACTTTGCATTCTTTATGAATGTTTTTGGAAGGAGTGTATTTGTGGACTGGTCCAGAGTAATTTATTTTACATGAGAGAGGAGCGCAATCCCTATTCTCTGTAAAAATCGTTTTCTTCACGCGCTGTCAATCCTCGGATGCCACACACTAACCTCGCGACACCTACCACCTACAGTAGCTGTAGTAGCTGCTGCTGTGGCAGTTATCGCGAGGCAAGTGACAGATCTCAGATCGGAAATGTTTTTTTTTATTTTTTTTTTACTCCACCCGATGCGATATTATTATTTTTTAATAATGCAGATTAAAATATGGGAGATTTACCGGAAAAATACTAATACGGGAGGACGGCGGGAGAGAAGAGTAAAATACGGGACTTTCCCGGCCAAAACGGGATGCTTGACAGGTATGATTTACAAGCATGAAAGCACATTTCATTCTGTCTCCACGATGCTTACTATGAAAACTATTAAAATTTCTTTCTTGTTAACTATTCTGTTGTGTATTTTTATGATATTATTTATCAAAACGATACATTATGCTGTGGAGCTGGTTCAGTGATAGGTTTTGCATTCGTCCGTCTTCAGTTTTGTCCATCTGTCAATCGCTGGGTTAGGTGCATGTGTAGTTATGACTTCCGGCAAACGATGTGCACCCTAAACATGGCTACTTTTTGCCAAATAAACTTTGTTTCTAAATTATTTAGATATGTTTGCCGGTTGAAATGGTCAAATTTTGTTTGCATTTGGCGACCTGTTTAGTCACGATTTTATGCCCTGAGCTTTACCAAGAGATTAAATGAAAGGTTCGCCAGTGCCCTAACTGAAACAACCAGAGTGACAGTAACATGTGATGCTTGGACATCATGAGCAACCCAGTCTTTAGTGGCATTCACTACTCACTACATAACTGATACGTGGCTGCTCAGATCCCATGTTTTGCAAACTTATTTCATAGGTAGGTACTTAGAGTAGCAGCTAAGGACCACACACTGTTTTTGGTAAAGGCACTTTCCTCAGAATTTAAAAGGCAGCATGTTAGACTGCACTACTTTTTCATAAAGAGGCAGTTTTATTTTTGTTACATAAGCAGTATATGATATTGCTTTCATGTAACAGTTGCAACAATTCCATCTAAACATGGATGAATGTTTAAAACTTAATAAACGTGAAAAAGACATTTATCATTCTGTCTTGCAAAGCAGATGGGAGTAGATCATGATCAGAAATCAGATCAGAAAGCATTATGAATAAAATTGTTTTGAATATAAAATCAATTTTAAATCTAATCGTGGCCCCAAAAAAATCGAATTGAATCGTGACATAGTAAAAGATTCACACCCTATTAACATAGGCTATCCAAAAAACTTCTGAAATTATTCTTTGATAACCCTTATGTCTGTGGCTATTACACAAAAATAATAGGTTAATACAAAATAAATTAAAAAAGAGGAGTAGAAACCATTTGTGACCTAGACCACTCTCACACAGCTGGGCATACCATTCCCTTTCTAACTTGCAAATAAACAATAGCTAATAAAAGAAGATAGCCCAGGGTATTTTGTGTGAAGTATGGGCATACAGTAGGTCACTTGCCCATCAACAGTTGACTGTTCTTTGAATGTTGAATATAAAACTGTATTTTATGTTTTTGCAAAAGAAAGAAAGAAGACAAAATAGAGACGTTTGATGTTTTTCATTATCCAAGTAATGTCTTAATATGCACCACAAGTTACCTATGTTACTGTCTGCATAAGACTTACAAATATCAGTGGATACTTGCTCTGGTGGAATCTGATAGAAATAGAAATCACCTTTATTGCACAGGTAAATTGGGCCACATAATAAGGTCACAGGGAAAATTGCACCATCATCAAATGTAATGTCTAATAAACATCAGTCCATTCGACTTATTGCCGTGATCCACACACAAGAGATAAATATTTAATGTTTTAGCAAAGAATCTTACTCAGAGGAGCTGAAAGAGCTTTTCCAGTATTCCAAACACCCAAAAAAGATGTTCAGTTACAACATTTGAGTTCAAGTACAGTTTGAAGCACCAAAAGTGTTTTTGTTTTCTTCGACTCTCCACCGACAGTAAACTGATGTTAATGTAGGCTTTTCATTCAAAAGTCGACGTCACTTTTCAACTTCTGATTTGAACACAACAGGATCCTATCAGTGCAGGGACATTAAATACTATAGGTTAGTTTTATTTTAAATTGCACACAACTCGATTAATCTCGAAGTGTTATTGGCAAAAACACGGACTAAAGACACAGTTTGAGCAGAGTTAGCAGGCTAGGCTAAGTGGGTGCTAACTTTAATGTTATCGAGCGGGAGGGTCAGAAAATTCAAACAAGACAAACTCTGACAGCCATTCGCTGTGAGCGATTCAAATGTTTCACATAGCTTCTCGCTTTTCCACCGTCTTTCTAGACGGTGTGTTTGGCCCCGCGGCGGGACACATGTTAACGTTAGCTACTAGTGACAAAGCAGCAGTGAGCGGCTTTGTTCTTGCGGACTGGCTAACGACTGAGCTGCGAAGATGGAGCGATAACTTACCGGGTACCCAGGCCCCGGCATCGGGGAGCGGTACATGTGGTTCTGAGCAGCCGACGACGGTCCCATCCTTCCGGAAGGAGTCCCGGGCCCCATGCCTGGTCCTGCACCCGGTACTGGCGGTCCGGGTCCCACTGCTCCGCCACCACCACCCGTTGGTCCCGACTGAAACCCCCCTCTAGCCGCCATGTCCTCTCCAAATGTCGGCGCCGGTGTTAGCACGGAGCTACCGCGAGAACGAGAACTTTTGAGTGGCGTGTACAACGTGGCGGCGCCCTCTACTGTTTGTTCGTGGTACTAGAGTGAAACGTGACTGACCTTGAAAGCCACCTATGCATCTATTAAAGTGTCCAGCATTAAATTAATAAATGACTGTCTGTCTGACTGAGTGAATAAATGAATAAATAACTAAATAAATACCCAGAATATTTTTTCTAGGTGTCAAGACCAGGTAAGTTCATTTATATAGGACATGTCATACACAAAGGCAACTCAAAGTGCTTTGCAAAGGCATTAAGATGAAAAGAACAGAACAATTTATTAAAAGTTAATAAAACAGCACAAGAATGCAAATGTTCCTTTCCTTTTGACTGTTCTCTTCAGGGGTCCGCACAGTATATCATCCACCTCCATGTAACCCTGTCCTCTGCATCCTCTTCTCTCACACCAACTAACTTCATGTCCTTTTTCACTCCATCTATAAATCTCCTCTTTGGTCTTCCTCTAGACTTCCTGCATGGCATTTCCAACCTCATCATCCTTCTACTACTATATTCACTATTCCTCCTCTGTACATGTCCAAACCAGAAGTTTGGCCTCTCTGACTTTCTCTCCAAAACATCTAACATGCGCTGTCCCTCTGATGTTCTCGTTCCTGATCGTATCCATCCTCATCACTCCCAAAGAGAACTTCAACTTTTTAATCTCTGCTACCTCCAACTCTGCTTCCTGCGGGTCAGTCTTGTATGCCTTTCCTTTCATTTTTACCCTTTTAAACTGAGTAATGAAAAAAAGACAGATTTTGACATATTTACCATCTCTGATGGAGATATTTAAAGTACACTGTTGCATGATTTTGGTAAAGGCAGAATGTTTAAAAATCCCACAATGAAAAAGATTTAATATAATCAAGAGAATGTGGCTTAGGACTTATAAAAGTTCTCAGTTTAGAAACAGGCTCCTCTTGTCATTGCATTACTGCAGCTTGGCATTAAATAATGATCACTCATCATATGTTTATAATTATATGATTGTATTGATAATCAGGATGTTGCTGTTATCTTTTTATTTTTTAAACATTTTTAGTATTGTGTGCACTACTAAAACTAAAGTTTGTTTTTATTGTTAATCCACATCATTATTGTTTTTACTCAACTTTCTTTTTTGTTATGGCTTGCAGTCATAGCTTCATCATGTTATAAACATACCTGTTCTTTTTTCTGTTTCTGTGGGACCATTTGTGCCTTAAGTCTCCTCGCTGCTTGTTGTACCTTGTAACTTACAACTTTAGCCATGATATAAGTTAAAAGGAATTGTATCTGTATATGTATAATTGAATAAATATTCTTCTGATTGACTGTTTCTGTTGCACTAGAATATAGTGTTGGGTTGTTGAACTGGTAACTAATATCACGTGTCTTGAGCTCTTCTTATAATTTGTGTGATGAGCTCAAAACAAGTAAAAGTATGTAGAGTTTAACAGACATCAGCAGTGGAGTCAAAAGTACATCGTGTCATGTGAGAGGTCGGATGTTCTTGAAAAGACATCGTGATTAAAAACACCGGTGCCGTTCCTCCAGTTAATGGTTTTGCGCAAAGGACATTCCTCCACTTGTCATATAACTTATGTTTTGTTGCTAATTTATAGGTAAAACTATGTGTGAGTCATTTAGCAAACATTTAAACCTCCGTTTCATTTCAGCACACATGCAGTTTAGTTAGTACTCAGGTTTAATCACATTTTTGAGGTCAAACATTTCAGCATATCCTAAGGCAAAGTAATTCACTTCTCTTAAATGAAGTAAGACTTTGCCATAAAATATGTAAACACAAGACAATATAACTTAAATACAAATATATAGTAAGAACTCATATACTGAGACACTAATTTAACAAATTAAGTCTTTAATGATAATCATGTGGAATTATTTTTATTATGCCTTATTGTTATTTTGCACATGCATGGAAAACATGTCAATAAACTAAATGTGTCCATTTGCTGTCCTTTATTTCATTAATAATGTTTTATTAACTGGATACAATAAACTTTTTTTTTTGTCCTGTTTTTTTTTTTTTTCCTATTCAGACAGATCTATTTTATTTTAAATTTCCTACTGAAAGGCACATCATTCCTAATTGCAGGCTGGAGTCTTCAGACCTCTGTGTTCGTAGTCACCTGAGAAACTGACTTGCGTATGTGTACCGAGCCACACCATCCTGTTTGAGTTTGGGTTTTCACTGGACCAGTCAAGAAGATGGCTTTCTTTTACTATAAGATGCTTATTAAAAAAAACTAGCTTTCTGCAAAGTGCTCAGCTCCAATTCTCCATGGACCGCACATTGGTTTCATGTTGGACGCCGTCTTTTGTTTCTTCATTGTAGGTTGTTGTTGATCTTTTTCATAATGGACAGTTTTTCACAGAAGTATGCTGTGGAAACTGAAAACAAAGAGTTGACAAACGTGAAGGTAGGCCTGTGGAGTCGAGCGCTGAAAAAAAGATATTCTGGATTCTTCCTTGTCTGAGAAAGAAGTGATATCGTTTTCAGACAAAAAGGACACCCTTTTGTGGAACAATTCTACAACCCATAAATTCTAAATGCAAGTAAAAAGTCTGAAGGGCAACTTTTCCTCTAGTCTCATACAGTCATACAGGATATATGGGATACTGTCATAAGAAAAAGGTCAAAACATTACATTATGATAGGGGGCAATGCAGACCACAGCAATTAATGATAAAAAACTATACTGGCTTAAATGAACTTAAAAGTACACATTTTTCTTCTGAATGCTTACTAATACACAGGGCCATAATTCAAATCTGACATCAGGTTCCCTTCGTCTCAGGGGGGGGGGGTTCATAAATTAATAGACCAGCTCCTTCCTTGTTTATCAGGTGACCTAAATCATTTTCGCCGCACCCCCGTACGGAGAATGGTTTTTGAAGTGACACATGACCTTCTTTGGATGCTTTTCATTTTTATTATGTTTGATCAGACGACAGAGGCAGAGAGAGAGGGCGTTGAACCTCTGAAGCTGCTTCAGTACAAAGTAAACACCAAGTCTGAGTGGAGCAGTTGGGGTCCTGCAGCAGAATCACAGCGCTTTCTTGTTTTCAGACTTTGATGCCATTACACTTCCCCCCAATTAGTGTGGCGCTACAACAGCACAAAACATGGCATCCCATCTGTTTGCATAGTTTGTTTGTGTTTGATCAGACTGGGCCTTTGTGAGTGCACATGAGAGGGGAGATGGGAGGTGGGGGGGGTGCATTGTTTTTTTTGTTTTTTTTTTGGGGAAGAGGATGCAGCAGAATCCTCTTTCACAGGATTTAAAGATACCTGATGTGCTGTACTCAGCTTCAGATCTCCATAAGGTTTTATAACTCATGTGGGTGATTTGGTTTATGCTCTGCAGGCCCCCTGATGGGTGAGATAATGAACCAAAGAATAAGAGTTCATACATTAAACGAAAGCCCAAATCAGGAAGGCCAAGTTATCTAAATCCAGTGTCTGTCAGCGGTACAAAAAAATTGACTGTGTGTCAGTAATTAATCGTGCTAATGAGCTCAGTGTAAAGTGGAGCTCAGAGGAGTCAGACAGAGCGTTATCTATGCGAAACCGCTGCGCATCCTAATTGCACCAAGAGATCTGACCCGATAAATTTATAGCAGAAACGTGACACGGCTCACACACTGGTGGGACTGCAGGAACGGACACAAGCCGGAGAGCCAGATCAAAAATTCATTTCCCTACAGTTTTTTTTTTAAAAATCAAAGTTTTGATTAAAATCCATATTTATCTTCTAGCTTTATGAAAATGTAAACAGAAAATTCATGAAACTTTGATCTAAACAGAACGGAAATCATTTACCAATCATTGCAAACATCTATATGGGGCAGTCTCATTTAACAGTTAAATCGGTGACTTTTTCTCAATGAGGTCACACTTCATTTATGCTTGACGAGTCATTTGGCCCTGAACATGCAGTTTTAATTGTGTACAAAAAATCTACTGACATGACTGGTAGGAGTTTTTTTGTGGCCAATGCTGATTATAAAAATATTGGTCAACTAAGCAATTAGTAAGCTGATTAGCACTGTTATCATTGTATTTTAAGTTTGTATCTTTTAAAAAAAGATACAAGTAGTGTCTATATTTATGTTTGTATCTTAAAGTTAAAAGGACCACTCACATTCATTTTTCAGTCTCTTTATTTAGATACAAACAGAAAATGCCGTAATGATATTGGAATAGATTAATGGTTGACAGATTATTGGCCATTTTTAATCATCAACATGGATGGACAAGTTCATCAGCTGATCTTAAGAAACATCCACAAAGTAAAACTGAAAAATCTTCAGAAACAAAATGGCTCATTAAAAAAAGTCTGTAATTTCTGTGGCTTCTCTCCGAACCAAACACAGAATTAACTGGAGAGCCAGGTTTCTGTTTCTTATGTGTGTATGATAAAGAGACTGAAAAATACATACAGATGTTACTAAAACCTTTAAAGATACTTTGGTCACAGGATATGTGAAAATGTAAGATGCAAGAAACTGGGAGGCGGGAGCAACAAAACAACAAGAGCCTTGTTTAAACCAAAGCACTGCAACTGCTAGATAACCCTAAACTTGTAACAAACTATCCTTAGGAGAGAGAAACTGGCATTAGGAGAAAGAGCACGGGTACAGGGGGCACAAGAAGCAGCACAGAGCAGAGCCGAAGACAACAGATCAGCAGGGAGGGAAGGAAAAGCAGTAGACCATAGACTGTTTAATCACTGGTGGACAAATGTTGCCCATAGGTTTTCTACTTCGTGATTTTGAATCCTTTTTTTTGTCCTCATACTGCGCAGCGCCATGTTGCAAAGGGGCAAAAGTGCCTAAAAGGATAATAATCATTGGTTTATAGTTAAGTATACGTCTGTGAGCATCATTTAAAACCTTGTCCAAATATATATATATATATATATATTATATATATATATATATATATATATATGTGTGTGTGTATATATGCCTAAAGACAGCAGGCCTCCATGGAGGAGGAATGGGAGGGGTAATCATGAACAGATCAGCCCCTGCATGGCACATACCACCACCAAATTGAAGAGGTGGCTGTTACGACCCACATGTGATTTAAACTCACAAGAGCAGTTGCAAAAAAAAAAAAAAAAAAAAAAAAACCTCCTCTTATGCTAAGAACAAGACACACATGAAAAAAAAAGGCCTCTGGTGAGCTGGCCAAACAGAGAAAAGAAAAAAAAAAAGGACTTTGCGCAACACAGGCCACCCCTTTTCGGTGTATATAGGACCGTAGCGGCTGGTTGCACTCTGCTTACCTTATAGAAAACACACAAGATGTAAGATGCTGGCAGCCAAAGCATACGTACATGGAGCGCCACAACCAGGTAGCGGGCATTATACACAGAAACATCTGAGTATGGACTGGAGGTCCTAGGGTCAAGATAGGAGACACCTCCAAAGGATGTTTGAGAACAAGCAGGTTAAGCTCTTGTGGGACTTTCAGATACAAACTGGTGATGGTCTAATCAGCCTGACACAGTGGTGGATGGATAAACATCAGAGGACAGCGCTGGTGGTGGATGTGGCCATCCCAAGCAACTGCAACATCAGACAGAAGGAACTTCATCATCCATGTAGAAGGCAGCATATTTTCGTCAATATTCTCTCAGTGTATTTTTCCATTTATCCTTCCTTCAGTTATATAAACTTTACCAGTACTGTATGCTGTAAAACAGCCTCTGGCTGTAATGTTCCCACCTCCAAATTTCACTGTTGGCGTGGAGTGTTTGGGGTGATGTGCAGTGCCATTTGTCTTCCAAACAGTGTGTTTTATGTTCTCCAACGTTCCATTTTGGTGTTATTCTCCCAGCTTTTCATAGGCTTGTCCAAATGATGTGCAGCAAAAAGAGCTTAAACATGCCCCCCCCACACACACACACAAAATGGAGTCTTGGGGGAGTGAGCATACACACAGGCCACGGTGGTTGAGCACATTACTTATTGATTTCTTTGAAACAATTCTACCTGGTAATTCTAGGTCTTCCTGAAGCTGTCCACAAGTGGTCCTTGAGTATGTTTTGCAACAATTGACTTGCGAGAACTCTTTACCTTGACCCATCACAAGATGTTTTTCGTGAGGCATCTTGGTAATGATCCACCTTTTTATGGGGCATCACTAGGGACTGAACCAGCTGAAAATAATTTGCTCTGACAAAGGGGCTGGATTGCTTTTTAATTACTGATTGATTTCAGCGGCTGCCTCTCTTTCTTCATGTGTTCGATACTTTTCCCCTGTGTCATTTCACATCATTACACATAACCTAATTTATGGTTGGATTTCTTTGCACGTGTGGTTTGCATGGGTTGTTACCAACATCTGGTGAAAGTTTCAATAGCACCTCGGAAAAATATTTACCGAGTGTTCCAATACTTATTTTACCTGCTGTATATATAATATGTGTGTATGTGCGTTTAAGATTTAATCAAAAGGAAGGTAGTGGGGGGAGAAAGAAGGGGAAGACATGCAGCAAAGAGCCACAGGCCAGGACTTGAACCTGGGCTCACTGAACCAGGCGATCCGACACCCTGGACGCTGTTTCAATTAATAATTTGTCTCTTAAATGCTGAAAGGTCAAGTAAAAGCCTAAAGCCTCACAAAATAGAAGAAAAGCAAAACTACATAAATTAAATTTTAATTTCCTTTTGAAAGTAATATTTGGTTGTAAGTGATAAAACAGCAGCAGAATAACAGAAATAGGAGAAACAGCAGCCATTTGTACTCGTAAAACTATTCCGGTGTGCAATGAAACACAGGTGGATCGATTTTGACCCATTGATTTTTAGTGGGGTTTGATAATGACAAAACAAAGCTAATCTCTTCGAGGGATTGTGCAACAGGAGTTTAATATCTGTGTCGATAACAAGATGTGATAACAAGATTAGGAGGAAATTACCTCTCAATTAAGAAGAGCTTTCAAGATTAAACTGCCAGATGCATGCAGAAAAAAAACAAAACAAAACACAAGTTCACTACTAAAAGTCTCATTAAAGCAGAACAACAAACTTTAAAAATTAACTGAAGATGTTTAATCCTTTTAAGAAGGCCAGTTTGGTATAGATTCCATTACAGGAGCATCTCTTTTTAAATTGTCCACAGATTGGCTGCATGTCAAACAGCAAGGTGAGAGTAAGAAGGCATCAGTGATCTCTGATCTTTATATCTGGGAGGGGATGGGGGCATTAATGCTTTAAACCCATTCAGCAGGGAGCTATGCATTTGCCAGGATATCTGAACCTGCTAACAACATGTGAAAACTGAGCAATTAGCACTCTTGAGGCCGCGAGAAAATCACGTTAATCCAGAATTATTCAGGAGGATTTTCAGTTTGTCTGAACTCCCTGGTGGTGTTACCACCTCCCACACAGCCCCCCCAACTTCTTTGCCAGTTTTGACTTATCAGGATGCAGCAAGCATCTCCTGCAGGATTTCTGTCACTGGCAAGCAGCTCTGTTGTATCCTGACCCCCATTACAATCTTTAGAGTCACAGACTGTCATTTAGACAAAGACATGAACAGCAGTAGGAAATTAGGTTTTTTTTTTGTTTCTTTTCTTCTTCTTTTTTTAGTGACTGATCAATTTGTCTTCTTGGCAGGTACAACAGAAAATAATAAAACCATCAGCCGGCAGAGCCATGTTTCAGACATCGAAGATTTTTCATCAGATTTAACAGATTCTTTATCTGGAGCTTCAAGCTTGTATATTAAAGCGTGATTTCGAGCTGAGGTTCCTCCTCTGAAATCATGAAAGATGAATGCACGCTTACATTTGATGGACGGCGCTGATGAGCGCTTTCCCACTAAAGTCATCAAAAAATGATAAGTCAAAAGTAAACATCTAGTCCTGGAATGACTCCTGATGCCGGTAGTGGGTGGACTGGTGTGCAGCCGGCTGAGCAACAAACGTGATTTTTGTTTAAGGTCTCTAATATTCACTGAATCACACATCAGCTGCTTTAGTCATTCAAGAGCAGCAGTCAGAGGCGCCAGATCTACAGTAGAAAGCTAGAGAGTCGAAGTGGAGAGACCGGCTGAATGACATTCTTGATAAAAATGGGTTATTTCTCATCTGTCCTTTTGGCATCCAGCAACTAAAACTGTAATTAAATTTCAAAAGTACGGGCCGCAAAAAGACCAGTGATGTGACTTGTGTGACTACACCACCGATGAATGGCTGGCACTGATAAGCAACATCTAATTTATTACCACACTCTCGCTGCAAAACCCTTTTCCTCATGCTGAACTATTACAAAGAAAATGTTACGTAAGACAGATCGTAAGATGATGCAGGCCATGTTGATTAGAGGAGAACAGTGACAGGAAAAGGCCTAAGATGATGCTTAATCAGATTTTCTGAAAGCTATTTGGAACCAAAATGGAAGGAATAAATCAATAAGAACTGTTCATTATTTGAAGCTAAAGTATACATTTTGCTGCCTCTGTTTACCCATTAAGTCAGAAAAAGATGACAGAAGGTAAACTCTGATAAGAAGAAATGCTCAGGAGACAGACAGTTTTCCAAAATGATATTTACATTTTATTTATGCTCGGATAACTAAATAGACCAGCCTATAACCTGGAGGATGGAGACAGGATGATCAGGCAATATCGAGTATGTTTCATACGAAAGAAAAAAACAACTAAAACCATTTTGATAAACACGATATTAATAATATGACAATATATCAAGAAGAATAGTACATTTTCTTTTACGTCACCTCTACATACTGGCGGTATTGTGCTTTGATAAGACTTTTGCAACTAGAACACAGATACAGAAAATCTTTAAGAGCCCCACGAAACTTCTAGGATTTCTCAATCCTCTATTCAAGAATCCGAGAAATGAAGAAAGGCAAAACCAAAAAACAACGACAAAAAAAAGAAAGCCCCAAACAAGCCAAAAAGATCACCTCACCTCATCTTGAGACTGAGATAAGAGGTTGAGTGAAGATTTTTTGACTTGTGTGTAGATGGTGAGAAATGAAACTGGGCGAAGGTCAGCCATCCATGATCAATAACAAACTCACCCAGTTGGGCGACACACACACACACAAAAACAAACATCTTCCTTTTCCTGTTTATCACGGAGGCAAACCTGGTGATTATACGTATATGTATATATGTATATATAATTGTTTTAATATAAAGATATACAGTATAAATCAATATGACTTAGAAATGAAATGGAAAACCATGCGCTGGCCCAATACAAGCATGCACTTACAAGATGATGAGACCTGAAATTTTCACCAGTATGTGTCACATGGTAGCTGATGCATCTCCACCACCATCACTTCCACCGCGAACCCTCTGAAAAGTTTTCCTGTCATGACACCTTCCCAAACTACACAGCTGACGTTTAATGAAGCGCCGTAACAGGCACACACATGTTGCTACATGTGCAGCGGAGGAGGAAGCAGTGTTCATATTGTCACATTAGCAGGCGTTGTGTAGTTTGGAGCCATCATGTGTTGCTCTGTTATATGAAGACATGGGGCCTGTCTGCTGTCTATGATGAGATAATCGTACATCTTCCATGAATCATTCATGTTTTCTTTCTTTATTTATTTTATTATCAGTATTGTGTTTTTTTTTTTTTGTGTGTGTCGTGTGTCTCCAGGAGCATCCTTGACGGCAGTATTCCAGAGTTTTGAGTGCTGCATGAAATGTTCTCCTAAAAATGAACAGACATGTTTAATAATCGGGGCTTTGTCTCCACTTGGCCCCGGGTGAAAAGTCTTTGTCATGTTCGATTTGTCTGGTTTTTCCTCAGTTTTTATATAAAAAGTGCGCCTCAGTTAGACTCGGCATCAGTTCCTCATCACTCTTACGTTGGATAGTTCTTGCTGTATGGTTGGCTTTGGTTGCATAACGCGCACTTTGATGCTTCACCGGAGACCGCTCAGCAAGTGAAGTCTTCAAAGTTGCTCTGGCCCGGATGATGAGGTAGCATGTTCCCAGGATATGTTGACGATGTACGAAGGTTCTCGCAGGGAGCCTGAGAGAGAAACGTGACAAAAGAGGAAGTGAAGAGGCAGGTGAGCAGAAAGTAGAGAGGAGGATAAAAAAAAAGAGATGGGACAGGTGGTGAGCATCGGAACAAAGGGAACAGAAATGTGCAGTTGAGGAGAAAATCTAGAAGGCTTCACATGCACTGTCCCAGAAAAAAGAAAACACAATGTGAGGAGAAGCTGAGCCGGGAGGGGAGAGGAAATAGATTCCTGAGCAATACTCTGAAAATAAATGAAGGTGGATGGAAGAGAAGACTACCAAGTGAGTCAGGAGCAGAGGAAGAACACCCTCTCCTTTTTCTCCATCTGCGCGCTTTGATTTACAATTAAAGTGAACTGGTTTCATTTATATTTGGAAATACAGTAAGTAAGCTGTCACACCTATCAAGGCTTTAATTCCTGGCCCTGCTGGTGCTGTCCCGCAGCTTTGATTAAATTTAAACCACTTTCCACTCTCCTGCAACCTTCTCTCAATTTTCTCTCCTTTTTAACCCAATCAGTTTTTTTCTGTTGCTCTATTTCATGTCTCATGTCTTTTTTTTTTTCTTCTCCCAAGCTTCCTTCATCTCAATTTCTTCTCTGTCACATTCGCTCCTCCTTCCCCTGCCGCTCCCGTTTCACCCCCCGGCAGCAGTGCAGACCAGGCCAGGAGAGACGATGAGGAAAAAGAGAGTGTGCTCCTGTCAAAGCAATGTGGACCGACACACTCAAACCACTACTGACATGGTGTTTCACATCATCCAGGCTCAGCACAGCTCCCCGGTCATTGTTGTTGTGGCCTCTGTGTTTCTTCTTCATGCATCTGCACAGCTTGTACTTGATCACCTGAAAAGCATATGAGGGACCTTCATTATTTCACCTCGCTTCTGGGCATCATGCTGATAACTTTTGCATCGCAGTAAAATACATGGACCAGGCAAGCTAGAGTGTAAATGAGATGGATTTCAAGCATCAATAAATAAGTTTCTGCATTTGAGCAGGCTCATATGTCTAATAAAAAACACACCAAGTATTGCTAATAGAGGATAAAGCACAGAGAAAGAATACAGAAGAGCTACTTTAATGAGAGCAGGCCGACATTCTGATTATTCCAGAATATAATATTCAAAATGTTAATGTATTCAGCGTTTCTGCCGTTGCTAAGATGTGTGTGTTAAGCAGAGATGGGGTGCAGGCTCGTCCTGGTCACGGATGTGATGCTTGGAGGGAAGCATAGTGGGAGAAAGTAGCATTGTGCTTAAGTCCCGTTGATGACAGGTCACAGTTACCTCATACAGGTAGTCAAAGAGTTCAAGAACGGTGAGGATGCTGGCGCCGATGAAGAGGCCCATCTGACCTCCAATATCGCCTGGAAACACACAACAAGGACGGTAATCATGTCTGTGCATTCATATAAGATCAGCTATCAAACACGCTGTTGATCTTTGCATTTGAAAAGTGAGAAAGGCAACATAAAACACAGATCACAGCAAACAATAGATTAAAGAGACAGTTTTCGTCTCTCCTGAGACTAGAACACCTTTTAGAAGGATGCAAGCACCTGCGCTGCAGTCACTTCAGGTAAAGTGTGTCTGTCATGTTGCATAGAGAATATTATCTTTTCCCAAAAAAAAAAAAAAAACACTTGACAGCCATTTCCTTACCCAGAAGGCCTGCCAATTCATAGGCTTTCTTTTGCTCAATGGTTTCATAGTTGAGCGCTTCAAAGAAGATATCCAGTACCAAAATGTTTTCACTGCAAAGAGAGAGGGGAGAGCATGTCTTAAAGCACATATTCAGATGTCTCCGCTAACATGTTACACACGTTCCTGTCATCCGTCCTCAGGCAGGGAATGATGATGGGTGGAGCTGCCACTTTCTGCAGATAACAGAGCCGATGTGTCAAGCTGAGCAAATAACCTGCCACCGCTAACTAATTTCCCCTCGGTGGGTCTGGTCATTGAGGAATACACAGCAACTGATAGCAGTTGTTTGATTTCACACAGTGTTAGCGTCAAAAACTCAGGAATTCAGCAGACGGAGAAGAAAAAGGGATTAGTTTTAGGGCCCAGGGCAAGACAGCAGAATATTCTGACTCTTGAATATCCTCTCTTTTGGCAAAGTTAGACCCCACGGGTTTGAGATCAAAAAAACACAACACGACTTTGTAGTTTCTTCTTTTGTACTTGGCTCTTTGTTGGATTACTTAAGTCTGAGTCAGGACGCATGATGATCTGCCAGTCCTAAAGATAAGAGTGGAAGCTGAGGGCTGATTTTAAATATCTGAATGCAAATTACAGATGTCAGTGGAAACGCAGATATCGGGATTTACAATGCCAAAAATGAATATTTTGAAAATGAACATCCTCATAACTCAGGGTATGTTGTTTAACTCCTCTGAAAAGCATATAATCACACACTCTAAATTCACACACAATGAGAGGCTTTTTTACATACTTAATCCTCACCGGGTGAGGTAATCTCAGTCGGTGCCTCCCAGCTTTGGTTTGGCATACACCACTGTTAGACTGCCACCAAAGGATTTTGTTCCATAAAAGGAAAATTTAATTCTTGTTTTCATCCTGGAACCCATTTTCATTTCTGTTAGGGTGTAAAGTATGTAGAGACACAAAAATCTTTGTGTCCTGACCAATAATAGAGAAGAAGATCACAACTGTAAATCGCTAAACAGCTGCAATAACACACGAGGCAACCATTCGTGGTGATAAAGGCCATGTATTTGCTCATTTCATTATCATAGTTGTCTGATAGCATTATGAAGAGGTAACATACGTACAGTATAAATTGTTTTTCTTTTCTTTCATAAATATGTCAGCATTGACAGTTTCCTTAGTTGGTGTGGTCACGTTGAAAACAAACACCTTTGTTTGAGGCTGAGACTGTCTTGTCTCAGTGGTAAAACTATACTGTGTCATCAAATGTCTTTAGAGGCTTTACTTGTGCGTGATATGCAGGTCTGGTATGGCCTTAAAGCCTTAAAGTGCATCTGAAGTCAAAGCTTGAAGGCCTTGAAAGGTACGGACAAAAAAACTACCTCTATGTGAAAGACCTGTGCTGAGGGAGGTGCAGAAACTTTGACTGAAATGACACGTTCTCAGGCCAAACCTGCTGTGTAGGAGATTTATAACGGTACTTTAATAAGTAAGCTCATTCTGTATATGAAGCAATTCCTTCTGAGTGCCATCAAGATATTAAATATTGACAAAATCATTTTTAAATCAGTGGATGGACTATGTTGTTGTGTAATTGTTGCCTTTGGGAATTTTAGCATGTTTTTCTTCACTGATTGCGTATGTCAAGGTTGTCAGAGATGTTTCCTTACTGGACAAAAAAAAAAAAAAAAAAAGGACATTCTTTTTTTTAAACTTAATTAATAAAGATTTGTTAGACTCATTTATAATTAAAAAAATACAATAAAAAATAAATTGAAAGCAATTTACTACATTCTGTAATTAACGCCTGAGGGTGCAAATTTAAGAATCTCCAGCACCTTTTTTAAACCGAAGCAGCTCGGAGCATCCTTCAAGTCACGACACTTCTTTTCTTTTCTCACGCTGTGGATCACAACAGCCGAACATACCGGTTTTCAAGAGCTTTCAGAATGTTATCAGCAATGAATCGATACTCCGGGGTCTGCTGTGACAGCAATAATCAATGTTAGAGCAACACCTTTGCTCGGGATGTCCACGCATTCAACAAGACAAGTCAGAACCACATTCTGCCAACGTTACAGAGCCATAGGTGAGGAAGGAGAGGGTTCAGGTGCTGAACTGGCTTGCCTGCAGTCCTGACCAGTTCCTAAAAGAGAATGCATCTTGTTCATGAAATCTTTGTAAATATGAGTAAATTTGCACATACATTAAATCACCTTCTTACTAAAAACCTGCTCTCTACTACTGGATTCAGGAATGCCACATAAAGCTTGGATTTTCTTTTATAAGACTGTGTGTTAGTGATTCTCCAATTTATTGCAGGTGGTGAAGCGTGCCCTCGAAGCTCATTAATTAGCATAAACCCCTCCAAAACCTTGTTCATTTTATGAATCCAGCTGAGGTGGCAGCGCTGGCAAGCGCTCCTCATTTGAAATGGTTTTTAGTGAGACTTGAGGTCACAGTGGGGAAAAAAAAAACCCACAAAAACAAAACCCAGAACACAGCTCTTCCATACTGGCATAAAAAGCTCAGAACTACTGACATTGTCAAGAATAGCATGAAATTTCCGTCTGCTGACAGTTTAAGCACAAATCCATTCTGCTCAGGTTTCATGACTGAGGCAAGATGTTTGGAAAATTTGGAAACAAAGAAAGGGGACTTTGTGTTGTTGTATATGTATGCAGGAAGCATGGCACAAAATACCAAATGAAATGCTCAGTTGTTTGTCATCTGTAACGCCAGAATGACTTTAAAGTGTTGTGAGAAGAAACTGTCAGTATCACAAATGGATAACAGCTTTACTGCGGCCACTTCTTCCGCAATGTTTCACATTCCCTGCCAGTACCCGCACAAATTTAGCAAATAATTCATCACTCAACTTTTGTAGCCCCTGCATCTTTGTCATATAAGTACTCCGGGTTGGACATCACAGAACTGTGTGGGTCGTTTGTTGTTATAAATGACATTCCTGGAAATGTTTCGGGTATTTTCTCCTGTCAGGAGGAACCTGGTTCAGAGGATCAAGCTGGAGCATTTCTGTGTGGATCCCACTGTCCAAAAACATGCCCACTGTGTTGATTTGTGGTTCTAAATCGTTCGTCAGGAGCTGGTGTGAGTATCTGTGGTTGCTTGTTTCATTTGTCTCTGTATAACCCTGTCACGGACTGGTGACCTGTCCAGGATGTACTCGGCCTGTTGCCCGGTGACAGCTGGGATGGGCTCCAGCCCCCCGATGATCCTGAACAGAATGAAAAATGGATGTATGGGTGGATTTGTTTCTGATCAGCGGGCTCCCTCGTGAGGTGTCACCTCGATGTTTGAGTGATGCTTTTTCCCTTTCAGAGAGAACTGAAAGCCATCTGATCAGAGCTGCTACCAAACAGCAAACTAAGCTGTTTGTCTTGGCGGAGCCTCTTTCTCCATTGTGAGGCTCCCAGCAGAGGGACAGACAGTCCGGTGTCTCACATCAGCTTCACACCACTGAGCACCTGTGACGCCCAAACACCAAGGCACTTCCTCCAATGTTCATCAGATGACTCGGAAATACAGCCACTCGAAAAAAACATTGACTCCACTGAGTCACATCTTTTCACAGAGATTTAAAAAAAGAAACTTTCTGAAGGGAGAAGCAAATGTTTTTTTCCTTCAACTTCTTCTTCTCTCTCTCCCTCTTCTTCCTCTTTTTTTTTTTTTTTTTTTTTTTACAGTGCTCTGGCTACATATGGTGTAATTATCTTGTTCCTGACAGTTCTGCTGGCAGTGATGAAAAAAAAGCCAACTATTACTACACCCTCTTCTCATTTTCTTGAAGTGCTTTTGATCTTCTCAGTATGTTTGGCTGAGAACCATCAAATAATTGGCTGATTAATTAAGTCAAGATCCTTATTATGTCAAATTATTCAAGATAATTTGTCCAACACAAACAATGCCTGTCACACAGAAAAGGGAAAGGGGACATTTAACTCTTTTATCCTTACTGATAATGTGAAAAGAGATTTACAGCACTGCTTTAATTATTTGATTTTAATCAATTTAAACAAGTAAAACGTGATTTTCAATAATGGAGTGACGCACATGCCACAGCAGTAAAATCAAATGAAAGTCACACATTTCCAATGAAAGCTGTTTCATGTGTCTAGTTTATTCTGTGGCGGAGAAATAAATTCATTTAGTGGTCTGTCTTAAAATGTGAGTACAAACTTTGCCTTCACATGGTTGTAACTTGGTTTTACACCTATGGAAGTATTTCTGTGCCATCTGAGTTTGAATACGAATTTTTAAGATTGAAATTTTTCAGCATCAAAATCAGACTTTGAATTTTAAAAAACGTCAGATTTCTAGCACTGAATGTTTTTTTCTCTGAATTTTATTTTGTTAAAATAAATTCAGTGTTAAAAAAAATTGTTTCTTAAATATTCAGTTTTTAAACAAAATTCAACACGCAAAGAAATTCAACATCCCAAAAAATTCAGTGTAAAAAAAAAAAAATCAACATCTCAAAAAAATTCAGTGTAAAAAAATTCAATTTCTAAAAAAAAATAAGTGTAAAAAAATTCAACCTCAAAAAATTCAGTGTAAAAAAATTCAACCTCAAAAAATTCAGTGTAAAAAGAACCAGACTCAACATCCGGGTCACCAGGGAGAAGCAATCGATCCCTGTCTCAATTCAGCCAACGTCCAGTAAACAGTAAACAGACTCACCACAGCACCATCACCTGAGTTTGCTGCCATGGCCGACCAGTCCGTCTTACTATCTGGGTGGGTGTCACATGCTGGAGCGTAACGTGATTGGCTGGACGTTGGCTGATTTTTTTTTTTAGAAATAGAATTTTTTTACACTGAATTGTTTGGGGTGTTGAATTTCTTTGCGTGTTTGAATTTTGAAAAACTGAATATTTTAAGACAACAATTTTTTTTTTTAACACTGAATTTATTTTAACAAAATAAAATTCAGAGGCAAAAAAAAATTTCAGTGCTAGAAATCTGATGTTTTTTAAAATTCAAAGTCTGATTTTGATGCTGAAAATTTTCAATCTTAAAAATTCGTATTCAAACTAAGGCGGCACAGAAATACTTCCATATACACCAACAATGTTTTGATTATATTTTTAGATGCAATGTTAGACGACTGAAAATAAATATTTAAAGGTTTCTTGTGTATTACATGATGATTTGGAAGTTGTACTTCTGGAGATATGAAAAAATGTCTGAGATGCTTCTGTTGAGATGTCCCCAGGAGATAAGTCTTTCGGTGGCAGACTTTTTTGTTAAACCAAGGACAGATGACAAAGCTATTTATTCGTGAAATGTTTTTTTTTCCCGTTTTTTTTTTCATATAAAGATCTTGTCTGCTGATGTTTGTTGCTTTTCTGTGTGATACACTTTCTGATGAAATTCATCTCACAGGCAAACGTCCTGCTATTTTTCTTCAAAAGGTTCTTGTGCCAAGCAGCCACTGTTTTATCCAGACTTTCTCCAAATATGGCACATCCAAAAAAGAAAAAAAAAAAAAAATAGAAATTTGTGTTTACAAAACATTTGTGTGATTTTTGTCTTTTTTTCAGATCTTCCATTTCTCATTGTTTTTCAACGTTGTGCTGAAACTTGATTTTATTAAATGTAGGAGAGGTCTTGAGTTGCTTCAGGTTTCAAGCCATGATTATTTCCATCATTCAAAAAGGTCAGAGATGTCTAACAAATAGTCAGAAGACAAGCTCCTTCTACTTGGAGCCGGCCACATCTGAGGGATTTCTGGGAGTTAATTTGCCCACTGTTTGAATCTCTGCCTGACTGTGGATGGCATTAAGGCATTCAAGAGTCCAAATAGCATCAGTGTGTGTCCACCTGGTCACATGTGGACGTGCACAAACGGCTCTACCTCTTGAATTAACTCTTGTATAAAAAGCATGATTTGGCCTCAGCTGAACCCCTGAGAAAATAGCAGTTAAACAATAGACGACCAGAGCGTGTTTACCGGGAGGGGACCGACTATCTGGGATTTTCAGGTATGTATATATATATAGCGGTTTATGGGTAGCGGTTTGTGTGTAGCGCAACCTGCTCTTAAAGGTAATGGCTACTGACGCCCTGATTGGTTTAATAGGTGGAACGCCCTAACCACTCCTATGCATAATGTAGCGGGTAGCTCAGCTGGGATAGCGGGTTTAGCGAGGGTGGAAGATTGCGTTTTTTGTGGGGGAATGCCTCTCCCGCTACCCGCTATCCCTAAATAGCGGCTTTAGCAGATCTGGCCGAAGATCGGGCACTCCATCATTTCACAGTCAGGCAGAATTTCCCTGACAAGGTGCATTTCCATTACCCTGCCCTAAAGGAAACAAGCCAGTTTCACAAAAACTTGAAAAATGCTTGTAAGAGGGTATTTTTCTGATGATTCACAAAAGGAATATTTTGCAAAACTACAAAGGAAAAGGTCACATGATGGACCAAAAAGAGTCTTATTTGCTTTAGCAGATAGCCAGCAGGAGTTATTGCCCTGCTTAGCTCATCAAAAAATGTGCAAGTCTCAAGTTTTAAATCCACTGCTCCTCTGTGAAAGAGTTTGCAAATGAGCTCCCAGAAACCCCCCAGATGTGGCCGGCTCCAAGTACAAGGAGCTTGTCTTCTGACTATTTGTTAGACGTCGCTGACCTTTTTGAATGACGTCAAAAAGGTCCAAAAGACCCCTTCCATCTAATGATGGCTAGTGTGGATACAGAAATAGAAACGAAGATGCCAAAATTAAAGAGGTTCTGAATCCTTCTCCAGCTTTAAAGGTATCAATAACTTTTTTTACAGAGCTGTCAGAAAACTTGTGATGCACTTTCATAGACATCAGCCTGTGAAACTCAGTTTGATGCAACGGAGGGAGATTGAATATTCGTTTTCCAGTCTTTGCTTCATGTGAAGCAGCTTCTCAGCGAGAGGCGTCTCTGGAAACTCCCAATACTACTTTTACCTTCATATTAACTGCTAGATGTTTGTCTATTTCCATTTCTGATTTTAGGACTTTTGGTAAGAAGCACCACTACATGTGAGCGCTCATGCTCACGTCTGACAAACGATTCACCTCTGCTGCAGTATTTCTGCTTGCTGTCTTTGAATTTTAAAGTGATAACTAACAAACTTACGCCGCTAACTATGCTAACAAGAAAGAAAAGCAAAGCTAATGAAGTGTGGGCATAAAAACTATAAAGATGGTGCTAGGTGAAAAAGGCAACACATTGTATAAAATGATGACACGGTATAGCACCAAATTCTAACTTAAGTAGGACATATTGAGTGGCCCATGAAAGTATAACAGAGCATTTCAACTATAACTCCTGAAGTGCACTTAAATAACAGATGGTTGACTCTTCCAAGTGTCATATTTAGCTGCTTCATGTGAAGCAGCTTCTCAGCAAGCGGCAATCAAAGTGGCTCCACTCAGCAGCATCACGCTGATAATGCAGAAAGTGCACAGAGAAATACAGATGAGAAAAAAAAAAAAAACATTACTGGGTAGAGACAAAATAAAAAATGACTTACGCTATGTACTGCTCTGTCTTGTTGAATTTTTTGGCAAGGTACTTGGCTGATGCTTTGCTGGGTATCTTGACAAAGGACAACTCTTTACCATACCGCGTCATGTTGCACGGCGTCTCGCACACGCAGTAGTCATTGTCTCTCTCGACAAGAAAGTCTGAAAAATGCAGACGGAAAACAGACAGGGAGGAGGAAGGCGGAGACACAGATAGCGATTGAAGGTTGACAGATATATTTATTGTCATCGTGGGGGGAGAAAAAACAAAATGCCAGTTGAGTGAAAGGTTAAAAATAAAAGGGGAGAAAAAAAAAAGATGCAGTGGGGAAGCGACCCCAGAGACCCTTAAAAGAAACATTCAAGATATAAAGACACGTGCTGACAGAGTGAGAGGGACAGCAGTAGCCAGCAGCGAACCTTTAAGACTGAGTCATGAAAGAGTGAGATTGCAAGTTGGTAAAAAAAAAAAAAAAAAAAAAAAAAAAAAACAAGCAATAGACATGAAAGGCCTGAAAGGTTTCAGCTGATGGAGAGACACGGGAGTGTAAAAAGGAGAAACTTGGTGTTACCATCGTGGTGAAGAAACACTATTATCTTCTATCAGCTGCTGTGAGCAGCGGGATAAATTCACCGAAAGCGTACACACACACACTCACACACACACACACACTGGTTTATCTCCTCACCCAAGGCAGGATCTGCACACTCCTTGTACTGCTCCGGGGTGCAGTATGGGGCATCTCCTGAGGATGAGTGGAAGAAACACAATGCTCTCAGTGTGAACACAAAAAGGCACACAGACAAGGAGATCTGAGCATAGAAATTAATTTTGTGTCATTACTGTCCTTTTCACAATTGGATATCAATCATAGAATTGATCTAATCACATAATTGATATAATTCATCACTACTTTTTGGTCTCTCAACATTGTTCTCATCCATCTCACTCACTCACGCAGTTGAGCCATCCTTTCCAATCTATCAGGACAAGTGAGAATAAAGACCTGTCATGGATGTAGAGGAAATTACTTTCCTTCCCCAATAATTCACTATTTTTTTTCCCCCTTAAAAATCATTTCTCTGATAGTGGGTGATTGAGAAATGATAAGGGGCAGAGCACAGTCCAGGGACAGAAGATGTGGACTGGGGAGTTCTCTGTTCTTGTGATAATCAACTGCATGACCGCAAAATGTGAGCAACAAATCTTGATAATCACTCAGACAGATCGGCGGTTCTGTGGTTGAGGGCAGAAAACGTTTTGCGGGGCAGGTGGAGTTAACAGAGGCCAAATCCACATGTTTCTTCTGTGTCATTTTCAATTTGCCATTTGAGATGCCACACAGCGATTACGCTTAAGAAGCCACTGGCAAACCTCAGCTTTAATCACCGCACAAACACAAAGTGGAAAAAAAGTTTCGTTTTCCAAACCACTGGAGTGTGAGGATATCTGATGTTCTGCTGCTGCTGCCACAGAGCCGTTTGTTCCTAGCGGTTTTTACCACCTCAACTTCACACGAAAGCACCTCCAATGAGATTACAACCGCCGCGACAGCACTTCACTGCCATACCAATGAAAATATACTGCCTTCGCTTGCAGCAGAGATATACCAGGCATGTGGACCATCCTGCAGTTGCAGTTCTCCACCAGGTAGCGCGTCTCGCAGTCAATCCTGCAGGCAGTGATGCTGTATGAGTTGAAGAAGTCAGAGTCCATCGGCGTGGCCTTGCAGTCTCCCCAAGGTGGCGGCAGGTACGTTAGCTGAAAGAGAGAAAGAACCTTATCGGGTGCTAATAATGCAGCCATTTGTCCTTGCATATCCTGTCAAGAAGATAATGAGCTTGCCACTCTGTCCATGTGAGAGGGCATTATGCATTTCCTGTGTTTATCACAGAGGACGAATCTCATTCTTACTTCGTGGTGAATACATCTGTGCAGTGGTGGCTATTGTGGGAGCTTCTCTCCTACGCTCTCCTATTTCTAGCCTCCCTCTGTGCTTTCATTGTACAGCCCACTCTCCGTGCACGAGCTGAATAGTATCACCTTTGTAGTAGAGATGTGATGTAAGTTTCACTCTTCACAGCTTTACTGAGCAGCAAATGCAGCGTTTTATCCCACACGTGTACATTTCACATTGGTCTTGCGTAACCCTTGCAAAAAAAAAAAAAAAAAAAAAAAAAAAAAAAAAAAAAAAAAAAAAGATCATGTGCTCAAGTAGGTTAACAGACCTAATTAATCCAACGGTGAAACACAGAAAGACCGTTCCATCCTGAGTGTAAGTTTGGAGTTATAACGATGTGAAGGATTCGTCTTCCACATTTCCATAAATATTTGCATACTTGGATTAATAGCCACATGTTTCTGTTCATCTTATTATGTACACTACATTTCCACATCCCCAGGGTTCAGGGTTTCACAACTTATATTTAAATTATATCATAATAGTTCTAATGTTTCTGATGCAAATTTTCACATTTATGCAGATGATACTGTGACGTACTGCTCTGCACCCTATCGAGCTGCCAGTGAGCTACGACTTGCCTTCATTATTTTTCGGTGTGAAATGTGTGACTTAACACTTGTTTTTAACTCTCACAAAAGAAATCATACGTTTTTTAATTCATGCAAAGTCTAAGTCACTGTGTCTTTCATGTGCCACCATTTCTCAGGGCTCTGCTACTGAAGCGTTATCGCGCTAGAAACATCTTGTGGAATCTTAACAGATCACGATTTGTCTTTTACACCTTATATCCACCAGTTAGTTAATTAAAAGAACAAACAAAAAAAAAAAAGGAAAATCTTAAGGTGAATTTCAGACATAGTTTCACATCATATCATCAAATGACTGCAGCTGCCAGTTATATTTGTGTAAAGGATTATGGTGATGTGGTCTGCAAGCACCAGCCGATCTTTCCATGATTTGGATCCAGTCCATCACAGAGCTCAGAGGTTTATCACTAATTCCAAATCTCTCACTCACAGCTGCTGGTGTTGGCTGCTCTGCCTTGTGCATATGCAGACTCTGTGATTGACATACTCTTATTTACAATTCAATACTTGGTCTGATTCCTTCGTGTTTGAAGTCCCATTTTTTTTTTTGAAAAGCTGTGGCCATAATTCATGTGATCTGCTTCTGCTGTTTGGTCCCAGGGCTCCAACTGAGGCGTGAAAGAAGAGCTTTAAAGAACGCAGCCTCTTTTGCATCGTATCAGCCTGAAATCTGTTTGCGATTGAAAAGTTTGATCTCGCTGAATACATTTGAACTAACTTTATGCTACTCAAAGGAAGATCCTTCAAGAGATCCATGGTTTTGAACGACTCTGTCTACCTTTCTGAATTTAGTATAAAATTGTATATTTTCACAAAAGATGCTTCGTAAGACGGAAACCATTTTGGACAACAATGAGCATCCTTTTCACAACACAGTGATTCAGCAACAGAGTGTCTTCAGTCAGAGGCTTCTTCAAATCTACTGAAACACAAACCGCTGCAGATCCTTCCTGCCCACAGCCATAACCATCTACAATGACTTTTTGAAGAAACTTAAATAATGACAGATACTGTAACACAGAATCTTCTTTTGGGAATTAATAAAGCGTTACTGAATGGCATTGTTTGAATTGATTTGGGCCAAGTTCCTTCAGAAGAGATTTTTAAATCTCAGTAGAATCTTTCTGGTCAAATAAATATCATATAATAAAGACAAATAAAGCCATCAGTTTCCTCAGTTTTGCTCCTACTGTGGTACTACAGCTCTGCACGTCTGCATCACGAGTCCAACTGGAAAAAATTGAAACATCTGACAGTGACAGTTTATATAGTTGAAAAATGACACAACGGGAATAGCAGCCAGCTGAAGTTCTGTGGACATGTAGCTGAGGCAGCACAGACCCCGAACTACGAGGAAATAGACCTGGAACTGAACTGCTCCAAACTTGCCAGAGATTACTGAAACAAATCTGACTTTGTGACTGCTCATACAGAGTGATTGATGCTGCGTAACCTCAACCAAAGGTCCAGTGAGAAAAGATACATAATAAGAAAAAAAAACAAAAAACAAACAAACCAAAGGAAAAAAAAAAATCTCCCAAAATACAGCTTTCCTTCATCACTGAACGTTAAGACATTGAACTCTGCTGAGGAATAATGCATTGAGTATTGGAAGTCCATTCTTCCCATTCAGAGTCTAATCCAGTAGAGGACCTTGGTGTTTCAAGAGACAGAGAAGCTACTCTGTTAAAAAAAAAAAAAAAAAAAACTTCTCTTTGAAGTAAAGCAGAAGCTTGTGCAAAGCTGGTACGCTCCACTTTGAAGAGGTTTGGGCCTGTCATTAAAAATAAAGCTGGACATGAGTATTACTGGAAAAAATAAAATGATATGAATGTCAGTAATCTTTGACCCACAGAGAGCTGGGATGGGCTCCAGCAGACCCCCGTGACCCTGCACAGGACTGAGCGGGTTTGAATAATGGATGGATGGATGGAATCTCAGTAATAAATGATTTACTGCTGTTTTTCTGTTGTTTTGTTGACATATTGAGTTCCTATGTCATACCTTTGACTCTAACAACAAATCTTGGGTCCTATCTTTCATTTTAACAGTGAAAAAGAAAAAAAAAATCTTCCCTTCAGCTAAGAAATAATGCAAAAACTGTAAAGAGATGGAATCTTGAATCATTCTACATTTTAGCAAGACTGTACAGTACGGAGTTACAAAACTCAGACTGCATAAGTTATCCTTCAATACTTAATCCTTTTCTTCTATATTTTTTAAGAATGATTTACTTATTATTCTTTGCTTTTATAAGTTCAAAGACAAAGTTAAAGGTAAAAAATGAGAAACTTACACAGGAATGTTTTATGCATTTTGGCTCAAGCAATTACTTAGGAAATAAGAAGTGGACTGGACATGCCAATCTATTTTTTTAAGTTAATTTAAAAAAAATGCAAATGAATATTTTGCTCAGTTTGTATGTTCTAAAATTGAGCACATGTACAGGATGAACTTCCGTTTCAACTGCTCCCCTGTCCGGGTTTGCCTCAGCCGAACGATCCATATGGCTGGTTTGGCACCGGATGCCCCTCCTGATGCAACCGGGATTCAAACCCGGGACCTTTGAAGGCGACAGCACTACCACTAAGCCAGCAGGTAGGCCCACAGCACATGTCTAGCAACAGCAAAGAATATTGGCCAAAACCAGCAAACGTCTGAGACTAAGAGAATAAATGACTTCTACTTAATAAAGATAAATTCAGTGATTATGAGGAGCATATTGCTTGACCACTGGAGTTATTACAACTTCAGGCGGTTCACTCTGCAGGGTCAAAGGCACTGTGCCAAAACAGAAAACAGATGTGAGAAAAATGAAAATGAATTTAATATAATCGAGAAAATTGTATTATTTGGAGATTCAATCACTCCTAACGTAACCAGAATTAATTATTTCTGTTCTTGAGTTGGCGTCACACTATTAATGCAGCCAAGATGATCTGAGATCAGTCAACAGTCCACGTCCTGTGATCTGCATCTTACATGACAAAGTATCATTCATTTGCATTGAATCTAATGTAAATAAAAGAGAGGCAGAATCTGATGTATCAAATGAAGTATGAAACAATAAAAAAATAAAACCCATGTGTTTTTCTATGTCATCGGCTCAAGCTGTGGATCACTGAGTGCTCACACAGCAATAAATTAAAGGGCAGCATTGTGATTTAGGGACCTGCATTTTACTATATGCACCAGAGTGCAACAGACAGCTACGGGTGCTGCAAACTAGATTTGGTTACTAATAACCCAAGGCAATGTTCAGCATGCACATAAAGCACTCACACACTGACACATAGAGTACAGTGCTCTGAGGAAAACCAGATAACCTCAGTGAAAGCCTTATCGGGAAACTCTAATGGGCCTTCAGCTTAATTCTACACCGAGGACGTTTCCCAAAGTCAGACAGAACATAAAAACCATCACCGCCAGACAATGTGATAATCAATTAAAGGTGCATCAACACAATGACTAGACATATTGGAGGGGCTATATGACTTGATAATGACTATTTGATATACAGAGGTCTGCGTTTTGAATTCTCTACACTGTCATCAGGTTCCTAGTCTTTCTAAAACAAACTGTGTCAACATTACTTCCAGGTAGCGAAGCACCTGCCAGCGCGGACAAAAGGGGAGTCTGGCATACAAGATTTGAAGACCTTTTAGTGTGCACTTGGCCGTTAAACGACCATGAGGGAGGAAACAACTAATGATAAGTTGGTGACCTGAATTCACCCCTCCTTCATTAACTGAGTGAGAGAGCAAATAAAAGACAGAAAGGAGCAAGTCAGCAAGACTCAGTGGAAAGCAAAAAGAGGAGGATGGAGAAACACTGGATGAACAAACATTTGGGGGTTTTTGCTTTTTATGTTAGGAGGGGGTGGGGGTGAGTTGTTGCAGAATTTTCTTTTTTATGGGATCATGGTGAGTGACAGTTTGGCCAGATGAAAAATCCCTGAAAGCTTTCCACGAGAGGACTGCTGAAGCAGAGAGCTGAATGAGAGTGAGGAAACTGCATTAGATTAATGAAGAGTGAGCCTGCCAGACAATGGAGTAAATAAACAGAGACAGACAGAAGGGTGGCAAAAAACTGGAGAACGATATTAAAGAGGGTTACTGTATTATAGAAATCGTAATGAATATTGGAAAGGAAAGGAGTAATGGAGCCAGTGAGAGATAGAGAACAACAAAGACGCGTACTCTCCTGCAGACGCGACAGTACCAGCATGCAAAATCCTGCAGCAGCCTGCCGACACAGGAATACACTCAGCAGCAGCGTGGACGTGGAAGGACTGCGAGCACGCCGAGATCTTCCTCTTACTTTTCTCCATTCATTATGTATGGTTCTGTGGGGTTTTAGGGGAAGAAGCTAATGACTTGTCTGGCTGCAAATCACGCCCACGGGATTCTTCAAAGCTGGCAGGAGAATTAACTACATATTCCTCATTTCACTCAACAAGATCTGCTGTGACAACATCACTGGACAAAGGTTGTGTTCCTTGTGTTTAACTGGACTGCATGTGGAGCCGAGGTCTTTCAGGATCACACTGACATAAGCAATCCATTAAAGTGCAATATGGCACTGGTGGCTTAGTGGCCACCAGTGCCAAAGTTTTCTCTTTTTTTTCTTCTTCAGACAAGGTGTTTGTTTCTCTGAAACAACCTCCCTCATGTTAAAGCTGAATAAAAAGGTAAAAGTGCTCTGTACTTACAGGGTTGTCTTAGACTTCTTTCTTTTTTTTCTTCTATTTTTCTTCAACGTGACCCGTTAACCTGAGAAGCCCAGAACTGTGCACGTGATAACCACGCAACTCACCTCACAGGATGTCACTGCACCACAGAGGAGAAAGATTTGACGAAATGTTGTCTGCAGTACTTGTTATTTTAGAAGAAACCCTAAAAATATACACGCTTCCATAAAAGTGTGAAAGCACTTTTCACATCACAAGGACGCAGACCAGCATACAGCAGTGTGATATTACTGATATCGAGGGTTGACCGTAGATATGGCCATATTTGTGAGGTAGAAGGGTGTGGGGCAACAGCATGGTGAAGATGAAACTGAATGAAGGCCACCGTTTTCAGAAGACACATTGAGGTTGTTTCTACGTGTTGTCCTTGGTGGGGTTCGTCAGATGTTGGCGCCCGACACCTTTCACCATCTGTTAGCATATCTGAAGTCGCTTTCAGGACTCTTATTGGCCAAAAAGACTGCATGTACAGGTTGGATTCAGTTGTTCATTGTGAAAAGCAGAAGTCAGTAGTGGGGAAATGGTGGGGAAAAGTCCTTGATGCCTTTGAACAGCTGCTTTAGGCTCCTAACCAAGGAGAGTGTTTGATTTATAGAGCTCCCCCCTCTGTTATCAACTGTTCAAGGTAAATATAATGCAGTGAAATGAGGGGGGCGGGAACCTTGACTGAGGACAGTTTCATGCTGGTTGGTGCAATGACTCCGGGGACTGTTAAAGTCATGTCTAAATTGGCTATAATTCACTGTTTTATTGTTGCTTGTGGCATAAACTTAAATCTTTTTTATTGTTTTTAATGTTTTAAATGGCGGAAACAGTGTTAGGCTTTACAGACAATGACTAGAGGAGACAATGATGCTCAGTGTTTGTAGGCAGGGCGGTGTTCAGGAGGACCTAGAACATTAGACATAAGGCACATACAGTGCATACTACAGTGAGCAGAATTATATTTATTATAATCCTACTTCATTACATTGCAGAGACTTGCAGTTTGTATGTTCTTATGTGCAATCTTTACCCCTGGCCAGTAAAAGCTGTATCATTACTGAAATAATAATTGTAGAGTGTGCCCATGTTTTCATTAGACAAAGCCTATTTTGCATGTAAAGTAACGGTGGGCTTCTGGTCTTCTGGGCTTCTGCCTTCTGGGCTTCTGCCTTCTGGGCTTCTGCCTTCTGGCAGTCCACTTCAGGAGTCGCCATAGTGAATCATCAGCCTCCATCTAACTATCCTCTGCATCCTCTTCTCTCACACCAACTAACTTCATGCCCTCTTTCCCTACATCCATAAATCTCCCCTTTAGTCTTCCTCGCGACCTGACAGCTCCAACCTCATCATCCTTCTACTGACATATTCGCTATCCTTCCTCTGTACATATACAAACCATGATATGTGATAAAAAGTGAGGATCTTTTTTAAATGAAATATTTATTGTGTTTTTAATATCTTAAGTAAAAGAACAAAAAATTAGAGCCTTTTAAGACTTATGAGTCTTATTAGTTTTTTTTTTTTCTCTGCAATCCAGTTAGTGTGACAACGAGCTCAAGTGCATGCACGATACTGAAGGCAGGACATGAGCTAGTAAATACATTCTTCTCTGTGTATTTGGGTTTTTCAGGCGTGTGAGTTGCTTGTATGAAGATCTAGTGTGACTCAGTTCCATGCAGAATCAATTGTCCCTCAGTCAGCTCGCAGTAGATCAGCAGATGATGGATCAAATCGGCAGGGATGATGATTAGATGTAAAGTGTTAAGCTCTAGAAACAATAAATTTTATTTTATTTATTTATTTAGCTTTTATTTATCCAGGTCGATCCCATTGAGACACAAGGATCTCATTTTCAAAGGAAGCTTGGCCAAGAAGTGGCTTAAAAACACTTAAGTTACAACACATAGACAACAATAAAATCGACAAAAGTACAATCTTGTCACATCATAGAGAAGAATATGGGGCTTATGAGGCAGCTTCTTAGTCTTAGTCACTCATAAGGTTTTTAAACGTTCCAAGAAAAATTAGTTCTCTGAAATTGAAAGTGCTCTGAAGTGAGTTCCAGGCCACAGGCGCCAAGTACATGAAGGAGTGCTTGGCGAAGTCGGTACGAAGTTTGGGGACATTGAGTAAGTAGCAGACATTGGAGCGTAAACAGGAAGTGTTTGTAAGTAAAAGTGTGCCAATATGAGAGGCGACGTGTGAGGGCCACTCGACTACCGTATAAGGTACAACGGTGAATGAGGGCTTTGCAACATGTGACAAACCTCAGGGCACCGTGGTACAAGGAGTCCATTTTGACTGGAGACAAAATGATAAGAGAGATAACGGCAACTGGGCAGAAGTTATTAAGGTGCTTCAGTGTAGACCACACGCTTCAGCCTGTGTCCAGGCTGGAAGTGGAAATTAGAGATAGACCGATATGGGTTTTTCAGGACCGATACCGATACTGATTATTAGTAGTTAGAGGAGGCCTGGAGGATAGCTCCAGAGGTGTTTGAATTTCCTAGACTCAGAAACATCTGTTTCAACAAGGACCCTGTCATTTAAAACTGTGTTGCTACATTATTAATGATTAATATGACAAAGGCTACATAAAAAAGCATAATAGTTGTTATGAGTGCAGTTAAACTCCTGACAGAACGCAAACAGCCTTTCTGGCTTTAATGAGCTCACACAGTATTTAAAATGTTCCACCACTTTGTTCAGATAAATCATTTCTGAATTTTACTCTCTCATCTTCCTGTTCATTTTCAGATCATAGGACCAGAAAGCTCATAGCAACGTTAGTAGTCGTAAGTTGTAGAGTTTTTCACGTGAATTAACTACATACTATTCTCCACATTACATACCGTGATTTCCTATTGAGCGCACCTGAAGATTCGGATCTCAAAATGAAAACCTGCAGTAGCTCTGCTTACTTCTTTGACCGACAGATCGATTGCCTTTAACTTAAAAGCTAAATCATATGCATTCCTTCGTGTGTTTTCCATGTTGAGGGTGTGTGCATGAAGTGCCAAATGACTGATCTGAAGAATTTAGTGTGAGTGCGTTTGATTTAATTCGAACAGTTTCATTGGTCCACTGTCACCGGTTTGGTAGTTTCATTCTGACGAGGATAAACGTATTGACGTCATGAAGCTGGCCCGTAGAAATCTATACATTAGCCACATCGTTGTATAAGCTGTAGGGTTTGAATCGTGAGAAAAAGTAACGGCTTACTGTCCAGAAAGTACGGTGTATTTTCCCCATTGCTTGTACATAGTCTGCAGAGCGTTTAGAGCCAGATCGACAAACTAACTTTATGGTAAAAGCTAAGCAGCCTCCACCTTAGCGCTCCCTAAAACAGGTGAACTGAGTTTTTTATGCACTCTCTCTTAATCACACACACATGCTTTTCTATCATGGACTATTTCCATGTCGATATTATCAGCAGTCTTCTTTTAAATAATTCACAGACATGTTGGGATGTAATACGAGTTAGTAGTTGTGAGATGCAGAGTACTGGGATGTTTATTACAATTTCGGAAGAACTTTCTGCATTTACTTTTGACACATGTTTTCTGTCAGGAGCTTCTCACACAAGAAAACTTTTCCTCTCACCAGCATTGCCAGGTGTGGTCCTCAAATGTAGGATTATCGTGCCAGAGACTCAAAATTATCGTATTTTAAGGGAAATGATCATACATCTGTCATAACCAAAATAAGAAGCCCAATGATGCGCTACAGTTAAATATAATCACTCTAGTGATAAATAGTGTCCCACAGGCACTCACAGCTTTGAGGCATCAGTAATGAATGGGTTAACGGCACCACATCAGCCCCAACTCACAGTTGCGTTAGACTAATGTGTCCCCCAAAAACAAATGAGAGGCGGGAACTAAGAGCCAAATTATGAGGCCTGAAAATGTTTTTTCCCTAATTTCCTAATTTTTTTCCCTTGCTTTTTCTCTCTTGCTTAAACTCGGTTTAAATCTCGCTCGCTTGACTTCCTGATATGGTCCTGACTGTGAGCGTCTCGTGGGGCGGGTGCAGCTGACCATTCAACCTATCATGCTCGTTATTCTGACACAAACACTCGTATCTCAGGCTCAGCAAAGCTCGATTGGCTGGAAACATGTCACATGGGAACAGATGCCTGGTGGGTTCACAAAAAAACTCTCTGGCAGACAGTTGCGGCAGGCAATAATTTGAAATGGTCAAATTATCGTACATTTGGCCTTTTTTCTGGATTATTGATCGTACATCGTAGAGAGGGCCAAATTATCGTACAAATACGATAATTATCATACACATGGTAACGCTGCCTCTCACTCTCCAGTGTGTGTGATGACAGCTTCTTTTTCGGAGGCTCTGCCTCTGCTGCTTAACCAATCAGAGGATGAGGGTGAATAATGCAGGAGACAGCAGGTAGGAGAGAGAGGCGCGGCTGCATCGAAATAACCCAGTTTTAAATTGATTTCTTCATATCGGCTGGTCGGATTAAATAAAAGACTGATGCCGATATACATAAAATTTAACAAATATCGGCCACCGATAATCGGTCGATCTCTAGTGGAAATGCCACGGTCCGGCTACACAGCGGTTTGCCTCCGTCCTCAGCACAACCTCAAGTCTCATTGGGAAGTGTTCTGGAAGCAGATTGCTTTGGATTGCTGCCTTCCTGGCTGCACTCGTGACATCACAAGTTTACCGGATTCAAGATCACGTGAGAATTACCGGGTTCACCTGCTCCTTCACAGACACGTCTCGCCGTGTCTCGTCCTTTCTGCTGTAATACATATAAAAAGGATTAGCGGTGCCCACTCCTAGGACCCTCTCCTTGCAGGTGCTTAAGATCTCTTCTGAGGCCCTGTGATGTTTTTTACCATCACCAGATTCTCCATGTCATTCTTGTGTCTGAATTTCCAACCAGCAGCGTGAAAACTGACATGGATTAGCTGCAGCAGAGTGCCGAAATAAGACTTGGTCACCCATCATTAGTGGAGCAGAGTGGACGGTTGCCTTTTGACTGCTTCTGAACTCCACCACAGGACTTCTGGTGGGACCACTATCATCGACTAGAACGGCTGCAATTCACAGCAGCTGCCGCGGCACAGCTGCTCCGCGCCTGGTGGGACCCGAGGGTTACAGTTCGTAAATATCAGCCAACACCCGTACTCACTGATCTGTGCACAGGAGGTTTTATGAATGTTTGGAAGATTGATGAGGCCATTACAATTTAGTTCCAGGTGTACAGTATCACTTGTAAGATGAAAACTGCGATGTTTGTCGCATTGCAAGTTAAGCCTGTAAGTAAAAGAGAGAGAGAGAGATTGTGGGAAGTCATAGTCATAGTTTTTTCCCTTCTCTTCCCCAGCTGAAATCTCCAATGACTGAGATGCTGACTCGTTGGAAAAAAAGTTCAGTGAGGTTTTTGGATCTGCTGAGAGTGACAGGGCAGACGAGGGCAGTGGGTGCCAGGACTGCTCGAGAGGCAACACAAAAATTCACAAATATGCATAGCTCAAAGGGAGTGAGCAGAAGAGTGTAAGTGCTGCTGGGCTTGATTAACTCTTGGTCAGCTGTGATGTTCATGGATTTCTGGGGTTAAAAGACAACAAAAAGCTGCAGATGATCTAAAGAGACACCAAAGGCAGATGCATCACTGAGGCTGTTTGCCCGTCTATCTTCTGACCCTATCCAGTGTGATGAGATATACCGATGAGACACAGGGTGAGCGCTCCAACGCAACCCCTTTTTGAGGGCACACTGAGTGCTTTTATAAATACCAACCAGGGAATTCAACTAATTTTACAGATCAAAGCTATTTACAAGTTTTGAAGAGGACAACACCATATGGAGAGAAAAATAAAGAGGGCCTTTTGTGTGATAAATGTCTTTGAGTACAGAGACACGGTCAGTCGGGACCAAACACTCCACGTTTGAGGGTTTTGGAGGGTTGAAAACAGAAGTGAGATCACCAGACTGCAGCATCCCTTTGCTCATGTCTGCTCAGGACTTAAAGTACATTGATGCTCCAAATTGTGTGAACGCTTTAGAATTTAAAAATATTTCTGTGTAAATTATCTCAAACATCATCAGCTTTCAAGCCACTGTGGAGATGTGTACCCATGTGGAATGAAAACATACAGACACACAAAAGGGGGAAAAAAAGAAACACAAAAACTGGCCACTTACTGATGTGATATCAGATCATGATCCTCAGTATTGAGAGCCATGATGTTCAGTCAAAGCAGATTGCATTCTAGGTAAACGATACAGAAGTCTTAGGCACCCCTAGTGTTGTTTTATTGCAGCTACAGTGCCTTGCGAATGTATTCGGCCCCCTTGAACTTTTCAACCTTTTGCCACATTTCAGGCTTCAAACATAAAGATATAAAATTAAATTTTTTTGTCAAGAATCAACAACAAGTGACACACAATCACGAAGTGGAACGAAATCTATTGGATATTTTAAATTTTTTTAACAAATAAAAAGTGGTGCGTGCAATATTATTCGGCCCCCTTGTGTTAATACTTTGTAGCGCCACCTTTAGCTGCAGTTCCAGCTCCAGTCTCTTGGGGTTTGTCTCTTTCAGTTTTGCACATCCAGAGACTAAATTCTTGTCCATTCTTCCTGTAAAACAGCTGGAGCTCAGTGAGGTTGGATGGAGAGCGTTTGTGAACAGCAGTCTTCAGCTCTTTCCACAGATTCTGGATTGGATTCAGGTCTGGACTTTAACTTGGCCGTTCTAACACCTGGATACGTTTATTTATGAACCGTTCCATCGTAGATTTGGTTTTATGTTTTGGATCATTGTCCTGTTGGAAGATAAATCTCCGTCCCAGTCTCGGGTCTTCTGCAGACTTCCACAGGTTTTCTCCCAGAATGTTCCTGTATTTGGCTCCATTCATCTTCCCATCAATTTTAACCATCTTCCCTGTCCCTGCTGAAGAAAAGCAGGCCCAAACCATGATGCTGCCACCACCATGTTTGACAGTGGAGATGGTGTGTTCAGGGTGATGAGTTGTGTTGCTTTCACTTCAAACATATTGTTTTGCATTGTGGCCAAAAAGTTTGATTTTGGTTTCATCTGACCAGAAAACCTTCTTCCACATGTTTGGTGTGTCTCCCAGGTGGCTTGTGGCAAACTTTAAACAAGACGTTTTATGGATATCTTTGAGAAATGTCTTTCTTCTTGCCACTCTTCCATAAAGGCCAGATGTGTTCAGTGTAGGACTGATTGTTGTCCTCTGGACAGACTCTCCCACCTCAGCTGTAGATCAGTTCATCCAGAGTGATCAAGGGCCTCTTGGCTGCATCTCTGATCAGTCTTCTCCTTGTTCCAGATGAAAGTTTAGAGGGACGGCCGGGTCTTGGTAGATTTGCAGTGGTCTGATACTCCTTCCATTTCAGTATGATTGCTTGCTCAGCGCTCCTTGAGATGTTTAAAGCTTGGTAAATATTTTTGTATCCACATCCAGCTTTAAACTTCTCCACAACGGTATCTGGGACCTGCCTGGTGTGTTCCTTGGTCTTCATGATGCTCTCTGCGCTTTAAACAGAACCCTGAGACTATCACAGAGCAGGTGCATTATACGGAGACTTGATTACACACAGGTGGATTCTATTGATCATCATCAGTCATTCAGGACAACACTGGATCATTCAGAGATCCTCACTGAACTTCTGGAGTCAGTTTGCTGCACTGAAAGTAAAGGGGCTGAATAATATTGCACTCCCCACTTTTCAGTTTTTTTATTTGTCAAAAAAGTTTACAACATCTGTATGGGAGTGTCTCCTTTGAAAGCAGGACAGGAGGGAGGAGGAGGAGGGAGTTATGGAGTTGATGTTTTCTTAAAACAGTCAGCCAATTCATTGCCCATCTGATTAATCAATCTACTGTAATCGTTCTGAATAAAGAAATCTCCATGGATAATGCCTCAAGTTTCCCTTGGTTCTGAATAGCTACTTTTCATACTTAACGTAACTTAACATTTCAGATCATATCTATACAGAATAATGCTATAACTTAGCTGCTAGAAGATGCTCGACTGTTAGAACTTTAGAAAACACCAGGAGTCACTGAGAAGTCATTAGTAGTTATTTTCACCCTTTTAACTGTGAAAAAGGTGGTGTTCTTTTGAAAATCAGCTCTCCTGTTGGCCAAATAAACTAGGATATGATATTTTCAGCCAGTTCTTCATCTCTCCCATGACATACCCGTTGTTCCTGGCAGGAGACAAAGGTCTGAAACCCCGGTGCCACTCCGAAGCCCAGCTGGTCTATGAACGGCGGCTCGTCCTGGGTGTGTATTTGAACTTTGAGCCCAGCTTCAAACGATGTCTCGTCTGTTGAAAGGAAGAGGTTAGGACAGTTACAGCAACATGCATAATTTAAACAAAAGCAGCCGTTACTAATGAGATGGAGTTAAAACTTTGCAGGGATGTGATCTGTTTCAGACTGTGATTGAGAAGAAAGAAAAAAGGGAAACTAAATAGCAGACTTATTTGAGTGGGAGAGAAGCATTTTCAGGTGTGATTGCTTATTCATTAAAATCCAAATCATTTTACACACCAAGCTTTTTCATGAATGATAAGGACATTGTGGTTTTCTCGTTAATAATAGATGGAGTGAGTAGTGACAGGATAAAGAAAATGGACTTCCCAAGTATATTGGCTGATGAGAATACTTCCCCACAGGAGCTTTATTTTCTACCAGGGAACCAAGTGAATGTATAAATGAATAAATAAATGATGATGAGGATAAAACAGAAATCAATACACTGGACAGCTCCTTTCCTCACAGCACTCTGCTATATAGTTTTTATCTTGATATTAGGGAAACATCACGACGGCACATGAACTCACGCCCTCGCTTGTCCATTTTTAGGTCCCGTTGCCTCAAAACGTTGGATCCGAGAGATTTAACTCTTTTAGGTGCTGGCTTGGGGCGAAAGAGGGCGTCTGTTTCTTTCTGCCTTTTTCTCCCTGGTTGTTACTTGGAAGTCATCTTCTAAGTGCAAATTTTCAATTAGGAAACTGAGGGACGCAGGTGGAATTCTCAACAACGTGCTGCATGCCTTCACTGTTTCGTGTTGCTTTTGCGTGACTCCATGTGAAGCCATGTCCTAGAGACACCAAGACAAATGCCGGAGGCTCCGAGAAGCACGTACGCAGGTACATATAAAGGGAGTGCTCCACACTTGTCATCATGTACCTGCCATCTTTGAGTCATGGCCATGTATTGGCCTTACTCTGTCATGAAGCCTTAGCTTGTTTTTCAGGTGATACTGAGCGCTCATGGGCTGTTCAGGACCATCTTTATACATTTCTTTCTTCTCTCGTTCTAGTATAGGTTGACAGGTTGATGTTAGCTTCATTTTTGCGCAGCTGGTATGGACTTTTGAACATTTCTAGTCGTGAGGCGCATGAATAATTGTCACATTGTGGTGAAGAGTCTGTATTCTTTTGTGTGAGGTCTTCAGTGTAGACATGCATGATATCCCTTCACTCGGCTGGATGCTGTGGGAGGGGAATTTCTTTACCATCGAAAGAATCCTGTGATCACCCGCCAATGCTGTCTTCTGTCCAGGCTATTTCTTTTTCTTTTTTCCCCATCTCACCAGTGTGTTTTGATTTTCTTACTCCCCATGTCACTGCTGTATTTCTGCGGAATGATTTCATTTCTGCAGCCTCAGGACGGCCCGCTTCACTCATCTTCAACAGTGCTTTAATCACAATTGAGGCAGAATTCAACTTCAAATCTTTTCCCTTCTGAATTGATGGAATAATGATGAATCAAAAGCCTCTAATGTGAAATAACATTTAAACTTGTGAAAAAGAGGGCTGTACATCTCAGGGCCCCCCGGAGCCAGCGCGTTGCTGCGTATGAGGGACGAAGATTAACAATGCAGCACAGGTGTGTCTGTTTGTCCCTCACAGGTGCTGTTCCCCGGAGCCACTGTGTCACATCTCCTCCTGCAGCTGAGCAAAACCACACCCCTGCACCACGGTGAGATTATGTGAACAAACCTGGACCTGCTGAAAGATCCACAACCTTTAGCCAAACTTTTTTCTTTTTGGCAGCTTTCAAGCTCATCAGATTTCATGATTCCATCATTACAAGTTCATCTCCATCTGTGTCGTAAAATAACCTCAGCCTTCAGAGTTTACTGCAGCTTCAGTGTAATATGGTAGGCTTTCTCCACACCGACTTACCATCCAGTCCATGTAAGCTAAATTTAGACTCATCTGAAAGGAGCTCAGATTTTCCAAAGGCTGTTGTCTATTTTAAATTCTCATAAAAAATTAATTTCAGCTCTTCTGTTCTTTTTAGTTTATTAATTGTTCCTGGTGGATCCCTTGCCGCTGTATGCACACCTACTTCCTCCTCACGGTTCGTGAACTGAGATGCTTCTCGATAATCAAGTTGAAAAAAACTCTAACTGCTCTCTATCTTTAAATGTTTTATTCTTATCTTTTATATTACTCATAATTATGTGGTTAAGGCTGCTGCTGGCCTGCACACCTTTCTTGTTCCATTGTGGAATAATGCTCGATGACGATGAAATGATTTACATTTCCATGATAAAGGTACAGAAACAGCAGAAAAACAAACTCTCACCTTACTAACAAAATGAACACATCAAACCAGAATGGAGGCCTGAGTTTCTCCTTATCTGGTGCACTTGCTTGGTCGATGACACCTGATCTTTTGTCTTGTCTTTGTTATAGATGTGGTCCATTAAGTCTGATAAATCAGAATTAGTCCTTCGCCAGATTTTATGACACCCAATACTGTTACAATGTTTGGATAGAAATCATGAGATCCCTCGCAGGTTATTTTACGTAGGCCAGTGTCCACACGGGGACCCCAATAGATGATGAATGTTGGTGACATCATAGAGCAGATGTGTCTCAGTATTTAGAAAAAAACAAGACAAGAAACAAAAAAGTGAAATGCTATGTTTTGATCACATCCCTTCAGTCTTGGCATCCCCTCTATGGCTCTCTGTTCATTTATGAATTGATTTCAAGAGCACTACTGTCAAACAGAGGTGATCGAGTGTTTGCTGTTGTGGAACCGTTTGCCTCCACATGTTTGCAGGGCTCCAAATGTTCCCATATTAAAATCGCTGCTAAAGACTCACCTTTTTTTCTTGGCTGTTGACTCCAGTAGGGTGTGATACTTTATTGGATCACTTACTTTGTGTTATGATAGTTTTTTTAGACATTCAGATTTTTATTTTATTTATTATAACATTTTACATATTTTTTCATACTTAATTTTTTATACAATTCAATTTTATTTGAATGCAAAACAATTTGGGCAATATTTGTTGTTTTCAAATGTCCCAGATGAATAAATTTCCCTTGACTCGACTTGTGCTGCACACAAACTTTGGATTGGGACTTTACAGTCTGATTCTACAGCAAGCTTTTCATGAAAACTTCTGACAGTTTTCCTGAGGAAATACCTTTTAAGGCCACAGCCTGCTGCATAAATGATGCATGGTTTCAGTATTCATCCCAGTTAAGGGATGTTTTCCTCTGGCAGCTGGACTGGGGGTCTTTAAAGTCTAAGAATTTCTCTGCATAAGCAGTTGCACAATAAAGTACCAATATCATCATTTCCTTTTGATTTTTCTTTTTAAGACAACAAAATAATGTATGGAAAAACGGCCGGTGGTTCAATCTCGGTTCCTTTTCTCCTTATTCTAGAAAAGCAAGACACAGTCCTCCAATATGAAAATGTTACAACCTCTTACTGAAATATGCTCATTACTGGCTCTAAAAAGAGTAAAGAGGTCAAGCTAAATGCCAAAACTAAGTTCACAAACTAATAGGCAAAGTTCCCTGTGGCCTCATCTATCTCTTATAAACTGTCTTATAGACCACCTGTTGTCCTGAAGTGAGTGAAGCAGAAGCAACATTGTGAATTATTAATCAACTAAGGTAGAAAATCATTTATATTGTCAAACTTATAAAGTGCAGCAGTTTATAAGTTCAGGTCTTTATAGAATTGGCAGAATTTAAATATGCATAAAGGAGCATATTCAGAACATTAGCTGTACCTGACCTGTACTGTTCTTGAACTCACATGAGCAGCTTTCTGCTCTAGAACGGTCCAACACAAATGTTCTCTAGAAAAACAGAAATGCAGAAAATGCCCTGTGCTTCTACAGCGGAGTGGCTTCATCTACTTCTATTCCCAAAGTTTCTGTGGGGACGTTCAAACGAGGCTCCACAAACAGAAAAACGTCATAATTTGCACCGGCTCAAACAATGCTCTGTTCTGCCATTTAGCAGAATGGAGCATTTTTAACCTTGATTCTACCTCTGAATTGTGGTTGACCATATTTAACATTCTGGGGGTGTTTCTGGATACATATGTACTTGCACACCAGAGGCAGCTTTTGGTTGAAGCTGAAGCATAAAACTGTGAACCCAAATAAGCTTCAGGTGTCCTGAGTTATGCTCGCTCAGAATAAAATCTTGAAAAACAAGCCCTTACAAGAAAATGTCTGTTGAAGCAGTTTGAGCGCAAAAATAAAATTTAACAATTCCATTTCCATGAAATGTGATTTTATATTCTTCCTTCTAATTCATACTTTTTTGTGGGAAAAACATTATCTCACTTCATTTTTTTGGCAGCTTCAGTTACTAGTTACCTTATAAAATAGGCCTGAATTTTTATGTACAAATACATAGAAATATTGTGCAATCTAATACAAATTACATAACGCAGAAGCAGAGATGATACGATCATACAGTCATTTGTCTTGTAGAAATATCAAAATTTTATCATTGCTTTAAGCACTTCTACTTCATCACTTTTGTTTGTTACACCTGGGTGAAGTCTCTTGTTTTCTGTATTAATCACCTGATAAAATAATCGGAAAACAACAAAAATAAGTATAATCTACAGTAACAGTCAGATAAAACAACTGCATAATATTTTATTCAGTTTATATAGTTGCACGGACAATGTAACGAATGGGTGTCTAAATTCAGTCTTTGAGGGCCGCTGTCCTGCATGTCTTATCTAAATATCTTATCTAATATCATCTAAGACATGTACGACAGTGGCCCTTGGGGACCACTGTCCTACAACATCCCTGTTGTATTGTGTTGCTCTAGTAGCTTTGATTCAGTAAAGCCTCTAAACTGTTTTTCCACCACTAACAGATTAAGACTTAAAGTCGTGAAACTAAGATTACTGACTGCATTGTACTGAGTACTTTCCTCATTCTGACCTCTTTCATGTATGCATATGCCATTATTGAGGTTAACATGATTATGTTATTTGTGATTTGTTTTTGGCCTCATATGTATCTTTGGACCAAAATCTTCTGAATTTTTCCTGTCTCTTGAATTAATGTGACCATAAACTGGTAATAAAAAAATAGATTTAATAGGAGCAACCTGAGTACCTCATATTGTGTCCACTAGGTGGCAGTACCAGCTAAACCCAGTCGTTACTGCTGCATTTGAGCTTCTGAAAGACATGCAAACTTCCAGTTTTGAATGCACCATGCAGGACGCCCAATAATTTGGACAGCATTGATTTAGAGCGATAGTAGGAACAAAATGGGAGCGAATGTCGACATGTTGAACCGCAGAAGAAATTCCAGGCTACGTCCCCGTCATTTGTGGCAAGGAAAAGATCGGCACTGATGGCGACGCAAGTGGTGATCCTGTCTACTTTGCATGAAATAACTGGAGGAAACCACAGCACAGAAAGCCCCTGAAGCGTGAGTTCTGCCCCCATACACGTCATATTCCCCGGTACTCAGGCCGCCCCTACTGGACTCTACTGCCCCCTACTGGACTCTACTGCCCCCTACTGGACTCTACTGCCCCCTGCTGGACTCTACTGCCCTGCCCCCTACTGAACTTTACTGCCCCCTACTGGACTCTACTGCCCTGCCCCCTACTGGACTCTACTGCCCCCTACTGGACTCTACTGCCCCCTACTGGACTCTACTGCCCCCTACTGGACTCTACTGCCCCCTACTCTCAGACTGAACTGGGCTGTATTTAACAGGACGGCACTGAACTCCTTTCCCTTTCTGTTTAAAGTCCCTGAAGATGAGTCTTGTTTTGAACCTGTGCTATACAAATAAAGAAATGAAATAACGCTATCATAAAGTTTATCTGCAGTCCAGGTCTCTGCCCTCTCTACTCTAAAGCAAATGTTTCTCCTACAGGAATCATCGTATCAGCCTGAATCATCTGAAATAAGTTACTGGAGTGTGTCATATATTGTAGCTGGCGTATCTTTCAGCACTGTTCCTGTGACAGACTTCAGTTGTTGAGCGGTCCTATTTATGGAATATTTAATATTAACATATTGAAATCATGGTTACATGGAGAAGATCTTACTTTAATTTAAACATTTCAATAGGAGATTTCTGCACTGTGCATGTTGTTTTATTGACTGGGAGACAGTGTTTCTATGACCATAATGAACTGCCTCTTTACATTAATTCCCCATTCCCTATAAAATGTTGATATGAACTAAAAGCAGCATATACTGCTACATTTACTTTAAAAGTTTTCGGTGCCACTGTCGCTGCAACAGGAGACTCTGCTGATGATGAGCTGGCCATGAATAGAAACGAATGTAGATCTGGCAAATAGTTCTGCTATTTTTGATTCATGTGGCCTTGAAGTGTAACTGACAGGTTGTGCGATTATATTTCAGTGGAATGAAGTTTCCCTGATCAATATCCATCTACCTTTATGCAGATTACCATAGTTGATAATGTCTTGGGTATGCAGTGAGTTCATTTTTAATCGTCAGAGTGAATACTCTGAGGGATCATGACTCATAATTAATCACACCGAGGAGAACATTTCTGACCGAGTATGGAGCGCTTTCACTGGATGAAATCTCTAAAATGAAATAAATTTTCAACATTTCTGGGTTAAGAGAGAAAAAAAAAATCCTTGTGACAGGTGATGTTTAGCTGAGCATTAACAGTGACAGCAACAAGCTGCTGTGGCGATTGATTTCTATTAAAATAAATAACCCAGGTGTGGGTTTCAAGTGAAATCTCCAAAACTTACCAGTCTCTCCCCATACAGGCAAGTATTCATCCTGCTGGATGTCTAGCATCAGCTCCAGGCCGTTGCCCGTTCCACCCTTCATCGTCACCAGTAGAGGTCGTCCATCTTGGCCTGAATTAAACGTGTAGCATTTTCCGTAGCGTGTGAATATCTAAAACACACAGAGAAAAGGGCTTTAGTGACAGGCCGCTACAGTTCAGTGTAACCATCAATCCTGGCCTTTTGAAAACTGAGTTTGATTCTCAGCAAAGGACGTTGTATCAAAAGTATTCGCAGCAACCTGCCACGGACACCAGAGGTTTCAGTACTGAGATCCTGCTGAAAGAACGGAATCGTCGCTGCTCTCAGACCTGCATGATACGGTTCATGCTTGAGTAAACACGACATTGTTTTTGTTTCTGAGGACCGTGACCTCTGTCCGACGCACAAGACAGCAATGAGGGCTGACATCAAACACAATGAAAATTCAATTTCCATGCAAATTGAACAAAGTGGTTTTCTTATTTGAGACCATAAATTGTTTCCTTCTTTTTTTCCCCCCAGAAATGAAATAATGTTTCCTTTAAGAACATGATTCAATGACACAGTTAAAGTTACACTTACTCGTCCCATTTATCAAAGAAAACTGCAAACTTTTTCATGGAAATTACTAAAAGTATCAGTAGTTTATTTGGTTCTTAAAGCACAAAGACAAATCTCAAGTTAGCCATATTAAGATATTTACTAATGTGTTCAACTGAAACAAGAAAAGAAAGGAAAAAAAAAAATAAAGGCGAGGCCAAGCCCTCAAACAATTAATAATCAATCAGTGCCGTCTTGGTGTCTTACACCTGACAACAGTCTCTTGCGGTCGTTCCTAAATAAGCTGGCACACGACTCTTGAAGGCTCTCAGTCCATTTTTCCCTGGTAAAGTGTTCCAGCTCATTAAAGTTGCTGTACATTAACCTTAAGTTCCCCCCCCACATTTGTAAAAGGACAGAGATGTGGGCTCTGAGAGGGTTCACTCCTGGGCATTGATTTGCTGTTCAAAACATTTTGGATGAATTTAAATGCAGGTTTTGGGCCTTTGTCTTGTTGGAAGAGATAGTTGTGACCTGAAGTTAGACTGGTAACAGACTTCTTAAAATATTTCTCGGAATATCAACATAGTCCCCAACCATCATGATCCCATGTTTCTCTTCAAGGTGCCCTGTGCCTGACGCAGCAAAACAGCCCCACAGCATTATGTTCCCATCACCATATTTCACTGTGGGTACTGCTCTTTTTTTTTTTGGGGGGGGGGGGGTGTCCTCCTCCTCCCCCCTTCCTTCCTCAAACAAAAGCAGCATCCATGCACCCAATCAGCTCAAATTTGCCGTTCTTCTTGGACGATGACTCCAAAAGTCCACCACAATGAAGGGCCCTCAAAAAAGTCTTCCATTAGTGATCAAGCTGAGAAGAAGCCAGTTCAGCAATCTATGGATTCCTATTCTATTCAATTTTTTATGTTTTTGGGGCTCAAGTGGCCTTTTTTGACAGCGAACAGACAGGAAAGTTGGGAAATACGCAGTAAAGCGTCACAGGCCAGGAGTCAAGCCAGTAACTGCTGCTGCAGGACGATCATTTCTGTACCTGCATGAGAGCAGTCTAGTGGCCCCTCTGGACTCTTGTTGATGTTTGTTCAGCCTTTTTTTTCCCTGAAAATTGAAGCACTTCCAACCACGTCCAGGTTTGTTTTTAACCGAATTTGTGCCCTTTTACTTCATAAACAAGCAAAGTAGACACAATGAAGCACTTGGTAATGGCCGTACAGCCTCCCCCCTTCACATGAGCATCCACTCGCTTCTGCACGAGTTCCATTTCCTCACTTTTTTTTGTATGATTCTTGAATTTATTTGCAAAAATGTAAGATCCAGTCTCACAGTGACACGAGCCCTGCTCGTTCTTTAAGTCAAGTCCAGATACTGACAGGTTGCTCAGGTGAGGCCTGAAGGCCTGAAATCATTCTGGGGCAAATCGTTTTGACCACCTCGATTTTCATTGCATGTTGCATTAAGAAAACTTAAATGTTGATCTTACTGTCAAGTAAAGTTTATTCAGGTAACTTTTATAAAAAATGCAAATATTAATCAGCATTTTGATAAAATATTTCAAAGTTTTGTTTGTCCTCAACTATGTAGTTGTTGGATATATATATATATAATTTTTTTTAAACCAGATCAGATCAAATTTTCCAGTGTCTCAAAAGTGAGAATTGGCTGCTGTCTTTGTTTGTTTTATATCACTTTACTGGTATATGGACTATTTTTGTGGTTTGCTGCAGTTAATAAACTGATATCAGGGAATAAGTGGCTGCAAAGATGCATGTGTGCAAATCCTGGATGGATGTAAGTTCTGTCCCCTTACATGTGATGTTCGACTGTAGTCAGGTTGACCCTGTTAGGTGGAAAGATATGTTCCTGCTTAATCATCTCTTAGCAACTGCTAAAAATAAAGTGATAACTATCAACTGAGAGCTCACTTAGAAAACCATCAAATGTTAGCTTTTGTTGGGCACTTCTATTTATATTTTTGCATCAAATTGAGTAATTCATTGACCATTATTAAATGAAAAAAAAAATCTAAATACAATAAAGTAAAATACACTTACACCTGACAGGAGTAATGTTCAAATATGGGCTGGGGTTTGCATGTTTCCCCATGCTGCTGTGGCTTTTCTCTGTCTGTATTCAGGCTTCCCAAAGTTCAAAAATACACACGGTAGACTGACTGGTGAGTCTACATTGCCAAAAGGAGTGAGTGTGAGTGTGCATGGCTGTTTGTTTCAGTTGTCTCTGTGTGGCCCTGTCATGGACTGGTGACCTGGCCAGGGTGGACCCTCCCTCCTGTACCCCAGCTGAGGTGGGCTTTAGACCACTGTTACACGGAAATATAGAAAAACGGTTGATGGAGTGTAGGCTTTTTCTCTCCCAAATGAATTCAAATCATCTTGAACAAAAAAAAAAAAAACTTAATTATATAAACTCTACATGCTCCATTTCCATTTCAATGAAACAACAAATCTGACTGGAGGAGCAATATGGAGCCGAATTAATATAAAACTGTAAAAATTACTGATCTCTTCTCTCAAGCTTCGAGTGAAAAGCAGTTGAACATGAATGTAACAGACAAAAAAAAAACTGCTCGTGAGCTTCAGCGGTCTGCAACACTGACATGACTGCCAGTAAACTAATGGGGGTATCTAATTTAATCATAAACATCAGAGGCATGGCTAGAATCAAAAATAAAATGTTAATGCGCTTTGTTGTCAAGCCACATGATTGGGCGCCCTGCATTAAAGCATCAATTAACTTAGTATTAACCTTCAACATTTTGACATTCATGTGTAAGTGAGAGGAAGTAGGGGGTGGTCTGCAGAGGGCATGTCGTAAAATCATGGAAGTCAGAACTGACATGCATTTTCCTTTTTGTCTTCCACTTTCTGTCAACTAAGTATTTGCAACAGAGAGTTGAGATAAGTATTGAATGTGAGAGAAAAGTATAAATAACTACATCACGACACAGCTAATTTATTCAAAACGCTCTTTTCTTTTTGCAGCAATTGTCCAGAAACGTTTCAGCTGCCTTTCTTATTAAGACCTTGGTAACAGATAGGAAGGCGTTTATTACACGGTTGACTCGTGAGTCAGACGTTAGCGCTTCATGACTCAAATGCCACAAACACCAGATGCACAAGGCAGAAAAACAACGTACATCCATGTCTCACAAAAGAAAAGTTAAGATAATGTGAATCCTGTTCAGTGAAGTGTGTGGAAAAGAGGAGCGCACAAATCACAATGGATTACCTCCCAAGCACGGTTATATGGGAGCTTTAAAGACAAAATGTGGTGAAATGTAATAAAAAGCCTTCTGACAGTCTGACACAATATGAGATGTGACCTTGCAGGAGTGTATGTGGCAAACATGAGTCAGAAACACACCCTGCAATTCTGGCTTATGTGCAGAATATAGATATCAATAAAATGCCACTGAAATCCATCTTCAGTCCTGGAGCTGCGTCTCACCGTAATCACATCAGTGTTTGTCACTTTTTCTTGGTATATAAAAGCAGAAAAAAATTACAATATAAAAGAGTTACCTCTATTTTCTCCAATAAAATATCTGACAATAACAAAAGTGCTGATACAGCAGGGGAAAAAAAAGATGTTTGCTTTAAGTTTAAGACCTTTACAAGCAGGAGCCCGCTCCAAATCCCACTTACTGGCTGGCCAATTTCTTCCCGGCATTTTCTCATTAAAACTCACAAGGGAAGATTTCATCCTTTTTTTTTTTTTTTTCAGGAAGAGAAGTTTGAAAGAAAAAAGAGGAGGCAATGCTGCTGCTCCAGCTGGAAAGAAGGCATTTGACAGATACACATCAAGAAAAACGGACGATAAGATTGTCGCAACCGCGGGTCTCCTTGTTGCTGTGCATGTGCGGGAGCAGAAACCCGTTTGTACAAGATTATGAGGTACTGATGCTCGCTTTGGCGAGGCTCAACAATATTTGACTGCATGTGTGCAGACCCCCCTGCTTGCCATCTGCGTGTATGTGTTTGTGATGTGGTGATTGACGACAGGAAGCCTGCAGTCAGAGTTGCTGTGGAAACCAGGATATTGTGCTCTCTGCGCTGAGTGAAGAGCATCAGCAGTGGGTGCCGGTGGTGACCTTGGGGAGTCAGGAATCTTCACTGTGTTGTGAAGCTCCAGCGTTTATGCTTCCTCTCGACGCACTTCTTCGTGTCTTTCTATCAGTCCGTCTGCCTATCTTATTCACCTGTCCAGCATAAAGGCAGTGCTATTTTGTAGAGACTGATAAATAACATAGACAGCATGATAATTTATTAATCCTGAGTGAAATGGATTGATACGGAATGTACAGAGTGGTCCAAGACTGTAATCACTAATGCCTAAAACTTGTTGCTTTTAACCTTACTGCTTATCTGCTGGGGAATCACACCTCCGCGACATCAGAGCAGCTCTCGAGGAGTTGAAACCCATATTGGGCTCGGTTTCTGCACTACTTCCACTAAGCCCTTTTACATTGTATTTAAAATGAACACTGCTGTTTCTTTTTAACTATTTACCACAGGAAATAAATATTTCAATCAAGTCCACCTATGTGGAAAAACACTGGGAGAGACATTGCCCTTTCTTGTCCTCACACGGTATAAAAAATGTCACTATCTTTCTCTTCGATAAATAATTCACAGAGAGACAGTCTGCGACTTTGGAGATGGCCCTCGGCTATCCTTCACATGACAATGTGACAAGGATGAACAAGCTGTTCCCTAAAAGTTGCCAGGGAACCAGTTTCCCTCCAGCGCTGGTTTTAAAATCACTGTTGAGCTCAAATATGTAATAAGCTACGACAGTTACAAAAGCACAAATCTGAGAGCAACTGTCATTGTGACTAAATCTCATGTAAGTGGAACAATGGTTTGTTGATATGCTCATACAGACATGTGGAAAAAATAAAAAAGTACATCTTCTTTCAGTTCTAAGAGTTTAACATATTAGGATATAATAAAAAATCCCCCTGTCTTTTCCAGCCCTTAAAGTTAAATGCAACCTCAGATGAAAAGCAATGAATGACATATTACAGCAGGTGTAATATGTGAGGGTGTGTTTAAACTGGTGGTTTGAGCTGAGTACACAGCAGTCAGGTGCTGCTTATCTAAGGCATTAAATTAGACATTAGTAATAACACTATTAATCAGAGAGAAGCAGTTATCACTACCCATCTGTCTGTGAAAGGTTGTAAGGACATTCCCAAACAATTTGAAGTTAATCTTTTTAAAGTGAGAAAAAAAATATTCACGAGTTGAAAGCATTCAAGGCTGTTCCCAAACTTCCCAACACTGGACATCTGAGGACGTTCACCCCAAAATCAGACTGTGCAATCCTTTCAGGATGAACAAACAAACTAAGGGTTAAAACTCAGGCTCTACAGACCTCAGTTAGTGTATTAAATGTTAAAGATCATGACAGTACAATTAAAAAAAAAAAAAAAAGCTGTGCAAGTGCGGTTGCTTTGTAAGAGGTTTCCGGATGAAAAACTCTCATCTCTAAAACAAAAATGGGAGCATGGCTTAAATTTGCAAAGCTGCATCTGAACAAACCACCAGACTCAAAAACTGTCCTTTGGACAAGTAAGACCAAAGTAGAGATGTTTGGTCATAATGTACGGTGTCACCATTGATGAAAACCAAAAACAGCACGACAGTATAAACTCCTCTCCATTCCAACTGTCAGGCACGGCAGTGGAGGAGTGATGATTAGCGCTTGTTTTGCCACAGGACCTTGGGATATGTTCAGGTAATTCAAGAGGTGACTAAATCATTAAGTTTACTTGGTTACCACAGGCGATCTGCTATGGTGTCCCACAGGGTTGAGTTTTAGGGCTGATCCTCTTCACTCTATACATACTGCCCTTGGGAAATATCCAGCCAAACTTCCGGCATGTCTTGAGGACATTAAGACCTGTATGTATGTCCTCTAACTTTTTGCTTTCAAATTCAGATAAAACAGGGATTATTGTCTTTGGTCCCAAGCACCTTAGAAATGGATTAGCCAATTTTGTGTTGGCCTCCAGTAGAACTGTGAGAAATCTCAGTCATTTTTTATCAGCATTGAAAAAGCATTTCTGTTTAGTAAAGCCTATAGTCAATCTAATCAACAGTGTGTTAGGGCCAAGCAGGTTCATCTTAAACATTGCCTCATCATAGCTTTCCTGCTATAGGTCTACGCTGCAGGCGTAGACCTATAGCTGTGTCCATAGTTAACTAGGAACATCTCATAAATGTAACTGTACTTCATTGTTTCTGCAGTTTTTTGTGCTGTCTTGTGTTCCCTTGCCCCCCTTTTCATCTTTTCTGTAAATGTTTGCAGGTCATAGTTTTCAGAGCTACATACTAACCTGCAAATTCACCCTCTGACCACCTCAGTGTTGCTGCCCACATCTGTTTATATAGTCATCTCTGTAGTGCATGAACTGACAATGTTTCAGTCAGAATCTAAGTGCGTGGAATTCTTAGTTCTCCTGCTAAAGATTACTTATTATAATACATTTTGTCCTATATAATATTGTATGTGCTATCGTCTCTCTGTCCTATTTCACTCCTCTTTTCCTCCTTTACCCAGCTGGCCTTCAGCAGGAAGGTCCCCCCTTATGAGCCAGGTCCTGCTCAAGGTTTCTTTCCTCTTATCGTGGAGTTTTTCCTTGATTTTTTTGCTTAAAGGTTTTTTTTTCTCCCACAAGGGAAGTTTTGCCATTTTTATTGATTAGGATTGAATATTATAATTTTTATTTAATGATATTTGCTTGGGGGTCATGCTCTGGGTTTCTGTAAAGTGACCGGAGAGAATTTGCTTTGTAATAGATGCTATACAAATAAAATTGAATTGAATTAAACTTAGTTTCACAAAGTGCTTTAATAAAGTTATTACAGTTAATAAATTATGCCTTGTTGTTCACTTGAGGTTCTGTTTACCCAATTTTAAGACCTGGTAAGGACCGTATTACTTTTATTATGTTGTAATTGGATAAAACCTCCCTAAAATTTCCCCAAAACAGTCTCCTCTCAAGATTTATTTAGTGGCTCTTGATTGGAGTTATCCAGTCTAACAGTTCTCATCAGTACATGAGAATGTCAAAAACTGGCTTCAAACTGACTTTATACAAGACTATTTTGTCAACTAGTTTTTACAAGGTCTAAAACTAAATGTATAACCTTAATTTACTGCAAGACAACACAGCTCAAAAGTCTTTAAAATGCCCAGGATAGCGGATAAATAATAAAAGATGTTGCTCTTCTTTAATAAAATAGCTATTGATTTGTTACCGGAAAATCACAGAAAAATTAAACTACGGTCAAATTGAAACCCTACAGGCTTTCTTCTACAAATCTAACTTGCTGTTTTATTTGGCTAAAACTCTACAACAAGATACAGTCAACAAAGGTCGCAGGCAGTTATGCTTTTAAAAAACATTTAAAAGGTTTCAGGCTGGATTTTGGGCTCAACATTTTATCCGCAACTTCATAAAAATACATCCATGATATTGATTTTAGAAATGAGAAATATGAGAGCAAATCCACCCTCTCACAACTCACAGTAAGATAACGTTGGGGAGCAGTGGGACAGCATGTCCATGAACTGATTTTTTTTCTTTATATATATATATATATATATATATATATATATATATATATATATATATATATATATATATACCCAAACCCAATGTCTGGAACATGCAAGTGTGGTGAGACCTTCCTGATGAGAATTAAGCATGTGTGTAGTTAAAGCAGGGCTAATCAGGACAAACAGAGAGCAGAGAGTACTGATAAAGACCACTGGATCCTATCTTTTAGAGCACAGGGAGGTTCTTGTACAAAAGTCAATACAGCCAAAACCTAAAGTATGCAGACTCACCAACATCCTCCACACCTCACTTCTCAAGTGTGACTGATTCCACTTGTCTGATTCATGCCAAATGCTTGTCTTGCCTGCCTTGAAGCCACAGAGGGAATCATTGATTATCTATGCAGTGGCACATATTCCCAACACTCCAGACTTTGGTATTATGCTCATCTCTGAAACAGGTTGCTGTTGCTCACTCCTAAAAATGTTTTGCACAACACGAACCATCCCTAGTGATTTTCTTTGGAGAAACATGTTCAATAGTGATAACTTCTTCTGTTGTTCTACATGTATGGCTTTTAAATTAAAAAGGGGCGGGGGGGGGTCTGCTTTTTCATTTATTGTGGTGGTCTGATGACAGTCTGATGAGGGCTTTTCCCTAATGACAGCACTTGCATTATATTATATGATATTAATGATCAATCATTTCCAAATATGAAGCTGTGTTTCAAACAGGAGGGAAAAAAATGCTTGTTTGAGTAATGAGATGGGAAAGAGAGAGAGAGAGCATTGTTTTTTTTCTCTCATTGTTCTTACAATAATAAAGTGCAATCAATAAGGCTGCACTCTTAACGAACCACACTTTATCACACTGTCAGTAACTGCTGCAACATGTTGCTAAATGAATCCAAAGTCTTCATTAAAGGCAGACTGGTCTCCTGTGGGTGCAGGACTGCACACAGATTGATCCAGCAGTGATGGACGACAGAGGAGGGACGGCTCGAAGCAGATAGCGAACGTAGAAGGCTGCTGGGTTTTGGGATCAAATGCTCATCTTCTGGTGTGGAATTCACAAATGTAATTTGATAATGTGAGAGGAAAAGACAGAAAGAAAGAGCCTCTGAGACAGGCGCATGAACGATGAATGAGTTCTTATGAAAATCTCCTTAAGCCAGTTAAAAGAAACATTCTCAGCAATATGGTTATATTATAAAGTAAAATACACCCACAGTAATCACAGTAAAGATAATATAAAGTGGGACACAGCGTGAGCTCAAATAGAAACATTATATAGACAGATGAGTGTTAATTGAACTGCGGGAGCGCATCACCAAGCAACAGAGCAGAGGAATGTGCAGTGCGCACATGTCAGTGATCATAGTTTAAAGCAGAAATAAGATAGCTGATATCACTCGGAGATTCTGAAAGGTAATTACTGAGAGCTGATTAGACTAACTGAAACAGCTGCCTCGACCGGTTGGGAGGGGAACTTAAAAGAGAGGGGATAAAAAAAAAAAAAAATAACTTTGGGGGCACACTCACAGTGCTGAAATTGCGCGGCCCGCAGAGCTCTCCCTGGTACCTACAGTATAACAGCATCTCCTCCAGCTGGTGTCCCAGCCGGTCCAGCAGATGCCTCATGGACGGCTGGGACTCCCGAGGAGGGGGAAGGAAGTGGTTGAAGTCCAAAATCCGAGACAGCGGGGTCCAGGGCGGCTCGCCCCCTGCGCTCTCGCCTCCCTGATCCCGCAGAGCGACGAGCGCCTCCTTTGCCGCGGAGGTGACCTGCCAGTTCCTCCCCAAAAGTCCCAGCCACCTCCCGGCGCTGAAGATGTCCGTCTTCTTCATGCGCCGTGGCAGCAGCAGGTTCTGGTTACAAATGGTGACGGCGGGGAAGACGAGCCGCTTGGCGTACACCATGTGCGCCTTGGTGTAGACGGGCGACGACAGCAGGTACCGCACTCTGTTGGAGGACCAGGTGAAGAGCAGAGCCACGGCCGCCAGGAACGCCAGCAGCCACGCGACTCTCCGGGGGTAGGAGCCGCTGAGGAAGATGTGCCTCAAGCCGTGCAGGGTTGTGTGCTTCAAGAAGAGTTTCCCGGCTTCAGTGAGGGAACCCGGTTTCGGCTTCGATCCAGTGGACTGGCACATTTTCGGGAAACGCCGGTGCGAGTTATGAACATCGGTCCCGCCGTGGTCACAGTGAATGAGCCTTAACTGGCTTTTGCGCGCGCAGAGGGCTGCTGTTTTATCGGAGACTTTGGCAAGAGGAGAGAGCGGAGCGCGCTCAGCTCTGCTCGGTCCTCTCGGGCTCTGAACAGCAGCTTGAAACACTGATGGGGGAGTATTTTGTCAGCCGCACGGCGCTCCCTGGAGGGGGAAGCGAAGTTAGTCAGAATGATTTAGTGCACCACTGTGCAGCAACAGGAGTCCTGGGGACGATTTCGTCCAAATTGCAAGAAGCTCGTCTCCAAAAATCCCACAGAAATCCAAAAAGACAACGTTTTTTTTTTTTTCCCCTAAATTCACGCAATTACATTGCAGTACACGTTCTTTCTGTCTGGCTGCTGAATACTCATTTTTCTCTCTTCCTCCAACAACCCAACTCTTCAGACGCGCACACACTCATGTGCACTTCTTTGGAGCATCATTAGTGCTGTTTGCAGGGTGAAATCTCTTGGCTCAGTAGCTACAATCCATTTCTTCCCTTTTAGCCCCTTAACGCACATAAATATCTGCGCACAAACACACATGCACTTTCGTTTCTGCTGCAATGTGCATTCCTCATCAACATTTAATGCAATATTATCGAGGTTAATAGCTACTATACAGATAGCATTTCTCATTACTTCACCATGAGTTACATTTTGAGTACTGCAGGTTGAAATGCAACAACAAAAAAAAAAAAAAGGTAGCCTTTACATTTTTTATGCATGTAAGTACATTTGATTCAATAATAACAATAAAGACCCAGTTTGGCTGTGCTAAAGGGAACTAGTTTCAAGAAGACTTGAAAGCACCATTTGCAAAGAATCTGCAACAAACCATCTCACTCTGGGGGTTTCAGGTTAAGTGGTGTTTCATGCTTGGTTGGTCATCATCACACTAAGTTCCAGTGGAGGTGCCACAGAACTGTTTCAAACTCTTTGCTCCTCATTTCAGGCTGTGTGTGTGTGCGTGTGTGTGTTTCCTATTGGTGACTGTGTGACTAAGGAAAAGAGCTAAAAGGAGGATGATATGAATGACAGGAGAGAAGGGTAGCATGAAGGAAGAGCACTTAGTAAATCAATTTTTCATGTCTTGTCACTTCATATTTTAAATGATAAATCCAGTCTCTTGAAAAGGGAATAATTGCGGAGACTTGGGAAAGTGTTGACTGAAAAGTCAGTCAAACAAACAAACAAACAAAAAAACATTGACTGAGAGAGGGAAAAAAAACATGAAATTCTTAGCAAAATCCACATTGAGCCAAGGAATTTACCACCTTGGCAAATAATGGAGTGAAATAGAGAAACATGTCCGTCTGCCCTTAAATCATAAAAGCTGGTGGATGTTTAGAATCAAAAGACAGGGAATTTTTTTTTCTTAATTTTCCATTGCCCCCTTTTTCAAACAAGCTCAGCTAATGTAAGAGCAATACAGCTGCCAAACAGACAAACAAGATCCAACATATGTTTAAAATGTCGACAGTCTGTGTCATATTCACTTAAAGGTGGGGTGGGTGTTGTTTTTTTGCAACACTTTTTACAATATTGCCTGAAAACCTTTTCACATTTCCATTGCACCCACTGAAATAAAATGTTTGCAAAAAAAACTAAACATTTTGGTCCAGTCTAGAGGGTATAATCAGAGAAAAACTCTGACCAATCAAAAAAGTGATCATCACTATTTTGATTGGCTGCCTAATACGTCCATCAAATATCACCCCTCGCTCCCTCCCTCCCTGTGGTTCATGCAGTCGTGAATCATGTGAAGGCGTGGTTTCGAGGGGTGAGCTGAAGAGGAGGAGGCGGAGCCTTTGGGAGGAGGGAGGGAGTGTATATTTTCAAAATCTCACTTGAGTTGGATTGCTGGAACCGTTTTTCAAACAACACCTACTCCACCTTTAATAAAAATTGAAAACTAAACTGATTTGCTTGATGGGTGAATTAAGCCTGTGCAAATGTTTTCTCATCAAGCTCAACTATGCCTGACACATTTATTACATAATTGTATTATTTGAGATGATCATTTTGCATAATTGCGTAAAAGCCTTAAAATGGCAGGGAGAAACTGAAATAAATGTAATATTTTCACATATTTGTTTTGTTTTTTTTACAGTTTTTATGAAGTTGAGTATGGAGCCCCATTCCGGGCTGAAATACGTATCCATTATTATGAAATGTTTCCCATTATTATGAAATACATGTTTATTATTATGAAATATTTCCTGTTATTATGAAATATATGTGTATTATTATGAAATATTTCCTATTATTATGAAAAAATGTAATTGTTATGAATATATTTTATTATTATTTAATCTTAGTTTAATGCATAATAGTTTATTTCAAAATGTCTTTTTTAATCTAAGAATGAGTTTTTACATAATTGCTTCCTTTTTCATAAGAATGAGTTTTTACATAATTGCTTCCTTTTTCATAAGACATTTTTCCACTGGGCGGGACCAGTGGTTGACCTGCATGCTCATTGGCTGATCCTTCTCTATTCTACGCTCTGACATCGACTAGTTTTGGCCTTGAGGTCCCGTTAGCAGCGGGCCGTGGCGTCATCAAGGTGCGCTTCCTAGTCCGATTGTAGCTATGGCAGCTTGGACTGAGCTATGAGAAACCTTGACGTTTCTTAGTCGATGTCAACTTTTAACCGTAAACTGAGGTGCATTCTGCCACCTACTGGCCCTGGAGTATATACATTGCACCTCTCGCCCACTATCGATATTCACTGTTCTGTTGCTTATGCCTGAATGAAAGAGCAGCCAATCACATAAATGGCTCCGCCCTCTCTGCTGTAATTGACACACAAATCAATCTTATGAAAAACAAAGCCATTATTATGTAAAAGCTCATTCTTATGAAAAACGAAACCATTATCATAATAATGGGAAATATTTCACAATAATAAACGGCAGTATTTCATAATAATAGACTCATTTATTCATTGAATTATGACCCAAACGGGGTCATAATGGGAGTACAGTCCCTGTTTTCTGCTAAACACACGTGATACCTACCATGTCAGCTTTTTGTTTGTAAAGCCGAAAAGCAAAAACAAGCAAAGTATTCTAGCTTTGGAAAACTACACACAGTGCACAGACAGTGGGGCAAACATGAGTCTGATAGTGGGTCATGTGTTCAATTTTGTCTGAAGGTATTTATTTTAAATGACCAAAAAGCAACAATGAATTAGACTTGCTCTCTAACTGTTATATTTCCGAACATTGTTGCAACCCACTGTATTGATATTTGCCAAATCTGCAAAACACCCAAGATATGTCTGATGCAAACATTATCAAAATTCCTGCCGTGCATGGCAGCTGTATCAGGATTAAGGTTTAGCTGCAGGTCAGCGGCGGTAGAGGCAAGCTCAAGTCCTCATGCATGAAAGAAAATCACGCTGCACACATATCCACATGCCTGCATACCTCACTGGGATACGAGGGCTGCTTTTTATCCAGACTTTACTTCAACACAGTCCACAAGACAGAGTGCACAGAGCGTGCATGAGAAAACTCAAGCAAAGCTAACCACAAAGGATGAGATCAGCCAACCTTCAGCAGTTTAATATTAGTCCTTATCTCTGGGTCCGTACAGGAAAAAAGGCTACTTACTCACACTGTCAGAGTTTTGCTGTCCTGCGTACTGCAGCACACGTCATGATGTCCCCTCAGAGGATAATGAAGTCTTCTGCTGAGGCCATTAATCATAGTTCAATGAGGAATGGAGTCATGGGCAAAAACTGCCCTGGTGGTTGTAATTGTTGCCCCACAGCAACGAGGTTCCTGGTTTGAATCCTGACAGGGGCCTTTCTGTGTGGAGTTTGCATGTTTCACCCTGCGCTTGTGTGGGTTTTCTGCGGGTACTCAGTCCAACAACATACATGCTAGTTTTACTGGTAATTCTGAACTGAATGGGTGTGTGTGGCCCTGTGATTATGGGATGTGCTCCAGCAGATCCCTGCAACCCTGCACAAGAATAAGTGGGCATAGATGATGGATGCTTTTTTTTTTTTTTCCTCTTGATAGCTTGGGACTTAGTCATATATAAAGAAAAAAAAAACACAATCTTTTTTTTCTAATATTTCATGTATTGGGAAATAATTAAAATTCAGTAAATAGACTCTTTTGATAAACAACAAAAATGACATTTGCTGCATCATTACTCAACAAAACGTAAACCAAAATACAAAGGCAGTGAATGAAAAACAGGCTGATTCAGTAGCCTGTAGAACCTCCTTTAACAGTGTTAATGTGAGCTAAATATTTTCTGTTGAAACATAATCTGTCTTCAGACATCAATGACTGACGGGCACCTCGGTTCTGTAGCAGCAAAACCAGTCCAGCTCTTCACCCCTGTGCTTGGCAGTTGGCATTATGAAGTGCTTGCTCTGACATGCTATTTTTGATTTCACCAAAGTTGAATAGTGCATTATGGATAAAACAATTCCCCTTTGGCCTGAACTGTCCAAATGATCCAGAAGTCTTGTGGTTTATTCAGATGCATCTTTGCAAAGCTAAGCTGTGCTGCCATATTCTTTTAGAGATAATAGGCTTTTTCTTGGCAACCTTTCAAAACAAGCCATACTAGCATTTTCTTTTTTTTTCAAATTATCACTGTCATAAACTATAGCATTTAACATCTGAACTGAAGTCGATAGTCTAAGATATAGCCCATTTATGTATTTTCTTTGAGAACCTGCACTGTCTGACCTTGAGATTCCACTGATAACTAAGTCAGTTTTGTTGAATGTTTTTCAGTTGTGAATAATCTTTCCAGTGTAGAATGATGCAGCCCAAAATGTTAAGAAATGGACTGACTGTTCCCAGACTGATGGGCAGCAACAGTTATGTCCCTGAGATCGATGTGGACTTTCTTTTCCTCCTCAGCGTAGTTAAAACACTCCTGAATGCTCCAAACAGGCAAACTTCCAAAAGTTCTGCTTTCATAGAGGTGGTGACACTTTCTGATCATCAACTAATCAAGTTTATTTGATTAGCAGCACCTGCCCCCCCCCTTTTAATTTCTGTGGAAGTAGTGAGGGTGTACATAAGGTATTTTTTAAAGTTTAGCTTAGTTTTTGATACACAAAGACACTGTGTAAAATGTCTTATGTTGTTTATCTGAGGTTGTGGTTTCCTCATTTAACGACCTGGTAAGGACCTTTAAAAAATATATTTAGACTATGTACTTATTTCTTAAATGTTTTCTTCTGTCCTGATATGTAAAACATTGGAACTTAGAGAGGGTGTACTTTTCTTTTTTATCTCACATTACTGTCATGCCTGATATCATCAGCTGTGCATCAGAATCCACCGGAAATTGAGCCTGGCACTTGTGGCATTTAACAGCGTTTGTTTAACTCCATTTCCCAAACCATCTCATCAAGAAAGAGACATATCAGATGAAAGTGTCTGCGCAACAAGCTAATCCATCTGGGTGAAAGGATAATGATGTACTTGTCTGACAGAGAAATGCAATCACAAGTGTCAAACAAGTGTAACAACAACAGCATAATAAATGCATGCTGCTTTGAAACCACGGTTAAAGAGTCTCACTAATGAACCCATTATGAAAGCAAGCACGGATATTTGCTAGGGTCTTTGGGCACATATCTGTAGCATATTAATATCAAAGCCTCTACGACATGAATATTCTGTTTTATTGTGAGGTTTCCAAAATAGATTGTGAGTCTACTAATGTGTAAAAGGACAACAGCGTGTCAAACACCCCTTTACAGCGACTGCATGAGTGCATACAGACAAACAGAGTGCCACGCAGACCTTTGGTTGAGATACTTCAATTTCCCAGAACTTTACGTATTCCCAGAGCAGATGTTTCGGGGACATAAAAAATTCAAAGAACATAGAGTTCAGTCATCTCAAGGATGTTGCGTTAAAGGGAAACACACACGAATAAGAAGACTATAATCACACACTTTAACTCTTAATTGAGAGTGCAAATTTGTCTCTTGTGAAGACTTTCAATGATATTATTACACACTGGTAAGTCAGGTGCAGAATAAATTCAACCAGCCTGTCAGCAGCGCGACAGTGATACAAACCACGGGGTAATTGGAGGATCATTGACTGACCACAAATGTCAGTATCCACTGCAAACCGATGTCATGAATTTCCATCACAGTCCATAAAACATCACAGAATATTAGGTGCTTGATCACGAGGAGCTAATGTGAATTAGAGTGAGCAGCACGTAACTGTTTTTAGAGCGAATTTTGTCCCTGACAGTTCATCTAAAAGTGAAAAAGATCAGGTTCAATCAGTGAGAGCAGCGAAGCAGTGAATATTTAAGAGCCAAGAGATGATAAATGAAAAGGCCTTGACAAGCAAAAGCTATTTAATAGCTGCCACTTGACGTTGTATTGCATCAGTCAGAGGGGATAACACCTTTTTGCATCCAGGCTGTCATGCTTGTTGAGGCTAACGTCAACCACTTCCGCACTCAGACATGTGCTCAACCTTTAGTGGATTTAATCCCACGTCTAATTGCTGTAAAGTTCTACCGTTTTACTTTCTCTGCCAAATTTTTTCCTTCCTTTCTCCCTCTTTTGACTTTCTCAACCTTTCATACAGCTGGCCTTTGCAGCCAGATGTACATGTACTAGCACTATACTCATCGAAATGTTAGGGACATGTATTACATACATTTAACAGTATGTAAAATGTATTACATACATTTAACAGTATGTAAAGACTCTGTAAACTTATATTTACACAGTTACAGTTCTTTTTTTTTTGGCAGTGTTACATGTGAGAGAGCATGTATGTCTGTATGAATAAAGTATTCATGAACACAGTGTGTATTTGCTTAAAAAATAACTCCATATAAGAATTGTAAAACATATAGTGAGAAATCACATTTGCATGTACATCATATTTTTGTTGCATAATTTTGTCTGGTACATTTGAGAGTGTGGAAGCTTGAAGTGGACTTGGAAAAAAAAACCTACATTATAACGTTATAGAGTTCAGACAAACTGTACCAGAGCCGTATATGACTGAACTACATCCACTTGTGGATACAACCATGTCAAAACTCAATAGAAATAATCACATAAGAGCTACCTGTTGAATGAGTGTGAGGAGTGTGTTGTGAAAATCTTATGACAGAGTCTGTTAAAGCTCCACTGTGCCACTCCTGGCAGAAATGCAGTATAAATGAATCAGGTTTCAGTTGGATAGAACAGTATGAAGTAAGAATAGTTGTTGCATGTTTTCATTACCATAATAATGCACATCAGTTTCCTCCACCACCTTGTGTCAGAGCCTAGAATTAAAATACCAAATGCAGTGTGCTGACCATGCCTTTTTTTTTCTGAGTCACTATAAATACTTAGATGGAAAGAGTCATAGGTAAAGTATTCTTCAGGTTGCACCTTTGGTGCTACATCCAACAAACTGCTTCTTTCAGTGCTAAATGAAGCTCAATATCGGTGAAGATAGAAACCCCACAATGCAATATTATTTTACTTTACTATTGTGCATTTACACCCACACACCCACAAGAACGGGCCTGTTACAGTTAACAATAAAGTGTGTGATTGCACTAATCTGAGATAATCGTGATCATGGTAATCACCATCATGTTTTTCATTAATTTGTTTGAAAACAACCGGGTGAAACTGATGAAAAAGGTCATATTTCGACAGTGTTTTCCACCATTTAATAGGTTCGACTCACTCACTGATAGAAACGACAGCTTTTTAATGACACCATCTTGTTAAACACCTGCCCCCTGCTGTGGATGTGACATATCTGCAAGCCTGAAACACATGCAGACTGTATTCATTTCCAATAAATGTTTTTATTTTTGATAAAGGTTGTGTGAATTACACGGTTACATTATGAAATAATAGCGGCGTACAAATAAACAGAGACGATTGTATGACACAAGACATATGAATGTTGTACATTCCTCACTAAAATATAAGGTCTTAATTTTGTATGATGTATGATGATCTCATAAATGGAGTAGAAAACGATGACCAGACTCCTTGTGATTCAGTCTGGGTTAGGAGCAACATGTAAGCTCAGCAGTTTACTTCATTAATATGATAGTATTGCTGAAACTGTGGCTGCTTTTACTTATTTATGGACAGCTGCAGTTAGTTAGGATGTGCGTATGTACAATTAAGGAATATGTTCCTATTTTAATTTTAAAATTCATGAGAAAATCTATTGTTGCACAGCTATTAAAAATGTAAGTGTTTACATAAAATGATTCACTGCCCTCTGATTCTCAAGGCTCATTTTGCTTTGGAACAGAATACGGTGTCAAAAGAAGTTACCCAGGGCTGCACTGAATGGGAGCCTTGGAAGTACTTTGAGCTGTACATTCATGACACAGTTTTTGAAGATAAATCAGTGTGCATGAACCCATGCGAGTAAGCCTCAACACCCCTCCTGAAGAAACAAGAACCTTTTTCTTTGGTCATGTACATGCATGTTGTGGACAAACCTGAACAGGAGTTTACTGTGCAGGGAAGATGAGGGAGTCCATCGTTGTTGAGTGAAAGAATATGAAAAATACAGAGCTATGCAAAGCCATTCCTAAAATAATTATTATCATTATTGTTGATAATTATTTACATCTGATAGACTCAGTTCATCATAATATCGCTTGGTCTCTCAAGTGTCACATTCTTAAGACATTTGCTACAATAAAATGTCATATAAGACACAAGATGTTTGCATACATTTTGGACTCAGTTTATGCAGCTCACAAACACAGAGCTGCCTAAGAAAGGGGATAATAAGTTCACTGGACCTTACAGCCCAAATGACTTTCAGTTCAGGCATGTGAAGAGATGGGTTTTGTGTCAGTTTCAGATTTGAAAAAGGACTGAGTGCAGAAGCACGAGTATAACGAGACTGTGTGTCTCATCCTCGTCGGCGCTCTAAGTTCGTCCATCTTATTTGCGAGAGATCTCTCCTTTCCCCTGTTACGATCCAGAGAAGAGATGGTTTGAACTTCCACGTCTCCTCTTCAAGTCATCTGGGATTTGAGGTCTCAATCTGGGTGTTATTTGGTTTGAAACCTCGGTTGGCTCTTCCTACTGGTAAACAACTCTGTTCAGCTCAATGCACTGATGGCAATCGGTTTGTTTCTGAGAGTGTGTAGTTGTTGAGGCACTCAGCACTAAATCAAACCGTCAGTCCTTGTCCAGATGAGATGGGGCTGACCAGGCTAAACCTCGACATGCAGAATCAGACTACATATCACAAACATTGCAACCTGGCCCTCCACCTAACCCCTCTCCTACAATCTACATCTTAAAATGACTTGACTCTACCTCTGTCATCACATCTCATCTTTTCATGTTTTTATTAACTTACAAGACAGCACCATAATTGCAAGGTCATAAACACAAAGCGCCATTCATCTCGCCATTCTCCTCAGATTCCTTTATTTTTTACTCCTTTATTCACTCTCTCATCTCTGTATTTTTTTTCTGCTTCTCTTGGTTGCTGCTGTCTCTTCTTTGTCTCCCACTGGGAATATCTGGCACCAAGGCACCCGTGAAGGAGCAGGCAAAGAGACAAGGGAAAGGAGAGAGGTATTGGCACACGGCGCAAAGGGAGACAGACTGGAGGCACGGGCCTGTGGCTGCAGGGAGCTGACAGAAGAGCAGGTGGTAATTTACGGAGACAGTTTTGAAGATAATTGCGAACATGATCTGCTGTAAGGTACATATGTCACGAAGGCAACTTTTTTCCAACTACAGCTATAAGGCTGTAAGAAGCATTGTGTCAGATAAGGGCTGACGACTATAAAAACAATCCGGACGACATAATTCAGGAGTGGATCAGGAGCTGACAGGAAGAATGCAAGCTGACAACACCAAAACAATGTTGGATATTGTATATCAATGGAACCTTCCTGTTTCTGAAATATTTGATTCGTTGCTATAAAAAACTATTCTAATTTAAAAAGTGAATGTCTTTCTCTGTTTATTTTTACGATATTGCCAGTATAATCCTTATAAAAACAATGCACTTACCTGCAAGAAGATTTAGGAGTTTTACTTTACAAGTATTGGGGCTGAATGAAGCATTTTTATGTTTACAGCCCATGGAGCAATAAAAGCATCCCTGCCTACACTAAGAAACACATGATGACACATCTAATTCATCTTGGCAGCACCATGACAGCTGGGTTGGGGAGAGTTTGGGAGAAGGGAAATGGTTCTGATGAATGACTTTTAGAGTATGGCCGCTAGCTACAGCAAACAGTCTCCCAGTCCCCAGAGGCCTGATACCTCCTATTTGCTGCTCAGGGAATGAATGAATAGCCCTTTGTGAAATAAATGCTCCCTTTCTGTCTGACATTTACAAATGAATCCCTGTTGTAAAACTAAATCCATCCACTTGTTTTATTAGAAGTGGAGGTGAGTTTCCTGCGCTGCAGCTCAAAATTATGCGGCTGTCATAAAGCCCACATAGTAATGATGATTTAAGGAAAGCATTATTGGAGGGGCCAAGGGTAATTTGGAAGGACCCTATATGCAAATATCAAGAATGCAGCCAAACAAGCTTCATCAGACCGATGGAGAAACTGAAGCCACCATCACGTCGCTATGAAATTTGGGTAATTGGGTCTGCTACTGCAACATATTTTAAGGATCCCATGAGCACTGAGGCCATCTTTTGTATGCACAGACTCTCTATACTAACCTTCAGGATCATTTTTATGCCCAGCATGTGCAACAAGCCTCTGAAATCACATCTCATCAATTTCTACTCAATGCAGCAAAATAAAGATTGTTTTTAAAAAAGCACAATTTTTTACGAAGTGCCAAAAAAAAAACTGAAAATCTTTATTGACAATATATTGAATAATAACATCCACTGAACTCCATAAAAAGAAACTTGCTATTGAATGTGTTTGAAATTGCAATGAATGATTTGTTTTTATTAAACTGGCCAAGAAAGGAGGTTACATTTTACTAGAAACCATATTTTGGAACAACATTAGCCTTTTTAATTAGCACTTCTTACACAAAGGGACTAATTTTGTGCCTCCAGTCGGTCCAAAAATTGGGTTTATAGTGTGTGGGAATCTAAGTGAAAGTGATGCATCGGGGTCATTAATGCAGTCAAATCAGATCACTTGTTTGGCTGAACTAAACCAAAGCTAACCAGCCAGCAGGGGTGGTAGATGCAGACAACAAGAGAGCATCCCTGTAAAGATGTCAAAGTCTGGCTCTTCTGTCAACACAGCAGATCTGTATGCCTCAAGTAGCTACAAGCTGGATTGCTACGCTGAGTGGCTTTAAGATACACAGTAGGGGTATTAGCTATTTGTCCAATTTGAGCATGGGCACAAAATTGTTGGAGGATATTGAAAATCATCAAAAGTCTCCACTGTAGATGTGTTACATATCCTTAATGCTTGAGAGGCTAGAAGAGCTTACCTGAGGGAAAAGAAAAAAAAAAATTATGAGGTGGCTGCTGTGTAACTGCTGTCATTGACCATCACTAAAAGGTGATTCATGGCTCTATGCAGCAGCTATGCACATTGTATGTATGTCTATGTATCGAACCCCCATCATTTATCATTATATTATCGTTTATATTTGTCCTTCGTGGTTTGTGTTGGTCTGTAACTCCACTACCAAACCAACGTAGCGGAGCAGGTTTATGTCTGCAGCACTGCAGCTTGCAAGCACTGAGCTTCCTTTTGTTTACTTCCTTTTTACAGCTCAGACATAACCGCAGAGCAAGTAAAGCATATCTGATGTGAGTTGGAGCTCGTAAATGTGAAGCAACAGTAATTTTTATTGAGATTACAGAAGTGTTTCCTTCCTCCTGGCTTGAAAACAACATCTAAGAAACAGTAGCAGGAAATACGTAGCAAGAAATATCCAGCAGACCAATCACATCTCTTGAAGGCTGCAACGGCCCAGTAAGATTTCTGGAGGTTTAGTAGTCAGATTTATGGAGAGGTGCACGTCAGACTGAGGTGGAGGTTACAGCGTAGGGTTCCCTCCTACCATGGATATATGTTGTCGGTTCAGAGTAGAAACACAAACCACGCTTAAGGCTAACACAAGTCTCTTCTATTTGTCATTCCCCCAAATATCAAGCCTAAGTACAACTACAACAGAAGACTCAGCAACTTCAATTTACTATCTGAAAACAGTAACAAATCCTTTTCGATGTTTTGCCTGGATGTATTTCCAAGGTCCTCTTGAGGATGTCAACAAATTGTCAACAAATTCCACCTGACATTTTGCATCACTAGTTAACGTGTTAAACGGCTGGCCAGGGGTGAGAGCGAGTGTGTGGTACACCTCATGTCAACGAGATGTCAGACATGCGGTGAAAGCAGGACTAACAAAGAAGGATCGATCTTCGCCCAGCTGGCTGACAAACTGACATCCTCGCCTGTGCTCACACGCTTACAAACACAGACAGGAAGATCAGCCAGAGAGAATCAAACAAACAGTCCAGAGATACATGCTGGATTTAAACTAAGTGGATCTTTCCTTTTGATTTATTTTTCATTTTTTGTCCTGCATTACAACGCTCTGGCTGGAGGTGCAGCACATTTACCAAAGGCAATATGATGGCTAATGCCTTCAGTGAGTCTATGTGTATGCTGCGTAAGAAAGAAAAGAGCGGTAGCAGACACATGCTAATTACTGCGATGATTTATTTGCTTTTTTACCCCTCAGTAACTCCTGGCCTGGAGCTGGCTGAACGTTATGTCCTGATATAAAACTATGAATAACAAGGAGGGGGTTTGAGTCAGCAGGGCACACCTCTCTGCTGGTGTTCAGTATTTTTCACTGTGTGCCACTGAAACAGACGTTATTGGTGTTGAGACTTGAATCCAACTGTGAATATGAGGTTGTGACATTGAACAACCTAGTCGTCCCCTCCTTTTATATTGTCCAAAGCATCAGCGCTGGAGCTGCAGACATGGACTCCAAGGATGCAGTGATGAAACAACAACCACTCAATCAAAAGGCTGTCAACCAAAGTCAGCTTGGGATGGCCTGTTTGCAGTTTGAGCTCATTTACATTTATGGCACTTTGCCCCTTCTCTTGTCTGAAGTATCTCACAGTGCGACTGAACAGATATGTGTTTGAATTCTCAAATAACAACGCATACAGACAGCACTATTTTTTTTGATACAAGAATAAAATCCGAGACTCTGCCATTTTACAAGACCACATCCTGAACCTTGAGCTCGTCTCCGTGCTCTCAACTGCATTTATAAGTCTGATCTAGTGCAACAGTTACATAATATTCACACGCCATGTTAGAGTTATGAGCTTCAACTGGATTTTGATTTCACTTGATTAGTTCTATTTTGCCCCTCTCCCCCCATTTTTCCCCATTCTGGTACTGATATAGACAGAAAAAGTATTAAGACATACTCAAAACCTGTTATAATCAATAACTTTAAAGGATCTTTGTGTCTCATAACCACTTCCCTAATCTGTAGCATTTTTGTAGTTTTAGTAGGACTGATGATCATAGCAAAAGCGATATTAGATGAGCTCTTTTACTTCTTTTTTTCCTTGTGGCCAGGAAGAAGTTCAACATGGCCAGACAGCCACACAATTTCAGTCAAATGCTGAAAAGCATGTTGCAACTTGATTCAATAAGAATCAACAGTTACAGAAAATAACCGATAATCCATGTCTCCCACTTCTTTTATGTGTTGCACATGCACACGTCCAAAGTCTAAGATGAACTTCATGTCCTGTTGATTCTGCATTCTGCAACAAAGAGCATCCCAGTTCCTAATAGAGTCCTGCTGACCTGGCCAGATGGAGTCATATCTGAAACTCTGCAGAAGAGAGGCCACATGAACCAGTTCAGCCACATGCACACATTCTGGCATTCAGATATTCTTCCTCCCCACACGCAAACTACACACATGCTGCACCGAAGAAAAAAAACAGAAAAGAAAAAATAAAAATATATTGCATTGACAAATCAGGTTATTTAAAACAGGATAAGAATAAATGTCAGTCAAGATTAGGTACTTATTCAACAAAGCAGACAACTCTGAAAGACTGTCTCCACATCCATGCACACACGAGCACATGCCGAGATGTGGACACGCCTACAGTAAGAGCAGACGAAAGATGGGAACACGAAGAATGGGAGTGAATGAGAGAGAGAAAAAACACAGAGTCCAGCGCTCTTAAAAGAACACAACCTTTCTCTTCACAACTCCTCTGACATTGGGAGCCAAACGTTTTCTGCCATTTCTGGTATTAAGAACAGGAAACAGTCCCATTGGAAACCATTAAGACCCTCTCATCATCTTAATTAGCTCCTCATAAGTGGCTGTTGGCCCTATATGGGACACTTGTCATGACTCCTATTCATATATAACTGCTGCGACAAGACAGCAGTTGCTCTCATTCTACCACCATTAGGCATCATTTATCTTCTTCGTCTCGGAGTAAAATGAAAGTTAAATCCATTCATTTATGCCACTTTAATCAATAGTTAGCAATCATGTCACGAGGAGCTGGCTAATATTGAAGAGTTGTAATGATGTATCCCTCCAATTTAAAGGACTCCAGCTTTAAATCCCATTGGCCTCATGTAAGAAGGGTATGAGTGCTGCTTTGCTATTTGTCACCTTCCTCCATAAAAGGCTGAAAAGATATTTAACTGAGACTGATGCATCGTAACACTGATCCATTACTTTGATTGCCAGCATCAGTGTGTGTTCTACTCAACTGTAGTCCTTTATGTTCAGGATGATATGCTGAATCTTCTAGTTAGGTCAGCTTTTTCTTTTTCTTTTTAAAAGAGATATAAAAATAAGGCAATGCTGTTTCTGCAGATTTGATTTAACAATTTTCTCCCCATTGAAAGCTGTGTCAATGTGTGCATTTCACTTAAAGCCACAGACTTGCCTAAAACTACTCTTCGTTGTTGCCAATTTAACTTGTCCATGTTTTATTCAAAAAGCAACTGGCATTAAATGTAGTTAACTGCGATCAAACTTCAAAGAAGGGTGTCACCAAGATGCCAAACAGCACTCATGTTTGCGCCATTATAACCGTCTCCCCTGTGAAGCCTTTGCAGCCTGGCTGTGAGCTATGTATGTGAACTAGCATTTCTCAGAGTAGAGATCGATTCACGATCATTGTCACCTGTGCTTTTATCAGATGACTGTGCTTTTGTGAAATGAGTGACTACTGCTGAATGTGTAGCCATAAAGGGCTTCATTTCACTTGCTATTTTCTCACTTGGTGTGCTGTCTAATAACAGAAACTGAAATACTGTTAATAAGAAGCTTTATTAGGAATGAATTTGTATTATGTTTCTTATGAGAGGAGAGACAGTTGGAGAGAAGCAAACCGAAGGTTCCTGCTGACACTAGCCAGGTAGCATACAGACACTTCTATTCTGTTCAGGGTCATCAGGGGGCTGCAGACTGTCCCAGCTGTTATCAGGGAAGAGGCAGGCAGGCCCCCTGACAGGTCAGCAGTCCATCACAGCGCCACACAGAGACAAACAACCATGCACATTCACATGTGTTCACACACCCCATACAGAGTCACCAGTCAGGCTAACATGCACGTCCTTGGACTGCTGGAGGAAGGAGGAGTGCTGAGAGAAAACCCGAAAGGAGAATTTTGCAAACTCCATACACAAAAACCCCAGCTGAGATTTGAACTGGGAACCTTTTTTTTGTGAGGTGGTGTTGCTAAGTATACGCAGTGTATCTCATTGTGTCTGAAAAGACTGACGTCTAATATTTTTGCCATACTGTCCCACCCCGGTGCAAAAACAGTGTGGGGTCTGAGCGAAAAAGAGAAAGGAAGGGAATGAATGAGGGACGGGTCTTTGCCAAGGCTGTTCACACTGAACAAATCTAAGCCCATGTTTGACTTGCACTATTTGTTTTCTTAATCTCCAAAACACATAAATAGAGTTTAATCCCTCAGGAAAATGGTTCTTTCAAAATTGCAGGCGCTGTGTTTCCACTGGCAGCACACCGCTGTTACACCAAGCTTTAAACAGACAGTGGTCATTGCAGCTCAGTGGCTCTGAAGCTGTATTCCTGTGGGAATCAAGTTTTTAAAGATGGGATTAAGCCTATTTCAGACGGATTACTTTTAAACACAGGGATGGGGGGTGGTGGGGGGCATGCAGGATCTCTATGACAGTCTGTTTATGCTCTAAAATGACTGTATAATACTGCCCCCTTGTGATCAATGTTTGATATTGTAACTGTATTAAAAGGGAAAAGAGATTTGATGCCTGATAAAGATGTGATGTGATTTATAAGAACAAAAGTTCTCACTCCATGTTGAGATGTAACTATTAACAAAGAAGAAATATCTCAACTCCTGAGGTGCAGATGATTTATGGTCTTGAAGGTGAGAGAAATGCACAGCCATGTGAATTTGAGTGACAGTATGAATTGAGTTACTTTAATGTCTCGTTGCTATCACCTCAGACAGGGCATGAAGCATTTCAGCAGTGCATCCCTTAATCACCATGCCTTCTGAATAAACCAACAATAACGACAGCAGTCAAACTTGAAAAGTAAATGCAAGTAAGCGGTACGCTGGGATACTAAAAACAAAAAATGGCAAGGTGTTTTAAGCATTCTAGCAATAATCGGTTTCCTTCTCAAGAAGCGCCTGTTCACTTTGCCTAATTTGTCAAAGTGTCGAGGAGCTGTTGCTCCAGAAGTGATAAGAACATATTAAGTTAAGTAGACATTTAGGCCTGTGTTCAGAAGAAGCACACACCCGTGGTGAATGCTACAGCGCTTTCTTCAAGGTGATTTACTAACATCTACGGTAATTCACTGTGATATATGCTTGAAGGTAATTCCTTTACACTTTCATTGATACAATCTCTTCCCAGTGCCCGTTTAAAAGATATACTGCACCACAGCATGTATTTACAACTCGGAGCCAGATGGTGAGGCTGTGCTTTAGGCCGTTTGATTTTCCATTTTTTGGAAAAGATACCCGACAGGTTTTTGATTTATTTTTTTATTATTTATTTTTTTATCTGTCTGTTTGGTGAAGGCTGAGCTTGTGGCATACAGACGGATGCTCTTGAGGAGACAGGAGAAGGGCGTAATTGGAGCCACTGGCTGATTTTGTTGACAACGCTGAGCACGGGAGAAAGTCAAGCTGCATCTAATGGGCTGGGGCTGGAACAGGAAGCAGAGATTTGGATCAGCGCTCTAAGGGGGGCTCACATTTAGCTCTGAGTCAGAACTGATGCAACCTGAACTGGCACTGGCCAAGCTTTCCTATTGACCCAGTCCTTAGCCCGAAGCTTACTGCTGCGCACACATACGCAGGCGCACAGTTTCACATGCACAAACACCAGAGAGAGAGGGATGGTGGACAAAAAGAGATGACAAATGGATAGAAAGCCCTGGAGACTGAGGGAGACAGAAAGCAATAAATCTTTTCACCTCTGCTGGTCTACCCACTGGCAATAGAGTCAGTGGGGCCATTAGTGGCTCTTTAGGAGTTATAATAAACAGGTAATAGCAGGGGTACAGAAACCACTGCCCCGGCCATTTTCCAGACGCCGCAAAGTTAAATGCACTATTGATTAACTGTTGGGGATAAAAGGAAAACAAAAATATATGAATATATGCTGTGATTTATTTTTCTCTGTACATAAAACCACAGAAATGGGGAGCCATTATGCTCATCTCTCTTTCTGGACATAGGATTTGTGAATGTTTTTTTTTTTTTTTTTTTTTTTTTTAGAAATAGGCTAAATTGGTGAAGTGTTTAATTTACCTGCACTTAAAGTAAAACACATGCAGCTGTATTGTAACTTCCTACAATGGTTAAGCAGTACAGCAGAATGTTATCTTTGTGGGAGTTTTTTCTATAGTAATTGTACAATAAAAAATGTTTAATGAATAACCCCATTGCCTTCATCATATTTTTATTTTCCAAAAATGATATTTGAAAAATAGGGGTTGTCATATAATCAGAGTCGTCTTATATTCGGGCCAATACAATAATTCATGCTTAATCTAAACCTGAAACTAATCTCAATTCTCAATTCCTGGTACCCTTAACAGAGCAAAACAGAATTTACGTTCTGCTTTGCTAGGATTCTTCAAGACTCTAATAAGGAAAGAAAAAGTCGTAGAGATGCACACAAAAAGTGAAACACACACACACACGTCACACAGAGGATGATTTAGCTCCATGCAGCTCGTTATAGCTACAATTGTTCTTGAACTCTGTCAAGGCAACAGAGAATCTTTTTTACACAGCAAACAACAAACCATAAGTACGTTTTGATTAATAACTGCTGAATGGAAGCACACGAGCTTCCAGAACAATCAGTGATGGATCATGGAGATAATAATCCAGACAGGTTTCAGCTGAACTGGCGATGGCGATAATTAGTCCTATTAGAGCCGACAGGGAAATGATTACTTATTGGTTTTGTTGGTCAGCTCTTAAGTGCAGCAGACATTTCACTCAGAAAACAGAATACAAAACCAAACAATTATAAAACAGCCAAGAGCCCTGATGCCACCGCTCAAATGTTTAGTGTTTTTATGCACAAACCACAAGTGCTTTTCACCGATAGTTATTTCACAGTATACAACTTGCAACTTCAAGTTTTATGTGCATTTACAAAGGCAGATTTATTAACTTAAAGATGTTACAGTGTATTTAGGCCAGGAAACTATTCTCTTTCTGATTTACATGCATAATAAAATGTAAAAAACCTATGGCATTTTAACTCATTTATGACGATGACTACATTCTAGGTTTTAATAAGGAATAAGGCTCTGCCTGGCAGAGAGTAACATGATATACTCAGCAGCTCGTGTGCTGACGAAGACCAGGGGGCGGGAACACATTACACCGGTTCTAAAATCACTGTATTGGCTCTCCGTGTGTTTTAGGATCGATTTTAAGGTTTCTTTTATTTGTGAGCCATCTTATTTATCTGACCTGCTTTTATCATATCAACCCTTGTGGACCCTGAAGTCCTCTGGAACTGGCCTTTTAATCATCCCAAGAGTTAGAACAAAAACCACAGTGAGGCTGCATTCAGCCATTTTGGTCCTCATCTGTGGACCAGCCTGTAGGACCAAAGTGACTGTTGGGATTTTTGAAAGGAGGCTCACCTTTTTAATCTGGCTTTTACCTCATTTCTTTTACTCTTTTATTTCTTTTGTTTTACAGTTCTTAATCTGTAATGATTTTAATGATTTAATCTAAGTCTTAAATTTATTTTAAGTCTTTGTGAATGTTATTACCTTTTAATCCTTACATTCTTTAAACCCTTAGCTTTTAAATCTCCTAATGTTCATATTTTCATACATTTTATCATTTCTGTATCTATTGTCTGTTTTATCCTGTTTTACTGTCTTTTAATCTCTTAGTTTTTAGCTCCAGTGTTTCCTCATTGGGGTCCTCCACACTGAGTTGTGTCTGGTCTGCCCGCAGAGGCCGTGGTCTTGGAGATCCCTCGGGCCTGGAGGACTGGGGGGGCTCTGCACCATGTGCAGGTCTACCCTGGTCTATCCGGGTTGAGGTGGTCTCTGTGGCAGCGCCCCCCGTGGTCGCGTGCTGTGGCGCCCGTCAGTGTGGATGGCCTCCTCACCTGGATTCCTCAGTGCCCTGCCATGTCACTAAACTTTTTAACTTTGTGCTGTGAGTGTGTGTGTGTGTGCTTTATGTGTGTGTATGGAGTTATATATGGGTGGGGGAGAGAGGGATGTTTTTTAAATTAATTATTTTGTTCCTGTTTTGTTTTACTCTGTGAAGCCCTTTGTGTTGCATTATACATGTATGAAAAGTGCTATATAAATAAAGTTTTGATTGATTTATTGATGATATTGTGATCAAAGGACCAGGCCATCAAATTCAAGGAGAGACTTCATGAAAGCAGAATGGAGTTTGAACTGCATCAGAGCTCAAATCTGAATAAAGCCTTGTCATTGCCCTCTTCTCGTATTCATAAACTGGAACAATAAAGCTGATCAGCAGAGGATGAGAGCCGTCCTTACTTTACTTCACCTCAAGGATAAAAACAAATAATCTGCGTCCTGTTGAAGGCCCCCTTTGTTTTCCCCTCTTTGTCTGACCCCGGCAAGTTTTAGTTGGATCAAAATGAAATCCTCCTTTTCTTGGTGCCAATATTCAGTCTTATTTCCCGTTTTTCTCAGCACACGCACTGAATTCCCTCACAGTTGAGAGTAAACTTGTAAACGGTGAAATTCTCCTAGTTGCAAAACAATTCTTTTAAGATAAAAATAGCTTTGTATTGTGCACTGGAATGGTTACTCTTCACCTTTTAATTATTCTCTGCTTTATGCTCCTCACCGAACGCATCGCTCTTCTTTCATTGCAGGACTGGTTTGACTGTGATGACACATACTGTGCTGCAGAGAGGCCCTCCAATTAAATTTGTGCCTCAGTGTAATATGGCACTTTCACTGCTTTCCTTCATATTTATCCATGTTTACAGGCCCATCACTGTCATCTTCAACTACCTTTATCTCACATTAGAGAGTGACTTCTGGCTGGCAGGATGCGGCTCTTCTGAAACGCTGAGAATCATCGTGTCAGAGCTGCTTTCAGTGTTCATATAAAATCCTCAATGAAAAACAGCTTCAAGTTTGAATTGAGTCACTCTGCTTCTCTCCGCCTTTTAATCTTCTCTAAACACACACACACAGAAATTTGTCTGTGACATTTTATGTAAATACAGTCACAGATTAGTAGACATGCAACTGATGGTTATTTTCAAAAGTTAACCAATCTGTGAATTATTTAGCTTATTTAATCAAATCAGAACACAGTTTTTTTTTCCTGTCATATTCCAATCATCTTTTTTTTTTTGCCACTCAACGGTCCAGAACCCAAAAATAGCAAATCCTGACGCTTAATGACATTTAACAGCCACTGAATTTGTGACAATTTTCATGTAATTTTCTTGTGACTAAAATAAATACATAATAAGTAAAGCAAATGAAAGTTAAATCAATCATAAATGCAATTTTAAATGCTGTTAATCCCATAATGCTACTGCTAGATCAAAAAAAAAGAGAGAAATTAAAATTAAAACAAATTAAATTAATAAACACGTCATGTTGTTATCGAGTTATTGGAAATGGCAAAAGCGTGTCCGTACATTTACACACTGATGCATTTGCAGCTCAAGTTATTGCTGTCCATCCATTAGCAGTCTGCACATACCTATCCATAAACATGTGAAAAGGTCAAACAAATCGAAAAACCAACGGCTGGATATCGTCAACACTGCTTGGTAATTCAGCATTCCCCTCGTGTGCCGTCTGATGGACACGCTGAAGGAAGCATAAAGGGCAGCAGTAATACAACCAAAAGTACAAGAGGCAACTCTGATGTTTCCTCTGAGTAACACAAAAATTCCCTTCAGTGCCTGTTTAATTCAGAAACAACAGCTGGAAACCAAATGTGCCACTTTAAGTTATGGAGCTTGCTTATGCCTGCCTTTATTTATTATTATTTTGTTTTTTTTTACAGTGAAGGTTCATTAAAACAGACCCACTGACTTAGAAAACATTTTTTATTTACAGCAGTCAATAAAAATTTACTGCTGTAAATTGGGATTGTAATTTGAATTCCTCACAGTGATAAATAAAACCTCTTCGTCTACATCCGTACAATGTCATTCTGAATCAGAGCTACTGTGAGCACTGCAGTTTAGTTTTTACCTGCATGTGCTTCTTTTATCAAATAAACCCAAACAGACTTCTCTGATGGGATTCAGCAGCCTTCAGCTGCACGTATCTGGGGCAATATTCCAATTTCTGATTTCCACCTATAATATTACCCATCAATCAAAGCTATCAGGTCTACCACATGCAAGTAGAGTACCTCTTGAAATCTTTCTCTGATGTGGTCCGAATCAAAGTGTAACGGTTCCCAAAAAGATCAAACATCTTTAAAATACTTCTTTTGCTGTGGGGTTTCGGTATAATTTACCTCTCTGAAGAACTCAGGGCCACACTCTAAACCCCTGAATTGACAATCCAGCAGCATGTCCTCCATGCGATGTCGGGTGCGGTTATAGAACTCATCCAGGCTGAAGGGCGAACCGAGCGGGCGGTCCGGCTCGGGAGCCAGAGGAAACCCAGGTGCCATGCCTTCTTCAAAACCCAGCAGGGGGCCCATGAAAATCAAGTCGCTGTAACTCATCTGAGACTTCCGGATGAAGTTGTAATTGCAGATGGTGACTGCAGGAAAGGTCATATTGTTGGCTGATTTCTCATCCAGCATGGTGATGTGATCGAATTGGAGATAGTACATAACTCTGTCAGCTACTTGGTACAGAAAGGCGCTCAGGGCCATGGTGAAGACCACCGCCCACAAACCTTGACGAATTCCAAACTTCTTGTCCTCTACAAACACGTGGTTAGCTCCATGGAGCGAACAACCACCAAAGAAAGTGGCCAGGTCGTCGACCTCGCCGACATCTTCCTCCTCATCAGCGTCATCATCCGCCTGACTATACCTATTCAAGTAGTCCTGCGAGTCCCCGTCACCATGTCCCTTCTTTACACGCTTGTAGTGGTCATCAAAACAGTCGTTTCCATACCCTCTCCCGGGCTCGTCATCAGTAGAGAAGGAGATGGTGCACATTATCCTTACTGGCATGATGGCAAGAGGTTTTTAATGCTTAGAGATAAGATAAAACAAGAGAGAAGGCTTTCCCTCCTCAGAAAGTCCAAAAATCACAAAGCGGTGTTATTTGAAAGTTCTTCCAAGACTGGTTACTGATGTATAAACATCAGTCAAAGTGATTCTGGAAATCAGTTAAACAGCAGAAAAACACCTAGCATAACTCGACCGACCCTTGGAAGTGATGATCCAATCAAATAATGGATCCAATCAAACACAGGATGTCCAAAACAAAGTCAAAGCATCATCTGAAAAGAGCACAAGCTGAAAGGCAAAACACAAACTCTCCCCACTGCCATACACATGCTCTGAAATGCCTTGTCTGGATCTGTCCTTGTGTCTTGGGGGCAGATCCATTCCTTAGAGCAATTTCGAAAGAAGAAGAATAGAAGGAGCAGGAGGGAGGAGAAGGAGGAGAAAGGGAAAGAAGGTGAGGCCATAAGGGGTATAAGACACATAATACTCCCAAAGGACCCGGCTTCAGGTCATTGCACTGGGGCAGAGTTTCACCATTTACAGGAAAAAAAAAAAAAGAAAAAAACAGGCTGACACAGAATATAAAAGCCAATGCGGAGCAGAAAAAAAAAAAAAAACACCAAAAGGCTGATTTTACAATTCTGACTGGCCTCCGCACTCTTCCCTGAAAATAAAAAACGATTTCCGCATAGTTGTGTAATCAAGTATAAGCCCTACTTAGGAATTGCTCAACTACAGCTAAGAAAAGAGTGATACAGTTGAAAAAGAAACAACTAAACAAACAAATAAAGAAAAAAAATAATGTAAAATATGTCAGTTTTCAGAGAGGAGTCTGCTTTTGTAATAAGTTTTAAAAAGATTCAGAGTGAGAGGGTATCAAGTTCATGGGAGATGACTAATCAAGAAATAAGCAATAAACGAGCAAACAGCATGAAGAAAAAGTCAATGAATTTAATTAGAGATTCCATTTGCTCTCTGCTATTTGAATCTAATGGCTCATTTTACTAACAGATCTTCCTTAAATTACAAAACCCCAACATAGCTGCGAGCAGTTCTTTGAAAAGCAGATTACGTGAAAGCAAATATGTACAAGAATTGGAGAGGAAAACATCTTAAATGGATCCTCTCGTGATTAAATATGAAGATAGATGCAGATTCCCAGAGGTGGTGTTGGTTGAAGATATGAAAAGGAAATGTATGAGACTGATCCACCCGTATTGATCCAGCTCCATTAAACAGGCTGAGATTATTTTCAGAAACATGATGGAGCCAGCTAAATGAAACAGTAGATGGATTTAGAGGGTTGGCAGCACTCTACTTCCAAAAAAAAAAAAAAAAAGCAAAAAAATACCCTTAATGATATCACAGTATACCTGCAAGGAACGACCAGATTAAACTTGTAGCACCAAAAGAGAACACATTACCCAAACAAATGGATTTTGTTCCATCTTTACACCACAAACAAACAGCCTTGAGGCGGGGAGAAAGGCAGCAGACTTGGTCAATATTTGCTTAGCTACAGCTGTGAAGCCGGTCTATCACAGAGCAAACAGAACGGCTGTGGCTTGGCCTTAATCATTCTCTATCTTGGAGCTTGCTCAACAGCCTGGTGGCCTGCGGTTCCTGAATATGTATTAGTGTTAAGACGGCCTCTGGCATCCATCCTGACCTAACAAAAAGGTCACAGAAGTCCCTCAGCTGCGGTCCCCAGGCCCTCAGAGAGGTGCAGCGGCATGAATATTCACTCATCTTTACAGATCTTGGGTTTGGCACAACGTGGTGAAACTGCTGGGGAGAAAATTAAACTGTGCACAGCTGAGCGATTTACCCCCTGAATTAAATGAGTTGACTCTGTCCACGTCCTCTGTGCCAAATTAGCTTAATTACATTGTCAGCGCAGGTAGACGGATGCACACAGGGTTACAATAAGCCTGCTTGTTTTGGGATCTGTGTGTAAAAGATGAATTAAAAACCCCTTACCTAAATCAAACTTCCCATTTGTGCCTCCTCCTATGATCTTTAATTCTTTACTCAAGACTCCTTTAATCTTAAACCATTCCCCACCCTCCTCTACATACACATTAATATCCACTAGGGGGCAACAGCAGCCCATCTAACTTTGTAGCCTTTCGTCTGGACCTAAACTTTAATGACAAAGAATAAAAGGAATTGATAGGAAAGATTTTGAAAAACCAATGATGTCAGCTGCAAAGACAAAGTGTCCTCTATTCATTTATTTGTTTAATTTTATAAATATAATGTCCCACTGGATAAGGGAATCAGATGCTTTCTATGTTGGGGTTTGACAATACAAAGTTATTTCCAAATGAGAGCATCAAAACTAAACATGTTAGAGTGGCTGAAGAGAAGAACTGATGAAGTGAAGCAAATAAATAAATAAATAAATAAATAAAAAAGGTGGTGGTGGTGGTGGGGTTGAGCTGTAAATTCTAATAGCAATAAAAGAGCTATTGATTCCATGGAACTCACCAAAGATTGCTGTGAGCTTTTAAATCAACAGTAAATTGTCTAACCTTTCGAACCGAGGAAGTCACTCCCATAAAATTACCCAGCATGAATTAAATAGCTGCAGCACTTAACGTCTTTGTAAAACTTTTTTCAGCCGGAGCGCATCGGTGGGCTGAAGGCTCATGTTGTTCACCATTAAAAGGTCAGTGATTCAAATCGAAATCCTTCTCCCCCCCCTGCATTCATGTCGTCATGGTGACTACATCTGCACAGACAGCCTCTCTCACGCAAACTCTCCCCTGGCTGATTACAGAGGCAGTATTTGGTGTGATGGGGGGGTCGCGTCCATAAACACATAGTTGCTGCCTCCACACAGCACCGTGTCATAAAATGCTCAACACAGGAGAGGTCAAACCCGTTTCATCGTTCCCTGTAAAACATTGCTACTTATTTACATGATTTACCCTGACACACAAAGCCTGGGCACAAATCATTATTAGCCCAAGCCAATTACTTTTCCTCTTGTAAATACATCCTTAAAGATTGATTGACTGATTATGAGCCTGATTCTGCTTTCAGGTCCAGATGTTACTCGTGCCAGCCCCAAGACTGTTGCACGCCTCTAATTTTATAACTGCAGTATCATCTGACGTGGTCTCCGTTCAGATAGGTCAAAGATAAAGTCTGTTCTTGTATGGCTGCTAGTCTGTGACCAGGTGTGGCACAACAGAGAAGGAATGAGTCTGAGCACAAACATTTTCAACCACCAAAGGTACAAACATACGCAACATAAACACAAACAGCTTCCCTCATTAGAGTATATCAGTATTTATTAACACAACTAATGATGATGAACACTTAGATTAAGATTCTGATATCTACTAAACTAGATGCCAACTAAACAACTACTAACTACTAAACAAGTAAATAAGCAAAAAATAAAAATATTTACATATATATATATATATATATATGTGTGTGTGTTTGTGTGTGTTAGGGCTGTCAGTAGATTAAATTTTTTAATCACGATTAAAAGATTTTCATAGTTAACTCGCGATTAATCGCACATTAATCGCATTTTTTAAATGTTCTATTTATGCATCCATCCAGTACTCGAGTTGAGGGGGGATGAGGGGGGATGGCATCCCCCCTGAAATAAAAGCGATCAAAATCATCCCCCTTGTAAAACTGCCATCCCCCCTTTCCATCCCTCCCCTTTTTACAGTAAATGTTGGGAATATAACTTATAATTATTTCATCATTAGAAAGTAGTTCGCATGTTGAGCAAAAGAAATAATGAAATCTGAGGGCACAGGGGCACGCAAAGATGCAATGACGCAACATGATTGTTATTTTCAATTGGTTAATTGATGCCTGAGGGAGCGGCACGAGCTGCTGCGCAGAGCGACATCTTGAGGAGTAACTGCACTGCAATGTGAGCATGAGGAAACGAGCGGCTGGACAACAAGATGTCAGGGAGTTTTTTTTTTTTAAAGACTCAAATGACAGGTGAGCTATAAATCAAGAATCTCAATCACTACTTTTTATTAATCTATACAAAAGTCGCCAGACTCGCCACAGGTTGCACAATAACAACACAGCTAGTTTTCCAAGCTTGCTGTGTAGCCTGCAAACTAGCTGAGACAAACTCATATTAACGTTCATCTATCTTGTTAACTAGTTTGCTGAAACACAGGACTTGTCATTCAGTCACGTTAGATTCTGGTTTATGAGCGCGGCAAACGTAAAACAGATATTTACTGTTAGCGTTAGACGAGAGTTTGTCTCAAATATTTGACCAGAATTAATGATGAAATATTCTTCACACGGCTATATTATTTTCATCAATAGGACTCGTCAGGCAACAAAAATAAGTGAAGATGTTAGCTAAAATTCAGATGTTCAAGGCAGAGGACATTAAATACACACGTGGACAAAATTGTTGGTACCCCTCAGTTAATGAAAGAAAAACCCACTATTCTCACTGAAATAACTTGAAACTTACAAAAGTAACAATAAATAAAAATTTATTGATAATTAAATAATAAAAATCAGCCATTACTTTTGAATTGTTGATTAACATAATTATTAAAAAAAACAAACTAATAAAATAGGGCTGGACAAAAATGATGGTACCCATAACTTAATATTTTGTTGCACAACCTTTTGAGGCAATCACTGCAATTAAATGATTTCTGTATTTGTCAATGAGCGTTCTGCAGCTGTCAACGGGTATTTTGGCCCACTCCTCATGAGCAAACTGCTCCAGTTGTCTCAGGTTTGATGGGTGTCTTCTCCAAATGGCATGTTTCAGCTCCTTCCACAGATGTTCAATGGGATTCAGATCTGGGCTCATGGAAGGCCACTTTAGAATAGTCCAACGCTTTTCTCTCAGCCATTCTTGGGTGTTTTTGGCTGTGTGTTTTGGATCGTTGTCCTGTTGGAAGACCCATGACCTGCGACTGAGACCAAGCTTTCTGACACTAGGCAGCACATTTCTCTCCAGAATGCCTTGATAGTCTTCAGATTTCATTTTACCTTTCACACATTCAAGACACCCTGTGCCAGATGCAGCAAAGCAGCCCCAAAACATTACTGAGCCTCCTCCATGTTTCACCGTAGGGACAGTGTTCTTTTCTTCGTATGCTTGGTTTTTGAGTCTATGAACATAGAGTTGATGTGCCTTACCAAAAAGCTCCAGTTTGGTCTCATCTGTCCAAAGGACATTCTCCCAGAAGCGTTGTGGCTTGTCAACATGCATTTTTGCAAATTCCAGTCTCGCTTTTTTATGATTTTTTTTCAGCAGTGGTGTCCTCCTTGGTCATCTCCCATGAGATCAAACAACGACGAATGGTGCGATCTGACACTGATGTACCTTGGCCTTGGAGTTCACCTTTAATTTCTTTGGAGGTTGTTCTGGGCTCTTTGGATACAATTCGAACGATCCGTCTCTTCAATTTGTCATCAATTTTCCTCTTGCGGCCACGTCCAGGGAGGTTGGCTACTGTCCCGTGGGTCTTGAACTTCTGAATAATATGAGCCACTGTTGTCACAGGAACTTCAAGCTGTTTAGAGATGGTCTTATAGCCTTTACCTTTAAGATGTTTGTCTATAATTTTTTTTTCGGATGTCCTGGGACAATTCTCTCCTTCGCTTTCTGTTGTCCATGTTCAGTGTGGTACACACCTTTTCACCAAACAGCAGAGTGACTACTTGTCTGCCTTTAAATAGGCAGACTGACTGATTATGAGTTTGGAAACACCTGTGATGTCAATTAAAGGACACACCTGAGTTAATCATGTCACTCTGGTCAAATAGTTTTCAATCTTTTATAGAGGTACCATCATTTTTGTCCAGGCCTGTTTCATTAGTTAGTTTTTTTAAATAATTATGTTAATCAACAATTCAAAAGTGATGGCTGATTTTGATTGTTTAATTTTCAATACATTTTTATTTATTATTACTTCTGCAAGTTTCAGTTGATTTCAGTGACCATTGTGGGTTTTTCTTTCATTAACTGAGGGGTACCAACAATTTTGTCCACGTGTGTAGTTTTCCCCCCTCCTGGGGCCTGTTGCTGTGGCCTGTAATTTAATATTACAGTGAATATGATAAATGTGATTTTAACCTATACTGTACTTTCTGTCTATTATCCAAGAGCAAGGTCATGTGCTTTTAGCATGACATGTCTGCACATTCTATCAAACCCTATAATGTTATTTTCTTCACATAGAGGAAAGCCATGGCCAGGAAGCAGGAGGATCAAGAGCAGAAGGTACAGGTTGATTATTAAACCTTTACGGTTTAGACCAGGGTTATTTTAACTGGGGATTCCCTGTAATTGACTTTTTTTTCCCTCACAATAATTGAAAAATCTGAAGACTGTTAGTAATCTTTTAATGTAATTAAATAATTGTTAATGTAGAAACTGATAACAAAATTTTCATGACTGTCAAAATGACCAATTGCAAAAAAAGTCTAGTGCAACCTCTAGTTTACACACTTACCCTTTTCAATTCATATGTAGGCCTATTAGTATGTAGCTCATTATTTCAGTGGCTATAAGGCACATTAATCTATTAATCTTCAGTCACTGCTTAGCTAACAATCAGAAAGCAAGAACACGAAAAATTGTCGACAAAAAACATGATTACGACAGTCTTTGGAAACTGCTATGAGATACTGAGACTTGAAACTGAGAAACTAAAAACTGTGCACCAGAGGGGAGAAAAGGAAAAGTATTGTAAAATGTTGAGAGAGTTTTTCTGTACTTCTGTACTGTCTTTAATAACACAAAAAAGAGATAATTGTTATAATTTTGCACTTAAAATAAACTTGGCTTGTAGGGGTGTAACGGTACATGTATTTGTATTGAACCGTTTCGGTACAGGTAGGTCGGTTCGGGACGGGGGCGTACCGAACGAGTTTCCACACGGACATATTAAGTAGAGGACCGCATGTTGTGGAGCAGAGCGCTGCAGCTGCACATGCGCAGTTGTGCGCACACCCAGTGTTGCCAATTTAGCGACTTTGTCGCTTTATCTGGCGACTTTCCAGACCCCCCTACGGACTTAATTTGTAAAAAGCGACTAGCGACAAATCTAGCTACTTTTTCTGGTGAATTTGAGACTCACGCGGACTCAAACAGCTAGGTTTGAAACCATCACTTGGCTGCTGTCAGCCACGCTTCTCTCTCTCTGCCGGGCTCAGTGCACAGCCAGCGCGCGGTCGGCGAGTTTCTGTGTGTGGACTGGGCGCGTGTCACCACATACACAAGCGAGGCGACGCGCGTGCACACAAACACCCTAATCAGTGGTAGAGAACGCTGGCTTCAAACAAATGATAAGGTAATTGAGCCCGGATATCAATTACCTTCTCGTCCACATTTTAGCCAGAAAAATCATACCGGGACTTTATGAAGAATAAAAAGATTAGTTTTTAAGAAAGAAACACCCTGAGCCTTATTCATGTTATTTAATCTGACCAACACTTGAATCTGTGTTCAGTGTGTTGCAACTGTTCAATTTTGCACATCAGATGGATTATTTTTTTAAGCAAAAGTCTGAGCCAATGTTATTTTTATTTTTTTGTTCTTCAAAATATCTACATTTCAGAATATTGTATTTATATTTTTGAGCAGAATTCTAGCTTTGTATAGGCTAATGTTCCTATTGTTTAAAAGCACAAAAGTGTGTTATAAACAACTAGCAGATTTATATTTTGCATTTTGTTTTCTTACTGTACTGAAAATGAACCGAATCGTGACCTCAAAACCGAGGTACGTACCGAACCGAGTTTTGTGTACCGTTACACCCCTATTGGCTTGACTTGATTTGAAGGATTCAGAAGTCTTATTTACAGCGTTTTGTTTTTGATAACGAATTTACAGCCCTGCCCCTGCCACTTTTTTTTTTTAAGTGAAAAACATTGACCATCCCCCCTGAATTCTTTTTACAACTCGACTACTGCATCCATCCATCATCTATACCCATTTTGTCCTGTACAGGGTCACAGGGATCTGCTTTATTTTTTTTTAAGTCTTTAGTTTGAAAACCAGAAGTCCACCAATGCTGCCGTACTTTTTGGAGGCTTAATTCATCAGCTTCTTAGAGTATTTTGTCAGAGCTGCTACTTGACCGCAGTAATTTGCTGACGGTCCCAGCAGCAGCAGGTACTCAGAAGGACATTCAGCACTGTTCCTTAGAGTTTTTGCCACAGTCACTGAGCTTCATGACGGTATTAAAGTCTAAAGAGAAAAAAAAAACAAGCGAATGTCGGATGTGAAACTAATTTGACCGTGTCCTGTGGTGGTAACTCAATTCACAGCAAAACAGTAAATACAAATAACCTTTTTCTTCTCAACAGACCCAATTGGCAGCACCTTAAGGCTAAACTTGTCGTCCATAAGACCCTTTTCTGTCACCTTGTTTGTCCCACATGTTGACTGTAAATACACTTATTGGCTGAGGGTCATATTTACAGAAATGTGTGTTCCTTAATCTCGCGCTAAAAAAATTTAGTGGCATTAAACAGAATTTGCATTAACGCGTTATTAATGCGTTAACTTTGACAGCCCTAGTCTGAAGGACCTAGTAACAGCCCTAATATATGTACATACATATACATACAAGACAGCTTCCAACCCATGTGGTGGTGATGGACTACAAAAATGGCAGACGAGATCGTGTGTGTGTGATTGTGTCACACCTAAAGCAGCTGAGCACCAAAGAACAAAAGAAATGTTGAGGCCTTATGGCAAAGATGGAGTGCAGTGTCTGCAGTCAGTGAGAGAAGCCAGAGAACAGAGAGTAAAACACACAAAGCTGGAACGTTTCCTCACCACCACTAACAGCTACTCTGTCCTTTCCCAACAGATGCACCAATGTGAAGCCAACTTCATGATGCCTGCTCCGCTCATTGATGCAGGAAACTGATATGCAAGGTGCTCTCTGTGATGAAAACAAAACAAAACAACAACAATAACAACAAAAAATGCAGTCAAATGTTACAACAGGACTGATTGTCCGATTCTAAACGTCCATGACACATAAGAAGAGAAAATTTGCAAATCAACGCTAAATTGAGCTCTGCCCTGACACAAAACCTCTCATGTGGACCGCTCTGGAAGTGAGAGTCTGGTCCTCCAGAGGAGCATGGGAGATGTGGTTGCAGGTCCTTGGCAACCCAAAGGGGCTCTTCAGACCCCTGCAGGGGGATGCAGACCACCCGCTGATAGCATGTCACTCTAAGTTGGAGCTTGGACAGTGGGGATGCCAGAGTTGCTGTACCTCCAGGTTTCACAGAAGGCCGAGAACTTGTTCAGTGGAGGCCATGTGTTGTAGTTCAGATCGTCAGCATGAGAGCTGTGGTCCTCACAGGTCACCAGAGGCAGAGAGAGAGAGAGAGAGAAAGGAGACTGCAGTATTTTAGAGTCTGGCCAGATCGCCTCCTTATCAGAAGGGACCCCCAATGGTTTTGGGGGGTTAAAAGCCAATGCCAGCCCAACTACATCACTTTATTTGGTGGTGAAGCAATGTAAACTGCAAAGCCTCCTGGGGGTTTGAGTCATTTTGAGGTTTCTTTGTCTCAAAAACCTTTGTGAGGCTTTGCGGGACCTCCAGCCTTTCTCCATAAAAACACACGGTGACCCAGCACAGTTGACCTGATTAGTTGTCAAATGCTCACTTTGTCTTTGATTTGCATCAGTTACTTTTCCAGCCCTTTGTTGCCCCGATCCAACTTTTTTGAGACGTTTTGCTCTTGCGGGTTAGTACTTTCCAAGATGTTCCCCGTTGCTCTTTTGTATGCCGCCAAATTGGCAGCACTGTGCCAAACTCTTCTTCTTATGCCTGAGCATCATCATTTCTGAGAAAATGGATGTTGTGATAGTATGTCACTTGTGTGGAAGCCCTGCCTCATCTTACTGCTTCCACAAAGATGCTGCTGCAGTTCTCAGTTACAGCGGGTAAAATATGCAAACTTCAGAAAAATCACTGGTTTCACTGATTTGTTACATCAGGATCCTTAGGATCCCTAATCCCAAAGAAAGGGGTTAGTTGTTGCCCAGAACCACATGGTATTTGTGGGTCTAGAGTATGGCTAGAGCTCCACTCTTACACTCTGCCTCTACGATAAAAGCTCATTCATTGTCAAACCCCTTTTGCTCAATTTTATCACTGCTCAGAGGCTTTAAATACCAATGTGGATTTTAATAAACTTGTCCGTCACTTCAATGGTTCCCTTTTGAAACTGAAACTGCCCACCTCTCTCTGGATGTGCTGGGCTTTCCATGTGTCACACATCACGCCTGCTCCACTGCACACTTCCTCTCCATTCCTTCCTTCTTCAAGGTTGCTGTACTGGGGGGGTGTTCCACACCAACAGATTTGGACACCCAATTCAGGCTACGGATGTCCATTGTTGTCATCCTGGAGCCCTTGGAGCGGTACCAGGTGCCACCAACAGGAGAGGAGGATCTTTGCCTATGGCAGTCTCTCTTTCTTCCACTTTCCTCTACTCTAAGAAACATGCTTGATTACAGAAGCAGTTCCTGGGTCAGGATCCGGCTTCAGCTCATCATTCCCTCATCACTATCTTAAATGGCTAAACGCAATCTCAATCAAATCCTTGTGATTGCCCTCCCCCCCGCCTCCCCCTCTTCATTTGCAAGTTACTTATCTTGTTTTCCCTGTTGCCTTTGACTAGAACCTGTCATTGCTAGAAAGCTGTTTCTTTTTCAAGGCAAACCGTTGATATGAAGGCGAGCCGTACCCAGCCTGGGCACAAAGCCTTCTTTCTTGTAAACAAATCCGCCCAAAAATTCAGCCTCATGTGTCTGCTTTCGACGACTAACCATGACATTTTATTGCTCGATTGTAAACTTTGTAAAATTGATACTGTAGTACTTTAATACTTAAAATACTATAATATTATAGGAGGAGGGGTGGCTTTCTGTGTTTTCACAGGTAAACTCTAAATTCAGAGAAAAGGGAAAAAAAAAAAGGAGAAAATATTTCCAGACATTTTTACCTGGGGTCAAAAGGTGGCAGTGTTGTGTCATGTGAGCGTAATCGGTCGCAGCCGCAGCACACACCCCTGAGGGTGAGATTTCAACAAGGCCGTGCATTTTTGTCATGGTCAAGAAGAGCACAGGGCAGATGAGAGGAGAGGTTTAACACTCCCTTTCAAGTCCCTCTCACCAGCTCTGCTTACAGCTAGGATCGACCTGCCGTTGCCATGGATACATCCAGGCTGGTGGCAAGGGAGGATGCACAAAGCCCATTACTCAGAACATGCATGCAGCGACACATGCATGGGGATAGACACACACTGGCACCCAGAGTGAGAAAACACACACACATACACACACAAAAACACTTCAAGGATGGGTGGAACTTCCATATATATTACACACTCTTTAGTTTGACTTAAGACAAGATTTGAGGGAGGAAACATCAAGAAGACAACATGGAGATGTCACTAAAAGAAGCTGACACTTAGTGACAACGGTATTACTTGTTCTGAAGTGTGTTCAATCAGTAATCTAGCATTTATATTCTTATGTTATTCAATGAATTTGACCTGGACAGAAAAAACAAAAACAAAGAATGAGTAAACAAGAACTGAGCCGGTCCATTCCCAGAAGATGCTGTGGCAGACTGAGGCGGAGGTCGATGGAAATGATACCGTTCTGAAAAAACCCAATATTCTGTCTTCACCTTTTAACGGAAGCTGCTGCTCCCTGAGAGCTCCGCGCTGAAACTCCCCTGCTGAGAAGGAAACACGGAGGAAACAATGCCCGGTTTTTAAGTGAGCTGTTGTGGCCAGAACAGCACACTTCTCATTTTAAAGAAGTGAAGAGGTGACACGACTTCATGACCTGGCAGGAGCTTTGGGCTGTGATAACTAAATGGAGTTTCCCTCATCTTAGAGAACAAAATCATTGATTCCTGATTTGACTAGTTTCCGGGGGTTTGACTCTTTTGCTGGTGGAACGCGCAAATGGAAAGAAATAAAAATAAATAGTTATTCAAGCATAACTATGTTTTGCAGTGTTCTGCAAAAAAAAGGGGAATTTTAATTAAGTTATTAAATATGTTTGAATTGAGTTAATAAAACGTTACATCAGTAAAAACCAGATTTAATATATGGTGATAATACTTTCGCTCATGTTTCCCTAATTAATAATTAATCCAGGGTACCAAAAAAAAAAAAAAAAAAAAAAAAAAAAAAACCTCTTAATACTGCACAAATACCCCAGGTCTATTTTTGTTTTCCAGCGCTGCATAGCTTTTCACAAGCTTCTCTTTCTGAGACTGAAAGCACAAGCAGATCAGCTCTACTTCAGGTGGAACGGAAACAAAGTGACACTCGACGACTTCTCTGCACCTGTGAAGTGATTTATCGGATAATTCAAATTTGCCGTCAGTAGAGGGACAGCGAGGAGCCGCTAAGTGTTGTGCTGTTGTCTCAAATCTGAAATCCGCTTCCACAACAACCCTGTTGTCGTCAACAGACACATGTATTTGCTGTAATGCCAACAGATCCTGGCTGTAGCAGTGAAGAGCAGACATTACTTTTGACTCAGCGACAGCGTCGGCTAAAGCTCTCCTTGTTGGTGGAGTTTTGCTTTCCTACCCCCTGCTTCTGCCCCACTGAGCTACTTGAACTGGTGTCAAAAAACATGGTAAACTGCTGACAGTGCAAGAAAGAGGAGCATCCTACTCCAAGGACAGCCCGGTCTTTAAGAAGGTTTGTGATACTCACTTATTATATTAAACATTAGCTCATATTTGGGCGGCCGACAAGAGGCTGTGAGCACATATCTCAAGTGGTGTTGATATTTATGACATGCTTGAAATTCACACTATGTGGTGGCAGGTGTGATGATGCCATCGACAGGCTAGCAGGTGCTTCTAGTGCAGAAGAACAAGACTGAAACAGACAGAAATCAAGCGATGTTGTTGAGGCCGCACATTTAGCTCCGAACTGAAGATGAAGTTCGGATTCCAGCAGTGGCAGACAAGTGAAATCAATGGAGACATCATATCCTTGGTTTTGAAATCAATAAAATCCATAAGAAAAACAGCACCCTGCGGAGTCGAGAGCAGGAGGGTCTTCTGCTCTGATGGACATGTGAAATGCAAACCTAGCAGGGTCAGATAACA